>CM077674.1:334536936-335760999 GCA_039707655.1 Elymus sibiricus | reverse complement strand
AACTGGGATGGGACGGTGCGAGTCGACTTCGAGAGCTCGATGGATTGGATTGGATTGGATTCTGCAGTGCGGAGCGGAGTGAGGGAGAGGGAGTGGTATAAAGGAGGAGGAAGAAGGTTCGAGATGTTGCCGGGGGCGGTGCGTGGCGCGTCCAGAAGGATCCGGAAGCGCATAGAACAACCTGGTGCTGTACCAGACTGATCCAGGGAATACTAGTAGTACTTTTTTTTCTCGTGAGACAATCCTGGGAATCCTGCTGCTGTTTTGGATTTGGAGACGGGCCATTTTGTGTCGGCCTGTGGGCTGCACGAAAAGCTCGATGTTTCTCTTTTTGTTTTCAGTTGATGAGACATACCGACCCCTCAAAATAAAATGTTGATGATACATACCGCGTTTTCTATTCATCGCTCACGGCGCCGCTTCCTATTGTTTTTTTACTTGGCGCACACCCGCTTCCACGATAACTGTCGGCAGCGCACATGCCAGGTTTCGGAGCCAGTGGGACATCCGATTTTGGAAGCTTGAAGATGCTTCTAGTGTGGTTTTTTTGCTGTTTTTTAGTTTTTTCATTTGATTTTTCTTTTTCCTAATCATTTTTCTTTTTATTTCTTTATTTTTTTTTCCATTTAAAAATTCGTAGCATTTTTTGAAATTCACAAACACTATCCCAATTGTGAACATTTTTAAATTCACGAACACTTTTAAATTCATGAAACAAAATTAATCCGAGAACAATCTTTGAATTCCAGAAAAAATTCATATTCGCAAGCATTTTATCACAGTCGCAGTTATTTTCAAAATTCATGGACATTATTCAAATTTGTGAACACTTTTTCAGATTCGTAAACTTTTTCAAATTCACAAATATTTTTAAAAAAAATCATGAACTTTTTCCATATCCGTGAACTCTTTTCAAATTAGTGGACACTTTGAGAATCGCAAACTTTTATCAAAATTTGCAAAGATTTCTCAAATTCATAAACATTTTCCCAAATGCGCGAACATTTTTCAAATTTGTGAATATTTTTCAGATTCGCAAAAAAATTCAAGTTTTCGAAAAAAATCAAATTCATGAACTTTTCCCAAATTGATGAACAGTTCAAATTTACAAAGTTTTTCGACTTCATGAATCTTTGAACTTAATAGAAAAATCAAAGCGTGGTTTTTTACACTGGCAGTTTTTTTCCAAACGTGCTCACAAGGAACCAGTGTATAGGGCTAAGTAGTGACCTAGCGATCGAGCGGCCAACGTCGAGCAAAGCAAGCGAAAATAGCAGCGGTTGCTAACTAATGGGCTGCGGCCTGCTAGGGGCGCACGTGAGCGCTAGCATGAGTCTTCGGGCGCTTAAGGCGCTAATTAGGAGCTCTCGTGTTCCATCGCGATTCCTATTTGCCGTTTGTTGCGCCGTTTTACTTTGTAAACGGTACAACGCGTCCCCTCGCGATTCTATGGAATGGCCCATGTAACATCTCCGATTTTCAGAAGCATCTACATGCGTCCAGCTAGTATATTTAGGGTTTTTTGCTAGTTTTTCTCTGTGTTTTGTTTGGCCAGTTTTTCTTTTGTTTTTTTTTACCTATGTTTTTTGGTTATTTTCTTAATTTGCAAAAAAAAACAAATTTGTGAAGTTTTTTCAAATTCATGAACATCTTTTAAATTTGTGAATTTTTCTCAAATTCATGAACTTTTCTCAAACTTATGAACTTTTTTGAATTCGCAAGCATTTCTCAAATCCATGTATTTTCTCAGATTTGTGAACTTTTTTCAAATCCATGAACTTTTCTAAATTTGTGAATTTTTTGTAAAAGTCACAAACTTTTTTCAAATTTATGACTTTTTTTTCAAATTCGTAAACTTTTTCCCAAAATTAACGGTAATGGTCGGTCAATGGCAGTGGTTAACAATCTATGGTCAAATGGTCTTGTGGGCCGTGGCCCATATAGCACGCGCGTGAGGGCCAACAGTCCGACGGGCACTATAAGCGCCAATTAGGAACTCTCGATACATACACTACTTACCATGTGCACCTGGTTCAAAGTTGGGCTAAATTTTATTAGGCCGAGCTTGGCCAAGAAAAACTATGCCATGAATACCTACCACTCGGTGGGTAGTATTTGTAAAGCAAAACGTCGTCCGTCAACTTTGAAACGTAGGCTGCCGATCGCCTCATGTTTTTTGCATACCAGCAACCAATCCTGGGCTGGTTATTATTCCACATTCTTCTAAGAAAAAAAGTTGTTGTTCCCCACCAAGCGCTTTAAAAAAGTAAATGGATGGTAGATGGATGATCCAACCCTTAGGCCCCCTTTGGTTTATGGAATAGAAATATAGTATGACTAGGGGAGTCATAGAAAATGAAATGACATGTGTCTCGATTCCTATGGGAAAAGAGATGACAGTCGGTTCGTAGGATAGAATATTTTTCATTGGGTCTCAACTAGGGTTCTTTTCCTTTGAAATGTGAAGGATAGGAATAAAACACCATTCATACAAACCGAAGGGCTCGAAAGAAAATTTATCTACAAGAATCCTTTCCTATAGAATTCCTACAAAATTCATGTAAACCAAATGAGTCCTTAAATTGTAGATCCAATGGCCCAGGTTTGACTTCTGCAGTTTCCAGCTCGAGGTTAGTTTGCGGGGACAATTTAGCTCGGCTAGGGTCAGATTAAGCAAGGTCAAAAAGCCAGTCAACTCCCATGCACAATGGGCATGCCTAATGAGGGGAACTCAAAAGGTGGAGTATCCAAATATTTGAAAGACCGTATGTGGAAGAGAGTACCTCGTTGAATGGAAGAAACACTATTGTGTGTGGGGGGGGGGGTGTTGTCGATCAAGATATATAGTTGCACAAGTAGTACCGACATATTTCATTGCTTGTTCCAAACTTTCGTATGGTTTGTGTTTACGCATAAAATCCCTCTATTGAGGTTTTTGGTTGGGCAGTAAAAGAGGAAAGCGTAAGCAAGTCGAGATCATGGAAGACCATGATTATGCCAAAATAAGTGGGAGGCTTGGGCTTTAGGTATATAGAGTTATTCAATCTTGTACTTTTAGCTTGACTGGCCCCAATGCATGTTGCAGAGCGTTGATTCATTGAGTGTGAGAGTATAAACAAAAAAAATTATGTCCATTGGTGCAATATAATGTATGTTAAGTTAAGAACTGGCCGGCCATAAATCTGGCGAGGGATGATCGAAGCAAGGTGCATTCTCCAGCAAGGATTGATAAAAGAGGATTGGCAATGGTCACATATGTGTGGAGAAAATTGGATCCTACAAGATGAGAGGTTGTGGCCATATGTGGTCGACTTCGACTCACGGCCCACCCCCGTTGCGGAGCTCATAGATGCTACATCAAATCAGAGTTAAGGTGATAGTACTATTTAAGTGTGAGAAAATACTAATTCTACTTAAAGTGAGAAGAGAGATGGGCATGATCACTTAACAAACTCCTTCCCACCTAAGCCGAGCAAGGAATAGAGCTTAGTGGTTGCTAACATACACAATGTATACAAGTTTTGCACTTAGTTGGAATTACTTCTGCACGACCGTCAACATCCTAGGACTTGGAAGCATAGGGATTTATGACTGCATCGACTGGGCTTTCTACACGGAGTAACATCATTGTGATGGTCAACTAGGGACGGACAATTGGTCAAGTGTGTGTTGATGATTGAACTGGCATACTTGAGAGGGGTGCGGCGCTATGCATAGTATATTGATACTCTCCTCGTGGGAGAGGCCCTCCTACTCTCATGAGCCCCAGGTGGCTGTTGGTAGACATTTTCTTGCCATCGTTCGTGTGGGTGTGGGTGTGGTGACTGTTGATAGGCATCTCCTTCTCTAGAATGAAGTGGCATCATATATTAATATTTGTGTCCATGTTTAGTGGAGATGAGAGAATATGAAGTGTTGCGTACATTTATATTATGAGTGTGGTTAGGTTACAATCCAACAGCAATTATATAGGACCTGGGGACGGTGCGGGCGACTCTAGAATGGGGTTTACATAAAATTCAAAAACTAACACTACAAAATTTATATGACGATTATATTAAATGTGATCATCTAAAGAAGCTCAAAATGATTACCAGTGAGTTCTCATGACATCTTCTGCATGTCCATGTGCTCTTTGTGGTGGGATTAAAATGCTTGGATACAACTTGTTTGTTGCATCACATTAAATCAAAGTTATTGTGATAGTACTTCTATTTAAGCATGAAAAATAGCGCTCCTATTTAAATGTGAGAAGAGAGACAGAACATGGCCATTATTCAGACATAGAAGCCATTCTTCTCTCATGAACCGCAGCAAGGACTATAGCTCTATGGTTTCTAGCATGCGCAATGAATGCTGATTTTGCATTTTGTTGGAATTGCTTTTTGATGTTTTTGAAACCCATAGAGATCTTAGGGCTTGGAAGCATCAATATTTGCGAATATTCGTTTCTGAGCCCGTGCTCAGATGCTCCTGAAATCCACACCGCAAGATGGCATGTGGATATGTGCTCCACTGTGTATTTGCTCACCGTATATCATTTTATCTAGGATAGTACTGTGGCGCACTGAATGCGACGGCAAGTCCTGCAGTTCACGCGGACCAGCTACTCATTGCACGGCTCGGTTAATTTCATGAGCCAGCCCGAGCAGTTCACGCCGACGGACTCACAAACGGCCACCATGCGAGGCCGCCTTAAATGCATCTCCCACAACCTCACCTCACCGGCCCCAAACCATAGCCAGAAAATATCACCACCTTCTGTTCGTGCTCATCCACATTGCATTCCTGCTGCCATGTCCACCTCCTCTTCATCCTCCCTCCCCGTCCCGTTGGACTTCCTCCTACCTCTCATTCCCTGCCCTTTTTGCGGAGCCGAGATTGGACAAATGTTGCTATGACCGGCGACCACTCGGGTGATTGGTTCTACAAGTGCAGTCGTTATGATGTAGGTAGATCTGAACTTTTTTGGGGTCTTGCAGTCGATTTCAGAGTTTTGAGCACATCTCCCTGCTAAGCTTTGGGTTTGTCTTCTCGATCCGATATCGTAGCCACGTCTGTGTCGCTTCTTCGAGTTCAGCAAACCTACGTTAGTAGGATGACTCCTCTGCAGATCTGGCTGTTCAGTGTTGTCGGCGAACTCTTGCAATGGGAACCTGCAAGACAACAGCAATGGCCGCCACCAAGATCTATTCGTCAGGTTTCTTCCACCGGTTGGACAGGCTGCAGAATAAATCACAGTAAACTTTCTCCAGATCTGCGGGAACTAACCTGTCAACGGCATCCAGAAGAAACTCCAGCCCAGAATCACCCATTATTCCGCGCGGCCGCGTCTGACGACGAGGGTTTCCAGAGGTATCAAGGCGGGTGTTGGACTGGGGGCACCGCTTTTCTGCCGCACTATGCGCACGTGACGCACCTCGTTGCACAAACGGCGTAGCTGTCCACTCCCGTCAAGTGCACCTTATCCGATCCCTGGCTCAGCCGGGTTTGTAACGATTTGGACCACGGACGAGAGTTTTCGTGCGCAAACGCCGTCGTAACCATACGTTCTGGTCCCACGAGAGAGCTATTGTTTCCTATTCCACCTTACGCCTCCTTTTTCCTACTTGTTGTCAGACGCGTCAGAGCGAATAATGCGGATCCCGAGCCAGCAACAGACGCCGCAGATTTCGGGAGCATCTGGGCTCGGGCACCAAAACACCGTGTCCTTTGTGACTAATTCGACTCAGGTTTGTACACAAAGTAACACGATGTAGGACTTACCACATACGAGAAACTAGACATAATTGATATATTTGAATATGAAGCAAACACAAGTACCAACACTGTTAATGTTTGGGAAGGAAATAGAGGCATCCTCATTACTGATGTTGACTATGGTGGTAAAATGGTCCAAGACACAATGATTGGTCACAGAAGTGATTGAAGCCTATCGGTGAACCATTTGTAGCCAAAGTAGTATTTTCGCTTGAGCTGTCACACTGTGATGCTCCCCAAAAACTTTTTCGCTTGGGCTTACATCTAGAGTCCTAGTAGGACTACAACTAGTTTATTTTCTATTACAAGTCGGATCCTAGTCCGGGTCTTTTCTTCCCTGCTAGGTCTTGCTTCCCTTGTCAGGGAACTTTCCTCTTCTTGGACCTTCTCTGCGAGCCGGCCCTCCAAGCCTCTCCGTGAGCCGGCCTTCTGCCGGGTTGCACACTGGGCCTTAGGCCTTGTCGTCCAGGTCGACCCGGTAAGCGAGGTGACCCATGAGTCGGGTCATACCTTCTGGCCGGGTCAAACCGTGGGGAATATCCCCAACATTAGCCCCCAGGTTAGCTTGAATTTATTCATGCTAAGCTCCTTGCTGACACTGAATCCTCGTAGAAAAATATTGAGAAAAATAATCCATCTGATGTTGAGCCGGTTTTCAGTGCCTCAACTTGATAAATTTTTTGGGAATAAACACATGTCTGATGTTGAGCCAACTTTCAATGCTTCAGATTTGATGAAGATATTAGGAATAAGAAATCCGTATGATATGAGACCCGACTCGCTCAAAACTGGGAACTTGAAGGTGTTCCTCCCTTATATCCACATTACCTGTAGCCCCCAAGTCTTAAGAGTAGAACGTAGTGATAGCTTAAGACTTGCTTAAATATAACTGTTGCAACTTTTGGAGAAATCCGGGTTGTTCATCTGAGTCATCAGTCATAAACTGAATGTTTGCATTTCACATGTGTAGCCCCCAAGGGCCAGCTCATCAGTATGTGATGGGCCGGGTCTTCAATTTGGACCTTATGATCTGTTTAAACAACTGAACGCTGTAGCCCCAAGTGTCGGGTTGTCTTGCCTGCGGCAACCTGGGACTTGAACGTAGCTTTTGATGTTTGTAGATGTATAGCTGCAAATAATGTAGCCCCCAAGGTCCGGTTTAGCTGTTCTCATCAATCTGGAACTTGAACTATCTGTAGTCAATGACTGTAGCCCCCAAGGGCCGGGTCACAATTAATAGTGAGCTGGGTCTTCAATGAAAGTACCTTTAAAATGACAATGCATTATCCCCCAAGTGCTGTGGTGCATGCTTGCAGTGACATGGGACTTTCATACTTAATGTAATCTTGATTTTAATAATGTAGCCCCCAAGTGCCGGGTTGTGTGCCTGCGACGACTCGGGACTTTTCCTTCCATTGTAGAATAAAATCAGATCCACTATAGCCCCCAGGCTTCAAGGAGAAAACCAAGCAAAGCCGGCCAAACCAACACTTGAAGACCCGGCGTTTGTCAATTGCGGAGAAAAACTTGCCTGAGTCTGAGTAGTCTGCAGCAGAATAGTCATATTTCTGCAAAAACATTGATATTCGGCCCAATGGTCTTGTAATAAACTAGGAAACTTAATGTCCTTTTCTGGATGATGTTGTTGGGTACTTTGCATACCAAAGCTGAATTTGTTGGTAAATCCATCAAGAGTGCTGCCTTGCATAACACTTCATATTTCATTGCCTTTAATAAAGCCGATTGCCATGATCTTTGCCATGATATCCTTTTTTGAATTTTGTTCTCCTTTGCAGCATCGGAATAATCCAAATTTGTGAATTGCCACTGGTAATTTATTACACCATGCTCCTTACTGTAAGCCGGCGTTTTGGATTTAGAAAGAATAGCCATCTCTCTGAGCCGGCTTTGAAAACCTCAATCATCTAATACTGGTTATGAGAAACCATGATGAAGACCCGGCTCTCAATTCTAAGCCGGTTTTATAGATGTAGTAAATATGTACCTGCAATTGTTTCAAAATCAGCTTTGATAGCCATGTTATTTGAAACTAGTTTTGATAAACCATATAAGACCCGGCCATTTTGGCTATCAAAGATTTGTTTGTTCCTGCAGAGTTACAATGTAACCCGGTTTGAAAACCGGCTCCTGCGACATAAACAAATATAGACATGTATATATGATGCATTGTATGATGATGCAATGTATGATGATGGAATGTATGATGATGTATGTGTATGATAACAGAGTATAAAAACACCGGCTTTCGAGGATCAAGTCAGATTTGCTTCGGTGAAGCAGGCTTTCCGCCTCTTTTGGTTTGTCCTAGCTCTCTGAAAGCCGGCTCTCACGTGACCAACTAGTGTTTTAACTCTGATGAGTTCAGGGTCACCTCTGTGATTGACTCATCAGTCGTACACCGGGTCACCTTTTTGGAGTAGCATCTTGCTAACAAGCAGGTTTAACCAAGTAAAGTTTGGCTTTTTGCCGGGTTAAAAGGGTTTTGTAAGCTAAACTCGATGAGTTGGAAGCCCCCAAGTAACCATATGGTCATGGAAAAGCTCAGCATAGGATATACAGGAGACAATGCTACTACTGCAAAACATCTGAGGTCCAGATAAGCCGGCTTTATTCCATTGATCATAATTGAGTAGGATACCCATGTTTCGACTGTGCATCATGGCGACTAGTCTTCTTTGGTAACCTCACTTTTCGCCAATAAGGCAGGATACCTATGTTTGAACAGCGCATCGTGGCAGCTAGTCCTCTTTGGCAACCTTTACTTTTTCGTCAATAAGGCAGCAGCCCTCGGGACCGGGTTGTCTTCCCTGCAACGACCCGGGGTTTTTGTATTTGTTAAAACCAGCCAAATCTGCCAAGTCATGTTTGTGTAGCCCCCGAGTCTTAAGTCGACTCGAGGAGCCGGCTTGAGATTCTATATACTTGGTTGTGGCATAAACCGGCGTATAGTTGACAGCTGAAAGCTGGAATTTGTCGAAGCCGGAGGCGATGTGGCGAGTTGATGACCTTGTGAAAGAACATGTGGTGCCCCCATGTTTGGTTTTGGTAATTGATGACAATCTCTATGGACTAATGGTTGCCATGAGTTATATTGAAGGGTTTGTCCATAGGCATTTCTTGAAGTCCATTTGTTGGTTTCAAGGAGATTTTGTGTTGACCAAGGTGGTATTCAAGGATTTATCCAAAGATTAGTCATGTGAGAGTTGAGCTTATTGCAAGCATGTCTTGAAGAAGAAGAAGATTGTGTGAACATTCATGTTTACCTTCAAGACATCATCTTTATGATGAGAAGACATGATACAAGGTTGATCAGGACCAAGTCAAAGAGTGAATCAAGTTGATCAACACACAA
The DNA here is from genome assembly GCA_039707655.1 of Elymus sibiricus. NCBI lineage: Eukaryota > Viridiplantae > Streptophyta > Magnoliopsida > Poales > Poaceae > Elymus > Elymus sibiricus. The sequence goes on along the minus strand of CM077674.1, from coordinate 335,751,866 downwards.
AGCGTAGAAGACGTACCGAGAGGGATCAAGTGATCCCATGGTATGGTAAGCATTGTCCATTATGCTTTGTGTACTAACCCATGTTCTATGCGAGAGTTCTTTGTGGGGTTAGGTTTGTTTCCATGGGCGTGCATCAAAAGGAAGATATCATACAACCCATGGAGGATGACATCAAGTGGTGATCGTCATCAAGGTTGCGGTGTGCAAGTTCAAGTGGAGCATCACGAAGAGATCATGCTTGAAGCTTGCCGTCCATTGTTGTGACAATGGACTTGTGAAGATGTGCTGAAGAGTGGCTCACCCATAGTGGAGTATGGGGGAGCAATCAACTTGTCTTCATCGAGCCAATGCAATCAAGAAATGTGGTCCAACTTAAGGAAGTCAAGATCGTCATCATTTAGCTCAAGTGGACTATGTGAAAGGCAAAGGTTTGCCCTTGATAGGTTTTCTATTTTACCGGTCTCATGGTGGTAGTTGGGAGACCGGGTTATAGGATCGATTGTCGTACTATCAGGGGGGCTCTCAAGTAAGTAGCTTGATCGTATCGTTCGTAGAGAGCTCAAACCATTGCATTCTTGCATCATCTTTCTTGGTTCTTGTTTGGTGTTTCTCTTTGTGAGTTTTTGAGCTTATGGTCATCTTCATGACAAGCTCAAGTTCATCGAGAACGGATTTCATTTGCTTCTTCTAGTATGTTCTCGATGTTGGGGTTTATGCCGGATCATCAGTGATAGAGGTTTCATATCTCTATATCATAGGCATATCTCTACTGCCACTTCTTTTTATGTTGGATACTACTCGTCGTTATCTATCCAACGAGCTTGAGTTTGCTGGATTCGGAGTTCATATGTAGAAGTTGTGGCAGTTCTGGTTTTCCTGCTTCCATCTGTTTGCTTGGGCTATTTTGAAGCTCTCTAGCGGTAGTACCGCCCTGGGCAGCGGTAGTACCGCTTGCGCGGTACTTCCACGGTTCCAGTGCCACGGGTACTACCGCTTGTTTTTGGCTTCTGGACTAGCTCTGCCCTTCGAGTGGAAGTAGAGCGGTAGTACCGCCCCGTGCGGCACTACCGCGCTGCCCTCCCCTACTACCGCTGTTCTAGCCGTTTGCTCAACACTACGCGGTAGTACCACTGGTGGGAGCGGTAGTACCGCTCCGGCGGCACTACCGCCTCCTTGACTTGTTCAGTTGAACGCAGATAGCCGGAACTTCCGTGCCAGCGGAAGTACCGCTCACCCGAGCGGTACTACCGCTTGTGCACGGGCTGAAGGGCATAACGGTTGGATTTTCCCCCTCCTATAAAAGGGGGTCTTCTTCCCCAATGATTTTTTATCCATTGAGCTCGTGTTCTTCCCCCATTGTTGACCTTCTTCGAGCTTGCTATCTCTCAATCACCCCAATGATTCTTGCTAGTTCTTGAGGGAAAAGAGAGAGGAGATCTAGATCTACGTTTCCACCAATCACTTTCTCCTCTATGTGAGGGGAACCCCTTGGATCTAGATCTTGGAGTTCTTCGTGTTCTCTTCTTCGTTCTTCCTCTCACTTTTCTCCCTAGCATTAGTTGCTTTGGTGGGATTTGGGAGAGAAGGACTTGGGCACTCCGTGTGCCCTTGCCATTGCATTTGGTGCATCGGTTTGAGTTCTCCGCGGTGATACACGGAAGTGAAGTTGAGAAGCTTGTTACTCTTGGGTGTTTGGGCACCCTAGAGCTTGTTCCTCTTGGGTGCCTTGGTGCCCTAGACGGTTGGTGTTGTCGGAGCTCAATCATTGTGGTGTAAAGCTCCGGACAAGCGTCGGGGTCTCCAATTAGGTTGTGGAGATTGCCCTGAGCAATTTGACGGGTACCGGTGACCGCCCCCAAGGGTTACCAAAGTGTACGGGTTCGGTGACTGCCCCCAAGGGTTGCCATTTGTACGGGTTCGGTGACCGCCCTCAAGGGTCCCTTAGTGGAATCACGGCATCTTGCATTGTGCAAGGGCGTGAGGAGATTACGGTGGCCCTAGTGGCTTCTTGGGGAGCATTGTGTCTCCACACCGCTCCAAACGGAGATTAGCATCCGCAAGGGTATGAACTTCGGCATACATCGTCGTCTCCGTGTGCCTCGGTTATCTCTTACCCGAGCCCTTTTCTTATGCACTTTACTTTGTGATAGCCATAGTGTTTCATGTTATATATCTTACTATCACTTAGATGTTTATCTTGCTTAGCATAAGTTGTTGGTGCACATAGGTGAGCCTAGTTGTTGTAGGTTTTGTGCTTGACAAATTAACCGCTAGGTTTATTCCGCATTTGTTCAAGCCTAAACCGTAATTATTTTAAAGCTCCTATTCACCCCCCCCCCTCTAGGCGACATCCACGATCTTTCACCTTGCAGGGACGTTTTTGCCCAAAGTGATTTCGTATGCCTCTTGGTCTGGCTCTCCTGGCTCCTCCAGGGCCGTTCTTTTTTCTGTTTCTTCGCTGTCGGCTTTAGAATTGCCGGCTTAACGGTGGCCGGCACACCTAGCTTCTTCAGGGATGGTTTCTCCGTGGCCGACTCTCCTATTTCATCGATGTGCTGAAGCAGACCGGATCGTGGGGATGGCAGGCCAATACGCCTATCCATTGGGCAACCCGGTGCGGGTGGAGGCTGATAATAGAGATATATTTCTTTTTTGCTCCAGCGTTGTTGGAGTAGACCGGGCCACAGGGGTTGCGTACTGCGCGCGTCCGTTGGGCAACTCATACGGGCGGGCGCGAACCCGGTGTGTTAATGTAGATCGGACCGCGGGGACGGCGGCTTGCGCGCATCCATTGGGCAGCTCGGGCGAGCGGCGCGGCCCTGGTGTGTTGATGTAGACCGGACCGCGGGGCGGCGGGTTGTGCGCGTGTAACACCCCCGTGTAATGAGCCACAGTAATCCATCTTGTTAATGCTAAGTCAAGTTGAATTGCAATGCTTGATCACAGTGGATTCATATCTCCTTTCAAATTCCACCACCAAATTCAATTCAAATTATGAGTGAAATTTGAAGTTGCACAAAAGTTGCTGGAAAATAGTTCAAGTTTTAGCAAATATTCCAAAACAAATATTAGTTCAGGAAAACAACATCACCTATTTACTAAAATGAGCTATGGCATTTAAAACAGTGCCAAAAGAAGCAATTTAAATGCCTTTCCATTTATGAAAAATTCAAATGGATTCAAACTTTGCCCAAACTTTTTGTGGCAGTGCAGAAAATGGCATTGTATTTATGTGGCCAAGTCACATATTTTATAAAAGTCATTTGGCAGCTCAATTTAATTGCAAACCTTTCTGTAAAAAGAAACAGAAAAAGAAAAATGAAAAAGGCCTAAACAGCTACTGTGAGCTAGGCCTAAGTGCACAGTGGCACCGGCCCAGCCCAGCTCCCTCTCTCTCTCCCACCTCCCGCCTTTCTCCTCCCCGTGTCGACATGGCCGTGGCCGCGCGCGCGCTCGCCGGCCAGGGGACGACACGGCAACGCTACAGCGTCGGGGAGAGGATAAGGCCGACGCCCTCGGCCCCGTCACCGTCCTCATCCATTCTCCCCCTCCTCTTTCGCCCTCTCTCGCTCGTTCTTCGTCGCAACCGAGCGCCGCCGTCGCCATGGCTCGCCGTAGCCGTGGCCACTGACCCCGCCTCGCCACCGTGTCCGCGTGCTCCGCCACCATCCGCTACGTCGACCACGCTGACGAACGCGAGCCGGGGAGCACCGTATCACCACCCCGCTTCGTCTTCTTCCTCCTCGGATCGCCGACGAGCTCCGTCGAATCCGGCCGCCCTGCGCTCCCATTCACTCGCCGGGCCACCGTGTGTCTCCTCGGTGAGCTTCTCTCTCTCCTCCCCCTCTCCGTTTGCTCGCACGCGCCCCCTAGCTAGCTACTTCGCCATGGCCGAACCCATTGCCGCCGACGAGCTCGCCGTCGTAGCCATGGCTGCCGCAGCTCGCGTTCGAGCACGGCAACGTGCTCAGCACGCTCCCAGCAGTCCAACGCCACCGCTAGCTCGCTTTGTCGTGCCCTGAAACACCGTATCCGTGCACGCCCGATTCCGGCCACCGCCCGCCGTTGATGTTCCGGACGATTCCGGCCGACTCCGGCATCGCCACCACCTCCAAACGAAGCGGCTCGCTCCGCTCGTTCCAACGCGCCAAGCCGCGCGCCAAACGGCCGCCCGTAGCCGATTTTTGCCGCAGTCCCGCACGCGCCGCCGCGTTTTGGCGTTGCCAGTGTCTAAACGCGGCCACCGCTGGCGTGGCACGGCCTGGGGCCACCCCTGGGTCACTGCCAGTGGGCCCCAGGGGCCGATTTGACCGAGTTGACTTGGTCAACTCTGCTGACTGGGCAGCACCTGACACTGACATGCGGGCCCCACTCGTTTAAATAACTGTTTAACCTAATTAAGTTAATTTGTTAACTAATTAGTCACTGACAGTGGGGCCCCACCTGCTAATTAATCTCTAATTAGTTTAAATAATCTCTGTTTAGCCCACTGTGTATGACATGTGGGTCCCAGCCGTCAGGTTTGACCTGGACCGGCTGGGTTGACTGCTGACGTCATCCTGACGCAATGCTAACATAATAAAGCTATTTTCGAATTAAAATTAATTCCAGGATTTTCAGAAAATTGTTAAAACTTTGAAAAATCATAGAAAATAAACCGTAGCTCGGATGAAAAAGTTTTCTACATGAAAGTTGATCAGAAAAACGAGACGAATCCGAATATGCCCTCCATGTAGCTGTCACGTGCCCACAACCCTGCAAACATGGAACCTTCCCCTCCGATTCATCTGTCTGACAGATGCCTAAAATCAGAAAAATATTCCCAGATATTTTCCCGCGCCGTCTCTTACGTGTAGTACTGCGATAGGTCACCACCAGCACAGCATATTGCCATGCCATGCATCTCTTTTGCATTTGTTTGCTTTTATTTATTGTTTCTTCCCCCTCTTCTCTCCGGTAGACCCCGAGGCCGACGCTGCCCCTGAGGACTGCTACTCCACCGACGACCCCTCTTTTGCCGCACAGCTTCCAGGCAAGCAAACCCCCTTGAACATGCCCATATCAGCCATTCTTTCTCCCTCCTGCTTGCATTAGAATTTGTTACTGCTTTTTATTGATCCTATTCTGATGCATAGCCTGTTTTTGTAACTGCTGTTGGTACCATTCCTGCTATCCTAAATGCTTAGTATAGGTTGGTTAGTGAACCATCTGTGGCCCCTCATCCTTGTCCATATTGCCCCGCTTGTTACCGGTGCCCCGATCTATGTGATCGATGGACTGAGACCAGCACATCACCGCACACCCCCTAAGTTGTACGACTCTGCAGAGCTACCATCAAGTGCCGAGGGTGATACCTCTTATCTCACTCCTGATGTTGCCTCTGTAGTATAGCTAGTCGGTTGTGGGTTACCGAGGGTGATTCCTCTTTCACCACCTCCGATGAAGCCTCTGTCGTGCAACCCCTCAAGTGTGAACCCATCGAGGGTGATTCCTCCGAGTTCACCTTGACGGATACATCGAGTGGGAATCCAACGAGGGTGATTCCTCGTAGTCCTCCTTGATGTTATGAACACACGGTTACTTTGACTTTACCTCAGAAACTTGTGGAAGTCGGGTTGACCCCGAGGGGTACCCACGAGAGAAGTGGAGTCGGGTTGACCGTGAGGGTACCCGCGAGATAATTACGTGGCACGGCTGGGCATTCCCGGCCCTTGCCGTAAGCCCACGAGACGGGGCAACGGGACCACAGATCGTGGATCGCTACTCGTTTCCGCGACCTCCCAACACACTAATGGGTTAGGATATGTGATCTGAGTAGGCCTTTGGCCTTTTCGCACTAACCACCACGCGGGAATAGAATGGGCACTCGGCGTCGTATGTATCAGCCGAAGCTCTCCAGATGTCAGCAGTTAAGCGGCGCGCGCCGGGTTGGACTGGGAAAGCCTGCGCTTGTATTAAGGGGGCTAGGTCTGCTCACCGACCGCGTACGCAACGCGCAGGAGTGCAAAGGGCTATGGGCCCAAGACCCCTGAGCGCTTAGGATGTAGACCGGCGTGCTGGCCTCTCTGTTGAGCCTAGGTAGGGCTACGACGTGTCGATCAGCCGAGGCCGGGCATGGACCGAGTAAGTGTGTCCGGCCAGAGTTAATTGAGCGTGTTGGGTAAGTTGGTGCACCCCTGCAGGGAAGTATATCTATTCGAATAGCCGTGTCCACGGTAATAGGACGCTCGGAGAGTATCCCGATCTACAGCAACTAGTAAGAGATACTTGTGGAATTTAATTAATATGTTGGCTCCGGGATCGCTTTCTCGTAGGGAGTCGAGGAAGGATCTCTGGGCATTGCTACTATTACTTATTACTATATTTATGTACTAATATACATTCTTCTAATGCTGCAAGATGCTGCAAGTTGCTAGTCTTCGATAGGCTAGGCCTTTCCTCTATTCTGGTAATTCTGCAGTCTAGTCCACTGATACAGCCCCTCCACTTGATACCGATGCATAAATAGAATAGTTCTGATGTAAGTCTTGCAAGTACTTTGGATGAGTACTCACGGTTACTTTGCTACCTCTTTTCCCCATACCCGATTGTTGTGATCAGAGGACGGAGCCCCGGAGCCAGCTGCCCCAGTCGACGACTACTACTACTACCCCTCTGGTGGCGCCTACTACTACGTGGAGACCGACGACCAGGAGTAGATAAGAGGCACCCAGGCAGGAGGCCTGCGCCTTTTCGATCCAGTGTCGTTGTTTTGCTCAGCCTTCTTAAGGCAGACTTGTTTAACCTTTGTGTCTGTACTCAGATACTGTTGTTGCTTCCGCTAACGCTTGTTCGCGAGCTTATGTATTCGAGCCCTCGAGGCCCCTGGCTTGTAATATAAGGCTTGTATGACTTTTATTTGTGTTTAGAGTTGTGTTGTGATATCTTCCCGTGAGTCCTTAGGCTTGATCATGTGCATTTGCGTGTATGATTAGTACACGATTAAGTCGGGGGCGTCACAAGTTGGTATCAGAGTCGACTTCCTGTAGGAACACCCCTTTCCAACTCCTTGGCCAAAGTTGAGTCTAGACTTTGAAAAACTTGGTTTACTAACATTGCTGTGTGGCTTACGGGCCCACGTCGCCAATGGATGGGTTTAGGATCTTTTATTCCTCTTCCTTACTCTGGGACTCTGATCTCTCTTCTATTCGGGTTAAAAGATTTTACTGACTCTAACTCTAGGTTCTCGTGTTCACATTCACCCGAAGAGCTGGATTATCTGCAATCATTCCTTTCAAAGTTATCTTATACTTTTCACACTGTCTTTTGACATCCTGCACTTTCCTGTTTCAGATGCGTACCGCAAGACAGCTCGTATGCCACACCATGGATGTTGATGCGACTGGGTTTCCTGCTATCCTGGTCGATCTTTTGACCAGGCTGGGATATCGCTGGTACCCCGAGTACACTGTTTACGAGGACTATCGCAAGTTCAACCGGGAGCAGTACCACGCTGTGGTCCGTATCTTTGATCGGCAGAACAACTCCATCACTAAGCTGCACACCCTTCATGGTGTTGGAGTGACTATTGACATGGCAGTGCATGATGCTGCTTATACTGCTATTGCCCGTCTCCGTGGGGAGCACAGTCACTTGGAGGAGACTGCTTTCAGATATATTCCGCATGCCCCCGCTGGGGATGAGAGTGGATGATACGTCTACAACGTATCTATAATTTTTGATTGTTCCATGCTGTTATATTATCAATCTTGGATGTTTTTATATACATTTACAGCAATTATATATCATTTTTTGGGACTAACCTATTAACTTAGTGCCCAGTGCTAGTTGTTGTTTTTTGCTTGTTTTTGGTTTTCCAGAATATCAGTACCAAACGAAGTCCAAATGCCACGAAACATTTTGGAGATTTTTTTCTGGACATAACAAACACTAGAAGCTTCGGGAGGAGGCCAGAAGACCCAGGAGGTGGCCACGAGCCACCAGGGCACGCCTGGGGGGGCAGGCTCGCCCTGGTGCCTCGTGGGCCCACCTCTGCCCCTTTTGACCTAATTCCACCACTATAAATTCCCAAAAATCGGGAAACCAACAGAGGAGTCCATGAAATACTTTTTCCGCCGCCGCAAGTTTCTGTTCTCGAGAGATCCCATCTGGAGGCCTTTTCCGGTGCTCCACCGGAGGGGGAATCGATCACGGAAGGGCTCTACATCAACCTTGCTGCCCTTCCGATGATGCGTGAGTAGTTTACCACAGACCTTCGGGTCCATAGTTAGTAGCTAGATGGCTTCTTCTCTCTTTTTGATCTTCAATACAATGTTCTCCTCGATGTTCTTGGAGTTCTATCCGATGTAATCACTTTTTGTGGTGTGTTTGTTGGGATCCGATGAATTGCGAGTTTATGATCAGATTATCCATGAATATTATTTGAGTTTTCTCTGAACTCTTTTATGCATGATTATTATACCTTCGTATTTCTTCTTCGATCTATTGATTTGGTTTGGCCAACTAGATTGATTTATCTTGCCATGGGAAGAGGTGCTTTGTAATGGGTTCGATCTTGCGGTGCTCAATCCGAGTGACAGAAAGGGACATGACACGTATGTATCGTTGCTATTAAGGGTAAAAAGATGGGGTTTATTCATGCATGAGTTTACTTTGTCTACATCATGTCATCGTTCTTAAGGCGTTACTCCGTTCTTTATGGACTTAATACACTAGATGCATGCTGGATAGCGGTCGATGTGTGGAGTAATAGTAGTAGATGCAGGCAGGAGTTGGTCTACTTGTCTTGGACGTGATGCCTATATACATGATCATTGCCTTGGATATCGTCATGATTATTTGCTTTTCTATTAATTGCCCAACAGTAATTTGTTTACCCACCGTATGCTATTTTCTTGAGAGAAGCCTCTAGTGAAAACTATGGCCCCCGGGTCTATCTAAATCATATATTAAAAACCCTAAAAACCCTAAACTCTCATGCTTCACTTATATTATTTTGAGATTTGATAAGATTAAAATTTTGAAGAAATATTTAAGCTCTCATGCTTCACTTATATCATTTTGAGAGTTGATAAATTTTGAAGAAATATATGCACTCTCATGCTTCACTTATATCTTTTTGAGAGTTGATAATAGTATGGTAATTTGCACAAGATATGAATTTGGTCCCAAAGTGATGAATGTTCAAGAGGGATATAATAAAAACTTTCATATAGATCATTGGATATGATAAGTGTGATTCCTTGCAATAGTTTTGCGATATGGAGATGATGATATGTGAGTCAGGTTAGTGAGTAATTGTGATTTAGTAAGAATATTAGTGTTAAGGTTTGTGATTCCCTATGCATGCACACTAAATCAATAGTTATGCAAAGAAATTATATCTTACTTATGGTGCATCATTCGGTGTTAGTTATGTTCAATGCATGTTTATGACCGTTTTCGCTTTTTGGTTGGTTGCTTCTCAATCTATTTGCTAGCCTTCATTTGTACTAAGCGGAAATACTGCTTGTGCATCCAAAATCCTTAAACCCAAGTTGTGCCAAATGAGTCCACTATATCTACCTATATGCGGTATTTCAATGCCGTTCCAAGTAAATTTGCGTGTGCCAACTCTAATTTTCAAAATAATTTTTCTGTTTTGTGTGCCCGTACCGCTCATGAAGCGGCAGGGGGTGGCTATTATTTTCCATGCTAGGTGTGTTATTCTCATGATGAGTGTTTATTCACTTGTCATTGCACGAGAGAGTGGCTGGTAATAGGGATGCCCAGTCCCACAATGAATCAAAAATTAATAACAACAAAATTCCTTGGACAATGTTGGTATGGAGGGCACCCGTGGATACGGCTAGCCATGGATTGTGAAAGAATGGTGGAAAGGAAATAAATTTTACTTTCTGTTTGGGAACCGCCTATGATGTGTCTAGCATGGAAAATATTGGAAATTCTCGGTCATTTTCGTTGACAGGAAAAGCATGCCTCCCAAAATAATTTTCTCTCTCTAATTTAAGCTTTGAGCTCTGGCACATTAGCAAATCTTTGCTTCCCTCTGCGAAGGGCCTATCTATTTACCTTTATGCAATTTTTATCTTTCTTGAGTCTCCATCTTCTCTTATAAAGCACCAACTAGAGAGCATTATTGTCATACTTGTGCATTGTGTGTAGCTAATATTTGAGTGTGTTTCATGAATGGATCAATGATTAAGCATAATGGGCTAGGGATAACTTTCTTTAGCGTTGATCATTTGAAAGACATGGTTGCTTGTTAGCATGCTTGAGTATTAATATCTTCATCTCAAATTATAGACTATTGCTTTGAATCATTCAAGTCCAAATATCCATGCTATAAAAAAAAGAATATATGATGAATTTGATAGGCATCATTCCACATCAAAAATTCTGTTTTTATCATTTACCTACTCGAGGACGAGCAGGAATTGAGCTTGGGGATGCTGATACGTCTCCAACGTATCTACAATTTTTGATTGTTCCATGTTGTTATATTATCAATCTTGGATGTTTTTATATACATTTACAGCAATTATATATCATTTTTTGGGACTAACCTATTAACTTAGTGCCCAGTGCCAGTTGCTGTTTTTTGCCTGTTTTTGGTTTTCCAAAATATCAGTACCAAACGAAGTCCAAATGCCACGAAACTTTTTGGAGATTTTTTTCTGGACATAACAAACACTAGAAGCTTCAGGAGGAGTCCAGAAGACCCAGGAGGTGGCCACGAGCCACCAGGGCGCGCCTGGCGCGCCCTGGTGCCTCGTGGGCCCACCTCTGCCCCTTTTGACCTAATTCCACCACTATAAATTCCCAAAAATCGGGAAACCAACAGAGGAGTCCATGAAATACTTTTTCCGCTGCCGCAAGTTTCTGTTCTTGAGAGATCCCATCTGGAGGCCTTTTCCGGTGCTCCGCCGGAGGGGGAATCGATCACGGAGGGGCTCTACATCAACCTTGCTGCCCTTCCGATGATGCATGAGTAGTTTACCACAGACCTTCGGGTCCATAGTTAGTAGCTAGATGGCTTCTTCTCTCTTTTTGATCTTCAATACAATATTCTCCTCGATGTTCTTGGAGTTCTATCCGATGTAATCACTTTTTGCGGTGTGTTTGTTGGGATCCGATGAATTGTGAGTTTATGATCAGATTATCCATGAATATTATTTGAGTTTTCTCTGAACTCTTTTATGCATGATTATTATAGCTTCGTATTTCTTCTCCGATCTATTGATTTGGTTTGGCCAACTAGATTGATTTATCGTGCCATGGGAAGAGGTGCTTTGTAATGGGTTCGATCTTGCGGTGCTCAATCCCAGTGATAGAAAGGGACATGACACGTATGTATCGTTGCTATTAAGGGTAAAAAGATGGGGTTTATTCATGCGTGAGTTTACTTTGTCTACATCATGTCATCGTTCTTAAGGCGTTACTCCGTTCTTTATGGACTTAATACACTAGATGCATGCTGGATAGCGGTCGATGTGTGGAGTAATAGTAGTAGATGCAGGCAGGAGTTGGTCTACTTGTCTCGGACGTGATGCCTATATACATGATCATTGCCTTGGATATCGTCATGATTATTTGCGTTTCTATCAATTGCCCAACAGTAATTTGTTTACCCACCGTATGCTATTTTCTTGAGAGAAGTCTCTAGTGAAAACTATGGCCCCCGGGTCTATCTAAATCATATATTAAAAACCCTAAAAATACCTTGCTGCACTGTTTGTTTATTTATTTTATTTTGTATTTTTGTTTCAATCTATCTATCTATCACCATACAATTTAATCTTGCAATTAACCGCCAAGGGATTGACAACCCCTTGTTTGCGTTGGGTGCAAGGATTTGTTGTTTTGTGTGCAGGTGCTGCTAATGAGGTGTTGCGTGATTCTCCTACTGGATTGATAACCTTGGTTTCATAACTGAGGGAAATACTTATCTCTACTGTACTGCATCTCCCTTCCTCTTCAGGGAATTACCAACGCAGCTCACAAGTAGCAGGAAGAATTTCTGGCGCCGTTGCCGGGGAGACATCATCAACATCTATCAAGTACCTACGCATAAAACTTTCATCTCCTTGCATTTATTTTATTTGCCTTTGCCTCTCGTTTTCATCTCTCCCACTTATAAAAAGTTTTTACAAAAATATTTTCCGTTTGCCTTTTTCTTGTTTGCTTGCTTGCTTTTATTGCCATGTCAACACAAAAGAATAGAAAGTAAAACAAAATTTTGAGATCACTATGGATCCTCATCCACTTGCTAATCTTTTCAAAAGATCCAATTATAATGAACCAATTGCTAGTGATTTGAGTGCTTTTGATTTTCTCTATGAAGTTTTGCTTGAAAATCATGAATCTGAAAATTGTGATGAAGTGTTAGAAGAAGAAATTTATAAAGTGATTCATGATAGCTCCTTGATTGAAAAGCATGATTGCAATGATGTTACTATAAATTCTATTAATGTGAATTGTGCTAATAATATGCAAAATTACAAGCTTGGGGATGACAATTTTGTCATGTCCACTACTTATTGCAATGATCATGATTGGGGTGATAATGCTTCTTATGATCTTGAAAATTTATTTAAGCCTCATGATGAATATGTTATTGATAATAATGTTTGCAATACTATTAAAAGTGGGTTTGGAAGAGCGTCAACTTTAGGTAAAAATAATCCCAGTATTTTGGAAGAATGTCAACTTTGCATGCATGTGGATCATGTATAATATGTTATGTGATGGCTATATTGTTGAATTTGAGTATGATCCTACATGTAATTACTATGAGAGGGGAAAATATGGTTGTAGAAATTTTCATGTTACTCAATTACCCCTCTTTAAGTTCAAATTATTAATGCTCCATTCTTCCTATTTGCATATGCTAGAAATTGCTTATCTTGATAATTAGTTTTCTTATAAAATGCCTGTGCATAGGAAGTATGTTAGACTTAAATGTGTTTTTCACATGTTTCATGATGCTCTCTTCGTGTTTCAATTACTATCTCTCATGAGAGCATCATTGAAATCTCAAGCCTATCTTAATGGCTATAAAGAAAGAGCTTGTTGGGAGACAACCCAATGAATAAAATAAATTATTGTGTGTTTTCACATTTATGCTACTGTTATGATTGATTTTTTATGTTTTAATTAGTGTTTGTGCCAAGTAAAGCCTTTAGGATGATTTGGAAGATAGTATAATTGATGCTGTTTGGAAAACAGAAAGTTTTGCGTCCAGTGCTGGAATTTTGGTTCTGTACGGGAGCGTCAGAAATATCTGAAATTTTTACACAGTATTGTTATATGAATTTCCCACGTTGTCCTAATTTTTCAGAATTTTTGGAGTTACAGAAGTATGGCTTTTAAAAAGATTGCTACAGACTGTTCTGTTTTTGACAGATTCTGTTATTGATGCACTACTTGCTTGTTTTGATGAAACTATGGATTGTATTGGGGGGTATAAGCCATGGAGAAGTTATAATACAGTATGTATAATGAAAAAATAAAATATGAATGGGTTTGCAACAGTACTTAAAGTAGTGATTTATTTTGTTATACTAACGGATCTCACGTAGGTTTTGTTGAGTTTTGAGTGATTGAAGTTTTGAAGTTTTGGGTGAGATCATGATGGATGAAGGAATAAGGAGTGGCAAGAGCCTAAGCTTGGGGATGCCCGAGGCACCCTAAGGTAATATTCAAGGAAGACTGAAGCGTCTAAGCTTAGGGATGCCCCGGAAGGCATCCCCTCTTTCTTCTACCAACCATCGGTAATTTTACTTGGAGCTATATTTTTATTCGTCACATGATATGTGTTTTGCTTGGAGCGTCGTGTATTATATGAGTCTTTGCTTTGCTTGCCTTTTAGTTTGTCACAATCATCTTTGCTAGACACACCTATTTGAGAGAGCCACACGATCATCATAATTTATTAGAATACTCTATGTGTTTCACTTAAATTTTTTGAGCTAGGCAGTTGCTCTAGTGCTTCACTTAAATCTTTTTGAGCACGGCGGTGGCTATATTTTGAAGAAATATTTAAACTCTCATGCTTCACTTATATTATTTTGAGATTTGATAAGATTAAAATTTTGAAGAAATATTTAAGCTCTCATGCTTCACTTATATCATTTTGAGAGTTGATAAATTTTGAAGAAATATATGCACTCTCATGCTTCACTTATATCTTTTTGAGAGTTGATAATAGTATGGTAATTTGCACAAGATATGAATTTGGTCCCAAAGTGATGAATGTTCAAGAGGGATATAATAAAAACTTTCATATAGATCATTGGATATGATAAGTGTGATTCCTTGCAATAGTTTTGCGATATGGAGATGATGATATGTGAGTCAGGTTAGTGAGTAATTGTGATTTAGTAAGAATATTAGTGTTAAGGTTTGTGATTCCCTATGCATGCACACTAAATCAATAGTTATGCAAAGAAATTATATCTTACTTATGGTGCATCATTCGGTGTTAGTTATGTTCAATGCATGTTTATGACCGTTTTCGCTTTTTGGTTGGTTGCTTCTCAATCTATTTGCTAGCCTTCATTTGTACTAAGCGGAAATACTGCTTGTGCATCCAAAATCCTTAAACCCAAGTTGTGCCAAATGAGTCCACTATATCTACCTATATGCGGTATTTCAATGCCGTTCCAAGTAAATTTGCGTGTGCCAACTCTAATTTTCAAAATAATTTTTCTGTTTTGTGTGCCCGTACCGCTCATGAAGCGGCAGGGGGTGGCTATTATTTTCCATGCTAGGTGTGTTATTCTCATGATGAGTGTTTATTCACTTGTCATTGCACGAGAGAGTGGCTGGTAATAGGGATGCCCAGTCCCACAATGAATCAAAAATTAATAACAACAAAATTCCTTGGACAATGTTGGTATGGAGGGCACCCGTGGATACGGCTAGCCATGGATTGTGAAAGAATGGTGGAAAGGAAATAAATTTTACTTTCTGTTTGGGAACCGCCTATGATGTGTCTAGCATGGAAAATATTGGAAATTCTCGGTCATTTTCGTTGACAGGAAAAGCATGCCTCCCAAAATAATTTTCTCTCTCTAATTTAAGCTTTGAGCTCTGGCACATTAGCAAATCTTTGCTTCCCTCTGCGAAGGGCCTATCTATTTACCTTTATGCAATTTTTATCTTTCTTGAGTCTCCATCTTCTCTTATAAAGCACCAACTAGAGAGCATTATTGTCATACTTGTGCATTGTGTGTAGCTAATATTTGAGTGTGTTTCATGAATGGATCAATGATTAAGCATAATGGGCTAGGGATAACTTTCTTTAGCGTTGATCATTTGAAAGACATGGTTGCTTGTTAGCATGCTTGAGTATTAATATCTTCATCTCAAATTATAGACTATTGCTTTGAATCATTCAAGTCCAAATATCCATGCTATAAAAAAAAGAATATATGATGAATTTGATAGGCATCATTCCACATCAAAAATTCTGTTTTTATCATTTACCTACTCGAGGACGAGCAGGAATTGAGCTTGGGGATGCTGATACGTCTCCAACGTATCTACAATTTTTGATTGTTCCATGTTGTTATATTATCAATCTTGGATGTTTTTATATACATTTACAGCAATTATATATCATTTTTTGGGACTAACCTATTAACTTAGTGCCCAGTGCCAGTTGCTGTTTTTTGCCTGTTTTTGGTTTTCCAAAATATCAGTACCAAACGAAGTCCAAATGCCACGAAACTTTTTGGAGATTTTTTTCTGGACATAACAAACACTAGAAGCTTCAGGAGGAGTCCAGAAGACCCAGGAGGTGGCCACGAGCCACCAGGGCGCGCCTGGCGCGCCCTGGTGCCTCGTGGGCCCACCTCTGCCCCTTTTGACCTAATTCCACCACTATAAATTCCCAAAAATCGGGAAACCAACAGAGGAGTCCATGAAATACTTTTTCCGCTGCCGCAAGTTTCTGTTCTTGAGAGATCCCATCTGGAGGCCTTTTCCGGTGCTCCGCCGGAGGGGGAATCGATCACGGAGGGGCTCTACATCAACCTTGCTGCCCTTCCGATGATGCATGAGTAGTTTACCACAGACCTTCGGGTCCATAGTTAGTAGCTAGATGGCTTCTTCTCTCTTTTTGATCTTCAATACAATATTCTCCTCGATGTTCTTGGAGTTCTATCCGATGTAATCACTTTTTGCGGTGTGTTTGTTGGGATCCGATGAATTGTGAGTTTATGATCAGATTATCCATGAATATTATTTGAGTTTTCTCTGAACTCTTTTATGCATGATTATTATAGCTTCGTATTTCTTCTCCGATCTATTGATTTGGTTTGGCCAACTAGATTGATTTATCGTGCCATGGGAAGAGGTGCTTTGTAATGGGTTCGATCTTGCGGTGCTCAATCCCAGTGATAGAAAGGGACATGACACGTATGTATCGTTGCTATTAAGGGTAAAAAGATGGGGTTTATTCATGCGTGAGTTTACTTTGTCTACATCATGTCATCGTTCTTAAGGCGTTACTCCGTTCTTTATGGACTTAATACACTAGATGCATGCTGGATAGCGGTCGATGTGTGGAGTAATAGTAGTAGATGCAGGCAGGAGTTGGTCTACTTGTCTCGGACGTGATGCCTATATACATGATCATTGCCTTGGATATCGTCATGATTATTTGCGTTTCTATCAATTGCCCAACAGTAATTTGTTTACCCACCGTATGCTATTTTCTTGAGAGAAGTCTCTAGTGAAAACTATGGCCCCCGGGTCTATCTAAATCATATATTAAAAACCCTAAAAATACCTTGCTGCACTGTTTGTTTATTTATTTTATTTTGTATTTTTGTTTCAATCTATCTATATATCACCATACAATTTAATCTTGCAATTAACCGCCAAGGGATTGACAACCCCTTGTTTGCGTTGGGTGCAAGGATTTGTTGTTTTGTGTGCAGGTGCTGCTAATGAGGTGTTGCGTGATTCTCCTACTGGATTGATAACCTTGGTTTCATAACTGAGGGAAATACTTATCTCTACTGTACTGCATCTCCCTTCCTCTTCAGGGAATTACCAACGCAGCTCACAAGTAGCAGGAAGAATTTCTGGCGCCGTTGCCGGGGAGACATCATCAACATCTATCAAGTACCTACGCATAAAACTTTCATCTCCTTGCATTTATTTTATTTGCCTTTGCCTCTCGTTTTCATCTCTCCCACTTATAAAAAGTTTTTACAAAAATATTTTCCGTTTGCCTTTTTCTTGTTTGCTTGCTTGCTTTTATTGCCATGTCAACACAAAAGAATAGAAAGTAAAACAAAATTTTGAGATCACTATGGATCCTCATCCACTTGCTAATCTTTTCAAAAGATCCAATTATAATGAACCAATTGCTAGTGATTTGAGTGCTTTTGATTTTCTCTATGAAGTTTTGCTTGAAAATCATGAATCTGAAAATTGTGATGAAGTGTTAGAAGAAGAAATTTATAAAGTGATTCATGATAGCTCCTTGATTGAAAAGCATGATTGCAATGATGTTACTATAAATTCTATTAATGTGAATTGTGCTAATAATATGCAAAATTACAAGCTTGGGGATGACAATTTTGTCATGTCCACTACTTATTGCAATGATCATGATTGGGGTGATAATGCTTCTTATGATCTTGAAAATTTATTTAAGCCTCATGATGAATATGTTATTGATAATAATGTTTGCAATACTATTAAAAGTGGGTTTGGAAGAGCGTCAACTTTAGGTAAAAATAATCCCAGTATTTTGGAAGAATGTCAACTTTGCATGCATGTGGATCATGTATAATATGTTATGTGATGGCTATATTGTTGAATTTGAGTATGATCCTACATGTAATTACTATGAGAGGGGAAAATATGGTTGTAGAAATTTTCATGTTACTCAATTACCCCTCTTTAAGTTCAAATTATTAATGCTCCATTCTTCCTATTTGCATATGCTAGAAATTGCTTATCTTGATAATTAGTTTTCTTATAAAATGCCTGTGCATAGGAAGTATGTTAGACTTAAATGTGTTTTTCACATGTTTCATGATGCTCTCTTCGTGTTTCAATTACTATCTCTCATGAGAGCATCATTGAAATCTCAAGCCTATCTTAATGGCTATAAAGAAAGAGCTTGTTGGGAGACAACCCAATGAATAAAATAAATTATTGTGTGTTTTCACATTTATGCTACTGTTATGATTGATTTTTTATGTTTTAATTAGTGTTTGTGCCAAGTAAAGCCTTTAGGATGATTTGGAAGATAGTATAATTGATGCTGTTTGGAAAACAGAAAGTTTTGCGTCCAGTGCTGGAATTTTGGTTCTGTACGGGAGCGTCAGAAATATCTGAAATTTTTACACAGTATTGTTATATGAATTTCCCACGTTGTCCTAATTTTTCAGAATTTTTGGAGTTACAGAAGTATGGCTTTTAAAAAGATTGCTACAGACTGTTCTGTTTTTGACAGATTCTGTTATTGATGCACTACTTGCTTGTTTTGATGAAACTATGGATTGTATTGGGGGGTATAAGCCATGGAGAAGTTATAATACAGTATGTATAATGAAAAAATAAAATATGAATGGGTTTGCAACAGTACTTAAAGTAGTGATTTATTTTGTTATACTAACGGATCTCACGAAGGTTTTGTTGAGTTTTGAGTGATTGAAGTTTTGAAGTTTTGGGTGAGATCATGATGGATGAAGGAATAAGGAGTGGCAAGAGCCTAAGCTTGGGGATGCCCGAGGCACCCTAAGGTAATATTCAAGGAAGACTGAAGCGTCTAAGCTTAGGGATGCCCCGGAAGGCATCCCCTCTTTCTTCTACCAACCATCGGTAATTTTACTTGGAGCTATATTTTTATTCGTCACATGATATGTGTTTTGCTTGGAGCGTCGTGTATTATATGAGTCTTTGCTTTGCTTGCCTTTTAGTTTGTCACAATCATCTTTGCTAGACACACCTATTTGAGAGAGCCACACGATCATCATAATTTATTAGAATACTCTATGTGTTTCACTTAAATTTTTTGAGCTAGGCAGTTGCTCTAGTGCTTCACTTAAATCTTTTTGAGCACGGCGGTGGCTATATTTTGAAGAAATATTTAAACTCTCATGCTTCACTTATATTATTTTGAGATTTGATAAGATTAAAATTTTGAAGAAATATTTAAGCTCTCATGCTTCACTTATATCATTTTGAGAGTTGATAAATTTTGAAGAAATATATGCACTCTCATGCTTCACTTATATCTTTTTGAGAGTTGATAATAGTATGGTAATTTGCACAAGATATGAATTTGGTCCCAAAGTGATGAATGTTCAAGAGGGATATAATAAAAACTTTCATATAGATCATTGGATATGATAAGTGTGATTCCTTGCAATAGTTTTGCGATATGGAGATGATGATATGTGAGTCAGGTTAGTGAGTAATTGTGATTTAGTAAGAATATTAGTGTTAAGGTTTGTGATTCCCTATGCATGCACACTAAATCAATAGTTATGCAAAGAAATTATATCTTACTTATGGTGCATCATTCGGTGTTAGTTATGTTCAATGCATGTTTATGACCGTTTTCGCTTTTTGGTTGGTTGCTTCTCAATCTATTTGCTAGCCTTCATTTGTACTAAGCGGAAATACTGCTTGTGCATCCAAAATCCTTAAACCCAAGTTGTGCCAAATGAGTCCACTATATCTACCTATATGCGGTATTTCAATGCCGTTCCAAGTAAATTTGCGTGTGCCAACTCTAATTTTCAAAATAATTTTTCTGTTTTGTGTGCCCGTACCGCTCATGAAGCGGCAGGGGGTGGCTATTATTTTCCATGCTAGGTGTGTTATTCTCATGATGAGTGTTTATTCACTTGTCATTGCACGAGAGAGTGGCTGGTAATAGGGATGCCCAGTCCCACAATGAATCAAAAATTAATAACAACAAAATTCCTTGGACAATGTTGGTATGGAGGGCACCCGTGGATACGGCTAGCCATGGATTGTGAAAGAATGGTGGAAAGGAAATAAATTTTACTTTCTGTTTGGGAACCGCCTATGATGTGTCTAGCATGGAAAATATTGGAAATTCTCGGTCATTTTCGTTGACAGGAAAAGCATGCCTCCCAAAATAATTTTCTCTCTCTAATTTAAGCTTTGAGCTCTGGCACATTAGCAAATCTTTGCTTCCCTCTGCGAAGGGCCTATCTATTTACCTTTATGCAATTTTTATCTTTCTTGAGTCTCCATCTTCTCTTATAAAGCACCAACTAGAGAGCATTATTGTCATACTTGTGCATTGTGTGTAGCTAATATTTGAGTGTGTTTCATGAATGGATCAATGATTAAGCATAATGGGCTAGGGATAACTTTCTTTAGCGTTGATCATTTGAAAGACATGGTTGCTTGTTAGCATGCTTGAGTATTAATATCTTCATCTCAAATTATAGACTATTGCTTTGAATCATTCAAGTCCAAATATCCATGCTATAAAAAAAAGAATATATGATGAATTTGATAGGCATCATTCCACATCAAAAATTCTGTTTTTATCATTTACCTACTCGAGGACGAGCAGGAATTGAGCTTGGGGATGCTGATACGTCTCCAACGTATCTACAATTTTTGATTGTTCCATGTTGTTATATTATCAATCTTGGATGTTTTTATATACATTTACAGCAATTATATATCATTTTTTGGGACTAACCTATTAACTTAGTGCCCAGTGCCAGTTGCTGTTTTTTGCCTGTTTTTGGTTTTCCAAAATATCAGTACCAAACGAAGTCCAAATGCCACGAAACTTTTTGGAGATTTTTTTCTGGACATAACAAACACTAGAAGCTTCAGGAGGAGTCCAGAAGACCCAGGAGGTGGCCACGAGCCACCAGGGCGCGCCTGGCGCGCCCTGGTGCCTCGTGGGCCCACCTCTGCCCCTTTTGACCTAATTCCACCACTATAAATTCCCAAAAATCGGGAAACCAACAGAGGAGTCCATGAAATACTTTTTCCGCTGCCGCAAGTTTCTGTTCTTGAGAGATCCCATCTGGAGGCCTTTTCCGGTGCTCCGCCGGAGGGGGAATCGATCACGGAGGGGCTCTACATCAACCTTGCTGCCCTTCCGATGATGCATGAGTAGTTTACCACAGACCTTCGGGTCCATAGTTAGTAGCTAGATGGCTTCTTCTCTCTTTTTGATCTTCAATACAATATTCTCCTCGATGTTCTTGGAGTTCTATCCGATGTAATCACTTTTTGCGGTGTGTTTGTTGGGATCCGATGAATTGTGAGTTTATGATCAGATTATCCATGAATATTATTTGAGTTTTCTCTGAACTCTTTTATGCATGATTATTATAGCTTCGTATTTCTTCTCCGATCTATTGATTTGGTTTGGCCAACTAGATTGATTTATCGTGCCATGGGAAGAGGTGCTTTGTAATGGGTTCGATCTTGCGGTGCTCAATCCCAGTGATAGAAAGGGACATGACACGTATGTATCGTTGCTATTAAGGGTAAAAAGATGGGGTTTATTCATGCGTGAGTTTACTTTGTCTACATCATGTCATCGTTCTTAAGGCGTTACTCCGTTCTTTATGGACTTAATACACTAGATGCATGCTGGATAGCGGTCGATGTGTGGAGTAATAGTAGTAGATGCAGGCAGGAGTTGGTCTACTTGTCTCGGACGTGATGCCTATATACATGATCATTGCCTTGGATATCGTCATGATTATTTGCGTTTCTATCAATTGCCCAACAGTAATTTGTTTACCCACCGTATGCTATTTTCTTGAGAGAAGCCTCTAGTGAAAACTATGGCCCCCGGGTCTATCTAAATCATATATTAAAAACCCTAAAAATACCTTGCTGCACTGTTTGTGTTGGGGAACGTCGCATGGGTAACAAAAATTTTCCTACGCACACGCAAGATCTATCCATGGTGATGAGCATCTACGAGAGGGAGAGTGAATCTACATACCCTTGTAGATCGCTAAGCGGAAGCGTTAAGAAACGCGGTTGATGTAGTCGAATGTCTTCGCGATCCAAATCGCAAGTCATCCCTCGATCCAAACACGATCTAGCACCGAACGGACGGCACCTCCGCGTTCAACACACGTACGGCATGATGACGCCTTCACCTCCTCGATCCAGCGAGCGATAGTGAAGTAGTGGATGAGTTCCGGCAGCACGACGGCGTGGTGATGGTGGTGAGGAACAATCTCTGCAGGGCTTCGCCAAGCACTACGGAGATTATGACGGGAGGAACTAGAGGGTTAGGGTTGCCGGCACACGGCTTGGGAAATCTTGATGTGTCCCGTGTGCTAGCCTTGCCCCTCTATTTATATGTTGAGCCCTGGGGTCTAAACTTGGAGAGAAAGCCTCCACAAGGTCGGTTTTGCCCGCACAAGGTCGGTTTGGCCCGCACGGAAAGAGTCCCACTCGGATTCCAGCAGTACCGCGTACAAGCGGTAGTACCGCTCACGAGCGGTAGTACCGCTTGACCGGTAGTACCGCTTCACACAAGCGGTAGTACCGCTTACGCGGTAGTACTGCCTTACAAGCGGTAGTACCGCTTAAGGCAGCAGCAAAACTTCCTTTTGCACTTTCCAATACCTCGTGGGCTTTACCCCTTTGGCCCATATAAAGTGTTGTTGCACCCGAACACTTCGGTAAACATCCGGAACCCCTTCCGGTGAATTCCGGAACCCTTCCGGAGATCAAAACACTATTATCACATATATCAAACTTTACCTCCGGACTCTTCCGGAGATCCTCGTCATGTCCGGGATCTCATCCGGGACTCCGAACAACCTTCGGTCACCAACACAATAACTCAACTATACTAATCGTCACCAAACGTTAAGTGTGTAGACCCTGCGGGTTCGAGAACTATGCAGACATGACCGAGACACCTCTACGGCCAATAACCAATAGCGGGACCTGGATGCCCATATTGGTTCCTACATATTCTACGAAGATCTTCATCGGTTGAACCTCTATGTCAAGGATTCAGTTAATCCCGTATACTGTTCCCTTTGTTCTTCGATATGTTACTTGCCCGAGATTTGATCGTCGGTATCTCTATACCTAGTTCAATCTCGTTACCGGCAAGTCTCTTTACTCGTTCCGTAATACAAGATCCTATGGCTAACTCTTTAGTCACTTTGCTTGCAAGGCTCATAGTGATGTTGAATTACCGAGTGGGCCCTAGGATACCTCTTCGTCACACGGAGTAACAAATCCCAGTCTTGATCCATGCCAACCCAACAGACACCCTCGGAGATACCTGTAGAGCACCTTTATAGTCACCCAGTTACGTTGTGACGTTTGATACACACAAGGTATTCCTCCGGTGTCAGTGAGTTGCATGATCTCACGGTCATAGGAGCAGATACTTGACGTGCAGAAAACAATAGCAATAAACTGACACGATCATATGCTACGTTTACAGTTTGGGTCTTGTCCATCACATCATTCTCCTAATGATGTGATCCCGTTATCAAATGACATCTCATGTCCATGGCTAGGAAACCTTCACCATCTTTTGATCAACGAGCTAGTTAACTAGAGGCTTACTAGGGACATAGTTTTGTCTATATACCCACACATGTATTTGAGTTTCCAATCAATACAATTATAGCATGGATAATAAACGATTATCATGAACAAGGAAATATAATAATAACCAATTTATCATTGCCTCTAGGGCATATTTCCAACAGTCTCCCACTTGCACTAGAGTCAATAATCTAGTTCACATCACTATGTGATTTACATTGTAATGAATCGAACACCCATGCAGTTCTGGTGTTGTTCATGTTTAGCCCTTGGAAGAGGTTTAGTCATCGGATCTGCAACATTCAGATCCGTGTGTACTTTGCAAATATTTATGTCGTCCTCCTTGATGTAATCGCGGATGGAATTGAAACGTCGCTTTATGTGTCTGGTCCTTTTGTGAAATCTTGGTTCCTTGGCTAGAGCAATGGCACCAGTATTATCACAAAACAGAGTCATTGGGTTAAGCGCACTAGGCACTACTCCAAGATCTGTCATGAACTCCTTCATCCAGACACCTTCCTTCGCCGCCTCCGAGGCAGCGATGTACTCCGCTTCGCATGTAGAATCAGCTACCATGCTTTGCTTGGAACTGCACCAGCTAACCGCACCCCCATTAAGAATAAATACGTATCCGGTTTGCGACTTAGAGTTATCCGGATCAGTGTCAAAGCTTGCATCGACGTAACCCTTTACGACGAGCTCTTGATCACCTCCATAAACGAGAAACATGTCCTTAGTCCTTTTCAGGTACTTCAGGATATTCTTGACCGTCGTCCAGTGTTCCATTCCTGGATCACTTTGAAACCTTCCGACCATACTTATGGCAAGGCTGACATCGGGTCTTGTGCACAACATTGCATACATGATAGAGCCTATGGCTGAAGCATAGGGGATGACACTCATCTTTTCTCTATCTTCTGCAGTCACTGGGCATTGAGTCTTACTGAACTTCACACCTTGCAAAACAGGCAAGAACCCCTTCTTGGACTGATCCATTTTGAACTTCTTCAAAATCTTATCAAGGTATGTGCTTTGTGAAAGTCCTATTAAACGTCTTGATCTATCTCTATAGATCTTGATGCCTAATATGAAAGCAGCTTCTCCTAGGTCCTTCATTGAAAAACTCTTGTTCAAATATTCCTTCACGCTTTCCAACATTTCTATATTGTTTCCAATCAGTAATATGTCATCCACATATAATATTAGAAACGCTATAGAGCTCCCACTCACTTTCTTGTAAATACAAGCTTCTCCGTAAACTTGTATAAACTCGAACGCTTTGATCACCTCATCAAAGCAAAGATTCCAACTCCGAGATGCTTGCACCATTCCATAAATGGATCGCTGGAGTTTGCAAACTTTGTCAGCATTCTCTGGATCGACAAAACCTTCTGGTTGCATCATATACAACTCTTCCTTAAGGAAACCGTTAAGGAACGCTGTTTTGACATCCATCTGCCAAATTTCATAATCGAAAAAGGCAGCTATTGCTAACATGATTCTGACGGACTTAAGCATCGCTATGGGTGAGAAGGTCTCATCGTAGTCAACTCCTTGAACTTGTGAAAAACCCTTTGCCACAAGTCGAGCTTTATAGACGATGACATTACCGTCCGCGTCCGTCTTCCTCTTAAAGATCCATTTGTTCTGAATGGCCTTACGCCCTTCAGGTAATACTTCCAAAGTCCACACTTTGTTTTCATACATGGATCCCATCTCGGATTTCATGGCCTCTAACCACTTCTCGGAATCCGGGCCCATCATCGCTTCTCCATAGCTCGTAGGTTCATCGTTGTCCAACAACATGACCTCTAAGACAGGGTTGCCGTACCACTCAGGAGCAGTACGCGTCCTTGTCGACCTACGAGGTTCGATAGCAACTTGATCCGAAGCTTTATGATCATCATCAACTTCCTCTTCAGCTGATGTAGGCTCTACAGAAACATCTTTCTGCGCTGCGCTACTCTCAGGTTGAAGTAAAGGTTCAACAACCTCATCAAGTTCTATCTTCCTCCCACTCAATTCTTTCGAGAGAAACTCTTTCTCAAGAAATGTTCCGCCTTTAGCGACAAACACTTTGCCTTCGGATCTGAGGTAGAAGGTATACCCAACTGTCTCTTTTGGGTATCCTATGAAGACGCATTTCTCCGCTTTGGATACCAGCTTTTCAGGCTGAAGCTTTTT
Organism: Elymus sibiricus; assembly: GCA_039707655.1. NCBI lineage: Eukaryota > Viridiplantae > Streptophyta > Magnoliopsida > Poales > Poaceae > Elymus > Elymus sibiricus. The sequence continues at coordinate 335,726,117 of CM077674.1, read as the reverse complement.
GACATAAGCATCACATCCCCAAACTTTAAGAAACGACAGCTTTGGCTTCTTGCCAAACCAAAGTTCATATGGCGTCGTCTCAACGGATTTCGATGGTGCTCTATTTAAAGTGAATGCAGCTGTCTCTAATGCATAACCCCAAAACGATAGTGGCAAATCGGCAAGAGACATCATAGATCGCACCATATCCAATAAGGTTCGATTACGACGTTCGGACACACCATTACGCTGTGGTGTTCCAGGCGGTGTCAGTTGTGAAACAATTCCACATTGTCTTAAGTGACTGCCAAACTCATAACTCAGATATTCTCCTCCTCGATCAGATCGTAGGAATTTAATCTTCTTGTTACGATGATTCTCAACTTCACTCTGAAATTGTTTGAACTTTTCAAACGTTTCAGACTTGTGTTTCATTAAGTAAATATACCCATATCTACTTAAGTCATCAGTGAAGGTGAGAAAGTAACGATAACCACCGCGCGCCTCAATACTCATCGGATCGCACACATCAGTATGTATGATTTCCAACAAGTCACTTGCCCGTTCCATTGTTCCAGAGAACGGCATTTTAGTCATCTTGCCCACGAGGCATGGCTCACATGTGTCAAGTGATTCAAAATCAAGTGACTCCAAAAGTCCATCAGCATGGAGCTTCCTCATGCGTTTTACGCCAATATGACCTAAACGGCAGTGCCACAAGAAAGTGGTATTATCATTATCAATTCTACATCTTTTGGCATCAATGTTATGAACATGTGTATTATTACTATCGAGATTCAATAAGAATAAACCCCTCACTTCGGGTGCATGACCATAAAAGATATTACTCATATAAATAGAACAACCATTATTCTCTGATTTAAATGAGTAACCGTCTCGCAATAAACAAGATCCAGATATAATGTTCATGCTTAACGCAGGCACTAAATAACAATTATTCAGGTTCATCACATCAACCTTGGAACCATTTCCCACGCGCATCGTCACTTCATCCTTTGCCAGCCTCCGTCTATTCCGCAGTTCCTGTTTAGAGTTGCAAATGTGAGCAACCGCACCGGTATCAAATACCCAGGCACTACAACGAGAGTTGGTAAGGTACACATCAATAACATGTATATCATATATACCTTGTTTGTTGTTGGCCGCCTTGTTGTCAGCCAAATACTTGGGGCAATTCCGTTTCCAGTGTCTAGTTCCCTTGCAATGAAAGCACACAGTTTCTGATTTGGGTCCAGCCTTGGGTTTCTTCACGGGAGGAGCAACTGCTTTGCCACTCTTCTTGGAGTTACCCTTCTTACCCTTGCCATTTTTCTTGAAACTAGTGGTTTTATTGACCATCAACACTTGATGCTCCTTCTGAATTTCAGACTCAGCGGCTTTCAGCATCGCAAACAGCTCGGCGACTGACTTGTTCATCCCGTGCATGTCATAGTTCAACACGAAGCTCTTGTAGCTAGGTGGCAATGATTGAAGAACTCTGTCAGTGATAGCCTCTGGCGGAAGGGGCATCCCCAATTCAGCCAGACGGGTGGAGTACCCAGACATTCTGAGTATGTGATCACTGATAGACCCGTTCTCCTCCATCTTACAAGCATAGAACTTATCGGAGATCTCATACCTCTCGATCCGGGCATTCTTCTGAAAGATAAACTTCAACTCCTGGAACATCTCATATGCTCCATGACGTTCAAAATGTCTTTGAAGTCCTGGTTCTTAGCCATACAATATTGCACATTGAACTATTGAGTAATCTTCAGAACGAGCCTGCCAGGCGTTCACAACGTCTAGAGACTCAACTGGAGCGGGTGGATCACCAAGTGGTGCATCAAGGACATAAGCCTTCTGGGAAGCCGTAAGGATAATCCTTAGATTACGGGCCCAGTCCACAAAGTTACTTCCATCATCTTTCAACTTAGCTTTCTCTAGGAACGCATTAAAATTCAGGGGTGCTACTGCGCGAGCCATGATCTACGACATAAATATTGCAAAGACAATTTAGACTATTGTTCAAGATAATGAGTTTAGTTAATCATATTACTTAAAACTCCCACTCAGATTGACATCCCTCCGGTCATTCGAGTGTAACATGATCCAAATCCACCAACTCAAGTCCGATCATCACGTGAGTTGAGGTGGTTTCAATGGTGAACATCTTCATGTTGATCATATCTACTATATGACTCATGTTCGACCTTTCGGTCTCTTGTGTTCCGAGGCCATGTCTGTACATGCTAGGCTCGTCAAGTTTAACCCGAGTGTTCCGCATGTGCAACACTGTCTTGCACCCGTTGTATGTGAACGTAGAGTCTATCACACCCGATCATCACGTGGTGTCTCTAAACGGCGAACTTTCGCAACGGTGCACACTCGGGGAGAACACAATTTATCTTGAAATTTAAGTGAGGGATCACCTTATAATGCTACCGTCGTCCTAAGCAAAATAAGATGCATAAAAGGATTAACATCACATGCAAATCATAAGTGACATGATATGGCCATGAACTTGTGCTTTTGATCTCCATCTCCAAAGCACCGGCATGATCTCCATCGTCACCGGCATGACACCATGATCTCCATCATCTTGATCTCCATCAACGTGTCGCCATGAGGTTGTCGCGCCGACTGTTGCTTCCACGACTATTGCTAACTCATAGCGATAAAGTAAAGCAAAAATGGCGAAAATAATTAAAGACAACTCTATGGCTCCCGCCAGTTGCCGTACTCATCGACATGCAAGTCGTGATATTCTATACAATACATGATCATCTCATACATCACATATATCTCATCATGTAATTGGCCATATCACATCACAACATACCCTGCAAAAACAAGTTAGACGTCCTCTAATTGTTGTTGCAAGTTTTACGTGGCTGCTACGGGTATCTAGCAAGAACGATTCTTACCTACGCAAAAACCACAACGGTGATATAAAAATTGCTTTTCAACCTTCTCAAGGACCGCCTTTGTCAAATCCGATCCGACTAAAGTGGGAGAAACAGACACCCGCTAGCCATCTTTATGCAACGAAGTTACATGTCAGTTGAAGGAACCGGTCTCTCGTAAGCGTACGAGTAATGTTGGTCCGAGCCGCTTCATCCCACAATACCGCCGAAACAAGAAAAGACCAAGGGAGGAAGCAATCTGAATATCAACGCCCACAAAACCCTTTTGTGTTCTACTCGAGATCTCATCTACGCATAGACCTAGCTCTGATACCACTGTTGGGGAACGTCGCATGGGAAAAAAAATTTCCTATGCACACGCAAGATCTATCCATGGTGATGAGCATCTACGAGAGGGAGAGTGAATCTACATACCCTTGTAGATCGCTAAGCGGAAGCGTTAAGAAACGCGGTTGATGTAGTCGAACGTCTTCGCGATCCAAATCGCAAGTCGTCCCACGATCCAAACACGATCTAGCGCCGAACGGACGGAACCTCCGCGTTCAACACACGTACGGCTTGATGACGCCTTCACCTCCTCGATCCAGCGAGCGATAGTGAAGTAGTGGATGAGTTCCGGCAGCACGACGGCGTGGTGATGGTGGTGAGGAACAATCTCTGCAGGGCTTCGCCAAGCACTACGGAGATTATGATGAGAGGAACTAGAGGGTTAGGGTTGCCGGCACACGGCTTGGGAAATCTTGATGTGTCCCGTGTGCTAGCCCTGCCCCTCTATTTATATGTTGAGCCCTGGGGTCTAAACTTGGAGAGAAAGGCTCCACAAGGTCGGTTTTGCCCGCACAAGGTCGGTTTGGCCCGCACGGAAAGAGTCCCACTCGGATTCCAACAGTACCGCGTACAAGCGGTAGTACCGCTCACGAGCGGTAGTACCGCTTGACCGGTAGCACCGCTTCACACAAGCGGTAGTACCGCTTACGCGGTAGTACTGCCTTACAAGCGGTAGTACCGCTTAAGGCAGCAGCAAAACTTCCTTTTGCACTTTCCAATACCTCGTGGGCTTTACCCCTTTGGCCCATATAAAGTGTTGTTGCACCCGAACACTTCGGTAAACATCCGGAACCCCTTCCGGTGAATTCCGGAACCCTTCCGGAGATCAAAACACTATTATCACATATATCAAACTTTACCTCCGGACTCTTCCGGAGATCCTCGTCATGTCCGGGATCTCATCCGGGACTCCGAACAACCTTCGGTCACCAATACAATAACTCAACTATACTAATCGTCACCAAACGTTAAGTGTGTAGACCCTGCGGGTTCGAGAACTATGCAGACATGACCGAGACACCTCTACGGCCAATAACCAATAGCGGGACCTGGATGCCCATATTGGTTCCTACATATTCTACGAAGATCTTCATCGGTTGAACCTCTATGTCAAGGATTCAGTTAATCCCGTATACTGTTCCCTTTGTTCTTCGGTATGTTACTTGCCCGAGATTTGATCGTCGGTATCTCTATACCTAGTTCAATCTCGTTACCGGCAAGTCTCTTTACTCGTTCCGTAATACAAGATCTTGTGGCTAACTCTTTAGTCACTTTGCTTGCAAGGCTCATAGTGATGTTGTATTACCGAGTGGGCCCTGAGATACCTCTCCGTCACACGGAGTAACAAATCCCAGTCTTGATCCATGCCAACCCAACAGACACCCTCGGAGATACCTGTAGAGCACCTTTATAGTCACCCAGTTACGTTGTGACGTTTGATACACACAAGGTATTCCTCCGGTGTCAGTGAGTTGCATGATCTCATGGTCATAGGAGCAGATACTTGACATGCAGAAAACAATAGCAATAAACTGACACGATCATATGCTACGTTTACAGTTTGGGTCTTGTCCATCACATCATTCTCCTAATGATGTGATCCCGTTATCAAATGACATCTCATGTCCATGGCTAGGAAACCTTCACCATCTTTTGATCAACGAGCTAGTTAACTAGAGGCTTACTAGGGACATAGTGTTGTCTATATACCCACACATGTATTTGAGTTTCCAATCAATACAATTATAGCATGGATATTAAACGATTATCATGAACAAGGAAATATAATAATAACCAATTTATCATTGCCTCTAGGGCATATTTCCAACAGTTTATTTATTTATTTTATTTTGTATTTTTCTTTCAATCTATCTATCTATCACATACAATTTAACCTTACAACTTACCGCCGAGGGATTGACAACCCCTTGTTTGCGTTGGGTGCAAGGATTTGTTGTTTTGTGTGCAGGTGCTGCTAACGAGGTGTTACGTGATTCTCCTACTGGATTGATAACCTTGGTTTCATAACTGAGGGAAATACTTATCTCTATTGTACTGCATCTCCCTTCCTCTTCAGGGAATTACCAACGCAGCTCACAAGTAGCAGTGGATATTACACTGCTGTCTGTACCCCTTACGTGCGACGTCGTTATGACCCGCAAGTTTTGGTTCAGTACACCGAGGCTCTGGATTGCACTGCCCGAGCTCTTGCTGTTGAGTTGTACGCCACTCGTGCTCGTCTTTACGACGCTCTGACACAGTTGCTGCTAGCAGTCAGTGCAGGGATACATCCAGAGTACATCCTTTACCCGCGCAGGACAGAGATGCCGCCAGGTCTTGAGTGGCCTGCAGTTGGAAGTTGTACTCCTCCACGTGGTTCTCTTCTTCCAGTTCGGGACCAGGTTCTGCACCAGAGTGTTCATGGAGCGCAGGATCCTCGTATCGAGGGTACCCTGCATCGTCACCTACAGCTGCCTGGCTTCAGTGGTTTTCTCCGGCATTGATGTAGCTATCGCTATGTCCCGTTGTTGTATCCCTCTACCGCGTGCCTGCGTGCCGCCTAGCGTGTCTAGCTTTTCCTTTTCGAACTTGTACCGCTGGTTTGTAACCGACTCTATGTATGGAACTCTATATCATGTTTGACTATGATGTTGTATCTATTGCACTTCCTTTGATTGTGCGTGTTACTTCATGAATGATTCCATACACCTGTAAATGCTCATTGCTAAACTACCCCCTGTTGATTTTAGCAGGATGGTTAGACCTGCAGGTCGTGGTAGTGGTGCCAACAATCCACCACCGCCCCAACTATACGGCTGCAATGATGCAACAATTTGAAACGCACCGCCAGTTCATGCAAGGACTTATGGATCAGTTTCCTCGTCCAAATGCCAACCAACAGCCAGCCCCAATAACCTTGCAAGAGTTTGTGCGCCTCAATCCAACTGTCTTCCGCAACTCAGTTCAGCCGCTCGATGCTGATGACTGGCTCCGCGACATCACTTATGAGATGGAGTCGGCTAATGTTGCCCCTGCCAGCTATGTCACTTTCGCATCCTACTTTCTGAAGGGTCCTGCAGCCCAATGGTGGGACAGTCACATGCATACCCTAGCTGCTGGAACCATCATCACCTGGCTGGAGTTCCAAGCTGCTTTCCGTGCTCGTTACATTCCTCAAGGAGTTATGGACCGGAAGAAGCGTGAGTTTTGCAACCTTACCCAGGGCAGCAAGACCGTGGAGGTCTATCAATGGGAGTTTCTTGAACTATCTTGCTATGCTAAAGAGGATATTGCTGATGCCCGCAGACAGGAGAAGTTCCGTGAAGGGCTCAACCCAGATATCAAGCTCGCACTCCTAGTCCAAGACTTCGGCGACTTCGCCACCTTGGTGAACAAGGCCATTCAGGTTGAGACTGGTCTAAAGGATCACAAGGACGCGCTCAAGCGCACCCGTGAAGCGGGCTCATCTTCAGGCTCGTCTTCCCAGAAGCGCCGTATCTGGATTCCTCACAGCATGTACCGTCCAACTGTACCTGCTCCAAGACCATCATATGCTGCACCTCGTCTGCCTCCTCCACCTCCGAGGCAGCTGAGACCTCAAGCTCCAATGCTTCGAGCTCCTGCTCCCCGTCCCGATAATGGGCTCTGCTTCAAGTGCACCCGTCCAGGTCACCGTGCCAGAAACTGCTCTCAGGATCAGAATCAGCTTGTGCTTCCGTCAGCTGGCCGTGGTAACAATCAGCTTCGCTACAACAATGTCAGGCCTTCTTATGGTCGTGGCCAAGCTTACCATGTTGATCTGAATGAAGCTCAAGACCAGACTGCTACCGTCATGGGTACTCTTCTCATTAATTCAGTACCAGCTTCTGTTTTATTTGATTCAGGAGCATCGCATTCATTCATGTCAGAAGCTTTTTCATACATGCATGACACTAAATGTGATCAATTGCACAACCCGTTAATGGTAAACACTCCCGCGGGCCAATGCCAAACCTCTATGTTCAGCCCCAATGTTAACATTGAAATTGAAGGGTTAGAGTTCCATGCTTTTCCTATTATTTTGAAGTCTTCCAACATTGACCTCATTCTAGGAATGGATTGGTTGAAGGCTCATACCGCCTTAATCAATTGTGCCACCAAAGTCGTACAACTCCTGCACCCATCGGATGAGCTAGTAAACTGCCATGCTCATCTCGTTCAAAATGTCAAGGCTCAAATTTATGCCCTGAATGCGTTGAACGCTTCTCCTCTTGAGGGAATAGAAAACGTTCCAGTCATTCGCGACTTCCAAGATGTCTTTCCAGAAGAACTTCCAGGAGTACCCCCTGTTAGAGCTGTCGAGTTTGTCATCGACTTGAAACCAGGCACCACTCCTATTGCGAAGCGTCCCTATAAGATGCCGCCGCATGAAGTCCTTGAGCTTAAGGAGGAAATCGACAAATCATTTCGCAAGGGTTTCATTCGTCCAAGTTCCTCTGCCTGGGGAGCACCTTCTCTCTTTGTCAAGAAGAAAGATGGTACGAACCGGTTGGTCCAAGATTACCGACCTATCAATCAAGCAACAATTCAGAATAAATATCCGCTTTATCGGATCAACGATATGTATGATCAACTTGCTAGATCATCGGTATTCTCTAAAGTCGACTTGAGGTTGGGTTGCCATCAGATCCGGGTCCACAAAGAGGATATCCCGAAGACCGCTTTCGTTACTCGGTATGGCTCATAAGAGTACACCGTCATGTCTTTCGGCTTAACTAATGCCCCAGCAACGTTCTCCCGATTGATGAATTATATCTTCATGGATTACCTCGACAAATTCGTCGTGGTTTATCTGGATGATATTCTGGTATATTCCAAGAATAAGGAAGAACATGCTGAACATCTTCGTCTTGTTCTGGAAAAGCTTCGAGAGCATCAGCTATATGCCAAGTATTCCAAGTGTGAATTCTGGTTATCCGAAGTGACCAACCTTGGTCATGTGATTTCCAAGGATGGTATTACTGTCAACCCAGAATGAGTTCATGCTATTCTTGACTGGACTCCTCCGAAGAATGTCAAGCAAGTCAGAAGTTTTCTCGGACCCGCAAGCAATTGCCGTCGATTTGTCGAGAACTTCTCTAAGATTGCCAAGCCTCTGACTAATCTGCTTCACAAAGGCGTTAAGTTTGAGTGGACAGACAAATGTCAGGAAAGTTTCCAGACTCTCAAGGACAAGCTGACATTTGCTCCAGTGCTTGCTCCTCCGGATTCTCGCAAGGACTTCATGATTTATTGCGACGCCTCTCGTCAAGGATTAGGCTGTGTCCTGATGCAAGAGCGCAGAGTGATTGCTTATGCCTCGCGACAGTTGCGTCCTCATGAAGAGAACTATCCAGTGCATGATCTTGAACTTGCTGCAGTGATATATGCATTGAAGCTGTGGCGACATTACCTCCTCGGTAATCGATGTGAGATATACACTGATCACCAAAGTCTGAAGTATTTGTTTACTCAGCCGGATCTCAATCTCCGCCAACAACGATGGTTGGAAACAATTACAGACTATGACTACGGTATTTCGTATACCCCTGGCAAGGCTAATGTAATGGCCGATGCTTTGAGTCGCAAGTCTTATTGCAACAATCTCATGGTTCAGCGAGCTCAACCCCTTCTTCATGAAGAACTTCGCAAACTGAACCTACACATCGTTCCACAGGGTTCTCTTAATACCCTTGTTCTGCAGCCGAATCTTGAGAAAGCTGTTAAGTCTGCGCAAGCAAAAGATGCTGAAGTTGATCAGATGAAAAGAGATCTTGACCTTGAAAAGTCCAGAGATATCTCGCTTGCTGAAGATGGAACCTTGTACTTCAGAGATCGCATTGTGGTACCTTGGTTCGAACTTATGACAGACAAAGTCATGAAGGAGGCACATGATACACCACTGTCTATTCATCCGGGTAGCACCAAGATGTATCGTGACCTTCGTCAAAGGTACTGGTGGTCTAAAATGAAGCAAGAAATTGCTCGATATGTTGCTGAATGTGACGTTTGCCGTCGCGTCAAAGAAGAACATCAGAAGCCTGCTAGAATTCTGCAACCGCTTCCTATTCCTGAATGGAAATGGGATAAAGTTCAAATGGACCTCATTACTGGCCTTCCCAAGTCGCAGAAAGGTCACGACGCAATTCTTGTCATCATCGATCAACTCTCCAAAGTTGCACATTTTCTGCCAGTCAAGGAGACGATCACTGCTAGTCAGCTAGCAGATTTGTATATCTCCAGAATTGTATCACTCCACGGTATTCCGAAGGAGACCAGTTCAGACCGTGGCAGCCTTTTCACCTCAAAGTTCTGGGCAAGTTTCCAAGAAGCTATGGGAACTCATATAACCTGGAGCTTAGCTTATCACCCCCAGTCCCAAGGCCAAGTTGAACGAGTCAATCAAGTGCTTGAAGATATGTTGCGTGCTTGTGTCGTTTCATTTGGCAAGAAGTGGGAAGAATCTCTCCTGTATGCTGAATTCTCGTACAACAACAGCTATCAAGCTAACTTGAAGATGGCCCCCTTCGAGGTATTATATGGACGTAAGTGTCGAACCCCTTTGAATTGGTCAGAAACTGGGGAACGGCCGCTCGTTGGTCCGGATATTATCCAACACGCTGAAGAGCAAGTCCGTATTGTTCGGGAAAATCTCAAGGCGGCCCAGTCTCGCCAGAAGAGCAATTATGATCGTAAACACTGGGGATCGATCTATCAACCTGGTGAGCAAGCTTATTTGCGCGTCACTCCTATGAAAGGCACTCATCGTTTCGGAATCAAGGGCAAGTTAGCTCCTCGCTACATTGGTCCTTTCCGCATTCTCGCCAGACGTGGACATGTGGCTTATAAATTGGAGCTGTTGCCGCAGTTCTCTCATCTCCACGATGTCTTTCATGTGTCGCAACTTCGCTGTTGCTTCAAGGATCCGCGCCGAGCAGTGGATCATGAATTGCTCGAATTGCAAGATGATCTATCTTCTAAAGAGCATCCGATCTGCATTCTTGATCAAGCTGAACGTCCGACCCGTCAGAAGACAACCAAGTTCCTTAAAGTGCAGTGGTCAAATCATACTGAAGATGAAGCCACTTGGGAACGCGAGGATCGTCTTCGCGATGAATACCCCGATCTTTTCCCTTCTACCTCCTGAATTCTTGGGACAAGAATTTCTTTTAGAGGAGGAGAATTGTAACACCCCTGTGTAATGAGCCACAGTAATCCATCTTGTTAATGCTAAGTCAAGTTGAATTGCAATGCTTGATCACAGTGGATTCATATCTCATTTCAAATTCCACCACCAAATTCAATTCAAATTATGAGTGAAATTTGAAGTTGCACAAAAGTTGCTAGAAAATAGTTCATGTTTTAGCAAATATTCCAAAACAAATATTTGTTCAAGAAAACAACATCACCTATTTACTAAAATGAGCTATGGCATTTAAAACAGTGTCAAAAGAAGCAATTTAAATGCCTTTCCATTTATGAATAATTCAAATGGATTCAAACTTTGCCCAAACTTTTTGTGGCAGTGCAGAAAATGGCATTGTATTTATGTGGCCAAGTCACATATTTTATAAAAGTCATTTGGCAGCTCAATTTAATTGCAAACCTTTCTGTAAAAAGAAACAGAAAAAGAAAAATAAAAAAGGCCTAAACATCTACTGTGAGCTGGGCCTAAGTGCACAGTGGCACCGGCCCAGCCCACCTCCCTCTCTCTCTCCCACCTCCCGCCTCTCTCCTCCCCATGTCGACATGGCCGTGGCCGCGCGCGCGCTCGCCGGCCAGGGGACGACACGGCGACGCTACAATGTCGGGGAGAGGATAAGGTCGACGCCCTCGGCCTCGTCACCGTCATCATCCATTCTCCCCCTCCTCTCTCGCCCTCTCTCTCTCGTTCTTCGTCGCAACCGAGCGCCGCCGTCGCCATGGCTCGCTGTAGCCGTGGCCACTGACCCCGCCTCGCCTCGCCACCGTGTCCACGCGCTCCGCCACCGTCCGCTACGTCGACCACGCCGACGAACGCGAGCCGGGGAGCACCGTATCGCCGCCCCGCTTTGTCTTCTTCCTCCTCGGATCGCCTACGAGCTCCGTCGAATCCGGCCGCCTTGCTCTCCCGTTCAGTCGCCGGGCCACCGTGTGCCTCCCCGGTGAGCTTCTCTCTCTCCTCCCCCTCTTCGTTTGCTCGCGCGCGCCCCCTAGCTAGCTACTTCGCAATGGCCGAACCCATTGCCGCCGACGAGCTCGCCGTCGTAGCCACGGCTGCCACAGCTCGCGTCCGAGCACGACAACGTGCTCAGCACGCTCCCAGCAGTCCAACGCCACCGCTAGCTCGCTTTGTCGTGCCCTGAAACGCCGTATCCGTGCACGCCCGATTCCGGCCGCCGCCCGCCGTTGATGTTCTAGTCGATTCCGGCCGACTCTGGCGTCGCCACCGCCACCAAACGAAGCGGCTCGCTCCGCTCGTTCCAACGCGCCAAGCCGCGTGCCAAACGGCCGCCCGTAGCCGATTTCCGCCGCAGTCCCGCATGCGCCGCCGCGTTTTGGCGTCGCCGGCGTCTAAACGCCGGCCACCGCCGACGTGGCACGGCCTCGGGCCACCCCTGGGTCACTGCCAGTGGGCCCCAAGGGCCCATTTGATCGAGTTGACTTGGTCAACTCTGCTGACTGGGCAGCACCTGACACTGACATGCGGGCCCCACTCGTTTAAATCACTATTTAACCTAATTAAGTTAATTTGTTAACTAATTAGTCACTGACAGTGGGTCCCCACCTGCTAATTAAACTCTAATTAGTTTAAATAATCTCTGTTTAGCCCACTGTGTATGACATGTGGGTCCCAGCCGTCAGGTTTGACCTGGACCGGCTGGGTTGACTGCTGACATCATCCTGATGCAATGCTGACGTAATAAAGCTATTTTCGAATTAGAACTAATTCCAGGATTTTCAGAAAATTGTTAAAACTTTGAAAAATCATAGAAAATAAACCGTAGCTCGGATGAAAAAGTTTTCTACATGAAAGTTGATCAGAAAAACAAGACGAATCCGAATATGCCCTCCATGTAGCTGTCACATGCCCACAACCCTGCAAACATGGAACCTTCCCCTTCGATTCATCTGTCTGGCAGATGCCTAAAATCAGAAAAATATTCCCAGATATTTTCCTGCGCCGTCTCTTACGTGTAGTACTGCGATAGGTCACCACCAGCACAGCATATTTCCATGACATGCATCTGTGTTGCATTTGTTTGCTTTTATTTATTGTTTCTTCCCCCTCTTCTCTCCGGTAGACCCCGAGGCCGACGCTGCCCCTGAGGACTGCTACTCCACCGACGACCTCTCTTTTGCCGCAGAGCTTCCATGCAAGCAAACCCCCTTGAACATGCCTATATCACCCATTCTTTCTCCCTCCTGCTTGCATTAGAATTTGCTACTGCTTTTGATTGATCCTATTCTGATGCATAGCCTATTTTTGTAACTGCTGTTGGTACCATTCCTGCTATCCTAAATGCTTAGTATAGGTTGGTTAGTGAACCATCTGTGGCCCCTCATCCTTGTCCCTGTTGCCCCGCTTGTTACCGGTGCCCCGATCTATGTGATTGATGGGCTAAGACCAGCACATCACCGCACACCCCCTAAGTTGTACGACTCTGCAGAGCTACCATCGAGTGCCGAGGGTGATACCTCTTATCTCACTCCTGATGTTGCCTCTGTAGTATAGCTAGTTGGTTGTGGGTTACCGAGGGTGATTCCTCTTTCACCACCTCCGATGAAGCCTTTGTCGTGCAACCCCTCAAGTGTGAACCCATCGAGGGTGATTCCTTCGAGTTCACCTTGACGGATACATCGAGTGGGAATCCAACGAGGGTGATTCCTAGGAGTCCTCCTTGATGTTATGAACTCACGGTTACTTTGACTTTACCTCAGAAACTTGTGGAAGTTGGTTTGACCCCGAGGGGTACCCGCGAGAGAAGTGGAGTCGGGTTGACCGTGAGGGTACCCGCGAGATAATTACGTGGCACGGCCGGGCATTCCTGGCCCTTGCCGTAAGCCCACGAGACGGGGCGACGGGACCACAGATCGTGGATCGCTGCTCGTTTCCGCGAGCTCCCAACACACTAATGGGTTAGGATATGTGATCTGAGTAGGCCTTTTGCCTTTTCTCACTAACCACCATGCGGGAATAGTATGGGCACTCGGCGTCGTATGTATCAGCCGAAGCTCTCCAGATGTCAGCAGTTGAGCGGCGCGCGCCGGGTTGGACTGGGAAAGCCTGCGCTTGTATTAAGAGGGCTAGGTCTGCTCACCGACCGCGTACGCAACGCGCAGGAGTGCAAAGGGCGATGGGCCCAAGACCCCTGAGCGCTTAGGATGTAGACCGGCGTGCTGGCCTCTCTGTTGAGCCTAGGTAGGGCTACGACGTGTCGATCAGCCGAGGCCGGGCATGGACCGAGTAAGTGTGTCCGGCCAGAGTTAATCGAGCGTGTTGGGTAAGTTGGTGCACCCCTGCAGGGAAGTATATCTATTCGAATAGCCGTGTCCACGGTAACAGTACGCTCGGAGAGTATCCCGATCTACTGCAACTAGTAACGGATACTTGTGGAATTTAATTAATATGTTGGCTCCGGAATCGCTTTCTCGCAGGGAGTCAAGGAAGGATCTCTGGGCATTGCTACTATTACTTATTACTATATTTATGTACTAATCTACACTCTTCTAATGCTGCAAGATGCTGCAAGTTGCTAGTCTTCGATAGGCTAGGTCTTCCCTCTATTTTGGCAATTCTGCAGTCTAGTCCACTGATACAGCCCCTCCACTTGATACCGATGCATAAATAGAATAGTTCTGATGTAAGTCTTGCGAGTACTTTGGATGAGTACTCATGGTTGATTTGCTACCTCTTTTCCCCATACCCGATTGCTGCGATAAGAGGACGGAGCCCCGGAGCCAGCTGCCCCAGTCGACGACTACTACTACCCCTCCGGTGGCGCCTACTACTACGTGGAGACCGACGACCAGGAGTAGATAGGAGGCACCCAGGCAGGAGGCCTACGCCTTTTTGATCCAGTGCCGTTGTTTTGCTCGGCCTTCTTAAGGCAGACTTGTTTAACCTTTGTGTCTGTACTCAGATACTGTTGTTGCTTCCGCTAACGCTTGTTCACGAGCTTATGTATTCGAGCTCTCGAGGCCCCTGGCTTGTAATATAAGGCTTGTATGACTTTTATTTGTGTTTAGAATTGTGTTGTGATATGTTCCCGTGAGTCCTTTGGCTTGATCGTGTGCATTTGCGTGTATGATTAGTGCACGATTAAGTCGGGGGCGTCACAGCGCGCCTGTCGTCGGGCAGCGCCGTGGCACAGATAGACCTGGTGCTGGATGATGTTGGCATGAGCTCCGTATCTTGGGAACCTTGTGACAGCTAGTACTAGTTGATTTGTTGCTGATGGATTTAATGGATGGATCACTTTTGCCTTCACGTGTGAAACTAGTAGTATGGTCCATGGTGCTGTCTTGAAGGACCAAAGTTTGGACAGATTGCTACTTGGCGAGACTTGAAGCGCCAGGTTTGAAACTCGTATGCAGCAGCGACAATTTCCGATCAGAGGAAACCGGATTCGGTGACTTGTGATTCGACGGCCATGTGAGTAACGACTGACGCGAAATTTTCTGTAGGTCTTGGCGGAGCTTTTCTCATGGAATAATTGACATGTTCATACAAATAATACATGACAGGATAATGCCTTCTTGGAGTAATATAATTCGTTCTAGTAAAAATAATTAGAGTAGATTGGAGCTGTTCAGTCGTGGATGAGGAGTCGCGTCAGCAACAGCTGCCCGGATCGCGTTTGATGGTGATCGTAGCGCAGACCAGTCAAACCGTAGATGTACTGTTTTGGCCGAAAAATCTGGCATTGAGCACTAATTGGTGTTGACTTCCTCCCATGAATGACAGATTGCTGATCAATTTAAAGCTTGCCGCCGCCGCAGGTATTTGGATGGAAACTGCAGCCGGCTTGACTTCTAGCTAGGACAAGCAGAGAAGTAGAGGCATGCGGAAAACGCCCGCGTTATTTCCTCGGACAGCGTCGTCGGCCGGCCTCGTGCAGCTGCTGGATCATAATTTTTTTCTTTGGAACTGTTTCATGCGGGGGGAGGCTGGCGCTTCTCCTCATCCGTCCTGATAATTTTTGAATGTACATAAACGCAGCACTGATGGTCCTCATGTAGTACTCTCGTGAGAAGTACTGTTGACTTTGGATTTGCTTCTCCGCACAAGCTAGTGGCGCATCATTATGCTTGGTTAACCTGGCCGTCCCGGGGACTTGTGCTGCTATATTCCCCTCTGGCTTCAGCAAATGTTTTATTGATCTGGGACTACTTCCTACTTCGCTTCAGGATATTTTCCATCTATCTTGACGCCTCGTTTAATTGAGCGGCTGGAGCTGGCCTGTGAGGCTGACATGTTGTACTGAGCAGGCCATCCGTGGCGGCGGATGCACGCCTTTTTTTTCTTTTTACATAAAGGCCACTGTCAGGTGTATGCATGGCATCGGGCGGATGTGGCAATTTGATGATGAAGGTGCAAATAAAGCGAACTAGTAATAAACTTAGCAGTACTAGTACTACTAGCCAATTCACGTGAGCAGTACTTAATTAGTACATACTACTTGGTAGATGAATTGGCTTTCTTCACGTGGAAGGGGGTAGCAGCAGCAGCAGCTACGGTTGATGTGAAGTCACAGCAGCCCTGTAGCCTGATCCTCGGGACTTGAAGCTTGTATGTGAGCAGCAGCGGCCAGTCGGGTCTTTGTCTCCTGATGGATCGATGTGGGACCTGGGCAGCGGCGACCAAGCAGATCGACTCCATTTCAATCTCTGTTACGGCGACTTGCGCTTATGATTTGGAATAGGTGTCGCCACTTCTGATCCAGACACGAGCCGCAGGTTTGGATTGAAACCGCGGCAAAAACTTCCCGTCGTCTCGGCGTACTTTGCGGCGGCGTACGGACGCGCAACCCTAACTCTTGTCTCAAACTCGTATATCTCGTTCCGACTGCTCGTCATGAAGATGATGTAGATCCTTCCGCGCTGGTTCTTCTTCATCCAGCCAATCCCTAGCTTCTCAATCCCTGAAAAAGCTCCCTTCAAGAACACAACATCATCGAGCGCTGGCCCCACGGTGGGCGCCAACTGTCGTGGTTTTGTCATAGTAAGATGTCCTCGTGAAAGGACTTAGTGGTGAGTCCATCGCAACTAGGTAGTAGCTTGAACGGGGTTGGTCGGAATCGAGAGACGCGAGTTTTACCCAGGTTCGGCCCCTCACGGTGGAGGTAAAAGCCTACATCCTGCTTGATTGCTATTGATGATGATGATCTCGATTACAAGGGTGCTATTTCGCTACCTCTAATCTCGAGAGCTATTAGTTTGTCTGTCTCAACTTGTCCCTCTTGGGCTGCCTTGCCCCTCCTTATACAAATTAAAGGGGCCGGCTTACATCTAGAGTCCTAGTAGGACTACAACTAGTTTATTTTTCTATTACAAGTCGGATCCTAGTCCGGGTCTTTTCTTCCCTTGCCAGGTCTTGCTTCCCTTGTCAGGGAACTTTCCTCTTCTTGGACCTTCTCTGCGAGCCGGCCCTCCAAGCCTCTCCGTGAGCCGGCCTTCTGCCGGGTTGCACACTGGGCCTTAGTCCTTGTCGTCCAGGTCGACCCGGTAAGCGAGGTGACCCATGAGCCGCCAAGTGATGGGCCGGGTCATACTTCCTGGCCGGATCAAACCGTGGGGAATATCCCCAACATAATATATACAACTTTTTACACCGCTTTTGCAATGTCCTCGAAACCCATACACATCCAGGACTTGGAAGCATCAAGATTTACGATTGCATCGACTCATGTATGTACATTAAGCAAGATCACTATGATGACCAGCTAGATATAGAATCTACGCCAGGTGTGTGTTAGTCATTGAACTAGCATGCTTCATAGAAAAGTGGCTTGGAGCTACAACGGCGGTCGATATTCTCTTCATGTGGGAGGTTGCCTCATGCTCTCAGGAGCCCAAGGTGGCCCTTGGTAGACATCATCTCCTTGCGGTTATTGGTGCTGCTTCAGTGACCGTTGAAGGACATCTCCTTCTCAAGCAAAAAGAGGTGTGGTGGTAAAAAAATCTTGGCTCTTTTTGTAAATGTCGAATAGATAATGTGAAGTGTTGTATGTAGTGTGATCTAGGGTTACTATCCCAGTAAGAAGGATATAAGGTCAGAGGGAACGATATAGGTGGTTCTGGGTCTTTGCTGAAATATTATGAAAGTGTAACCTCCTTTGATTGCTAACCTAAATCTCTTTACTCTTAATTCATTAACAAACTTCGACAAAATATAATTATATAAAGTCCCATACACGAATACACCAAATCCATAACGAGCAACAAGTCATACTTTAGGAATATCATTTGTGTGACATAAGGAAACACACATGGGATGGTTATGTGAAAGAATATGGAGAGTTGATACTTGATACGAAGCACCGATAACTGAACTTTTTTGTACATGAGGAATATACCTTTGCTTATTGGATTAGATGGGTCTTGCACTTTACTATGAGATACATTTTCATTATTATACAATTTCATAAATGGAAATATATTTCTCGTGTTGGTAAATAGCATCAACCTTTACCATGTTATAGCAATGATACACATTTGAGAAAATATCAACGTATGTTTTGAGGTATAAACATCCCTAGCATGCAGTGTTTTATGCGGTCACCTTTGTTGCCTGCAGCTATATACCAACAATATATAAGTACCCATGAATGATAACTTTTATATGGAGCTGATTTTTTTTTCGCACACAAGACCACATAAGCCATTTCTTCGCGAAACTTTAAACATGAATACTAGACCATGTTCATTACAAAAAAGTTTCATAAATGATTGACCTTTTCCATGTTTTCAAATAAATTTCGTCAATGTGGGTGCGCCTAGACCAGGTTCCATTGAGTTTTTCCGATTTACTATTTGTTTTTTTTTAGATGTTGGTTGAGTGTAAATGTATACAAGGAAGATATTTTTCTAGAGCGGCAGAGCTAGATACTGTATAGTATTATTACGCTTTTCTGAGTGTAATGAGTGATTTTACCGGAATTACACAGGAAAAAGAAAAAGAACGTCCTTGTCTCTCTCATGCATCCACTTCAGTCGTGATTCCTGAATCTTGCCGGATCGCGTGACAACAATAGAAAGAAAGGCACAAAACTAGCTCGGCTGAACTTTTACTAGCAAGAAAACAAATTGAATAGCCGGCAGAAAGTGAAGCCTCACCAAATCGAGAGAGCCACTAGACTGGCAACTGGACTGCGTAAAGTACATACCCGTCGCACCGGTTCTCTTTCTCTTTTGTGAGTGCCAGCCTTCACCCACAGTATCATGACCCATGACCATGAGGTGGGGAAGATTATCTTTTTTGAAATGTAAAAAGTGTAAAGGAAAAGCGTGACCGAAGCAGTAGCAACATGACCGACCGACGTGGAACGCGTGACGGCCGCAAGTTGCGCCCAGCCAGTGGCAGCATCGTGGTTTCACCGGAACGGCGGGGCCAGACGGTCAATACCCATCGGATGGGGATAAGGGGGTCCCGCGGTGGGCGACGCGGTCAGAAAAGCGTGCACCGGCCGGGAACCTTCTCGAGGGAGGCCGTGGGCTCCGCTTCCTAGAATATCTGGGACGGTGCCGGCCCAGCTGCGCCGCCCGTCCCGCTCCGGCCGCATCGGGCGGCTGCGGTCGAGCGTCGGCGCATACGAGATTCCTGCGGCGCTGCAGCACGGACGCCTCGCCTTGATTTTTCGTTTTCATTTTTGGGTTTTCTTTTCATACTTGAATCATGCTCTTTTTTTTTTGCGGGGGAATACTTGAATCATGCTGCTCCGTCTCAAAATAATTTTAGTTTAAGCTTTGTCCTAAGTTAAATATTTTTTGCCGGGTTGTCCTAAGTCAATTTTTTTGTTTGACCAATTCATACACAAATGTTAAGATCTACATTACCAAATACATATAGGTTTATTCCGTTGAAAATTGAGCGTCATCAAAATAGAGTTGCTCATAGTTTAGCTAGTATAGAAAGATATGGTGGTAGCACCGCTTGTTGATTGCATCGTGTGCCAGACATTTTACTCATGTTGTCCTAGCGGACTGTAATTCTGTTTCTGAGGAATAAAACCTACATTATCCTGCAAAAAAAAAATCATACATAGTACGAAAATATACTTTGTAAAGAATCTCACGAGACCAATTTGATTTTTCAGACAAAAAATAGTTCTAAATACATCCATATTTATCCATTTCTTCGACATTTTCGGGCGGAGGGAGTATTTTTTTATGGGCATGGTCAAATTTAAACAAATTTGACTTGGGACAAACGTACTACTTCAATTATTTTGTAACGGAGGAAGTAACTTAGTTTCTTGCTTGCACTACATACTATGTGGCTCCTATGCCTTAGAACTATTTTTTATGGGCATGATCAAATTAGTTCTACATACGTCCATTTTTATCCATTTCTCTGACAAGTATTTCCGGGTGGAGTGAGTATTTTTTTATGGGCATGGTCAAATTTAAACAAATTTGACTCGGGACAAACGTACTTCTTCAATTATTTTGTAACGGAGGAAGTAACTTAGTTTCTTGCTTGCACTACATACTATGTGGCTCCTATGCCTTGGTTTGTTCGACTTCTTCGTTCTATTATCTTTTCACCACTATCCGAAGAGCTCCTTCCTCGTCATCTATCCTACCCAATGACACAAGATCTAGGTCTTCGCTAGATACAAGGTAGACGAACGCAACCACACTCACACACTACTACCGTACTCACATATTTTCCAAATTAACATCTCTATCATAAACCAAAGTCTTAGAACTGTAGAGCACCTGAGGGGCCAAGATAAGCATCACTCTTGTTGCAATTATTATGGCGTGTTGCACCTCCACGCCATCACTTGCGTCATCTAGGGAGGTTAGATGCAACGAGGAGGCGAGAGTTGTGGTGGTGTGCCTGAGGCAGCTAGCCGCAAGTGCGAGAGCCATTTTCCAACAAAATCCAGCGAGGCCAAGACACCAACACCATCATTAGCAAAATCCACATATTGGAAAATGACATGGGCTTGTTTGGATGGCTGCCAAAGGCTGCCTTTCCAAAATTTTGGCCGTTGACCACAGGGTGGGCAGCCGTTTGGATTGCAGCCGAATTTCCCGATGGCTGCCAATTTTTTAGCCAGACGTTGTGATTCTGTACTAGCACATGGGCTAGTTCTCGGCGGCGATTTCCTTCGCCAAAAAATTTGGCAGGCCATCGATTTGGTATTGTTGGTCTGGGTTCAATCCAAACAGCCCCGTAGACTTTGACGAGGTGGATGGCCTCATAGAGGATGTCCACATACCAATGAGTGGTGCCTAGCGGCTCTTGATAAACTAAGATTTCTATCAAACCACTGCTAACTCTTTGATATATCTCTTGCTGAAATTATCCATGACCCCACTGATAACAAGTAGCCCCCATGTAAATTTGAGTCGAAGTTAGTGCTAGTCTTCTTTGCGATCTAATGCACTTGATCTAGTCACTAAGGCAGGCATCCCACAGGGAGGATGACACTAGTGGCAAGGACCGTCCGACGAAAACGCCACAGCCGCGAAGCGTGGTGGATTTGCACCAAGGAAGCATAGGGAGGAAAGGGAGCATGAATGACGGCACCAATAGATGTGCATGTGGAACGCCTCATTCCCACCGAGTGCAACACCTGAGATGTTGATGGTCGTGGTGTTATACGCCCTGTATTTTTTAAATACATGGAGCATACATTAGTTGCTAAAAATTCAAAAAGTGGACCGAGGGAGGGGTCCATAGCCCTCCCTAAAAATTTAATGTGTTCGTACACAGACAGGAATAACCCAATCTTTGGCAATGACAAACCTTTAACAATAATCATTTAGTGATGTGTGCCATGGTGGCTCCTTCCCGCAAAACTAGCGCCACTTCGAGCTCAGCGAACATGCCTTCGCGGCGACGGCGTACCGCGGCTGTGCCAACGAGTTGTCTGTTTTTGGTCATGTGTTGTTATAGTACACCATCGGTGGACATTGTTGTTGATGTACATGTTGCCTTGTCTCCCTTTGTTGACGTCTTCTCTATCAGTTTGCTTCACTTGACCACCGAAATATGAAAGATAGAGGGGCAACAAGAAGTTCTTCGAGACACCATTCACCCTAACCCCTTCTCCCATGATAAGGTCCTCTCCTTGCTTCACCATGCTCCACTTCCATTCCATATTACTCGATCTGTTTCTTTTTAAGTGTTTCCACATATTGAACAAACCGGAATTTATAAGGGGAAAACCAAAATAAGTTTCAAGGCCTAAAGGTACAAGGAAGAAATGAAAGCTACGAAAACACTAATTTTATCCACACTATCTTTCGATGGTTACTCTGCTAGCAAAAAACAATTATTTCATATGATAACTATCACTTTTAACAGTTGGAAAGTTGTTGAATGGGGTTGCCAATTTGACCGTCCCAGTTATGCATTACTACGAAATGGACAATGTGACTTCCTCGTGATGCAAAGATGTGCAACTAGCTAGTCATGGAAACATACCGTCTTCTCGTGGAAGCAAAGCTTGTCACCCAGAATCCACAAGGTTTTTTCATACTTGGAGAGTTGATCTAGCTCGCAAGAAAAATATACTTCTTTGAGGACATTACCTGGAGAATTTTATTGTTGTCGTGCAAAGCAAATGCAGTTTATTGGTAACTTGCAAGGTCTAAAGTTTAAAACAAGATAGCTTGGATGACACCAATGACGCTGACACAATGACACTATTCCATGGTTTCTCTACTAGTACTAAAATTGCTTCATATGGTAAGACATCGCTTCTAGCCGACGGGAAGTTGTTGACCGAGCTTACCACTTCAATTATTCTAGTTTTTCATTATTAGAAATGGACTAACGCGATTCGTGGTGATGCAAAGATTGTACATTTAGAGATGGAAATCGACCGTTCTGTCGTGGAAGCAATGCTTGTCACCCGGAATCCGCAACGGGCATTTTCATACTTGGAGAGTGGATCTAGTTCGCATAGAAAATAGGCATCTTCGAGCACGATACCTGGAGAATTTTATTACTGACATGCAAAACATGTGTAATTTACTACTAACTTTCAAGGCCTAAGGTGAAAAACAAATCTAGAACTATGAAACACTACATGACGACACAACTTCTCGATGGTTTCCTCACTAGCACTAAATAGCTTCATATGGTAAGACATCATTTTCAACCGATTGAACGTTGCTGGACAGACTCACTGTTTTGATTGTCCTAGTTTTGTATTATTAGGAAATTAACGAACGTGCTTTGCAGTGATGCAAATATTGTACATTTAGATATGGAGATCAGCTATTTGGCCGTGGAAGCAAATGCTTGTCAACCAGAATATACAATGGTTTTGTCATACTTGGAGAGTGGACCTAGCTCACAAGGGAAATATACATCTTTGAACACAATACCTAGAGAGTTTTATTATTGACGTGCAAAGCACATGCAATTTACTAACAACTTTCAAGGTCTAAGGTAAAAAAAGGCAAAAGCTATGAAACATAACATAACGACACAACTACATGATTGGTTCCCCGTTAGCACTAAAATTGCTTCATATATTTGATAGACATCGCTTTGAAACTGATTAAACATTGCCGAGCAGGCTTGCTATTTCTATTTTCCTAGCCATGCACTAGGAAAATGGAGTAACACAGCGTGGTGATGCAAAGATGCACATTTACAGATGGAAAATCAAACATTTTTCCATGGAAGCAAAGAATGTCACCTGGAATCTGCAACAATTATTATTTTTATACTTGGAAGGTGGACCTAGCTCGCAACGAAAATATACTTCCTCGAGCACATTAACTAGAATTTTATTAGTAACATGGACGGCATGCACAACTTATTAGTAACTTTCAAGCTCTAAAGCTAAAAGGAAAAATCTATGATAACAGTAATGACATTTTCTCGACGGTTTTGAGGTAGTACTAAAATCGCTTCATATGGTAGGTATCGCTTTCAAAACGATGGAACGTTGCTGACTGTGCTTCTCACTTTGATCATCTCAGTTGTGCATTATTAGGAAATGAACTAACACGGCTTTGTGCTGACGCAAAGATGTACATTTAAACATGGAAAATCGTTCATTATACCATGGAAGTAAAGCCTGTCAACATGCCGAATCTGCAATGGTTTTCATTCTTGGATAATGGACCTCGCTCGCAAGGAAACCTTTGTTTTCAAGGAGCACAATATATAGACCTAAACGACAACATAGCGGTTTATCGTGCACAATATATATACCTAAGCGGTTTCTCGTGCTTGGAGAGTGGACATGACGACATAGCCATGTTTTGAAAAAGAAACGAGAGCTATGAAACAAAACATAACGACACAACTTCTCCATTGCTTCATATGATAGACATCGCTTTCAAACCGATTGAATATTGCCGGACGGGCTTCCCATTTCGATTGTCCCAGCTATGCATTACTAGGGAAATGGACTAACGCGATGTCGGTGTCATGCAGATGCAAAGATGCACATTCAGAGATGGAAACCTGGCGGTTTTTAGGCACGTCACTCAGAATCTCGAACGTTTTTGTTTACTTGAAGGGTGGACATAGCTCACAAGGAAAAAAAATACTTCCTTGATCACAATACCCGGAGAATTTTACTACTGATGTGGAAGACATGCACATGTATCAGCAACTTTACAAACCCAAAGTTAAAAGGAAAGAGCTATGATAACACTAATGACGCTTCCTCGATGGTTTCCCGGTAGCACTAAAATTGCTTCGTATGGTAGACATCGCTTTCAAAACCGATGAAACATTGATGACTGTGCTTCTCACTTCGATCATCTCAGTTGTGCATTATTAGGAAATTGACTAACGCGGCTCTGCGGTGACGCAAAAATGTACATTTAAACATGGAAAATTGTCCATTTTGCCATGGAAGCAAGGCATGTCAACATGCGGAGTCTGCAATGGTTTCTTGTGCTTGGAGAGTGCACCTAGCTCGCAAGGAAAACTTCTTTTTTCTTCAAAGAGCACAATATAGCCAAACAACAACATAACGATTTCTCATGCACAATATATACACCTAAACAGTTTCTCGTGGTTGGAGAGTGGGCATAACAATATAACGAGATTTAAAAAAAGAGAGTTATGAAACACAACATAACGATGCACTTTCTCGATAGACTCATATGATAGACATCGCTTTCAAACCGTTTGAACGTTGCGGGTCGGGTTTGCCATTTCGATTGTCCTAGCTATGCATTACTAGGGAAATGGACTAACACGGTGTTGGTGTCATGCTGATGCAAAAGATGTACATTTGTAGATGAAAACCTGATGGTTCTTAGGCATGTCACCCAGCTTGGAGGGTAGACATACATAGGTCACAAAGAAAATGTACCTCTTCGATCACAATACCCGCTGAAATTTCACTACTAATGTGGAAGGCATGCACAATTTATTAAAAACTCTACAAACCCAAAGTTAAAAAGAAACGAGCAATGATAACGGTAATGACACTTTGACACTTTCTCGATGGTTTATGTGGTAGCACTAAAATCGCTTCGTATCGTAGGCATCGCTCTCAAAACCGATGCAACGTTGCTAACTGTGCTTCTCACGTTGATCGTCTTAGTTATGCACTATTAGGAAATGGACCAACGCGGCTCTACGGTGTCAAGTGTATATTTAAACATGGAAAACCGACCATCCTGCCATGGTGTTTCCAGTTCGGAGAATGGACCTATCTCACAAGGAAAATATTTCTTTTTCTCAAGCACAACACACAAAGTGCTTTATTAGCTGGCAAATTTTTTTAGAACATTGTCAACTGATATGAGAGCATCTACAGCCGACATCCTCAAATCCTCGTCAAACATCCGCGGACGCGACCGGTCAGTGACCGGACAGAAGAGAGAAGGGAAAAAGGGACCCAACCGGACCCCTCATATCATTCCTATACGTCCGGGCTGTCCCTCATATTGAGGACAAATATAGGGAGGATATGAGGACTCGCGGACGCGCCCGATCAGTCCGTCATGTAAGACACGGCCCACCCTGGACCTTCATTTTTCTTTCTTTTCCTTCTCTGTCTTCATCTCCGCCAATCACGTGTAAATAATCGGACATATAAGAAAAAATGAGGAGTGTGGTTGTATGAACGGATAAATAGGGGCTCAAAACGGACACGTCCGGTCACTGACCGGGCGCGTGCGCGGGTGTTTAGGGGTCAGATTTGATAAGTCCGGCTGTAGATGCTTCGATGGAGTATTATTTTTCCACTGACCAAAGTTGGTTTTCGAAGCAAGAAGCTACTGCGTCGCCTTTTCGCAACGCGCCAAGGCGTAAAAACAAAGCCAGAAGGAGAAATTCGCAGGTTGGAAAAATAAGTGTTTTAAAGGGGCAAGTGGGCATGATGGCCGTGCTTCCAGAGGCTTCCAGGGGCAGGCAGTGCGTGGAGAGGAGCGACCTGAGCCGAGAGAGAGAGAGAGGGAAGGAAACACCAGGAACCTCCTCCTCCTCCCTCCTCTCCTCTCCCCTCTCCTCCTCCCCCGCGCATCCTCGAGCCCCTCCGGCCGGCGACGCGCGCGGCATGGCCACCGGCGGCGACGGGTGCGGCGGCGGCGACCTGTACGCCGTGCTGGGGCTCAACAAGGAGTGCTCCGACGCCGACCTCAAGGTCGCCTACCGGAAGCTCGCCATGGTGAGCAACAATCACCTACCACTCCGGCGTGCACGTTTCCGCAATTTTTTGCTTGAAATCTTCGTCTGCATCTACGTGTTCCCGGCTGTCGATTCGACCGGGAATCGGGGAGGTACGGCCGTGGATTACGCCTCGCGCCATGGCAGGGGAAGATAATTATCGGTCGCCGATCTCCAGTTTGGAAATTGGAGGTTGGCGCCAAAGTTCGTTCGTATTCCTGTAGGTCGAACGGTGCTACAGTTCTGTCTGCCCCATACTTTATGCCAGGATGCGCCGGAGCTCGTGATCTTTGTCGATCCGGTGATTTAGATCCCCAGACACCATGTTTATAGCCAATTATTGGCGTATTTCATCTGTCCTGTCATCTCCGTACTCGCTGAACATTGCTTGATTCGTCCCAAGTTTTGCTCTGTTCCAACTCTGAAACTGCTCTGTTTTTCTTTTTCCTTCTACAAATCCATCTGAACTTGTTCTGTAACCTGTTGCAGAGATGGCATCCGGACAGATGCTCGTCCTCCAGCGGCACCAAGCACATGGAGGAGGCCAAGGAGAAGTTCCAGGAGATCCAGTGCGCCTATTCCGGTCTCAATCTTCCTTGCCTCAAGCTCCACCCCCTCCCCCATATTTATGTGCTCACAATCCACCCCACATCACTTGTTACATGTTGCAACAAACTGACTAACCCGCCGAACCGATCTAGCAAGCTAGTTGGCCAACTTATCGCATGGAGCCCTCGTGCTCCCATCCCATTGTTGTTCTTGTGCAGTCCTCTCCGATGCCAACAAGCGGTTCCTCTACGACGTGGGGGTGTACCAAGAAGAAGAAGACAGCGACGACAGCGTAAGGATCGCGCATTGTAATCATGCTTTCCTTTGGTATCACTTATGGTGCGAGTGACGTTTTCTGCTATTGTTTTGCAGATGCAGGGGATGGGGGACTTCCTTGGTGAGATGGCCCATATGATGAGCCAGACGCGGCCAGCAGTAAGAACCATTCGCTTCACGGTCTCCACTTAGATGTTTTCTGTAATCTAGCATTAGTTGTCACTATCTCTGTTATTTTGGGTTTCGACACTGATTTTATCACCATACTTCACCAACCATCATCTTATCTGTTCCGTTGTTCGTAAAATGTTTATCCTGGGCTTGGAAGAAGAACTAGGAAAAGGAAAAAAAAAAAGCGATTTCTGTTCTTCGTCACCGTATCCTAATATGGATGAAAAAAAACTTGCTGTTTTTGGACTGAACCCATTCTCCTTTTGGGTTCTCGGAGCCCTCGGCACGCTTTATTTGTTCTACAAGAATCTTGCTGCTGTTTGTTTAGAATTTTGTGCTATTGTGCGAAAAATTGTTGGCACTTGGTATTTTCTGTTGCACAATTCTGAGCTAAGCATAAAGTGAAAATTTTAAGTTTTTGACATTGCACATGACTTTTCACAGCATAACTATATGATTTGATATTTCCTTGTCCACTGGAAAACTCGTCAATAAACATAACAAAGTTGTCCAAATATGAGTGGGTGAGTCATTAAAATCTTGCTTAGGTTTACTTGAAGGATTTCAGTAGCTTCAAAAGATATTGTTTTTTGTATGTATGTATGTTCAAGGCTTGAAAAGGGATTGTTGGAGTTCCATATCTTCCATGGTTTTTCTTCAATACTAAAAATGAAACTTGGGTGAACTTTTCTGGAATCAACTAGAAAACGATATGTGTTTTCCTGGACTCTGTTCATCCAAGGAAAACATGACAATAACAATGAGCCTTTGGATTTGCAGAGGCAGGAGAGCTTTGAGGAGCTGCAGCAGCTGTTTGTGGACATGTTCCAGTCTGATATTGACTCAGGATTTTGCAATGGACCTGCCAAGGGCCATCATGACCCGTTCCAAAGACAGACTCAAACATTCTCGACCTCCCCTTCCTCGTCGCCATCTCCACCACCTCCGCTAGCTACAGAGGCAGAAGCAACCTCATGTAACGGCATTAACAAGCGTGGCTCATCAGCAATGGGCTCTGGGAAGCCTCCAAGAGCTGGGGAAGCGGGTGCGGGTTACGGCCAGTCTGAGTTTTGTTTTGGGGTAAGTATCCCTTGCGAGTCACTATTTATTTGTCAAGTGGGTGTATTAGCTTTGCTTAATAAGTTCAGCATCAGATACCCAAGTGGTTTGCAACGATCCTTTGTCTTACTTTTTGGTACCTTTTTCCATTGTCCAGCATGACTGGCCATTCATCAGAAAGGGTTAGTTAGATAGGTAGCGACCTTTTGGCCTTTGTGCAAGTTCACCTGCATTGGATGGTGATAGGGGCCTACAGGGTCCCAGGTTGTGGAAGCCACTAGACGTTCACTTCTAAGCTAATTAGGAATTTCATCGTCATAATCATGAAACATTCTGGCCAAAATAAACGTGGAGGGTCCTGGTGGAACTTTTTGCATTGGATGGACCACCAACCAAGTGATGCAAAATCTAGCTCCACCACTGGATGTATTCTTCACACGAGGGCTTGCTTATCAGCTATGAGGTTTCTCGATAGGGCCTTCTGAATAATCCATTAGTGGCACATCACTGTCTTTAGTGTGGCTCACATGGTAGAACAGTCCGCTGAGCTACTTTTCTCGCGTATGTAAATTGCCTTTGGATAGGCTTTTTGTATTGACATGATGTGACTTGTCTCATGATCTATGTCATTTAGAGAAATTGCAAATTTTCAGTGAGATTAATGGCTTTTTAGCAACTAAATAAACAGATAGATGGGGCCCAGATGACCTTTTTGCTTTACAACGTTCGCCTTTTTTAAAAGTTATTCTACGTTGTATGGTGCTGTTGCTGACTTATTCACCGCCTCCGTTTATCGCCAGATCACGTGTCGTTCTGGCTACCTTAAATTGGCAACCAGTTGAATGCTTCATGATAAGACCACATCTGTTATCTGATGATATTCTGTATTTTCTATTGTTCTTTAAGAATCTTCAAAGTAGCGGTGCTGGTTGACACTGGTTGGCTCAACTTGCCATGGCGTACGGCGACAACACACGACAGTTGATCTCGCATGTCCTGGTGGTTTAGTAACCATAACGGACAAAAGAATTTCTGTTTGTATAATCCTTCACTTAGGTTTCTGCAATGAGGTTAACTAATTTGTGTGGAGTGCTGATCAGTAGCTGCGCAAGTCTTCCGAGCTGACCATTTCATCTTGTCTTTCTGCAGACGAGCGACGCCAAGCAGGCGCCAAAGGCCCGAGGCGGGAACACCAGCAGGAGACGGAACGGGCAAAAGCAGAAGCTGTCATCGAAGCACGATGTCTCGTCCGAGGATGAGATGCTGAGCCCTCAGCAGCCCAGAGTAGTATGACCCTCGATGCGACCATCTGGTCCCTTGTCACCTTATGTCCTGACCATGTCCTTGGTCACCCAGTATCAGTGCAGCCAGCAAGTAGAGCGCCAGCGCCGAAGCTGTTACAAGGAGGGGGGATTGCTTCGTTGAAGGATATGTAGGCCCCCCTTAGAAGGTTTGTAAGAGAACCTAGCGTGTAAGACTCATCGATGTTACCGCATTCTTCTTTCTTGGTTTGTGCCGCTGTGTTGTTGTTGTTGTAATTGGGCATTGGATTCTCGATTGATTCACTGTTCATTGTTGTTATGATGGAAGAAGAAGCCTGCTTGTTGTGGTAAGAAGTCAGGGATAACTTGACCAAACTATGAATGGCAGGACATCAAACAGGGCAGATCACATAGATTTTTCAAAGACGCCGAAGTGCGCCTGTTGGTTGCCTACTACCATAATTCAAACTGAAGTAAAACCAATATGTGTGAATAATCTCAGTGAATAGTGAGCAGCTTTGGAAATTGGAAGTGGAATATTCGGTTACAGTCAGCGCAGCTAATTGATATACAGATGGCAACGTGAAGAAAATGCTACTGCTCTTTTTTCTTATCAATCAATTCAAATGCAACTTCTTTTTTCTTTTTTTGCAAATTTCATTCAAATGCCACTGCTCATCTTTTAGGGTCAAATGCTATTGCTCTTGAACGAAGAACATACGACCTATTTTTTTTTTTAGGGGTGAATGAAGAACATACGACCATGCGTGGATGGCTGTGCCCAGCCCATTTGAAATTGACCATTAAAACAAAGAGCTGGGCCTCAGCACTGAAAGCCCATAGAAGTATCAGGCCCACTAATCTTTGAACTAAACGGAGGCACCAAGGCGCTCCCTTTTAGTACCACCTTGCCAACGTGAGGAGTTAGGGATGGGGAGCAGGCTATATAAGCAAGGCATGGTGCGACCTTAAAACATACTCCCTCTGTTCCGTTTTATTTGTCGTTGGAGGTTTTTAGTTCAAACTAAGTCCTATACAAATTATTTCCCTGTTTCCTAAACTACCCTCGCCAAATCCCTCAGCTCACTCGCTCGCTCGCTCGCTCAGCTGCTTCGGCCGGAATCCCTAGCTCGCCCCCGCCGGCGCCCCTCCCTCTCCTGCGTCGCCGGCGCCCCTCTCCCTCACCTGCGCCCCCCTCGCCTGCGTCGCCGGCCCCTCTCCCTCGCCTGCGTCGCAGGTCCCTCTCCATTGGCTCCGTCACTGTCGCCAAGATCTCAGTTTTATTCTCCGGCGGCTGGATACGGAGGACGGCGTGCTGCAGGACGGCGGCGGGGGCGGTGGAGGGGGAGGGGAGGGGGTCTGCGGTGGAGAGGCAGCTGCAACAACTGTTCCACCTACAGGGCTCCGGGCTGGACCAGACCGTCATCGACGAGCTGCCGTTGTTCCTGTACGGCGAGGTGGTGGTCGGAGCGGGCGCATACAGGAAGCTTCAGATTGCTGCGATTTCACCGGCGACGACGGGCGCCTGGTGAGTTGCTGAATAAAGTTGCTGAGTTGCTGAATCAAGCTGGTGCAAGTTGTTGGCGCATATAGGAAGCTTCAGGTTGCTGCTGTGTGGCCACGCGTCCCTGGTGAGTTGCTGAATCAAGCTGGTGCAAGTTGTTGTTCATGCGCTTTCAGTAGATGCTGGAAATTCAGTGAATTTGTGAAGGAAATTTAGTGAATTTGTTCATGATTCCTGTATGCGTAGGGGTAGTTTCTTGAATCTGATAGATGCAGCCTGAGATGTCTAGTGTACTCCAAGTACTCCAGTCTAAAGAAACCGCTGACAAATCCCTTTCAATTTTGACTGGTTGCAAATATGGATAGATTTAGGATTCTTGATTCAGACCAAGAAGAATCCTTTCAATTCTTGATTTAGGAGTAGGATTCAAGAACATGGATAGATTTAGGGCGAGACCAAAATTGATAGAGCAAGGTTGTGACAAGTTCAAATTGATAGACCAAAATCTACAAGACCAGAATGATACTGGAGTAAAACAAGACTAGAATGATACTGGAGTAGATGTAGATGGAGTATGTTTGGACATTTGTGCTCCTAGTAGCTGTAGATGGAGTATGTTTGGACATTTGTACTCCAAATCAACAACCTTTTCCTTTAATTTAAATGAAATAAATTTTCCTTTAATTAATTAAACTGAAACATTCCTTGTTTAGGAGTACATTCCTTTAATAATTTTTCCTTTAATTAATTAAACATTTTGGATTAGGAGTACATTCCTTGTTTCAGTTTAATTTGTGGACTAAAGAACCTGTGATCACCATTTTGGATTAGGAGTACATATGCACTACTGTCATTCATCAAAGAGGTGGTAGTCTGCTTGCTTACTTGGTTTCCCTGAATGTCTGTATTTTGGGCAGATATCACTATGGCATAAATATGGAATAAATGGGAATTTGTGCGTCAAGCTACTGATATTAAGGTTAGGGCCTTAGGGGCAGATATAACTGAATTTTAATGCACCAATGTGCATAAAAATTCAGAAAAGTGATTTTGAAAGCACTTAACTGACAACAACAACAACAAGTTGTTTTTATTTGTTTGTTTGTTTTCTGTCTATGTCCTGTACTCCAATGCCAGAAGAGATCACACACACAATGCGAGAAGATACTGCTTGCTGCATCACACAGGTACACTACTGCTAGCTGCATCAGAATAACTTGCTGCATCACACAGTAGCTCACACACAGGTACACATAGTACAAATAATTGGTGAGAGTTGCCAATGTTGAAAGACAGCAAAAATAATTGGTGAGCATGTACAGTTTGCTTTTAAACAATCCAGACAAAAACTGAATTATGAGGTTTCAGGATAATAATCCAGTTAGTTTCCCAAGAATCTACTCCTTGCTGTTGATCATTAAGAGTACTTGGATTAAAAAGGAAGTAGCTCACCTATTGTTGAACTTGCTTTGTCAATTTTATGCTTATTTGTCAATCTTGCTTTTGTTTTCACAGGTGGACAGATGGACAGTGGTCAATCCAAGCAATTCTGATAAAAATGGGAGGACCCCTGTTGCTGCAACACTTATGATCAATCCAAGCAATTGTTCAATCCAAACACAGACCCCTATTACAGGTAGCAATCCAAACACAGACCCCTGTTGTCGTTCTTCCTCCAAACAGACCCCTGTTGATGTTCTTCCTCCAATTTGCTTGTTCTTGCTCGATTTGCTTTGTCCGCCGAGAGCAGGAGAACCAGGGAGGAAGAGAGGCGCGATGAGGTGACCTGCCTGCTCGCCGACGAGGTCAATTGGCCGGATCCGGAGCTCCGGCGCTGGGAGTCGCACAGCAGGAGTCGTCGGCGTAGGAGTCGCGCGGCAAGCGCTGGAGGCTGTGCTGCTACAGAAGGTGCGACGGGCTGGAGTCGCCGGCGGCTGGAGGCGGTGCTGCGACAGCGGGTGCAACGGGGCAGGAGCCGGGGGCGGCTGGAGGTGCGGGCGCGACGGGGCAGGAGCCCGGGGCGGCTGGAGGTGCGGGCGCGACGGGCAGGAGGTGCGGGCGCGACGGGCACGAGTCGCCGGCGGCTGTGCTGCTACGGCGGAGGGGCGGCTACGGTGGAGGTTCGGAGCCTGGCGGAGGGAAGACGACGATGCAATTAGAATTAGGGAGTATTTCCGTTTCAAATGAGGGGTACTTTGGTACATTTGCCCCTTTTCACCTGGTCGGAGATTTACTCCAGCGACAAATAAAACGGAACAGAGGGAGTACTTACCTGGACGAGCTCCACGGCTGATCATGAAGGGCGGTGGCCTAGGCTAGTGGTCCACATTGCACTTGGTGGATGCGCTGGCTTACCATCTCCCCAAATGGGAGAGTGGACGTCATAATTTGTGATAGAGGGGGTACGCGTTCGCACGGCCCCGGCCAATTCTCAATATTAAGTTTTGTCCCTTTTTGCTCTCTAGCAAGTAGTCCCTCTTCTTTCAGCAAGGACAGCTTGATAAAACGTTCTGGGTATTTGTTGTTTCTCCTGTTCGTTACCTGGGCATTGGATCTATGATTGATTCAGTGTTCGTTGCTGTTATGATGTAGTACATGTACTCCCTCCGTTTCTTTTTAGTCTGCATATAAGATTTGGTCAAAGTAAAACTATGTCAAGTTTGACTAAGTTTATAGAAAAAAATACCAACATTCACAATATGAAATCAATATTATTAGATGCATCATGAAATTAATTTTCATACCATATAGCTTCAGTATTGTAGATGTTGATAGTTTTTCCTATAAAGTTAGTCAAACTTTACAATGTTTGACTTTGACCAAATCTTATATGCAAACTAAAAAAAAATGGAGGGAGTACTTTTTACACCTGCAAATTCGGCCAAGTAATAAATTTGCCAAAGCTTATGTCATTGCTGATCCTCCCAATAGTTCATAGCATGGCAGATCCAGTGATGTTAATCACTTTATTTCTACAGTCATCAAGACACCATCTCCAAGTGTTTATTTCTTTATATGGCCTAGGCTGGTAAGCGCTTCACCGCACATGTTTATTGATAGTATCCTATCGTCATTTAAAATGAACTAACACGAATATATGTGAATTATCTCACCCGCAAAAAAAAAAATATGTGAATTATCTCAGTGGACACCAAGCAGCTTGCGAATCAAATAATTGATTACAGTCGGCGCAGGTAACTGGATATACAAATGATAACATAGAAAAAAGTGCTACTACTCTTGGATGAAGAACGAACGACCTGTAAAAAATCAGTCCAGCGAGGCAATATTGCATTGGAGAGCAACGGTGAGTGCATGGAAAGGATGCGTCATGTACGCCCTACCTTTTCCAAATCCCTAAGGGCTTGTTCGGTTAGGCACGGGTCGCGTAATCTAAAAAAAAAATGTTTCATACCATTAAAAAATAATTCACGGAGTGTATTTGCTATACTCGAAACAATCGCTTTCTTCTTTGTTGGAGCCGATTCAGCTTTTAAACTAGCAGCCAGCGTATCACTTCGAAGTGGCCAGCGTTGCTAGAAAAAATAACAAGCAAATGTGACATCAAAGCAAGTTTTATCATATCTCAAACGTTACATGTGGCGCAAGCAAACCAGCCATCGACCATGAACAAATAGCATCATTCAGACGGCCCGCCATATGTGAACCCGCCGTTGGGGCTGATCTGAGACACGGCGTACACCTTGTCGTTCGTCATGTAGGGCGTGAAATCTTGCGGGGCTCCGAACCTCTTGCCATCTTGATCCAGAAACAGGATATTGCTGAACAACGCAACTTTCACGTTGCTGGGACGGAAACCGCTCCCCATCGGGGCCAAAGGACTAGCTTGAGTCAGCACAAAACCTCGGGCTTGTATCTCATCTGCCTTGTCGGCCAAGGTGGTGAACAAGGTCTTGGGGAAACGCCCGATTAACTTTGGCTTCGACCCGAATCCACAGTGCACAAGCCAGTCTCCCGTTGCTTTGTCCTACACAAACTCCAAAACCAAAAATTTGGTTGGCCTGGAATTGCAACTTGTACAAATTCATCTTGCAAGATAAAGATGAATTATGTTTACCTTGAAAACTTTTAGGTTGATGGTTTGCTTTGCTCCATTGGGGTTCGAAACGGGGCTCAGTTTAGTTCCTGGCACTATGGCACCTTTCTCAGGAACATAACCTGGACAGGTTAAATCGTAGCAGCCGTCCATCCTTGGTTATCGCTCTATGATTTTTTTTTAAAAAGCAATTAGCAACAAGAGAAATTACCCCAATGCATTTTTTGAAATGCATGACGTGTTGTTCTTACCGTCCAGTAAGTGAAAAAGCGAGTGTCTGAATTACCACCATACTGCCATGGATAAGCCTATGGATTAAATAAAATTAGTTGGGAACATGCTTGTATTACCATACACACATAGTAAGAAAATGAAATACAACATAAATGAAAGTGACTTACATGCCATCCAACAACAATCATGTTACGATCGAACGCTTTCGAATTCTTAATAATCAAGGCAGCTCCACTGTGTTGATCTTGACGCAAAGAGAGACCATATACGTCGATTGTAGCTTCAATCCCATAGTAATCCCGTGCCACATGTTTTTTATATGCTGCATCCTGGTTAAAAAAGGAATTTACTTGAAGATGTCAATGTAATTATGCTCTATTTGGAACGGTAAAGGATATTTATATATAAACTTTCTCCATTTGTGTCGATTTCGATAGCTATAGTTTGTTTTAAATGTTTGTAACAACTTGGTTTATTGTGATGTTTGTGTTTTCATCTGGATATTTAGGTGCGCACACCAAGCATTTATTCCCGTAACTTCAGTTATGGATCTACTAAAAGATTGACACGGTGGATCCTGTTTAGTGCAACGTGATTTAGCTTCACCCCAACAACACACTTCAAAACAACATCACAACCCCATGCAGATTAAACCTAATGGTTTAGATCATTTTATCTATTTTTTAGAAGAAAGGTGACATGTTTCCATAATAAGCGGTTTGGCATAATCAGCAGTCATCCTATATCTAGGTTGTTAGTGACAACCGTGATTCATTTTCATGTTTAGGTTGAATACTTTGGGTAATTGTATATGTAATTTGTCTCAAATATTGTTACTTTGTCATCGTCCCCACAAAAAAAAAGAGAATGTCACCTTCGAAGTTATGTTCTTGAGACTGTTGATGCTGGAAACGACTCAAACTAGAGGGGGTTAATATACTCACATAGGAACTTCTGACGCCATAATTAGGGAACGTTGACAGATTTGCAGGAGGTGGATCCAAACCATCCATCTTCAGGTTGATTGGCTTTAAGTTGCCACCAGAGACACCAAGCTCCTCCTGAAATAAAATATTAGGCCGTTTGATCTTGAACCATGCATGCAACAAGTTTGAAATTACGCATCAATATTGCTGGGAATTTCTGAAACGCACTCACCTGATTTGCAGCATGGGGTCTACCTCCAAGTATGCCATCGGTAAGATGCAGAATGCAGAGAACCAGGATGAAGAGACTAAAGTTGTTACCCATGAGTCTCAAACTACCGGAGAATGAGCTGCAAGAATTGTTCCAGGGGAAGCTTAGCTAGGCCTCTTTTAAATGGAACTTGAAACCAAGAGGTTATTGAAATATTTATGACTATAGTTTAGCAGATTTTATTTGCATTTACTTAGTCCCCAAAAAAGGTATATAATATTGCACTTTGGTATAAAATGGAGACTATTAATGCAAAATATTTGGTTTGAACAATTAATATAATGCCTGATATTTGATTGGCGTTAGAACTTACAAGTACTAAAAAAAGACGACAGCACGCATCTTCCTGCTGTATCTTGCACCGTCCAAGTCATTTGGGTACCATATGCACAATCTTTGCATCTACATCAACTGCCGTTATGTCCGAATATGCACGACATCATCAGCTATATATGTACACATAAGCATTCTAGATTAGAATACAACATAGGCTGGATGGCGAATTTCAAGATTTTACAAGTCATCATCAATCAAAATTACAACATGTTTCAATCTAAAAAATACCAAACATCGTCAAGATACTGAAAATTATATCTTGCGAACACAAAAAGGTCAACATTTTCCTTCAGGTAAAAAACCAGAGAAATGGCCAAAACTTTCCTTCAGGAACAACCGAGAAACATCCCCGCAAAAAAAAAAACCGAGAAACAGCAGCAACATAAATACGCCACAACAGACGCAACTAGTGCTAAATCCGGACTGCACATTCACAACAAATTCATACAGCTTTGTCTCCTCTTGTTGTGCTTGTGTTCTTGCGTCCGCCTATTAGTCGTCGCGGGGACCCCCCGGAAGCACTCGTCCCCTCAAGGACGATGTATGGCCTTCTCGATAGGGCCTTCTGAATGATTCATTAGTGGTACATCACTGTCTTTAGTGTCGCTCACATGGTAGAACAGTCCGCTGAGCTACTTTTCTCGCGTATGTAAATTGCCTTTGAGTAGGCTATTTTATATTGACATGATGTGACTTGTCTTATGGTCTGTGATGTAGAGAAATTGCAAGTTTTTGATGAGATGATGGCTTTTTAGCAACTAAACAGATAGATGGGGTACACATGACCTTTTTGCTTTACAACGTTCGCCTTTTTAAAAAAAAGTTATTCTACGTTGTATGGTGCTGTTGCTGACTTGTTCACCGCCTCCTTTTATCGTCAGATCACGTGTCGTTCTGGCTACCTTAAATTGCCAACCAGTTGAATGCTTCATGATAAGGCCGCATCTGTTATCTGACGATATTCTGTATTTTCTATTGTTCTTTAAGAATCTTCAAAGTAGCGGTGCTGGTTGACACTGGTTGGCTCAACTTGCCATGGCGTACGGCGACAACACACGACAGTTGATCTCAGATGTCCTGGTGGTTTAGTAATCAATAACAGACAAAAGAATACTTATGTGTTTGTATAATCCTTCACTTAGGTTTCTGCAATGAGGTTAACTAATTTGTGTGGAGTGCTGAGCAGTACCTGTGCTAGTCATTTCGGAGCTGACCATTTCATCTTGTCTTTCTGCAGACGAGCGACGCCAAGCAAGCGCCAAAGGCGCGAGGCGGGAACACTAGCAGGAGACGGAACGGGCAAAAGCAGAAGCTGTCGTCAAAGCACGACGTCTCGTCCGAGGACGAGATGCTGAGCCCCCAACAGCCCAGAGTAGTATGACCCTCGATGCGACCATCTGGTCCCTTGTCACCTTATGTACTGACCATGTCCTTGGTAACCCAGTATCAGTGCAGCCAGCAAGTAGAGCGCTAGAGCCGAAGCTGTTACAAGGAGGGGGGATTGCTTCGTCGAAGGATATGTAGGCCCCCCTTAGAAGGTTTGTAAGAGAACCTAGCGTGTAAGACTCATCGATGTTACCGCATTCTTCTTTCTCGGTTTGTGCTGCTGTGTTGTTGTTGTTGTTGTTGTTGTTGTTGTTGTTGTTGTTGTTGTTGTTGTTGTTGTTGTTGTTGTTGTTGGGCATTGGATTCTCGATTGATTCAATGTTCATTGTTGTTGTGATGGAAGAAGAAGCCTGCTTGTTGTGGTAAGAAGTCAGGGATAACTTGATCAAACTATTGAATGGCATGGCACTCAAAGAGCAAATGTCTTACTCCCTCCATCCCATAATGCAAGACGTTTTTTTGACACTACACTAGAGTCAAAAAAAGTCTTACATTATGGGACAAAAAACATCTTACATTATGGGACGGAGGGAGTAGCATTTACATCTTCGGTCTGGCCGGACATCAAACAGGGCAGACCAGATAGATTTTTTTTAGATTTTTTTTCTGAGACAGGCAGAGCAGATGGATATGCTTTGCCTACTTGTTCTCTCTTTCAACCAGATCACTCTGTGAGTCAACGACTGAAGAACCGCAACAGTACCTGCACAGTTGAAGATGGTGGCGCAAAGACGCTGAAGTGCGCCTGTTGGTTGCCTAGTACCATAATTCAAACCGAAGTAAAACCAATATGTGTGAATAATCTCAGTGAATACTGAGCAGCTTTGGAAATTGGAAGTGGAATAATTGGTACAGTCAGTGCAGCTAATTGATATACAGATGGCAACATGAAGAAAATGATACTGCTCTTTTTCTTATCAATCAATTCAAATGCAACTTCTTTTTTCTTTTTCATTCAAATGCTACTGCTCTCTTTTAGGGTCAAATGCTAGGATCAAATGCTATTGCTCTTGAATGAAGAACATACGACCTATTTTTTTTAGGACGATGCTGTAGGAGATATGCCCTAGAGGCAATAATAAATGTTATTGATTATCTCCCTGTTCATAATTAGGTTTATGTTCCATGCTATAACTGCTGTGGTTCTCGAGTCTGCAATAACCACGAGGCTCGGAGGAAGACTCATATGCACGTGTGGGATAATAAACGGTAAAATGTATTCCTAGTCAAGCCTCTATGACTGGCTCAAGTATTGCATGATGATCCTGTTTTCCTGATCATGGGCATGGCTATGCCGGCAATTTTGAGGGCACAATTGTTGGTAGAACACTTGTGTTGAATCGACCCAAATTGATGTTATGCTATGAGATACATTCGTCATAAGTTAATGGTTAATAACACAGGAAGTTAATGTTTGCATAATTCCTTAGACCATGAGAGTATCGAGTTTCTTCATGCTTGCTTCATGAACTTTGGGGTTTGTTAAACGTCATCCGTAAATGGGTGGCTATTACGGCGGCTTACGGGTTAATGGAAAAGTATGTCAAGTAACTTGATAGCTCAAGATTGGGATTTGCTCCTCCGACGATGGAGAGATATCTCTGGGCCCTCTTGGTGTTACGGTATCCATCATCGTCTGGCCAGACACAGGGTGATTTGATCACAGGGATGCCGGAACACAGGAACGAGAAAAGAGAACAATACCGGCAACGAGGTAACTGGCATTGTGGACAAGTGTTGATCCACGAGGATGCCGATGTTTCTCACCTCGGGTATTTGTAACATATCGCGAAGCAACAGGAATAGCACACGGCAACTGGAGGTTCACTCGAATATTTATTCGTGTGGGTATAGGGATCGATATGGGTGTCCACGGCTCCGATGTTGATCATTGATCGGAAGGGGTTCCGGGTCATGTCTATGCTTCACCGAACCTATAGGGTCACACGCTTAAGGGTCATCTATCTGCTGAATACTAGACAGGGAGTCTGAGAGAAAATCACCGAAAAAGTTTCGGACGCCGGAAAAGTTTCGGACAGCGGAAAAGTTCCGCAGAGAGGTCACCGGATGAGTTCCGGTGAAACTGAAAAGTTGTTTCAGAGGATACCATAAAGTCAAATTGGTTTTGGCACATGCCTGATAATTCTTGGAGGATGCCAGAATCATTCTGGAAACTTTCTGGAATTTTCTGGGATAAAAACCGGAAATGTTCCGGAGCTGCCGAAACCGCTTCAGATGCTTTTCGCAGATGAAATCACTAAACCGGAATTGTTCCGGCTCGCGTTGAAAATTATTTTGGTGGGTACTAGAATTGTTCTAAGCCCACATGAATATTTTCAGTTCGATCAGACGCTGAAAAATGTCGTCGTGAATAGTGAAAGTGCTTTTTGGGATATTTATTGGAAAGCCACCTTTTGGGGCTTTTCCCAAAAGGCTTCTAGAAGGGCTTGGGGATCAAGGAACCCCCTTTGGGGGGCCCCCATGAAGGTGGGACGTTCACATGTGCAGCTCCTCCATGGAGCTCCACATGGCATCCCATTTTGCACTTAACACCCTCATGTGTGAGCTAGTGCATGGGAGTTTTTGGGTTTTATTGTAAAACCACCCTACCCCTTGGTTTTCCTATAAATAGGAGGTGAGTGGGCTGCCATCTCACACACTCTTGCTCTCATACACAAAGCCATGCATGATCTGGCATTCTTCTCTCCCTCCCAGCGAAATGGTTTCGTAGAGCCGAAAGGCTGTCTGGGTTCCGGCAGGAACTAGTTCTGGACGGCGAAGCCCTGCTGGATAGATGATACCGTATGTGTGCAACTCTGTAGAGAGATCATAGTTTCGGTCTTAGTTTGAGAGTGCCTCCCGAAGGGCTGTCCGCGACACCGTCCGGGGGACTGTGCGACCGCCTCCCGGAGGGCTGTCCGCGGGGCAGATGAGCGTATACATCCTCGCGGTTGGGAGGTTGTAAAATCCTAGCTACGGGGATCTGCACCGCCGTTCATCATCGACTCTACTTCCGCTGCGCTACGAGTCGGTAACGAAAGTGATCAAACCTTGTATGCAGTCTCCATAGTGGTCCTGGGCTGGTGCGTAGGTCGGAAATTTTTTGTTTTCTGCTGCGTTACCCTTCAGATGCTACAAAGCGCGTGCGCGCTATATGGCAGCATCTAGCGGCCGCCCATTTTGGGTAGCTACCCACGTGCAGTCCCCCTTTGCTACCAGAAAAGGTAAGTTTCACCCCACCTCTGCGCTAACATGTCCCCTCAAAAGAAAACCAGCCTCATCTAAAAAAAATCCCCCAGCAACGCTCCTCACACCGCAAGCGCGGTCCCCCACCGGAACCCCAACTCCCCTGCACAAATTACGTGCAAACTCTTCCTTTTCCTCAGCCCCTGCCACACACCATGGCCTAGATGAGGAGGGAGCTCCTGTCCAGCAATAACACTAGGAAAACCCGGCAATAAAATCAAGAAGAAAAGGCAATATCACAATTTTGCACACATTCTTGTGAGAACTGTCTGCTGTAGATTAGGAAAAAACTCTTGTGGAAATCATCTGCAACAATTTGTCAGCGATCAGGCAAAAATTCCACCAGATCACCAGGTAAAGGTCCGTCTCTTTTTTGCAAAAAAATAAGCATGATCCCTTTGTAGTTTGCAAAAACTCTGCTGTACACCTGTGTGTTTGCAACTTGATTTTGGATCTTTTGCAATTTTGTGCCTATTATTGCCACACCCCCTGCTTGCTGAACCTGGATGTTAGAGAGATCCCGAGCTATTGTTTGGTGCTATTTTACCGTCTTGCACCTGGCCTCTGAGAAGGAAGAAAAATCATATAGAAAAGTTGCTTAGAGAAAACCCTTGCAGGAAACCAACTGTGGGCATAGTTGCAGCAGCATAGTTGCTTCAGGGGAAAAAGAAAACTTGCAGGTTCAATTGAGTTGAGTTGTTCAAAAAATCCTCACTTCAAACAAGACATGAAAAAACTTTGCTTGCATGCTTTGCAAAAAGTAGTCTGAAACTAGAGAATAAATTGCCTACACACTAAAGTTTGTCTGCTATTAGTGGGCAAAAGAGATTAACATTCTCATAATTGAAAATAGCATGTAATTTGCCTACATGGTGAAGTTAAAAACAACATAAGAAAAGTGAAGCCTATGTGTTGGTTGGTAGGCGACTCTATGTCGCGATTTTAGGGGTGTTGTTAGCGACTTTAGCATGTGGGCTTGGTCGAGTTAGTTCCCCCGGTTAGGCGACTACGTGCAGGGCCTTAGGCGGCTCTTTTGTGTGATTGGGGCTCGGGCGAGTTAGTGTTTTGTGATACTCTAGGATTACGGCGACTATGTGTTGGTTGGTAGGCGACTGTTGATGATGAAATTTGGTTTGCCAGTTTCACAAATTTAATAACTGTTGGAATCGGAGTTCAGCTCAAAGTGCAGATCAGAAATATGTTCAGTGCGGAGGATAAATGCTTCATGCTTCCATGATGGACTTGCTTAGACAGCAGAGGGGTGATGGTGTCCTGGACTAGGGGGTACTCATCACGTCGTCTCCCGACCAGGTGGATCGGGCCGAGGACCCCCTTGGCGGTTCACTCATGGGCCACTTC
This sequence comes from Elymus sibiricus, assembly GCA_039707655.1. Lineage (NCBI taxonomy): Eukaryota > Viridiplantae > Streptophyta > Magnoliopsida > Poales > Poaceae > Elymus > Elymus sibiricus. Next base: position 335,683,423 of record CM077674.1, on the reverse strand, counting down.
GGGCAGTCCATGAGGAATACAAGGAAGACTCCACAAGACTTGGCGCCCAAGCCGAAGACTCTCCTAAACCCTAGGCCTCCGGTGCATATATAAACCGAGGCCAGGCTAGTCAATAGATCGACTCATATTCATTAGAACAATCTCGTGGTAGATACATGTACTCTGTACTACACCCTATATGAATACAATCAAAAGCAGGACGTAGGGTATTATCTCTTCGAGAGAGCCCGAACCTGGATAAAAACCTGTGTCCATGTTACCATCGCTCCAAGACGCCTAGCTTAGGACCCCTACTACGAGATATGCCGGATATAGAACCGACATTGGTGCTTTCATTGAGAGTCTGCTGGGTAGTCGCCGCGGTGCGATGGGAATTCAGATCGGCTCCACCGCGATCTACGCGTCGGAACCGAGCTACATCGTCAGCGTCAGCATCTTCGTCGCCGACCCGACTGGTCACCTTGGCTGGACCGAGGACTAGGCTTCTCTTCGGATCGTCAAGTTCGGACGGATGTCTTCGTCATCATCAACTCCGATCTCATCCGGGATCATGAAAAAATCGTCCATAGTGCTCGGGGGCTCAACGTCAACATTGCCCTCGTGCGATCATGCAATTTTTTCTGGACAGCGGATTCGTGTTCGCCGTCCCCGTCTCCTCGAGCGTCGCTTTGACGATTGCTTCGGTGGAATTGTGCGGAATTGAGTCTAGAACAACCCTGCAAAATTTCGTCGCGTTCCGATGGAGGAATCTCCGGGGATCTCCGATATACTGGAGCCCTGTCGAATCTGGACGGGAATCTGGACGAGTTTAGGGCGAGGAGTCCAGCAGTCAGCTCGGACGTCCTTTGGAAGATCCAACCGTTCATCGGCTGCGGAATTCCCATATCTACCACCCCTCAAAATTTCAGCTCGATCCGACCGTTCAAACTCTGGGAAGCGTCCGATGAGTGCATCAATTTTCGGATCTGTTTTCTGTGTGAAAACGAATCCGGACCGAGTTCATCTTTTTCATGAACAGATTATCGGACATCCTTTTTGAAGGAATTTTTTTATAGGGTATTGTGTTTTGTTTTCAAGCACGTACCTGCAAATTTTAAGCCTTTTCCGAGGCGATCTTCGTCGTCGCGCCGGTGTCAAACCAGCCTGGCCACGTTGCTCCGTGGCTGCCGACCTGCACCAGCATCGACTGCGCCGTCGCTTCATCGAGCCGACGACAGCCACCTCAGATCATCACCTCGGCGAACCGACCAAGAGTTTGGCACCGTTCTCCCTAATGATCGTCAAGATAACATCGTCACCTTACGGATTGCACGGGTCGGGCGCGCCAGCATCGCCGCGCGGTCACTTCTCAAGCCAGCATTGAGCGCGTCACAAAGTTTCGACCTACGTCGGCATCGCCGTGCCGTTGCTTCTTCAAGCCGACGTCCACCTTGCCGACCTGCTTCGACACCTCGGCTGGCATGGGGGTTGCAACGTCACCTTACCGACCTACTCCGACACCTCGGCTAGACCGGGGGCTTCGCCATCTCTTCATCAACCTACTCCGGAGACTTCGGCGTCACCAGCCGATCAGCTTCGTCACCTCGGCTGGACCGGGGGCTTCGCCTCGCCACATCGACCGTACTGTGTCGCTACTTCGGAGTGCCGAGCTCCTTGCTCAGCCACCTCGGGCTTGGGGTCTGGGACCTCGATCAAGCCGAGGACTATGCGTCTTTGTCCCGCCACAAGCCCACACCACGTCATCAACGCCGAGCACATTAACCAGCTAAGTCGCTTTCATGCTCAACTTTTTTAAATGTTCAATTTTTGTTCGGTTCGACCAAGCATTATATTTATGTTAAAATCTGTTTGTTAAAAACGAGGTTCGTTAAAAACCGCTTCTTTTTCCCATGTTAACTTGGGGCTCTTAAATTTATATGAGTTGTTTTTATAATAAGTGTGTTTTCTTCTTGGTCGTTTCAAAGTCTTTTTCAACCACTCCTTTCCCGACTCGCGTGTATGGTCAATAGCCGGATAGCCTGGTTTCTCTCTAAAGTCGCTCGAGTTTAGTTCGCTCAACTGGCCTGAGAAGTACTCCGCCTTCGGGACAGGAGGTTGAAGCCGAAGGCTGACCCGCTTGAAGTTTTGAGATCGGATGTGTCATGTTAAAGCACGACGGAAGCACAAACTAATTTTAAGACCAATCTTCGGATTGGCACCAAAAAACTTGATTTAGTTCGGACGTAAAGTTTTTCCTAAAGTTTTTTGGCCTTTTGAGCTTATGGCACTTTTAAGCTATTTGTATGTTTTTCTTTCAGGAAGCGGGACATCTTCATGACCGAGGTGACCTGCGTAATAATTCAGCTCGGGAGATCTTTTCCGACCCGCAGCTCGGCATCTTTCCTGCCGACCTACACCTCGGCGTTGGCGAAACGCACATGACATCTGGACTAGTTCCCGAGGAGATTCGATCCTCAGGTTGGTCGGCCGCACCCAACCTGAGTCTCGGGGGATACTGTGTGTCTCCAGCACAACTCTCGCAGTACAACGTCGGATGCCTTTAAAGCATCGGCAATATCAACGGGGGGCTGCGACTAGAGCCGAACCCACCAAAAGCCAAGGTACTCCGAGGAGTCCTCGGCAAAACGTTCTCGGCTATTGCTTTATATGCATCAGTTTCAAATTGTGTCTTCGGTCAATAGTTGGGTTGCCCGGCTCCTGTGCTTGCCTGCTACGTTCCGCTTTGTTCGGCTAGGTGTGCAAAGGGAGACACACTGCGATTGTACTTTCGATTTAACTGGTCAAGTACCTCAGTGGAGAAAGCCGAAAACTGACTGTCACAATGAGCGCAAACTGGTCAGCGATCCGATGACTGTATCAACCTATAGATCGATAGAGGTTACCCCGGGGGCTAGTAACTGGCCTCCCAACTTTAAGCTCCTATGACTAAGTGCAAGTTATAAAGCCTGGATATCTGATTGCCTCGTTTCCGCTAACACAACCGCCTCCGGGCACCGAGACGTCGGCTAAGGGTTGTCTTGTTATTGCGGAAACACCCTGCGTACCATCTACAAAGGGGTGGAAGCCGACGATGGGCCACTTTCAAATTATAAACAGTCGCAACGGAGTCAAAATAACATATAGCATAAAGCTGCAAAATACAGCTTAAAAGCTGACTACCACAAACATGCGCCAATTTAATCGGCCGATCAGCTTGCTTTCATAAAAGTGTTCGGCTTGTCCGAGGTCACTAATAGAAAAGCAGTTCGGCCGTCTTTGAAAAAACTGTGCAATTCTAACCTCGAGTTTTTGGTATAAAACACTTCGGACATATAAAAGAGTCCAATAAACCGTATTAGGGGCTCCTTGAGGCACCTCGGCGTGGTTACTTTGGGACTCCTGGAGTGTCCGACGTATTCTCAGCATTTGTATTCAATATACGAGCGTTGCCTTCCCATAAATCGTTATAAAGCCACAATATGCATCAATTTGACTTGAGATCTGGCCAAGCTGGGTTGCCTGGCTCCTGTGCTTGCCCCCTACGTTCCCGATTGTTTGGCTAGGGGGTAAAGGGAGCACCTCTGTGATTGATACTACCGGGTTATCCGGGTTAGTACCTCAGACTGGGTGAAGCCGAAAGCTAGCAATCTCAAGAACATAATTGGTCGGCAACGACGGAAGTGAAAATCTCGGTTTTTTAAAGCCAAATACTTCGGGATTTTTCCCCGAATTAATCTTCACTATTTTCTCCCACTTAGATCGGAGGTGAAGTTACATAATCATGGTTAGCATGATAACCTGCGAAAAGGAACCTATAAAGGAACTATTTTTCCCAGAAGATGTTTCTTACGTTAAATAGTAATATAACATATCTCTCCGCGTACCTTTGTTTATAAAACCGTATGGCCGGATTGCCTTGTTTTCCGTAAATCTTTGCCCTTATAAAGGCTATATAAAGTAGGACAAACACTCCCCGGCTACTGGCCGAGGAGGTTGAAGCCGATGGTCGGTCAACAAAGTTTTGTACAATGCGGATCCGAGCATTAATGATGTAAAGTACTTGATACATAGAATCATTACACATAAATTGTGATTGAAGTCAATTTACTCCGGATATCGATCCTTAGTTCGGCCACCCTTGCGCAAATTAAGGCTTGGGGGCTACCGGGCTTCGCGCTTCTCACTTAAAAGCCATTAACGGGTTACATCGATCCCCTAATCTGGTGTTGCCACCCGACCAGTGGCTCGGGGGCTACTGCATTGATGATTCAATGCAGAAAATTCAAAGTGCCGAATAGTTTCCGAGGAGATTACGATCCTCAGGTTGGTCCCCCGCACCCAGCCTGAGTCTCGGGAACTATGCACACCGCGTTTCTTTTTTTAAGTATGCTGCCGAGCAAGGAATTGATCCTCAGGCCGATTTCGCAAATTGACCTGAGTCTCAGGGGCTACTGGGATCAGCGGTTTTATTTTATCCTTCAGGTGCATCCCGGATTTTATGTCGGCACACACCTTGAGGGCTACTGGTTATACATCTCAGCAGAGAATAAATTGCGCCAATCGGAAACAATTCTATAAAACATCAGCCCACGGCTGAGGTGGTGCACCACCTCGGAAGCAGTCCGGCATAAAGCTCGGCTGTGAGTGGCTGGCTCCATAGAGAACTTTTTCGGCGTTAAGCTCAGATAACCTCCTTCAAACTTTTTCAAAGACAAGGTACTCTATGCCTCCTTGGCTGCAGTCCGGCACTGGAGCTCGGATACAGACCGGCGTTGGAGTTCGGCTGCTAAAATGTACCTCGGATGCAGTCCGGCGTTGGAGTTCGGCTGCTAAAATGTACCTCGGATGCAGACCGGCGATTGGAGCTTGGCTGCAAGAAGACACCTCGGATGCAGTCCGGCGCTGGAGCTCGGATGCAAAGAGGACACCGCCGTGCTGGAAACACTTCGAACCCGAGGTGTGGCATAAAAAATAACAAGGCATTGATAAATGCCGAGAACTTAAAGGACTCCTCGGATACCCGACGTATGAACTCTTTGGATACACCTCGGCGATCCTGAAGATCGGAGATGGGAAGATTTGTTGAACCGGTTTTCAAGACCGACGACCGAAGACGAAGAACAGTTCGGAAGAACCGAGGAGCGTCCCCAACTTGAAGACCGGTTCAGGGGGCTACTGATGGTGTCCTGGACTAGGGGGTACTCATCACGTCGTCTCCCGACCAGGTGGATCGGGCCGAGGACCCCCTTGGCGGTTCACTCATGGGCCACTTCGGGCAGTCCACGAGGAATACAAGGAAGACTCCACAAGACTTGGCGCCCAAGCCGAAGACTCTCCTAAACCCTAGGCCTCCGGTGCATATATAAACTGAGGCCAGGCTAGTTAATAGATCGACTCATATTCATTAGAACAATCTCGTGGTAGATACATGTACTCTATACTACACCCTATATGAATACAATCAAAAGCAGGACGTAGGGTATTATCTCTTCGAGAGAGCCCGAACCTGGGTAAAAACCTGTGTCCATGTTACCATCGCTCCAAGACGCCTAGCTTAGGACCCCTACTACGAGATATGCCGGATATAGAACCGACAAGGGGCAAGGAAGAAATCTGGTCTGGAGAGTATTTGAGATAGAGAAGGTTATGCATGAGGTAGTTGTTCGGCTGGAGCAAGTCCAAATATAAGCTAGTACGTACCAGTATAGGGCTGGGCTGCTGTCCCATGTGTTTTGGGTGCTGGCCGGACTAATTACAGATTAGGAAATATTATATTTGACCTGCTTGCAGAAGAAGCAAAACAGGGATTACCTTCTGTACGTGCAAAAGGAGTCCTACTCCGATTCAGCCAAAGACCAAGCATGCCCTTATATATATGGGGTACTTGACCGATTAGAAAAGGGACCAATCGATCCTTTTGCAACTCTACGTTACTTTTTTCTCTAAGTTTTCTCATTCCAGCACCTAGGGTTTGGCTCATCTTTGCCGTTTTGCACTGAAAAACGGTCGGTTTACCTCCACGAAAGTGAGGAATCAGTGCTGCTGCGCGAATCAATTTCTCGCAGCAACACAATTGGCGACTCCGCTGGGGAAGAAGAAGAGGCACACAATGAGCACCGACCCCAAGGACAGGAGTGACCTCAACCCCAACAACATCATCGCCGTCACACTCGAGGATCTGCCTGAGGATTAACGGCAGAAACTTGAACGGGAGCTTGAGGAAGAGAGGATGGAAAAATTGAAGTAGAAGTTGGCGGGCTTCCAAAGGACAAGAAACGGCGTCATCCAAAAGGTAGCTACACCAAGTCATCCTGCTGGGGTAAGTAAAACTGCCTGTACAGAAGAGATTGCACACCTAATTGATGCATCTGTAGCTAGTAAATACGGGGAACAAATGACAGACATGGCACACACAATTACTGAATCTGTAGCTAGCAAATTTGATGAGTTTAGAGAGCAATTTAATAAAGACATTTAGATCAGCTTGCCTCGTCAAATTTGTTAAATGGTGTTACAGGCCAATGATGAACGTTATGAGAAACAACCGATGCATCCAGAAAATAGTAGATTCGCTAATTTACCTAACACTATGCATACACCCGGTGCAGTAGCCAATGTTGTGCAGCCCCACATCCCGTTAAGCAATAACCAAAGTGGCCAGAATTACATTGGCAATTCGGCCAATAATTTTGTACCTACTGCTGCTACTCCTGCTCTGACTTCGGTTCCACAAAATTTCAGCAGCAATAACCAAAGTGTTGGCTTTAATTCCAATTTGTAGCAACCCTACTATCAAACAGTAGCATATAGCACACCACCCTTGCCACCTATTGGTACCGGGGTTCCTTACGGGCCGGTGCCAGATGCATGTTTTAATGGTTCTCCGCAGCAAATGTTTCGTGCTCAAACTTCTTTGTCGGAGTTACCGCCACGTACCTATGGTGCATCTATGCGACAAGCTAGTTCTCCGCAGCCTATGGAAAATTTTAAGGATCAACTTGCTAATATACTTAGGGAATTTGGCTTGGAACCTAAGGGTAGAGCACATGCATATCAAAAACCCTACCCTGAATATTTTGACACAACACCTTATCCTCGTGGGTTTAGAATTCCAGATTTTGTTACGTTTACCGGGGAAGATGGTAGATCAACCTTTGAGCATGTAGGACAATTTTTAGCACAATGCAGTGAAGTTGGCACATCAGATATTTATAGAGTGAAATTATTTCCTTTGTCTTTATCTGGTATTGCATTTACTTGGTTTACATCGCTTGCTCCTAATTCTATTGCAACATGGGCCCAATTGGAGCAGAAATTTCACGAGTACTTTTATGGTGGTGAAACTGAACTTAGACTTTCAGATTTGACAATGGTTAAGCAAAAGCACAATGAATCTGTTTATGATTATATTAAAAGATTTAGAGATATCAAAAACCGATGCTTCAGTTTGACCATAGCCGAAAAAGATTTAGCTGATCTTGCTTTTTCGGGTTTGCTTGCTCATATTAGAGATAAATTGGAAGGGCAAGAATTTTCAGATGTTAACCAAGTTTTGCAAAAGGCTTGGGCGCAGGAAAACCGTGCTAAAGAAGTTAAACCATACAGCTAGTTTAGAGATAATAAGAACAGAGACAAGGAAAAACCTACGGTTAATATTGTAGAGCATGATAGTGATTCGGCTAGTGAAGATGATGTTGATATATGTATGGCCGAATGGGTTCGAGCACCTAAGTCAAATCCTTTCGCATGTGATGCCCTGAAACCCACACCAGCTAAAAGAAAGGAAATCAAATATACTTTTGATGTTAGTAAGTGTGACAAGATTTTTGATATGTTGCTGCAAGGGAAGTTAATTAGAATAAAAGAAGGGCATGTGATTCCATCTCAAGAAGAATTGGGTAGAAGAGCTTATTGTAAATGGCATAACTCTTTTTCTCATACTACTAACGATTGTAATGTGTTTTGTCGACAGGTGCAATCGGCCATTAATGACGGACGATTGATATTTACAGAAGGTACTAAGTTGAAGCTCGATAGTGATCCTTTTCCTATCAATGTGGTTGAGTTTGAGAATAAGAAAATGCTTATTCGGTCAGATCAGACCGAATCCGCAAGAGAAAAAAATGTTGTTGATGATAGTGCTCCTCCAAGGATGATCAAACCAAAAAATCCCGAAGTAGGAGTGTGGAAAGTCAATGGAAGGAGACAAGCTCCGAGACCAAAGCCGACAGTTAACATGTTGTTGGAGAAATACACTTCACACAAGGCCACCAATGCGTTTAACCGGCTTGGAGGTAATAAGCGTCCTAGATCTCCTTCTAGACCTGCCGGTCATGAGCGATGGCAAAGAAATTCATATGAGCAGCAGCCATATTTCGCAATGGAGCCGGCATATTGGGGCTGTGCACCTCCTGTGTATCCGCATGTTCCTCCATGGGGTTTTAATCCTTGGGCGCCATATCCTACAGGGCCAGCAGGTTATTTTCAGCCAGGATGGATTCCACTGAGGCCTATGTTCAGACCAAACGTGCATGAAAAAAGGGCTCGATTCAATCATGAAGCAAGATCACGTGATGCTATTGTGGTTCAAGGTAAAGATGGTTCACGCAAGGGGCCTGAAAATAGCTCATCCAGCAAAAGATTTGTGCAGAGCAGATTGCCAAGACACAATGCAGATGGCAAGGTTCACATTGGTGGCCAGAAGTGTGCATGGGTACTGGTCAGATCTAAGGGTGATGTAAAAAATTCAGTTGTACATGACGAATCCAAGTCTGTTTGCACTATTACGAACCAACCTGGGTTGAGTGCTGCTCATAGTGTTGATGATGGCGAGTTCAAATTAGCTGCAAGCATCGTCCCTGTTCTAGAAACAATCGAGATTGGTGGTTTCAGGTTTGGTTCAGTTCAGAAAAGAGCTCTGGGTTTAGAAAAGTCGGGTAATGATGTATTGCAGCAACAGGGCCCTGATATATTGCAGCAGGAGGAAATTCTGGCAAAAGAAAGTAACTTACATGCTGATTTGGAACCAAATATATAGAAAGATGGATCCGCTAGCACACCTGATTAGCAGAGAATTTTTCTGGCCAAGGACAACAGAATGTTTGCTCCCAAAGCAGCAACACATTAGTACAGGCCCATGAACTCGGGGGGCAGCAAAATCAGGTCGGTTGCACTGGGAACTCAACCAGGACCCCAATGGTGGCCAAGAGGGCTTACACATACTCAGAAAAGAAGGGTGCAGCGGCTGCGGTCATTAGAAATCAGGGAGGAGCTAGCTGAGAAGAGACGTGATGAGTGGTTCAATCGAGCTAGACCAATGGCGCCTGCGAATATGACTTGGAAAGAGAAGCACATCGCAAGGGAGGATGGTAACATTGCTGATGACATGGTTATGGATGGAAACTGAAAAGATAAAGAGGATATGCCTGCTAATATGGACATTAATATGGTGTTCGAGTTGCCCGTTGAATTTCGTGCGCATGAGGCTGAGGAGGCTGAAGTTGCATGCTACTTATAGACTGCGTTGGTATTTCCCCGAAGAGGAGAGGATGATGCAGTATAGTAGAGATAAGTATTTTCCTCAGTTAAGAACCAAGGTTATCAATCCAGTAGGAGAACCAAGAAAGATCCAGTGAACAACACCTACACACACAAAAGCAAACACTTGCACCCAACGCAAATAAGAGGGTTGTCAATCCTCTTAGCGGTTACTTGCAAGGATTAAGACTGACAGAGATAAATTGATAAAGTAAATTACTAAACTAAATAAAAGTAAATAAATTGCAGCAAGGTATTTTTGTGTTTTCTATATGATAAAGATAGACCCGGGGGCCATAGTTTTCACTAGAGGCTTCTCTCTCGAGCGCAGAAATATACGGTGGGTAAACAAATTACTGTTGGGCAATTGATAGAAAAGCAAATAATTATGATGGATTCATGGCAATGATCATGTATATAGGCATCACATCCGAGACAAGTAGACCGACTCCTGCCTGCATCTACTACTATTACTCCACTCATCGACCGCTATCCAGCATGCATCTAGAGTATTAAGTTAATAAAAACAGAGTAACGCCTTAAGCAAGATGACATGATGTAGAGAAGCAAATTCAAGCAATATGAATAAACCGCATCTTTTTATCCTTAATGGCAACAATACAAATACGTGTCATGTCCCTTTCTATCATTGGGATTGAGCACCGCAAGATTGAACCCATCACAAAGTACCTCTCCCATTGCAAGATAAACCAATCTAGTTGGCCAAACCAAATCGATAGATCGGAGAGAAATATAAAGCTATATTTAATCATGCATAAAAGAGTTCAGAGAAGACTCAAATATTTCTCATGAATAATCTGATCATAAACTCACAATTCATCGGATCCCAACAAACACACCGCAAAAAAAGATTACATCGGATAGAACTCCAAGAACATCAAGGAGAACATGGTATTGAAGTCAAAGAGAGAGAAGAAGCCATCTAGCTACTAGCTATGGACCCGTAGGCCTGTGGTACTACTCACACATCATCGGAAGGGCATCAAGGTTGATGTAGAAGCCCTCCATGATCGATCCCCCCTCCGGCAGAGTACCTGAAAAGGCCTCCAGATGGGATCGCAGAAGAACAGAGGCTTGCGGCGGTAGAAAGGTTTTCTCTTCTGGCTCTCTGATGGTTTCCGAATATTTGAGAATTTATAGGAGTGGAATTAGGTCAAACGGAGCCACGAGGGCCCCACAAGGCATCAGGGCGCGCCCCCCTGGGGCCATGCCCTATTGCCTTGTGGAGGCTTCCTGAACCTTCTGGCCTCCTCTCCAAGTCTCCAGGGTCTCTTTTGTCCAGAAAAAAATCTCCAAAAAGTTTTGTGGCATTTGGACTTCGTTTGGTACTGATTCTCTGAAAAGCTAAAAACAAGCAGAAAACAGCAACTGGCACTAGGCACTAGGTTAATAGGTTAGTCCCAAAAAATGATATATAATTGCATATAAAAACATCCAAGATTGATACTATAATAGCATGGAATAATCAAAAATTATAGATACGTTGGAGATGTATCATTGCAGAGCTTGTTCTTGGTCCAAAAAGTGTTACATTTGAGAAACCAAAGAAGCATGGACATCATCTAAAGCCTTTATTCATCAAGGGTCACATTGATGGTAAGCCTATTGGTCGAATGCTTGTTGATGGCGGTGCCGGAGTTAATATCATGCCTTTTTCGGTTTTTTCTAAATTGGGCCGAAAAGAGGAAGAACTAATGAAGACCAATATGGGACTTAGTGGGTTCTCAGGAGACTTGTCTGAAGCTAAGGGCGTTATTTCTATGGAGCTCACAGTCGGAAGCAAAACATTGCCGACTGCTTTCTTTTTTGTTGATGTCAAAGGCCGATATAATATTCTTTTGGGGCGAGATTGGATTCATGCGAATTATCGCATCCCTTCTACTCTACATCAATGTTTGATTTAGTGGGTTGATGACGATGTTGAGGTGGTTGAAGCGGATAATTCGGCCTGCATTGCTTTGGCTGAGGCACCGGTTGATTGGCAACACGGTGAGATGCGATGCTTGACGGGAAGGGATTTATCAGATTATGATTATATTAGTATTGGCAGAGATGGTTTTGTTCCTGTACATGCACAGCCGGCTAGTGTAGCTCGGCTTAATGATTTATCTCTGTAAAAATGAATAAAGAGGATAGTATTAAGTGGATGCAAAGGTGTACTGAGGAGTATCGTTCGGGAAGGAACGATATGCATGAAGCTATTGAAGATTTTGATGACATGGAGAAGCTTGGATAGGGGTTCTCATCGGCTGACCCACTTGAGGAAGTTGATAATGGTGATGGAAGTGTCCCTAGACCTACATTTATTAATGCTAATATGGAGGCCGATCAGAGAGGAAAGGTATGTGCATTACTTAAGGAATTTGTTGGTTGCTTTGCTTGGAATTATACTGAGATGCCCGGTTTGAGTAGGGACTTAGTTGAACACAGATTGCCTAAATCTGATTTTAGGCCGCATAAACAGCCCCTTAGGCGTTTCAATCCTAATATATATGACCGCATCAAAGATGAAATTGATCGGTTGTTAAAAGCTGGGTTTATTCGGCCGTGCAGATATGTGGAATGGATTTCTAATATTGTTCCTGTTGAAAAGAAAAATACTAATAAGATTAGAGTATGTATTGATTTTAGGGATTTGAATAAGGCTACCCCTAAAGATGAATATCCTATGCCTATAGCTGACATGCTGATTAACGATGCTTCTGGGCATAAAGTAATCCATTTTTTAGATGGTAATGCTGGTTATAATCAGATATTTATGGCCGAAGAAGATATGTTTAAGACTGCTTTTCGATGCCCTGGTTTTGTTGGTTTATTTGAGTGGGCTGTTATGACTTTTGGGTTGAAGAATGCCGGCGGTACATACCAGCGTGCTTTGAATCTGATGTTTCATGATCTTCTAGGCATCGTATTAGAAATATATATTGATGATGTAGTTGTTAAATCAGATGGGTTTGATCATCATTTAGCCGATTTGCGATTAGCTTTTGAAAGAATGCGCTGGTATGGGCTGAAAATGAATCCACTCAAATGTGCTTTCGGTGTGTCGGCTGGTAAGTTCTTAGGTTTTATAATTCATGAGCATGGCATAGAGATTGATCCTAAGAAGGTAGAGGCAATCAGAAATTTGGAGGAGCCCACATGTAAAAGAGATGTGCAGAAATTGTTAGGGAAAATTAATTATTTGAGACGATTCATATCTAACCTTGCGGGAAAAATTGAATCGTTTGTCCCTTTACTTCGGTTAAAACATGAAGCCGAATTCACTTGGGGGGCAAAACAACGAGAGGCTTTTAATAATATAAAATGGTATTTGTCGAGTCCTCAGGTGCTTCGAGCACCCAAGTCTGGTGTGCCATTCAGGTTATACATTGCCGCACAAGACAAGGTGATTGGCGTAGGTTTAGCACAAGAGGACGGCGGGAAGGAGTACATCATTGCATACTTGAGCTGCCGCTTACTTGATGCTGAGAGTCGGTACGTGTTTATTGAAAAATTATGCTTATCTTTATATTATGCATGTACAAAATTTCGGCCATATCTACTTTATAGTACATGTGTAGTAGCTTGCCAAGCCGACGTGATTAAATATATGCTGCAGCAGCCGATTCTTAGTGGTAGGATTGGAAAATGGGCTTATGCACTAATAGAATATGACTTGGCATATGAATCGTTGCGTGCTATGAAAGGTCAAGTCATCACCGATTTTATTGTTGATCATAGGATTAAGGATGAAGAAGATGTTAATTATGTTAGTGTGTGCCCGTGGAAATTTTATTTTGATGGATCGGTTTGTAGAGATGGACAAGGCGTCGGTAATGTTTTAATCTCACCAAACAATGTTGTTTATGAAACATCGGCCCGTTTGGAATATCCTTGTACCAATAACCAAGCTGAATATGAAGCCTTGTTGTTTGGTTTACAAAATTTAGTAGATATGGGTGTAAAGGATATAGAGGCTTTTGGAGATTCACTTCTAGTAGTCCAGCAAATTAGTGGTGAATTTCAATGTTTTGATGGACTATTGAACAGCTATTTAGACCGATGTTTAGATATAATTAAGTCTCTAAATACTTTCACTATCAGTCATATACCTAGGGAAGAGAATTCTAGAGCTAATTGCTTAGCGCAGCAAGCATCCGGATACCAAATTAGTAGGGGGAAGTTTTTCATATTAGAGAAACCGATGCTAGATGCTGTCAATAGTAAGGCTGATCTATTGGCTATTAATTTGCTAAAGGATGCAGCAGGTCCTTGTTCGATCCAGCATCAAATAGTACATGGCAAAGAAGATTCAGTGCAGGAATCACAAATAACCGAATCAGCAGCTAATTTAGAACCAGGTGATTGGAGAACTCCTCTGGTTAATTATCTAAAGGATCCTGGGCAAACAAGAGATAGAAAAATTCGGCGACAAGCTTTAAAATATACTTTGCTAGAGATTGAGTTGTACCACCGAACAATAGATGGATTGCATTTAAAGTGCTTAGGTCCTGATCAGTCTAGAGTAGCTATGGGTGAAGTACATGAAGGGCTATGCTGAACACATCAGTCGGCTCATAAGATGCAATGGTTATTAAAAAGAGCAGGTTTTTATTGGCCGACGATGTTAGGGGACTGTTTTCGCTATTTTAAAGGGTGTGAAGAATGCCAGAAATTTGGAAATGTTCAATTAGCACCTGCAGCTATGATGCATCCCATTATTAAGCCATGGCCGTTTAGAGGATGGGGTTTAGATTTTATTGGTCAAATACATCCTGCTTCATCTAAAGGTCATCACTTTGTCCTAGTAGCTACAGATTATTTTACCAAATGGACTGAAGCGATTCCTTTGAGAAATATGCCCATAAGGAAGTGATTAATTTTGTCTTGGAGCATATTATTCGCAGATTCGGTATTCCTCAGACTTTGACTACTAATCAAGGTTCTTCTTTTATGTCTCATCAATTTCGTGAGTTTGCCGAATCTTTTGGAATTAAATTGTTAAATTTGTCGCCTTATTATGCTCAAGCTAATGGACTGACCGAATCTAGCAATAAAACTTCAATTAAGCTTATAAAGAAGAAAAAAATCAAGGAGCATCCGAGAAGGTGGCATGAAGTACTTTCAGAAGCTTTATGGGCTCACCGGATATCTAAGCATGGAGCAACTCAAGTGACACCATATGAGCTAATGTATGGGCAGGAAGCAGTGCTACCCATGGAGGTTAATTTACAAGATCTTAGAGTGGCCAGACAAAATGATTTGTTGGCTGTAGACTATAATAATTTGATGATGGATAGAATTGATGATGTATCAGAAGAAAGGTTGAGAGCCTTGCGAGAAATTGAAAAAGAAAAATTAAGAGTGGCTAAGGCTTATAATAAAAAGGTGAGGGAAAATCGCTTCAAATAGGAGATTTAGTGTGGAAAACGATTTTGCCTATTGGAACTAGAAATAATAAATTCAGCAAATGGTCGCTGAGTTGGGAAGGCCCATATAGGGTTGTAGAAATTGTTCCTGGGAATTCATATTTTGTACAATCTTTGCAGGGGGAGAAATTTCCTAAAGCTCTCAATGGAAAATATTTGAAGAAGTATTATCATAGTATGTGGCAAGAGGCTTGATGGCATGATGGCCGATATTATTTAAGATATCGCCCTAAGCAAAATTTGGCCGATGTGTTATTTGAACATCGCCCTGAGCAATGATATGGCCGGTGAAGCGGTTGACATCATCCAAAGGTATCGCTAGTGTTTTTGGTAAATGCAATCGTACCAAAAACATGGGGGCATGTGTTGATGATGAAATTTGGTTTGCCAGTTTCACAAATTTAATAACTGTTGGAATCGTAGTTCAGCTCAAATTGGAGTTCTTGCTTACAGCAGAGGGGCAAGGAAGAAATCTGGTCTGGAGAGTATTTGAGATAGAGAAGGTTCTGCATGAGGTAGTTGTTCGGCTGGAGCAAGTCCAAATATAAGCTAGTACGTACTAGTATAGGGCTGGGCTGCTATCCCATGTGTTTTGGGTGCTGGCCGGACTAATTACAGATTAGGAAATATTATATTTGACCTGCTTGCAGAAGAAGCAAAACAGGGATTACCTTCTGTACGTGCAAAAGGAGTCCTACTCCGATTCAGCCAAAGACCAGGCATGCCCTTATATATATGGGGTACTTGTGAAAGATCGTGGATGTCGCCTAGAGGGCGGGGGGTGAATAGACGCCTTAAAATAATTACGGTTTAGGATTGAACAAATGCGGAATAAAACTAGCAGTTAATTTGTTAAGAACAAAACCTACAACAACTAGGCTCACCTATGTGCACCAACAACTTATGCTAAGCAAGATAAACAACTAAGTGATAGCAAGATATATAACATTAAACACTATGGCTATGACAAAGTAAAGTGCATAAGTAAAGGGTTCGGTTAAGAGATAACCGAGGCACGCGGAGACGACGATGTATCCCAAAGTTCACACCCTTGCGGATGCTAATCTCCGTTTGGAGCGGTGTGGAGGCATAATGCTCCCCAAGAAGCCACTAGGGCCACCGTAATCTCCTCACGCCCTCGCACAATGCAAGATGCCGTGATTCCACTAAGGGGCCCTTGATGGCGGTCACCGAACCCGTACAAATGGCAACCCTTGGGGGCAGTCACCGAACCCGTACACTTTGGCAACCCTTGGGGGCGGTCACCGGTACCCATCAAATTGCTCGGGGCAATCTCTGATACGTCTCCAACGTATCTATAATTTATGAAGTATTCATGCCATGTTTATAACAATTCTATATGGTTTTGGTATGATTTGATTAGAACTAACCCGGACTGACGCTGTTTTCAGCAGAATTGCCATGGTGTTGTTTTTTGTGCAGAAATAAAAGTTCTTGGAATTGGATGAAACTTTTTGGAGATTTTTTATGGAATAAATAAAAAATACTAGAACCAAGACCCACTGGAGGGGGGCCACCTAGTGCCCACGAGGCACCAGGGCGCGCCACCCCCCAGGCGCGCCCTGGTACCTCGTGGGGCCCACGTGGCTCCGTCTGACCTGATTCCAACGCTGAAAAATCCTATAAATAGAGAAACTCCCAGAAATAACCCTAGAACTTCGACTCCGTCGCCGCAAGCCTCTATACCTCCACGATCTCATCTACAACCCTTTTCCGGCACCCTGCCAGAGGGGGGAAACCATCACCGGAGGCCATCTTCATCATCACGGCGGTCTCCATGACGAGGAGGGAGTAGTTCACCCTCAGGGCTGAGGGTTTGTACCAGTAGCTATGTGTTTTATCTCTCTCTCTCGTGTTCTTGATTTGACACGATCTTGATGTATCGTGAGCTTTGTTAATATAGTTGGATCATATGGTGTTTCTTCCCTCTTTATCCTTGTTGTGATGAATCGAATCTTTTCCCTTTGAGGTTTCGCTATTGTTGGATTGAATATTTCAGATTTGAGAACACTTGATGTATGTCTTGCATATGAATACCCGTGGTGAAAATGGGGTATTATATTGATTCACTTGATATATGTTTTGGCACCCCACTCGTGGATTCCCGTGGTGACATTGGGGTAATCTATGCATAGGGGTTGATGCACGTTTTCATTATCTTTTCTCCGATAGAAACTTTGGGGTGCTCCTTGGAGTTCTTTGTGTGGATTGAATATTATGATTATGAAGTTGTTTGATGCATATCGTATAATCAACTCAAGGATACTTGTGGTGATATTGAAGTATCTAGGTGACATTAGAGTTGGTTGATGTGTATCATATGGTGTTATTTTAGTACGAACTCTAGGGCTGTTTGTGACACTTATAGGAATAGCTCAATAGATCGATCGGAAAGGATAACTTTGAGGTGGTTTCGTACCCTACAAACAATTTCTATCTTATGTTCTCCGCTAATAGGAACTTGGTATTGATTCTTTATCGCACGTTGAGGGATGATTATATGATCCAATTATATTAGCATTGTTGAGAGATTGCACTAGCGAAAGTATGAACCCTAAGCCTTGTTTCTAAGCATTGCAATACCGTTCATGCTCACTTTTGTTACTAGTTACCTTGCTGTTTTTATATTTTCATATTACAAAAACCTATATCTACTATCCATACTACACTTATATCACCATCTCTTCGCCGAACTAGTGCACCTATACAATTTACCATTGTATTGGGTGTGTTGGAGACACAAGAGACTCTTTATTATTTGGTTGCAGGGTTGTTTGAGAGAGACCATCTTCATCCTACGCCTCCCACGGATTGATAAACCTTATGTCATCCACTTGAGGGAAAATTGCTACTGTCCTACAAAACTCTGCGCTTGGAGGCCCAACACGAGTCTACAAGAATAAGTTGTGTAGTAGACATCAAGCTCTTTTCTAGCGCCGTTGCCGGGGAGGTGAGTGCTTGAAGGTATATCTTTAGATCTTGCAATTGAATCTTTTAGTTTCTTATTTTATCATTAGTTTGGTTTATAAAAGAAATCTACAAAAAATGGAATTGAGGTTGCCTCATATTATTCATCTTTATAATGTCTTTCTTGAAAATGATGGAGCAGAAAATTGTGCTCAATTGATAGAAGAAGAATTCAATAAAATGTTTGGCATAAAATCTTTGAATGATGAGCATGATTACAATGTTGTTAGTATGAATTCTATGAATATCCATGACGCTAATGATATGCAAAGCCACAAGCTTGGGGATGCTATGTTTGATGAAGATAATATTTTTAGTCCCCCAAGTTTTGATGAGCAAATTTATTATGATGAAATCATGCCTCCTATTTATGATGATTATATTGATAAAAATGGATTTGGAGAGGTCATGACTTTATTTAATAATGAATCCACTATTTTGGAAGAGGTTTCAATTGATTATGACAACAAAGTTGCTATCTATGATGATTATTGTGATGACATGTATGCTATAAAGAATAATAATAACTATGAAACTTGTCATCATGATTTTAATTTCCAATTGGATTATGCCAATCAAGTATCTCATGATTCTTATTTTGTTGAGTTTGCTCCCACTATTATGAATGAGAACAAATTTGCTTATGTGGAGAGTAGTAAAAATTCTATGCTCGTAGATCATGAAAAGAATGCTTTATGTGATAGCTATATTGTTGAATTCATTCATGATGCTACTGAAAATTATTATGAGAGAGGATCATATGCTTTTACATATTGCAATAATATCAAGTTCCCTCTCTATGTGTTGAAAGTTTTGAAGTTATGCTTGTTTTGCCTTCCTATGCTAGTCGATTCTTACTCCCATAAATTGTTTGCTCACAAAATCCCTATGCATAGGAAGTGGGTTAGGCTTAAATGTTCTAGTCATATGCTTATTGATGCTCTCTTTGTGTTTCAATTCTTTACTTTTATGTGAGCATCATTGAAATCGCCATGCCTAGCTAAAAAGGCATTAAAGAAAAGCGCTTGTTGGGAGACAACCCAACATTTACCCCTACTGTTTTTTTGTGTTCACATGATTAAGCTACTATGGTAATCTTGTTTTATATGTTTTCTTTCAATAATGTGCCAAGTAAAGCCTTTGGGATAGTGTGGATGCTTTTTGATTTGATTCTGTGCAAAAACAGAAACTTTTGCGTCCAGTGCTGGAATTTATATTCTGTACTGGAGCGTGAGAAAATTCTGAAATTTATAGTCAGTGATGGGTGAATTCTTTTGTCTGCGCACTGCAGCCACGTACCCGTGAGCTAGGTTGAACTCGTTTGACAAATATTGCTTAGTCTTTTAGTGAATTATTAAGAGCATAGTGAACTCATGTTGCTGATGCGGCTATGGCGGAAGCTTTTGCGTTGGGAGAAGGTCTCCTTCTAGCACAACATGTGGGTACAAGTTTGATAACCCACAAGTATAGGGGATCGCAACAGTTTTCAAGGGTAGAGTATTCAATACAAATTTATTGATTCGATATAAGGGGAGCCAAAGAATATTTGTAAGTATTAGCAGTTGAGTTGTCAATTCAACCACACCTGGAGACTAAATATCTGCAGCAGAGTGATCAGTAGCACAGTAGTAATGTAGTTTGATAGCAATGGCAATAGTAGTAACGGTAACAGTAACGGTAGCAGCAATAGTAGTAGCGATTGTGACAGCAGTAGCAACAAAAGTAACTTAGCAAGAACAATATGTGAAAAGCCCGTAGGAATTGGATCGATGATTATGTTGGATAACATTCATCATGTAACAGTCATAACCTAGGGCGACACAGAACTAGCTCCAATTCATCAATGTAATGTAGGCATGTATTCCGTATATAGTCATACGTGCTTGCGATAAGAACTTGCATGACATCTTTTGTCCTACCCTCCCGTGGCAGCAGGGTCCATAAGGAAACTAAGGGATATTAAGGCCTCCTTTTAATAAAGAACCGGAACAAAGCATTAACACATAGTGAATACATGAACTCCTCAAACTACGGCAATCACCAGAAAGAATCCCAATTATTGTCACCTTGGGGTATGCGGATCATGACACGAGATAGGTGCATATAACTTGCAAGATCGGATCAAGAACACAAATATATTCATGAAAACATAAAGGGTTCAGATCTGAAATCATGGCACTCGGGCCCTAGTGAAAAGCATTAAGCATAGCAAAGTCATAGCAACATCAATCTCAGAACATAGTGGATACTAGGGATCAAGCCCTAACAAAACTAACTTGATTACATGATAAATCTCATCCAACTCATCACCGTCCAGCAAGCCTACGAAGGAATTACTCACTCCCGACGGTGAGCGCATCATGAAATTGGTGATGAAGGAGGGTTGATGATGACGATGCCAGAAGATCCCCCTCTCCGGAGCCCCAAACGGACTCCAGATCTGGCCTCCCGATGAAGAACAGGAGGTGGCGGCGACTCCATATCGTGAAACGCAATAAAACTTCCTCTCTTATTTTTTTCTCTGAAATTGTGAATTTATAGGCCAGAGATTAGCGTCAGCGGAGCCATGTGGGCCCCATGAGCCACCAGGGCGCGCCTGGGGGGTGGCGCGCCCTGGTGCCTCATGGGCACTGGGTGGCCCCCCTCCAGTGGGTCTTGGTTCCAGTATTTTTTATTTATTCCATAAAAAATCTTCAAAAAGTTTCATCCAATTCCAAGAACTTCTATTTCTGCACAAAAAACAACAACATGGTAGTTCTGCTGAAAACAGCGTCAATCCGGGTTAGTTCCATTCAAATCATGCAAATTAGGGGCCAAAACAAGAGCAAAAGTGTTTGGAAAAGTAGATACGACGGAGACGTATCAACTCCCCCAAGTTTAACTCATTGCTTGTCCTCAAGAAATTCAGTTGACAAACTGAAAGTGATAAAGAAAAACTTTTACAAACTCTTTTGTTCTTGTATCTATATATATGCTTAAATAGTACCCAAGTTTTCAGCAAAGGTTATAACTAACCATGCAAATAATAACTCTTAGAAATTATATTCACTCATATCAATGGCATAATCAACTAGCGAGCAATAATAAGATATGTCAAATGCCAACACTTTGTCAAAACGATTATGATATAATATGACAACATGGTATCTCGGTAGCCCTTTCTGAGACCGCAAAACATAAATGCAGAGCACCTCCAAAGTTCAAGCAGCGACTAAACATTGTAATTCATGATAGAAAAGATCCAGTCATGATGCACACAACATTAACTATACACAATGCATGAGAATGACAATAGTGCTCTCAGGACTGGTGCTTATTTGAGAAGGTGATGTCTCAACAATAAAAGTAAAATAACATTAAAGTAAATAGATATGCCCTTCGCAGAGGGAAGCAGGGATTTGCAGAGGTGCCAGAGCTCGAAGCTTAAATCAGAGATAAATAAAATTTTGGGAGGTATGCCTTTTCTGTCAACATCACGACCGAGAGTTTTCAATATCTTCCATGCTAAACACATTAATTAGCGGCGGTTCCCAAGAGGTAAAGTAAAGTTTACTCCCCCTCCACCAAAAAACACAAGCCATGGCTAGCCGAATCCTCGGGTGCCCTCCATACCAACAACTTTCCAAGGGAGTTTGTTTTATTATTTTACAATTTTAATAATGGGACTCGGCATCCCGATTACCAGCCTCTCTCGTGCAAGGACAAGTGAATAAACACTCATCATGAGAATAACCCGCTTAGCATGGAAGATACTGACCGCCCCCTGTCGCTCCATGAGCGGTACGGGCACACAAAATGGATGTTCATTTGAATATTTAGAGGTGGCACATGCAAATTTACTTAGAACGACAGAGTAATACCGCATATAGGTAGATATAGTGGACTCATCTGGAATAACTTTGGTTTAAAGGTTTTGATGCACAAGCAGTATTCCCGCTTAGTACAGGCGAAGGCTAGCAAATAGGTTGAGAAGTGACCAGCTAGAGAGCGAAAATGGTCATAATCATGCATTATGAATAATCAACATTGAATACTAACATGAGTAGGATATGAGCACCATGAACATAAATATCGTGAAGGCTATGTTTGTTTTGAATCAACTACATGCATGAACATGTGCCAAGTCAAGCCACTTGAAACATTCAGAGGAGGATACCATATCATCATACTACATCACAATCATTTTAATGCATGTTGACACCCAAGATAAATCATTATCCACTCCTAGCTACTTAAGCATGGCATGAGCAACTATAATCTCTAATTGTCATCATAAACATGTTTAATTATAACATGCTGAATCATGGATACTGAGTTAAACATATTTACAAAAACAAAGAACAAGTTGAGTTCATACCCGCTTTTCCTTGCCACAGTCACTTCATCAAATCATCATCATTTTCGCCTTTCACTTGCACGACCGAATGATATGAAAATAAAAATAGTGCAAGCGTGCCGTGGACTAAGCTAGAATCTGCAAGCATTTTTTTCAAAGGAGAAGACAAGGTAAAATTGGCTCTTTGTTAGATCAACAACAATGCATATGAGAGCCACTCAACATTTTCATCATGGTCTTCTCCTTACAATGACTCAACAAAAGAAAAGAATTTCAGAGAAACACACTAAAATATTTTTGGAGTTTTTAGTTTTTTTTAAAGAAAACAAAATAAAGAAGAAAACGAAAAACGAGAAAAACTATTTACACGGGAAAGCTCCCAACAAGTAAAAGAAGAAACGGGAAATCTTTTGGGGTTTTCTTTTACTACTACGAAACTACAACTAATTAAACTAGAAAGAAAAAACGAAAAGAAGCGAGAAATGTTTTTTGGATTTTCTCAAGTTTTTCAAACACACTAGAAGAAAGCGAGAAAATAAAACTAGCATGGATACAATGAAAAAGTATAAACGCCAACAACTGGAATGAAATATGTGAGCATGAATGTAATGTCGGTGAGAGATACGTACTCCCCCAAGCTTAGGCTTTTGCCTAGCTTGGTCTACGGCCATCTGTAGTAGCCATACGGTCCCATATGAAACTCCTGAGGAGGCGGCACCCATCTGTAGTAGCCATCCGGTCCCATATGAAACTCCTGAGGAGGCGGCACCCGAGCGTCCCAATCCTGGGCCTCCTCCTCTGCCGCTGCCAGTGCGTTCTGGTAAGTAACTATGTCCGGTGGCATAACAATATATCCGTTCCTGGCATGAGAATCAAACAAAGCAGGTGCAGGCAACGGAATAATATCACGAGTATTGATACGTCTCCAACGTGTCTATAATTTATGAAGTATTCACGCCATGTTTATAACAATTCTATATGGTTTTGGTATGATTTGATTAGAACTAACCCGGACTGACGCTGTTTTCAGCAGAATTGCCATGGTGTTGTTTTTTGTGCAGAAATAAAAGTTCTTGGAATTGGATGAAACTTTTTGGAGATTTTTTATGGAATAAATAAAAAATACTGGAACCAAGACCCACTGGAGGGGGGCCACCCGGTGCCCACGAGGCACCAGGGCGTGCCACCCCCCCAGGAGCGCCCTGGTACCTCATGGGGCCCACGTGGCTCCGTCTGACCTAATTCCAACACTGAAAAATCCTATAAATAGAGAACCCCCCAGAAATAACCCTAGAACTTCGACTCCGCCACCGCAAGCCTCTGTACCTGCAAGATCTCATCTACAGCCCTTTTCCGGCACCCTGCTGGAGGGGGGAAACCATCACTGGAGGTCATCTTCATCATCCCGGCGGCCTCCATGACGAGGAGGGAGTAGTTCACCCTCGGAGCTAAGGGTATGTACTAGTAGTTATGTGTTTGATCTCTCTCTCTCTCTCTCTCTCTCGTGTTCTTGATTTGGCACGATCTTGATGTATCGCGAGCTTTGTTAATATAGTTGGATCATATGGTGTTTCTTCCCTCTCTATCTTTGTTGTGATGAATCGAATCTTTTCCCTTTGAGGTTTCGTTATTGTCGGATTGAATATTTCAGATTTGAGAACACTTGATGTATGTCTTGCATATGAATACCCGTGGTGACAATGGGGTATTATATTGATTCACTTGATATATGTTTTGGCACTCAACTCACAGATTCCCGCGGTGACATTGGGGTAATCTATGCATATGGGTCGATGCACGTTTTCATTATCTTTTCTCCGATAGAAACTTTCGGGTGCTCCTTGGAGTTCTTTGTGTGGATTGAATATTATGATTATGAAGTTGTTTGATGCATATCGTATAATCAACTCACAGATACTTGTGGTGACATTGGAGTATCTAGGTGACATTAGAGTTGGTTGATGTGTTTCATATGGTGTTATTTTAGTATGAACTCTAGGGCTATTCGTGACACTTATAGGGATGGCTCACTAGATTGATCGGAAAGGATAACTTTGAGGTGGTTTCGTACCCTACAACAATTTCTATCTTATGTTCTCCGTTAATAGGAACTTGGGAGTGATTCTTTATCGCACGTTGAGGGATGGTTATATGATCCAATTATATTATCATTGTTGAGAGATTACACTAGCGAAAGTATGAACCCTAGGCCTTGTTTTTAAGCATTGCAATACCATTTGTGCTCACTTTTGTTACTAGTTACCTTGCTATTTTTATATTTTCAGATTACAAAAACCTATATCACTATCCATACTACACTTTTATCACCATCTCTTCGCCGAACTAGTGAACCTATACAATTTACCATTGTATTGGGTGTGTTGGAGACACAAGAGACTCTTTATTATTTGGTTGCAGGGTTGTTTGAGAGAGACCATCTTCAACCTACGCCTCCCATGGATTGATAAACCTTAGGTCATCCACTTGAGGGAAAATTGCTACTGTCCTACAAAACTCTGCGCTTGGAGGCCCAACACGAGTCTACAAGAATAAGTTGTGTAGTAGACATCAAGCTCTTTTCTGGCGCCGTTGCCGGGGAGGTGAGTGTTTGAAGGTATATCTTTAGATCTTGCAATCGAATCTTTTAGTTTCTTGTTTTATCACTAGTTTGGTTTATAAAAGAAAACTACAAAAAAAATGGAATTGAGGTTGCCTCATATTATTCGTCTTTATCATGTCTTTCTTGAAAATGTTGGATCGAAAAATTGTGCTCAATTGATAGAAGAAGAATTCAATAAAATGTTTGGCATAAAATATTTGAATGATGAGCATGATTGCATTGTTGCTAGTATGAATTCTTTGAATATCCATAATGCTAATGATATGCAAAACTACAAGCTTGGGGATGCTATGTTTGATGAAGATGATATTTTTAGTCCCCCAAGTTTTGATGAGAAAATTTATTATGATGATTGCATGCCTCCTATCTATGATGATTATTGTGATGACATGTATGCTATAATGAATAATGATAAATATGAAACTTTTCATCATGATTTTAATTTTCAATTGGATTATGCCAATCAAGTATCTCATGATAGTTATTTTGTTGAGTTTGCTCCCACTATTATGAATGAGAAGAAAATTGCTTATGTGGAGAGTAGTAAAATTTCTATGCTTGTGGATCATGAAAAGAATGCTTCATGTGATAGCTATATTGTTGAATTCATTCATGATGCTACTAAAAATTATTTTGAGAGAGGAATATATGCTTCTACATATTTCAACAACATCAAGTTTCCTCCCTTTACGTTGAAAGTTTTGAAGTTATGCTTGTTTTGCCTTCCTATGCTAGTTGATTCTTGCTCCCATAAATTATTTTCTCACAAAATCCCTATGCATAGGAAGTGGGTTAGACTTAAATGTGCTAGTCATATGCTTCATGATGCTCTCTTGGTGTTTCAATTCTTTACTTTTATGTGAGCATCATTGAAATCATTGTGCCCAGCTAAAAGGCATTAAAGAAAAGCGCTTGTTGGGAGACAACCCAATATTTATACCTACTATTTTTGTGTGTTCACATGATTAATATAATGTTTGATATGTTTTCTTTCAATAATGTGCCAAGTAAAGCCTTTGGGATAGTGTGGATGCTTGCTGATTTGATTCTGTGCAAAAACAGAAACTTTTGCGTCCAGTGCTGGAATTTCTATTATGTACTGGAGCGTGAGAAAATTCTGAAATTTTTACAAAGTATTAGGTTACAAATTTTTTACGTTGTACTAATTTTTCAGAATTTTTGGAGGTACATAAGTATGATTTTTAAATCGCTTACTACATACTTCTCTGTTTATGACAGATTCTGTTTTCGGTGCATAGTTTGCTTGTTTTAGTGTTTCCATAGCTTATATTGAGTAATATAAATTGTGGAAATGATAGAATACAGTAGGAATTATGTGAGAACAATTATGAAACTTGTCTTGACAGTATCTAAGTGGATGATTTATTTTTTATCATACTAACCTATCTCACCAAGTTCCGTTAAGTTTTGTGTTATTGAAGGTTTCAAGTTTTGGGTGAGTTATCGATATGAGGAGAATAAGGAGTGGCAAGACCCTAAGCTTGGGGATGCCCAAGGCACCCCAAGGTAATATTAAAGGAAGACCCAATAAACTAAGCTTGGGGATGCCCCGGAAGGCATCCCCTCTTTCGTCTTCAACATTATCGGTAACCTCACTTGGAGCTATATTTTTATTCGTCACATAATATGAGTTTTGCTTGGAGCGTCATTTTATTTTGTTGATATTTGCTTGCTGTTATCAATAATCATGTTTTGTATCTTTTAATTCAATTACACAGTAAGCATTCATGAGTTCTCTGTCATGTGGTAATTTTTCAGAATTTTTGGAGTTAGGGAAGTATGGATTCTTATTCCCCTTTTACAGACTGTTCTGTTTTGGCAGATTGCTGTTATAGTTGCATTGTTTGCATATGTTTGCGTGTTTAATGTTTCTATTTGCGGATAGGAGTATTAAATATGCAGAGGCATTTAGTATGCAATGTTTAATTATAATTTTAATGATTTTCTACAGTAGAGAATGTTAAGGTTTTGAGTTGATTTATACTAACTTATCTCACGAGTTCTTGTTGAGCTTTGAGTGGATGAAGTTTTTTAAAGATTTAGGAGAAGCCATGATATGAGTGGAATTAAGGAGACACAAGAGCTCAAGCTTGGGGATGCCCAAGGCATCCCAAATTAATATTTCAAGAAGTCGCAAACATCTAAGCTTGGGGATGCCCCGATAGGCATCCCACCTTTCTTCATCAACAATTGTCGGTCAGTTTTGGTTGAGCCTAAGTTTTTGCTTCTTCACATGATATGTGCTATTCTTGGAATGTCATTTTATTTTGTTCTTCTTGCTGTTTGAATAAAATAATAAGATCTGAAATTTTTAAATGAGAGAGAGTCCTCACATAGCTACCTATTTACTTAACTACTCATTTGATCTTCACTTATATCCTACGAGTAAATTGTGAAAGAATTGAACATCATAAAGTTGAAATAATATGGGCTTCATATGCTTGTATCATGCCTAGTAGTAGTTTCACATTGGGTTTAGAAAGTGAAATCTATTGAAGCTTGACAATCACAATATTGGTCATACAAGCAATTCATGAATGATTAGTATAAGGAAGAGAACTTTCACATATAAATATATTATCTTGGACATCTTTTATGATTGTGAATACCCATTAATTATTTTCAAACTTGAGCAAATTAGTTGAAGTCGGACAAGGAAGACAACGTAATGAGTTATGTTTGGGTATATTTGCATAGAAGTTATATTGTTATGGATGCTCCAACATGTGGTGCTTGCTTAGGATCTTTTGCTAGCCAAAAATTCGTACTAAGTAGAGATACTACTTGTGCATCCAAAAACCCTTAAACCCAGTTTCTTGCCATGAGTGTCCACCATACCTACCTATGGATTGAATAAGATCCTTCAAGTAAGTTGTCATCGGTGCACAAGGCAATAAAAATTGCTCCTAAATATGTATGATCTTTTATTGCAAGGGAAAATAAGCATTGTACGAACTTGTGATGGTAAAGAGATAAAAGCGATGGACTGCATAATAAAGATTGCTATCACAAGGGGCAATATAACGTGACGTTCCTTTGCATTAAGAGCTTGTGCATCCAAAAATAAAAAGCGCATGACAACCTCTGCTTCCCTCTGCGAAGGGCCTATCTTTTACTTTTATGCATTTACTTTTATGTAATTACTTTTATGCAAGAGTCAATAAGTATTCATTCGCATTTCAACCTCAATAATTCTCTAGTTGGCAAGCATCATGTGGTGGGGAAAGATCCAGGCACATATGGCCAGCCAAATATATTTGATCATGAATTATTATTATTGACAATTATCTCTATGATAAATAAGTTGGGAGGCGAAACATTAAGCCCCTATCTTTCTCTGTGTTCGATGGATGCCATTTGTTCTAAAAATATGCTTTGAGTACTAGCAATCATAGAAGACTATATGATAATTGAGTATGTGGAGCTCTTACTTAGACTTTGTTGAAATTAAGTTGAATTGCAATTGTTTGGTGACTAAGAACATAAGTTGTTAAGTTTCAAGAGATTGCATTGTTTGAACCACAACATGTGAATTGATTGCTACTTTATCATGATGAGTTTTATGAGAAAAAGTTGCTGTTATGATGCTAGGAAAAGTGATTGAAATTATCATTGATCAAACTTATGCACTATGCTAGCATTCACACTTCATAAATTATTTCTTTTATCATTTACCTACTCGAGGACGAGCAGGAATTAAGCTTGGGGATGCTGATACGTCTCCAATGTATCTATAATTTATGAAGTATTCATGCCATGTTTATAACAATTCTATATGGTTTTGGTATGATTTGATTAGAACTAACCCGGACTGACGCTGTTTTCAGCAGAATTGCCATGGTGTTGTTTTTTGTGCAGAAATAAAAGTTCTTGAAATTGGATGAAACTTTTTGGAGATTTTTTATGGAATAAATAAAAAATACTGGAACCAAGACCCACGGGAGTGGGGCCACCCAGTGCCCACGAGGCACCAGGGCGCGCCACCCCCCCAGGCGCGCACTGGTACCTCAGGGGGCCCACGTGGCTCCGTCTGACCTGATTCCAGTGCTGATAAATCCTATAAATAGAGAAACCCCCAGAAATAACCCTAGAACTTCGACTCCGCTGTCGCAAGCCTCTGTACCTCCACGATCTCATCTACAGCCCTTTTCCGGCACCCTGCCGGAGGGGGGAAACCATCACCGGAGGCCATCTTCATCATCCCGGCGGTCTCCATGGCGAGGAGGGAGTAGTTCACCCTCGGGGCTGAGGGTTTGTACTAGTAGCTATGTGTTTTATCTCTCTCTCTCTCTCGTGTTCTTGATTTGGCACGATCTTGATGTATCGTGAGCTTTGTTAATATAGTTGGATCATATGGTGTTTCTTCCCTCTCTATCCTTGTTGTGATGAATCGAATCTTTTCCCTTTGAGGTTTCGCTATTGTTGGATTGAATATTTCAGATTTGAGAACACTTGATGTATTTCTTGCATATGAATACCCGTGGTGACAATGGGGTATTATATTGATTCACTTGATATATGTTTTGGCACTCAACTCGCGGATTCCCGTGGTGACATTGGGGTAATCTATGCATAGGGGTTGATGCACGTTTTCATTATCTTTTCTCCGATAGAAACTTTGGGGTGCTCCTTGGAGTTCTTTGTGTGGATTGAATATTATGATTATGAAATTGTTTGATGCATATCGTATAATCAACTCACGGATACTTGTGGTGACATTGGAGTATCTAGGTGACATTAGAGTTGGTTGATGTGTATCATATGGTGTTATTTTAGTACGAACTCTAGGGCTGTTTGTGACACTTATAGGAATAGCTCAATAGATCGATCAGAAAGGATAACTTTGAGTTGGTTTCGTACCCTACAAACAATTTCTATCTTATGTTCTTCGCTAATAGGCTTGGGAGTGATTCTTTATCGCACGTTGAGGGATGATTATATGATCCAATTATATTAGCATTGTTGAGAGATTGCACTAGCGAAAGTATGAACCCTCGGCCTTGTTTCTAAGCATTGCAATACCATTTATGCTCACTTTTGTTACTAGTTACCTTGCTGTTTTTATTTTTTCAGATTACAAAAACCTATATCTACTATCCATACTACACTTGTATCACCATCTCTTCGCCGAAATAGTGCACCTATACAATTTACCATTGTATTGGGTGTGTTGGGGACACAAGAGACTCTTTGTTATTTGGTTGCAGAGTTGTTTGAGAGAGACCATCTTCATCCTACGCCTCCCACGGATTGATAAACCTTAGGTCATCCACTTGAGGGAAAATTGCTACTGTCCTACAAAACTCTGCGCTTGGAGGCCCAACACGAGTCTACAAGAATAAGTTGTGTAGTAGACATCAATCTCCACAACCTAATTGGAGACCCTGACGCTTGCCCGGAGCTTTACACCACAATGATTGAGCTCCGACAACACCAACCGTCTAGGGCACCAAAGTACCCAAGAGGAACAAGCTCTAGGGTGCTCAAACACCCAAGAGTAACAAGCTTCTCAACTTTCACTTCCACGTATCATCGTGGAGAACTCAAACTGATGCACCAAATGCAATGGCAAGGGCACACAGAGTGCCCAAGTCCTTCTCTCCCAAATCCCACCAAAGCAACTAATGCTAGGGAGGAAAATGAGAGGAAGAACGAAGAAGAGAACATGAAGAACTCCAAGATCTAGATCCAAGGGGTTCCCCTCACATAGAGGAGAAAGTGATTGGTGGAAATGTGTATCTAGATCTCATCTCTCTTTTCCCTCAAGAACTAGCAAGAATCATTGGAGGGATTGAGAGATAGTAAGCTCGAAGAAGGTCAACAATGTGGGAAGAACACGAGCTCAAAGGATTTTTATCCAATGGGGAAGAAGACCCCCTTTTATAGGTGGAGAAAAATCCAACCGTTATGCACACAGCCCGCACCCAAGCGGTACTACCGCTCCACGAGTGGTACTACCGCTGCACAACAACCGCGCAGAGGAAAAACGAAGAGTAGAGTCACGAGCGGTAGTGGCAATGAAAGTAGGCGCGGTACTACCGCTCCTACTGCCGCTTCAACTGCCGCTCGTCCAACCGGTCCAAAAAGGAGTCAACGGTAGTATGCCAGAGGGACTACCGCTGGACTACTGCTGAACCCGACACGAAAAATCTTGACCCGAGAAGGAGCGGTAGTACGCGTGGTACTGGCAGCGGTACTACCGCCTATAAGCGGTACTACAGCTGCCAGGAGCGGTACTACCGCTGGCAGCTCTTCAACCACCAGAAAAACTGACCAGAAACCAGAACTGCCACAACTTCTGCATACGAACTCTGAATCCAGCAAACTCAAGCTTGTTGGATAGATGACGACGAGTACTATCCAACAGTTATATTAAGAAGTGGCAGTAGAAAAGAGCCTAAAGATATAGAGGTGTGAAACCTCCATCGGTGAAGAACCGGCAAAAACTTCATCATCGAAAACATCATAGAAGATGCATTCCAACTCCGTTTTCGATGAGCTTGAGCTTGTCATGAAGGTGACCAAAAGCTCAATGACTCTCAAAGCAAAAAGGCCAAACAAAAACCAAGAAAGATGATGCAAGGATGCAATGGTTTGAGCTCTCTATGAACGATACGATCAAGCTACTTACTTGAGAGCCCCCCTTGATAGTACGGCAATCGATCCTATAACCCGGTCTCCCAACTACCACCATGAGACCGGTAAAATAGAAAACCTATCAAGGGCAAACCTTTGCCTTGCACATAGTCCACTTGAGCTAGATGATGACGATCTTGACCTCCTCAAGTTGGACCACCTTTCTTGATTGCGTTGGCTCGATGAAGACTAGTTGATTGCTCCCCCATACTCCACTATGGGTGAGCCTCTCTTCGGCACATCTTCACATGTCCATTGTCACCACAATGGACGGCAAGCTTCAAGCATGTGCTCTCTTCGTGATGCTCCACTTGAACTTGCACACCGCAATCTTGATGACGATCACCACTTGATGTCATCCTCCATGGGTTATATGATATCTTCCTTTTGATGCACGCCCATGGAAACATACCTAACCCCACAAACAACTCTCACATAGACCACGGGTTAGTACACAAAGCATAATGGACAATGCTTACCATACCATGAGATTACTTGATCCCGCTTGGTACATCTTCTATGCTTTGTGTGTTGATTAACTTGAATCACTCGTTGTACTTATTCTTGATCAACCTTGTATCTTTCCAACTCTCTTCATTAAGATGATGTCTTGAAGGTAAACATGAATGTTCACACAATCTTCTTCTTCAAGACATGCTTGCAATATGCTCAACTCTCACATGACCAATTTTTGGATAAATCCTTGAATAGCACCTTGGTCAACACATATTCTTCTTCTAATAACCTTGAAACCAACAGATGGTCTTCAAGCAATGCCTATGGACAAACCCTTCAAATATAACTCAAGGCAACCATTAGTCCATAGAGATTATCATCAATTACCAAAACCAAACATGGGGGCCGCACATGTTCTTTCAACTTGGCCGATTAGAGAAGGGACCAATCGATCCTTTTGCAGCTCTACATTACTTTTTTCTCTAAGTTTTCTCCTTCCAGCACCTAGGTCGTAGATTCTGCCCAGCCCTAGCAGCCCTAGGGTTGGCTCATCTTTGTCATTTTACACTGAAAAACGGTCGGTTTACCTCCATGAAAGTGAGGAATCAGTGCTGCTGCGCGAATCAATTTCTCGCAGCAACAGCGACACCGTGTCGCGATTTTAGGGGTGTTGTAAGCGACATTAGCATGTGGGCTTGGTCGAGTTAGTTTCCCCCGGTTAGGTGACTTTGTAGTCGGGCCAAGGCGATTAGCTGTCAATTTATTTCAATGTTGTTAACACCTCCCCCTCCCATGAAACTTGGGTGCTACGAAACGCTAAATATATCAAAGTGCTCATGATTTACCTACCCCTTATTTTGCCAAAATTTATCAGAATTGATTTGCCTATACCCCCACCCCTGGACCTATCCTAGATGCAAAATAAAACCTGGAAGTAGGCAAAAAATGTACATGGCATACACTCAGGACCTAGTGGTACCTACACATGTACATGACATATATTTTCACGATCTAAAAGACACTTTGCCCAAATCAGTGTATCTACACTATCCATCTAGCAGAAAAGTTGCCTATACCTACACGAAATGGACACTAAAAATTGCTGCACAAAAATGTCTACTCATCTGCACCTATCCTAAAAATATCTACAGCTTAAATTGCATGCTCATCGTTATGTAGTGCAAACAATGAAGACATTGTGCCCTACAGTATCATTCTAGTAGAAAAACTTGCCTATATCCTACTACTATCATCTGGTAGGTTAAACTTGCCTATATCTGGCAAAAAAGAGAGTAAAATGCACAGAACCACCACTTTCGCGTCATAACTCTCGGAAAATCATCACTTTACAAAACGTGACACTTTGCACCGCAACGAAAATTTGACAGTGGCAAAAAACACTGAACTAAAAAATGAGCCCATTTTGACGTGGCCAATCGCGCACTGGCCGACAGCGGTGACGGCGTTGCGCTAACGGCTGTAGGGACCGAGCCGGTCGGCCCGTTCCCTAAGGGGAAACAGTGCCGTTCCCATCCTTTCCTCTCGCTCACTCGCTCACTCTCGCTCCCCTCTGCCTCGCTCCCCTCTGCACCGCCGCCGCCGCCATCCAACCTCGCCGCCGCTGCCGCAATGGCCTCTTGGGGAGATCTGGAAGACAGCAGCGAGGAGGAGGAGCAGACCTACACCAGCATGGACGTGGATGTGTGGGTATGTATACACTGCTTTCGGTTAGGGTTAGGGTTTGACAAGTATAACTTGCAGAGTGCACCATTTTTAGATCCTCCCTTCTCTGTAAGGATGGCAATGGGTAGGGTAGAGTAATACCATGCCCATACCCATGTAGTCAATGGGTACAAAATTCTACCCATACCCATACCCACGGGTATGAAACTTTACCCGTACCCATACCCGACAGGTACCCATATCCATTGGGTACCCAATGGGTAGATCAAATAGTACACAAGTTATTAACAATTTTACATTCATCGATATCACATTTGACAAAAAAATATGTTTATCTCAACTCAATAATAGATAGATGAGTACATGACAATTATCTCAATTCAAATTGACAATTGGTGACAACTTTAACATAGGTTCACAAGCTGACGGCAAACTTCATGGGTAAGGTCCACATGTCAGTATAAACGGGTAGGGTATGGGTATATCCATGGGTACAAGGCTATGCCCGTGCCCTACCCATGACTTAACAGGTAGGGTATGGGTACTACCCATGGGTATAAAATTGTGCCCATACCCTGCCCATGCGGGTACGATATCCATGGGTATCCATACCCATGGGTAAAATTGCCATCCTTACTTCTCTGCCTCTCGTGTGTGGGGTACCTAAGGCATCTTTTCAATGCAGGAGAATCCTGATACTACTATTGATTCTTCCTTCTAAGGCATAGTGACTGATCCAGAGATCAAATGCAAGCTTCACCAGTTTAGGGGCAAGAAATGTGTTGCATTCGTTGGCATAAACACAGGTAGAAGATTCTATGGCTGTGCTAAGCAGGTAATAATTGATGAGCTTATTGTTTACTGAATCATTAGTGTTAACTGAATGTGGTACTGTTAACTGAATGTACTTGTGTTAATTGAATGTGGTACTGTGTTAATTGAATTTGCTTGTGTTAACTGAATGTGCTTGTGTTAATTGAAAGTGCTGGTGTTAACTGAATGTGCTGGTGTTTACTGAATGTGTTGGTGTTTACTGAATGTGTTGGTGTTTATTGAATGTGTTGGTTTTTATTGAATTTGATATTGTTAACTGAATTTGATAGTGTTAGCAGTAATTTGCTATTGTTAACTGAATTGCTACTGTCAACTGTATCATAGTTTGAACTAAAATTGGTAGTTTTAACTGAATTACAATTACTGCTGTCAACTGAATTTGCAGGGAGGTATTGACCGTGGAGTGATTCAGTGGGTTGATGGTCTGCTACTTGTAAACTGCATTGGGATTTCCCCAAAGAGGAGGGGTGATGCAGCATAGTAGAGATAAGTATTTCCCTCAGTGAGAACCAAGGTATCAATCCAGTAGGAGAACCACGCAGAACCTCGTGAACAACACCTACACACACAGAAGCAAATACTTGCACCCAACGCGGGCAAGAGGGTTGTCAATCCCCTTGAACTCGTTATTTGCAAGGATTAATTCTGATAGTGATAGATAGATAAAGTAAATTGCAAAATAAAATAAGGGAAATAAAATTGCAGCAAGGTATTTTTGGATTTTATATATGATAAAAGTAGACCCGGGGACCATAGTTTTCACTAGAGGCTTCTCTCTCGAACACATAACATACGGTGGGTAGACAAATTACTGTTGGGCAATTGATAGAAAAGCGCATAGTTATGACGATATTCAAGGCAATGATCATGTATATAGGCATCACGTCCGACACAAGTAGACCGACTCCTGCCTGCATCTACTACTATTACTCCACCCATAGACCGCTATCGAGCATGCATCTAGGGTATTAAGTCAATAAAAACAAAGTAAAGCCTTAAGCAAGATGACATGATGTAGGCAAAGTAAACCCAATCAATATGAATAAACCCCGTCGTTTTATCCTTAATGGCAACAATACAAATACGTGTCTTGTCCCTTTCTGTCACTGGGATATTGAACACCGCAAGATTGAACTCATCACAAAGCACCTCTCCCATTGCAAGATAAATCAATCTAGTTGGCCAAACCAAACGGATAGATCAGAGAGAAATACAAAGCTATAACAATCATGCATAAAAGAATTCAGAAAAGACTCAAATATTTCTCATGAATAATCTGATCATAAACCCACAATTCATGATCCCAACAAACACACCGCAAAAGAAGATTACAGCGAATAGAACTCCAAGGAGATCGAGGAGAACATTGTATTGAAGATCGAAGAGAGAGAAGAAGCCATCTAGCTACTAGCTACGGACCCGTAGGTCTGTGGTAAACTACTCACACATCATCGGAGGGGCATCAAGGTTTATGTAGAAGCACTCCGTGATCGATTCCCCCTCCGGCAGGGTGCCGAAAAAGGCCTCTTGATGGGATCATAGAAGAACAGAAGCTTGCGGCGGCGGAAAAGTTATTTCGTGGGGCTCTTTGTTGGTTTCCCAATATTTGAGAATTTATAGAGGTGGAATTAGGTCAAAAGGAGCCACGAGGGGCCCACAAGGCATCAGGGCGCGCCCCCCTGGGGCCGCGCCCTGTTGCCTTGTGGCTTCCTCGTGAGGCTTCTGGCCTCCTCCGAAGCTTCTAGGGTCTCTTTTGTCCAGAAAAAAATCGTCAAAAAGTTTTGTAGCGTTTGGACTTCGTTTGGTACTGATTTCCTGAAAAACCAAAAACAGGCAGAAAACAGCAACTGGCACTGGGCACTAGGTTAATAGGTTAGTCCCAAAAAATGATATAAAATAGCATATTATTGCATATAAAACATCCAAGATTGACACTATAATAGCATGGAACAATAAAAAATTATAGATACGCTGGAGACGTATCATGGTCCCTGGCCTGTCATACTTTAGAGGTGCCTGACAAAATTGTGGGAGATGTTTCATGACCAGAACTGTGGCAGGGTGATGGATAGACAGGCTTATGAAAAAAAGCCAAACTGGAGAAGAAGAATGAATTCCTGGCCAAGCGATTCAGTGACATGGTTGAGGAAGTTGGCCAGCTGTTTGATTGGCAGGATGGAAAGGTGCAGCATATGGAACATGAGAATGCAACAAAGCATGCTGAAGATGTCAAGACAAAGCTTGCAGAGTTAGAGGAGCAGTGCAAGATGGAGCTAAAGATGGAGAAGATGAGGTTGGCCAAGGAGCAGAGGTGCATCCTGACTTCTCAGGCAGATATCATCAGGAACACTAGGAGGCCATGAAGGAGGACTGGGATGTTCTTCAAGAGGAGAAGAAGAACCTTGAGAATGTGATTGTTGAATTGCTTAAAGGTGGGCATGGTAGCAAGGAGAAGCTTCAGAAGATCAAGTCCATCCTAGAGAAGTGAGGTGGCTGCATGGAGACTAAGTATATATTACGCCAATATATATAACAGGCCATGGAACATGATAACCCACAAGTATAGGGGATCAATTGTAGCTTTTTCGATAATAAGAGTGTCAAACCCAACGAGGAGCTAAAGGTAGAATTAATATTCCCTTCAAGTTCTATCGACCACCGATACAACTCTACGCACACTTAACGTTTGCTTTACCTAGAACAAGTATGAAACTAGAACTACTTTGTAGGTGTAATGCTAGAACTACTTTGCAAGAATAAAACTAGGAGTACTTTGTGAGATAATAAAAGTTAGTTGTTTAGTAGAAAGCTTTTTGTAACACAAGAAAAGGATTTGTCCCTAGGCAATCGATAACTAGACCGGTAATCATTATTCCAATTTTATATGAGGGAGAGGCATGAGCTAACATACTTTCCATACTTGGATCATATGCACTTATGATTGGAACTCTAGCAAGCATCCACAATTACCAAAGATCATTAAGGTAAAACCCAACCATAGCATTAAGTAACAAGTCCCCTTTACTCCCATACGCAGCAACCCCCTTACTCGGGTGTAAGCTTCTGTCACTCTAGCCACCCACTATAAGAGAATTATGAACGTATTGCAAACCCTACAGCGGGAATCCCTCACGCTTGCGCGACACGGAGGGCACCATAGGACCGCACCAAAATAAAACATACAACTCAAACCAATCACGATCATCAATCAACCCATAGGACAAAATGAATCTACTCAAACATCATAGGATGGCCACACATCATTGGATAATAATATGTAGCATTAAGCACCATGTTCAAGTAGAGAATTACAGCAGGAATAGAGAGGTTACACCGCTGCATAGAGGGGGAGAGAGTTGGTGATGACGGCGGCGAAGTTGTTGGTGTAGATCGCCGTCACGATGGTTCCCCCGGCGGCGCTCCGGCGCCACCGGAAGAGAGGGGGAGAGAGCCCCCTCCTTCTTCATCCTGCTTGGCCTCCCCCTAGATGGGAGGATAGTTTCCACTCTGGTCCATGGCCGCCATGGCTCCCGAAGGGGAGGAGCCCCTCCAAGATTGGATCTCTCTCTCTCTCTATTTCTCTTATGTTTCGTGTTTTTGTTTTCTGGCCGAAAACCGTTTCTTATATTCCAGGAGATCCGTAACTCTGATTGCGCTGAAAATTTAACATGATTTTTTTTCTCGATATAAGCTTACTTGCGGCCGAAGAAGAGCCCCAACCGACTTATGGTGTGCCCACAAGGCATCACCGCGCGGCCTAGGGGGGCATGGCTTATTGCCTTGTGGAGCCTGTGGCCTCCGTTTGCGTTGATTCCACCTCCCAAAAATCACATATATTCCAAAATAATTCTCCGTAAAATTTTATCGCGTTTCGACTTCGTTTGATATGGATTTTCTGCGAAACAAAAAACAAGCAGAAAACAGGAACTGGCACTGGGGACTAGATCAATATGTTAGTCCAAGAAACCATATAAAATGTTGCCAAAAGTATGTGGAAATTGTAGGATAATGGCATGAAACAATCAAAAATTATAGATACGACGGAGACGTATCAGCATCCCCAAGTTTAATTCCTGCTCGTCCTCGAGTAGGTAAACGATAAAAAGATAATTTTTGATGTGGAATGCTACCTAACATAATCTTGATCATATGATCTAATCATGGCATGAATATTAAGATATGAGTGATTCAAAGCAATAGTCTATAATTTGATATAAAGACATCAATACTCAGGCATACCAACAAACAATCATGTCTTTCAAAATAAAAATGCTAAAGAAAGTTATCCCTACAAAATCATATAATCCTGTCATGCTCCATCTTCTTAACATAAAGTATTTATCATGCACTACCCCGATGACAAGCCGAGCAATTGGTTCATACTTTTTAATGCGCTTCAGCTTTTTCAACCCCCATGCAATACATGAGCGCAATCCATGGATATAGCACTATGGGTGGAATAGAATATAATGGTAGAGATTAATAAGGGGAAGTCAAAAAGGGAGAAAGTCTCACATCGACGCGGCTAATCAACAGGCTATGGAGATGCCCATCAATTGATGTCAATGCGAGGAGTAGGGATTGCCATGCAATTGATGCACTAAGAGCTATAAGTGTATGAAAGCTCAAACTGAAAACTAAGTGGGTGTGCATCCAACTTGCTTGCTCATGAAGACCTCGGGCATTTGAGGAAGCCCATCATCGGAATATACAAGCCAAGTTCTATAATGAAAAATTCCCACTAGTATATGAATGTGACAACTCAGGAGACTCTCTATATGAAAAACATGGTGCTACTCCGAAGCACAAGTGTGAAAAGGATAGTAACATTGCCCCTTCTCTCTTTTTCTCTCATTTTTTTTCTTTTTTTTTCTTTTCCTTTTTTATGGGCTCTTTTTGGCCCTTTTTTTAGAACAGTCTCATGGACATCATCCCCACTTTTTCGAGGACTCATTAGTCTCCACCATTCTTTCCTCACTGGGACAATGCTCTAATGATGATCATCACACTTTTATTTACTTACAACTTGATATTACAACTCGATAAAAACTATACAAGATGACTCTATATGAATGCCTCTGGCAGTGTACCAGGATGTGCAATGATCTAGCGTAGCAAAGATATCAAAAAACGGACAAGCCATGAAAATATCATGCTAGCTATCTTACGATCATGCAAAGCAATATGACAATGAATGCTCAAGTCATGTATATGATGATGATGGAAGTTGCATGGCAATATATCTCGGAATGGCTGTGGAAATGCCATAATAGGTAGGTATGGTGGCTGT
Source organism: Elymus sibiricus (assembly GCA_039707655.1). Taxonomy (NCBI): domain Eukaryota; kingdom Viridiplantae; phylum Streptophyta; class Magnoliopsida; order Poales; family Poaceae; genus Elymus; species Elymus sibiricus. The sequence goes on along the minus strand of CM077674.1, from coordinate 335,643,611 downwards.
TTTGAGGAAGATATAAGGAGGCTTATGTGTGATAGAGCGTATCATATCACGGGGTTTGGATGCACCAGCGAAGTTTGCACAGACTCTCGAGGTGAGAAAGGGCAATGCACGGTACCGAAGAGGCTAGCAAATTGTGGAAGGGTGAGAGCGCGTATAATCCATGGACTCACATTAGTCATAAAGAACTCACATACTTATTGCGAAAGTTTATTAGCCCTCGAAGCAAATTACTACTACGCATGCCCCTAGGGGGATAGATTGGTAGGAAAAGACCATCGCTCGTCCCCGACCGCCACTCGTAAGGTAGACAATCAATAATAAATCATGCTCCAACTTCTTAGCATAACGACAGACCATACGTGCATGCTTCGGGAATCACAAACCTTAACACCAATATTCTTACTAAACCACAATCATTCACTAGTACCTCCCACATATCACCATCTTAATATCGCAAAACTATTGCAAGGAATCAAACTTATCATATTCAGTGATCTACAAGTTTTATGTAGGATTTTATGACTAACCTTGCGAATGACCAATTCCCGTTGACTCTCTAAATAGATATAAGTGAAGCATGAGAGTTTAATTCTTTCTACAAAAGACCACACTCTATTAAATATAAGTGAAGCAAAAGAGCATTCTACAAATAACGGTTTTCTATATGTAGAGAAACAGGCATCCAAACTTCAAATGATATAAGTGAAGCACATGAAGCATTCTATAAAGTGCTACTTGTAGCTTGCGTTGGTATTATCCCCAAAGAGGAAGGGATGATGCAGCACAGTAGAGATAAGTATTTCCCTCAGTTATGAAACCAAGGTTATCGAACCAGTAGGAGAATCACACAACACCTCGTTAGCAGTACCTGCACACAAACAACAAACCCTTGCACCCAACGCAAACGAGGGGTTGTCAATCCCTCGGCAGTAAATTGCAAGATTAAATTGTATGTGATAGATTGAAACAAAAATACAAAATAAAATAAATAAAATAAAATGGCAGCAATATTTTTAGGGTTTTAGTAATATGATTTAGATAGACCCGGGGGCCATAGTTTTCACTAGAGGATTCTCTCAAGAAAATAGCATACGGTGGGTACACAAATTACTGTTGGGCAATTGATAGAAAAGCAAATAATCATGACGATATCCAAGGCAATGATCATGTATATAGGCATCACGTCCAAGATTAGTAGACCGACTCCTGCCTGCATCTACTACTATTACTCCACACATCGACCGCTATCCAGCATGCATCTAGTGTATTAAGTCCATAAAGAACGGAGTAATGCCTTAAGAACGATGACATGATGTAGACAAGATAAACTCACGTATGAATAAACCCCATCTTTTTACCCTTAATAGCAACGATACATACGTGTCATGTCCCTTTCTGTCACTGGGATTGAGCACCGCAAGATCGAACCCATTACAAAGCACCTCTTCCCATGGCAAGATAAATCAACTCAGTTGGCCAAACCAAATCAATAGATCGGAGAATAAATACGAGGCTATAATAATCATGCATAAAAGAGTGCAGGAAAGACTCAAATAATTTCATGGATAATCTGATCATAAACTTACAATTCATCAGATCCCAACAAACACACCGCAAAAAGTGATTACATCGGATAGAACTCCAAGAACATCGAGGAGAACATTGTATTGAAGATCAAAAAGAGAGAAGAAGCCATCTAGCTACTAACTATGGACCCGAAGGTCTGTGGTAAACTACTCACGCATCATCGGAAGGGCAGCAAGGTTGATGTAGAGCTCCTCCGTGATCGATTCCCCCTCCGGTGGAGTACCGGAGAAGGCCTCCAGATGGGATCTCTCTGGAACAGAAACTTGCGGCGGCGGAAAAAGTATTTCGTGGACTCCCCTGAGGGTTTCTATTTTTTTCAGAATTTATAGTGCTGGAATTAGGTCAAAAAGAGCAAAGGGGGGCCCACGAGGCACGAGGGCACGCCTGCCCCCCCCCCCCCAGGCGCGCCCTGGTGGCTCGTGGCCACCTCCTGGGTCTTTTGGCCCTCTCCCAAAGCTTCTAGTGTTTATCTTGGCCAATAAAAAATCTCCAAAAAGTTTCGTGGCATTTGGACTTCGTTTGGTATTGATTTTCTGTAAAACAAAAACAGGGCAGAAAACAGCAACTGGCACTGGTCACTAAGTTAATAGGTTAGTCTCCAAAAATGATATATAATTGCTGTAAATGCTTATAAAAACATCCAAGATTGATAATATAACAGCATGGAACAATCAAAAATTATAGATACGTTGGAGACGTATCATAAATCCATACTCAAAAGATATAAGTGAAGTGCATGAAGCATTCTATAAATCAACCAAGGACTATCTCATACCAGCATGGTGCATTATTAAAAGAAAAATAAAAAGCACACGACGCTCCAAGAATTTACGCATATCATGTGAACAAAACAAAAACCGAAACATACCGATAATTGTTGAAGAAAGATGGGATGCCTTCCGGGGCATCCCCAAGCTTAGACGCTTGAGTCTCCTTGAATATTTACTTGGGGTGCCTTGGGCATCCCCAAGCTTGAACTCTTGCCTCTCCTTATTCTCCTCATATCGATACCTCCTCGATCTTCAAACACTTCATCCACACAAAACTTAACCAAACTTTTTATTAGAGTTATTAGTACATATAACATCAAATCCCATCATGTCCTGCTGTAACATTATTGTATAATTATAATCAAACATTACCCACTATATGCTGTCACAATTCTATGGCTCCCAAGTCAATGGGGCTCAACAAGATTTCAAACATACGCAAATAAAGAAACTATAACAGCAATCTGTGAAAACAGGACAGTCTGTAAAGATGCAAATGAAGCATATAATTCTGTAAATCAAAAAATTCTGAAAAATTAGGCAAAAATAAAATATGTGCATAGCAGTACTGTGCAAAAATTTCAGAATTTTTGCATGCTCCAGTAAAAAATGTAAATTCACGCACTACAGCAAAAGTTTCTGTTTTTGCACTACACACACCAAACAAGCAATTTAAACATCCTAAAGGTAAATCTTGGCACATTATTTTTATAATACAATGGATTTGTACAAGGGGATAATTATTTTTGTGAGAAACTTCCATGAAAAATTCTACATTGTTTCCATGAGCATGAACACAAGTGTTAAAGGTCGACCCTCACTTCTCCAATGCATAACCTTCCAATCGCTTCTCTTTTTGAAAAAGTTTTTAGGTTCCCCTCTATATTTTTTTGTTTTTAAAATTTTTAAAAGCACACAACAGAATAAAATGACTCTCTAAAACTTTCTGGTTGTCTCCCAGGCAGCGCTTTCTTTAAAGCCATTAAGCTAGGCATAAAGTGCTCAAGTAATTGATCCACCCGGATCCCAAGGTATATCAAAGCCAATTTTAATTAACAATGATTTATAATTTAGTACTGAGCACAAAGCAACATATATCATGCAATGACAAAGTCTAACTCTCTTCCTATGCATTGGCATGTCATAAAAGAACAATTCATGCACATCAAGTAAAGGCCAATGCATAGTATAAACAGTTTCTTGCAATTTTATCGTATTGGAAACATAGACAGGTGGAGATATAGTTTCTCTCTCATAATAATTGCAATTAGGAGCAGCAAGTACATGCATATTATATCCATCAAAATCATCATGTGTGATAGTAAAACGCAACCCATCAATGTAATCCTTAATAAGAGCAAACTTCTCCGATATAGTGTAGTTTGGAGAATTCAAAAAGATAATAGGACTATCATGTGTGGGTGCAATAGAAACAATTTCATGTTTAACATAAGGAACTATAGCAAGTTCATCTCCATAAGCATAATTCATATTGGCATCATGGCCACAAGCATAGCAAGCATCAAGTTCATCAAAAAGGGATATTTCAAACGAATCCAAGGGATCATAGCAATTATCATAGCATTCATCCTTCGGTAAGCACGAAGGGAAATTAAATAATGTATGAGTTGAAGAGTTACTCTCATTAGAAGGTGAGCACGGGTAGCTAATCCGCTCTTCCTCCTTTTGTTCTTCGCTCTCCTCGTCATCTTTTTCATCTAATGAGCTCACAGTGTCATCAATTTCTTCTTCCATAGGAGCCTGCAAAATATTAGTCTCTTCTTGGACAGCGAAGACTTTCTCAATAAATTCATCAATATAGGCATTATATTCATAATTCTCATGGCAATATTTAAGTATAGCATAATTTTCAGATCTGTAAATAGCAGCATCACAATCTTCATACTTTTCAAACAAAGATTTAATTTCATAAGCACCCATAAAAGCAACAAATTCTTCTATTAGTTCCACATCATAGTAATCATATATACCATTAGCATAAGAAGCCAAGGTTTAATTATCATTAAATTCACATTGAAAGGAAAGGTGTGGAGCCTTCATCTTAGAGTAACAAGTATAATCACACCTTAAGCATAAATTCCAAGCATACCAACGCAGCATTTTAATTTGATCCCATAAGAGTTTCCCTTTTTGAGACAAGCGATAATTCCTAAAGTATTCCCGTTGATCCAAAGTATCTCCCATTATCAAGTTGAATGGAGATTTATCAGGATTATCAAAGTAGTATTTAATGTTTTCCACATAACCAGCATCGAGGGTTTTAGGAGGTTCCACATTTCCATGAGTAGCAAGTACAACTATTTTTTTTGGTATTTCGTCTTCCATATCCATAATTAAAGATATAAAACAACTTAGAACAGAAAATAAAAACTACTTAGTGGAACAAAAAAATAAAAACTACTCAGTGATAAAGCAAACAAGCACACACGAGAATATCAACCCCACGCTATTGCTCCTCGGCAACGGCGCCAGAAAAAGGTCTTGATAACCCACAAGTATAGGGGATCAATTGTAGCTTTTACGATAAATAAGAGTGTCGAACCCAACGAGGAGCTAAAGGTAGAATTAATATTCCCTTCAAGTTCTATCGACCACCGATACAACTCTACGCACACTTAACGTTTGCTTTACCTAGAACAAGTATGAAACTAGAAGTACTTTGTAGGTGTAATGCTAGAACTACTTTGCAAGAATAAAACTAGGAGTACATTGTGAGATAATAAAAGTTAGTTGTTTAGTAGAAAGCTTTTTGTAACACACGAAAAGGATTTGTCCCTAGGCAATCGATAACTAGACCGGTAATCATTATTGCAATTTTATATGAGGGAGAGGCATGAGCTAACATACTTTCCGTACTTGGATCATATGCACATATGATTGGAACTCTAGCAAGCATCCGCAACTACCAAAGATCATTAAGGTAAAACCCAACCATAGCATTAAGTAACAAGTCCCCTTTACTCCCATACGCAACAACCCCCTTACTCGGGTGTAAACTTCTGTCACTCTAGCCGCCCACTATAAGAGAATTATGAACATATTGCAAACCCTACAGTGGGAATCCCTCACGCTTGCGCGACACGGAGGGCACCATAGGACATCACCAAAATAAAACATACAACTCAAACCAATCACGATCATCAATCAACCCATAGGACAAAACGAATCTACTCAAACATCATAGGATGGCCACACATCATTGGATAATAATATGTAGCATTAAGCACCATGTTCAAGTAGAGAATTACAGCGGGAATAGAGAGGTTACACCGCTGCATAGAGGGGGAGAGAGTCGGTGATGACGGCGGCGAAGTTGTTGGTGTAGATCGCCATCACGATGGTTCCCCCAGCGGCGCTCCGGCGCCACAGGAAGAGAGGGGGAGAGAACCCCCCTCCTTCTTCTTCTTGCTTGGCCTCCCCCTAGATGGGAGGAGAGTTTCCCCTCTGGTCCATGTCCGTCATGGCTCCCTAAGGGGAGGAGCCCCTCCAAGATTGGATCTCTCTTTCTGTTTCTCTTCTGTTTCGCGTTTTTGTTTTCTGGCCAAAAACCGTTTCTTATATTCCCGGAGATCCGTAACTCCGATTGCGCTGAAATTTTAACATGATTTTTTTCTCGATATAAGCTTCCTTGCGGCCGAAGAAGAGCCCCAACCGACTTACGGTGTGCCTACAAAGCATCACCGCGCAGCCTAGGGGGGCGTGGCCTGTTGCCTTGTGGAGCCTGTGGGCCTCCGTTTGCGTTGATTCCACCTCCCAAAAATCACATATATTTCAAAATAATTCTCCGTAAATTTTTATCGCGTTTGGACTTCGTTTGATATGGATTTTCTGCAAAACAAAAAACAAGCAGAAAACAGGAACTGGCACTGGGCACTAGATCAATATGTTAGTCCAAGAAATCATATAAAATGTTGCCAAAAGTATGTGGAAATTGTAGGATAATGGCATGAAATAATCAAAAAATATAGATATGACGGAGACGTATCAGAACACCAAGAAGCTGAAGATGTTGGCGGTATATTTTGTAGATCTACTCATCTTAGTGTGTAATGCCTAATGCAAACAATGTGGTCAGCTGTTAGGCTAGTGATACGTCTCCAACGTATCTATAATTTTTTATTGTTCCATGCTATTATAGTATCAATCTTGGATGTTTTATATATACTTACAAGCAATTATATATCATTTTTTGGGACTAACCTATTAACTTAGTGCCCAGTGCCAGTTGTTGTTTTTTGCCTGTTTTTGGTTTTTAAGAATATCAGTACCAAACGAAGTCCAAATGCCATGAAACATTTTGGAGATTTTTTTCTGGACATAAGAGACACTAGAAGCTTCGGGAGAGGGCCAGAAGACAGAGGAGGTGGCCACGAGCCACCAGGGCGCGCCCTAGGGGGGGTGGCGCGCCCTGGTGCCTCGTGGGCCCACCTCTGCTCCGTTTGACCTAATTCCACCTCTATAAATAATCTAAAATTGGGAAACCAACATGAGAGTCCATGAAATACTTTTTCTGCCGCCGCAAGTTCCTGTCCTCGAGAGATCCCATCTGGAGGCCTTTTCTGGCACTCTGCCGGAGGGGGATTCGATCACGGAGGGGCTCTACATCAACCTTGCTGCCCTTCCGATGATGCGTGAGTAGCTTACCACAGACCTTCGGGTCCATAGTTAGTAGCTAGATGGCTTCTTCTCTCTTTTTGATCTTCAATACAATGTTCTCCTCGATGTTCTTGGAGTTCTATCCGATGTAATCACTTTTTGCGGTGTGTTTGTTGGGATCCGATGAATTGTGAGTTTATGATCAGATTATCCATGAATATTATTTGAGTCTTCTCTGATCTCTTTTATGCATGATTGTTATAGCTTCGTATTTCTTCTCCGATTTATTGATTTGGTTTGGCCAACTAGATTGATTTATCTTGCCATGGAAAGAGGTGCTTTGTAATGGGTTCGATCTTGCGGTGCTCAATCCCAGTGACAGAAAGGGACATGACACGTATGTATCGTTGCTATTAAGGGTAAAAAGATGGGGTTTATTCATGCGTGAGTTTACTTTGTCTACATCATGTCATCTTGCTTAAGGCGTTACTCCATTCTTTATGAACTTAATACTCTAGATGCATGCTGGATAGCGGTCGATGTGTGGAGTAATAGTAGTAGATGCAGGCAGGAGTCGGTCTACTTGTCTCGGCCGTGATGCCTATATACATGATCATTGCCTTGGATATCGTCATGATTATTTTCTTTTCTATCAATTGCCCAACAGTAATTTGTTCACCCACCGTTTGCTATTTTCAAGAGGGAAACCTCTAGTGAAAACTATGCCCCCCGGGTCTACCTTTATCCTATATTGAAAATCCTAAAAATAACTTGCTACAATTTTACTTTATTTATTTTATTTTTTATTTTTGTTCGATCTATCTATCTATCACCATACAATTTAATCTTGCAATTAATCGTCAAAGGATTGACAACCCCTTGTTCGCGTTGGGTGCGAGGATTTGTTATTTTGTGTGCAGGTGCTGCTAACAAGTTGTTGCGTGATTCTCCTACTGGATTGATAACCTTGGTTTCATAACTGAGGGAAATACTTATATCTACTGTACTGCATCATCCCCTCCTCTTCGGGGAAATCCCAACGCAGCTCACTAGTAGAAGGAAGAATTTCTGGCGCCATTGCCGGGGAGACATCATCAACATCTATCAAGTACCTACGCATAAACTTTCATCTCCTTGCATTTATTTTATTTGCCTTTGCCTCTCGTTTTCATCTCCCCCACTTCTAATTTTTTTTTACAAAAATACAAAAATATTTTCCGTTTGCCTTTTTCTTGTTTGCTTCTTTGCTTGCTTGTTATCTTGTTTGCGTAGCCACGATGTCTCAAGAAAATACAAAATTGTTTGATTTTTTCAATACTAATAATAATGATTTTATTAGTACTCCGATTGCTCCTCCCGCCGCTAGTGCGGAGACTTGTGATATTAATGCCGCTTTGTTAAATCTTGTCATGAAAGAACAATTTTCTGGTAGTCCTAATGAAGATGCTGCATCCCATCTTAACACTTTCGTAGAATTGTGTGATATGCAAAAGAAAAAAGATGTGGATAATGATATTGTGAAATTAAAATTATTCCCGTTCTCATTGCGGGATTGTGCAAAAAATTGGTTTTCATCTTTACCACGAAATAGTATCGATTCTTGGGATAGGTGTAAAGATGCTTTTATTACCAAGTATTTTCCTCCCGCAAAAATTATTTCCCTTAGAAACCAAATTATGAATTTCAAGCAACTTGATCATGAACATGTTGCCCAATCTTGGGAAAGGATGAAATTAATGATAAGAAATTGCCCTACTCATGGTTTAAATTTGTGGATGATCATACAAATTTTTTATGCGGGATTAAATTTTGTTTCTAGAAATCTTTTAGATTCTGCCGCGGGTGGTACTTTTATGGAGATTACATTGGGAGAAGCTACTAAATTGCTTGATAATATTATGGCAAATTATTCACAATGGCATACTGAAAGAGTTCCTACTAGTAAAAAGGTGAATTCTGTTGAAGAAATTAGTACTTTGAGTGATAAAGTTGATGCGCTTATGAAATTGGTTGCTAGCAAAAACACTCCTATTAACCCTAATGATGTGCCTTTATCCACCTTGATTGAGCAAAATAATGATCCCGTAGATGTGAATTTTGTCTCGCGAAACAATTTTAATAGTAATGCTTATAGAGGTAATTTTAATCCTAGGCCGTTTCCTGGAAATTCCTCTAATAATTATGGCAATTCCTATGGCAATCCTTATAATAAAAAATAATAAGATGCCCTCTGATCTTGAAAGTAATATTAAATAATTTATTAATGCTCAAAAAGTTTTCAACACTACGATAGAAGAAAAATTAAGTAAACTTGATGATATGTCTAGGAGCATTGATAGAATCATTCATGATGTGGAAAATCTTAAGACTAAAATTTTGCCACCCAAAATTGATATTAATGAATCAATTAAAGCTTTATATGTCTCCATGGATGAGAGTAAGAAAAGAACCGCTATGCTAAAAGCTAAACGAGAATTTTTAGAAAAAGCGATTCCTCCCGGTTTCTATCATAGTAATGATGAGGATATTAAAATGATTGGTGTTTCATCTATTGATTCCTTGTTTAGCAATATAAAACTTGATTAAAAGGGGACTGAAGAAGATTCAACTTTAGCTAGAAGGCGTCCCCATAATTCGGAGGGTGAAAATCTTGATGAAAAAATTGATAAAAGTGGGTTTGGAGAGGTAAAAACTTTAACTAGCGATGTGCCCACACTCTTGGATTACAAAGACTTTAATTATGATAGTTGTTCTTTGATTGAGTGTATTTCTTTGTTACAATCCATGCTAAATTCACCCAACGCTTTTGAATAAAATAAGGCTTTTACTAAACACATCGTAGAAGCGATGATGAAAGCGTTAGAAGAAAAGCTAGAACTAGAAATTTTAATTCCTAGAAAATTATATGATGAGTGGGAACCCACCATTTAAGTTGAAATTAAAAAGTATGAGTGCAATGCTTTATGTGATTTGGGTGCTAGCGTTTCCACAATTCCAAAATCTCTATGTGATGTGCTAGGTTTTACCAATATAGATGAATGTTCTCTTAATTTGCATCTTGCGGATTCCGCTATTAAAAAGCCATTGGGAAGAATAAATGATGTGCTTATTCTTGCAAATAGAAATTATGTGCCCGTGGACTTTATTGTACTTGACATTGAATGCAATCCTTCTTGCCCCATAATACTTGGTAGGCCTTTTCTTCGAACTATTGATGCTATTATTGATATGAAAGAAGGTAATATAAGATTTCAATTTCCACTAAAGAAAGGGATGGAACACTTCCCTATGAAAAGAATTAAAGCACCCTATGAATCCATTATGAGGGCCACTTATGGAATCAACTTGAAGGATGACAATACTTGAAACTATGCATTATGCCTAGCTAGGGGCATAAAACAATAACGCTTGTTGGGAGGCAACCCAATGAATAAAATAAATTTTTGCTTTTTATTTCTGTTCTTGTGTGTTTACACAATTATTCTACTGTTATGTTTGTGTTTTTATGTTTTAATTAGTGTTTGTGCCAAGTAAAGCCTTTGGGATGATTTGGAAGATAGTATAATTGATGCTGTTTGGAAAACAGAAAATTTCGGGTCCAGTTCTGGAATTTTAATTCTGTACTGGAGCATCAGAAAAATCTGAAATTTTTACACAGTATTGGTATATGAATTTCCCACATTTTCCTAATGTTTCAGAATTTTTGGAGTTACAGAAGTATAGATTTTAAATAGATATTTACAGACTGTTCTGTTTTAGTCAGATTCTGTTTTTGTTGCATAGTTTGCTTATTTTGATGAATCTATGGATCATATCGGGGGGTATGAGTCATGGAGAAGTTGGAGTACAGTAGAATTATGCCAATATTAAATATGAATCAATTTACTACAGTACTTAAAGTTAAAGATTTATTTGTTATACTAACGGATCTCACGAAGGTTTTTCTGAGTTTTGTGTGATTGAAGTTTTCAAGTTTTGAGTGAGATCACGATAGACGAAGGAATAAGGAGTGGCAAGAGCCTAAGCTTGGGGATGCCCAAGGCACCCCAAGGTAATATTCAAGGAAGACTCAAGCGTCTAAGCTTGGGGATGCCCCGGAAGGCATCCCCTCTATCTTCTACCAACTATCGGTAATTTTACTTGGAGCTATATTTTTATTCATCACATATCATGAGTTTTGCTTGGAGCGTCATGTATTATATGAGTCTTTGCTTTGTTTGCTTTTTAGTTTGTCACAATCATCTTTGCTGGACACACCTATTTGAAAGATCCACACGTTCATCATGATTTGTTAGAATACTCTATGTGCTTCACTTAAATCTTTTGAGCTAGGCAGTTGCTCTAGTGCTTCACTTAAATCTTTTTGAGCACGGCGGTGGCTATATTTTGAAGAAATATTTGCACTCTCATGCTTGACTTATATCTTTTTGAGAGTTGACAATAGTAATGGTAATTTGCACAAGATATGAATTTGGTCCCAAAGTGATGAATATTCAAGAGGGATATAATAAAAACTTTCATGAAAGATCATTGGATATGATAAGTTTGATTCTTCGCAATAGCTTTGCGATATAGAGATGATAATATGTGAGTCATGTTAGTGAGTAATTGTGATTTAGTAAGAATATTGGTGTTAAGGTTTGTGATTCCCTATGCATGCACATAAAGTCAATAGTTATGCAACGAAATTATATCCTACTTATGGTGCATTATTCGGTGTTAGTTATGTTCAATGCATGTTTATGACCGTTTTCGCTTTTTGGTTGGTCGCTTCTCAATCTATTTGCTAGCCTTCATTTGTACTAAGCGGGAATGCTGCTTGTGCATCCAACTCCTTAAACCCAAGTTCTGTCAAATGAGCCCACCATACCTACCTATATGCGGTATTTCCATGACGTTCCAAGTAAATTTGCATGTGCCAACTCTAATTTTTCAAAATAATTTTCCGTTTTGTGTGCCCATACCACTCATGAAGCGGCAGGGGGTGGCCAATATTTTCCATGCTAGGTGTGTTATTCTCACGATGAGTGTTTATTCACTTGTTATTGCACGAGAGAGTGGTAGGTAATAGGGATGCCCAGTCCCGAAATGAAAAAATTCAATATGATAATAATAATAAATTCCTTGGAAAGTGTTGGTATGGAGGGCACCCGTGGATACGGCTAGCCTTGGATTGTGAAAGAATGGTGGAATGGAAATAAACTTTATTTTCTGTTTGGGAATCGCCTATAATGTGTCTAGCATGGAAAATATTGGGAATTCTTGGTCGTTTTCGTTGACAGGAAAAGCATGCCTCTCAAAATAATTTTATCTCTCTAATTTAAGCCTTGAGCTCTGGCACCTCTGCAAATCTCTGCTTCCCTCTGCGAAGGGCCTATCTATTTACTTTTATGCAATTTTTATTTTTATTTTGAGTCTCCATCTTCTCTTACAAAGCACCATAGAGAGCACTATTGTCATACTTGTGCATTGTGTGTAGCTAATATTGAGTGTGTTTCATGAATGGATCAATGATTGAGCATAATGGGCTAGAGATAACTTTCTTTAGCATTGATATTTTGAAAGACATGGTTGCTTGTTAGTATGCTTGAGTATTTATGTCTTCATATCAAATTATAGACTATTGCTTTGAATCATTCAAGTCCAAATGTCCATGCTACAAAGAAAAGAGTATATGATGAATATGATATGTAGCATTCCACATCAAAAATTCTGTTTTTATCATTTACCTACTCGAGGACGAGCAGGAATTAAGCTTGGGGATGCTTGATACGTCTCCAACGTATCTATAATTTTTGATTGTTCCATGCTATTATAGTATCAATCTTGGATGTTTTATGTACACTTACAAGCAATTATATATCATTTTTTGGGACTAACCTATTAACTTAGTGCCCAGTGCCAGTTGTTGTTTTTTGCCTGTTTTTGGTTTTTCAGAATATCAGTACCAAACGAAGTCCAAATTCCACGAAACTTTTTGGAGATTTTTTTCTGGACATAAGAGACACTAGAAGCTTCGGGAGAGGGCCAGAAGATAGAGGAGGTAGCCACGAGCCACCAGGGCGCGCCCCAGGGGGGTGGCGTGCCCAGGTGCCTCATGGGCCCACCTTTGCTCCGTTTGACCTAATTCCACCTCTATAAATACTCTAAAATCGGGAAACCAACAGGAGAGTCCACGAAATACTTTTTCCACCGCCGCAAGTTCCTGTTCTCGAGAGATCCCATCCGAGGCCTTTTCCGGCACTCTGCCGTAGGGGGATTCGATCACGGAGGGGCTCTACATCAACCTTGCTGCCCTTCCGATGATGCGTGAGTAGTTTACCACAGACCTTCGGGTCCATAGTTGGTAGCTAGATGGCTTCTTCTCTCTTTTTGATCTTCAATACAATGTTCTCCTCGATGTTCTTGGGGTTCTATCCGATGTAATCACTTTTTGCGGTGTGTTTGTTGGGATCCGATGAATTGTGAGTTTATGATCAGATTATCCATGAATATTATTTGAGTTTTCTCTGAACTCTTTTATGCATGATTGTTATAGCTTCATATTTCTCTCCGATCTATTGATTTGGTTTGGCCAACTAGATTGATTTATCTTGCGATGGGGGAGGTGCTTTGTAATGGGTTCGATCTTGCGGTGCTCAATCCCAGTGACAGAAAGGGACATGACACGTATGTATCGTTGCTATTAAGGGTAAAAAGATGGGGTTTATTCATGCGTGAGTTTACTTTGTCTACGTCATGTAATCTTGCTTAAGGCGTTACTCCGTTCTTTATGAACTTAATACTCTAGATGCATGCTGGATAGCGGTCGATGTGTGGAGTAATAGTAGTAGATGCAGAATCGTTTCGGTCTACTTGTCTCGGACGTGATGCCTATATACATGATCATTGCCTTGGATATCGTCATGATTATTTCCTTTTCTATCAATTGCCCAACAGTAATTTGTTCACCCACCGTATGCTATTTTCACGAGATAAGCCTCTAGTGAAAACTATGGCCCCCGGGTCTACCTTTATCCTATATTGAAAATCCTAAAAATACCTTGCTGCAATTTTACTTTATTTATTTTATTTTGTATTTTTGTTCGATCTATCTATCTATCACCATACAATTTAATCTTGCAATTAACCGCCAAGGGATTGACAACCCCTTGTTCGCGTTGGGTGCGAGGATTTGTTATTTTGTGTGCAGGTGCTGCTAATGAGTTGTTGCGTGATTCTCCTACTGGATTGATAACCTTATTTTCATAACTGAGGGAAATACTTATCTCTACTGTACTGCATCATCCCCTCCTCTTCGGGGAAATCCCAACGCAGCTCACAAGTAGCAGCTAGCTAGCAAGCAGTCATATGGGTCCTTGTTGTGATCCTTTATGTTGCCTACTGTGTCACCTCTATTATGAACCAGTTGTATGATTTGTACTTTTTATGCATACTTATGCAAGAGTATGCAACCTGTTATACTCCAGGTGCATGTTATGGGTCTATGTTGTGCTGTTTGTTTCAATTTGTATATCACAAGTGTTGTGCAGTGCTGTGCTACTTCTATGTGCATGCTGAGTATGCAACCTGTTGTGCTATTTATCATCCATCTTGGAGTACTCTCCATCTTGGCAATTGATTATTCTGGTCATCCATCCATCTTGGCAACATCATGACCGATAAGTGGAGTACTCTCCATAAATAGTATACACAAACAATTATCTAGATAGGTAGCATAGTGCATAAAACAATAGATATCACCCAGATTAAACCTGATACATAGTTCATACCATTGTAACACCATCAATTTAAATAGGTATCATAGTGCTTACAACAATTCTCACACATAAGTAGGTATCATAGTGCTTGCAACAACAGGAATAAAAGTACATAGATAGTATAGTGCATACAACAACACTAGATTAGACTAAGTCTCAGCCACTAAGCTCAATGACAGAGTCTTCATCATAAATCCCCTTGATCTTCTTCAGCTTGCCATTGTGAATTTCTCCAACTTTGGTAAGCTCAGCAATGGCTATCTCCAGCTTCTTCTTCACCATCTGCAGCCCATCCCTCTCCTGCATCACCTCAATCTTGTCCTTCATAAGCTGTTTCTTAGCCTTCTTGTGGTCCTGGAGTTCAGTCTTGAGCACATACATCTCCTTCTTGAGTCCATTGATATCCCTATCCTTCTTCAACTCATGCAGCTCAGACCTCAGGTTCCTGATCAGTTCTCCCTGGGCTTTCTGAATGGCCTTCATATCCTCTATGACATACTGCTTCTGGTCCAGCTGCTTCTCCAAGCCTTCATTGTCCTTTGCCATTATTTTCTTGTAATTTTCTTGATAGGTCCTTTGCACTTGTTGCTTGATCATTTTGTTAACATCAGCAACAAGGTTCTTATACTGCAGGGTAGCAGTCTTAACCTCCTCTTCAAGCTTAATCACTACCTGTGCATGATCAGCCCCTTCCTTGGTTCTAGCAGCACAACAATCTTCATATCATGCCCAAAGCTTCTGAAGAGCTTTTTTAGTAGCTTCCGGATACTCCATATCAACCCATTCAACATAGCCACAATTGTCAATCTGCAAGATAAATAAGTTACTTAACTATAAGTAGCTACAAATGGTGAAATGGTACACCAGGGTAACATTATCCTTTGCATAAAGAAATTCATTAGTTAACTTACCCTTCAGAGAAACAAGAAAGTGCAAAGATTCAGACAAATAGAGCAGCTAAGCTACAGATTTAGTTAACTATGTAAATTCTCAAATGGTACACCAGGGTACACCAGGAAACCTAGCAGTTAAGCTACATAGAAACACAACAGTTAAGCTTCAGAGAAACAAGAAAGTGCAAAGATTCAGACAAACAGAGAAGCTAAGCTACAGATTCAGTTAACTATGTAAATTCTCAAATAACCAGATTAAGGATATATATATCTCTGCCTAAGCTCTTTTTCCAAACCAATGTGACCATTAACCATTACAATGCTAGAACAAAGATAACTGAATTACTAGAAAATGTAAACTTTCAGAGAAACAGAGCAGTTAACATTAGATTTCAAATAAGCAAAGCATGGCAGGCATTGCAACTTACTTCCGCACCACATCCATAAAACCTCCTTCCAGTAATGCTACCTTCAAATGCTACAAATTTCTTTGCTATTTTCCTATGGTAGCACTCAACTGGGCCCTCTTCTGTCACCACATCGCCTTCAAAGTCCGAGTCATCTATGGTTAGGAGCGGCTGGATCAATTTCAAAAGGATTTTGGAGTGGTCAAATGCACTGGATCCGGTCCAAATCATACCAAACAGAAATTCCCCAATCTGAAATCCATAACCCTAACCCTAGTCTATCAGACAGAGTACATCGGTGGCGGCATTACCTCCCCGGCGAAGTTTAGCCTCTCGTCGTCGTCGCTGCTCTCCTCCCCATCTTTCCAAGACGACATTCCGTGGTTGAGCGGCGGCGGCGGCGAGGTTGAGCGGAGGCGGCGCAGAGCGAGAGGGAGGGTGAGAGTGAGCGAGAGTGAGGGAGAGGAGCGGGCCAGTGTTTCCTTTTTTGGCATCTCCCGACCGGCTCGGTCGGTCGGGGCCGTTAACGGCCGTTATGTCCTACGCCGTCCACAACTAGCCATGTGGCCGCCTTTCCCACATCAAAACGAGATCATTTTTGGGTTCAGTGTTTTTTGCCACTGTCAAATTTTCGGTGCGGTGCAAAGTGTCACGTTTTATAAAGTGGTAGTTTCGGAGAGCTATGACGCTAAAGTGGTGGTTTTATGCATTTTACGCGCAAAAAAATTGCATGCCCTCGGTGTGCAAAATTGCACGCGCGAGGTGAGTGATTTGCACGCACGGGCTAGTGGGCGATTTCGGCGACTCCTTGCCGGTAGATTTTCCCTACCCACCATGCGATTCTGGCCACCCCGCCTCGCTCTTCCTCCGATTCCGGCGACATCACACTGTCCCTCCCCCCTCCCCGTTCGAGAGACGAAAAATAGACTAGGCCACGGTCTTACCTTCTCTCTGAATCGATGTAGTGGTTCGCCGCGCCGTCGTCGTTCACCTCCCCTCGCGTCACGGGCGGCCTCCGCCTCCTCCTTTCCCTCCCCTTTCTCTCGTGGGTGCGCGATCCGCTCAGTCGCATGGTGGTGCTCGCTCCCCGCGTAGTGGTAGCTGCCGCCGGGTGCGCGCTCCCGGCCCCCTTGATCCTCGCCGTCGTCGGGCTCCCGCTGGCCTTGGCCGCCGTCGAACCCTACGGATTGCTCTCCTCTCTCTGTTCTGTCAACTGTAGTCAGAGGGAAATGGACGGGAGGAGGGGGCGGCGTCGTCCCAAAAAATCGAAGCACAAGACGACGAAACCCACCGCTCTCTCTCTCCCCCTTGGTGTGGTCAGGCTTATCTGTTACGTGGCGTGATCGTGGGCCGATGGACGGTCCAGCGTTGGCCGCTCGCGACGCCCAGATCACGCGCGCGCGTCGCGCAGCAATTGGGTTTCCATTATGTGGGCAATGAAAATGGGATTAGCCCGGTTCGAAAAAAAATCAACTACCAGCCCGACATAACCAATTGCACAGAGTAGCACTATGAACACTCCTTTAGAAAAAGAGCGCTGCTACGCAGACGACGCACAGTGGGCGATTGGTGCCCGACATAGCATATCAGTGTGTCCATGCTTATCATGCATGTGGAGTAGACGGCTGGATTAGCATCGTGCAGCTGATTATCGTCCGCACAGCAGTTTCGTTAGAAAAAAAGAGTAGCGCTATGAACACTTAAAAAAAGTACTAGCACTATGGACGCGGCGTTTTGGTGCCCGGGCTCAACAGTAAATCAAAAAAAGTTTAAAAAATTCCAAATTTTTTTGTGATGCAAGATGCTCAGATGCGTGATACTCATACCAAATTTTGTGAAGTTTAGACATTTAAGTAGCTCGTGGCAAAAAAAAAACAAAATTCGGGTCTGTGAGAAACATTTGAAAACAGCACTGTTCATGCCCGAATTTGTCTTTTTTGCTGCGCGCTCCTCGAATGTCCAAACTTCATCAAATTTTGCACGAACATCACACACATGAACATCTTGCTTACAAAATTTTTTAGGATTTTTTGATTTTTTTACTATTTTTAATCGCTGTACTGTTCATCGGGCTCATCTCAGCCCGGGCACCGAAAGGGATTTTCGCTAGCACTATGTTCTTTTTTGAGAGAGAAAGTAGCACATATGTGCTCAGCGCCAGGCGCCGAACTGGGGCGGCCCACGACGGGTCAGCAAAATGTCGCACTGAGCGTTGTATAGGGGGACTTCGCTCCAAAACCTATCTCTCTCCCATCCAAGCCGCCGCCGCACAACCCCTCCTCCCCCATGCCGTCACCTCCTCCAATCCCGTTACAGACCTAGCGTGAAGGCTTGTTGATCACCTAGCGTGAAGGTATATATAAATTTATTGGTCAAAATTCCCATCTTTGCGTTCTTGCCAATTTGTTCATCTTCTCCTTTTATCGATCAGAGAGGCTGAGAAGGCCCAATTTCGTCCTGGTGCTGCAGAGATGAAGATGAAGAGGCAGTTCATGAATCTGGTGACGCAGAAGTGGACGGAAGGAGTCTATTCGGTGCGCCGCATCGATCCTTAATTACCACCATTTCTTCTACGGGTCAACAGAAGCAGCACTCGGAGCAGCGGCCAAGAATAATGAATCTTTTCCGGCGATGCAGATCGAGGAGCTACCGAGCCCATGCATGAACTTCTCCGCAGAAGCTACCCATGGCGGCACCCTGGACATGTTCGTGCTCCTCAGCCCCCGCGCCGCCACCGGCGATGGCAGAGTAGTCTACACCGATATGATGGGCAGCGCTGGGCTGTACGACGCCGACAGACATGTCCACACTGCCCTGGGCCGGCTCAACGAGCGGAAGGGACTCCAACCCATGTGCCTGTCCATCGCGCAACCTGACGTGGACGAAGAAGACGACTTGTATGTCCTGGATACGTACCCCGGGAAGGGCGATGATCGGTGCTTCGAGGTCCTTGAGCGCACCCCCAGAAGATATATATATTTTTTGAACAGGGGAGGGTCCCGAAGGAACCGAAGCTAACATTAAACCTCAGCAGTGGAGATACATATTACAGCAAGGACCAAAAAGGAAATGGAAATTACACACGGATCCTTACAATTTGCACAGATGACCCTAAACAGATTTTGGAGAACGCAATCGGGTCCAGCTCCTTCTCCACCACATCTGAGCATCGCAGCACGGCCAACCACATCGCCGCCGGGGACGAAACCACTTGGGGCGGTGCAGCGGGAGCACGCCGTACCAGTGCAAGAAGGCCTCCTTGGCATTGTAGCCTGGAGGTTGAACATCTCCTGATGACGCCGACCGGAGGAAGCTATAGCCGACGACGGAGGCGGGAGGGGTCGCCTTTCGACCATCAGAGGCAACAGTTGAAGAACTGTCGCGGATGCCCTCCCAGGAGAAGCTCCAGAGCTCCCCTGCTGCAGACCCGCCTCACCGTAGCCCAGCAGCACGAGCCCCATCTCCTCCGCATCACCATGAGCAAAGAAGAAGAGCCGCACACCTGGAACACGATGAACGAATCTGCCAAAACGAGCTTTATTGACGGAGGTGCCGGCAGAGCTCCTCCCCGTCACCATCGGCTCCGACCACCGGAGCTCCGCGACGAGAAGAATCGCCACCAGCCAGGCCAAGATCCAGCCCGACGGATCCGACCCCCACCTCCCGGCAAAGAGCCGACGACCGGCATAAAGCCGAAGACCAGCAGCTCGCTGAGACACCCTAGATGTACTAGAACTACTGCTACTATGTACAGCCCTAACTCTGGCGCCTCTCCTACGCCACTTCCGACCGGCTACTCCGGCGGAGAAGGCATCGGATTGGCCCAGTCGCCGTCTGTGGACTCTCAAGGGAAAGAGGGAACGAGAGACTTCTCGAGAGAGGAAGGAAGAGCACACCCCCAGAAGATATAGGAGCAGATTGATGCCGCAATGGCACTGGCGACTTCTTGCGCCGCCTCCCTTTGTCCGCTACCAATCATCCTCTATTTCCTCCTTTACCGCACATGGTCGACGGCGGCGGCTGCTCCACCATCTACGTATCATGCGGTGGCGGCGTCGGCACATACAGCTTCGAGACGCCGCGCCACGAGTATAGTGAGCCTCGAGGATGGAGTCACGTCGGGGAATGGATGCTGCCCTTTAATGGCAGAGCTCAGTATGTCCCTGAGTTCAACCTGTGGTTTGGCTTCTCGGCCTTGAGCCCCAACGATCACCTGTGCGCCACGGACCTCTCTGCCATGGACAGTGGACGGCAGCCCACTGCGCCCACGGTATGGGAAGATCTGAACCCGCCTGAGGGAGAGGCGTGGCGTCCAAAGCAGCTCGAGCTTATCCACCTGGGTGGAGGCAAGTTTCTCATCGCTAAGACCTTTGCAGCAGAAGAAAGAGGTGGGTACTTTTCTGTGCTCACCGGCGTAGAGATGATGGCTAGCGCCGGTGATGACCGGCAGACCCTTCAGATGGTCAAGCACAAGTGTGCACGTTTTTTCTTCACGGACGAGGAGATCGAGTGGGTGCTCTGAATGAATGAATAATCTTGCATCGATGATGACCAGACCCGTCGTGATTTTGTCTGTCGCATTCGCAAAAATGTTGCTCAGGAATCAGGACCATGGTGCACCACTGCGCCCCCACCTACACTCAGTGCCAAACATCGTCTCGTCTTTGAGGGGAAGAATGACACAAACGGAAGCAGAACAAATGATAGACCAGAGGTTGGAGGAGACAAGACTATGGGAATTTTTTGTGACAGTACAGTGAGGATTTAACACCAGCTGCGCTTGTTATCACGAATTTATGTTGCTGCTGTTTCTCTGGGTTTCCTGAAGGAAGAATTTGACGATTTCACATGGTTTTTTCTAGGGAAAAATTTGACCGTTTTGTACGTGTTCACAGGATATAACTTTCTGTTTCTCTACCCTGTTGGTACTTTCCGTTGTCAGATTCAGATTGACTGAAACGTGTTGTAATTTTGATTGATGATGACTTGTCAACACTACCAGAATAAGTCACGTTCCCGACGGCCCATACTATGCCGACGGGGGCCGTCGGCATAGATGGCGGTATGCCGACGGCCTAAGGCAAACCGTCGGCGTAGTTCGGCCGTCGGCATACAACCATCTATGTCGACGGGGGCCGTCGGCGTAACCAAGCCGTCGGCATATGTCGTGATATGCCTACGGTGGCCGTCGGCATAGACAGGCTGTCGGCATAGGTCCCCCGGATCGATGACGTGGCCCGTGCTAAAGAAATTGTGAGAAAAAAAAAAAGAAAATACCTATGCCGACGGCAAAGCCTATCCACCCGCGGTTTCTCCCCCACCACTCATCCATCCCCATCCAGCTAGCACCCGCCGCCGTCTCCACCCGGCGTCGCCGTCTCCGGCCGGATCCGCCCGCGCCGCCGCCACCCCGGCCACCGCCAGCCCGCCCCGCCCCGGCCTCCCTCGACGCGCGCCGCCACCCCACCCGGCCACACCGCCGCCCCGCCCCAGCCACCTCTCGCCCTGGCGTCGTCGTCCCCGCCCCGGCCTCCCTCGACCCCGCCTCGGCCACCTCGACCCCGCCCCGGCCCCCGCCCAGCCCGGCCCCCGCCCGTCGCGCCCCGGCCGCCTCCTGCCCCGGCCACCTCCCGCGCCGTCTCCACCCGCACCGCCAGCACCAGGCGTCGCCGTCTCCGCCCGTCTCCGGCCGGATCCGCCCGCGCCGCCGCCACCCCAGCCACCGTCCGTCCGCCCCGCCCCGGCCACCGTCGTCCGCCCACCGTGAGCTCCTCTGCCTCTCATCTCCTCTCTCTGCTAATTTTGTAACCATGCCATCATATTGGCACAACCAGTAATTGGTTTAGCACCAATTGGACACGAACCAAAATTGCCGGACACACTGATTACTGCAAGTATCAATGATATTTAGCTATTGTATGATCTCTGTCCACTTGCAAAATAATCATGACCAAGGGGGTTGCCCACAACAAGGGGTGGCTGCGTGGTAATGCAAAGCTCCCTCCCCTTCCTGCTACCGAGGAGCAGAAGTGGCTCATTGAGCCCAAGGGGAAAGAGTAAGTGCCACTTAATCATAATTTAATTCTTTTGCTTGTACACATGTTAATATTTTCATTCTTTTGATTGTACACATGCTCATATTTTCATTCTTTCTATCTTTTGCAGCAACTGGATAATTCCTAAAGGGGCCCGTCTTCCAAACGGCGTCATCACCGTTTTGCTGAAGGAACACTGGCCGGGGCTGTTCTGTCCGGATCCAGTCAGGCAGCCTGAGCACCGGGTTTTGGCCACGAGCTGGGACCACTGGGAAGCGGCCCCCCACCCGGACCATACCACGTATGCTAAGGCCGTGATCACAAATTTTTGGGTAAGTTCTCTTCGGAAGCACGAGTCTTGAGTTTCGTTCGTAGTTTATCATCGAATGGTTTAACTCATGGCTTCTTCCATTCTAGTTTTCTGAATGATTGTAAAGATACTATCGAGTTCTTGAGGAGCACAAGTCCGCTGCCGACGAGATCGTGCTGCGCCAAGCGAGGAAGAAGGCCCGTCAGATGCAGTACGAGGTGCGCTGGGTGGCCATCTCGCAATATCATCACGACGCTCTTGAGACGAAGATGACCAAGGAAGACGCGCGGAGGATGCATGTTACCTTGGAGAGGGAGGAGTACTTGGCCGTAAGTATAACAGACTTTTCATTCCAGCGTTTGTGCTAAATTTCATCGTTTCGTGTTGACATGCCATTATGCTTTCATCATGTAGGTGTGTCCTGGTTGGTGTTATGGAAAGGACGATGGATGGGCGGCATTGGTGGATCTGTGGCTCGGTCAGGATGCAGAGTGGGCTGCTAAGAGCAAGAAAACCGGGCTAACCGAGGGACCGACAGAACACATGGTCAGGGAAACCGGAACCACTTTAGCCACAAGAAAGTTCAGGTATATCTATTTACATGAAACATTCTTCTTCTTCTATTTACCGTCACTTTCTTATGTATCACTAACCTCTGTTTGGTGGTGCAGGAGGAGAAACAGAAGCGGCCGCTCTCTGACATAGAGGCGTGGCAGATCGCCCATACGCGGAGTAAGTCCAAGGAGGGCAAGGGCGACTACTACAGCAATAGCGGGGAGAACCTGAAGGCCTACGAGGAGGTGTATCTGAAGGTAAATCCTGGCACACCTGACCCCTTAAAGCAGGCTACGGACGAGAGGGTGCTGGTGGGCATAGGGCCGAAGCTTCATGGTCGACAGGCGGTTCTGGATGCCGTGTGTACTCCTTCTATCTCCTTCACACGGCTCCGAGCTACCGACCCGAGCCTGAGCCAGCGCACGAGCACGACCAGTGCACAGTCACACTCCCTCCTAGCCCAGCAGACCAGCGTAAGTATTTTCCCTCTTATCTTCCTTTTTGCTCACTTTATTTTCCGCATTGAGATGTTTTATGAGTTCATCATGTCATATCGTAGGCCTACATGGAGTACACACACCAGGAGACCATGGCGTGGCAGGCGAGAGTTGCAGCAGTCCAGGAGCACAGCACTCGCATGATGACGGTTAGTTTAGCCTCTTTCATTTCACTTCCATATTTGCACTTTCATTTCTTCTGACCTTCGTGTTTGCTTGGTCAATTCACATGCAACGTGTTTTTGAGAGCATGGCGGCCGGCACGGTTCCTGTAATGGAACCACCACCACCACCTGCTGGACCTGCACCAGTGCTCCTTACCTTTGAGGAGTTTCTGGCACAGAACATGGAGGCTGCGGTTAGTACTTCCCCAAACTCATCAACCACTGCTTACCGTTTATTCAAACCCTCTGGTTGCCATTGATGCTTTGACATATAATTGTGAAACTTAGAATGTCATAGCTTCACCATTAGTCATGAACACAACACTCACTTCCTCGCTGAAAAACACTCACTTCACCATTAGTCAAATTTCTAGATTTAGTTTAGAAATTTGTAAACATTTGGCAAAAGAAGCATCATTTTCTCTTGATTATTAGGTGTATATATGTATTAAGAGGCACCAAGATAAGGGCTTTCAAGTTATATATCAGAAATAAATCATCTACTTTGACGGGTGTATGAAATCCTTAAGGTTTAACATACAACCATGCATGTCAAAATCCAATGGCATGTTCCATTCAAATGGCATGAAAACAATTTGTTCTTACAATCAACATATTACAACAGCACGTCGCCCTAAAGATATTCAATGTAACATATTCCATAAAGGAATTAAAGATATCAATCCCATTATCTTATCATCTAACATATGCAAAGAGGAAAACCAACATTCCAAGTAACCATTGTATAAATCAAGCAATATTGTTCTCATCAGCCACTGCTTACCGTTTATTCAACACAATCATATATCCCCTTAACATGTCTTTTCGAACATCCAGGGAACCGGTGGATCATCCGTTGGTGGTGGTGCCGGTCTTCACATGACTCCCGAGTCACGGAGCCCGGTCACTCCCATCCACCGAGGAGGTGGCGGTGGCGGTGGCGGTAGCGCTGCCGCTAGCAGTGACGACCTGGGCTTTGGCGGTGACGACCTTGGCGGTGGTGGTGGACGTCCTGGCGCTTAAGCCTGTGGGTCTTTAGATGACTTCTGGTCTTTTATGCTCTTCTAGATGACTTGTGTGCTCCTTTAGATGACTTGCGATGATGCTTATGTTGTTTGCGATGATGCTTATGTTTGTGATGATATTTATGTTCTTGTGATGTTGGTTCTTGTGATGAAGTGGATCGATACTTATATGAGGATGATGCTCCACTTCGTCATCGTTTCGTTCTTGTGATGTTGGTTGTGAGGATGATACTTATATCTGCTGTGTATGTCTATTTCATCATATATATCTGCTGTCTATTTGAATTGAATTGATTTGAATTAAAACAGAGAAAAGAAAAAAATCAGAAAGAAACTATGCCGACGGCCTTGCCGTCGGCATAGGGCAAGGCCGAGCTACCACTGGCTGCCACGTGTCCCCTATGCCGACGGCCTTGTCGTCGGCATCTATTTAACTCTATGCCGACGGCTAAGGCATAGGTGCCACGTGTCGGCCAACTGTACTCCCTGGCACCAGACTATGCTGACGGCCAGGCCGTCGGCATATATTCAAATATATGCCGACGGCTTAGTCGTCGGCATACACTGGCGCCAGGGAATATCAGCATGTGCCACGTGTCAGCACTATGCCGACGGCTAAGCCGTCGGCATATATTTGAACATTTAGCCGTCGACATAGTGCTGACACGTGGCGCGTTTTTACTGGGTGTAACTTGACGGTGGCGCCGTCTGCCGCCGTCATACGAACGAGTTTGCCGACGGCCAATCTGTGCCGACGGCCGTACGGACACCGTCGGCATAGGTACCTATGCCTACGGCCGGCCCAGGTACGCCGACGCAAACGATGCCGACGGCGGCCGTCGGCATAGGTCTATCCTGACGGGATTTGGACCTATGCCGACAGCTTTGGCCGTCGGCATAGCCAGTAATTCCGGTAGTGCAAATCTTGCAATTTTCCTTCAACTGTACCAGCTGCTGATTGACATATTAATTGCTCTAAAATTTCTGAGCACGATCGATCTGATTTCATTGCACTCTCAATCACTTCAGAGATGCCCAGTCTGCTCCATATAGCAGAACCACATTAGTGCATGTGAAGAGCAAGTGTCGGCATCCTCGGCCCCCTGTTTGTAGTCTGGGCATTGCATCGACGAGACAATATGTCGATTTACCAGAATTACCTTGAGCGGAAATGTGGAATTATCCCATGTAGACTGCGCCGACAAAAAAGCTGAACCATGCAAGTTATTTATAGCACCCATAGCTTTTTCCGCACAGGATTAGAGACCCAAGGTCCCGGGCTCCTCTGAATTTGTGCTGCCACTCCACATGATAAGCCGTTTTGGGCAAACCAACCCGTGATTGGATGGTTAGAGGGACAGTGGTATCCCCAGCCCACTAAGGTGGAGTCAATGACCCACTAAGACTCACGTATCTACAGTTATCAAAAAAAAAAGACTCACGTATCTACAACTACATTCCCGAGCGACAGTCACACTACTGGAAAAAGACTTATAGATGGGGTCACATTAGTGACGAACATAGCCTGGGACCCGCCACAGATATTTTGGGAAAGTTCCCGTGGCGGTCATTAGTAGCCACCCGCCACTCCTAGTGCCAGGCTTTCACATAATTTAGCCATGGGATATAATCAGCAGTGCAGGTGGCGTTCGGGCGCCCACCACTGGTTCTCGATGCATCAGTGGCGGGCGGGGAAAATACGCGCCACTGCAATATTTCGGTAACCCGCGCCCAAACTTTTCAAAATTTTCCAAATTAGCAATGTCGGGCAACTGTTGCCACCCGCCACTGCAATATTTAGGCAACCCACGCCCAAACTTTTCAAAAAATTCCAAATTAGCAGTGTCGGCCAACTGTTGCCACCCGCCACATATATTGTAACTAAGAAAAATGCTTGAACAGATCATGTTTATTAATCCAGAATAGTCCGAAGCATAAGATTGGCTCTTTCAATGGTGTATATTCAACATAGAAAAATGTATTTCTATGTGGAAGGCGATTGTTTTCGTTCGCTCGAGGGTGTTCAGTTTGACATGAAGTGCATCCAGTTTTTGGTGCAACGCTCTTAAATCTTTACCACATCCTATAGGGGTTATAAGATGAATCCATGCAAAGTTTTATCCTCTTATGAGCTCATTTGCATGTTAGTTTGAACCGAAGAGCATTTAGCCCTTTTATGTGTCCGAAAAATCGGTTAATGCTTGAAAAATATCAAACGAACTCAAAAAGTGGCAAAATTTGAGCATGGCACTTTGAATGGTGTGGATCAAACATAGAAAAAGTTTGAAGTTGAAATGATGTAAAAAAATACCCATAAAGCAACAAAACACTAGGATGACACAAAAAAATAAAAAGGAAAATAGTGGTGGGTGACAGAAAATGCCCGCCATTGCTACTGTGTTTGCTGTGGCGGGCCATTATTCCAGCTCATCACTGTTGACGCCCACGCGAATTTAGTCGGTTTTCACACCCTAGAAAACTCAAGTCGATTTCACTTCTCACCACCAGATCCAAATCATGCCTCCTCTGTCGTCGCCTCCAGCCGCCCGTGCCTCCTCTCCCGCCAACGCATCACCAGTGCATCTTCTTCTTTTCTTCATCGCCAGTGCTAAATCTCTTAAAGTTATGAGGCCCTCTTTTCTTAATGCATGTTTTGTACTTACTGTCAAAATCAAGCGGTTCACAAAAGGCATTTGTATTGTAGGTTTGTAGTGTTATTACATAATTCAAACTTCCGTAAATTGAGGTATTGTTTACTTTATTTTTTCATTGATTATCTCTTAAAGAGTTTAACACACCTAAACAGTGTGCCGATTTCAAAGATCCCAATTTACGTTGAAACTCACTCGAAACCAAATAGTCCTCCCGAAACAAGGGGCGTACCTAGGCCCATTGCAACCCGGTCATGCTCTAGCCCTGTGCCTGTGACCACCATCCCACTGAGTTTTGATGGGAGCTATAACGTCTCGCTCTTTGTGAGACGGTAACTCGTCTCTCGTCTTGTGTGAGCGCTAGCGGGCCAACCCATAATGTGTGTTCCAATAGCTTTTGGGAGCGGTTTTGGGAAGCTTCTATGAACCAGTTCGGACCAATTTTAGAAGCTTCCATGTGGGTTTTTTTTTCCTTTTTTTTCAATGTGTTTTCTGTATCGATTTTCATCTACTTTTGTTTTTCATGTTTATTTTTCTTCATTGTTTAAATACATGCAGACTTTTTCAAATACACATTGAACATTTTCACATACATGTTGAACATTTTTCGTATATAGGTTGAATATTTTTCAGATACACGTTTATCATTTTTTTCAAAATACATGTTGAACATTTGTCAAATGCACATTGAATATATTTTTAATACACGGTGAACATTTTTATAACACACATTGAACAATTTTCATAAATGTCATGAACATTTTTCAACATGCAAACATGTGTTAAGTGTTAGTATATTGTTTTTAAATCTCAGTAAAAAATTGTTGGAACACTTTTTAAATTACGTAAAAAATTAAAAAAATTCGAAAGGTATGAAACATTTTTCTTACATTTTATAAGCATTTCAAAAAATGACAGAAACTTTTTTTTACTTTTTTATTTTTATTTTTTTACTAATAAAGCAAGGTGATATTTTTGGTTTCGTCCCGCTTAGAAGATTTTACTATTTAAGATTTATATATGCGAGGTGGTACTAATTGGGGAACCTCTTATTGCGTCCCTTCTGCCCGTCCGTCGTTATTAGTCGTTAAAAACATTTTGCCCGTACGATACTCAGCTGGGCTTAGTCTAACGAGACACGCAAGTCGGCCTTTTACTAGAATTTCTTTTCTGGGCCGCTACGTGAGTTGGCTTGCCCGAATATCTACGCGAGGCTGCTTGGATCGAACTCACAGCCTCCGGTTCTATCCCACCTCGCTTGTTTACATCTAATACTACCGGTTAATAAACCTACACGATCTTCTTAATCAACAAGTGGCCTCAGAAATCAACAAGCAGACATGGGTACCCCAATGGAAGGAAGCGGCGAAAACCAAGGGAATTCGATGAATCGAGGGAAAGTGAACGAGAATGGGAAGGAGCATCAGACCATGATTGACGATGAATCGAGGGAAAGTGAACCAGAATGGGAAGGAGCAACAGACCATGATTGACCCAAAAATGAAGAATCGGAAAGCAAGCCGGAAGGAACCGGCGTCCTCGATGGGTCGCGGCAGGCTCACAGCGCGTCCTTGCGCCGTCTCCGCCCTGCAGCCCTGTCGCCCCAGCTACCAGGATGCGCTCTGCCACCACAGTTCCATAGCTCGGGGACTCCACCCCAGCTCCCGTGCGCGCCAACGAGCAGGCCACCTCCCCAGCCAGCAAACACGGGGATGCTGCCAGACACATCCGCGGAGAGGGGCGTTGGGCGCAGCCGGCAGCTGCTGCGGCATGACCCAGGAGGATGTGCTGGATAACTGGGGAGAGAAACCTCGCGGAAGAGAAAAGGAGGCTATGCGAGCGAGTAGATATGGGCTGAAGAGAGCGCCAGCGAGGCTGATTTTTTCTTCTAGACCAGACGACGTGTCTACCTAGCGTGCATGCATGTTTTTTTTCTTTTTTGGGGGCAGGGGGAGCGTGCACGCATGTTGACAACTTTTGCTGCTTTGAATAGTTTGGATTCTTTCATAAAAATCTCTGAGTCCATCACGCGGACGTGTTGGCGTGCATGTCTTTGTTCTGCGAACTATGCACACGTTATCATTTTGTTTTAAGATTAAACCTGACTCTGTTTATGTCCCTCACAAATTCATACTGATTTGCTATTAGAGCATCTACGACCGGACCTTGCAAACAGGCCCCTCAAACGCCCGGAGCGTCCGCGTACACTGACCGGTCACGCCTCAGATAATTTATTCTACAACCGGACATCTCATATTAGAAACCTCAAATCCATACAAAAGCATGTAAAATAAAAAAACATACGTACTACATAGAACCTATCTACTCTTCGTCGAAGATGTCGACGATCTCCGTGCCCTCCGGCGGATAAATGGCCGCCTGCCGCAGCTCCGACCCCTCCGCGCGGCTCCAGCTGCTCCGCTGCGGCCTCCTCCGCCTCGATCTCCGCCTCCAGCTCGTCGAAGAGGGCGTCGGCCTCCGCCTGCCTCTGCCGGATGAGCCGGCGGTTGGCCTCCTCCTCAGCCTCATCCCAGATGGAATCCAGGATGGCCTACTGCTCCGCCATCTCCTCCGATTGGGCGACGGCGAACTCCGCCTCCGCCTCCGCCATGCTCAAGCCGGGAGCCTCCTCCTCCAGGTCGTCCTCCTCCATGGCCTCCGGCTGCTCCTCCTCCTCCTGCTGCTCCTCCTCCTCCTGCTGCTCATCCTCCTCCTCCTCCTCCTCCGTCTCCGGCGAGTACGGAGGCAGCCCCGCAGCGATGCGGGCGGCGCGACGAGCCTGGATCTCTGCATCGATTTGCAGGCGCCGCTCCGGAGTGAGCTGCGCATAGGTGGTGATGAGCCGCCGGACCATCCTGACGGAGAAGGTAGTGCGAGAGGAGGCGGATGTGCTCGAGTGGCGGCAGAGAGAGGGAGGCGGCGAATGTGCTAGGGCTGGGGGCAGCGGCCGGCTTAAATAGCTGGCCTCAACCTCGGGCGGGGAGCCGGAGCGTTCACACCGCGCCGACGGTCGAGGCGTCCGTCGGACCATCGGGTTTCCCGACGAGTCCGCGTGGGGCCATGTTGTCAGTCCGACGTGGCGGGCGTGCCCGGACTCCCCGATATCCGCCCCATATTTGGGCTGGAAATGGGGGTGCCGGTCAGTCCGGGCGTTTGAGACCGGTTTGAGAGGCCCGTCTGGATCGCATTTTCGTGACCGGGCAGTGACCGGACGGCCTGTCCAGACATTTGAGACGGGTACGAGGGTCCGGCTGTAGATGCTCTTAGGACGCGAAAACTCAAAAGAAAACAAACATCATACACACATGGATAAAGATTAGGCAATGTTGGACTAGCATATATACATAGGTTATAGGACACACACGACGAAAACATATATACTTGCATGTCCAGTAAAGTAAATATAAAATAAATTGTCTCTAGGTGCTATTGATCCTGGTTCATAAGCAACCACCTTATACACACTTTTGCCCCGTAAATTGAGGCGCAATAGATTAAGTAAAGATTCAATTGCGACGAACAATCCTGCGTATATCGCAATAGAATAGGAAATTAAAACATCTATACGACAAAGGCTTCACGGTTAACATACACGATAAAAGTCTGCATGTCTGCTCATCGGACGAAGTATAACACATTTTTAAATAATCAATATGTGTGTGATATTTTTTTCCTGATTAGAGCATCTATAGCCGCATCCCTTATATTCTCCTCACATGTCCGAAACGCTCTCCCGGTCAGTGTTCGGTCAAAAAAAATGATCCAATCGCCACCCCCCCCCCCCACACACACACACACACTTCCTTCTTAAACGCCCTGACTGACCGGCACCCCTCATATCCATCTCAAATACGAAGACGATATGAGGACTCGCGGACGTGCCCGGGCACACCCGTTCAGTCCGCCACGTAGGACGCGACCACACTCCGGACCACCTTTTTTCTTTTCTTATTCATGATTTTCTTTCTCTCTCTTCTTCTCCGTCAATCACGTGCAAGTGACCGGACATATGAGAAGAAAAATGAGAAGTACGGCTGCACGGACGAAATAATAGGGGCTCAAAACGGACATGTCCGGTCACTGACTGGGCGCATCCGCGGGCGTTTAGGGTGTCAGATTTGCTAGGTCCGACTATAGATGCTCTTACTTGGCTATGATTCACGTCGCAAGTTTTGAATTACCCCCCTCTCCTCCCCCCAAATTTTTTTTATTGTGAATTGATCGATCGATTATATACACTTAATTATCCATTTGGTTCATTTAGCTGCATCGTTGTCTGCTGCTTGATTTATCGCAGTTGTTTAATCAATAGCATAGCATGCGTCATGCGTGTGGTTTTTTCGCCCGTTGCAACGCACGGGCAATTTTCCTAGTTCCATATACTAGCACTATCAATAAAAAAAGCAGATGGATAAAGCCCCAGGCGCCGAACTGGGCCGGCGCCCCACTCGTCGGCAAACCGTCGTATAGGGGGGCTACAAAACCTATCTCCCATCCCGGCCGGCGGCAGCAGCCTCCGCCGCACCACCCCTCTCCCATCCCATGTCGTCACAACTAGCGTGAAGGCTTGTTGTTGTTGATCACCAACTTGAGGTATATAAATTTATTCGTCAAAAGTCTCCCCATCTTTGCGTTCTTGCCAATTCGTTCATCTTCTCCTTTTATCCATCAGAGAGGCTGAGAAGGTCCAATTTCGTCCTAGTGTTGCAGAGACGAAGATGAAGAGGCGGTTCGTGAATCTGGTGACGCGGAACTGGACGGAAGGCGTGTACTCGGTGCGCCGCGTCGATCCTTACCACCATTTCTTCCACGGGTCAGCAGATGCAGCACTCGGAGCAGCAGCGGCCAAGAAGAGTGCTTCTTTTCCGGCGATGCAGATCCAGGAACTGCCGACCCCATGCATGAACTTCGCTGCAGCGAGCCCCGGCGGCACCCTGGACATGTTCGCGCTCTTCGCCCCCCGCGCCGCCACCGGCGACGGCAGAATGGTCTACGCCAACACGATCGGCCGGGCCGCGCTGTACGACGCCGACAGACATGTCCTCCACCCCGACCTCGACCGCCTCCGCGCGCCCAAGGGAGTCAGACCCATCTGCCTCTCCATCGCGCACCCCGGCGCCGACGAAGACAGCATGTATGTCTTGGACGCGTGCCCCGAGAAGGGCGCCGAGCGATGCTTCGAGGTCCTCGACCCCGCGCCCGCCGTATTCAGGAGCAGCGGCTTAATGCCGCCATGGCGTTCGAGACTTCTCCCGCCGCCTCCCTTTGTCCGCCCCGAAAGTTCCAGCCTAGGCCGGCCGAGACCCTCTTGTCCGCCAAACTTGGTACTCCCAAGGATCCTGTATCACCTCCTTTACCACCACGGTCGACGGCGACGGCTGCTCGACCATCTACATATCGTCATGCGGTGGAGGCGTCGGCACCTACAGCTTCGAGACAGCGCGCCCCCACTCTAGTCACCATCTTGGATGGATTCTCTCGGAGAAATGGAGTCATGTTGGGGAATGGATGCTGCCCTTTCATGGCAGAGCCCAGTGCGTCCCTGAGTTCTCAACCTGTGGTTTGGCTTCTCAGCCTTGAGCCCCTACCACCACCTGTGTGCTACGGACCTCTCTGCCATGGACAATGGACGGCAGCCCGCCGCGCCCGCAGTATGGGAAGATCTGAACCCTCCTGCTGAGGGAGAGCCGTGGCTTCCAAAACAGCTCCAGGTTATCCACCTGGGTGGCCGCGGTAAGTTTCTCATCGCCAAGACCTTTGCGGAAGGAGAAAGAGGTGGGTACTTTTCTGTGCTCGCCGGCGTAGAGATGGTGGCTGGAGCCGGTGATGACGGGAAAACCCTTCAGATGGTCAAGAACAAGTGCGCACGTTTTGTATTCACGGATGAGGACATCGAGTGGGTGCTCTGAAATCTGAATGAATAATCTTGCATAGGCGGTGAGTGGTGACCCAGACTCTTCACGTTATTATCTGTCGCATTTGCGAAAATGTTGCTCAGCACCATGCATGGTGCACCTGCACGTACACTCTGTGTCGAACATCGATCTTAAAGGGTCCGGGGGTCCTCCCGACTAATAAGCGGACGCAAGAACACAAAGCAGAACAAGAGGAGACAAAGCTATATGGATTTGTTGTGAATGCATGTGCAGTCCGGATTTAGCACTAATAGTTGCGTCTGTTGTGGCGTATTTATGTTGCTGCTGTTTCTCTCGGTTTTTCCTGACGCTGTTTGGTATATTTGTTAGATTGAAACGTGTTGTAATTTTGATTGATGATGACTTGTAAAATCTTTAAATTTGCCATCCTGCCTATGCTGTATTCTAATCTACTCCCTCCGTTTCTAAATATAAGTCTTTATAGAGATTTCAATTTGGACTACATACAGAGCAAAATGAGTGAATCTACACTCTAAACTACGTCTATATACATCCGTATGTTGTCCATAGTAATATCTCTATAAAGACTTATATTTAGGAAGGGAGTACAATGCTTATGTGTACATATATAGCTGATGATGTCGTGCATATTGGACATAGTGGCAGTTGATGTAGATGCAAAGATTGTACATATGGTTCCCAAATGACTTGGACAGTGCAAGATACAGCAGGAAGATACGTGCATGCTCTCGTCTTTTTTAGTACTTGTAAGTTCTAACGCCAATCAAATATTGGGCATTATATTAATTGTGCAAACCAAATATTTTGCATTAATAATCTTCATTTTATACCAAAGTGCAATATTACCTTTTTTGGGAACTAAGTTAATGCAAATAAAATCTGCTAAACTATAGTCATAAATATTTCAATAACCTCTTGGTTTCAAGTTCCATTTAAAGGAGGCCCAGCTAGAATTTTTGTCAAAAGAGACCACCTGCGCAATCGAATTGCCAAAAAAGACCCCCTCTGAGACGAATTGACAAAAAGTACCCCCTCGGCCGTGGCGGCAGGCGCGCCAGGCGACACGTGGCACCTGCCGCCACTGTGCGAGGTGGCAGCCCCTGCCGCCACGGCGTCAGGCGGCAGGCTGCGTGGAACGGATTTTGGCGCTGGTGACGGAACGGGAACGGCATGTGGGGCCCGGCCGCCTTAGGGGCGGCGGCAGCCCTGTAGCCGCTGGGACCTGCCGCCTCGCGGGCTGGCGGCAGCCCTGTTCCTGCGCGCTGCGGTGCCGTTCGTCGTTTCCTGGCCCTGATTACTAGGCGCACGTTGATTCCTATGCATCTGTCTATTTCCTGCTCACTGGCCGGTCTGTGTTTCGTGTGTCTGTGTTTCGTGAAAGCACTGCGTGATTCCCGCCTAAACTTTCGTCCATCTGTTGATGCAGCCGACGCGACAGCACCGAGGCGTGTGATTCCCTCGACGAAGCCACTCACATTGCACGCCCGACAGCTTTGCTGTTGCTGCGGCTGAGGAAACACCACTACACTGAATATTTTAAGTGCCTGGGCGTGTGGCGGCAGGCTTGTGCGCTGCTGCGCCGAGCCGGCAGGTTCCCCTGTTGCAGACGGCGCTGATTTCGTTGCAGACGGCGCTGATTCCACAGTCTGTCGTTTGATTTTGTGATGTTCGTCCGTTGTGCCGACACTCCAGTACTCCTCTTCTTTTTATACGCTTTGCTGCTCCGTGCGCAGACGCTCTGTCTCGAGCTCTAATCTCTGGTTGCCTTAGTGCCTCTCTACTCTCTAAGTGACCAAGAACACTGAGAAAGAAAAGCTCGGTAGCCACTTTGACTCGCGGTTTTGGGCGATTTAGATTTGGATTTAGAAGATGTTATAGTTGAAGAAAAGATAGATCAAGGTAAGAGCTATCCATTTTTGTTGGTTTTGTTCGCATGCATGATGTTTTTACTCTGTTTGATTAGTTCGTAAGTATGTATTCTATGTTGTTTTAGGCATTATTTCTTCACTTTGTGGAGTCATTCGGAGGTTGTGGAGTAGGATTTGCCGTGCGAAGTGAAGTACGAAGTTGAAGATCGAGGTATGAGCTTTGCAATACATGGATTTTTTTGTGCATGCACGGTGAAAATTAGTTAGTTTTTTAGCTAGTCATTAGCTATGCGATGTTTACAGCTTAGAAGTTAGAAAAGTTTTGAGACGAGATATGTTGCATTTATAGTAAAAAAATTCAGAAGAGTAGGTTGAAGATGTTGTAGATGAATGTTAGCTGTGTCCATTAGTACTAATTTTTTTGACATGCAAGATGTCGTTACTTTTTTCATTAAGGCCTGGGCGTATTTCTGTTGAACGTTTAGGTTGGGTTAGAGCCGGAATTTGTACAGCTAATATTTGACGGTATTGTAGATCAGCGTTAGGCCTTTCAAATGCATCAATTTAGTTTGACATGCAAGAAGTTCTTAATATGCTAATTAAGAAAAAAATTGTACTGTAATTGGTCATTGCATGTGGTATGTTATTTCATGTGGTATGTTTATTAATAAGTTCTATAGTTAGGAAACCGTAGGTCTACTTTGTTGTCTTGCAATAATCTAAGTTTTGTATATTAAGATTAGATGCTAATATCCTTAATGATGTAATATAATTAGGTTAAAAAAATATCATCTGAGAAGCAAAGGAGGAGATGACGTGATTGAAGAAATTGTCCCTTTTGAGGTGATGACCACATACATGCAAGTGCTATTTTGATGCTTTTGATAGCAGGAAACATTTCGTGTCTAATATTCATGTTCATGTGATAATAGGTTGACTCCGTTGATATATTACTGGTGATATGTTAATGCTGACGGATATTTTTTCAAACTATTGTGACGTTTAATTTTATTCGGAACGACATTCATATTGAAGCTGAGGTATAAATGACGCCGTGTAATATTGTGAATATTTTTTATATTGATGTATTGTTGTGAATGATGTTACCGCTGCTGTGAATATTTGGCGTATTATTATTCTTAAACAAACTATTATGTTAAAAGTCTAAGCAAATGATACTAAAAAAATTGATTAGTTTTTAACAAAAATACGGATATTAATGTGTTATGTTTAAAAAATTGATTACTTTGTAACAAAAATACTTATATTTAAAGTTTTTCAAACGTAAATACGGATGTTAAAATGTTTTTCCCCTTATTATTATATTTAAAGTTTTAATGACTAATAATACAACATTCGGTTACTAATTATTTGAAATGTAAATATGGATGTTGGTTAGGTACTATGGAAAATTTGTTAGTGTTCTATGGGGACGTCATCCGCGACGGTCCTTCCGGGGTGGATGTGTCCTTGTGCGGGTCGACTACAGTTGTAGTGAGAGACATGGTGAACGTAGGTTATGCAGCAGTCAGAAGGTGCATCCGAGCGGTGTTTGGCACGGCGATGCATGGAAAAAATGACAATGGAGGCCTTCGTCGTTGACGGAGGAAATGATGGGACAGTTGCCCGTTGGGGTTTGCGGCCGGTCACATGTGATAACTCGTGGGGGTCGTACATGAGGTTTGCAAGCAATCCCAAGAACTCTATGTTTGGACAGCCGATGGTGTATGTGGAGTTCATTTCTGTCACTGATGTTGCCGGATGCAGTAGCGGTGGTGGTGAGGTGGAGTTGGCCATCACAGCAGCCCCTAGCGCCGGCCCATCGGAACCGACAGGCGGCTAGCAAGTGTATGACACAGGATATTGGTCTGCGACCGTTGACTTGAGCGAACACGTGGAGGGATTGCCGGAGGCGCTAGATGATGACGATGACGGTCATTCTTCTGCGTCTTCGGACTCAGGCGAAGAAGAAGTTGTTCCTGCTCAGAGGGCGGTCGCGGCACCACTGCAACCTGGGTTTTTACAGGACATGAGCATCACCAATGAATTTCACTCTGTTTCTGGCCTAGAAGCGGGAAGCCTGGAGGTTGGGCAGATTTTTCCAGACAAGAAATCTGCTTACCAGGCAATAGATAGCTATGCAATCGCCCTCCACCGCCAGCATAGAGTGAAGCAATCTGATAAAAAAGAGTTGAAGGTCATCTGCATCAATTCCGAGAAGGGTTGCCGCGGAAGAGTTCTCGCTAAACTGAAGCGTGTATGTCAGCCATGGCGTATCACAAAAATAGTGGAGCATAGCTGTGAGCAAACTGGGACTCTTTCAGATCACCGCAATGTGACTGCAAGATATGTGTCACAACTGATGGAAACGATTGTGCAGGAAAGTCTCAACATTAGTATTAGGGCTTTGCAGGAAACTGCAGCAGATCAGATTGGCTTCCCTGTCAGCTACAGCAAGGCTAGGCGTGCAAAGGAAAAGATATTCCAGAGGTTGTATGGAACCTATGAGGAGGCCTATTCTTATGCCCCCAGAATGCTTCATCAGATAGCAAGTGCTAACAGGGGGACTCAAGTTTGGCGGAAAGATCATCCAAACCCAATGAACCCGGGCGAGCTAATCCTGGATGGCTTATTCTGGGCATTCGCCCAGACTATACAAGCCTTCAGGCACTGTCGCCCGGTATTATCAGTTGATGGTACCTTTCTCACTGGAAAGTACAAGGGCACACTATTGGTGGCGATTGCAGCAGATGCAAATAATCAGCTTCTTCCTATTGCATATGCACTGGTCGAGAGCGGGAACAAAGATAGCTGGTTGTGGTTCCTGAGCTGCCTGAAGATGGGTGTCGTGAAAGACCGTGAAGGTGTTTGCATCTTCTTTGATCGCAACACAGGATTATTAAGCGCTCTCGAC
The DNA here is from genome assembly GCA_039707655.1 of Elymus sibiricus. Lineage (NCBI taxonomy): Eukaryota > Viridiplantae > Streptophyta > Magnoliopsida > Poales > Poaceae > Elymus > Elymus sibiricus. The sequence continues at coordinate 335,605,661 of CM077674.1, read as the reverse complement.
ATAATTAAGGAGTCGTCAGAAGAGTGGGGGTGGTCCGATCTAGAGGGAAGGTGATGCATGAGGCATTTGGCAGCAAATTTTTACTCCAAATTCAAAAACAAGGATTGGTTCAAGCTATTCAAGAGGATGTGCATGCAGAAAACTAAAGCCAAAATGAATGCGATATGGGCAGGTATCAATGGTGAGATCCAGCGCGCAGCCTTGCCAGAGAGAGAAGACCGGAGGGGCCGTAGGACGGCCATAAATTTGAGCCAGTGGATCGGCGAGAATTGCCCTCATTTGTACAAGTGGGCGCTGGCTCACGACACCGGGGCTCGGTACGGAATAATGACCAGCAACATGTCAGAGGTGTACAATGGTGTTCTTAAAGGGGTGTGAGCCCTGACTATCACAGCTCTAATCGAAGAAACTTGGAATTGGACTATGTCATACTTTGCAGATAGAGTCACCGTCGCCAAAGCACTAGTTGAATTGAACAAGCCATGGTCCGAGAAGATGCAAAGACATCTGGACGACAAAGCAAAGAAGTCTCAAAGGCATGGTTGCAGGAAAGTGGACGCACTTAGGAATAAGTGGGAGGTCAACGTTCGAGCCAAGTTTGTTAAGGGTCACCATAGAGGATCAAAAAAGCAAGCTGTCACGCTCGGCCCAACGTCATGTGAGTGCACTTGCAACAAGCCCAAGCTTCTGGGCTACCCTTGCAGTCATGTCCTCCGTGCTGCTGCAGATCAAAAAATCAGTGTCGAACCATACATATCGCCGTACTTCAACATGTACAATCTATACAACACCTGGAACGGTGAGTTCTGGGCCTAGGGCATTGATATGAACTACAAAATGCTATGGCCAGATGGGCCCAAATGGGTTCCGAACGCCGAGTTGATGAGAACCAGCAAGGGACGACGCCAGTCTAGGCGTCATCGCAATGACATGGACCATAGCCAGATGGGAGAACCAAGGCGATGCCGTGTTTGCAGGTGCATGCCCTGGGCATTCACGTAGTGAATGCCCGTATCGAGCCAACAACACCGCATGATATTGTTAAATTTGTACTCGTTATGTTACCTTTTATTTGTAATCGTTCAGTTAACTTCGAATATTTATATTACTTGTGATGTTAATTTTTATTTGTATTTGTGATGTTAATTTTTATATTACTTGTGATGTTAATTTTTATTTGTATTTGTGATGTTAATTTTTATATTACTTGTGATGTTAATTTTTATTTGTATTTGTGATGTTAATTTTTATTTGTATTTTGTGATGCTCAATGTTATTTGTTCTAATGACTATGTGTGTGTGCAGGTTATGGCCGAACTGCCATTCCTTTTACAGGGCCAGCACGACAGGGGCCACCGTTGCCACCTTTTCTTAAACCCAAATAATGATAATCATCCCCAAACCTTCAGGCTTCGAACCGTAAAGAACACATGGGTAGTACATGATTGTTTCGTTGCACATCTTCAGGCTTATGGACTACTTGGTTTTGCTAGGCTCACATCTGGCAAACCCGAGTTCACTTTGGACCCATCTCTTTTGACCTCTCTCGTTGACCGGTGGAGACCTGAAACCCACACCTTTCACTTTCGTTGTGGGGAGCTTGCACCTACATTAAAAGATGTGTCTATGATCACTGCCCTACCAATTAGAGGTGAGCCGTTGGTCCCTCCACGAGTCTCAGCATCTTGGCGAGACGATGTTTCAGCCCGTCTTGGTCTGACAATGACAGAATCGCACCGTTCTGGGCCGTCCCGCGGTGTCCCACTCGCATGGCTTCGTGAGCATTTTGAGCATATACCTCGTTATGCTACTCCTGAGACGAGGAAGAAGCATATGTTTGCGTATTTGTTGTGGCTCCTCGGTATGATGTTTCCAAATTCACACGGTGACGTAGTTCTCCCTGGTCTCATCTACTTTGCCAAGCAGATAGTAGATGAATCTTTACCTGAGCATCCAAAATACAGCTTCGGTTCTGCTATGCTTTCGCATACATATAGAGGGTTGTGTGATGCCACACAAAAATCTTCGTTGGCAACGAAAGCTCTGTTACTTTGTGTGTCCTACGAGTTTCTGCAGTTGTGGTCCTGGGAATACCTCCCTGTTGGACGACCCCGTATCCTGTATCCCATACAACTGTGGTGCAGGCGGCAATGTAACTATGTCTAGCCGGTGGACACACGCACGGAAACAGTGGTCTCCAAATGTTGCGAGAAGTTGTTACCCAATATACCACGAGCAGTTTGAGCTTCTTGATGAGTCACTAATCACATGGAACCTGTGGACTGAGCAAGACATTCAGATGGTCTTCGATGGACAAGCTATGCCAGTCGAATGCGTGAGAGATAGTGGCTTCTGGCTAACTCGCTGCAACTTACTATACCTGTGGTTTGTTGAGCCCTACAACCCAGAGTGTGTCATGAGACAGTTTGGTCTCTATCAATATATTCCACCACCTTCTCCGAGATGTGTCGACGATGTAACTCATAAGTAAGTTCGAACCTCCCTAAATAGTTAACGTCTTTTTAATTTACAAAACTCACACTTTGTTACATAATTTTTAGGCTGAGCAATTCGGGCAAAGGTGGTCACGATTGGAAGTCACACAACGCTCAATGGATAGACGAGTGGGAAAATGAAGCACTAGCAAATATAGTGCATGAACATAGGTAAATATTTTATTTAAGCTATTTCATATACATACACAGGTTCATGAAATTAATTAATTATGCAGACTGTACGATGAAGCTACAAATCAAGCGTACAAGGAGTGGTACTGCAGGAGCACGCGTACTCGCCTAACCGGTCAACCACCTACCCAGCCAACACATCTCACACACACGGAGCAGTTGGAGGGACGGATTGACAGCCAACACATCTCACACACACGGAGCAGTTGGAGGGACGGATTGACATGCCAACAGCTTACTATCGTGACTACGCGGTAATCAGTATTAAAATTTTCAGGTCCATCATGTTATAATCAGTTCAACCAAATAACAACCAAATTTTGTTCAGATTGATATTTGCAACCAGGTAGGGGCGATGGCGGGGGAAGGCATGCAGGCACGGGGCATTCCAGCGGCCTCCAAGTCAGTCTTAAAGCGTATTCAAGACTACGTCGCCACAAAGTTCGGATGCGGTAGAGGCGACGATGTTGTCACTGGAGCGTACAACATGCCGGAAGCGAGGTCAGCCAGACCGAGTGTGGCGCCGTCGTCCAGACCGAGCGAGGCACGTACTAGCCATACGGGGCGGTGGGGGAGGGTCCGAGCAGTACAACGACATTGCCACGGCATGACTCAGCTCTGCCACTGCATCGCTCTCGTTCGGTGCAGCTTCGTCAGGGGCAGACATCCCAGGAACATGGCACGGGCTTGGATTCGATGCCCGAGCAGACTCTTTTCCCGAACCCAAATGCGTACACAGGACATGGCGCATACACCCAAGGCGAGGGATCTCAGCCGTATCTCTCCACGCGAGGGATCTCCATGCCCGAGGAGACTCGTGTCCCAGAGACGTACCAGTACGGCGCATACACCCAAGGCGAGGGATCTCAGCAGGTACTCATGTTTACATTTTTAATGCATTTACAATGATATCATATATTATCCTCTAACGGTTTATTTTCAAAACAATTTTCTTACCAGTACGGCGAACAATTACCATACACTGGAGGCGAGGGATCACAACGCTACGGCGCCGCTGAAGTATGTTCACACATAATAAGTAATTACTCGCATACAACATCTTCATGCCTCATATTTAAATACGGTTTTTTTCTGTGCAGCAAACTACTGATCCTACATGGCACAATGATGACACCCAGCGTGGACTCAACACAAACATCCTCATAGCATCCCATGATCCTGGCAACACGGTTACAGGGATAATTACAGACTTCTTCAATGAGAACGTTATTGGCACATCTTATATCCCTCCGGAGTCAGAACCATACACCTACAATTTAGCATCAGGATCTCAATATGGATTGCAGACTCCACCACCTATGCAGGAGTCGCAGACACAGGGAGACGAGGGGGAGTACGGCCGTGGTCTTCGTCCACACCGAGCACCTAATCGCTTGTCGCCTTCCGATCATCGAGAAAGGCCAGCTGGTCGTCGTCGAGTAGGGTGATTCGTCTATCTATGTGTGCGGCCTATTCTATCTATTTATGATAGTTCCAGACTTTCACATGTATGTAAGAGACATCTATGTACGAGAAAATAAAAATGTTGATGCATCGTCATACAGAAACTACATGGAGTCATCCTCATTTTATTCCAAAGCTATATTTTTTACATTACGGCACGGTACAACTAAAAGTAAGATACATTTAACTATTGAAATAAAGCTACATTGAACTACTGAAATAAAGCTACATTTAAACTACTGAGCCGAAATTAAGATACAAACGGTTGCGAAATTTAAGATGCTATCACAGGAATCTACTGAGTCCAGCGTGGATATTTTCCTTTTCCATCGCCAGCTTCTTCTGCTGCCTTGGCCTCACGAGCCCTTTCTTTCTTTCTCTGTCTCTCCGCCTCACGAGCCTCCTTGCGCTGCCGTTCCTGCTCCTCCAAGCGACGAGCGTTTTTCCTATTTTTCTTCAGTAAATCCTGAAAGTAACCCTTTTGCTCGGCATAATATTCTTTTAACTCTCTCTCTCTCTTGCTCGGCTTTCTCCGCTGCTGCCGCCTTCTCGCGTCGCTCTTCCGCGTTGAAACTATCCCATGCACGGCGACTTCTTTCTTGAATCTCAGTCACTACCCAAGCCGGCATCTCCGTGTCAATCCAACAATAGTACATGCACAGAGGCGGAGGAGACTACAACAAGAACAATTATGTTAATAAAGAATCAACCAAAAAACCAACAATATATCTATTCGTGATGGTTAAAGCATACCGGAGGCTTGTCGTACTCTGAAATAGCTACGGGTGGGTCTTCCTCATAATTGGCGCACATGAAAAACTTCATGCCCAACCAATCAGAAAAATCCGTCACCTCCTTCACCTTGGAAAGATCGCCACACCAACAGCGCAGGAGTTCCACCCCCTGAGGCAAACTAGCACTCTTCATTTTCCTCGGCTTGATGCTTTGATCCGAGCAAGGCAAACTCATAGCGACTAAAAATAGTGTGACACACTAAGCGCAGTGGGGATTTCAACGGTGGCTGCACGATGGATGACGAGAGGCTCAATGCCTCGTTTTATAGGCTCAGATGACAAATGTGATGGCGGGAAAATAGGGGCGAACAGACGAAAGTTTAGGCGGGAAAATACACTGCAATCAGTGTCAGCACAACGTGACAAAAGGAAATAGGAATCAGCGCCGTCAATCGGCTGTCGGGCGTGCAATGTGAGTGGCATCGTCGAGGGAATCACACGCCTCGGTGCTGTCGCGCCGGCTGCAGCAACAGATGGACGAAAATTTAGGTGGGAATCACGTGATGTAAAAACGACGAAACACAGACTGCCGGGCATCGGAATGAGCGTGCGTAGGAAAGTTTAGGCGGGAATCACGCAGGAATCAGTGCGAGTAGGAAAGCGCGGTGGGCAAAATCGGATTCCCGCGCGTGGAAATCTGTCTCGTCGGCCGCAGCAATCACCGCCGTCTGCCACAGCGCTGCTGTCGGCTGCAGCAGCTGCAGGGCTGCCGCCAGCTTGCGAGGCGGCAGGGCCCACAGCGCCATATGTGGCCGCCGGCCCGTGTGGCGGCAGGTCCCACCTCGCCAGCCCATTCCGTCCCATCTCGCTCGCGCTTGCCCATTCCTGTTATTCCCGGGCGGCCGTCTCATGCGGTGGCGGCAGGGTTGGCCGCCTCGCGCCGTGGCGGCAGGTGCCACGTGTCGCCTGGCGCGCCTGCCGCCACGGCCGGGGGGGTCTTTTCTGCCATTTCGTCTCCGGGGTGGTCCTTTTTGGCAATAGCGTTGGGCAGGTGGTCCTTTTGGACAAAAATTCGCCCAGCTAAGCTTCCCCTGGAACAATTCTTGCAGCTCATTCTCTGGTTCTTTGAGACTCATGGGTAACAACTTTAGTCTCTTCATCCTGGTTCTGTGCATTCTTCATCACACCCATGGCATACTTGGAGGTAGACCCCATGCTGGAAATCAGGTGAGTGCGTTTCGGAAATTCCCAGAAATATTGATGCGTAATTTCAAACTTGTTGCATGCATGGTTCAAGATCAAACGGCCTAATATTTTATTTCAGGAGGAGCTTGGTGTCTCTGGTGGCAACTTAAAGCCTATCAACCTGAAGATGGATGGTTTGGATACACCTCCTCCAAATGCGTCAACGTTCCCTAATTATGGCGTCAGAACTGCCTATGTGAGTATATTAACCCCCTCTGGTTTGAGTCGTTTCCGGCATCAACAGTCTCAAGAACATAACTTTGAAGGTGACATTATCTTTTTTTTGTGGGGACGATGACAAAGTAACAATATTTGAGACAAATTACATATACAATTACCCAAAGTATTAAATGTAAACATGTACAAGAATCACAATTGTCACTAACAACCTAGATATAGGATGACTGCTGATTATGGCAAACCGCTTATTAAGGAAACATGTCACCTTTCGTCTAAAAAAAGAGATAAAATGATCTAAACCATTAGGTTTAATCTGCATGGGGTTGTGATGTTGTTTTGAAGTCTGTTGTTGGGGTGAAACTAAATCACGTTGCACTAAACAGGATCCACCGTGTCAATCTTTTAGTAGATCCATATCTGAAGTTACGGGAATAAATGCTTGATGTGCGCATCTAAATATCCAGATGAAAACACAAACATCACAATAAACCAAGTTGTTACAAACATTTAAATAAACTATAGCTATCGAAATCGACACAAATGGAGAAACTTTATATATAAATATCCTACCGTACCAAATAGAGCACAATTACATTGACATCTTCAAGTAAAAATTCCTTTTTTTAACCAGGATGCAGCATATAAAACACATGTGGCACGGGATTACTATGGGATTGAAGCTACAATCGACGTATATGGTCTCTCTTTGCGTCAAGATCAACACAGTGGAGCTGCCTTGATTATTAAGAATTCGAAAGCGTTCGATCGTAACATGATTGTTGTTGGATGGCATGTAAGTCACTTTCATTTATTTTGTATTTCATTTTCTTACTCTGTGTGTATGGTAATACAAGCATGTTCCCAACTAATTTTATTTAATCCACAGGCTTATCCATGGCAGTATGGTGGTAATTCAGACACTCGCTTTTTCACTTACTGGACGGTAAGAACAACACGTCATGCATTTCAAAAAATGCATTGGGGTAATTTCTCTTATTACTAATTGCTTTAAAATTGTTTCATAGAGCGATAACCATGGATGGACGGGCTGCTACGATTTAACCTGTCCAGGTTATGTTCCTGAGAAAGGTGCCATAGTGCCAGGAACTAAACTGAGCCCCGTTTCGAACCCCAATGGAGCCAAGCAAACCATCAACCTAAAAGTTTTCAAGGTAAACATAATGTATCTTTATCTTGCAAGATGAATTTGTACAAGTTGCAATTCCAGGCCAACCAATTTTTTGGTTTTGGAGTTTGTGTAGGACAAAGCAACGGGAGACTGGCTTGTGCACTATGGATTCGGGTCGAAGCCAAAGTTAATCGGGCGTTTCCCCAAGACCTTGTTCACCACCTTGGCCGACAAGGCAGATGAGATACAAGCCCGAGGTTTTGTGCTGACTCAAGCTAGTCCTTTGGCCCCGATGGGGAGCGGTTTCCGTCCCAGCAACGTGAAAGCTGCGTCGTTCAGCAATATCCTGTTTCTGGATCAAGATGGCAAGAGGTTTGGAGTCCCGCAAGATTTCACGCCCTACATGACGAATGACAAGGTGTACGCCGTGTCTCAGATCAGCCGCAACGGCGGGTTCACGTATGGCGGGTCGTCTGAATGATTCTATTTTTTCACGGTCGATGGCTGGTTTGCTTGCGCCACATGTAACGTTTGAGATATGATAAAACTTGCTTTGACATCACATTTGCTTGTTATTTTTTCTTGCAACGCTGGCCACTTCGAAGTGATACGCTGGCTGCTAGTTTAAAAGCTAAATCGGCTCCAACAAAGAAGAAAGCAATTGTTTAAAGTATAGCAAATACACACCGTGAAAAAAATAATAATGGTATGAAACATTTTTTTTAGATTACGCGACCCGTGCCTAACCGAAAAAGCCCTTAGGGATTTGGAAAAGGTAGGACGTACATGAACATGACGCATCCTTTCCATGCACTCACCGTTGCTCTCCAATGCAATATTGCCTTGCTGGACTGATTTTTTACAGGTCGTTTGTTCTTCATCCAAGAGTAGTGGCACTTTCTTTATGTTATCATTTGTATATCCAGTTACCCGCGCCGACTGTAATCAATTATTTGACTCGCAAGCTGTTCAATTTAAATGATGATACTATCAATAAACAGGTGCGGTGAAGCGCTTACCAACCTAGTCTCTTAACGCCATCATCAAGTTCTGAGGTATTCAACCTACACATGTACATGCTGTGTGGAAGATTGCCGTGCCTTCCAAAATGCAGGTAGTGTTGTGGTTGTTGAGTTGTTCACTCAGTAGAGTGATCTGGTTTAGGTACAGATAAGTAGGCAAAAAATCTACCTGATCTGCCCTGTTTGATGTGCAGTCAGACTGAAAATGTTTGCCCTCTGAGCCTGAGTGTCATTCATAGTACAGCTCTTTTTTTCTTATCATTCCAATCCAACTTTTTCTCTTCTGAATTTCATTCAAATGCTACTGCTCTCTCTTTTTAGGCTCAAAGGCTACTGCTCTTTTTTTTTTTTTGAGGGAACAAATGCTACTGCTCTTGAATGAAGAACATACGACCATGCGTGGATGATGCATGTGCCCAGTCCATTTGAAATCGACCTTTGAAGCAAAGAGCTAGGCCTCAGCACTAAAAGCCCATAGAAGTATCAGGCCCACTATATTTGCACAGAGCGGCTGCGGCCGCTCGTTTAGTACCACCTTGCCATCTCCCCGAGTGGGAGAGTGGACGTCATAATTTGTGATAGAGGGGGTACACGTTCGCGCGGCCCCTCCCAATTCTCAATACTAAGTTTGACCCTTTTTGCTCTCTAGCAAGGGCCCTTCAGTGCTGCATCTGTTCTAGCAAGGACAGCTTGATAAAACGTTCTGGGTATTTGTTGTTTCTCCTGTTCGTTACCTGGGCATTGGATCTATGATTGATTCAGTGTTCGTTGCTGTTATGATGTACATGTACTTCATTTCTACAGTCATCAATGCACCATCTCGTCACAGATTCTGAATCGGTGTCAATTTTGATATTCAAGCAATCACAAATACTTAGCCAGACAGAGGGGGTCCGCATTGGAAAGGTTAGGGTGGAATCAACACGTACACGTTCGCCTTTGCACCCACTTTCCTTCCCGGCAACATGGAGTTCCCACTATTCTCTGCTTGGGCTTATTTGAAGCACCCAAGCGGTAGTACCGCTCCAGCGGTACTGCCGCATTCCAGTACTGCGGCCACTACCGCTTGTTTTAGGGGTTGTGTAATGTTTTCCTCTTCAGCGGTAGTTGCGAGCGGTCGTACCGCTCGTGCGATATTGTCCCTAAGCAATTGCCTAAGTTACTAGACCGATAGCAAGTTTTTATGTGGGAGAGGCCACTGCTAGCATGTCATCCCTTGCTTGGAATTCTATGCACTTATGATTGGAACTATTAGCAAGCATCCGCAACTACTAAAGTTCATTAAGGTAAAACCCAACCATAGCATTAAGATATATTAGTCCCCCTTCAATCCCGTATGAATCAATTTCTATGATAGGAAGAAGTTTCCGTCACTCTTGCCCTCCAATGCATAGTCCTATCAACATACAACTAACCCTATGGTGTGATCCACGCGCGTGCTCATGTGATGAGCACCAAAGGATAGCAACATAACCACAAGCAATTTAAACCAATCATAGCAATTCACCGATTACCCATAGGACAACAAAAATCTACTCAAACATCATAGGATGGCAACACATCATTGGATAATAATATGAAGCATAAAGCACCATGTTCAAGTACGGGGTACAGCGGGTTGCGGGAGAGTGGACCGCTGAATATAGATGAGGGAAGGTGATGGAGGTGTTGATGAAGATGACGGAGTTGTTAGAGTAGATCGCCGTCACACGATGGTTCTCCCGGCGGCGTTCCGACGCCACCGGGAGAGAGGGGGAGAGAGCCCCCCTCCTTCTTCTTCCTTGGCCTCCCCCCTAGATGGGAGGAGGGTTTCCCCTCTGGTCCTTGGCCACCATGGCTCCCGGAGGGCAAGAGCCCCTCTGAGATTGGGTCTCTCTCTCTCTGTTCTCTTCTGTTTCACGCTCCTGTTTTCTTGCCCTTCACCGTTTTTTATATTCCCGGAGATCCGTAACTCCGATTGGGCTGAAAGTTTGAAAGAATTGTTTATCCAGAAATTATCTTTCTTGCGACGAAAGAAGGGCCCCAACCGAATTACGAGAGAGTCACAAGCTCACCTGGCGCGCCCTAGGGTAGGGGGTGCGTCGTGTGAGCTCGTGACTCCCTCGAGCATCGTCTCGCGTTGATTCTTTTTCCCAAAAATCACATATATTTCAAAAAAAAATCTTCATAAAATTTTATCGCGTTTGGACTTCGTTTGATATGGATTTTCTGCGAAACAAAAAACATGCAACAAACAGGAACTGGCAGTGGGCACTGGATCAATATGTTAGTCCAAGAAAATCATAAAAATTGTTGCCAAAAGTATGTGAAAGTTGTAAAATAATGGCATTGATCTACCTCGAGATCGTATATTGTGTACTAAACCCTAATGGAGGTGATGGTACTTGTGTCTCTACGAACTAACCCCCTGGTTTATATAGGCACTGGGGGTATCTAGGGTTACACATGGTCGGTTACCATCTAAGAAGATACATGCCAACAGCCAGAGTAGTCCTTGAAGTGCACGCCAAGTCTTCGGCGATGTCTGTCTTGATCACGTTTGAGCACAAGGCTTCCGGAGTCCCTTCTTGTGAAACCGGCGGTCCATAAGCTCGGCCCATGGACTGTGAGCCAACTAGGTTGGTACCCCTTAGTCCAGGACACCGTTAGAGGGGGTCCGCATTGGAAAGGTTAGGGTGGAATCAACACGTACACGTTCGTCTTTGCACCCACTTTCCTTCCCGACTACATGGAGTTCCCACTGTTCTCTGCTTGGGCTTATTTGAAGCACCCAAGCGGTAGTAGCGCGCCAGCGGTACTATCGCATTCCAGTACTGCAGCCACTACCGCTTGTTTTAGGGGTTCTGTGATGTTTTCCTCTTCAGCGGTAGTACCGCTCGTGCGGTACTATGGCTCGTACTACTACCCCGCTACCGCACTTCTCATTGAATCTCCGGAGAGTTCAGCGGTAGTACCGCTCGGGCGGTACTTCCGCCATTCCTCTACCGCACGTACTTCCGCCTATATTTGTGCTTCTGTAACCCCATTGCGCATCACGGAAGTAGAGCGGTAGTATCCAACGGTAGTACCGCTTGAGGCAGTACTGCCGCCCTACCCTCCTCTACTACCGCGGTTCCACCGTACCCTATGATACTCAGCGGTAGTACCGCTGGTAGGGACGGTGGTACCGCTCCGGCGGCACTACCGCGCCTGCATCCTCGCGCTCGCAGGCTACACCTGGAACTACCGCCTCTAGCGGTAGTACCGCTTGAGTGCGGGCTGTGCACAGAAAACGGTTGGATTTTCCCCCACTATAAATAGGGGGTCTTCTTCTCCAAGAAGACCTACCTCTTATCCCCTTGCTCAATTGTTGCACCCTAAAGCTCATTTTTGCCCGATCTCTCTCCCTAGCCATCAAATCTTGTTGATTCTCTAGGGTTTGCTTGAGAGGGCTTCGATCTATGCTTCCACCAAGATAAGTTTGATTCCCTCCACTAATCCCTTGCGGATCTTGTTACTCTTGGGTGTTTAGGCACCCTAGACGGAAGAGGTCACCTCGGAGCCACAATTCATTGTGGTGAATCTTCGTGGTGGTGTTGGGAGCCTCCAATTCAGTTGTGTAGAGAGCCCCAACCTTGTTTGTAAAGGTTCGGTCGCCGCCTTCAAGGGCACCACTAGTGGAATCACGGCATGCATCTTGCATTGTGCGAGGGTGTGAGGAGAATACGGTGGCCCTAGTGGCTTCTTGGGGAGCATTGTGCCTCCAGACCGCTCCAACGAAGACGTACTTCCCCTAAAGGGAAGGAACTTCGGTAACACATCCTCGTCTTCACCGGCTCCACTTGTGATTACTTCTAACCTTTACTTTGTGCAAGCTTATATTGTGTTTGTCCTTGTGCTTGTTGTTGTGCTTGTCATATAGGTTGTCCACCTAGTTGCATATCGAGACAACCTATTTTATCGTCAAGCCTAATTTGTTAAAAAGAACTAAAAATTGGTAGTTGCCTATTCACCCCCCCCCCTCTCTAGTCAACCATATCGATCCTTTCAACCGATATATTGAGCACTCTAGCAGCGAATGACGCCAAGAATCCGGCATCCCGCATAGCTGGCATTTATCCTCCTCAACCATGTTTCTTCTGTGCCTGACGTCCTCTGTTGGGATAGAGTGTTTTGCAAGCCTCCATAGAAAATTGCGGATCTTCCCAGGAACTTTGATCGACCACAACGAAGTCCGCATTACCTTCTAGCCAGTCCTCTCTTCTCCTCTTCGTATCAAAAGCATGTGATAAGCCGATCGTACACTGAAACACCCATTCTTTTCATAATTCCATGCCCAAAAATCGTCCATCCGGCGGGTACATAGAGGGGTACTCACATTGGCGTTCATATCTGACGCCAAAAAAGTTTGTTCCAAGATCTCCCTCCTCCATGTGGCGCTAGTATTGTGAATGAGATCACTCAACAATCTTGGAGGGTTAGCCGATAGACATACTATAGGTCTCATTGTTGCATTCTAGGGTAACCAATTGTCCATCCATATGTCTGTTGTAGAGCCATCCCCGATTCGCCTTATCAAACTTTGGCACATTACATCTCTCCCTTCCATGATTGCACGCCAAACCTGTGACGGTCGACAGCCTAGCTCATCTGAACGAATCGTGCCATTGGGGTAGTAAACCACCTTTAACATACGTGGATGCTACTTGTAGCTTGCGTTGGTATTTCCCCGAAGAGGAAGGGATGATGCAGCACAGTAGAGATAAGTATTTCCCTCAGTTATGAAACCAAGGTTATCGAACCAGTAGGAGAATCACGCAACACCTCGTTAGCAGCACCTGCACACAAACAAGAAATCCTTGCACCCAACGCAAACGAGAGGTGTCAATCTCGCGGCGGTCAATTGCAAGATTAAATTGTATTTGATAGATAGATTGATTGAAACAAAAATACAAAATAAAATAAATAAAAGAAAATGGCAGCAATATTTTTAGGGTTTTAGTAATATGATTTAGATAGACCCGGGGGCCATAGGTTTCACTAGAAGCTTCTCTCAAGAAAATAGCATACGGTGGGTAGACAAATTACTGTTGGACAATTGATAGAAAAGCAAATAATCATGACGATATCCAAGGCAATGATCATGTATATAGGCATCACGTCCGAGACAAGTAGACCGACTCCTGCCTGCATCTACTACTATTACTCCACACATCGACCGCTATCCAGCATGCATCTAGTGTATTAAGTCCATAAAGAACGGAGTAACGCCTTAAGAACGATGACATGATGTAGACAAGATAAACTCACGCATGAATAAACCCCATCTTTTTACCCTTAATAGCAACGATACATACGTGTCGTGTCCCTTTCTGTCACTGGGATTGAGCACCGCAAGATCGAACCCATTACAAAGCACCTCTTCCCATGGCAAGATAAATCAACTCAATTGGCCAAACCAAATCAATAGATCGGAGAAGAAATATGAAGCTATAATAATCATGCATAAAAGAGTGCAGCAAAGACTCAAATAATATTCATGGATAATCTGATCATAAACTCACAATTCATCGGATCCCAAGAAACACACCGCAAAAAGTGATTACATCGGATAGAACTCCAAGAACATCGAGGAGAACATTGTATTGAAAATCAAAAAGAGAGAAGAAGCCATCTAGCTACTGCCTATGGACCTGAAGGTCTGTGGTAAACTACTCACGCATCATCGGAAGGGCAGCAAGGTTGGTGTAGAACCCCTCCGTGATCGATTCCCCCTCCGGCGGAGTACCGGAGAAGGACCCTAGATGGGATCTCTCTGGAACAAAAACTTGCGGTGGCGAAAAAAGTATTTCGTGGACTCCCCTGAGGGTTTCTGATTTTTCCTGAATTTATAGTGGTGGAATTAGGTCAAACGGAGCAAAGGGGGGCCCACGAGACACCAGGGCGCGCCTGCCCCCCCCCCCCCCCCCAGCGCGCCCTGGGGGCTCGTGGCCACCTCCTGGGTCTTCTGGCCCTCTCCCGAAGCTTCTAGTGTTTATCTTGGCCAATAAAAATCTCCAAAAAGTTTCATGGCATTTGGACTTCGTTTGGTATTGATTTTCTGTAAAACAAAAACAGGGCAGAAAACAGCATCTGGCACTGGGCACTAAGTTAGTAGGTTAGTCTCCAAAAATGATATATAATTGATGTAAATGATTATAAAAACATTCAAGATTGATAATATAACAGCATGGAACAATCAAAAATTATAGATACGTTGGAGACGTATCAGCGCACATAGCGAGTTTGGCTGCTGTAGCAATCTCCATGACTGTCGAGCAAGAAGAGCAAGGATAAAAAGTTCAAAATCTAAATTTGGGTTGAGTCATGTTCTTCCATGCTAATAGAAACCCCAGCCCCGAGCATGCAAGCAAACCTAGCAGCCCTGGGCCTCAGCCCACCGAACTCTCCAACGCCACAATCCCAGTTTGGACGATCGCTCCAAAAATCACCAGCCACTATGCACCATCCGTCCAATCTTCTGGAAAGAACTCTCACGCTGCGCCGCAAACTCACTTCGTCTCTTCGAGTGCTCGACTCCACCAGACGCGCGCCCATGCGGCCGGCGCTCCGAACCGAGGATCTCTCGGATCGTTGGAGTAGACGCCTCCTGTTCTACTCCTGTGCTCATCAGTCCATCTATCGATCTCCACACCCGGCTGAAAAGGTAATGTTAAATACTTAGGTTTGTCGCATCTAATATATTTTGCCCTAGTTCCCTTTTTTCTGCCCAAATAATGATTTTGTGATGCTAAAAATTGTTTTGCTTTTGTCAGTTTTGTTTCATTGTTATTTGTCAATAGTGAAAAATATAGAAATCCATGATGAAGAGGACCCAGACAATTTTTCATCATCATGGTATAATATGTTCTTGTTTTCCAATTTTCATATGGACAATTGACATAGTCTATGTCTAGTTCTTGATTCTAAATACTCAATTTTATGTTTACAGCTCGGGCGCCTTCTACTATTGCTGGTGAAGAAACGATGGCCTCAAATTAAGAAAGCCTTCATTGATTTGGTATCACCGTTTGCAATGATGCACTTTGTTAAATTCATGACATGCATATTTAACTTGCTCTCATGGTAATAAATAATTCATATTTTATTCTTAATCTGTATTTGTAGTGGACTTCTAACATGCATTGGTTTCTGTTGTATTTGGAATTTTTTTTAGGTTGTTGTATTTGGCGTTATTTACAACCGCTTAGCTTTAGCCCTAGCCTTAGAGAAATCCTGGCTCCGCCTCTGATAGTGGTGGTTCTTCATAAAAACTGATGGGACGAGAGTACTCCTCCACCCGCAACAAGATGCAGCTGCTTGTGCTCGTCTAGGTTAGCAGCTTCACAGGAACACGGAAGGAGCAGCCATTTCCAATGGCATTTCTTGCAGATCTACCATCGCACAGCCGTGTGACATTTTTTATGCGAAACCAGCAGATGACTGCTGGGATCACCAGCTACATGCCCACACCGCAACAGCCACCAACGAGAGCCAGGCTCCTAGCAAGAACCTAACCAAAGGCTATGCTCACGCAGGCCAAACTTACAGAAAAGCAACAACAAAATTCGCAAATAAATAAAAGCAACAACGAAAAAGGGGAAAACTAAGGAACAAGGGTCGTTGCAGACCGGATAGTTGTGCTATTCTTTGAGCTAGCCCGCCCAGTTTTTTCTTCGAAGCTCCGCCACTGCATAGGTGCTACTTTCTCTAAAAAAACATGGTGCTACTTTTTTTTTTGACGTGCGCATAGTTCTACTCCTTTTTTTAATGGAGTGCTCATAGTGCTACTCTATGCAATTGGTTATGCAGGGCTGGTAGTGGATTTTTTTTTTTTTTTTTGGAACCGGGCTAATCCCCTTTCCATTGCCTGGAAATACCTCAGCTTAGAGTTATGGAAAGAAGGAAAAGGAAAAGGGAGGGAAATGAGTTCTACATTAACACGAGACCCACCGCACATACCCGTAATCGGTATGCGCACTATGTGACGAAAACCTGTTAGCACCTAAGGAAAGCTATACTACACTAGTGAATCCACAAAATCCGTCACAAAAGCTACGAGACGGTCCGGAGATATTAAGCAGACTCAAAATCACAGCGAACGACTCGAGGAGTACAAATCTTCATCATCGGCACAACATTGGCCTTGAGTAATCTAGCACCTTGCTTCAGAGCATCCACATCCTCAGCCTTTTGAATTCCTACTCAAGGCAACAGAAAACCACAAGCATCGAAAACAATCTCCATTATGGGGATCTTCTTTTTCAAAGATCGCTTTGTTACGTCGATCCCATATAGCCCAACAGTGAAAAAACACTCGCCATCAAGAAAGAAAGCAAAGCACCATGAATAATATTGCCATATGATGAAGATTTGCCGGCGCTAATTTTGCTCGGGGGGGGGGGGGAGTTTCCCAGTAGTTGAGCCCCCAGGCCACGCCTTCCAGTACCCGAGCAAGTCGGCGCCGCGCACCGCGGAGCCCGCCGCCGTGCTGGAGGTGTGTGTGCCGTGCCGTCGTTGTCCCTCGGCGAGCGCGACTCCTTGGACTTGTCCACTGGGCCCTTGGACGCCTCGTACCCGGCCAGGAAGAACCTTGCGCCGATGAGCTTCCGGTTGCACGCGGAGGCGTGGAAGTCGCTGCCTTCCTCGCACTTGCCCTTCCAGCCCACCGGCACGGGGCCGAGCCCGGCGTCGTCGTAGCTCGCCCTCTCCGGCCACACGCCGGTGTCAAGCACGCCCACGACGACGTCGCTCGTGGTGCCCGACTGCGGGAACAGCGCGTCCGCCCTGTCGAGCCCCAGGAACTCCTGTGTCCGGGTGGTGTGCAGCTCGTACCGCGTCTCCGGGTTGACGAGGAGAGCACGCCGGGGTGCGCCTCCAGCGCCTCAGCCTCCGCGCGCGTGAGCCGCGCCGAGTAGCCGTGGAGGAGGGTGTCGCTGCTCGCGCTGCGGCGGAGCTAGGATGCCGTGGCGAGGAGGTGGCGGCGGCGCCGAGCTTGTCCCGGACCTGTGCGCGGAGAGGCGAGGGCGGCGGCGTGCCGGGCGAGGCGTTCTGCGCGGGCGTGGGAGTTGGTGGGGGGAGAGAAGGAGAAGAGAAGAGAAGAGAGAGCAGCACGTGGGTGGGTCCCGGAGGAAAAGTGAGGAGAGAGGGAGTGGGAGGCTGACGGTGGGCCAAATGACATGCAAAACAGTCTCTCTCCTCCCCCAGCTGCCCCCCAGGATTCTGGGTTTGGGGTGGGTTCGCCGGTCGAAATTTTGACCAAATCCGGCGCTAATCGAGCTCGTGGGGGCGCGAGTGGGACTTTTTTCGTCCGCCGGCGCCGAAAAAGTGCTCATGGGGGGCTTCCTGGGGGGACGGGTGGAGATGCTCTTAGGGCACATTTCTAAACCAAGCAAAAGCAGAACCTACATCCCTGGCTCTTAACCTATTCCTCTAGTGTAGCCAAAAACATCGTCTTCTAAACCTAATGGGACAGGTCGTAAGATGTAATTGGGACGATGAGCCCCCGGCCATTATTTCACTCTCATTCAGCTACATTTTTACTCTCTCACGGACGAAGATACGCACAAAAGATGCATCTACATCAACTGTCTTTAGTCTATTACCTCCAAATTTGAGAACCATCATCAGCTATCCACACAAGCGTTTTGCATTAGAATAAAGGCATACGGCTAGACAAACTAGCACTAGATGGCAAATTGCAAGATTTTACATTCCACCATCAATCAAAATTACAGCACGTTTCAGTCAATCTGAATCTGGAAGTACAAAAAACTTAAGATACAGAAAATTATATCTTGCGAACAAGAAACTGAAGTTTTTCCTTCAGGACAAAGCCCAGAGAAGCAGTCAAAAATTTCCTTCAGGAAAAACCCAGAGAAACGGCAGCAGCATAAATACGCCACGACAAGCGCAACTAGTGCTAAACCCTCACTGTACAGTTACAAAAATTCCCTACAGCCTTGTCTCCTCAAGTCTATCACTTGTTCTTCTTGTGCTTGTGTTTTTGTGTCCTCTTGGCTGCGAGGGCACCCGAAGCGCTCTTCCCCTCAAACCTTTTCGCCATCTTCATGACACTGGCCATGCCCTTGCGTGCAGACTGCTTGCGATCCGACCTGCGGTTGAGCAGCTTACGATCCAAAGGCCAGTAAGCATACGGCTCCATCTTGTCTTTCTTCTTGAGATCACCACCGGCCTTCTTGCTGGTGTACTCATGGCCGGTGTAGGACCAACCAGTGCTGGCCACCTTCCTCCTCTTCACTGACTGGCTTCTGACAGAGGTCTTGTCATCAGCCTCCTCATCATGCGAGACGACGGGCTTCTTTTTACGCCTTTCCCGTTCTTCGCGAATGATCATACGGCCTTCAGGGTCCATCTCAATCTCGTCGTCGTCGTCGTCGTCGTCGGGTGCAGCCCTCTTTTTTCCTGTCGATTTGAGAGCCAACCGCATTGTCTTCTGGTCAAGTAAATCTAGGGGCTCACCAGTCGAGTGATCAATGAACTTTTCCTGCAAGTTCTTATCTTGACGCTTTCGGTTCGACCTGGACGTGAATAAAAGAAAATACAAACAATTATGATTGTTCCAGCTTCTCAGGCAGCTTTTCAGCACGGCAATTGTTTCAGCTTCTCAGGCAGCTTTTCAGCACTGCAATGTCATGGCACATACCGTGTTGAAGCTTTTGATTCATTACGAGAAGCAACAGTATGCTGCTTGGAAAAGGGACCATTTGAGTCTTCATCGTCACTTCCAAAATCAGAAAACATCTGTGTGTGATTCCATCCACTTTGCCTGCAGTCAAAGCATGGATCAATCAGTTCAACACAAGATGTGGATACTTTGGATTTAAATTAGATTAAACAAAATTTGCTTTTGTCTAAGCTCACGACTTTCCAGAAAAAAATCAGATGGCACTAAATTATGGCATTATCGTGCCAGTAATACCTTGTAGCTCCTGAGGCCATGGACATAGCCTCCCCATCCTCAGACGAATTGCCCTTCCTCATTTTACGCTCATTAATCTGGTATAAACATTGCAAACAAATGGTAGAAATAAGACGATAAGAGGGATAAGTCACTATTTTCATCTCTGTGAAGCTTTTGTTGGAACTCTGCAGATTTGTATCACAATTGAACTTACCTTCCTGATATTGGTGAGCAATTTCATATGTTCTTCCGGCATCACAGCTTTCACTGCATCTAAACCACATTTTTTCACGAGAATTTCAACAAGTGACTTGACCTAATAATAAAACAAGTGGAGTTATTAGCAGGCTCAAATACCTAATAATAAGAAGAGTGAAATTACAAGCAAGCTCAAATAAAAGGATAAGAGTTCATTAATATGCAAAAATGTGCATTCATTTCCCAAACACTTCTTTTAGCTTTCCTGACATAAAGTAGGACAACAGCAAAGACAGAGTATAAAATATTAACATGCAGAAGTAGGCATTCATTTTCCAAACTAGTAGAAGTGTTGACTTTACATTTTATTGATTTTTTTAATTTATAGCACATTCCTATTCAAAAATAAACAGTGCTCCATCAAAAACAATCAATCAATACAACAATACCTTTGCTTTCAAAGAATTCTTCTTATCACTTTGCCAACTCAACAAACCCTCAACGACTCCCTTCAAGTGCTCATGAAGCACATCAGCTTTAGATCTAGCCACCAATGCTTTGATAAAGCCTAAGCTGGCCTGGCCACAATACCAATGTTAGTACACGGAGCTTGAGATGAAATTATAGATTAGCTAAATTCATGAACTGGAGGTGCGTTATCTTTTATGACGTTACTTTGACAAGTTCTCGGTTGTTCCTCTGCATAAGGAGAAAAGTTGAGGGGAGGAGCTTGTACGCTACTCCAATAAGATCTGAGAACTCATAGGTCAAGCGAGCTAACCCAGTCACAGCAGCACTGATCGCATGTGGAGTTTGACCAGCTAGACCACCAGCTACCTAAACATGAAAGCGGATGAAGTTAAACCAAACTATGGATCACATCTTGTTGTATAGAGGGAGAAAAAGATCCCAATTATCAAGGGTTGACAACTGAGCACGCCGGAAAATGCTAGGTAGCCAAATAGCAACATTATAGTGCTCACAAGTGGTCGACTTCCCATAAATAAAACTGAAATCAAAATGCATAATGACATTGAAGTACCATGTCAAAGAACTGGTGCAAGCTGTCCTTCCTCCCATCATTTTCAGCATCTTCACAAGCACGGCCAATTTCAATAAGCACATCATAAGCTCTATTTCTGGTTTTCTTGTTAGCCTGTGAAGAAACATAAACTCATCACCATTAATCTCACATCTGACTTTCCTGTACCACATAAGTACAATCAGAAGCTGTCCTATCAGAATTATGCCATTCGACACTTGAGTACTTGATCAATGTAAGCAGTAAGGTCTAGAGTAAACAAATATCTGAACTCTACTCTGAACAGAAAAACTCACTTTGATCTATTTTTGTTTCAATAAAACAAAAGAACAGCCTTATGTAATAACAAGAAACCGTAATTATGTATTGTGTTTCAAAGGGAATAAGAAACAAAAATGACAAATTGGCAGCATGCTACTTGAGCATTATAGAAAGTTTCTTCCTGGCTACATTGATATTTGATAATGAAGTGCAAAGTATAGTATACTATTTCAGTTACCTCCTTTAAGGCAAGAAGTATTTCAGTGAGAAATGAACTAACAATTTCCCTCTTCCTAAGCTTAGATGGATCCTGCAGACAAAAAAGTGATGCACACTTGTTAATGCTCTCCCAGATACAGATGTACATTTGTTCATAAACTGTGTTGATGTTTCTGCTTTACCAACCTTCAAAATGTAAACAATAAGGTGATGCAGGCATTCAAGCCTGTACCGCTTCGATGGAAATTGACATGGCAATGACGAAATCATCAATTCCAACAGGACATCTAAATTCCTCTCAATAAATTCAGCATCCTGAAATAGTCCAGCATACAGAAAAAAGTTCAGAAGTTGTTTTTCTTGTTTTGTGCAATTGTTCATATAAATTAACTAACTAAAAACAAAAACAAACCTTAAGTAACATTGAGAGGACCTTGTATGCTCTCTTTTGATTCATTGAGTCGCTATCCTAGAACCAGAAAAAAAAAAGTAAGGTACAAGCAATTTAGATAACATGTTGCTTAAATGGAAAAGACAAACATAAGTTGCATTAAAACCATATATGTACCTTTATTGCAGGTTTTACGTAACTGAATAGCACATTGATAGACTTTGCAGCCAATCCAGGCATTAATGAAGCTGCAAATTCTAAAAGGAGGGCCCTAAAATTCAAATCAAGGTTTGAAATCAACACTGGACTTCAACTGGAATCTACGGTGCACAGATAAGAACCGAGAAAAAAAATTAAACTCTGTGAAACCTCGTCATGTTATTTGTATTGGAATTATCTTCAATCTGCATTGAACCGTCATCCACTTGCTGTGCATTAACAGCTTTTGTGGCATCCAGCAACTTTCTTATTGCATCAAGGAAGAACTTGCCCACAACATCTTTGTCTGATATGGATGCTATCTCACTTATCGCAGGCTATACGTACAACGAAGAGGGCAAAGCCATGTAAGTTACAGGCTTTCAAGCAACATAAAATACAGTCAATCAATGAAACAATCCAACATGAAATTCATTAAGAGAATGATGGAATTGCACTCCACAAAATATAGTTGACTATTAGCAGTAATAGATTCAAATGATAACATGGAGATTGTTATCAAACTTTGAAATGATAATCTATCAGCCTATCTTACAGGAAATTTACACTCAAAGACACAAAGTAGAAAGAAAAATCAAACAACTCCAACAAAAAATTGCATAACCCACAAGGATAAAGCCCCATAATAATTTCAAACAGTACAATCGAATCAAGACCCACAATAAGATGACAGCATATCTATATTGCAAACAGCAACGATATACCTGTAAGAATCCAATAGCGTCCTTTGAGGATGACAGGAATATAGAACTTAATAGCTCCAAGAATTTTGAAGAGAAAGCACGTATTTCTTTCAAATTTTCCTCAGCTAACTCTTTAGTATAGCGTTCTTTTGCTCTTCTTTCAGATTTGCTTAATTCATCCTCAACAAGAATGTCCTCTTTGTTAGTGATTGACAAAGCTTCCTTATTTTGTTTGATTAAAATCTAAAACGAACACAAGTCAGAAATACACTTAAAATTACATAGCAGTTCACTGTAACTTGAACAGAGGCAATGTGAAGCACCTGAATACTGGAACAAATGATGCCACGCAAGTCAGCCTGGTTTTGGAGAGTGTCACATAAAACATTTTGTAGAACTTTGAAGCTGCTTGAAGTATCACATGGATAGTTGCAGCAAGATGGTAACAAAGACCAAAGTGAATACACATAACCCTCTGCTCTCTTGGCGGAGTAAAGCTTATCGTCTTTCAAAAGCTGGTCAATTGCAGATTTTGGAAACATAATCAGGCTGTAGTTCAAAAATGAATGGCTTGATCCTTTTATGTTAAAGCATAAAAAGGATCTCTATTTCCGGCATACCTTGGGAATACTCTTCTCTACAGCTCTAATGATGCCCAGAATATCTCTCAAGAAAAACTGTAAACTAGCACCAACAATGTGCCTTTCTAAACTAGGTAGAATCCATTCATTTTCAACACATATTGACTGAATATGAAGGATATCAAGAACATTCTTTGGCCCCATTGCAGCAATTGCTGAACCAAGACATGCATTGAGCTGCAAAATAGAAGCATTTGAAGGTGAGCCAGCAGATTAACTAATCACATAATATCCCAAAAAAATTCTAGTTGTATGGAGGGCATTTAAGTTTACAGGTTATAGCTTTATATATTGCCTATGCGTGTATGCCCATAGGCCCTAGCAAAATCTTAAGCAGCATAAGTTTTGGCAACCACAAATCTTCACCAGCAGGCAATTTCAAAAGTAATTCATGTGGAAAGGCAGGTAAGCAAGTAAGATCAAAGTGCATGTGTGGTAGACAGAAATACCTGCTTCCGGAAAGAAAAGTCGTCATCTGACATGTTCTGCATGTCTGCCAGGTTCTTAAGTGCTTCTGGCAATAGATCAGATGAAGATTCTCCTATTGTTTCCCATGAGAAATGAGTTCAGAAACTGAGACAGCTTAATATCAAGCCACTAACTAGCAGTAGCAAAAAAAAGTACTAATATTGTCCAATTTATCAGAAAACATTCAAAAGCAGATTGTTAATGGCACATAGCAATGGCCGACAACAACATGGTGAAAGATTAATTGCATCTCAATGACCAGATGAGACACCACAAACTAGAAAGATTAACTGCAACTCCATGACCAGATGAGACAGCACAAACTAGAAAGATTAATTGCATCACCATGACCAGATGAGACACCACAAACTAGAAAGATTAATTGCAGTCCAATATTGCTAAGCTACTGAAAATAAATAAAAAGATCTACAACCCCCATTATCACAGAAGTATCAAGATAATGCAGAGGCCAATTTTAGGGTGAGTTTGTGGTTGCTATGTTCTGTTCGAATTAGAGCGCGGGGGGAGGGGTCTTTACTGTCCAGTGTTTGTTGTCACATGTTATAGAAGATCCTTTCAACATATAATTGCATTCCAAACAAAAAAAATAAGTGTTTTAAAAAAGTTGCATTACTGCAAATGAAGCCTCAATTGCCAAGTGCCAACTAATGAGAGTTGCAAGGTATTAAATACTTATAGACTAACAACACAATGCCAACACATAAGTTAAGGGTGAAAGCAATGGTATACTTACCTAACTTGTCAAATGCCAATGAAATTACATGAAATGATTTGTCCCATACATCACTGTAGCGGACATCTAGCAAACCCTCTAGGATAGCACATATCTTCTCTATGACAGTGGGTGATCTAAACCCTTGATGTCTAGCCTTAATCTGGTCAATCCCCTGAGACACCATGTTTTCATCAATGCAATTATCTATTAATCCTTTGAAAGTCTCCACAGCACAAAATCTAGCTTCTTCAAATTCACTTGCCAATATATCTGAGAAATAATTTGAAAAAGATAGATTAATATGATTTGTAAGTAACATATAACAACCAAGGAATGACAATAAAACTTAGAAATGACAAATTTATGAAAATCACCAACCTCCAAGCGAAGTAAACACTAGTGGGAGCTTTACAACAAATATGTGCTTATTCTGACTATAAACTTTTCTAGTGCCAATATTTAGAAGCCGTGCAATTGAAGCCAGTTCATCTCCTGATTTTCTTTCAGTGGAGACTGATATCCCCAGAGAACACATGAGATCCAATAGCATATCAGGTTTAAGCTGCACAGTGGGGCTGTCACCAACAGCATGCAGAATCTCCAATATATTCCTTGTCACAATTGGTTGATGCAGATCCAACAGTGCTTTAAAATACTTTAAGATGGTATTGGAAGGCTTGGATGCCATAAGAGGAAGGCAGCACTTAAGAGCATTTAAAATATGTATGACCTCCTTAGCCCCCTTAGGTCCTTCTGCTGCTGAACCAGTGTTTGCATCATTGGATCCTCCAGCGAGTAGCAGAAATCGTTCAAAACATCTTGCGATTCCATCACTCGCTGGAACCACAATAGCTTGCCTCTGAAATCTCAGGAGAATATCTCGCAGGCAAGAATGAGATTGCTTTCTCACCTGCAGCCCATTAAAGTAAACCATGAATAATCTTCAACTTGTTGATCGAACACTTGCATTTTGGACTGAGTAAAGCTAACTACATTGGCTCGAAAAACTGAATGCCGTGGAAATACTACGCATCGTCTTGCACTAGATGTCTCAATAATCTTACCTTCGGTCGGTGATCGGTAGCGAGACGTAGCACCACGGCGTAGAGCGGCTCCACCGCCCCCCAGCTGGACTTGTCTCCCGCGGATATCAAGTGCGCGAGGCACCTCACCCCCGCCCTCACGCCGGAGTCAGGCGTGGAGGGGAACTCCAGCACGCGCGCCACGTTGTCGGCGACCTCGCGGCCGCGGGCGCGCACGACGGCAGTCGGAAGCGCAGGCACCGCCACGGAGAGGAACGCGAGGAGCGCGCCCGCGACGTGGCCGTCGGCGCCCGCGGGCCCCGCGCGGGCGAGCGGGGCCAGCGCGGCGGCGGCGGCCGCGAAGTAGGCGACGGTGGAGGCGGCGATGCCCCTGTCCCTAACCTCCTGCGCCATGGTGGCAGCAGTCGCGCAGAGGTGCTGGTCGTCCTCCCGCGACGAGGCGCCGAGGCGGGCGAGGATGGCCGCGGCGAGGTCGGCCTCGCCGGAGAACAGGGAGAGGTCGGGGTCGTCGCCGGCGACCGAGCGGGGCGTCTGGGGGAGCTCCTCCATATCGACGTCGGCCATGGTTGCGGTGGCGGGCGTGCGGGGGGCTGCACGCGCGGCCGAAGCTTTTAGGGGGAGGCGTTAGGGTTTTGGGGAGGTTGGGGGAGACGGGCTGGCTCGTTTTGTTTCGTGGGGCGCGACTGTGGGTGGGCCATTTTGGAGGGATTAGTGGGCTGGGTGGCAGTTCGAATGGGTAGTTTGGGATTTCATTTCTTTTGTGTGGGCTATGGGCTGGCCAGAGGGGAAATAAACCAGCCCGTAACACGACTACTTGCATTTTTCCTTTTTGTTCAAAAACTACTTGCATTTTGCGCATCGGGCATCCTACTGCTATTATTTTTCTTGTTCGAAAAGGAGGTTGAAACCCTGGACCTCTGCAATCCTACTGCTAAGCATGCACTCACTTTTTAGATATTTTTTTACCGTGCGACTAGTGCTGATAAACTCTCCTGATTATCGAGAATGAATCTTTGATTGGATAGTTAGGAAGATGAGTGTACCTTCAACATGATAGGGTCAAACCTCTGTGTGTTTTATTAAGACTGTATTATCTTTTAATAGGAGACGATGTTCATGTAGATAGCGAGGTACAAGTGATAAGTTTGAAATGGAACCCATATCCTCCACAAAACAAGGGTAGAACTGACTTAATAAAAATGTGAGTAAAGCGACAACAACGACACTTACACACAAGTACGATTTACAACAAAGCATGTGTATTTCATTCCGATAAATTTTGTGATCTTGAACTGACCAAAGTCACTGCAGGCATTTCACTAGCGATCCATGCCTCATCAGTCACTACAAAAGAATTTTGCGTCGACAATACACACATGGAAACAAATCTAAGAGCATCTCCAACAGCTCATGTAAAAAACTCCCCGTAAAAGTAGTTTTACGGGGTGACGGCATCCATATAATTTACAGGAAGTTGTCTGGTAAGGTCTTTTCTTAGTTTCTGTAAATCTTCCCCTAAAATCTGTTTTTTTTTTCATTCCCCATTAAACTAGCATACAAATGACATACATTTCGCATTAAACAAGCATACAAATGACATATTCATATCTATAGTATCACCACAATATCTGAATTTTTTTATGTCGGGCACACATATGTGATAATAATTTTAAATCCACAAATTATAAATTTTGGTTTGAAATTGAAATTCAAACATAACGAAATGGTCCAAGTCATTCGAAATAGAACATGATACAAAGAAGTTTATTGACCATGAAGCAACCACAAATGTTCAACTAGATCATCACGAAGTTGTTCATGACCCGCATGGTTTTCAATCCATCGATGCATTTGAAGAAATTTCTACAGTCGTCGTTCATCTCTCTATGGCTTAACTGGTGGTAGAAAATTTTGTTCCCCTCATTCGCATAGCGATAGTCTGGTGGTTGTTCCCACTCGTCCTCTATGATCATGTTATGCAATATCACACACGTGATCATGATGCGCCACAAATCCTTTTGATGCCAGAATCGTGCTGGCCCACGGACAATGGCAAAGCGAGCTTGTATATTCCCAAATGTCCGCCCGACAATGACAATGCTTCTTGACGCCTAGCAAAGGGAATATTCTTGTTTCGGGAAGATTGGGGGAGACGGGTTGGCCCGTTTTGTTTCACTGGACGCGACTGTGGGTGGGCCTTTTTGGTGGGATGGGTGCAGTTCGAATGGGTAGTTTGGGAATTCATTTTGTGTGGGCTATTTGGTGGCCAGAGGGTAAATAAATTGGCTCGTAACACAACTACTTGCATTTTTAGCATCGAGCATCCTACTGCTAACTGCTAAGCACACACTGTATTTTTTTATCATGCGACTAGTGCCACTACAGGAATCAGAGAATTTGCCATCAGTCCATTCTTTGCCGTCTGCTAGCCGACGGCAAAGATGGTCTTTGCCGTCAGCTTCCCAAAAGCAGATGGCAAAGAATGGCCTCATGGCAAAGATCGTGTTTGCCGTCAGTACACTCTTTGCCGTCTGCTAGCCGACGGCAAAGAGAATAAAAGCGGACGGCAAAGAGCCCATCTAGGCCCCACTGGAGCTCGGAGCTGATTAGGTCAAACGGACGGCCTGGATGCCGTCCGCTAGCAGACGGCAAAGCGAAGCAGACGGCAAAGACCGCAAAAAGCAGACGACAAAGCTCGAACTGCCTAACGTATCTAACGGCCGTGCCCCGCCCCCACCTCTCTCTCTCTCTCTCTCCCTCCGGCACAGCCGCCGCCCCGACGACGCACCACCGCCCCCCGCCGCGCCCGTCGCTGCCGCCGCCCCACCACCCGCGGCCCCGCCGCGCTCACCGAGGCCGCGGCAGACGAGCTCGACGCCCTCCGCACCCGCCGTGCGGCCTTCTGGAGGAAGCTGCGCGTCGGGGGTCCTTGTCGCGACGGTCTTCTCCGTGGCCGCCATCGACATCGTCCTCGCCGCGGCGATCCTCGACGGCCGCAGCGGGAGCCGCCCCGCCGCCTAGCCCCCCCCCCCCCCCCCCCCGCCCGGCCGCCCCCCTCCGGTGAGTTTTTTTTCTTCTCTGTTTTTTTTCTTTTTTTTTATTTAATTGGTACTGTTAGGTTAGTGCTAGGTTAGGTTAGAAAAGAATTAGGAGAAGAAGATTTTAGGTTAGTCATATTTTAGGATAGTCAAAATTAGAAGAAGAAGAAGATGATGAAAAAAAAAGAAGAAAAGAAGAATAAGTAGAAGAAGAGGAAAAAGGAAAAGAAGAAGAAGAGGAGGAGGAGAAGAAAAAAGAAGAAGAAGAAGAAGAAGAAGAAGAAGAAGAAGAAGAAGAAGAAGAAAAAGAGGAGAAGAGGAGAAGAAGAGGAAAAACAGGAGAAGAGGACAAGAAGAAAAAGAGGACAAGAAGAAGAAGAAGAAGAAGAAGAAGAAGAAGAAGAAGAAGAAGAAGAAGAAGAAGAAAAGGAAGAAGAAGAAGAAATAGAGGAGAAGAAGAATAAAAGAGTAGTGGAAAAGTAGTTATATATAGAGAGATTTTTTATCGGGATTGAATATTCGTGTTGATCGGGTGGATTTAAATGTGCAGTTGTTTCGTCGCTGCGAGGGTCTGGTGTTCGACAACCTCCCCGTGCGTTCGACGAGCTCCCCTGCGTTCGTGGATGAGCACAAATGACATCTCCTCCTCCCCCCTTCATTTGCTCTGTTCCGGTCTTCGTGCCGATGATACTTGCTAGCTATAGGTAGATTCAATCATCAGTATGCGTGACCAGTATGCGTCTCCCGTTCGAAAGGGTTACAGTTATAAATATGCATGCATTTGCATATTTATAACCGTGATTCTTTGGAATTGTCCAACGTTATCCATGGACAGCCCGAGTATGTGTAGATTGGGTTCATTTTCCCATGCTCTGCTCCGGATCCGATGCAGAATTTCGTCAGTGCCTCCCTGTTGTTCTCCGGGTACACATCCTCTCTGTTTATTGCCGAGACGTGTATCAGGAAAACAGCGGGGAGGTGCTGCCGAAATTTTGCGTCGGATCTGGAGTAGAGCATGGGAAAACGAACCCAATCTACACATACTCGGGTGGGATTATGACCTATCTTTACCTATTAGCGTGTAGGTTGCATGGACGTAATAAAATTGACAAACTTGATTAACTGATGAATATATATGCTGAATTATATATATATTTCTTGTGTGTTTAGTAGGTAGGCAAGATGAGTGATCATGCGTGGATGTACACCGGTCACACTAGTCAGAAAGACACGACCAATGAATGGTTAACAAAAACCAAGGGGTTTGTGAAAGCCGCATTTGCAAATGGCCAGAGAAAAACCTGGTGCCCCTGTGTTAGGTGCGACAACTTTTCACAGAGGACAGAGGGTGAAATGGGTAAACACCTGCAGAAGTGGGGTTTTACGTCTGATTATACGGTGTGGACATTTCATGGTGAGTCTGCCCAACGTACCAGAGCTGACGTGGTTCGTCGTCTCACCGACGAGCATGGTACCGGGATCGAAGACATGGTGCAAGACTTTGATGATGCTCGGGATTCGGACGATGAGATGGAGGAATCTGCAAAGGCCTTCAATGAAATGTTGGAGTCTTCAAAACGTCCTCTCCACGAGCACACTGAGCTTTGTCAGCTGGATGCCATCGCACAAGTAATGGCTCTGAAGGCTCAATTCAACTTGGGCAGAAAATGCTACGACGCGATGATGACACTATTTGGATGATTGTTTGTTATATATAGTGCCATGGTTTTGATATCCGTCCCCGTCGGCCCTTGTCCGGTTTATGATTCGGATGTGGTATATTATCTTTTATAACTATTTGTTTCATTTCGTGTTTATGACAATTATGTCCATCAAGTTGACATAGCTATTTTTATCTAGGAGGTATGTGAACCGGAAATTGCAACCGGCCCTCTTGTCGAGAAGTTAAATTTAGTTGAAAAAAAAACGATTATTTGAAAGAAAAATTGAAAAGAATTGAAAAAGAGAAGATGAAATTGGAGTTGTATGTTGCCGATGTCGTCGATGATCACAAGATCAAGATGAATGCAATGCGCTTGAAGATTAGAAAGATTAGAAAATTGTTGGGGAACGTTGCATGGGAAACAAAAAATTTCCTACGCACACGCAAGATCTATCCATGGTGATGAGCATCTACGAGAGGGAGAGTAAATCTACATACCCTTGTAGATCGCTAAGCGGAAGCGTTTAAGAAACGCGGTTGATGTAGTCGAACGTCTCCGCGATCCAAATCGCAAGTCGTCCCTCGATCCGATCACGAACTAGCGCCGAACGGACGGCACCTCCGCGTTCAACACACGTACGGCTTGATGACGCCATCACCTCCTCGATCCAGCGAGCGATGATGAAGTAGTGGTTGAGTTCCAGCAGCACGATGGCGTGGTGATGGTGGTGAGGAACAATCTCTGCAGGGCTTCTCCAAGCGCTACGGAGATTATGACGGAGGAACTAGAGGGTTAGGGTTGCCGCACACGGCTTGGGGAAATCTTGATGTATCTCGTGTGCTAGCCCTGCCCCTCTATTTATATGTTGAGCCTTGGGGTCTAAACTTGGAGTAAAAACCTCCTCCAGGTCGGTTTTGCCCGCACAAGGTCGGTTTGGCCCGCAGGGAAAGAGTCCAACTCGGATCCCTGCCGAACCGTGCACAGCCGCACACAAGCGGTAGTACCGCTTCACACAAGCGGTAGTACCGCTTGGGCGGTAGTACCGCTTCATACAAGCGGTAGTACCGCTCGGGCGGTAGTACCGCTTCACCAAGCGGTAGTACCGCTTACGCGGCAGCAAAACTACTTTTGCACTTTCCAATACCTCGTGGGCTTTTATCCCTTGGCCCATATAAAGTGTTCTCGCACCCGAACACTTCGGTAAACATCCGGAACCCCTTCCGGTGAACTCCGGAACTCTTCCGGAGATCAAAACACTATTATCACATATATCAATCTTTACCTCCGGACTATTCCGGAGATCCTCGTCATGTCCGGGATCTTATCCGGGACTCCGAACAACCTTCGGTCACCAACATAATAACTCAACTATACTAATCGTCACCAAACGTTAAGTGTGTAGACCCTGCGGGTTCGAGAACTATGTAGACATGACCGAGACACTTCTACGATCAATAACCAATAGCAGGACCTGGATGCCCATATTGGCTCCTACATATTCTACGAAGATCTTTTATCGGTCAAACCTCTATGTCAAGGATTCAGTTAATCCCGTATGCTGTTCCCTTTGTTCTTCGGTATGTTACTTGCCCGAGATTCGATCGTCGGTATCACTATACCTAGTTCAATCTCGTTACCGGCAAGTCTCTTTACTCGTTTCGTAATACAAGATCCTGTGGCTAACCCTTTAGTCACTTTGCTTGCAAGGCTCAATGTGATGTTGTATTACCGAGTGGGCCCTGAGATACCTCTCCGTCACACGGAGTAACAAATCCCAGTCTTGATCCATGCCAACCCAACAGACACCCTCGGAGATACCTGTAGAGCACCTTTATAGTCACCCAGTTACGTTGCGACGTTTGATACACACAAGGTATTCCTCCGGTGTCAGTGAGTTGCATGATCTCATGGTCAAAGGAACAGATACTTGACATGCAGAAAACAATAGCAATAAACTGACACGATCAAATGCTACGTTTACAGTTTGGGTCTTGTCCATCACATCATTCTCCTAATGATGTGATCCCGTTATCAAATGACATCTCATGTCAATGGCTAGGAAACCTTAACCATCTTTGATCAACGAGCTAGTCAACTAGAGGCATACTAGGGACACAGTGTTGTCTATGTACCCACACATGTATTTGAGTTTCCAATCAATACAATTATAGCATGGATAATAAACGATTATCATGAACAAGGAAATATAATAATAACCAATTTATTATTGCCTCTAGGGCATATTTCCAACAGTCTCCCACTTGCACTAGAGTCAATAATCTAGTTCACATCACTATGTGATTTACATTGTAATGAATCGAACACCCATGCAGTTCTGGTGTTGTTCATGTTTAGCCCTTGGAAGAGGTTTAGTCATCGGATCTGCAACATTTAGATCCGTGTGTACTTTGCAAATATTTATGTCGTCCTCCTTGATGTAATCGCGGATGGAATTGAAACGTCGCTTTATGTGTCTGGTCCTCTTGTGAAATCTTGGTTCCTTGGCTAGAGCAATGGCACCAGTATTATCACAAAACAGAGTCATTGGGTTAAGTGCACTAGGCACTACTCCAAGATCTGTCATGAACTCCTTCATCCAGACACCTTCCTTCGCCGCCTCCGAGGCTGCGATGTACTCCGCTTCGCATGTAGAATCTGCTACCACGCTTTGCTTGGAACTGCACCAGCTAACCGCACCCCCATTAAGAATAAATACGTATCCGGTTTGTGACTTAGAGTCATCCGGATCAGTGTCAAAGCTTGCATCGACGTAACCCTTTACGACGAGCTCTTGATCACCTCCATAAACGAGAAACATGTCCTTAGTCCTTTTCAGGTACTTCAGGATATTCTTGACCGCCGTCCAGTGTTCCATTCATGGATCACTTTGAAACCTTCCGACCATACTTATGGCAAGGCTGACATCGGGTCTTGTGCACAGCATTGCATACATGATAGAGCCTATGGCCGAAGCATAGGGGATGACACTCATCTTTTCTCTATCTTCTGCAGTCACTGGGCATTGAGTCTTACTCAACTTCACACCTTGCAATACAGGCAAGAACCCCTTCTTGGACTGATCCATTTTGAACTTCTTCAAAACTTTGTCAAGGTATGTGCTTTGTGAAAGTCCTATTAAGCGTCTCGATCTATCTCTATAGATCTTGATGCCTAATATGAAAGCAGCTTCTCCTAGGTCCTTCATTGAAAAACTCTTGTTCAAATATTCCTTTACGCTTTCCAGCATTTCTATATTGTTTCCAATCAGTAATATGTCATCCACATATAATATTAGAAACGCTATAGAGCTCCCACTCACTTTCTTGTAAATACAAGCTTCTCCGTAAACTTGTATAAACTCGAACGCTTTGATCACCTCATCAAAACGAAGATTCCAACTCCGAGATGCTTGCACCAGTCCATAAATGGATCGCTGGAGTTTGCAAACTTTGTCAGCATTCTCTGGATCGACAAAACCTTCTGGTTGCATCATATACAACTCTTCCTTAAGGTAACCGTTAAGGAACGCTGTTTTGACATCCATCTGCCAAATTTCATAATCGAAAAAGGCAGCTATTGCTAACATGATTCTGACGGACTTAAGCATTGCTACGGGTGAGAAGGTCTCATCGTAGTCAACTCCTTGAACTTGTGAAAAACCCTTTGCCACAAGTCGAGCTTTATAGACGGTGACATTACCGTCCGCGTCCGTCTTCCTCTTAAAGATCCATTTGTTCTGAATGGCTTTACGCCCTTCAGGTAATACTTCCAAAGTCCATACTTTGTTTTCATACATAGATCCCATCTCGGATTTCATGGCCTCTAACCACTTCTCGGAATCCGGGCCCATCATCGCTTCTCCATAGCTCGTAGGTTCATCGTTGTCTAACAACATGACCTCTAAGACAGGGTTGCCGTACCACTCGGGAGCAGTACGCGTCCTTGTCGACCTACGAGGTTCGATAGCAACTTGATCCAAAGCTTCATGATCATCATCATTAACTTCCTCTTCAGCTAATGTAGGCTCCACAGAAACAACTTTCTGCGCTGCGCTACTCTCAGGTTGAAGTAAAGGTTCAACAACCTCATCAAGTTCTATCTTCCTCCCACTCAATTCTTTCGAGAGAAACTCTTTCTCAAGAAATGTTCCGTTTTTAGCGACAAACACTTTGCCTTCGGATCTGAGGTAGAAGGTATACCCAACTGTCTCTTTTGGGTATCCTATGAAGACGCATTTCTCCGCTTTGGGTTCCAGCTTTTCAGGCTGAAGCTTTTTGACATAAGCATCACATCCCCAAACTTTAAGAAACGACAGCTTTGGCTTCTTGCCAAACCAAAGTTCATATGGCGTCGTCTCAACGGATTTCGATGGTGCCCTATTTAAAGTGAATGCAGCTGTCTCTAATGCATAACCCCAAAACGATAGTGGCAAATCGGCAAGAGACATCATAGATCGCACCATATCCAATAAAGTTCGATTACGACGTTCGGACACACCATTACGCTGTGGTGTTCCAGGCGGTGTCAATTGTGAAACAATTCCACACTGTCTTAAGTGACTGCCAAACTCATAACTCACATATTCTCCTCCTCGATCAGATCGTAGGAATTTAATCTTCTTGTTACGATGATTCTCAACTTCACTCTGAAATTGTTTGAACTTTTCAAATGTTTCAGACTTGTGTTTCATTAAGTAAATATACCCATATCTACTTAAGTCATCAGTGAAGGTGAGAAAGTAACGATAACCACCGCGCGCCTCAATGCTCATCGGACCGCACACATCAGTATGTATGATTTCCAATAAGTCACTTGCCCGTTCCATTGTTCCAGAGAACGGCGTTTTAGTCATCTTGCCCATGAGGCATGGCTCACATGTGTCAAGTGATTCAAAATCAAGTGACTCCAAAAGTCCATCAGCATGGAGCTTCCTCATGCGTTTTACGCCAATATGACCTAAACGGCAGTGCCACAAGAAAGTGGTATTATCATTATCAATTCTACATCTTTTGGCATCAATGTTATGAACATGTGTATCATTACTATCGAGATTCAATAAGAATAAACCCCTCACATTGGGTGCATGACCATAAAAGATATTACTCATATAAATAGAACAACCATTATTCTCTGATTTAAATGAGTAACCGTCTCGCAATAAACAAGATCCAGATATAATGTTCATGCTTAACGCAGGCACCAAATAACACTTATTTAGGTTCATCACTAATCCCGACGGTAATCGAAGAGCGAGCGTGCCGACGGCGATCACATCAACCTTGGAACCATTTCCCACGCGCATCGTCACTTCGTCCTTTGCCAGCCTCCGTCTATTCCGCAGTTCCTGTTTTGAGTTGCAAATATGAGCAACCGCACCGGTATCAAATACCCAGGCACTACAACGAGAGTTGGTAAGGTACACATCAATAACATGTATATCATATATACCTTGTTTGTTGTTGGCCGCCTTCTTGTCAGCCAAATACTTGGGGCAATTCCGCTTCCAGTGTCCAGTTCCCTTGCAATGAAAACACACAGTTTCTGGTTTGGGTCCAGCCTTGGGTTTCTTCACGAGAGGAGCAACTGCTTTGCCACTCTTCTTGGAGTTACCCTTCTTACCCTTGCCATTTTTCTTGAAACTAGTGGTTTTATTGACCATCAACACTTGATGCTCCTTCTGAATTTCAGACTTAGCGGCTTTTAGCATCGCAAACAGTTCGGCGACTGACTTGTTCATCCCGTGCATGTTATAGTTCAACACGAAGCTCTTGTAGCTAGGTGGCAATGATTGAAGAACTCTGTCAGTGATAGCCTCTGGCGGAAGGGGCATCCCTAACTCAGCCAGACGGGTGGAGTACCCAGACATTCTGAGCACGTGATCACTGATAGACCCGTTCTCCTCCATCTTGCAAGCATAGAACTTATCGGAGATCTCTTATCTCTCGATCCGGGCATTCTTCTGAAAGATAAACTTCAACTCCTGGAACATCTCATATGCTCCATGACGTTCAAAACGTCTTTGAAGTCCCGGTTCTAAGCCATACAACATTGCACATTGAACTATTGAGTAATCATCAGAACGAGCCTGCCAGGCGTTCACAACGTCTAGAGACTCAACTGGAGCGGGTGGATCACCAAGCGGTGCATCAAGGACATAAGCCTTCTGGGAAGCCGTAAGGATAATCCTTAGATTACGGGCCCAGTCCACAAAGTTACTTCCATGATCTTTCAACTTAGCTTTCTCTAGGAACGCATTAAAATTCAGGGGTGCTACTGCGCGAGCCATGATCTACAACATAAATATAGCAAAGACAACTTAGACTATTGTTCTAGATAATGAGTTTAGTTAATCATATTATTTAAAAAACTCCCACTCAAATTGACATCCCTCCGGTCATTCGAGTGTAACATGATCCAAATCCACCAACTCAAGTCCGATCATCACGTGAGTTGAGGTGGTTTCAATGGTGAACATCTTCATGTTGATCATATCTACTATATGACTCAAGTTCGACCTTTCGGTCTCTTGTGTTCCGAGGCCATGTCTGTACATGCTAGGCTCGTCAAGTTTAACCTGAGTGTTCCGCGTGTGCAACATGGCTTGCACCCGTTGTATGTGAACGTGGAGTCTATCACACCCGATCATCACGGCGTGTCTCGAAACGACGAACTTTCGCAACGGTGCACACTCGGGGAGAACACAATTTATCTTGAAATTTAAGTGAGGGATCACCTTATAATGCTACCGTCGTCCTAAGCAAAATAAGATGCATAAAAGGATTAACATCACATGCAAATCATAAGTGACATGATATGGCCATGAACTTGTGCTTTTGATCTCCATCTCCAAAGCACCGGCATGATCTCCATCGTCACCGGCATGACACCATGATCTCCATCATCTTGATCTCCATCAACGTGTCGCCATAAGGTTGTCGCGCCGACTGTTGCTTCCACGACTATTGCTAACGTTTAGCGATAAAGTAAAGCATTACATAGCGCTTAATGATTGACACGCAGGTCATACAATAATTAAAGACAACTCTATGGCTCCTGCCAGTTGCCGTACTCATCGACATGCAAGTCGTGATATTCTATACAACACATGATCATCTCATACATCACATATATCTCATCATGTAATTGGCCATATCATATCACATCATACCCTGCAAAAACAAGTTAGACGTCCTCTAATTGTTGTTACAAATTTTACGTGGCTGCTACGGGTTTGCAAGAACCGTTCTTACCTACGCAAAACCACAACGTGGTGTAGTGATTGCTTTTTGATCTTCTAAAAGAACCCTCTTCATTGAAATCGATTCAACTAAAGTGAGAGAGACAGACACCCGCTAGTCATCTTTATGCAACGAAGTTACATGTCAGTTGAAGGAACCTGTCTCGCGTAAGTGTACGCGTAATGTCGGTCCGGGCCGCTTCATCTCACAGTACCGCCGAATCAAATATCAACTAGTAACGGCAAGCAATATGTATACACCCACGCCCACAACTCGTTTGTGTTCTACTCGAGATCTCATCTACGCATAGACCTGGCTCTGATGCCACTGTTGGGGAACGTTGCATGGGAAACAAAAATTTTCCTACGCACACGCAAGATCTATCCATGGTGATGAGCATCTACGAGAGGGAGAGTAAATCTACATACCCTTGTAGATCGCTAAGCGGAAGCGTTTAAGAAACGCGGTTGATGTAGTCGAACGTCTCCGCGATCCAAATCGCAAGTCGTCCCTCGATCCGATCACGAACTAGCGCCGAACGGACGGCACCTCCGCGTTCAACACACGTACGGCTTGATGACGCCATCACCTCCTCGATCCAGCGAGCGATGATGAAGTAGTGGTTGAGTTCCAGCAGCACGACGGCGTGGTGATGGTGGTGAGGAACAATCTCTGCAGGGCTTCGCCAAGCGCTACGGAGATTATGACGGAGGAACTAGAGGGCTAGGGTTGCCGCACACGGCTTGGGGAAATCTTGATGTATCTTGTGTGCTAGCCCTGCCCCTCTATTTATATGTTGAGCCTTGGGGTCTAAACTTGGAGTAAAAACCTCCTCCAGGTCGGTTTTGCCCGCACAAGGTCGGTTTGGCCCGCAGGGAAAGAGTCCAACTCGGATCCCTGCCGAACCGTGCACAGCCGCACACAAGCGGTAGTACCGCTTCACACAAGCGGTAGTACCGCTTGGGCGGTAGTACCGCTTCATACAAGCGGTAGTACCGCTCGGGCGGTAGTACCGCTTCACCAAGCGGTAGTACCGCTTACGCGGCAGCAAAACTACTTTTGCACTTTCCAATACCTCGTGGGCTTTTATCCCTTGGCCCATATAAAGTGTTCTCGCACCCGAACACTTCGGTAAACATCCGGAACCCCTTCCGGTGAACTCCGGAACTCTTCCGGAGATCAAAACACTATTATCACATATATCAATCTTTACCTCCGGACTATTCCGGAGATCCTCGTCATGTCCGGGATCTTATCCGGGACTCCGAACAACCTTCGGTCACCAACAT
The DNA here is from genome assembly GCA_039707655.1 of Elymus sibiricus. Taxonomy (NCBI): domain Eukaryota; kingdom Viridiplantae; phylum Streptophyta; class Magnoliopsida; order Poales; family Poaceae; genus Elymus; species Elymus sibiricus. The sequence goes on along the minus strand of CM077674.1, from coordinate 335,567,128 downwards.
AATAACTCAACTATACTAATCGTCACCAAACGTTAAGTGTGTAGACCCTGCGGGTTCGAGAACTATGTAGACATGACCGAGACACTTCTACGATCAATAACCAATAGCGGGACCTGGATGCCCATATTGGCTCCTACATATTCTACGAAGATCTTTTATCGGTCGAACCTCTATGTTAAGGATTCAGTTAACCCCGTATGCTGTTCCCTTTGTTCTTCGGTATGTTACTTGCCCGAGATTCGATCGTCGGTATCACTATACCTAGTTCAATCTCGTTACCGGCAAGTCTCTTTACTCGTTCCGTAATGCAAGATCCTGTGGCTAACCCTTTAGTCACTTTGCTTGCAAGGCTCAATGTGATGTTGTATTACCGAGTGGGCCCTGAGATACCTCTCCGTCACACGGAGTAACAAATCCCAGTCTTGATCCATGCCAACCCAACAGACACCCTCGGAGATACCTGTAGAGCACCTTTATAGTCACCCAGTTACGTTGCGACGTTTGATACACACAAGGTATTCCTCCGGTGTCAGTGAGTTGCATGATCTCATGGTCAAAGGAACAGATACTTGACATGCAGAAAACAATAGCAATAAACTGACACGATCAAATGCTACGTTTACAGTTTGGGTCTTGTCCATCACATCATTCTCCTAATGATGTGATCCCGTTATCAAATGACATCTCATGTCAATGGCTAGGAAACCTTAACCATCTTTGATCAACGAGCTAGTCAACTAGAGGCATACTAGGGACACAGTGTTGTCTATGTACCCACACATGTATTTGAGTTTCCAATCAATACAATTATAGCATGGATAATAAACGATTATCATGAACAAGGAAATATAATAATAACCAATTTATTATTGCCTCTAGGGCATATTTCCAACAAAAATATGCCATTAATAAAGAGGCTTGGTATTATTATGCTGTTGGATCAATTATTACCTTAGTTGCGATTTTGATCGCATTTGTTGTTGCATTTAAATGCTTTAGATAGTTGTATGTTGTTTTATGAGAAGTATGTATGAACTTTATGTATATATTTTTGCAGTAATAACATTTGGTCACTACTCTACTTTGGTTTTAATATGATGAACTTGTATTAATTTGGTCACTACTCCAGACTATTATTAGTTTATATACATATTATTATTCATGTCAGGTATTCAATTTTTGTATGGTGGAGCATAACTCCCGAGCCGCATCGCACACCCCTTCTCCAGGGCAACCTTCTCCAGGTGACTGCCAGAGCAACCCCGGTGCTTGACCTCCATGATGACGATGACGGTAAGTTTTCTCTAGTGTTTTGCTTAACAAATGCATACTTAGCTTCGTACATGCTAGTTAGCCCTAATATGCCACATATTTAGCTTATTTCCCCCAAAAAAGACATACTTAGCTAATTATCCTCTAAAATGACATAATTAGCTTATTTAGTTCATTTATGACATAATTAGCTTAGTTAGGTCAAAAATGGCATAATAACCTTGGTTAGCCCATAAATGTCATATACTTAGCTTATTTTCCTCCAATATGACATAATAAGCTAAGTTAGCTCAATAATGACCTATACTTACCTAAGTTAGCTCAAAAATGACATAATTACCTAAGTTAGCACAAAAATGACCTATACTTACCTTATTTTCCTCCAAATTGACATAATAAGCTTACTTAGCTCAAAAATGGCATAATTACCTAAGTTAGCTCAATAATGACCTATACTTAACTTATTTTCCTCCAAAATGACATAATAAGCTTAGTTAGCTCTAAAATAGCATAATTACCTAAGTTAGCTCTAAAATGACACAAATAAGGAATAAGAAGAAGAAAAACAAGGAAGAGGAGAAAAAGAAAGAATAGAAGAAAAAGAAAGAATAGAAGAAGAAGAATGAGAAGGAAAAGGATATCTCTTTCTTTCTTTATCTCTTCTTTCTTTTTCTCCATCTTCTACTCCTTCTTATTCTTATCCTTCTTCTTTCTTCTTCTTTCTTTCTTCTTATTTCTCTTTCTTCTTCTTCTTCTAGTCTTCTTCTTCTAGTCTTCTTCTTCTTCTTCTTCTTCTTCTTCTTCTTCTTCTAACTTTCTTATTCCCATTTTGCAGATTTGATTCACTTCATGGAAGCTGGCATTGATGGACTGCTAGTGTTTACTTTTTGTTTTGATTTGTATTGATGAACAATGTGAAACTATGTATCTATATATGGATGAACAGTGTGAAACTATGTATGTATTGGTTCTTTTACTAGCCTATGTGTTCTCTTGTTCAATATTTCACGATGATGTTGGATTGTTGGAATACATGGCCTATGCTTCAGCTTGAAACTATATATATCATATATGTGTTGTGAAAATGCAGGGAAATAACAGAAAACAGACAAAAAAGAGGCAGTACAGGAACTTTGCCGTTCGCCAGCGGACGGCAAAGACCTTTGCCGTCGGTAGGCGGACGGCAAAGGTGCCACGTGGCAGCAACCTGTGCAACCTGGGAGCACCATGTCTGACTCATTTGGTCATTCCGCCGTCAGCTGGCAGACGGCAAAGACAAAGCAGGCAAACGGCAAAGACAAAGCAGGAGTGACGGCCAGCCACAGGCCTGCTGACGTCACTGGGCAGACGGCAAAGGCAAGTGTTTGTTTGCCGTCAGCCTGCGGATGGCAAAGTCTGCCGTTAGCCACCTAACGGGGCTAACAGCTATACTTTGCCATCTAGAACCTTTGCCGTCAGCTTAGCCAGGAAGGAGGACGGTAAACGTCTTTGCCGTTCGTTGAAGTTCTACAGACGGCAAAGAAGCTGTTTACCGTGACTTTCAGTGCTGAAAGTGGGGCCGTCAGCCAGCAGACGGCAAAGATGTTTGCCGTCCGTGGCCTGGGCCTTTGCCGTCTGCCACTGATTCCTGTAGTGTGCTGATAAACTCTGTTAATTCTTGAGAATGAATCTTTGATTGGATTGTTAGGAAGATGAGTTTACCTTCAACATGGTAGGGTCAAACCTTTGTGTTTTATTAAGATGGAATTCGAATTTAGTAGGAGACTATTTTTCTGTAGACAGCGAGGTACAAGTGGTGACTCTGCCAATATTTGATCTGTAACTCCGTCCCCAATAGGGTTTTTTTTTAGCTTCAACTGAGAATACAAGCTGTAACATCTGTCCAGACGCACAGACACACACACCACACCACAACACACGCCCCGACTATGCGTCTAAACTAGACCTACAACCTATATCTCCATATGCCTTGTGAGACTTCCGAAGTCCAGAACTCCGGGGACGACGGGCACGTCGTTCTCGCCTGTGGCTCGAAGACATCGTGAGGTACCTAGGAATTTTTATCAGTACTGTTCACAGTGAACAGTACCACGTGCACTGTTCCTATTGGACAGTACCGCGAGCTGAGACAGCCCGGAAATTCGTCCCTCGAACCCGGGTGGGTGGGGTGCCCACTGGCGACCACCACCACTGCGCTACGACGCAGTCCTCGTCCCCAATAGGGGGTTGTGTGGTGGTGTGCGTGCATGTGTGCATCAACATTTTACTTAGTGTTCAACAGAATAAAAACTCTTAAGAGATCTTGTGACAACATTGATCTTGTTTAACTATTATCGTGATGGCTTGATTAATTTAAAGGCAGGCGTTTCTTGCATCTTTCTTCTAAAACAACATCGATCTTCAGCAAGAGCTTGCCAACAAGAGCTCGTTCTCGGGTCATTCACAAGAGTAGTTGGGTTCATCAAAAAGTGGCCAAGGACCTCGAGTGTATGGGTTCCTAGTAGGGATCAATTTAAAGGGACTAGTTTGTAATAATGACATATGTGGAATTAGAGTGGAATTTCATGAATTCCAAAGCATCTAAAGAAAAATTGAAATGGAACCATGATTCTAGTTTTCAATTACATGTCCACATCCTTCACAAAAACACAGGTAGAACTGACTTTGATAAAATTTGGTTGATTGAATGAAGATCTAATTGGATGAAAAAAGCAATTGATAACTAATTTAAAAATAGATAAGTACTAATTAGACTGGACACTCTTAATAAAAACGTGAGTAGAGCGACAACGACGGCACTTACACACATGTACCATTTACAACAAAGCATGTGTATTTTTTTATACCAAATTATGTGATCTTGAACTGACCAAAGTCACCGCAAGCATTTCATTAGCGACCCATGCCTCATCGGCCACTACAAAAGGATTTCACGTTGATAATACACACGTGGAGACAAATCTAAGACAAAACATGGAGAGAAGACACAACTACCCAACCAACCATTTCCGAGGAACTCTAACAACCCCCCTCCCCTATTTCCCTCCTTATCCCTAGCTTTATGGGTTTTGACTAAAAGAACTTACTCTCCGAAAGTAGGGAGTTCCATATTCCACCACCTTGGGGGTGAGGCAATTTTCCAAAACCGAAAAGAAAAAAAATATCATTTAAAAGTTCAAAAAAGTATTTATTTATTTTTGATACGTATATATAGATGCTCTAAACCTATCTGTAAAATTTCATTAAATAATGCGATGATTCATATGCTACACAAAAAAGATTAATTTCTGGCTGAAAAGCAATAGAAGTAAACCCTTTGATCCATGTACTATTTGTCTTTTTTTGTTTACACTACATATGAAAATAAAATCATACAAATGAAAATCTGTACTCACATGCCACCAGCTCTATTTTTATGGTCTTTTTTTAATGCAAGAACAAATGGAAAAAAAGAATCTAAAGATGCTTGGAGTGCCCCACCAAAAAAGAGGATCCTTCATTAAAGTGGAGAGGGGCCCTAGACAGTGTTCATGGAGGCCAGAATTGAGCATGGCCGGAGTTGCTCTAAAAGGAGTCAAGGACCAAGTCGGTTGTGCGATGGGTTGGCGATCCATCCAGACAGCCAGGAAAAGAAACAGCACGCCCGACCACCATCTCCTCATCTTCCCTGTCACCTTTTGGATTGACATCAACCTGACGGACGCGCGGCGCGCGCATGGCGTCCCTCCACTGACAACAACCGGCCGGGGCGGGCCTGCACTTGTTTTCCTCTCTGGAAGCCATGTCGTCATCTCTCGCCTAACGACGGTGCTCGCGCGCGCGCGCGTGGTTAGACGTTGGCGCAGCGCCAGGCGATAGATTATTAATGTTCACGCCATCATGGCGGGCATCCTGCTCCCATGGCGCCGTCGGTGTCGCGCGTGCAATTGTCTAATCGGCGACGGTAGCAGATAGCCGCTGTTCTTTACTCTATGGACTTCAAGTTTGTCCGGAGTGAATGATCAATGAACCCATCGCCGTCCGCCATCTCATCTCTCGGCGCCATTCGATGCGTAAATGTAGATGCTGTGGCAAGATAAGAGCTGAAGAAGACGAGTGTAACCGGGTGAGTCACCGGGGTAAATTAACTAGGTTAAACATGTGGTCTCGCCATTAAGAAACTACGCTCCTTTGGTCGCCGTCCGAGGGCCGGGCCGACGGCCGGTTAAAAAAACGCTTGAACAAGCATCGCCGCTGCCGTCATCTCAGCCAGACCGAGAAGAAAAGTTCGCTGATCGGATCGAGACAGCGACCAACTAGCTGAGGGTTGGAGTGATATGGGCGCGAGGTTTGGTGGTCTGCCATTTGCCGATCGGTCCAGAGGCGGCGAGGGCAGGTGCCGCGGGTCAGCCCAGCTCAGCTCGGCTCCACTTTCGCCAAAAGGTTGCAGGGGAGCTGCAACCTTTTCTGGATGGATAGACAGATAGATCCACCATGGATTGTAATATGCTCGCACCGCGCGCGCCTATATATATATACTTGCTGCTGTACTGTAGTAGTAGTCGGAGTATGTAGCAGAGTAGCAGGAGGAAGAAGAGGAGGGGCGAGCGAACCGTGCTGGAGAAGCAGGGCACGTGCTCGATCCATCGACCCAAAGCGGTTGCAGCACGTGCGCTCCTTCTCCAGCATGGCTTCTCGCCCCGTCGACGACCGGAGTTCGTCGCCCTCCGGCGCCGCACGGGTGACGGGATTGCTACATCTACCGATCGGCCGAGCGATGGATGGGTTTGATGCATCGGTAAGGCAGCGCTGCTTGATCTGAACTTCTGTTTCTTGATCATAATCAGGCACGAGTAATGTGGCCGGTAGCTCAGTTAGTCAGCGACGATGAAGAAGAATGATGGCCTAGCTAGCTTCACTGAATCGTGCTTGCTCACAAGAGATCGAGCCTGTCGCCGGGAACTTCTCTCCAAATTTCTGGAAGTTTGATGGGCAAGGCCCATTTATTCCAACAATCCTTACCTACCAAGAAATCAAGGTTTGCAGCTTGTTCTACACTGACTTTCATATACCGGTTTTGCAATACAGACCCGTCTCGGGTTAAGTTGTACGGCCTTGCTAAGTCTCAGTCGATGCTATATCCGTGGGATCTTACATTGAGATCCATGCAAATTTTTCTTTTTACTTTTTTTGTTCTCTTTTGTATGTTATATGTCACTTGACTTAGACTTGGTTAAATCTCAGTCGACTGAGATCTAGCCACACCCCTAAGTTGTACTCCCCGTCCGCATATAACATAGAGCACGCACAATGATTTTTGTGAAAGCCAAGCTTCACAAACTTTGAACAAAGTTTACAGAGAAATGATCTATATCTACATAACCAAATTTATACCATATGAAAATGTATTTCATGATAAATCTACTTGTATTGATTTCGTATTCTAGATGTCGATAATTTTTCTATGAATTTGGTCCAAGTTTACAATGTTTGACTTTTAAAAAAATGTAACACACGTTATATTTTGGGACAAAGGGAGTACCTACTACAAGATCCACTCATTTAGCGCATCTCCAACTCCGTCTATCAAAAGAGGCAAAACATCCGCGGTCGTGTCTCCGGATAGCGCTAGCGGAGCCGATCATCCAATTCAGTGATTCAAATAAAAGCGGATACGCCATTTTCATTAGTAGTAGGATTTTGTTACATAGCAAAAGTGACCGACCTTATTCTACTCTTCGCCGTCCCACGTTTTGCTATTCGCCGGCCGTGAGCAAGTCCGTGTTTCATGTCCTACTCTTCCTCGCCAGAGTCCGCCGCCTGGCAGTGGACGTCGCCAATGGAGGTGAGGTCGACAACAGGCATGGACAGTCCGGTCTCATCGTTGCTGTAGCCCGGTAGAAACGACGTGAAGCTGCCGACGTTGGCAACATTGTCGCCCGGCACTGTCCGCGCCGCCTCCGCTGTGATCTGCTCGAAAAGGAGGCCGCGCGCCGCCTCATTAACGTGAAGCTGCCACCGCTCATAGCGGATGGTGCGAGCGCTACACGCAGACTTGTAGAGCACCCGCTGCTCATCGACGAAGCTTAGATCCTCCGCGACCATGGTTGCGATGACCTGCTCGCTCGCCTGCTCACCGAATAACTGACCCTCCGTGAGCCAGTGCTGCTCGAGGAGATGCATATTATACCGATGCTCCTCCTGCAGCATCCGAAATGCGGAGAATGGCAACGTCGCCTGCTCTTGCTGCTACTACTGCTCCCCCTCCTCCATGACAGCGTCGAAGTGCACATGTGCTTGCGCCATGGTGAAGTGCGACTGCAGCGGGCGTGGGCTCGTTGTCAAATGTCCCCTCCATCTTCCGATCATCGTCCTCCGAGCTCTCCTCCGGCGAACTCAGAGGCAGACCCGCCTCTATGCATTCCACGCCCCGGCAATTTTCCTAACTAGCGAACTTTTGCCATTTACATTTCCTGTTAAATTAATGGTCAATATGTGTTGCTAAATATTGGTTGGATTCAAGGATGAATTTCATCAAAATAAATATATGCATTATGTTTTGGTAATGAATGACAATTGCTATGGCATTGAACGGAACTAAATATACAAATATCATTTATTTAGACTGAACTTTTTTAATTACCTTGTAGTTACAATTTGTCCTTTTCGAATATGGTTTTAACTAGTACATTTTTTATTATATTTAAAAAATGCATAATAATATTACTACGCATTAAGATACAATGTATTTATTATAAATTTGTACCTATGACAAATACAATTTAACTAAACTCCATGCATACATAATATGGAGTGTGATGCAGTAGTTTCCTTTTCTACATATTGTCTCTTCTTTTTCTGGTTTAAACTAATTTTTTTCTAGATCCAAGAAAATAAAAATAAAACATAAATATAAGTCTTCACAGATTAATCCATGCCACTTATATCAATTGCAAAGTTATATTAACATTATTGTTTTTGCTGTAATTTCCTTAAATATCATGACAAAGAGCTATAAAGTTGAGTGATGTATCCAGAATGCATGATTGTCTATTTTGTGTGCAATTGAACAAGAGGGATAACTATCTACAAATTAAATAGAATATTCTACAATACCAAAAATATTTATCGGTGGTTTGTCCTAAAATGGATGTGTTGGTGTTACGAAAACAACCCTCGACTAGGAGGTATCAATAAGGTCATCGTACACGAACATAAACAACATAAGAATACTCCGAACACCAGATGAACAACGTTCGTCTAGTCAAGCATCTTGTGGTAGTGTGCACACCCCAAAGGACATTGAGGATCTCCTTAACCCAAGATCCCTTGTGCTTGGCGTTGCTCATAGACGTCAGAGGCCTTGGAGGATAGCCCATTTGCTTGCTCGACAAAGACATTGCACTGTGGTAGGCAACGGAGGCCAAGAGCACTTCCGTCCCAATGGAGTTGTAGAATTCCCAAAATGACGTTGCGTCAAATTGGGTACCATTATCCATGGTCATCTCGCAAGGGGCTCCTAAGAGGACTATGATATTTTTCTAGAAGAAATTCTGCACAACCTATGAGGTTATGGTGGTGAGCGATTCGTCCTTGACCCAGTTGGTAAAGTAATCAATGGCCACCACCACATACTTCCTTCCCCCTTTGGTCGGTGAGAACAGTCCAAGTAGGTCCAGTCTCCAGCTGGAAAATGGAAGTGATGAGGATATTCTTGAGCATGGATACTGGGGTGTTGGCAGATTTCACCATCTTCTTGCATGACTCGCAACGACGAAGGAGTGCAATGATATCTTGCACCATCCTCCCTGGCAGTAAAACCCTTGCCTGAGTGCTTTAATGGCAGTGGATCTTGGTGCAAGGTGGTTCCCACACAAGCCAGTGTGAATTTCTTCGAGGAGGCAGGCTCCATCCTCCCTGGCGGTGCACTTGAGGAGAGCGAAGGCTCCTTTGTTGTAGAGCACATCATCGCGTATTATTATTTTTTTCCTTGAATATTATGGCAAAGAGCTATGAATTGACCGACGTTTCTAGGCATCCCTGTCAATGTTGTGTGGAGGTAAATATGGAAAAGAAAAAAAAAATCTTCCATGGGGTTCAACAAATAACTATCATCCCACACTACTTTGCACACAATCTTGAATTAGCGTCATTCAGCTCAAGTCGGCATAAAATGCGTCTAGTTTCTTCATTGACTTGATATGCGCAGGTACATGTAAATGCTTATTCTGTACTTGGTAAAATATTATCACTTGTACTGTAATAGAAATTTATGTATCATGTTTTTTCTTGCCTTGGTCTGCAGTATGAATAAAGTTGTCAAATTCGACCTAAAAAAATGTGACTTGCATACCTCACCTACACAATATTTTTTGTATTTCTCGACCCTACGTGTATATTTGAATATCTTCAATATACACAAATTGGAACCGCTAATGAGAGACCCTAGTTGAGACTTGAGCGTCCTTGTTGTACTGAGTAGAGCATGTCATGTGTTGGTGACCTGTCAGTTGTGTCTTTTGGAGCCAAGTGTCGACGAACAGACCTAGGTTTTCACCCCGAAGTGATGTTGTTGCATCGTTACCTTGTTGAAGGCATTGTTCGGATATGCTTAGATTGGTTTTTCAGGGTGAAAACTTAGAATCTGGCTTTGGTGGTTCGGTCCAGTGATGGTGGTGCTTGAGCGTCACTCCCTTTCTGAAGGCGTTGCTATTGAAGAACCTCGTCATCCGTCTGAGGTCATGAGATAGTTGGTGCGGATAAGGTCATTGTTGAAGTTTCCCAATCACAGATTTGTTCGCCTCGGGTATTTGCAGGATCGAAAGTATGTCTAGAGGGGGGGTGATTAGACTACTTGACCAAATAAAACCTAACCTTTTCCCAGATTTTAATTGTGGGCAGATTTTAACAATAGTACATGTCAAGCTTCACCCTACACATGCAATTCTAAGAGTATAGCAGCGGAAAGTAGATAATTGCATATGTATGTAAAGGAGGGGATCGGAGAATTCAAACGCAATGAAGACACGGTGGTTTTTGGCGTGGTTCCGATAGGTGGTGCTATCGTACGTCCACGTTGATGGAGACTTCAACCCACGAAGGGTAACGGCTGCGCGAGTCCACGGAGGGCTCCACCCACGAAGGGTCCACGAAGAAGCAACCTTGTCTATTCCACCATGGCTTACGTCCACGAAGGACTAGCCTCACTCGGGGTAGATCTTCACGAAGTAGGCGATCTCCTTGCCCTTACAAACTCCTTGGTTCAACTCCACATCAGGTTGGAGGCTCCCAAGTGACACCTAACCAATCTAGGAGACACCACTCTCCAAAAGGTAATAGACGGTGTGTTGTTGATGAACTCCTTGCTCTTGTGCTTCAAATGATAGTCTTCCCAGCACTCAAACAACTCCTCACAGATTTGGCTATGGTGGAAGAAGGATTTGAGTGGAAAGCAACTTGGGATAGGCTAGAGATCAAGTTTCAAATGGTAGGAATGGAATAGCTTGATCTCAACACATGAGTAGGTGGTTCTCTCTCAGAAAATGTATGGTGGAAGTGTAGGCACGTTCTGATGGCTTTCCTTACAGAGAAGGAGGTGGTGGAGGGGTATATATAGCCTCCACACAAAATCCAACCGTTACACACTTTTGACCCAACTCGGTGGCACCGAAACGATCATCTCGGTAGCACCGAACTGTGTAAAAGATATGAACTTTAGGAATCTCGATGGGACCGATACGAACAACTCGGGTGGACCGAAGTGCAATGGCTAGGGCAATCCTCATCTCGGTGGCACCGATTGCATCAACTCGGTAGGACCGAAGTGAAGCAATAAGGCAACAGAGAGTTGGCAAGCCATCTCGGTGAGACCGATTTGCAAACTCGGTGAGACCGAAGTAAGCGCAAACGATTATAGAGAGTTGGCAATGCCATCTCGGTGAGACCGAGATCCATTTCGGTGGATCCGATTTGTTAAGGTTTTGGCAGTGGCTATGTCTTGGATGAACTCGGTGGGGCCGGATAGGAAATTTCGGTGGGGCCGAGTTAGAATGTAGGTTTTGGACATATTTGGGATTGAGAGAGTGGTTGAGGGTTTAGGAGTACTGTCACTAAGAACTTGAGCAAAAAGACCATTAAGCAACACCTCATCCCCTTTTAATAGTATTGGCTTTCCTATGGACTCAATGTGATCTTGGATCACTAAACCAAAAATGTAGAGTCTTCATCTTTTGCCAATCCTTGTCCTTAGCATTTTGAGGGGTCCACGTCTCTAGTCCATGTCATGCCAATCATTGAACATCCTGAAATCTTTTACTTGAATGGACATTAGTTCAATGAGATATATGTTGTTATGAATTACCAAAACCACCAAGGGAGCAAATGTGCTTTCAATCTCCCCCTTTTTGGTAATTGATGACAACATATAGATCAAAGCTTCGACAAATGATTACATGAATGAAATACATTGTCGCTTTGAGAAGTATGTGATAAGCAAGAGCTCCCCCTAAATTTGTGCATTATTAAATATTTGCGTTTGAATGCAAATGCACAATCGATTAGGTGTATGGGTCACTCTTCCATGTCACATACATCTTGGTGGAGCGCGCAAAATGATATGATTGAAAAGATAAGCACGCATCACCAACACAAGTGAATGATCATATAAGATAATGATAAAGATAATCATAGATCATCACAAGAGACATAGTATGATCAAACATCATAGTATCTCACAGGCATAAACGACAGAATATCTCACAGATACTGTAGCAAGCACACACATAACAAAGTATCAATGACCAAGCAAGAAGTAGCAAATGAACTCTCGAGAGAAAAACAAACGACCAAAACACTCTCTCTCGAAGCCTATGATCTATACAAATTCTCCCCCTTTGGCAACAAGTACCAAAAAGATCGAACTGTATAGGACTAGTCGGCACTCTAGGCACGATCCTCCGAAGCTCCTGAAGGCGATCTTCTGCTGGCTGCTTCGGTGTGCGTAGACGGCGTTGAGAGAAGTGCATCCGCGAAGGCTTCTGCAGATGTCTGCTGGACTGGTGGAGTGGAGACCTGTGGTGGCACTGAGGCAGTAGCAGCTGGTGCAGATACTGTGGTCCGTGGATCCACAACTGGTATTGCAGCTGACCTGGCTACCCTGGGCACTGTCTGGAATTGCTGTGTGGTTGGTCTGTCATCTCCGCTGTCATCAGATGGGGCTGTCTTGACATCATCAACGTCATTCTGCAGTTGCTCTACGGTAGTCTGAATCTCTGTCACCTTCACATCAAGATCATGAAATTTTGTCTCAATAATCCGCTCAAAACTAGCCTGGGTCTGGGTAAGGTTGGCCAGACTTCGCTCAATCCTCAGAGTGGCTTTAAGCAGATATGTCATTTGATCCTTGGGTGTCTTGAGATTGGCGATAGGAGCATTTGGAGCTGATGCCTCCTGAGCTGCTTTTGCTTCCTTTGCTTTGCGGATTTCCTCTTGGGCTTGTGCTGAAGTGGGATGCGAAGGATCCATCACTATCACATTGTCCTCAAACTCTAGACGGAGTGGCAAATGCTCTCGATCAAGAAGATACATGCTGGTTCCAACCTTGGAATTGATCAAAATCTGAATATGTGGGGCATATCTGCACGATCTCTTCTGATCTGCTGCAGTCCTCTTGATAGTTTCTACTATCAGGCTCATCACCTTGAACTTCTGAGGTGTATCAAACAAATGCAGCAAATTGATGGAGTGGCCACGAATCATCTTGTCATCTCCTGACTTGGGTAGCAAAGTGTACCGCAGTATAGTGTTCGTTGTGGCTAATCTTGGTAGCAGATGCTTCACTGATCCAAGCTTATGAGTTTCAAGATCTTTGTGAGGAATTGCAGTATACATGTTGGCCATGGAGTTGTGATCCATCTTGAGCTTGGCATAGATATCTATGTCATCATCCTCTTCCTTGGGGGCACCAAGAAGACTTGCCCACTCAGAGATGGTAGACTGGTATGTGATACCCTCAGTCATCCATACTATTCTGCCATCTGGATAGAAGTGAGCAGTAGAGTAAAACTGCATGACCATCTCATCGTTCCACTTGGTCAACTTCTTTCCGACAAACTCGTCAACTCCTGCAATCCTGAAGATTTCATGGACGTGGGGGAAATAATCCTCATGCTCATCGATGTATTCCCAATCCACCCATTTCATGTCACTGACTATGGGCTTCTTATCAAGCAACACTGTCTCATAAAAGTCCTGTTGTTCACGGGTGTGAAAGCGATAGTCACATGCTGTCTTCCTCCTGATAGCATAGGGATCTGTCAATCTCCACTGACGTAGCCCGTTATCCTTCCTCAGCATCATGTTCTCTGCGACTGGGTGTGCATTGTCATGTTCTGGAATCTTAGGCTTCAATTTTCTGAGCACTAGTGGCTCTTTATCAACATTTGACTTAGGCACTGGGGCCTTGTTCTTCTCTGCGGCTGAGATGTTCTTGGTAGACCTCTTGGGTGCAGGTGCCTTTGGTTTGGACTTTGGGGGTGCAGCAGTCTTGATTGAATCAGACATAAGCTTTTGAGTTTTGGCTGGAGGTGCACTGGCTGCTGGCTCTTCCTCTTCTTCTTCCTCCTCATCAATCATCATGGAGGGTCTGCCAATCACACGGGCAAATGATTTCCTTACTCCTTTTTTCTTAGCTCCTTCAGCTGCCTCTGTGTTACTAGGCTTTTGCATAGTCTGCTGAGGCACTTTCCTCACAGCAGTCCTCTCTTTGGTAGAAGTAGGCTTGGTGCTGTACTCCTTAGCAAGCACAACTCTCTTTTTCTTAGTTACTGTTTCACTAGCAACAAAATCTTCGTCCTCACTGTCAGAGGCTTTCTTCTTCCTTGTTCTGGTAGCTGCTTTAGGAAGATCTGGAGAGCTTCTCTCTCCCTCATAGAAACTCTCATCAGGGCTTGACCCTTCACTTAGTTCTGCATGTTGTTCAGACCTATTCTGACTGTCACTGCCACTAGACATCTTGCTGAGCTGATCCTGTGAATAGATAGGTATGGGTAGAGTAGATGAGTCATCACAAAAAGCAGATAATTTTTTCAAAAAATTGAGTTCAAACTTTAGTTCTAGGTTTTCACAGAATGCAGTTCAGATGGACCGAGTTGATAATCTCGGTGACACCGAAGCACACTACAGAGACATTACACGCCATTTCGGTCAGACCGATATGGGTTTCGGTGGCTCCGAGATGCTAGGGTTTCACTGAGACTTTACTTTCGGTCTCACCGATTCGTACAACTCGGTGGCACCGAGACGTACTAGTGCTATGGTCAGAGACCAAATCGGTGGTACCGAAAATTTCGAATCGGTCGGTCCGAGATGCATTCGGCGGAAACTTAAACCTAAAATTTTTACTCGCATCTAATCTATGGAATTTGCAGTGTAACAGGAGTTCTCAATCCGTGGCAAGAATTCAGGCAGTCCAATCGTGCATTGAATCTGAAAATGGAAGCACGAAAGGGATCGAATCTCACCCTAACTTGGTGGAGATCCTCTACGGCGGCAACGGCGGAGGAGATTCCCGTTGACGGCGATGGAATCCGGCGGCGAGAGCTCGCTGGAGACGACGGTGAAGTCCAAAGACGAGGGCGACGGCAGCGACGGGGAGCGGAAACAAGTGGGGTCGAGAATTTTCAACCGTTCGGTCCGCGCGATATATATACCCGTACGCTGTCGGTGGCGCCGAGTTGAACAACTCGGTGGCACCGATATGTGTAACTGCACGCAGTATAGCACATCGGTGGCGCCGAAATGGTTCAATTCGGTAGCACCGAGATGGAAAATCTAGATCAATCTAAGTGATTTCGGTTGGACCGAGTTGGAGTGAATTGGTTCGGCCGAAATCATTTAGAAGGTTTTGAAGGTTCAGCCCTTTCAGATCGGTGGCTCCGAGTGCTCCTCACCCGGAGGGTCCGAAAATGACTTGTTCAATTTTTGTGATGCAGCAAGAATAGAATTTGAGACAAGAAAGCATAGATAGCTAGAGAAGATACTTAGGCATTCTTGTACATCCACTTTGTCAGAAAAACCAAGACAATCAAAACAACAAATGGATGTCCTCGAATGATGAAAACATGCAAACCAACATGCTCACACAATAAGATAGCAAATGAAATATGTGTCAAACATGCACAACCAATTCTAGCATCTATCAAGCAATGGCGATGACTAGGTCATCTATATATGAATATATTGACTTAGGAGCCAAATGAGAACATTTGATCATAGGTCATACTCATCGTTTAAGCACAAGTGGGGTTACCACTTTTACATAAAGCATTAATGTGTTCACACCATTTGAGTTGCTTTTACTCAATTTCTTAGAGTAAAGCTCCCCCTAGATGTGATATCCCCCCTAAGAGGGATGAACTAACCTTGGGTTTTGTCGATGATGACTTCATGTAGATGTTGAAGATGTGGATGCTCAATGTTGATGTAGACCATCAAGAGTTGGGAGCAATCCTTTGGAGTTTTGTGCTTTCAATACCTACATGGGTTAGTCCCACACAAGGAACATACAAGAATATCCATAGACATAGAGTGAAATACACATATGATGATGTCCATGAATGCATTTAATACCTTGTCCCTTGCCTTATCAACAAGAGGGTTTGTGACTCCATGAACTAGTGCAAAATGTGGAAGTTGGTTGCACAAGTTCTTGCCATAAAGAATATGAGTGAAGTTTGTTGGCGGAGTCACCCTCAAGAACTCTCTAGTTCTTCTTCTTTTGGACCCACATCAACTTGATGGGAATCCTTGGAGTTGTAGTAGCACTTGATGAAGTAGAACTTGATGAAGTCTTGGGAACCCACTTGACCATGGCTTGAGGAGCTTCTTCAAATGAATCAATCTCCTCTTGAAGCTTGTCCTTGCCTTTTAACTTGTGGTCTTGTGGTGGAAGATATTCTTGAGCTTGTGTTCCCTTGAAGGAAGTAGGATCATACTTCTCTTGTTGAGGAACAAACTTCGTCTTGGGGTATTGATCTTCTTCCCACTCAACTCCATTGGCATTGAACTTTTGTTCAAAACCAACACATTGGTTCTTCCGGTGCCTTCCTTGCTTGCGTACAATTTCCTCAAATTGCTTACTCCCAGCAAGACTCTTGTAGACACCTTTCTCTATAATTCCTTTCAATAGCATATTTTCTTGCTCAAGTGTAACTTGGCTAAGAGAATCATTAGTGGAATCAATAGAACTACTAGAAGCAACAACATTGGATTTAGCATTGTTATTGTTACTACTAGAGGTAGAACCATTTTTACCCTTGTTGCTAGTTTGCTTAGATTTAACTTGTGGCATAAAGGTAGACAAGAGTAAACGCTTGGCAAGATATGAAGAACTCTTCTTTCGAAGATCGTCATTGATAGCTTTAAGAAACTCATGCTCTTGCTCTAAATTTAGCTTCTCGAAGCGTAGCTTCTCATGAGTTCTTAGAAGTTCTCTATGATCCTCTTGAGTTGTTTCATGAGCTAACTTAAGAGCATTTAGTTCTTTAGTTAGACGCTCAATCTCCTTCATAGCATTGTCACTCGTTTCCTCTTGACTATCATGATTACTAGCATTTTCATTATAGCTCATATCACTAGCCCTATCAACAAGTAAATCATCATCACCAAGCAAATCATCTTCATCACTATTAAAATCAAGATACTCGGGGTGTGATACCTTGGGGCCTTTTGTCATGAAGCATCTTCCAATTCCTTCATTTGGTGAGTCAAATAGATCATAGGAGTTGGATGACACAAGTGCAAGTCCGGCAACACCTTCATCTTGACTATAGTCGGAGTCAGAGTGATAACTTCTCACGGAGTGGTTGTCGGAGTCGGAGCCAGAAACACATTCACCAACATGAGCTTGATGTCTTCTTCTTGTATAGCTCTTGGATGACTTGTCCTTCCTCTCTGAATCCTTGCTTCTTCTAGAGTGCCTTCGTTCATAACGATCATCTCTACTCCTTCTCTCCTTATGAGGTGATTAATCTCTTCTATGTCTTCCTCTTGGTGATTCATCTCTTTTCTTGTAGGGAGCCGTACACTCATTTGAGTAGTGTCCGGGCTTCCCACAATTGTAGCAATTGCGGTCACGACTTGATGATCTTCTCTCATAGTGTCTTGAGCTAGAGCTTCTTTCTTTGTTCTTGTAGAACTTGTTGAACCTTTTCACCATTAGGCTTATCTCTTCATTTGATACTAGCTTGTCACTTGACATTGTTGGAGCATCGGTTGAGGCCTTGTAAGCACCACTTGATTTGTTGTGCAGCTCCTCTTTGTCCTTGAGTGACATTTCATGAGCAACAATCCTTCCTATGACTTCCGTGGGCTTGAGATCTTTGTAATTTGGCATCATTTGGATCAATGTGCAGACGGTATCATATTTTCCATCCAAAGCTCTAAGTATCTTCTTGATGATGAATTTGTCGGTCATCTCTTCACTTCCTAAGCCGGCAATCTCATTTGTGATGAGAGCAAGCCTAGAGTACATCTCAGCGACTCCTTCACCATCCTTCATCTTGAACTTGTCAAGTTGACTTTGAAGCACATCCAACTTAGATTCCTTGACGGACTCGGTACCCTCAGGCATATCAACCAAAGTATCCCAAATTTCCTTTGCATTCTCGAGGCGGCTGATTTTGTTGAATTCTTCCGGACATAAACCGTTGAATAGAATGTCACAAGCTTGAGCATTGTATTACAACATCTTCAATTCTTCCGGGGTTGCTTCACGATCCGGTTCCTTGCCATCCTCAAAGAAGTCACCTTGCAAGCCAACACGAACAACAGCCCAAACGGCAGGGTTATGACCAAGAATATGCATTTTCATCTTATGTTTCCAACTAGCAAAGTTTGTACCATCAAAATATGGACCTCCACGGTGATAGTTACCCTCACTAGACGCCATACTCTCCTAGGTTGTGAAACCAAGGCTATGATCACCAAAGCAATGGAAATCAAGGCTTAAGAAGACCAAAGCTCTGATACCACTTGTAGGATCGAAAGTATGTCTAGAGGGGGGGTGATTAGACTACATGACCAAATAAAACCTAACCTTTTCCCAGATTTTAATTGTGGGCAAATTTTAACAATAGTACATGTCAAGCTTCACCCTACACATGTAATTCTAAGAGTATAGCAGCGGAAAGTAGATAATTGCATATGTATGTAAAGGAGGTGATCGGAGAATTCAAACGCAATGAAGACACAGTGGTTTTTGGCGTGGTTCCGATAGGTGGTGCTATCGTACGTCCACGTTGATGGAGACTTCAACCCACGAAGGGTAACGGCTGCGCGAGTCCACGGAGGGCTCCACCCACGAAGGGTCCACGAAGAAGCAACCTTGTCTATTCCACCATGGCTTACGTCCATGAAGGACTAGCCTCACTCGGGGTAGATCTTCACGAAGTAGGCGATCTCCTTGCCCTTACAAACTCCTTGGTTCAACTCCACATCAGGTTGGAGGCTCCCAAGTGACACCTAACCAATCTAGGAGACACCACTCTCCAAAAGGTAATAGACGGTGTGTTGTTGATGAACTCCTTGCTCTTGTGCTTCAAATGATAGTCTTTCCAGCACTCAAACAACTCCTCACAGATTTGGCTATGGTGGAAGAAGGATTTGAGTGGAAAGCAACTTGGGATAGGCTAGAGATCAAGTTTCAAATGGTAGGAATGGAATAGCTTGATCTCAACACATGAGTAGATGGTTCTCTCTCAGAAAATGTATGGTGGAAGTGTAGGCACGTTCTGATGGCTTTCCTTACAGAGAAGGAGGTGGTGGAGGGGTATATATAGCCTCCACACAAAATCCAACCGTTACACACTTTTGACCCAACTCGGTGGCACCGAAACGATCATCTCGGTAGCACCGAACTGTGTAAAAGATATGAACTTTAGGAATCTCGATGGGACCAATACGAACAACTCGGATGGACCGAAGTGCAATGGCTAGGGCAATCCTCATCTCGGTGGCACAGATTGCATCAACTCGGTAGGACCGAAGTGAAGCAATAAGGCAACAGAGAGTTGGCAAGCCATCTCGGTGAGACCGATTTGCAAACTCGGTGAGACCGAAGTAAGTGCAAACGATTACAGAGAGTTGGCAAGCCCATCTCGGTGAGACCGAGATCCATTTCGGTGGATCCGATTTGTTAGGGTTTTGGCAGTGGCTATGTCTTGGATGAACTCGGTGGGGCCGGATATGAAATTTCGGTGGGGCCGAGTTAGAATGTAGGTTTTGGACATATTTGGGATTGAGAGAGTGGTTGAGGGTTTAGGAGTACTGTCACTAAGCACTTGAGCAAAAAGACCATTAAGCAACACCTCATCCCCTTTTAATAGTATTGGCTTTCCTATGGACTCAATGTGATCTTGGATCACTAAACCAAAAATGTAGAGTCTTGATCTTTTGCCAATCCTTGTCCTTAGCATTTTGAGGGGTCCACGTCTCTAGTCCATGCCATGCCAATCATTGAATATCCTGAAATCTTTAACTTGAATGGACATTAGTTCAATGAGATATATGTTGTTATGAATTACCAAAACCACCAAGGGAGCAAATGTGCTTTCAGTATCATTGTTAGGGGCCTGATAGTTGTATTTCTGTCCAACAATGTGACACACGAATTAATTTTTAAATGTCAATGGTCGGAGGAGTGATGAATTTATATTCTCGGTCTCCACGAAGATCTTTATTTTGAAAATTCAGCAAATAGAACAACTATACATTCAAAAAATAAAAGAACATTCTGGCTTGTACATGTTAGAATGCAAAATATAACAACTATATATTATGGCATATATCATGGGATTTTGTCTTCCTACGCAATTCGCAAATACAACTAATTTTTCATCGTAGTTTGCTCGTCAAGTCTGTTTCCCTTAGGGCTACCTTCGCGCACCTCCGTTACTCTTTAGGAGGCATCCGCCCCAAATAAACTAGAGATTTTTTACGGTACATCGTACTACTTCTAAGACAGAGTAGTATAAAATTATCTCAGCCATTGATTAGTTGGGTAGTTTTGTCCTTTTTTTTCTTTGTAATTTCTAAAATCCCTTGCCGTGACTATCCTCGCCGTTGCCGTCGCCGGTCATCTGCGGCGCCTCTCCAACAAACGATCACATTTCAGAGCTCACAACTATGTTGGCCGTAATGACATTGACAAAGGAGCTGCCGTCGTTCAGGACGCCAGGCTCCTGCCCTGCCCTTCAAATGGAAGCTCCAGCCGGACATCTCCAAGCAACCAACAGGCCACGGAGCTGCTGCTACGGCGTCGTAATTGGCGGCGGTGTCGCTCCTAGAGCTCCATCTGACTCTGAGGCTTGCGTCCCCCGGCGCCTCTGCCCCCGCGCTGCATCCAACGGCAACGGCCATGCCATGGCTGCTTCGATGTACGCGGTTTGGACTCCTAACCCTGTCGATGAGATCATACTCCCTCCGTTTTTATTTACTCTGCATATTAGTTTTGGTCAAAGTCAAACTTTGTAAACTTTGACGAAGTTTATAGACAAAAATATTAACATATACAATAACAAATCAATACAATTAGATTCATTATTGAATATACTTGTTATTGTAAATGTTTATATTTTTTTAGGGCGAATCTAATATGCAGGGTAAATAAAAACGGAGGGAGTACTAACCAGCTGACGTGTTCCGGCAAGAATCGATCAGTGTCATGTATCTTTTTTTTTGCATGGTAATACATGTCTCATTCATATCATAAAGATCAAAGTACAAGTCACGTAAGGACCGACATGACAAAACTGAAAAGATAGCAGAACATCTCTGAGTTTGACACCAACACCCGTCACCTGCCTCCGGCACCTGGCCCAGTCTCGGAATTGGATAGTGTTGGAAATATGCCCTAGAGGCAATAATAAATTGGTTATTATTATATTTCCTTGTTCATGATAATCGTTTATTATCCATGCTATAATTGTATTGATTGGAAACTCAAATACATGTGTGGGTACATAGACAACACTGTGTCCCTAGTAAGCCTCTAGTTGACTAGCTCGTTGATCAAAAAATGGTGAAGGTTTCCTAGCCATGGACATGAGATGTCATTTGATAACGGGATCACATCATTAGGAGAATGATGTGATGGACAAGACCCAAACTATAAACGTAGCATATGATCGTGTCAGTTTATTGCTATTGTTTTCCGCATGTCAAGTATCTGTTCCTATGACCATGAGATCATGCAACTCCCTGACATCGGAGGAGTACCTTGTGTGTATCAAACGTTGCAACGTAACTGGGTGACTATAAAGGTGCTCTACAGGTATCTCCGAGGGTGTCTGTTGGGTTGGCATGGATCAAGACTGGGATTTGTTACTCCGTGTGACGGAGAGGTATCTCAGGGCCCACTCGGTAATACAACATCACAATGAGCCTTGCAAGCAATGTGACTAAAGTGTTAGCCACGAGATCTTGTATTACGGAATGAGTAAAGAGACTTGCCGGTAACGAGATTGAACTAGGTATAGAGATACCGACGATCGAATCTCGGGCAAGTAACATACCGAAGAACAAAGGGAACAGCATACGGGATTAACTGAATCCTTGACATAGAGGTTCGACCGATAAAGATCTTCGTAGAATATGTAGGAGCCAATATGGGCATCCAGGTCCCGCTATTGGTTATTGGCCGTAGAGGTGTCTCGGTCATGTCTACATAGTTCTCGAACCCGCAGGGTCTACACACTTAACGTTTGGTGACGATTAGTATAGTTGAGTTATTTTGTTGGTGACCGAAGGTTGTTCGGAGTCCCGGATAAGATCCCGGACATGACGAGGAACTCCGGAATAGTCCGGAGGTAAAGATTGATATATGTGATAATAGTGTTTTGATCTCCGGAAGGGTTCCGGAATTCACCGGAAGGGGTTCCGAATGTTTACCGAAGTGTTCGGGTGCAGCAACACTTTATATGAGCCAAAGGGGTAAAGCCCACGAGGTATTGGAAAGTGCAAAAGGAAGTTTTGCTGCTGCCTTAAGCGGTACTACCGCTGGTAAGGCAGTACTATCGCGTAAGCGGTACTACCGCTCATGTGAAAGCGGTACTACCGCTCGTGAGCGGTACTACCGCTTGTGCGCGATACTGCTGGAATCCGAGTTAGACTCTTTCCGTGCGGGCCAAACCGATCTTGTGCGGGAAAAACCGACCTTGTGGAGGCTTTCTCTCCAAGTTTAGACCCTAGGGCTCAACATATAAATAGAGGGGCAGGGCTAACACACGGGACACATTAAGATTTCCCAAGCCGTGTGTCGGCAACCCTAACCCTCTAGTTCTCCCGTCATAATCTCCGTAGTGCTTGGCGAAGCCCTGCAGAGATTGTTCCTCACCACAATCACCACGCCGTCGTGCTGCCGGAACTCATCTACTACTTCACCATCGCTCGCTGGATCGAGGAGGTGAAGGCGTCATCAAGCCGTACGTGTGTTGAACGCGGAGGTGCCGTCCGTTCGTCACTAGTTCATGATTGGATCGAGGGACGACTTGCGATTTGGATCGCGGAGACGTTCGACTACATCAACCGCGTTTCTTAACGCTTCCGCTTAGCGATCTACAAGGGTATGTAGATTCACTCTCCCTCTCGTAGATGCTCATCACCATGGATAGATCTTGTGTGTGCGTAGGAATTTTTTTGTTTCCCATGCAACGTTCCCCAACAGTGGTATCAGAGCTAGGTCTATGCGTAGATGAGATCTCGAGTAGAACACAAACGAGTTGTGGGCGTGGGTGTATACATATTGCTTGCCGTTACTAGTTGATACTTGATTCGGCGGTATTGTGAGATGAAGCGGCCCGGACCAACATTACTCGTACGCTTACGAGAGACTGGTTCCTTCAACTGACATGTAACTTCGTTGCATAAAGATGGCTAGCGGGTGTGTCGTGGTATTTTCACGGCAGATGCTCTCGTGAGAGAACTTAGGTGTGAGGCCAACGCATCTAAGAGGTAGCTTGAGAGGGGTTGATCAGGATCGAGAGACGCGAGATTTTACCCAGGTTCGGCTCCTCGCGGTGGAGGTAAAAGCCTACATCCTGCTTGATTGATATTGATGTTGATCTTGGTTACAAGGGAGGTGTTACGAAACCTCTAATCTCAAGAGCTTCTAATCTCTAAAGCCTCTAATTTGTCTGTCTAGACCTATGAAGCTTGTAACTTGTAATCTGTCCCTTTCGGGGTGCCCTACCCCTCCTTATATAAGTTGGAGGGGAGGCTTACATGAAGAGTCCTAGTCGGACTTGGATCGAAGATATTCTGTCTTCTTATCACGGCCTTCTCATCTTGGGCCTCTCATCTTGGGCTTCTCTTCTTCCGGGCGACTCTCAGCGTAAGCCTCAGGGCGGCTCTCAGCATAAGCCTCAGGGCTGCTCTCAGCATAAGCCTCAGGGCTGCTCTCAGATAAGCCTCAGGGCGGCTCTCAGCATAAGCCTCAGGGCTGCTCTCAGCATAAGCCTCAGGGCTGCTTACAGCTTCAGCCTCCAGGACTCATCTTCAGGGTCTCGTCCTCAGGGCTCATCTTCAGGGTCACCATAAGAGCCGCCAAGTCTTGGGCGGGTCTTACCGCGGGGTATATCCCCGACAGGGTGTCTGTCTCTCTCACTTTAGTTGAATCGATTTCAATGAAGAGGGTTCTTTTAGAAGATCAAAAAGCAATCACTACACCATGTTGTGGTTTTGCGTAGGTAAGAACGGTTCTTGCTAACCCGTAGCAGCCACGTAAAATTTGCAACAACAATTAGAGGACGTCTAACTTGTTTTTGCAGGGTATGTTGTGATGTGATATGGCCAATTACATGATGAGATATATGTGATGTATGAGATGATCATGTGTTGTATAGAATATCACGACTTGCATGTCGATGAGTACGGCAACTGGCAGGAGCCATAGAGTTGTCTTTAATTATTTTCGCCGTTTTGCTTTACTTTATCGCTATGAGTTAGCAATAGTCGTGGAAGCAACAGTCGGCGCGACAACCTTATGGCGAGACGTTGATGGAGATCAAGATGATGGAGATCATGGTGTCATGCCGGTGACGATGGAGATCATGCCGGTGCTTTGGAGATGGAGATCAAAAGCACAAGTTCATGGCCATATCATGTCACTTATGATTTGCATGTGATGTTAATCCTTTTATGCATCTTATTTTGCTTAGGACGACGGTAGCATTATAAGGTGATCCCTCACTTAAATTTCAAGATAAAATTGTGTTCTCCCCGAGTGTGCACCGTTGCGAAAGTTCGTCGTTTCGAGACACCACGTGATGATCGGGTGTGATAGACTCTACGTTCACATACAACGGGTGCAAGCCTGTGTTGCACATGCGGAACACTCGGGTTAAACTTGACGAGCCTAGCATGTACAGACATGGCCTCGGAACACAAGAGACCGAAAGGTCGAACATGAGTCATATAGTAGATATGATCAACATGAAGATGTTCACCATTGAAACCACCTCAGCTCACGTGATGATCGGACTTGAGTTGGTGGATTTGGATCATGTTACACTCGAGTGACCGGAGGGATGTCAATTTGAGTGGGAGTTTTTAAGTAATATAATTAACTAAACTCATTATCTTGAACAATAGTCTAAGTTGTCTTTGCTATATTTATGTTGTAGATCATGGCTCGCGCAGTAGCACCCCTGAATTTTAATGCGTTCCTAGAGAAAGCTAAGTTGAAAGATGATGGAAGTAACTTTGTGGACTGGGCCCGTAATCTAAGGATTATCCTTACGGCTTCCCAGAAGACTTATGTCCTTGATGCACCGCTTGGTGATCCACCCGCTCCAGTTGAGTCTCTAGACGTTGTGAACGCCTGGCAGGCTCGTTCTGAAGATTACTCAATAGTTCAATGTGCAATATTGTATGGCTTAGAACCGGGACTTCAAAGACATTTTGAACGTCATGGAGCATATGAGATGTTCCAGGAGTTAAAGTTTATCTTTCAGAAGAATGCCCGGATCGAGAGATATGAGATCTCCGATAAGTTCTATGCTTGCAAGATGGAGGAGAACGGGTCTATCAGTGATCACGTACTCAGAATGTCTGGGTACTCCACCCGTCTGGCTGAATTGGGGATGCCCCTTCCGCCAGAGGCTATCACTGACAGAGTTCTTCAATCATTGCCACCTAGCTACAAGAGCTTCGTGTTGAACTATAACATGCACGGGATGAACAAGTCAGTCGCCGAGCTGTTTGCGATGCTGAAAGCCGCTGAGTCTGAAATTCAGAAGGAGCATCAAGTGTTGATGGTCAATAAAACCACTAGTTTCAAGAAAAATGGCAAGGGTAAGAAGGGTAACTCCAAGAAGAGTGGCAAAGCAGTTGCTCCTCTCGTGAAGAAACCCAAGACTGGACCCAAACCAGAAACTGTGTGCTTTCATTGCAAGGGAACTGGACACTGGAAGCGGAACTGCCCCAAGTATTTGGCTGACAAGAAGGCGGCCAACAACAAACAAGGTATATATGATATACATGTTATTGATGTGTACCTTACCAACTCTCGTTGTAGTGCCTGGGTATTTGATACCGGTGCGGTTGCTCATATTTGCAACTCAAAACAGGAACTGCGGAATAGACGGAGGCTGGCAAAGGACGAAGTGACGATGCGCGTGGGAAATGGTTCCAAGGTTGATGTGATCGCCGTCGGCACGCTCGCTCTTCGATTACCATCGGGATTAGTGATGAACCTGAATAAATGTTATTTGGTGCCTGCGTTAAGCATGAACATTATATCTGGATCTTGTTTATTGCGAGACGGTTACTCATTTAAAACAGAGAATAATGATTGTTCTATTTATATGAGTAATATCTTTTATGGTCATGCACCCGATGTGAGGGGTTTATTCTTATTGAATCTCGATAGTAATGATACACATGTTCATAACATTGATGCCAAAAGATGTAGAATTGATAATGATAATACCACTTTCTTGTGGCACTGCCGTTTAGGTCATATTGGCGTAAAACGCATGAGGAAGCTCCATGCTGATGGACTTTTGGAGTCACTTGATTTTGAATCACTTGACACATGTGAGCCATGCCTCATGGGCAAGATGACTAAAACGCCGTTCTCTAGAACAATGGAACGGGCAAGTGACTTGTTGGAAATCATACATACTGATGTGTGCGGTCCGATGAGCATTGAGGCGCGCGGTGGTTATCATTACTTTCTCACCTTCACTGATGACTTAAGTAGATATGGGTATATTTACTTAATGAAACACAAGTCTGAAACATTTGAAAAGTTCAAACAATTTCAGAGTGAAGTTGAGAATCATCGTAACAAGAAGATTAAATTCCTACGATCTGATCGAGGAGGAGAATATCTGAGTTATGAGTTTGGCAGTCACTTAAGACAATGTGGAATTGTTTCACAACTGACACCGCCTGGAACACCACAGCGTAATGGTGTGTCCGAACGTCGTAATCGAACCTTATTGGATATGGTGCGATCTATGATGTCTCTTGCCGATTTGCCACTATCGTTTTGGGGTTATGCATTAGAGACAGCTGCATTCACTTTAAATAGGGCACCATCGAAATCCGTTGAGACGACGCCATATGAACTTTGGTTTGGCAAGAAGCCAAAGCTGTCGTTTCTTAAAGTTTGGGGATGTGATGCTTATGTCAAAAAGCTTCAGCCTGAAAAGCTGGAACCCAAAGCGGAGAAATGCGTCTTCATAGGATACCCAAAAGAGACAGTTGGGTATACCTACCTCAGATCCGAAGGCAAAGTGTTTGTCGCTAAAAACGGAACGTTTCTTGAGAAAGAGTTTCTCTCAAAAGAATTGAGTGGGGGGAAGATAGAACTTGATGAGGTTGTTGAACCTTTACTTCAACCTGAAAGTAGCGCAGCGCAGAAAGATGTTTCTGTAGAGCCTACATCAGCTGAAGAGGAAGTTAATGATGATGATCATGAAGCTTTGGATCAAGTTGCTATCAAACCTCGTAGGTCGACAAGGACGTGTACTGCTCCTGAGTGGTACGGCAACCCTGTCTTAGAGGTCATGTTGTTGGACAACGATGAACCTACGAGCTATGGAGAAGCGATGATGGGCCCGGATTCCGAGAAGTGGTTAGAGGCCATGAAATCCGAGATGGGATCCATGTATGAAAACAAAGTATGGACTTTGGAAGTATTACCTGAAGGGCGTAAGGCCATTCAGAACAAATGGATCTTTAAGAGGAAGACGGACGCGGACGGTAATGTCACCGTCTATAAAGCTCGACTTGTGGCAAAGGGTTTTTCACAAGTTCAAGGAGTTGACTACGATGAGACCTTCTCACCCGTAGCGATGCTTAAGTCCGTCAGAATCATGTTAGCAATAGCTGCCTTTTTCGATTATGAAATTTGGCAGATGGATGTCAAAACAGCGTTCCTTAACGGTTTCCTTAAGGAAGAGTTGTATATGATGCAACCAGAAGGTTTTGTCGATCCAGAGAATGCTGACAAAGTTTGCAAACTCCAGCGATCCATTTATGGACTGGTGCAAGCATCTCGGAGTTGGAATCTTCGCTTTAATGAGGTGATCGAAGCGTTCGAGTTTATACAAGTTTACGGAGAAGCTTGTATTTACAAGAAAGTGAGTGGGAGATCTATAGCGTTTCTAATATTATATGTGGATGACATATTACTGATTGGAAACAATATAGAAATGTTGGAAAGCATGAAGGAATATTTGAACAAGAGTTTTTCAATGAAGGACCTAGGAGAAGCTGCTTTCATATTAGGCATCAAGATCTATAGAGATAGATCGAGACGTTTAATAGGACTTTCACAAAGCACATACCTTGATAAGATTTTGAAGAAGTTCAAAATGGATCAGTCCAAGAAGGGGTTCTTGCCTGTATTGCAAGGTGTGAAGTAGAGTAAGACTCAATGCCCAGTGACTGCAAAAGATAGAGAAAAGATGAGTGTCGTCCCCTATGCCTCAGCCATAGGCTCTATCATGTATGCAATGCTGTGCACAAGACCCGATGTCAACCTTGCCATAAGTATGGTCGGAAGGTTTCAAAGTGATCCAGGAATGGAACACTGGACGGCAGTCAAGAATATCCTGAAATACCTGAAAAGGACTAAGGACATGTTTCTCGTTTATGGAGGTGATCAAGAGCTCGTCGTAAAAGGTTACGTCGATGCAAGCTTTGACACTGATCCGGATGACTCTAAGTCGCAAACCGGATACGTATTTATTCTTAATGGGGGTGCGGTTAGCTGGTGCAGTTCCAAGCAAAGCGTGGTAGCTGATTCTACATGCGAAGCGGAGTACATCGCTGCCTCGGAGGCGGCGAAGGAAGGTGTCTGGATGAAGGAGTTCATGACAGATCTTGGAGTAGTGCCTAGTGCGCTTAACCCAATGACTCTGTTTTGTGATAATACTGGTGCCATTGCTCTAGCCAAGGAACCAAGATTTCACAAGAGGACCAGACACATAAAGCAACGTTTCAATTCCATCCGCGATTACATCAAGGAGGACGACATAAATATTTGCAAAGTACACACGGATCTGAATGTTGCAGATCCGATGACTAAACCTCTTCCAAGGGCTAAACATGAACAACACCAGAACTGCATGGGTGTTCGATTCATTACAATGTAAATCACATAGTGATGTGAACTAGATTATTGACTCTAGTGCAAGTGGGAGACTGTTGGAAATATATCCTAGAGGCAATAATAAATTGGTTATTATTATATTTCCTTGTTCATGATAATCGTTTATTATCCATGCTATAATTGTATTGATTGGAAACTCAAATACATGTGTGGGTACATAGACAACACTGTGTCCCTAGTAAGCCTCTAGTTGACTAGCTCGTTGATCAAAAGATGGTGAAGGTTTCCTAGCCATGGACATGAGATGTCATTTGATAACGGGATCACATCATTAGGAGAATGATGTGATGGACAAGACCCAAACTATAAACGTAGCATATGATCGTGTCAGTTTATTGCTATTGTTTTCCGCATGTCAAGTATCTGTTCCTATGACCATGAGATCATGCAACTCCCTGACATCGGAGGAGTACCTTGTGTGTATCAAACGTCGCAACGTAACTGGGTGACTATAAAGGTGCTCTACAGGTATCTCCGAGGGTGTCTGTTGGGTTGGCATGGATCAAGACTGGGATTTGTTACTCCGTGTGACGGAGAGGTATCTCAGGGCCCACTCGGTAATACAACATCACAATGAGCCTTGCAAGCAATGTGACTAAAGTGTTAGCCACGAGATCTTGTATTACGGAACGAGTAAAGAGACTTGCCGGTAACGAGATTGAACTAGGTATAGAGATACCGACGATCGAATCTCGGGCAAGTAACATACCGAAGAACAAAGGGAACAACATACGGGATTAACTGAATCCTTGACATAGAGGTTCGACCGATAAAGATCTTTGTAGAATATGTAGGAGCCAATATGGGCATCCAGGTCCCGCTATTGGTTATTGGCCGTAGAGGTGTCTCGGTCATGTCTACATAGTTCTCGAACCCGCAGGGTCTACACACTTAACGTTTGGTGACGATTAGTATAGTTGAGTTATTTTGTTGGTGACCGAAGGTTGTTCGGAGTCCCGGATAAGATCCCGGACATGACGAGGAACTCCGGAATAGTCCGGAGGTAAAGATTGATATATGTGATAATAGTGTTTTGATCTCCGGAAGGGTTCCGGAATTCACCGGAAGGGGTTCCGAATGTTTACCGAAGTGTTCGGGTGCAGCAACACTTTATATGAGCCAAAGGGGTAAAGCCCACGAGGTATTGGAAAGTGCAAAAGGAAGTTTTGCTGCTGCCTTAAGCGGTACTACCGCTGGTAAGGCAGTACTACCGCGTAAGCGGTACTACCGCTCATGTGAAAGCGGTACTACCGCTCAAGCGGTACTACCGCTTGTGCGCGATACTGCTGGAATCCGAGTTAGACTCTTTCCGTGCGGGCCAAACCGACCTTGTGCGGGCAAAACCGACCTTGTGGAGGCTTTCTCTCCAAGTTTAGACCCTAGGGCTCAACATATAAATAGAGGGGCAGGGCTAACACATGGGACACATTAAGATTTCCCAAGCCGTGTGTCGGCAACCCTAACCCTCTAGTTCTCCCGTCATAATCTCCATAGTGCTTGGCGAAGCCCTGCAGAGATTGTTCCTCACCACAATCACCACGCCGTCGTGCTGCCGGAACTCATCTACTACTTCACCATCGCTCGCTGGATCGAGGAGGTGAAGGCGTCATCAAGCCGTACGTGTGTTGAACGCGGAGGTGCCGTCCGTTCGGCACTAGTTCGTGATCGGATCGAGGGACGACTTGCGATTTGGATCGCGGAGACGTTCGACTACATCAACCGCGTTTCTTAACGCTTCTGCTTAGCGATCTACAAGGGTATGTAGATTCACTCTCCCTCTCGTAGATGCTCATCACCATGGATAGATCTTGTGTGTGCGTAGGAAAATTTTTGTTTCCCATGCAACGTTCCCCAACAGATAGATCATGTCCGGTCAGAGTAGGAGAAGAAGACACTCAGCATCTCAATGGATTTAGAGTTTGGGTATTTGTTTTGTGTCTTCCATTTTTACCCTTTGAACAAAAAATACTACTGATTTTGTCTACAATAATGCTAAACGTACAAAGAGTTACATGCAATTACACGCTGACTAGTATTCTTTCTTCCTAACTAACCTCTCCTCCGATTTTCACGTGGGTGGGCCCCTCCTCCCCCTTAATCTTCAATCAAAACCCACCTGCCTGTAAAACCCCCGTATACCTATGTATGTGTAGCATTACTCTTTTGTCTAGTAGTATCGGTGGATCTAGTCCATTGAATAACTGAAAATGAACGTCTCATATGATGTACTGTAAAAGGTCTCATAAACCACCCACCTCGCAGTGACCCCCCCCTCACCCCGCGCGAATGATCGGTGCGGCGGTTAGAGCAACTCCAACGCGCCGACCCATTTCGTCTGCGCGTGTCCGTTTGGGTCAAAATGGACACAAAAGTCGGCCCAACACGCCGACCCAAACGGACGCGCGTCCACTTTTCGTCCGCCTGCCGACCCATTCCCGGCCCAAATTTGGGCCTCATTTGCGTCGGCGCGGACACGAAACGGACGCGCGCGACGCCCGCCTACTCCCCTCCCCTGGCCCGCCTGTCGGTGGCACACAATCCATCCTTTTCCTCCCATCGACAGCAAGCACCTGCCGCCCCACCCCGTTGTCGCCGCCGCCCAGTTCCGGTGCCCTCGCCAGCAGCCAGCACCCACATACCTCCCACGCAGCACGACATCTTCGCACGTCGCCGCAACCACCGCCTTGCCGGCGGGCCACCGCAGCTTCCCACCCCAGACGCCGGCGCGAGCACCACCTCGGCCCAACCGCGACCCCGGGCAGCTCCTTCTACAACGCCGGCACGCTCGTCGCCACGCTCGCCGGACGCCGCCAGGACAGCTACCTGGTCCAGGGGAGGCGCGCGCCTCTTCGCCGGCCTGCTTCTTCAACGACGCCCGCAAGCTGTTCGACGGTTTGCCCGCAAGGTACAAATGGACCCGGCCGACGAGTTCTTTTTCCACAATTTCCTTTGCGACTCGGATGATTCTTCATCCTACGATGAGGAGATGGTGGCTGCTGTGTTGGTCGTCCATGACCACCTTAGTAGGCAGCGACCGTTGTTCCGGGGCTCGATCGCGGGGCACACTCTGACGTTGAATCGCAACTGAGAGAGAGGGCATTTCCTTCTTTGGAAAGACTACTTCGAGACACCCAACCTGCTCTTCAAACATCACCAATTCCGGCGTCGTTTCCGTATGGCTAGGCATGTTTTCAACCGTATTCGGGAGGGGGTGGTCGGGTACGATAAGTATTTCGAGTGCAAGGAGGACGCCCTTGGAAAGATTGGATTCTCCTCTTATCAGAAATGCACTGCATCTATCCGGATGCTAGCATACGGAGTTCACGGTGATCTCATTGATGAGTATGTCCGTATGAGCGAGTCTACGTGCCTAGAATCCATGTACATGTTCTGGAAGGCTGTGATTGCAGTGTTTGGCCCTGAGTACTTGAGAGAGCCAAATGCTGAAGATACAACCCGTTTGTTGGCAATGAATGCCAGCAGGGGCTTCCCGGGGATGCTTGGTAGCATAGACTGTATGCACTGGGAGTGGAAGAACTGCCCTTCTGCTTGGCAGGGGCAGTATAGGGGCCATGTCAAGGCTTGCACTGTCATACTTGAGGCCGTGGCCTCACAAGATCTCTGGATCTGGCACTCTTTCTTCGGCATGGCCGGATCGCACAATGATATCAATGTGCTTCAACGCTCTTCGGTGTTTGCAAGGCTTGCCGAAGGCAACAGCCCGCCGGTGAATGTTAACATCAACGGCCACAATTACAACAAATGATACTACCTAGCTGACGGTATCTATCCTCAGTGGACTACTTTTGTCAAAACAATCTCCAACCCTGTAGGAGAGAAGAGGAGGAGATTTGCACAAGAGCAAGAGAGTGCTAGGAAGGATGTGGAGCGTGCCTTTGGTGTTCTTCAATCTAGATGGGGCATCGTTCGGTATCCTGCTAGAACTTGGAGCACCCAGAAGTTGTGGGAGGTGATGACTGCTTGTGTGATCATGCACAATATGATCGTAGAGGATGAGCGCCCGGAACGTATCTACGACCAAGGGTTTCAGTTTCAGGGTGACAATGTTGTGCCTGAGCATGGACGAGCGGCAACGTTTGCACAGTTCACCCAATTTCATCATCAAATGCGTGATTGGCAAACTCACATTCAGCTGCAAGATGATTTGGTTGAGCATATGTGGGCTCACGCGGGCAACCAATAGATGTATCTTTTTTTAAAATGTATTTGAGACAATTTAATTTTTATTTATCTTGTAAACCATGAAATATTTATTTGGCGACTGAACTATGAAATATTTCTTTCGTTGTGAAACTAAAATGTTTGTATTTAGTTTGAATTGTGTTTGAAAACCACAGCAAGCTGGCCGTGAGGGCGAAAATGGGTCGGCGCGTTGGGCGCACAGCCGACCCAAACGCAAAACAGGGTGGACGCCGACCGGGCGGCCGACCCAAACGGACAAAAAGCGGACAAAGCGCGTGTCCGTTTGGGTCGGCGCGTTGGAGTTGCTCTTAGGCATCCTTAGACGAAAGAGTGATCTTTCAGGATTGGTCGTTGTGTGTCACCACCTACCACCTATCCTACACATTCGTTCAAGATTGTCACTGCGAAGCTATAGTCAAGGTGCACGGTGTCTTACCCGCAAACCTCTTTTTACCGATTCCGGTACCTACCGGCAACCAGCTAGCCAATGAGCATATGACACCACATAAAGCGTTCTATACAGGAGGGGTATTTCACTTCTTTCTTCAGATTT
The DNA here is from genome assembly GCA_039707655.1 of Elymus sibiricus. NCBI lineage: Eukaryota > Viridiplantae > Streptophyta > Magnoliopsida > Poales > Poaceae > Elymus > Elymus sibiricus. The sequence goes on along the minus strand of CM077674.1, from coordinate 335,533,442 downwards.
GCAATGAGTGTATTTCCTGCACTAGGACCCACCATATGTCAGATAAAGGACATATGCATGCATGACCATCTCTTCCTAACACACAAGTACGTATCAAGCACGCACGCATTTTGTTTTCGCTTTGACAATTTCAATCATGCATATCTTTTAATCTATAGTTTCATTTTTGAAACTTTTTATATATTTGAACTCGTGGGGTCAAGACCTTTACAACAAGATCATTCTTGGATATATTTCAAACATGTTTAAATTTTAAGGTTTCAATTCACTTATTTCGCTCAATCTATTAATTTAGTGTGAGAAATATGTTTTTGATTTTAGTGAAATTATTATTTTGAAATGAGCTAAACTTGTTTTTTGAAAATGGTGAAATATATTTAATGAAATGACTGAAATCATTTTCTATATGAGTGAAATATCAATTTCGCAAGCGCGCCGTGAAAATAGTTTTGAAATATATCTTTTGTAAATGAGTGTAATGTGTTTTTCTGAAATGAGTGAAATCTATCTTTTTGTAAATGAGTGTAATGAGTTTCCTAAAATTAGTGAAATCTATCTTTTTTAAATGAGTGGAATGTGTTCTCTAAAATGAGTGAAATCTATCTTTTTTAAATGAGTGCAATGTGTTTCCTGAAATGAGTGAAATATATCTTTTCAGAATGAGTGCAATGTGTTCTCTAAAATGAGTGAAATCTATCTCTTTTAAATGAGTGTAATATGTTTTCTAAAACTAGTGAAATGAGTGAAATCTATCTTTTGTAACGAGAGAAATCACTTTTTTGAAACAAGTTAAATATAGTATTTCAATTGAGTGAGTGTAATCTGTTTTCTGAAATGAGTGAAATTAGTTTAAGTGAGTGTAATACGTTTTCTGAAAATGAGTGTAATGTGTTTTTGGAAACTAGTGAAATCTATATTTTGTTAATGAGTGTAGTGTGTTTTCTGAAATGAGTGAAATAAGTTATTTGAAAACAGTGAAATATAACCAGTTTTTGGTGTGAAATTAATTTTTCAGTGTTTGAAACTGATATTTGTGATGAGCGAAATACATGTCAATATATTTCGTAAATTTGCAGTGAAAATAATTTTGCAAATGAGAGCAATGTGTTTTCCAAAATGAGTGAAATCTATTTTTGAAACGAGTGAAATTGTTTTTTTAATTAATAATTTTTTAAAATGAGTGTAATGTGTTTTTCTGAAATGAGTGAAATCTATCTTTTGCAAATGCGTGTAATGTGTTTTCTGAAATTAGCAAAACGAGTGAAATATATCTCTTGTAACAAGTGAAATCAGTTTTTTGAAACATATGAAATATGTATTTCAATTGAGTGAGTGTAATGTGTTTTCTGAAATGAGTGAAATGTATCCTATTTAATTGAGTGTAATGTGTTTTCTGAAACGAGTGAAATCTATCTTTTGTAAATGAGTGTAGTGTATTTTCTAAAACTAGTGAAATGAGTGAAATGTGTTTCTTTTCGTTGAGTGAAATATGTTTTCTTGAAACCGGTTAAATAAAATTAGTTGAAATATATCCAATATTCTCTTATTTTAAAATTTCTATTTTACTAATATATCAAATATATATGTGTCTTTGTGAGTTCCATATTGCAGTTTGTGAAAATGAGTGAAACACTAGAAAAAACTTTTATGAAATAGTGAAACAATCTAATGTTTTATGAAAGTGATTTCAAAGATAATTGAAATATATAAAATAAAACATATCCAAAATTGATCTTGTTCTGAAGGTCTTGTCACCACGAATTCAAATATACAAAAAGTTTCAATAATGAACATTTGGTTCAAAATATATGAATCATTAAAAATATGAGGATGAAAATAAAATGCATGTCATATGTATGGCGTGAGAGAATGCATGCATGCATGCACCGTTCTCTCCACTCTAACTCTCTCTCTTATGTAAAAGCTGACAATATCTGACACTAGTACATGTATTGCTATGTGTAGTCTGATATCTGAAAATAGAGTATTAAAGCTGCACGGATCTTGACGAAAGTGACGGATGGTGGATTGTCCACCGGTACATACCAGCACCGGTAAAATTACTTAATCGGTGTCTTACCGTCTTGCGTTGCGGCCCTTCTGGCCTGCCGCCCAAGGGCTGATTCTGGTTCAAAAGATTTCAGGCAACAAACCGTGCTATTTCTTTCAGATTTGATTTCGTAAAATTTACAATGTGGCAGACGTGGTAAGCAATCTTCAAATCATCCAAAATAATTTCCTAAAATTTACAATGGCGCTATATGATAAACTCGTCAGTTCAGCTAGAGCTCCTGCCACGGTTGAACTACCGAAGCGAGAAGAAAGGAACGATGAGCTGCAGCAACAAAATCAAACAACATCAGCAATTCAGCATAGTGGTAAAAAAAGAACGAGTGGTCTACATATACACTTTCAGCACAACACGATCTACATACACTTTGTTTCACCAGGTTAAAAGAATGTGTTTATCACTACACAGACCGATGCGCTGCATCAATGAACAGGAACATATTTCACATGTGCTCTTAAAACCAATCAACTCCTCAAGCACAAAGTTCAGAAGATTTCAGGCAGCCAACCCAGCTATATATTTCTTTCCAACTCCATTAATTTCCTAAAATTTACAGTGGCGGCTATACGGTAAATCGGTCAGTCCATCTAGCTCCTGCCGCAGTTGAAGGACCGAAGCGAGAAGAGCGAACGGTGAGCTGCAGCAACAAAAGCAGACAGCATAAAAATTCAGGAACGAGGTATGATCCGGAACAGACATAAAAAACATGGTAATTAATCGAGATCTTATTATCATCAGCGTAAGTGTGTTGTAGTTACCTTTTGGTGATTTCTCCTGCGGAACTATCTCACTCAGCTCAGACTTTGCAGGAGAAGCAGCAGCTGCTACCAGGCTCTGCAGAGAGCACGCTGCAGAAACATTCAGAACTCGTTAGCCGTCAGAAAGAAAAATCACATTCAAATTAGTAATTCATATTCTAATGTCATCAGTATAAATGAATTTGAATCTGCCACGGGTAAAACTGCAGAAACTTTCTCCATTTCATCGGTACAAAATGAATTATGAATCTGTCTGTCAGTGCAAATGAATGACAAGAAGAACGTGTGATAAACATGTTCCATTTCATTACCCTGTGGCGAGGCGGCATATTGATCCGTGTCGTCGGAGGCAGCGTCCGAGGAGGAGCCCAGCACCCTGGGCCTGATCGAGTCGGCGGCCGTCCGCCACCGCTCGCTCGCGCCTTCGTCGTCGTCGATCGTCGGAGAGGTGCAGTCGACGATGACGGTGGTAGCACCCTCCCTGCCTCTGTTCTTCTTGCCGAAGCTCAGGAACCTCTTCTTGAAACCCATCGCCGTCCCTCTCGGAGACGTCGTCGGCGCCGCGCCGTAGGCTCTTCTCCCCGCGCTGCCCGGCGTCGATACCGCCGGGACGCTCCTCCCTCCGGTGGCGCTCTGGTCCTCTCGCCTCTTCCGCAGCAGCGCGGAGTCCTCCACGAGCAGCCTCTCGATGGACTGGGCCCGGGAGCTGCAGGAGGGCGGGCTGCTTGGAGCGGAGACCGGGCCTGACATGGATGACACCGAGTCGGAGCTTCCCCTCGCCGGCGTTTCTTCGGCATTCGCCGCCGTAGGCGCCTCGTCTGCATCGCCTGTGCCATTCCTGACCTGGATATGTGGTTCTTCAGATCCTGGTCCAGCCAATGCGTCAGAGAGCCTCGCGGCTTCCTCCTCCTCGACGACGGCCTTCTTCTTGATGAAGACGTAGCTCGGCTCGGTCTCCGAGTCGCTGGTGATCTCTCCGTTCCCGAGCTTCGTCTCCGGCGACTGCACCACGATCTCCTCGGCACCGCGTCTCTCCGCGTCGCTGGTGATCTCTCCATTCTTCGCTTCAGGTTCGTCGCCGTCTGCTGCTGGAGCTGCACTGTCCAGTACCTCGCTGCCATCTAATGCCGGCGAGGCGGCTCGCGCGTTCTCGGTGACAGTGCCATTGTCACGCGCGAAGAACGGTCGTGGGGAAGAAGCCTTCTGAGCTTCACCATTGTCGGGAGCAGCACCAAGCACGCTCATCTGTGCAGCCACGTTCGCGTTCTGCGGCAGCGCTGCCTCCCTGACACCCTCCATGCCGCCGGAGCTGGACGGTCGGGGGAAGCTGAGCGGCGGCTTCGGCTTCGGGCCAGAGTGCCTGAGTGAGCCTTGCTCCTTGGCCGAGGCGCCCTTGCTCCTTGACAAGGACTTGCGCTTCGGCGCGGCGCCGGTCACTGGCCGGGCTCGGTGGCCGTGCTTCCTGCCGGCGCCGTCGTCGGTGCCTGCCGGTGGCTCGGGTGGTTCCTGCGAGACCGCGCGCCGTATCCCGACGTCAGGGCGGGTGCTTTTGACCAGGTTGGCCGACGAGAAGCTCCTCCTGGTGCGCGGGTGCTTCTTGCCGGAAACCATGCCCGGAGCAACCACGTCGGAGCTCCTTCTCCTCTCGCCGCCGCCCTCGGCTTCCTGCTGCACCATGGAGCCCAAAGTTATTAATCTGTACAATACTGTCGGTGCAAATGGTGATGCAACTTTGGGTACAACTGAAAACACGTCTGTATTATGCACTTTTTACGAAAATAAAGGCTCCATTTGTCAGTAAAGTATTTACCGTGATATTTTCAGAAATGAAAGTTTTAAAAACTTTGATGTGTTTTCGACGAATACCACGGTTTTATAAATTTGGTATCTTCAATATTGTAGTATTTTTGCAGTAATTTTGAAAAGAGGTCTTCGTCTTCACCTTTATTTTCACTAAAACAAACTGAGAAAACTGTGTTTTTAGAAATTGGTGTATTCATTAGCCAGACATTAGAATACTAAGGTTTTACATTGTCATGGTTTTAAAAATGTTATGAGATCAAACTAGCCCTAATACTTCCTAGTTACTGGTAAGTAGAAAACGGACCAACTATTTATGGGAGCGACTATTATGCAGTAGCTTAGCCTAAGCAAAATCATGCACTCAGTTGAACCTGTGTGGATTGATGAATGCGAATCCAGGGACCGGTGCCGTAGGCAGGATATTCCCACACCCGAACCAGCCATGTTGGTATAATATAGGTACTGTAGCTATGGTACACGAAGAGTTTCCTCTCCACGCCCAGGCCATGCCCCGGGCAGTCCGGGGCCTGGCTATGCCCCTGCCAGGGACCATGGGGGCTTCATGCCTTCATCCACCTTGAACCGTCTTCTTCCTCTAGTCCCAAAGAACCTCCCTCAGATGTCAGTGAACCCGCCACTCGCGGCCTGCGGCGCTCCCACGCCACCTTGCCATCATGTTCTCCCCAAGTCGTCTCCTCTTTGCCGGTCCACCCAACCCCTCCTCGACCATCCTTTTAACCTTACCTTTCCCCGGCTCTGACAAACCCCTCCCTCGCTCCCGCACCCACAACAATCAACCCGCCGTTCAAGACTTGGGCTTGCCGCACCTTGGCAATAGCAAATGCGGATATTTATCAGACTCCTGCAATCTTTTGGTTTCAGCAAAATCGCTCTCCACCGCTAGACCTTCACAACCTTCTTCCTCCAACAGTCGCGTTTTCCCTGTGTCGCCACTAGCATTGGCCGAACCTCCGTCCCATACCGCAGCCGGCGGGTGCTACCGCATGCCACCTCACCCTTCCGTGGTGTCCCGTCTCAGCCTCGAGGCTGCCCTAAGATGGAATTGCAGTAAGTGCATCTCTAACCAGGCTCATCAAACTTTCCCTATATGTCCGGATCAAACCGTCTAGACACTTTTCCAAAAATCGTCCGGACCTACCCCAAACCGCCGGGTGATGTGGGGAGCTATGGGGGATTCCGGACGATCCGCCTGGCCCATGGTCAGTTGAACCACATCTCTCCACAGCCCACATCTCTCTCCTCTCGATTCGTCTGGCCCGCTGTTAGTCATAGCCCATAGTCTGGATATAAGGGATAACGTTGGAGGGCCTCCGACTGGCTGGTTGGCTGACATTTGATGTGGTCTGTTTGGTGATTGCCGTAACACGGCCAAACGACGGAGTAATAACATACGCTGGTAAAAATTATGACATTTTTTTTTGCATGGAAAAATTATGACATTTATTATTTAAAACATGTTCACAACACATACTATTACGTGTGAATGGAGAGAGTATACGAATACGTATTTGGTACGATCGTTTTGAAAGTCAACACGTGTGATATGACACGATCGAGGTGGAGCCTAGTTTGATTGTGACGCCGACAGTATCTGCGACAGGCTAAGGGTTGACCGACCGATGCGACAGCATGTTCAAAGTAGCTGTTCTACATGGCAAGCACGAATGCTGCAAACTTTCGGCAGCCGACACGGAGCCAAAGCGGGACTCCTTTTGGCGACTATTCTTCTACATGCCCCTCCACTCCTACTATTTGCATGTCGCATGCGGACGATCGAGATGAACGCATTCAAGTCACCGTGGACACAGAGAAGGGCACTGCAGGCCGCCGAGCACGCTGATCGTATCGTGGTCAGGCCGAAAGCGTGACTTCTTTACTGACGACGACACACGAAATCCGCATCGACGCTGCACTGCGGAGACATGGCACTGCAGATGCAGTTATTTTTTGTCGTGATTTCACCCTTGTTTCCCTTCTTTTGGTGCAGTGGCATGACACTGCGTACGAGATCTTTGTTGCTCTGGTGGGCTAAATTGTGCCGACGCAACGTCGGCGCGTGTATGTTGTCGTCTGGCCAACAGCGCACGTAGGGCGGGCATGAGAAACCGGAAGGCGTCACGTCACGTCTGCCGCCGGTGCAGCCGTACGTACGTTGCAACATGGAGTTAAGCGCAACCGGACCGACGGATCAACCACCGTCTAATCAACGCCATGCATAAACACAAGAGAACAAAATAGGCTGCATGCATGCATGCATGCGCGCGCGAACTAGCGTGCATCGCTTTCACCAGTTAATTCAGATAGAAATGCATCGACCGGTCGAGTACAAGCTAGCTACTCTTTTTTTTTTGACGTAATGGAATGCAATCTCGTGTGAAGCTCGCACGCGTAGGAGGAGTACGCAGAGCCGCAACGCCCAACGCAGTCCGGTCCATCCAAAAACGACGTGCGTTTGAAGGGGTCGACCAAGATAGGAAACCACAGCAAGGCACGCACGCACGCACGCACGTACGTGTCGTGACAGCGACCGCACAGAAAGTCATCGGTGGAACGAGCGGTAACGGAATTACCTACCTCTCCGGCGTCGTTGGCGTCCTCCGCGGCGGCCGGGCCACCGCCGCCGCCGCGTCCGAGCTGCGCCCAGAGAGCCATGACCTCGGCCTCCTTGCGCTCCATACGCGCGCGCCACACGGACCGCAGCCGCTCGTCCCTCCGCCGCGTGTACGCCTCGTACATCCGCCCCCTCACGCCAGCTCCGCTGCGGCCGTCTCCCGCGGCCTCCTCCAACTCGATGCGGCCGCTGCTCAGGCCATCACCGCCGTGGGCGTCGTCGTCGGGTGCGAGGACGAGGACGTGGGCGTCGCCGTCGTCGACGACGAGGCTGCTGATCCTATTCCTGATCCTCCCGGAGGAGACCAGGCGCTGCTTGTAGCCGGCGAACTGGCGCTCCAGCTCCGCGGCCATCGCCCACAGGTCCACGGCGCCGTCGCGCAGCGTCATGGCGAGGCTTTCGGCGGTGTGCGTTTGGGCTTGTGGATTTCGTTTGACTCTCGAGGATCGAAGGGGAATTAAGGGGAAGGCGCGCGGGAAGGGAGACGGGCGGGCGGGCGGGCGGGACGTCGTGGGCGCATGCACTCGGTCAGATCGACCGGTGTCAGTCGCGACCCGCGAGAGCGTGCGTGTGGGTTCGATCGACCGTTGCGCGCCGGGCAAGCCAAGCGGGCTCGCGGGGGACTTGTTGGGGTGGTCGATCGGGCCAGGTCCAAAGGTTGCGTGACGTCGACCGGAGCCACTTTCTAAATCTGTCTAGCCACATCGCGTATACGTACGTAATCCATGATCCAACCATACGTACGTATGTATCCGATTTATTTTGTTCGTCGCGAACTGGCCGTCATCTCATCGGATGGATGGATGGATCATTTCCTGACGACTTCGACCGATCGATGGATGTCCAAGGTTGTAGATATCTCCGGATAAGAACGCACCGAAACATGTGGATATGTACATTAGTATCCCTTCTAAAAAAAAGACACGTGGATATGTAGTTTAGTTGAAGGAGTTTGAGTGTACGCATTAGGTACGACGGGGTATAGACTAACTACGAATCGCGTACAGTTATGCTATTTTTCAGCGCTGAAATTCTCGCATATCTCGTCATGTCACGGTGACTTCAGTGAGACCAGGTGGTACATCAATCTGATTGGCACACGTACACACGGACATGGGAATAAAACAGACCTCCTGTGTTAGCTTGGAGGCATGTTCCAACTCAAAAAAAAAAAAAAAAAAAAACAAAAAAACTTGGAGGCATGTTGTCGCAGACGAAAATGGAACGTCGTCGACGACGTACAAAGAAAGATCGCCGGGCAGTGCTTGTCCCGCGCGATCTTCTCTGGCACCTCTGCGCTGCTGCGCGCGCATTCATCGTTTACTCATTTACGCAGGCACGCATGCCCTGCCTGCAGGGGCACCCGATGCATGCATGAAGGCCAGGCCAGGCAGGAGCTGCCGTGCTAACCGCCGGGCAGTGCTTGTCCCCGCTCGACGCCGGCCGGCCAGTCTACGTGACTATCTGCATGCACCACTACCCGTAGCCCCTGCGACGTCGGCTTCAATTTGCTACCGTTGGAACGAGAGAGAGAGAACTGCCTGCGTGCTCTCTGCATGTACTACGGCTGGGGACATTCAGCCAGGCTGCCAGAGCATTTATGCAGCGATGCGTTTCGTTGCTGATAGATCGAGGCTGCCGCCGGTCAGTGCGTGTCCCCGGTGGACGCCTGCCGGCCGGTGTGCGTGACTGCCTGCATCTGCATGTACCACCCGTACCCGGCTGTAGCCTGCAACGTCGCCTTTAAGCCGCTGGCCGATCTTTCTCCCGTCAGTCATCACGAGAATGCAGTGCAGTGGCTGCCGCACTGGCGCAGTTTGCCAGAAGAACTGCTTTTATGAAGGTCACTGCTGGTAGGAATTACTAGTACCACTTCGCGTGTAGCGTGCCTTCATCTAGGATGGATCCATGGAGTGCCTAGGATGGATCCATCTCCATGCAGGATGCCACTGTCTGCATCGCACGACGAAGCGGCAGGGCTACAGAGGCTCGATCGCAGTGGCCAAATTAATCAATTCGAGAATGAACGTACTAGTAACTGCATGGATGTGGGCCGGCCGGGCCGGACGGCGATTGAAAAGGTTGGACCAGAAACCAGTGCTCTGAATCGCTGCCCCGGAACACGTCGGACAAGCTACGAGGCAGCCGGCGCGCCGGCGCGGGCAGGGTAGCTAGGCATGCATGCATGACCCCATGAGCCTCCCCGGCCGGCCGGGCTCGCCGGTGATCAGCATAGCCAGGTCCATTTTCTATTAGGACCGTCTACGTCTACGTGTTGGTCGTCCGAGAACTTTGTATTTTTCGGTCGACAAATCCTGACCGCCGGGTCCTCTTGCTATTCCCACACAGCACCTTTTGTCCGGCAGGATGGCCGATGTTTTAGTCCGCTCGTTTGCTGAATCATCATAGGCAACTAAAATTTGTTTTTACGTTAATCGATTTGCTTTGGAGAGGAGAGAGGAGCAGCGCCTCGAGGTCGAGACGGGGACGATGCCGCGACGTCCCTAGCGAGAGTCCCTATACGCCGCCTGCGTGCGTCAAAAGGAGCTAGCTTCGCTGAAGCTAGGCGGTAGGCCGGCTCACTATGCCCCCAAGCATTTTGTTTTTGTTTTTTTTACTTCGAAGGATAGAACCGGCACTGTAGCGAACCGATACTGTAGCATTCGTTTCACTGTAGCATCCGCTCTTTTGCTCGGTTCTTATTTCAATTTTTTTTGGAAATACGAATACATACGACGAACAATTTTCCAATATATATTAAACATTTTGTAATGTACGTTGAACAATTTTTGAATACGCATTGAACATTTGTGTAATATACGTTGAACAATTTGTGAATACACATTGAACATTTTGTGTAATATATGCTGAACAAAAATCAAATACATAATGAACATTTGAAGTATTTCGATGAACAAATTCTTAAATTTGATGAACATTTTTATAATGTATGGTGAACTTTTTTGTAATATAATGTGAACATTTTCTTAATACACATTAACATTTTTGTACACACTGAAAATTTGTATAATACAAAAAATAAAATAAAAATAAGAAAAATTAAAAAGAAAAGAGAAGAAATATAAATAAAAATTGGAAAAAGAAAAAAAAAGAAGCATAAACAGAAAAAAAGAAGAAACAGTGAACCCCGACCGTGGGCCTGCCCAAACTGGGCGTCGTGGGTGGGCGTCTTCAGCGAAACCGCATCTATTTGCCGCCCGCAGGTGGCAAATAGGATTGGCTGTCCCTAGCGAGGTCTCACTTGGAACAAGTCAGAGTTGAAGTTGGCGTTGATGGGCTTTAGAGGGAAGGCTAGGGCTGGCGGCTTGGGTAGGGCGGGGTGGCGGGGGTAAGCGGTACGGTGGGCCGGCCGCATGCGAGAGGAGGAATAAGATGACCCAGCCATTGCATTTCATCCCCTAAAAAAAGGCATTGCATTTCAATCTAACGGCTGGGAAAATCAACTAAGAGCAAAATAAAAGAAAAATCAGGCCGATAGGTGCCCTTTTGTCTGTGTGTGTTATTCAAACCGATAGTCTCTAGAGCTTGGGCTAAACGTCAACCACACTCTTTTATGCGTCACAAAACAAACGTTTTTATCTGCTCACTAAGCTTCAGTTTGTGGTTGCTGATCCATAGTGTTGACTTGAGCTTATTTCGTATGATCTTTTTGATGATTTCGTTTGGTAAAGTAGATTAAATATCTTCAACTTCTAAACTCCTTGGAAATAGGGAGCTCTCAACCCTCCCAGGAGTGGGGTTTATGTGGGCCCCACATGTCATAGACTCAACAACATTTTTCATAGTCTTAGTCCGCACCTTAATTACTCATATCTTTCATGCGTTGTTGTGTCACTACGTTGTAGATCGGGTGAGGAGGAAAGGGTGGCACTGTTGGCGGTGTGTGTAGGGTGTTGCCGGTGCTTCGTCCTGCTGTTGTGCTCATGTTTGAGGTTGCCTTTAGAATGGTGTCCAAATTAACTACGCCCACCTCTTGTAGCTGGTGGGTTCGGACGCCCCAGTGTGCAGAGATTATGCCACTAACGTGGATCTAAGGACCGGGGCGACTGGATCTTTTTGGAAACAGACACAACACGAAGACAAAATGTTAGTTCAAGGAGTTATGATTCGGTACACACCCCTACCCAAAGAAAATTTTACAGATTTCGATGCAGATTAAAGGCGGAGATTAGAAGTTACCCTTTCAATAAAAAAGATTAGATTATTCCGATCTCTTGATCCATTGGGAGAATAGGGATTAGAATTAGTTGATCGTGAATGTAAGATAATACCGTTTTGAAGTAACATTAAGATTCATGTAAACTTTTAAGGGGAGTGTATCGAAGCAAAATTCATGACCCCCCGTTGTTGATCACATTAATGATTTGGTATAGCTCCCTCACTGCGGAAAAATATAGGGGCATTATTGGACAATCATGATCCTTCTGTGCTATCTGCTCAATAATAATAAGAAATATATTGGGCGTCCAATTATTAATCTCCCTATACTTAACCAAAGGCCGTGTGCAAATCCATGAAGAAAAAAGATACTACTAGGCTCTTGATCTAGATGAACTCAAAGGGAGATCCAATAGGCCCGTGAATCTTTATATTCCCTGACTACGGTTGGGGGGCATCCTCACACCACCACCTTCATGTGTTTACGGTAGGCTTCTTCGAAGAATCAATCAACATCACTACTATCCGCAACAATACCATGCTTTATAAGCATGATAGTGTATGCTGAAAACACTTTTTCAAGCATCTCACCACTTAGATCTAGGATGATACCTCCCAAGCCTAAATTAATGAGCCACTGATGAGACTTCTTGCCCCGAATACTTACAAAATGAGTAATCGTTGAGTGCATGTATATATTTTTTCTATATTTGCTACTTTGAAGTTTGTGCTTCACTCTCCGAGCTCAGAAGTGCATTTTATACATATGATTGGCCTTTTTACTTCCATATAGCTCGAAAGTCACACATACTAGCTCTTCTATGAGTTAATGCGACCGATGAAAGCGTAGGCATGGAACAATCAATCCTTTAATTCATCATTATTCGAGGCCACATATATAGTTTGATAGTTAGATACCTAGCTAGAAGGTAGTCGGGCTCACCGCTTGCCTGGTCCATATTCTTTTGGGAGAGTCAACGAAGAAGTGCATATTTGTGGTTTGACAAAATCCTTATGGAAGATCCTCTTATTGTTCCCACACAGTACCTTCTTCCTCAGTCTAGTGTTCTGTCTCCCGACTTTGTAGCACCGGCCGATCCTCTTGCCATTTCTCGCACAACACCTTCCGTTTCACTCCAATGCTTTTTCTTGTGATTGCCTTGTCTAGGCTGACTTTTGGAGGCCTGCTTGCGGATCATTTGGTCTGTCTGGTAAGGTAGATGAACTAACTCTAGAAGAGATGTATAAGTCCGGGTTTTTATTCGTTAACCAATGGATTGTTATGTATGTCAAGCTCTTCTATATGCCCCCCCCCAAAACTTAAGCAAATCATTGATTCTCACTTTGCGGTTGCTGATCAATAGTGTTGCGTTGAACTTATTTTGTAAGCCTGTTTGGTAAAGTAGATTACATGTCAACTAACACTAAAAAGGAGTGAATAAATCTGGAGATAGCACTACAAGACGATGAAAGAACAAAGTATGGAATGAACCAAAGTTCAGTTCAAGCAAACTGAGTCAAACCACAACTCCACAGCAGAGGCATGAGTGTGTCTGGTTCTCGAGGTGGTTGTGTAGGAAAAGGGAACACAACACTTTTTTTCTTGTTTCAGTCCGCAACCAAACAACAACAAACTATAAACCCAAATATCAGGCAACCACACATGCTAGCTTTCAACCACGGCGGCATCAATGCCATGTTGGTGGCTAAGGACACCATGGTCACCATCCTGGCACAACTCTCCTCGGCATGTGCACACACGCATACTTTTCTCAATTTTTGCATTGCACCATTGAGTTACTCAACTAAGCGTAGGCATACTTTACACACAATGTCAATGTAGTTCTAAGTTCTTATCCGTAGCTCGTGCTCTATTTATTGTCTTATGTAGAAGAAGATTAACATAATAAAAAGATTATTTTATATAAATAACTCAAATTATATTCACCATAATAGGGCTATAGTCACAGTTCATACCCTTCATCTATGTTTCATGTTAATGACAACTTAAAAAATATAGGTGTTCTATTCCCATCCATTAATAGAGCTAGAAATCGTTGCTTGCTAGATTCTTAATTAAGAAGAAACAAAAGGTTGAACTTCTTCAAATAGTTAAAAAAACTCAAACTTATAATTAATTGATTAACAACACTTTACCAAATGAAAAACATAATTTAGTTAACAATAAAATGAGTCCCATAAGATAATATACCAGCTTTCAATCATAATATCTACAACTTTCAATTAAAAAATAACTACAACTTCTAGTTCATGTTAATGACAACTTAAAAAATATAGGTGTTCTATTCCCATCCATTAATTTCGCATTTGCACAAATCAAATCTTTTTATTCCATACACGAAGCATTCCATTGTATTGTTTCTCTAATTATCAAGTTATCCATTGCACAAAAAGGAGGTTTCCCTAAATGGATCCCAAATCCTATACTCCCATCGCAAAGCATTGCAATTTTAACCAATAATTCTTAACCTTAATTTTGATATGTATCCTAAAAATTTATGGTTTTCACATCCATTGAGGGTACCTACAACCTTCTTTGCAAACATCATTATGGCACCGGTCAGGCATCCAGTGGTGCCAATAGGAGGAGGCGACACAATATATAGGAAGGGATGCAAACAAAGAGGAAATGGAAAAAAATTTCTAGATGGGCATGCAGTGGTAGTGGATGGAGTGATGGTATCTCGGTGAATGGAGGACGACCAGGAGATGTCAACGATGCTGCTAGAGGTCTGAGGGGGGCCAACTCTGCTCTTCAATGTTGCTTGTTCTTTAATAATATGAAATAGGTGCCCAATACCATTCATATACAGTTGTTACATGTTAGGACAATTATGCATCACGTGACATTCAATAAGGACAATTTTGAACAAATACATCAGTACTATCAATTGTAATCTACTCCCTCTACTTGTAAATAGAGGATGTTTTATTTGGCACATTTAAAATTTACATTTGAATAATATATTTTGTACGTATATTTTAGTAAAAAAACATTAATTTTTTTAAAATATTTTAACAATATCATTTTCATCTTATGGATCTAATATTTTCTTATGGTTAACTAGTCAAAGTCAGAAAATCTTGAGGGCACGCATGATTTTCACATAGCCGTGTAAGCTCTTCAACTGACTAATGTGAATCAACTTTGACGCAATCTCTTAGTTGTTAATCAGGACAAGGCAAAAAAATCCAGTTGAGTTGCAATGCAGATGGGTCATGAAAAGGAGACATCACAAGATCAACACATTTATATGACAAAAAATCTTAAGGGGATATCAGGATATGCACAAGGTTTATTGTCTCCCTATGTGAAGAGTACATCAAGATTAATCAACAAGCCACCTAAAGTCCGATGAACACAATGGAAGATCTGCCGGTAACAAGAAATCACACGTTCATCATAATGGTTGGTGGTAACATACTTGCGAGATACTTGATGCTCCACAGAGTCCCTCAGAGCAACAACCATCACAACTATCAGCTACAACAATACATTCTGTGAGCCACGTAGCCCATGTTGGAAACACATTAAATCCATTACTCCTGAAATATATTCTGATGCCTCCTAATCCTATATAAATGAGCCTAATGAGAACGATGAAACTTCTCGTCCTAAATATAGAACCAAATGAGCAGATATCAATAGTGTATAGTTCTGCTATATGTGTTGTATTTATATAAAATTTTAGGCTCTTAGTCTATTGCTCTCTGAGTGAATATTTTTCCGCACATGATTATCCATTATTTCCACTTTGTGGACTGTTGTGAGCCTTGGTGCCGTTTCTTACAGAATTATGATAGTGTACCACTTTGTGGGTCATGTGCGGTCATTTGGTGCAGAGGCCCGAAGCAATAAAACTTCCCTTAAAAAATAGTTGTACGGTGACAAAGTCAGGCAGATGAGCTTTTGATGAGATAATAGGACTGATGTATTTCGTAAAAAAAAAGCTAATGAAATAGTAGACATAAAACCATCATGCACCATTGACCGGGCATACATATAGAGGATAACGAAAGGAAATCTATCTCCCAACTGAAGTATTTCTTCTTAAGTATGCATAGTGTGAAGTTATGTAGTGAAGACTGAAGAGTCATTTGTAGGCTTGAATTACAACCGAAGTATTTTTTTTTGAAAAGGTACAACCGAAGGTGTAAAATAGACTTTCAACTTCTTCCACAACTGTGTGCTAGTATGAACCAACAATCTATGAATATGCAGGATGCACCATTGAGGGCAACAGAACTAATTTTGTATCAAGCACATTTCATATGAATCAAGAGCCTGCTGGTTTTTGAACTGATCAGTCAAATCTCTAGTTTCCTGCAAAAGAATTAAATCAAGTTATTGGTAATAACATTATCCTTTCAAAGCAAGGACAGCGATGCTGTGAAAACAACTTTTGGATTGTATGTCTGTACTACATGAACGAACAAAGGTATGAAATGGATGTGTACAAGAACCATCCACCCCTTTCCTTAGATACTCACAACAGCGGTTAGCAGCAGACAACTAGAGCTAACTTGAATCAAACAGTCAACTCGCTGAATGCAAAAGCTATATCAAATTGCAGTAACAATCATCGCGATTGTTAGGTTGCGGAGAAAAGCACGAATGATGGAGTATATAAAGTAATGATAGAGAGATGTTATCCTTCACTGTAGCTTTGCACGTTGTTCGATGCTGCATAATTGCATGCCATCCAGTTGCATTATTGTTGATTGAGGTTGTTAAATGCAATTTCATGAAACAAGTGCCATCGAAGTAAAATTCAAGTAATTATTTTCTTGCTATAGAAAGCATCTCTTTATGATGTAGAGAAATTGTAATAATTATGGGAAATTATGATTTCCATCGACAATTATTCATGCTAAAATGTATTTACTAGACATTACTATGCAACCAAAAATATTTAAAAAAAATTAGGGGATGCAGCTGCATGTCATTCTTCCTCATTTTTACAACACAACTATTTAGGCCGTCTTGCCTTGCCTCTTGGCCCATGATTCCTTGGCTCCATGGAGCTTTCTATCCCTTTTTTTTTTTACTTTTTCCTGTGGGTATGTTTGTGTTGTTGCCAGAGCAGACTTATTAGTTTCGTTACTGCACTCAGACTTGTTATATGGACGTGGTTATTTGCATTATATATAAAGTGGAGCAGAATTCCGTTTCTTGAAAAAGGTATTTGTTTTCTTCTATGAAGGAGTTCACAAAGCAATTATCCAACGTGAGGATTCATTTACCAGGTCGCGCCCACCCCTGTTACTACCTTGTTGGCACTGGTGGTTGCTGCTACTGTGGGAGGCTATGCGTCGAAAGTGCTGGGAGAAAACTCATTCGAACTGGCAGCAGATAATGGTCGCCGAAGGAGTCCTTTGGTTACGCGAGCGGCTGCCAAGTGGAGGAGGCATGGGAGAGGACTTGCACATCGGTGGCTTGGCAAAAAGGTTCGGTGGTTCTGCTGATCCTTACCATCCCTATGCAACCATCTTTTTCAGAGCAGATAACTGATGGCATATCGTCTGACAATGACATGGTATTGGTCAGGCTGCTGTAAGCACGGGGAGTTGGACCTTGAAGCTCCGCCCAAGAACTGGCTACTGCCGTAGCAGACATATGTTCTGTTGTAGTTAACCATGGTGGAAGGAGGAATTGCGTTGATATTCCTCGGCACAAGCTCTTTTGTTTGCCAAAAGTGCAGCAGTTATGAACAACCAACAATTAGAGAGCAGGGTGATGTTTACACTCATTAAGAGGATGCAGAATCCCGATCCCTCCCACTCTCAAAACCTGATGACCATTGTTTGGAGCATAATATAATATCTACTAACCGCACAAACTGCAGGTCTATCTACATCATATGTTCCACTCAATGGTTGACACACATACATGTTTCTGCTCCACAATTATATAGTCTCGCCTATGCTTCACTTCCTTCTCATGGCTACTGAGGTATTCTCAGTAGCCTTTCAATTTTTAGTCAGTACAATATTGAATACTAAATCTTTTTTCCTGTTTAGTATTTGTACCGCCAATAGATAGTTATTCATCAGTCTCACCAAACGAGTTGGTAGTTGGTACTACTCCCTCTTTTCCGGTTTATTGGGATCCAGGGGCGGAACTAGGACAAAAATGTCCCAGCGTCCCATGTACATTATATGTATTACTCTCAAGTAAAAATATGTATAACGTTAACTACTTTGGACAAAGTTCCTTGCTTTTCATGGAATGTGGATTTTAAGGCATGTGAGGAGTACGTGAACATACATTTACGCAAGAGATTGCAATCAACCATGACTATATTCAGGTGTGACGGTGAAAATTCTTACCAAATAAAATGTCTCACTTGAAATATCTTTGACAATTGAACAATAAAGTACCAAAGGCTTCAAGCTATGAATAAAATACCCTTAGGACTGAAAAATACGACATTAGATCTGGGTTGCCTATAAAAATAAAGCACTTAATTAGTAGCATATCAAAGAAAAATATTTATAATGATGCATAAAATTAGAGAACCATACATTTAAGTGGGTTTTTGCATTCTTTTATGGCCTCAAAGCAATCAATTGCTAATCACTGGTAATTTTCAGAAATTTTGTTCATGCGACAGGCCAACATTCTCATCATGTATTGAGGTGCTCCTCTTTTTTAGAAACGTTCCATTTACTCCTCTATTTTGACAATTGATTTTTTTTTTGTGAGAAACTTCCAATCTATTCATTCTCAATCATGGCAGTACAAAGGACACTAGAGGTAATAAAAATTATAACCAGGTTCGTGGACCACCTAGCGACGACTACAAGCACTGGAGCGAGCCGAATATGCGCCACCATCATCGCCACTCCCTCACCGGAGTCGGGCAAACCTTGTTGTCATAGACAGTCGGGAAGTCGTCGTGCCAAGGCCTCATAGGACCAGTGCACCAGAGTAGCAACCATCGCCGATGAAAAAAGTCATAGATTGGAAGGATCAATCCTGTAAACACCCAAGCGAAGGCAGACGAAGACCGGATCCAAATAGATCCACCGAAGACCAGCACCGACCGAACCCCACGAGGTCCGACGGAGACACACCTCCACACGCGCTCCGACGAAGCTAGACGCACCATCGGGACAGGGATAGAATATGGGAGACATTATTCCTACTGAGGGACATCGCCGCCGCCACACAACCCCAAGCAAGACGCCGAACCTAACAAAAACGAGAACGAGATCCCTCCCGCTGGCGGGGGGCCGAGGTCCTCCGCACCTCCATGGCCCAAAGGCCATCGGAGATGAGGCGGACTGGCGGTGGCGCCGACGGGAGAAGGAAAGTGTGAGATCTTTTCTTGTTAATTTAGCAATCTGTTAGAGAATATATATTTGCACCAAGAACTTCAGAACAATGAAAGCATATATATTTGACGCTTTAATTGTACGGTTATAGAATTAATCTTACTTGACATTATATCTCTAACAATCGAAGTATAATCCAAAGAAAATGTGAATGTACCTCAGAAATAGCCTCCATGTCATGAGTAAGTATTCCATACTCCAATTCCCAACAACCATTCCAAACCCGGTCCTATTGATATAAAGTATGAGAAGCAAATAATTAGATGTTAGAACGGAGGAGCGGTACACTGTGTGTTGTACCGTCGCAACTTTTTTTTCTCCACCGCCCTGACAACTCTACACGATCCGGTGACAAGCTACGTCACGGTGCAAATGGTGACCTAACTAAGCGCCGCGCGGAGGAAGGGATGGACGCATGATTCTTCTTGATTGATTATTTTTGGAGCTAGCCAGTGATAGGTCGATGGATATATTGATCCATAGACGTACCGATTGCCGTGTTGCTTAATTGGGCCCAGCATCACTGGGGGGATGTGCCGCTAGACTCCACATCACGTAGTCGCCATGCCAATCATGACGGGCTAGCTCAACCGGTAGCGCGCGCTACGCGTCGGCCGGCTAAAGTGCAGATCAGATCGGCCGCCTCTAGAGCTGTTGGATCTCGTGTGTGAAAACCTTTCGACGTGGGATGCGCCAGTCGTTTAGCTTTGGTTTAGGGTTTGCAACATCACTACTAGGGAAAACCCTATAGGTAGATAGGTAACAGCAGCACGGGGTAAATGGGCCGCGCTACTGTTACTTAGTAGTAGCGCTGGTTATATAGCCTCGCTGCAGGTCGGCTTTAGCAGCAGCGCAGGCCTGTTAGAACGGCGCTACTACTAAGTGGGCCCCGCCGTGCCACCCGGGCTAGTCACAGTAGCAGCGCGGGTCAAGGGCCCGCGCTACTTCTAAGTGCACTAGCAGTAGCGCGGGCCAGGCCGCCCGCGTTGCTACTGTGGCCAGCCCGGGCCCAGCTACCTGGCCTCACTTAGCAGCAGCGTGGGCCTGGTAACCGCGCTACAGCTAGTGAGGTTAGTAGCAGTGCTGGTTCCCTGCCCGCGCTACTACTATACGCACCTTATCCACCCGCTCGTTTCCTCTCCCCCTCACTCTCCCTCGCACTCTCTTGCAGCGCCGTCGCCCGTCGTCGCCCCCGAGGTATCTCCCTTCTTCCCTTCCTCCTTCTCCAGCCGCCCTCCTCCCTCCTCACTCCTCCTCCGGTCGCCCTCCTCCCTCCTCCTCATCTCTCTCCTACCTTCTCCCTCCTCCTCCGACCGCCCTCCTCCCTCCTCCATTCTTCTCCCTCCTCCTCCATTCTCCTCCCACTGCCCTCCTCCCTCCTCCTCACTCGTCCCTCCTCCCACCTCCTCTCTGTATCTGTTCAATATAGAAATTTTTAGGTATAAAAATGTATTGGAATGCTATATGAGAAATTTTTAGTAAATGTAGGTCTTTTGAATAGAATAGAAAATTTTCAGTAAATTTTCTTCTTTTGAATAGAATAGAAAATTAGTAAATGTAGAATAGAATAGAAAATTAGAAATTTTTAGTAAATGTAGGTCTTTTGAATACAATGGAAAATTGTTATTCGTTCGATGTAGGTCTTTTGAACCAAATACCTTTAACCTTTAAGTATTTTAGGTATCAAATAAAATATAAAAATGTTGTATACAAGAATGTTAATAGTGAATGGTCTTGTTCATACAATTTTTATGAATTGTGTATACAAGAATGAAAAATATAAAAGCTAGTAATAGAATAGAATATAAAAATGTTGTTACCACTTATATTGATGATCTAAATTTTTCACTCGGTGGATTATGCAGGATTTCTCGTGTCGCGTCTCCCTCTCCCGCTCGGCCCCGTCCCGCCCACCGTGAGCACCTCCCTCTCCTCTCTGTTTAGTTTTAGGTTTAGTTTTTTTTAATATATATGTAGATGGATGTATGGTTGCTAGATGGCTGGTTAGATGGATGGATGCATGGATGCATCATTGATTGTTGCACTTTTGTTTCATTTTGAAAAAAGCCGACAAAATGGATGCATGGATGCATTTTGCAGGGAACACCTCCGAGTGGCCTATGTTTTGCCGGAATGTTGATTCATTTCCGTTCTGGCAAATTTCAGGCGCTCGATATGTCCTATTTTAGCAAAGGTCATGCCGAAATTTTTCGTGAATTTTGGCATGACTTGTGCTAGAAAGTAGGAAATATCGAGTGCCCCTGATTTGCCGCAATGGGAATTAATCGACATTCCGGCAGAACATAGGCCATTTTTTATGCCATTGCTCAATATATGTAACGGGTTGACTTTCAGTCTGTTGGGGCTGCTTGCTCCATATATGAGAGAGGAAGAATCCCGACTGTTGTCGTGGAGGTTGTTTCCTCTCCTTCTTCTCATGATATACCTTGGTAATGCACGAGAGAAGGAGGGGAAGCGACCATCACCGACGGTCGAAATATCTGTGAGGGAGTGTCCACCATATACTGTCGAAATATCAGGGAGGAAGAATCCCGACTGTTGTCGTGGGGGTCGCTTCTCCTTCGTTCCCGTGTGCTAGACATTTTGGTGTAATCACTCGGGAACGAAGGGAGGAGCGACCATCACCGACGGTAGCAATATCAGAGAGGGAGTGCCCACCATATACACCACGTGAGATGAGAGTTTAGCACGGAAGACTCGACGGACCGAAAGTCAACCCGTGCTGAATAGTGATCTGTGTGTTGAGTTTCCTGGTAATTGCCGTCGATCGATTTTTAATCTTTGAATTATGAACATAGGAAATGTCTGACGACGATAGGTCCCTGAGTGCGAGTACTGCTCCGACGATCGGGGTATGTGCGACAGGCCTCACCTGGAAGACGGTAGGCGCTTCACCATCAAGCTCGGTGAGACCTTCGATGTTTTTACGGTACGTCACAACGACAAGTCTTTTTTTGTAATTAAGCATGACTTCTGCTTCTTTGCTTCAACGTGTAATTTTCATTTTTTACAATTTGACTAGTGCATCCCGTGCCATGCATGCAAGACCTTATGTCTTGGATAAGATCGGTTTCGAAGATCGTGAGAGTATGGAGACGAAGAAAACCCACCTGAGGACCCAACATGGTTACGCTTTTGCCGTTAAGATATACAATGCAGTGAACCACTCCCATTTTGGTTGCTCAAATTGGAGAGCACTAGGCAAGGCATATGGATTTCAGGAGGATATGCATGTCACCTTCGATATTCGTCCTGATGATGACATTGAAGATAATATCGACATTTGGGTCGATGTGGATACGCTTCCAGTTCTACCTCCATGTGAGTTTGTCAAACATATTTATTAAGTAATTTATATTGTTTATTTATAAATAGTTGATAGCTTATTTCCATTGACAGCTTATTTTCAATCTCCAAGAAATATAAGGAACGTAGTAGACAAAACCTACTACAGTTATGACCCCGAACTAAATTCGGAGGAGAAAAACTATCTTATCTCATTTATTAATGATGTCAAGACTTTCAAGAACAATCATCACATCAGCCCACATTATGGTCAACATGTGCCACTAGTGCATGTGTTGAACGATGTTAACATCAATGGCGATAACATGGTCATTTTTTACTATTTTGTCACTAGTCCATCTTTTGCATACATTCTTTTTAAGCTAATTAAACGTTTTTGCTAAGTATGTTACTATTATGTTCTTTAACAGAAGCTTCCGAAGGAGTGTGTGCCTCAATTGATGTATATCAAAGGTGACTTGGATGTTTTTAGCTTTTATCCAAATCTGACTAGGGCTAGGCGCTATTCATACTCGATTTCTCGACGAGATGAAGACATCACAATCACATGATTGAGAAAAGTAATGCACACGCGCAGGGTAGTACTTGGAGACAACACGGTGCGCTACCCACGAGTTGGAGACAGGTGGATCTCTATTCTCCATAATGGAGATGGAGGGGCTCGCCTGTTTTATGCTGTTTTACCTAGTCGAGACGAGTAGGTCCTAGCCAGCTAGTACTCATCATGTGCTAAGAACAATTAGCTAGTGCTGGTTATGACTATAATGATGATGATGAGTTGTTATTATTATGATGATGATGATGAGTTGTTATTATTATGATGATGATGAGTTGTTATTATGATGATGATGATGAGTTGTTATTATGATGATGATGATGCATGAGTTCTTATATGACTAACGATGATGATGCTGAGTTGTTATTATGATCATGATGAGTTATTATATCATTGGGTGGAATAAACGCGGATTAGATTCAAGTGGATGGATCCAAAGTGACCAAAAGTTGGATTAGTCACCGTGACCAAAAGTTGGATTAGTCGGATGATGACTAATCCAACTTTTGGTCACTTTAGATCCATCTACTTGAATCTAATCCGCGTTTCTTCCACCCAACGATATAATAACTCATCATGATCATAATGATATAACAATCTCTTAATTGCTACTGTATCAAAATTTGTATAACAGTATATAAATACAGTAAAAGAAAATTACAGACAAATAGCAGTAGCGTGGGTCAGAGCGCACACTGCTACTACTTATCAGCAGCGCGGGTTCCACACCAACGCTACTGCTGCTAGAGTTAGTAGTAGCGTGGGTCAAACGGGCGCTACTGCTAAAAGTTAGCTGTAGCGCCCTATCAGTAGCGCGGGACCCCGCGCTACTGATAGGCAAAATCCCCGCGCTACTGATAGGGTTTTCCCTAGTAGTGCATGAGTCATGTTGCGCCCGGGGGTTTGCAACATGACCCATGTTGCTCTCGCTTTCCAAACACTCCTTGGCCCATTGAGCTGTGGTTCGGGTTTTGCAACATGAGCCATATTGTGCTTGGGGTTTACAACATGACGCATTTACGCTTGCTTTTCAAACACTCCACCTGTTCGGCTGCATTTGTGGTTTGCAACATGAGCCATGTTGCGCTTGGGGGTTGCACCTTTGCAACAAGGTGAGACCGGATCGCAACATCGCCGCACCAGCTTCCAGCGATGGTGCTACTCCAACTGCGAGTTTACAGCACCGCGTCGGTGGCACACGAGAGCTAAGCCACGCGACAAAAGCGAAGATCATGTGAAGAGATAAGACTGAAGCGGACGCGGGTGGGCAGACCCTAAGGACACGTGACGAGCACAGGACGCGGTCGACGTAATGATATAAACCATCGGTTGAATGGAAGCTTTTTCCATAAATTTATGGGTGTCCCAGCTGCATATGTGCTATACATGTACGTGCAACATGATTATTTGAAAAAGGCAAATATGTGCCATTTTTGTTAATTAAGAAGAAGAGAATTGTCCGGTTAATTGGTGGAAAATCGGATGGAAGCCTGCACAACCCGTTGACCAGACACACAAGATAAACCACACACCGCTAGAAAGTAACATCAACAAGATTATTGTATATTGGTGTCATCATCATTACTTTCTCTGAGGAAGTGACTCCCACAAGCAACCATCGACAAAACCTACACCGTAGTGGTTGCGGGCAGCCACATGAAGATCCATGCCAAGTGAACAATACACACGCCGACAACAGGGTAGCTTCGGATCAGAGAATAAATAAGCGATGGAGAATTATGCAAGTCTAGGAACAACCATCCATTGCATGTCATCGTTGCCACAAAGACCTTACCGTCATGCATGCAGCTCCGATTCAACAGAACAAGATACCACAACAAGCCCATGGGCACGCTGAAGATTCGACTACATTATCCTTTCCTTGGCCCTGCCCTCGCACACGCACATAGTCGGGTTGTCGATACACTGCTCAAGAGCTCCATTACTAATTCTAAGATATGCTAGTATTTTATACCTAATTGAACTCTCCCCATTTAATATCGCACGTGAAACTTAGAAAGTGTCACTCATTTACATATTCCAAACTAGCTAGAGAGGTAATTATATCTTTATTACTATATTATATTTTAACTATAATTTTATAAATAAATATGAGGACTTACTAATAAGTACTCAGTTGTTTTTACTTAGTCCATAAACAACCTTCGTCTATGAGCTTATGTAGGATGATGCATAAGAATGTCACACTACTAGGATAAGCCTAGTAGTGGCGCATGGTATAAGGCTATAGTAGCGCGGGTGGCCGCGCTACAGCTAACTGGCTATTAGTAGCGCGGGGTGGTACCCCGCGCTACTACTACTTCTGTTAGTAGTAGCACGGGTCCCACCCGTGCTACTACTATTTAGCTGTAGCGCGGGTCTAGACCCCGTGCTACTACTACCTATGGGTATTTTTTTCTATGTATTTATGTTGTATTTATACAACAGTTATACAGAATTTTATACAGTCCAACATATACATACAGCAGTGAAAGTATATGATAGAACAATGTGTCATCATCATCATCATCATCATAGTGATATAATAATGTCTCATCATCATCATACATTAATTAACCACTAGCACATAGTAGTCATGACACGATCGACGGTACAAACTAATTGTTATCATCCTAGGTAGATAGCTTCTTAGCACATAGTACTCATAACACGATCGAGGGTCCTAACTAATTGTTATCATCCTAAGTAGATAGCTTCCCAACACATAGTAGTAGGGCCTACTCCTTTCTTTTAGGGAAAATAGAAAAGAATAGGAAAACCCCTCCATCTCCATTATGGAGCACAAAGATCCACCGTTCTCCAATTTCTGGCCTGCGCTCATTCACTATTTACCTCCATCCTTCAATTTTGAGGCATCCATCTGGTTGGCGTTCAAGTCGAGTATCTATATTTGAAATTGGTCTTCTCATGGCAAATAATTGTCATCTCACCTTCCACATCCATCATCGCAAGCACAAAAACATGTGGAAGCTTCTGTTGAAGAACATAATAGTAACATAGTAAGCAATGTAGTTTACTTAAGAAGAATGTATGAAAAAGATGGACTAGTGATACAATAGTAAAAAATCTTACCATGAATTTTCTACGAATGTTAGTATCACTCAACTTGTGGACTAGTGGCACGTATCGTGTAGTATTTCGGCCAGCTCCGTAAGTGCCCTAAACGACAGAACATCATTAACAAAGGAGGCAAGATAATTCTTCTCCTCCCAAGTAAGTTCTGAGCCAACAGTGTAATAGGTCTCGTCTACTATATTCCGTGTATTTCTTAAAGATAGAAAATAAGCTGTCAATTATAAATAAACAAGTTAAGTTAGGGGTGAATAACAACTATTTTCAAATAAGCAATATAGATTATTTAACAAACTCACACGGAGGTAGAATTGGATCATGTCCAGATCAACCCAAATGTCTTCATATTGAGGAAAGGTGACTGGATCATATTGAGGAACAATGCCAATATCGAAGGTTATGCTCATACCCTCCTCAAACCTGTAAGGCTTGCATAATCCTCTCCAATTTGCACAAGCAAAATATGTGTGACCTACTTAATTGTAGATCATAGCCTCGAAAATGAATTTATGTTTTGTCTTAAGGTAAGCTGTCCTCTTATCCACCTTATCCATGTCATCGAAATAGAGCTTCTCTAGGACATAACGTCTTGCATAGCAGGGGATTCACTATTCGAAGAAATTACACGTTAAAGCAAAAATCTTAAGCCATGCTTAATTAAGAAGAAATACATGGCACTGAAGTTATATACCGTATAATATTCGAAGGCCTCTTTAAGCGTGAGGAAGAAGGACCTATCCTTTTTCAAATGAGGATTGTCGCACATACCCCCCTCGTCGGTACAGTCATCGCACTCGGGGATCCCATCGTCGTCATCCATTTGTTTTGTTCATAATTGACAGATTAAAAATTGACGACAAATTCCAGGAAGTCAACACACATATCACTATTCAGCATGGGTTGACTTTTGGTCTGTCGAGTCTCCCCTTGAACAACTCTCATCTCTAAAGTGGTGGTGTATATGGTGGGCACTCCCTCACTGATATTTCGATCGTCGGTGATGGTCGCTTCTCCTTCTTCCCTGAGTGCATTAACAAAAGGTCTAGTACAAGGAGAAGAAAGAGAAACGACCCCCACAACAACAGTCAGGATCCTTCCCTCAAGAATATCCATCTACACTAGTACTAATAATGTTGGTGTATATATGGTGGACACTCCCTCACTGATATTTCGACCGTCAGTGATGGTCGCTACTCCTCCTTTCCCTAGTGCATTACCAAAAGGTCTAACATAAGGAAAAAAAAGAAGAAGCGACCCCCACGACAACACTCGGGATCCTTCCTCCAAGAACATCAATCTATCACACAGGGAGCCCCGTCAGACTGAAAGTCAACCCTAAGCATCGATCAACATTACATATATCGAATAATTGCGCCTGTGCTACTACTAGACGTTTAGCCCTCGTAATCCATTTGCAAATTCCGGGCACTCGATATGTCCTACTTTTTAGCAAAAGCCATGCCGAAAAGCACGGAAAAATTAGTCACGACCTTTGCTAAAAATAGGACATATCGAGTGCCCAAAATTTGCCGGAACGAAAATTAATCAACATTCCGGCAAAACTTAGGAACTCGTAAATTCCCTGCAAAACCCCTGCTTAAATAGATATAAAGGGAAGATTTTTACTAATGTATACAATACTAAATAGTTCGGGAGACCACATTATTTCTATGGCTACAACAACCTCGACGTAGTCAAGGTACAAACCCTACCCCTCTCGACAGAAATCAGTCGATGAGGGAGGAAGAAACTGAGGGAGTCTTGGATTGTGAATCTACAAGACTTAACAAAAAAATATGGCAATTTATTTCTGTACAAAAGAAAAGACTTGAGGAATCAATTTTATCTCTTTTTTATTATTATATTTACAACATGTTGTTTTTGACATGACATTCATAGTATTTTTTTACACTGTAATTTTCTAGCTTTCCTTGCACCCATTTCTTTTCACATTAATGTTGATCCTATTTGCAACAAAAATTCATGGAATAAAATATGGCTACTTGTGTCATACAAAATTTCATAAGAAAATATTTTTTTTTCATCTTTTAAGCATTTTTATGTTGAACATATATTGTTTGATGATTTCTTGGTTCTTACTTTATAACAATGTCAACATCCATGAATTGTTTCAGATTTTGTAGGAGCCACCTAATATGAAACCACTATCCAAACATCGTTTGAGACACATCCAACATCGGCCATACACAACCAATTCATTTGCACTATGTTCACTAGACCCATAAATGAAGGGAGCGCCGGAGCAAACGCGGGGGAGCAGCCTGCAGTGGCGCTCCAGAGAGTGCCCACCAGGCGCCTGCTCCAGAAGGGAGGAAGGAGGGAAAAGGGAGAAGACTTACCACAGATGGGAGGGAGGAGGGAGCGCCGGAACGTGGGGACAGCGGCAATGTCGGGCAGCTTTTGGGCGGCAGCGGGATGGGGACGGGCAAGACAGAGGGATGGGGATGGGGACGGGCGGCTGCTGGTAATAAGTGGAACTTAGTAGTAGCGCGGGGCAAAAGGGGTCGCGCTACTATTGTTGGGGTTACCTACACTACTAGGGAAAAGCTTATAGGTAGAACATTAGTAGTAGCGCGGGAAAATATGCAGCGCTGCTACTAATTAGTAGTAGCGTTGGGTTTGGGCAGCGCTACAAGTAAGGCCTTAGCAGTAGCGCTGGAAATACTTGCCGCGTTACTGCTAAGTGGGCCCCAACGTGCCCACCGACGCTAGCTGTAGTAGTAGCACCCTCCAAAATACAGCGCTACTGCTAAGATTTTATCAGTAGCGCCGGCTCTGACAAAACCGCTACTACTATTGGGCCCCACTTAGTAGTAGCGCTGCGCCGAACGAGCGCTACTACTATGCACCTTAGCAGTAGCGCCGGCAAAAATACAGCGCTACTGCTAGGCGTGGCTGGTGCCACCTCTTCACCCACCCCTCTCCCCCTCCCCCTTCCTCCCCCCTTTGCCCTCTCCCCTCCTTTCCCCTCTCCCCTCTCTAAGTTACTTCTCCACCATTATTGCCCTTCTTCTCTCTTCCTTCTACCTCTCTTCTCTCCCCATTAATGCCCCCCTCCACCATAATTCTCCTCCATAAATGGCCTCTTTTCTCTATCTTCCTTATTTATTTGGCTCTCCCTCCTTCCATACATATATATCCCTTTCCCACTCCTAGATTTGTCTCATAGCTACCTAGCTCATCTCTCTCCCGCTCCATTAGTTAGCTAGAGTCATCTCTCCTCCCAACAACTAGATCTAGCTAGCTAGCCATCCACTTTCGATCCCTATAGGTAGCGAAGGCCTCATCTAACCGTGCTCGATCTCTCTCGGGAGATAGGTGAGTAAAAAGTTGTGCATTTCAAGAATGGGAATATGTGTGTTTGCGATATGAAGGGATTTGTGCGAGTGACATGCCCCCTGAGTTGCTTATGTTTTGCCGAAATGTCAATTTATTTCCGTTTCGGCGAATTTCGAGCAAACTCGATATGTCCTATTTTTAGGCAAGGTCATGCCAAATTTTTGTATGACTTTGATGCATGCATGCATTTTGTTTATAATCCTTTTGCTTGTTATACCGCGCAGTCGGTCATGAAGGTGAGTGGAAGGAAGGTGGAGCGATACTTGCAATCCGCGGTGATGGACATGTATGCAAACAATCGGACTGGGATTAGATGTCCGTGTACAAGATGCAAAGAAGGAGTCATTTTGGACCCCTTTGATCGTGGCAGTTTGAAGGCGCACCTGCTCATGAATGGTTTCATGGATGGCTATACTCGGTGGATAAGTGAAGATGATGATGAGGATGTCCACATGGCAGGCAATAACGACATGGGGCTAGATGAAGAGATGACCGATCGACCCGAAGACGATGGCGCCGGACATGGCGGCGGGGAAGAGTCCGGACATGGCGGCGGAGAAGATTCTGGACACGGCGAAGAAGAGTCCGGACATGGCGGAGAAGAGGCGGCGGACACGCCGCAGTCTTCGACGCTACTAAGTTCAGTGGTGCAGGACCCTCATGTTCGAGACCTGCTTCGCAAGAATATGACTAGCGACAGAGCTGCTTCTAGAGAGCAGGCCAAACTGGCACAACTGGAAGTAGACTCGAAGACTCCATTGTATGACGGTTGCGATCCCGAGGTGACCCGCTTGAGTTTCACGGTTGAACTTCTAAAGACGAAGGCCAAAAACAAATGGACAGACGCAAGCCTCGATGAGCATTTGAAGCATCTACATAATAAAGTTCTTCCCGCGGGGAACGTGTGTCCTACTAGTGTCGAGGAGGCCAAGAAAATCGTTTGCTCTCTTGATCTGCCGCACATTAGGTACCACGCATGCATCAACGATTGCATCATTTATCGGGAGGAGCACGCGGA
Source organism: Elymus sibiricus (assembly GCA_039707655.1). Taxonomy (NCBI): domain Eukaryota; kingdom Viridiplantae; phylum Streptophyta; class Magnoliopsida; order Poales; family Poaceae; genus Elymus; species Elymus sibiricus. Next base: position 335,503,286 of record CM077674.1, on the reverse strand, counting down.
AAAAACCAGCTGTCCAGTGTGCAATGCTTCTCGATACAAGAAGGCCGGAAAGAAAGCTCCTCAGAAAGTTGTATGGTACTTTCCGATCACTCCCCGTCTGCAGCGGTATTTCGTAGATCCTAAGGAAGCAAAGCTCATGCGCTGGCACGCGGAGAGGAAGAAGCCCGACGATGGAGATGATCCGAAGCTGAGACACCTCGCAGATGCTTGCCAGTGGAGAGCATTCAACGCCGAATAGCGATTTTTCACAGAAGATGCAAGGAACATCATGCTTGGCGCGAGTACCGATGGCATGAATCCGTTTGGAAACCAGAACACCAACCACAGCACATGGCCCATCTTTGTATGGATGTACAACCTCCCCCCATGGAAGTGCATGAAGACAAAGTACATACACATGAGCATGCTGATTCAAGGGCCGAAACAACCGGGAAATGATATTAACCTGTATCTGAGGCTACTGAAAGAGGAGCTACACACGTTATGGAAATCACCGATCAAGACATGGGACGCCAGCACATGAGATTATTTCTATATGAGAGCCGCGCTGATGACGACGGTGCACGACTATCTCGGTTACGGGTATGTCTCAGGCCAGGTGTGCCACGGATACTGCGGATGCACGAGGTGCATGGATGATACAACGTCTCAGCAGCTTACGTTAACGAAAGATGGCGGTTCTGGGAAAATCGTGTACATGGGGCATCGTAGATGTCTCGAGAAGGATGACCCGTGGAGAAAACGTGGAGATCTATTCAATGGTTTGGCTGAGCATCGAGGACCTCCACGTAAGAGGAGTGGCGCCGAAATCAACGAGCTGTTGAAAAACTGGGAACAGTGCCCCGCGCCGGGAAAGATGAAAAAGGCGCCGGAGCCGCTGCTGAAGGTATGGAAAACGAGGTCTGTTTTCTGGGACTTGGACTATTGGCCCAATCACGACACGCCTCATTGCCTTGATCAAATGCATATCATGAAGAATGTCCTCGAGAGCTTGCTTGGCACACTGATGAACATGCCGGAGAAGACCAAGGATGGGCCGAGGGCAAGGAAAGTCTTGGAAGATTTGGAGATCAGGGGAGATCTCCACATGCCGCCCCGTAAAAAGTCGACGGAGGAGACGGAGACGGAGACAGAGGCGGGGGAAAGGGGCAGAAAAGTCAACAAGAAGGAGGAGAATTATTTCCCCCCTTCTTGCTTCACCTTAAGTGCAAAGGAGATCGATCAATTCATCAAGTGCCTTACGGGAATCAAAGTCAGTTCCGGTTACTGTGGGAAGATAAGCAGATTTCTAGACACCAAGAAGAAAAGGTTCAGCGGGATGAAGTCTCATGACTGTCACGTGATGATGACACAGATACTCCCGGTTGCCATTAGAGGGATAATGGACAAGCACGTCCGTGACACGCTTACTGGTCTCTACAACTTCTTTGACGTTATCTCTCGAAAGTCCATCAATGTGAAGCAGCTCCAAAGGCTACAAGAAGAGATCGTTGTCATACTATGTGAGCTTGAGATGTAATCCCCGCCCACGTTCTTTGACGTCATGGTGCATCTGTGTGTCCACATCGTGGACGACATCATCGACCTCGGGCCGACATTCCTTCACAGCATGATGCCGTTCGAGAGGATGAATGGGGTCATCAAAGGATTAGTTCGTAACATGTCCCGTCCCGATGGGAGCATCGTCCAGGGGTATCTGACCCAAGAGTGCATCTCCTTTTGCGAGAATTATCTAGGCGTCGGAGACCCTATTGTTGGTTTGCCCGTCAAGAAGCACCATGGGAGGCTTGGAGGAGAAGGTCACAACAACGGCCGAAGGGAATTGCACGTGGACTACTCGGGTCGACGGAACGACTTTGACAGGACTAACTTAGTAGTGCTACAACACCTAGATGCGGTAGAAGATTATGTGACACTGCACAAAGAAACCATCGCAAAGAAGTACCGTGATCAGGGGATGCGCAAGACGGACGCCGAAGTTACTGTAGAGCACAACTCCACTTTCTTGCGTTGGTTCAAAGAGCAAGTTCTTGCTAATCCCCCGGAAGAGGGCAGTGCGGACGGATTGCTCATATACGCCTTAGCACATGGCCCCGCGCCCAACCTCGCGACCTATCAGGCATACGATATCAACGGGTACACGTTCTACACGGAGGCCAAAGACATGAACAGTGATTACCAGAACTCAGGGGTGATGATTGAATGCATGACCGATGCCAACGGCACAACTGAAAGATTCTACGGAAGGGTCGAAGAGATCTGGGAGCTTGACTACGCTGGACTGCACGATGTGACGATGTTTCGTGTCAGATGTGGTAAGGCCGTCGTAAGAGAAAACAAGTATTTCACTACCATGTCTATACCCGACGCGAAGAGCGCTACCGTGAACGTTAACGTCATCGCCAAAACTGAGCCATGGGTACACGCTAAGCACTTGACACAATGTTTCTTCATAGTCGACCCGACCAATCCCAGCCGTGTTGTCGTGAGGAGAGGCAAAAGGAGCATCGTCGGAATGGATGGAGTCGCCAACGAGGAAGACTACGACCAATACGGCAACCCGATGAGGGAAGATGACGATGACGATGAAGCATACGTCAAAAGAAGAATCAAGACTACATTACGTAAGAAAGATCATACTCCATGGTTCCGGAAAAGTCACAACGAGGGGCTCAATTATTCGACAACGAACAAGAAAGGAAAGAAGCTCAATGTGAAATGCCATCGACGCAGCTGAGAAACCATCATTTATATATATGTATCTATTTTGTGTACGCACTTAAGTAACCGTTATCGGTCAAATGATGTATACATCGTATCCCCTTCAATTACCACCATGGTTCCGGTGATATTCGCGCAGTGTGGGAGGAGACGTTCTCGTCGACTGCGTGCGAGGCCGTCGGGAGAAAAACAAAAACAAAAACAAAAAGGAGAAAGAAAATGAAAAGCAATACAAAAGAAAAATAAAAGTAAACAAAAAAGGAAAGGAAAATAATAAAAATAAAAGAAAACAGGGAAAGAAAATATAAGAGTTAGCAGTAGCGCGGGATTCGTACCAGCGCTATAGCTAAGTTAGCTATAGCGCTGGGTCTTAATCCCACGCTACTGCTATGTGTATTTTAGAATTAAAAAAAAATGGAAGAGTTAGCAGTAGCGCTGGGTACAGACCCGCGCTATAGCTAAGTTAGCTATAGCGCGGGTCTGTACCCAGCGCTACTGCTATTTTGACTTAACCCCCGCGCGGGCTCCCAATTTCGTTTCTCCCCCCAAATCCCCATTCCTCCTCTCCCCCCACTCCTCTGTCGCTGCCGCCGTCGACCTCGCCGCCGTCGCCCTCTCCCCTGCCCGCCTTGACCTCGCCGCCGGCCGTCGCTCGAGCTTCTCCTCGCCGTCGCCCTCTCCCCTGCCCGCCCTCGACCTCGCCGCCGCCGCCCGAGCCCGCCCTCGACCTCACCGCCGCCGCCCCGTAAGCCTCTTCCCTCCCCTCTTCTCCCTCTCCTCTCCCCTGCCCTCCTCTCTCTCTCTCTCTCTCTGCTCTCTGCTCTCTCTCTTTAATATGAACCCTAGGAGGCAGTTGGATGTATGAACCCTAGGTGTTCATATGAACCCTAGGTGATGATGTTGCCGCTATGATTAGGAAATTAGGACAGTAGGGATTTTTTTTAGGACAGTAGGAATTTTTTTAGGACAGAAATTTTTTTAGCACTTTTTTTAGGGAAATTAGCTAGGGTTATAAATTAGTATATAAATTAACAGAGAGTTGCTGCTGTGATGATGTTGCATTTAGCTAGAATTAAACAAAAAACAGGATTACGGGGCGGGCAGGGGAGAGGTCAAGGCGGGCAGGGGAGAGTAGTTAGTATATAAATTAGCTAGGGCAAATTAGCTAGGGAAAATTAGCTATGGCATTTAGCTTTAAACAAAAAACAGTAGCATTTAGCTATAAACAAAAAATAGTAGCTATGGCATTTAGCTATAAACAAAAAACAGAATTGTTTTTTTTTTCAAAAACTTGGTTAAAGTAATTGTTGCTATATAAACAAAAAACAGGATTGATGTTATATGATATATGTCATTGATGTTCATTTGCATATTCCATTATTGTTGATTATATCTTTTATTTACAATTATTGAATATGATATGATTATGTTGGTTGAATGGACAATTGTCGAAGAATATCCGAGTGGCCTATGTTTTGCCGGAATGTTGATTCATTTCCATTCCGGCAAATTTCAGGTGCTCCATATGTCCACTTTTTAGCAAAGGTCATGCCAAAAATTTCCGTGAATTTCGGCATGACTTGTGCTAGAAACTAGGACATATCGAGTGCCCGGGATTTGCCGGAAGGGGAATGAATCAACATTCCGGCAAAACATAGGCCCTTTTTTTTTCTTCATTATTCATTTTATTCGGTCTAGAATTAAACTAGCATACTTAATTAATCGTTGGAAACATGTCTAGCCACGAGGAAGCCGGGGGTTCTGGTCACCCCGAACAAGACCCCGTCGAGGCAGCAAATCATTATTTCGAATACCTGGAGGAACACCGGTTGTGGGTGCAGGGTGGCAGTGGCACCAACCCCGACACCGACACCAGCACCGACACCGGCACCGGCACCGACACCACCCCCGAGACCGGCAACGATGCTGGCGAAGCCGGTAAAGGACCGAAGCCGAAGGGGGCACGAAAACCAAACGAGCTCGGCATCGGAAAAATTGTGGTCACGGCGATGCACCCCGGCAAATTAGAGCCAACGATGCCGGTCAGTGCAGCGGTAGCTGCCGTCAGGGCTGACGTCGCATCTTCCATTAGCAGCTTGATTCCGGCAGTTATCGATTGGACGAAGAAAAATCCAGATAAAGGGCCAGCGGACTTTCCCCTTCCCAGCTACATCGGGGGCAATTCGGTGAACATCGCACCACCAGCACCTGCTCACGCAACCGCACATGCTCCCGTACCTGGTCCCGATCCTGTTCATACCAGCCCGTCCTCCGTCTTTGGCGTGCTCGGTGGGGCTTCGTCTTTGGCTGAGCTCGACGCCCTCACGGTAATTACGCGTCACACCCTCTTCACCAGCATATCTATAGTCTTCCATTTCAGTTGCCTTTCGGATTTCTGACGTCGCAGACATGTCTTCGCAGGCCGACGAAACCCCGTGCACCATACTGTACGACATCAATGGCCAGAAGGTGGATGTGGGAAAGGCAACGATCGTGAAGCCGAAGGACCGCATGTTGCACAACCGACAGATGCCCGATGGCGTCTTCAAGGTTTGCGTGGCCAGTGTCAAAGCGGGCTTCAAGGATTTGCCTCCTCCGGTACCACTCGAGGGAGACGACGAGACCCCTAAACGGATTGTCACATGCAAGAGTTGGTTCCTGCCTTGGCCGAAGACTCTTCTTCGTGTGGAGGCGCCCGGGAGCACACCAACGATAACGCCTCAACAAGGTATGAAGACCACCCCACCTACCCAATTACCTGCACCTCTCGTGCCGGGTGATAGCGGACGACGCGAGGGAGAGCCTCCATTAGTGCCTGATGATGTCGCCCCTGTCGAAGAAGCAAATGCTGATGATGTCATGGAGGAGGATGATGATGACCCTCTCAAGTATATCAATACCGGCTATGACGATGGAGGATTGATGGCTCAGGACTATGACTCAGGCTATGAGCGTGGAGATGACTTGATGCTGCCTGATTTGCCGGAGCCGGAACGTCCTAAGGCTGATTGCAAGAAGTCTCTCTTCATGCGATCATCGCAGGCGAAGCCTCCTGATGCCGCCTCTACCCAGCAACAACAACGCGAGGGTCGTGCACTGCTGAGCCCGACGATACTGGGGGCGGTGGTCAGGGAAGGTATGGTGGGCTCACTACCGCCACCCGCCAAGAAGCAAAGGAGGAGACCGGACAACAAAGGCTCTAAAGGCGCCAGAGCTGCTTCAAGCAGCCAGCCGCCTCTGCAGCCCCGGAAGGTAGATAGAATACCTGTCGAAGGTGCGGAGCAGTTCCATGTCGCCGGCCACCCGATCCTACCTCGGAAAGCGCTAGAGGACATACTGAACAATGATCTAAGGAGACTTCTTGAAGATGTGCTGGCGAGAGAGAAAAGCCTTCTCGTCTCGAAAAATCCAGGATACCCGCTTTACGCGGCTCAGGTGTCGGGTGGGAAGTTGTACGTAGAGAGATGGCCCGCGGATAAGTTCATCCTGCGATTTGACTACATCTACGACATGTTCCACATGACCAAGCTGGATTTTTAGTTCATCCGCATGTATGCGCTGTATCTGAACTACATCATTAGGCGCGAGAACATAAAATATATCTGCGTCGCGGACCTGCACTATAAGCACGAGAGCTTCTTGGCAGTCTGCAAAGAGCACCGTGACTATGCGAGCAAGTACATCGGCGAGTTCATGGTCGCCAATAAGGACAAGGAAACGATTCTCCTGCCTTATCATCCCACGTAAGTCATCCGCGGATATCCTTTCGTAAGTTTTAATCATTCCTTTGCACGCATGGAGGCTAATTTGAGGTGTACTAATTTTGCGCAGCGGGGGGGGGGGGGGGGGGGCGCCGTCCTCATCATTCTGTACCCAGAATTGCTCTGTACTTGAACTCATCGAGGAACATCAAGAAAAAGGATTACACGCACATAAGGAGTGTTCTCGATAGTGCCATGATAACCTTCAGCCTGTCTGGTGGATATATCAAGGTGAAAAAGCACAGGAAGAACGGGCTGGGTTTTGGCCATAAGACCGACTTCTGCTGCATCCAGCAACCAAAGGATAGTAAGGCTGATGGATTCTACCTCATGCATCACATGCTGGACTACATAAGGGATAATCAACGCCTTCGCATGTCACCTACTTCCAACGATGCCGAGATTGTCAACTGGGCCACAAGCATAGGAAGGACACCGGATCATCGAATCCGAGCTGAGTTTTATCATGTACAGTGCGAACTTTGCCCAAGTGATCATGAAGGAGGTCCTCGAACAAACAGGGATGTTCTACCATGGGCCAATGACGCGGGATGATGTCCGAGCAATGCTAGTCGCTCAGCGTCTGGACCTGAAGCCTTTCACGAAGCTCGGGTGCTTCCTCCCTGACTATGAAGATTGGAACGCCGACATGGAGGAGTGATTGACGATGACAATGTGTCTGTTTAGTCACTACTGTCTTCCTATGACAAAACTTTGAATTTATGCACGACGAAACTCTGTGATGTAATTAAACTGTCCTCCTGAACTAGCGTAGATCGCTCTAGTTAATTAGTTTGGGTACGAGGAACTTCGTTATTTATGTTTACTATAGGTTGCTTGTATTTTGCTAACTCTGTCTCTTTGTGTTTCTCAAGTACATTATGTTGCATATTATCGATGAATTCATCAACTGACGATGCAGGTACATAGATCAGAGATGGCGAAGAACTGCTACGCCATATTCATTGGGAGGGTTCCAGGAGTGTACGACCACTGGCCAGACGCTCAGGCCCAGGTGGACAGGTACCCGGGCGCTAGCCACAGAGGGTTCGACAGCAGAGCCGAAGCGGAAAATAGTTACTTGAGGTGGACGCTCCGGCAAGAGAGGGAGCGAAACCGGCGCCTCAAGAAGTACTACATAGTCGCGCTCTTGCTCATACTGATCGCTCTTCTCTTCTACATCATGGTTTAGATAGAGATGATGAAACTTGTGTGTGTGCCATGACCATGCAGTTGCATTTATTCGAGACATGACTTGTGTATCGCTATTTTCGAGATGATGATATTTGTGTTGGATGATGATGATGATGATGATATGACGAGACTACTGTATGTGTATGATATGATGAGAATATTGTATGTTTATTATGATATGATGAAACTACTGTATAGAGCATGCACAAATACAGCATAAATATGTAGAGAGGAAATAAATACGCGAAAGCAGGAATCTTAGCAGTAGCGCTGGTGGGCGTCTAGCAGCAGCGCTGGTTTAGCAGCAGCGTTTGTTGTGGTGCAGCGCTACAGATAGTTAGTAGTAGCGCTGTTCTCTACAACGCTACTGCTAACTATACTTACCAGTAGCGCTGGTTGAAACAGCGCTATTGCTAAAACTTAGCTGTAGCGCCTTATCAGTAGCGCTGCCGCCAGCGCTACTGGTATGGGTATTTCCAGCGCTACTACTAGGCTTTTCCCTAGTAGTGCTACCACGGGTAGGGTCATAAGAGGTACATTCCCGCGGTTCATTCACTCGGACAGGTTTCGTTCACTCGGCTGTGACAAATCCACTTGGCTACGACGAATCCACTCGGATATGCGAAGACCAACAGTCAGCATGGTAGTTGAAGCATCATCTTCATAGTGGAGGGCTGATATTATGGCATTAATGCTCCACTTTGTAACATCAGAGGTGAGGGGGTGGCGCACTCTATATAAGCCACCCCCCACCACATAGCTTGGCAGGCTCATTCTTCTCCCCTGGCTCTCTCGCCATTAGTCTCAGGACATAGCTCAGGCATGGAGATCCGTTCTTCCCTCTCTCACACATTGTAATCTCCGGATTCATACTCAGATAAAACAAAGCCTCTCCGGAGCATGAGACGTAGTGTTGTTATCTCCACCGTGAGAGGCCCGAACTCGCTAAAATCATTCGTGTCACCCGTTTGCATCTCGATAGATCATGCTCCTTTACCCTACCCCTCTCTATTGTCGGAATCGTTCCCACGACAGTTGGCGCCCATCGTGGGGCATGGCGTCTATAGAGCCATGATGCAAATGGTTTTCTTTCTTCAATCTTCGTCCGCGGATCAACAATCATCGATGGAGAATTTGATCCAGGATGTTCCAGACATCACTCCATTCACAGGAGAGACATGATACTCTTCGTACAGAGGGATCGGGAAGTTCCATTTCATCCTGTCTTTTTCTTTACAATCGATCTTTAATCTAACTATGGTCGTTTTCCTTCTGTATGCACACGAGCTCACGCGACTCTCGGCCACTGGCGCGGTCCGCCTTGTCGTCGTCTTCGGCCTCGTCTACGACGCCGTCGGCGAGCTAGTAAAAACGGCCACCAGCGTGGTCCGTCCCGTCGTCTCCGGCCTTGTCTACGACGCCGTCGGCTAGCTCATACAAACGGCCACCGGCGCGGTCTGTCCCGTCGTCTCTGGTCTTGTCTACGACGCCACACGGCCACCGGCGCGGTCCACCTCGTCGTCATCTTCGGCCTCGTCTACGACGCCGTCGGCGAGCTCGTACAAACGGCCACCTGCGCGCTCCGTCCCGTCGTCTCCGGCCTCGTCTACGACGCCGTCGGCGAGCTCGTACAAATGGCCACCGGCGTGGTCCGTCCCGTCATCTCTGGTCTCATCTACGACGCCGTCGTCGAGCTTCCACACACGGCCACCGGCGCGGTCCGCCGCGTCATTTCCGGCCTCATCTACGACGCCGTCGTCGAGCCCCCGAACACGGCCATCTCCTCCTGCTGGCGTCGATCGCTCGGCTTCTGGTCTTGCATCTATCTTGCATGCATTCAGGTTCCCCTACTCGCATATCCCACCTGCATGCGCATTAAGAACGGAAGGAGAAGAAAGGAAATTGCTTTGATTGCCAAATCAATGTCAATTAGTGCGTGGCCAAGAGAAGGAAACTACAACAAACGTCGGCGTCAATTGGGCAACGGTTATAGCATGCAGATCCTGGACGTGGGCAACTCCTTCAATGCATAGTAGCGACTTCTTAATTTTCCTTGTGGCCCCGACCGGCAGCCCGGCTCCTCCCGACGCGGTGTCCGCGCGCGACGGCTCACAGGCCCGACCCGGCTGCTGCTGCCGCAACAGCAGCGCGCGGCGTTCCTCCCTCCGACATCAGCACTCGGTCGTGGGCTGGCAGCGCGCTTGGCCGTGGCTTGGACGACGTGGAGTCATTCAAACTAACCGGCGACCCGGCTCCCCCGAGCAACGAAGCGTAGCAGCCGATAGCGTTGCTTCTTCCACCGGGGTCGACTGCCAGGCGCGACGCACTCGGCGACCTCTCCCTCCGGCATCGGGAGCAGGCACACGGCGGCTCTTTTCCTCATCCAACTGCTTAACGGCGGCCTCCGCGATGGAGTGCCAACGCTGGCCACGCCCCCGCGTGCGGCGGCTCCTCCAGTCGGCAGCGCGATGGCTCCCTCCGCGGTGAGGCGCAGACCGGACGCGACACAGGTGCAGGCGCCGATCCGCGTCCCCAGGCACGGCGGCCTCCGCGGTGGAGACGCGACATGGATTCCGGCGTCGGGCCACACTTCCCTCACCGGTGATGGTTACTCGGCAGATGGAGAGGTTCTTCTGTTCAGCGGCCGATTCAGTCGGACGGGGACTTCTAAATTCACTCGGACAGTCCGCATGACGAATTTCCACTCAGGCCAACTTCAGCATGGAGACACTCGGTTACCGCATACAGAAACATGCATCATCGCTCGGCCGCCCCGTGCGTCGCCACTCAGCTGGACACGTCCTCATCACTGGGCCGTCCCGTGCGTCGTCACTCAGCTGGACACGTCCTCGTCACTCGGCCGCCCCGCGCATCGCCACTCGGTTGGACACGTCCTCACCACTCGGCCATCCCGCGCGCCGTCGCTCAGTTGTACGCGTCTTCATCACGCAGCCGCCCGTGCACCATCACTCAGCTGGACGCGTCTTCATCACTCGGCTGCCCCGTGCGTCGCCACTCAGCTGGACACGTCCTCATCACTCGGCCGCCCCGCGCGTCGCCACTCGGTTGGACACGTCGTCACCACTCGACCGCCCCGCGCGCCGTTGCTCAGCTGTACGCGTCCTCACCACTCGGCCGCCCGCGTAGCATCGCTCAGCTGGACACGTCCTCACTACTCGGCTGCCCCGCGCGCCGTTGCTCAGCTGGTCACGTCCTCACCACTCGACCGCCCCATGTGTCGCTACTCGGTTGGACACGTCCTCACCACTCGGCCGTCCCGCGCGCCGTCGCTCAGCTGTGCACGTCTTCCTCACTCAACCGCCCGCGCACCATCACTCAGCTGGACGCGTCTTCATCACTCGGTCGCCCCGCGCACCGTCGCTCAGCTGGACGCGTCTTCATCACTCGGCCGCCCACGCACCATCGCTCAGCTGGACGCGTCTTCATCACTCGGCCGCCCAGCGCACCGTCGCTCAGCTATATGCATCTTCATCACTCAGCCGCCCCGCACGCCGTTGCTCAGCTGTACGCGTCTTCATCACTTAGCCGCCCGCGCACCATCGCTCAGCTGGACGCGTCCTCATCACTCGGCCACCCCGTGCGTCGCCCTTTGGTTGGACACGTCCTCACCACTCGGCCGCCCTGCGCGTTGACACTCGGTTGGACACGTCCTCACCACTCGGCCACCCCGCGCGTCGCCACTCGGTTGGACACGTCCTCATCACTCGGCCAGCCCGCGCGTCGCCACTCGGTCGGGCACGTCCTCACCACTCGGCCGCCCCGCTCGTCGCCATTCGGTTGGACACATCCTCACCACTCGGCCGCCCTGTGCATCGCCATTTGGTTGGACACGTCCTCACCACTCGGCCGCCCTGCGCGTCGACACTCGGTTGGACACGTCCTCACCACTCGGCCGCCCCGCGCGCCGCCACTCGGTTGGACACGTCCTCACCACTCGGCCGCCCTGCGCGTCGACACTCGGTTGGACACGTCCTCACCACTCGGCCGCCCCGCGCGCCGCCACTCGGTTGGACACGTCCTCACCACTCGGCCACCCCGCGCGTCGCTACTCTGTTGGACATGTCCTCACCACTCGGTCGCCCTGCGCATCGCCATCGGTTGAACACGTCTTCACCACTCGGTCGCCCTGCGCATCGCCATCGGTTGAACACGTCTTCACCACTCGGCCGCTCGCGCGCCGTTAGACAGCTAAGTCATTCTTCACACACTGCACTACATGCTATTAAATCTCTATTTTCGTGTTCCCGAGCGTCCGGTAATCCACACATGACGTTCACTCGGAGGCCACGCCACCGAGTGTACCTCTACGCTCGGTTGTTTATTTTCATGTCGGAACACTGCACTTCCGCCTCATTTGGGTCCAATACTCCAACAAGTTCAGTCGGATCCTTCACTTCGACAAATTCGATTGGATCCTTCGCTCTTTTAGACTCTTGCTGGTTCCAAACCAGCAAGCCCCTTGCACACCCAGCGGGTGTCTATGGGTTTTATTTACACAAATCATTTCAGCACACATCAAATTACCTCGAGAAATTATTACGTTGGCTTGTGCTATTTTCATACACAGCTTACACGATCACTCGGCGCCTCTGTGCGCCAACCTCATTGCTACTCGGACTCGGTCACCGCACCGATCCTAACGCACCGCAACACCGACCCGTCGCTTTGTTGACTTCGGACACATCCAGCCGGCCCCTCCGTGGAGTCTTCTTCATCGTGTCAACGACATTGACCTCGTCGTCATGTTGGGCATGGGACAGGTCCACCGTCGAAACCTGTAGTACGCTCGGGGGCTACGCTGCACTCGGGGGCTGCAACTCATTCGGAATTGCACTCTCCTGAGTGGCCTAGTACTTCATCACCAGTCGGATCCTTCACTTCAATGACTGCAGTCGGACCCGCCACTTCGACAAGTTACATGATCACTCAGACGCTCTACGCGCCATCTTCGTCGCTACTCAGACTCGTCCGCCGCGGCGGTCTTGTTGCACCGCAACCACGCTACACCGACCTCGTCGCTGCACCAGCTTCGAAAACATCTGACTGACTCTTCCGAGGACATTTTTTGTCGTGTCATGGCTTCGACGACTTCGGCTACATCCCCACTACTTAAACAGCCAAGTTACTCATATGATCAAACCTCAGATCACACTCTGTAGCGAGCTTACCTCTTGCGAGCATCACCCGGGGGCTACGCCACAGCCGAGGGCTATGCCACCCTCAGGGGTTACGACCATTTGATCAACCTGTTGATCACGTCAGGAATATTTTTCTGAACATACTTACTCGGTCCGCCGAAGATCTATAAGGGTAGCATCGTTCACTCGGACGATCGCCCAAATCATTACCTGGAGTCATCTTCAGGACTGCAAAAGGGTGAAACCGGCGCTCCTCTACGGATACACTTGGCCCTTCTTCTAGGCTCCAAGGCGTCAGTTTCACAAACTTGGACTCGGAGATGGCCTGTCTAGTGTGTTCCCCCGGGATGATGAGTGGCTTCTCTCCGGAGAGTCAGTCCACATGCTAGCCTCGCCACTCGGGTTAACATGGCACGTCCACATCGGACCACTGGTCTATCTCCCCCGGGAGACATACGAGTGCCACCAAGTTTTTCCTCGCAGTCAATGCTACTTGTGAGCTGCGTTGGTAATTCCCTGAAGAGGAAGGGAGATGCAGTACAATATCGATAAGTATTTCCCTCAGTTATGAAACCAAGGTTATCGATCCAGCAGGAGAATCATGCAACACCTAGTTAGCAGCACCTGCACACAAAACAACAAATCCTTGCACCCAACGCAAACAAGGGGTTGTCAATCCCTTAGCGGTAATTGCAAGATTAAATTGTATGTGATAGATAGATAGATTGAAACAAAAATACAAAATAAAATAAATAAAAAAAAAGTGCAGCAAGATATTTTTAGGGTTTTAATATATGATTTAGATAGACCCGGGGGCCATAGTTTTCACTAGAGGCTTCTCTCAAGAAAATAGCATACGGTGGGTAAACAAATTACTGTTGGGCAATTGATAGAAAAGCAAATAATCATGACGATATCCAAGGCAATGATCATTTATATAGGCATCACGTCCGAGACAAGTAGACTGACTCCTGTTGTAACACCCTGATTTTTGCCTTTTTCTTTTTATTTGGATTTATTGAATATTTTATTTGCAATTGGGTTTTCCAGTCAATTCTTTTGGACTTACCACTTGGATTTATTTTTGATTTTCTCCCAAGTGGGTTCTTTCATCCCTAAACCCTCCCTAGACCTCATCCCTCTCAAAATAATGCCATTGGATATTTTTATTTAATGGCATTATATTTATTTTCTCTCTAAAAATGCCCATTTCCTCAATTAGCTATGAAGCAACCCCTATTTTTATTGCTCAGAAAAATCCTAGAAAATTCCCAAATATTCTTTGGGTCATGCCTCACCTTCCTATGCAAAAATATCCCATGGCCATTTGGAACTTTTCAGCCCAGGAAAATATTTTTGCTTCTGGACAGAAAAGTCACTTTGTGAAGCAACTATATTATTCCTTGATCTTTTTAATCTGAAATTTTTACCACTTAATGACCTTCCTAAGTAATGCTTAAACGCCTAATTTCAGCTCATAGTGCCCAGCCGTTTGTCCTTAGTACTTGGAGCAAGTTTCTGTCCAGGAACTTTGCTGCTTCCTCTTGTCATCTCCATTGAGCCATCTGTCGAGCCAAGAGTAATTCTAGGCACCGCGTGGAAGGGACATCACGATGGACATAGTGTGGCAGCGTCGAAAGTTACTTGCATGCCAATGCACGCGGTGACCGCGTGTGAGCAGGGTGCAATGCACGCGCTCTGCGCGCTCTGCCCGTCGGGCTCGATCGGCCGCCGTCCATCCTCTCCCATCGCGCCACCGCAGCATGTCTAGTCAACTCAGTACACTCCCATTCATCCCCCCAGCCCCTCCCTGACCTTCCCCGGCGCCGGAAGGGGGCACGGCGGAAGCGGCCATGACGCTAGCTTGCGGCACAGTGGCTTGCACGCGCGGCCCTGTTCCCCTTAGTGCGCCTGCGCCCGAGCCCGCGTGCGAGCGCTGTGCTTGGCCTTGCCTGCGTCGTCCCCTAGCTCGCCCGAGTCCTCACCGCCCCCAGGTCACCCTTCCACCCAGCTCCGGCGGAAGCCCGAGCACTGCCTCGCCTCTCCTATAAATAGAGCCCCTCCCCGACCGGTCTAACCATCCCAAACCCCCTCTCCTCTCTCAAATCGATCGCCAGAAGCTGCGGGCAACGCTGGGAAGGCCTCTGGCCTTCGAACCTCGCTGGCGACCGCCGCGGATCTCCCTCCTCCAAGCTCTCATCCTAGTCCACCTCAGCTCCAACCACTGCCACCGTTGAGACCGTAGCAACCTCCTGAGCACGACGGTAGCAAGAACTCACCGGATTGTCGCCGGAAACACCGACTCCGATCAGCTCCGCCGCCGCCGTCTTTGGAGAAGATCGCCGCGACGCCGTCCGACCTCCTCAGCTCGAGATTCGGGTACGTCCGTGTCCGTCTCGCTGCGCTAGTCCCATCCCCCCCATCTCCGGTGATCGCCGAGGTCTCCTCGCCGGAGAACCGCCGGCAACAGAGCCGCCGCGCTCTGTTCCTCCCTCTTTCTCGTTTAAAACCTGACATAGGGCCCCACCTATCATTCTCTCTCTCTCTCGCGAACCGGTACGTAAGTGGAGGCGCATTTCCAAAAGACGCCTTCGACGTGGACGCCTCTGGTTTTTCTGTTAAATCCAAATTTTGACCAGAACTAATCCATCTTTGACCAACCATAACTTTTAATCTATAAGTCCAAATGATTTGATTCTTTTTGCTACTGGTTTATAAAATTCCAAAGTTTCTGTATGCCAAATTTCAGAATTTTTCTTGCTGTTGAGAATTTCTGGTGCAATAAACAGTAGGATGTGACATTTTCTTTTTTGCATTTAATTTAATTTCAGAAGAACCTAGTTGTGTTGGAGAAGGCCAGGAGTACTGTGACACTCCTCCGAACCAAGGCAAGCCACAACATTCATATGCAAGGATGGCATTGCAATGACTTGGTTTAATCGAATTAAAGTCATCCTTTATTCACTATTTAGAATAACTTGTTACATAAAGCTTATTGCATAAACTTTATCCTGTCATGTTGATAATTTATGCAGTAGGATACATGCTTTCTTGCTAGTGTGCAATAGGTATCATGGCATATACTCATATGACAACATGATGCATTTGCTATTCATGATCATGACCCGTGCATCCATTCCTACACTATGGCTCGAATCATTTTCTTTTCAAGTTAAACTTGATAATAATCCAACTTGAACATGCTGTTGATCGAGTCATGGTGCCACCGAATCGAGGTCACCAGTGCAACCACACTTGCCTGGATGGGGAGGCCCTAATGCGGTCTATTGTCATGCCTCTCGCCGGTGCCTCCTACGAGGGAAGGTTGTGCTCTGGCGCTACCCTGGCCCGGTAGGCAGTCATAACCTTGAGGACCCGAGTTTTGATGGTACCAAGGTCCCTGTTTGGGACAGTTTTGATGTTGGCCACGATGGTGGCAGCCACAGAGGTGGCGGGTGTCACATGTTGGCACCAGGGTCACCCAGGACATAGTCCAAAGGGGAGTTTGTCGGAGTGGCCGGGAGAGTGTCATGCAATAGATTGGTTTTGTCGGAATGTCGTTGGTCCACCCGAATGGGAGCACGAGGCCATGAGTTCTGTGGTGTGGGTACAGTGTACTAACCTCTGCAGAGTGTATAAACTATCGATAGCCGCGTCCTCGGATATGGACACAGTTCGTAGTAGGTCACACCGTGGGTCAACAGATAAAGTTAACTTGCACACTAAGCTTCACAAGATAGCACATGCAGAAATGGTGATCGAGGATCACTATGAAAGGTATGAATGTGATCAAGTGAGGATCACGTTGGTAAGTGATGAACGGTGGTTACGCGGTAACCCCGAGATGGTAAGTTGGTCCCGAGGACCATGGCAATGGTTCACACACATCTCATGTTGAGTAGTATCATGCTCATGCATTAAATCTGTTAAATGCCTTGTTATTGTTTGTCGCACTTGTTTTGTTTGCTGTGAGCTTGCGAGTACATTCAAAGTACTCACCTGGCTTATCATGCCAGATGCAGGAGAAGCTGTGCAAGGAGTTGATGTCGAGCAGTATGTCGCAATCTAGGCCGTGTCCCAGCAGTGTCCCTGTGGAATGGAGTTCCGCTACCTCGTCGTTCCGCTGCCGCGTAGTAGTAGTTCCCTTATCATCGAGGCCCCTGCCATGTCTACTAAATAATGTACATAAGTGCAACCGCACCGTGTGTGCCGCTTGGCCTCGCTCATCATGTAAGATGTAAACCTATGTTTCCGCTAAGAGATCAATAAAGCGGTTTTTTTCTGTGCCAAGTTGTTGTGTATTGCCAGAAGACTTGATCTCTGGGCTGGCAATGCAAGGTAAACCGGTTGCTCTGAGCCGGGGTGCCACAACTGCCTGCATCTACTACTATTACTCCACACATCAATCGCTATCCAGCATGCATCTAGTGCATTAAGTCCGTAAAGAACGGAGTAACGCCTTAAGCAAGATGACATGATGTAGACAAAGTAAACTCACGCATGAATAAACCCCATCTTTTTACCCTTAATAGCAACGATACATACGTGTCATGTCCCTTTCTGTCACTGGGATTGAGCACCGCAAGATCGAACCCATTACAAAGCACCTCTTCCCATGGCAAGATAAATCAATCTAGTTGGCCAAACCAAATCAATAGATCGGAGAAGAAATACAAAGCTATAATAATCATGCATAAAAGAGATCAGAGAAGACTCAAATAATATTCATGGATAATCTGATCATAAACTCACAATTCATCGGATCCCAATAAACACACCGCAAAAAGTGATTACATCGGATAGAACTCCAAGAACATCGAGGAGAACATTGTATTGAAGATCAAAAAGAGAGAAGAAGCCATCTAGCTACTAACTATGGACCCGAAGGTCAGTGGTAAACTACTCACGCATCATCGGAAGGGCAGCAAGGTTGATGTAGAGCCCCTCCGTGATTGATTCCCCCTCCGGCGGAGTACCGGAAAAGGCCCCCAGATGGGATCTCTCGAGAACAGAAGCTTGCGGCGGCGGAAAAAGTATTTCGTGGACTCCTCTGTTGGTTTCCCGATTTTAGGGAATTTATAGTGGTGGAATTAGGTCAAAAGGGGCAGAGGTGGGCCCATGAGGCACCAGGGCGCGCCTGCCCCCCCAGGCGTGCCCTGGTGGCTCGTGGCCACCTCCTGGGGCTTCTGGCCTTCTCCTGAAGCTTCTAGTGTTGGTTATGTCCTGAAAAAAATCTCCAAAAAGTTTCGTGGCATTTGGACTTCGTTTGGTATTGATATTCTGTAAAACCAAAAACAGGCAGAAAACAACAACTGGCACTGGGCACTAAGTTAATAGGTTAGTCCCAAAAAATGATATATAATTGCTGTAAATGTATATAAAAACATCCAAGATTGATAATATAACAGCATGGAACAATAAAAAAATATAGATATGTTGGTGACGTATCAGCAACCCCAAGCTTAATTCCTGCTCGTCCTCGAGTCGGTAAATGATAAAAATAGAATTTTTGATGTGGAATGTGCATATCATATTCATCATATATTCTTTTCTTTTATAGCATGGACATTCAGACTTGAATGATTCAAAGCAATAGTCTATAGTTTGACATGAAGATATAAATACTCAAGCATGCTAACAAGCAACCATGTCTTTCAAAATATCAACGCTAAAGAAAGTTATCCCTAGCCCATTATGCTCAATCATTGATCCATTCATGAAACACACTCAAATATTAGCTACACACAATGCACAAGTATGACAATAGTGTTCTCTAGTTGGTGCTTTATAAGAGAAGATGGAGACTCAAAATAAAAATAAAAATTGCATAAAAGTAAATAGATAGGCCCTTCGCAGGGGGAAGCAGAGATTTGCAGATGTGCCAGAGCTCATAGCTTAAATTAGAGAGATGAAAATATTTTGAGAGGCATGCTTTTCCTGTCAACGAAAACGACCGAGAATTCCCAATATTTTCCATGCTAGACACATCATAGGCGGTTCCCAAACAGAAAGTAAAGTTTATTTCCTTTCCACCATTCTTTCACAATCCATGGCTAGCCGTATCCATGGGTGCCCTCCATACCAACACTTTCCAAGGAATTTTGTTGTTATTAATTTTTGATTTCATTGTGGGACTGGGCATCCCTATTACCAGCCACTCTCTCGTGCAATGACAAGTGAATAAACACTCATCGTGAGAATAACACACCTAGCATGGAAAATATTGGCCACCCCCTGCCGCTTCATGAGCGGTACGGGCACACAAAACAGAAAAATTATTTTGAAAATTAGAGTTGGCACACGCAAATTTACTTGGAACGGCATGGAAATACCGCATATAGGTAGATATGGTGGACTCATTTGGCACAACTTGGGTTTAAGGAGTTTGGATGCACAAGCAGTATTTCCGCTTAGTACAAATGAAGGCTAGCGAATAGATTGAGAAGCAACCAACCAAAAAGCGAAAACGGTCATAAACATGCATTGAACATAACTAACACCGAATAATGCACCATATTAGGATATAATTTCTTTGCATAACTATTGACTTAATGTGCATGCATAGGGAATCACAAACCTTAACACTAATATTCTTACTAAATCACAATTACTCACTAACATGACTCACATATTATCATCTCCATATCGCAAAACTATTGCAAGGAATCACACTTATCATATCCAATGATCTATATGAAAGTTTTTATTATATCCCTCTTGAATATTCATCACTTTGGGACCAAATTCATACCCTGTGCAAATTACCATTACTATTATCAACTCTCAAAAAGTTATAAGTGAAGCATGAGAGTTTATTTCTTCAAACTTTTAATCTTATCAACTCTTAAAATAATACAAGTGAAGCATGAGAGTTTATTTCTTCAAAATATAGCCACCGCCGTGCTCAAAAAGATTTAAGTGAAGCACTAGAGCAACTGCCTAGCTCAAAAAATTTAAGTGAAGCACATAGAGTATTCTAACAAATTATGATGAACGTGTGGCTCTCTCAATTTGGTGTGTCCAACAAAGATGATTGTGACAAACTAAGAAGCAAACAAAGCAAAGACTCATATAATACACGACGCTCCAAGAAAAACACATATCATGTGACGAATAAAAATATAGCTCCAAGTAAAATTACCGATGGTTGGTAGAAGAAAGAGGGGATGCCTTCTGGGGCATCCCCAAGCTTAGACGCTTGAGTCTTCCTTGAATATTACCTTGGGGTGCCTCGGGCATCCCCAAGCTTAGGCTCTTGCCACTCCTTATTCCTTCATCCATCGTGATCTCACCCAAAACTTGAAAACTTCAATCACACAAAACTCAAACAAACCTTCGTGAGATCCGTTAGTATAACAAATAAATCACTACTTTAAGTACTGTTGCAAACCCATTCATATTTTATTTTTGCATTATACCTACTGTATTCTAACTTCTCCATGGCTTATACCCCCTGATACAATCCATAGTTTCATCAAAACAAGCAAGTAGTGCATCAAAAACAGAATCTGTCAAAAACAGAACAGTATGTAGCAATCTATTTAAAATCTATACTTCTGTAACTCCAAAAATTCTGAAAAAATTAGGAAACGTGGAAAATTCATATACCAATACTGTGTAAAAATTTCAGATTTTTCTAACGCTCCAGTACAGAACCAAAATTCCAGCACTGGACGCAAAATTTTCTGTTTTCCAAACAACATCAATTATACTATCTTCCAAATCATCCTAAAGGCTTTACTTGGCACAAACACTAATTAAAAACACAAAAACACAATCATAACAGTAGCATAAATATGAAAACACACCATAACAGAAACAAGAAGTAAAAATTTATTTTATTCATTGGGTTGCCTCCCAACAAGCGCTATTGTTTTATAGCCATTAATATAAGTTTCAGATTTTATTGATGCTCACATGAAAGATAATAATTGAAACACAAAGAGAGCATCATGAAGCATGTTAAAAACACATTTAAGTCTAATATACTTCCTATGCATAGGCATTTTATAAGTAAACAATTTATCAAGACAAACAACATCTAGCATATGCAAATAGGTAGAATGAAACACTAATAATTTCAATATCAAGAAAGGTAATTGAGTAACATAAAAGTTTCTACAACCATATTCTCATCTCTCATAATAATTACATGTAGGATCATAATCAAATTCAATAATATAGCTGTCATGTTAAATATTATCTTCATGTTCGGCATGCATAAAAGTTTTGTAATCTTCCAGGGTAGTGGGATTAACATCAACTTTTATCAAACTACCTTGGAAGATTATAAAACTTTTAATAGTATTGTGAACATCATTATCAATAATAGATTCATCATGAAGCTCGACTAAATTTTCAAGATCACAAGAAGCACCATAATCATCACCCCAATCATGATCATTGCAATAAGTAGTGGACATGACAAAATTATCATCCCCAAGCTTGTGGTTTTGCATATCATTAGCACAATTGACACTAATAGAATTTATAATAACATCATTGCAACCATGCTTTTCATTGAAGGAGCTATCATGAATCACTTTATAAATTTCTTCTTTCAGCACCTCATCATAATTTTCAGATTCATGATTTTCAAGCAAAACTTCATAGAGGAAATCAAGTGCACTCAACTCACTGGCAATTGGTTCAACATAATTGGGTCTTTTGAAAAGATTAGCAAGTGGATGAGGATCCATATCAATAGATTTTTAGCAAGCGAAGATGCAAGCAAATAGAAGGCACATGGCAACATAGGCAAAAATAGCAAACAAGAAAAAGGCAAACGGAAAATATTTTTGTATTTTTGTAAAAACTTTTTAGAAGTGGGGGAGATGAAAACGAGAGGCAAATGCAAATAAAGTAAATGCAAGCAGATGTAAGTTTTATCCGTAGGTACTTGATAGATGTTGATGATGTCTCCCCGGCAACGGCACCAGAAATTCGTCCTGCTACTTGTGAGCTGCGTTGGTAATTCCCTGAAGAGGAAGGGAGATGCAGTACAGTAGAGATAAGTATTTCCCTCAGTTATGAAACCAAGGTTATCAATCTAGTAGGAGAATCATGCAACACCTCGTTAGCAGCACCTGCACACAAAACAACAAATCCTTGCACCCAACGCAAACAAAGGGTTGTCAATCCCTCAGCGGTAATTGCAAGATTAAATTGTATGTGATAGATATATAGATTGAAACAAAAATACAAAATAAAATAAATAAAAGAAAAGTGCAGAAAGATATTTTTAGGGTTTTTAATATATGATTTAGATAGACCCCGGGGCCATAGTTTTCACTAGAGGCTTCTCTCAAGAAAATAGCATACGGTGGGTAAACAAATTACTGTTGGGCAATTGATAGAAAAGCAAATAATCATGATGATATCCAAGGCAATGATCATGTATATAGGCATCACGTCCGAGACAAGTAGACCGACTCCTGCCTGCATCTATTACTATTACTCCACACATCGACCGCTATCCAGCATGCATCTAGTGTATTAAGTCCATAAAGAACGGAGTAACGCCTTAAGCAAGATGACATAATGTAGACAAAGTAAACTCACGCATGAATAAACCCCATATTTTTACCCTTAATAGCAACGATACATACGTGTCATGTCCCTTTCTGTCACTGGGATTGAGCACCGCAAGATCGAACCCATTATAAAGCACCTCTTCCCATGGCAAGATAAATCAATCTAGTTGGCCAAACCAAATCAATAGACCGGAGAAGAAATATGAAGCTATAATAATCATGCATAAAAGAGATCAGAGAAGACTCAAATAATATTCATGGATAATCTGATCATAAACTCACAATTCATCGGATCCCAACAAACACACCGCAAAAAGTGATTACATCGGATAGAACTCCAAGAACATCGAGGAGAACATTGTATTGAAGATCAAAAAGAGAGAAGAAGCCATCTAGCTACTAACTATGGACCCGAAGGTCGGTGGTAAACTACTCACGCATCATCGGAAGGGCAGCAAGGTTGATGTAGAGCCCATCTGTGATCGATTCCCCCTCTGGCGGAGTACCGAAAAAGGCCCCCAGATGGGATCTCTCGAGAACAGAAGCTTGCGGCGGCGGAAAATGTATTTCGTGGACTCCTCTATTGGTTTCCCGATTTTTGGGAATTTATAGTGGTGGAATTAGGTCAAAAGGGGCAGAGGTGGGCCCATGAGGCACCAGGGCGCGCCTGCCCCCCCCAGGCGCGCCCTGGTGGCTCGTGGCCACCTCCTGGGGCTTCTGGCCTTCTCCTGAAGCTTCTAGTGTTGGTTATGTCCAGAAAAAAAATCTCCAAAAAGTTTCATGGCATTTGGACTATGTTTGGTATTGATATTCTGTAAAACCAAAAACAGGCAGAAAACAACAACTGGCACTGGGCACTAAGTTAATAGGTTAGTCCAAAAAAATGATATATAATTGCTGTAAATGTATATAAAAACATCCAAGAATGATAATATAACAGCATGGAACAATCAAAAATTATAGATACGTTGGAGACGTATCAGTCAACATACCCCGATCAGTCGGGAAGCATGTCCACTCGGACGATCACCGAAATCATTACCTGGAGTCATCTTCAGGACTGCAAAAGGGTTAAACCGACGCTCCTCTACGAATACACTTCTTCGAGGCTCCATGGCGTCAGTTTCACAAACTTGGACTCGGAGATGGCATGTGCTGGCGTTCCCCCGGGATGATGAGTGGCTTCTCTCCGGAGAGTCAGTCCACGCACTAGCCTCGCCACTCGGGTTTTCATGGCACGTCCACCTCGGACCACTAGTCTATCTCCTCCGGGAGACATACGAGTTCCACCAAGTTTTTCCTCGCAGAGCCCCATTTTCCCCACTAACCGCAACATAACCTCTTCCGCGCACGCACGCACGATTTCAAATCCCGAAATTTCAGCCGCAAGTCAATCCGATTGATTTCTCTTTGTGTCTTTCTTAAAGGACACACGTCGGTCCAACCGACCACCCTCTAAGGGTCTCCATGCACTCGGACACGTAAAACACCCGACTGAAGTCACCTTCAGGATTGCAATGGATGAGCTCGATGCCCCTCCGCGGGTTAACTTGGCCCTTTGTCTAGGCTCCAAGGCGCGAGCCTCATAAACTTGGACTCGGAGATGACCTGCGCTGGCGTTCCCCTGGGATAGTGAGTGGCATCTCTCCGGAGAATCAGACCACACGTCGGCGTCATCACTCGGGTTTCATGGCATGTCCTCAGTCGGACCTCTAGTCAATCTCTCCCGAGAGACATACGAATGCCACCGAGTTTTGCTCAGCAATCAACCCAATGCGATCAATCAGAAAACGTATAGTCCAGAATCCATTGAAGTTTTGTTCAAATCGTAGTTGACTAAAGCTTGACGACAGGCGCCGAGTGCCCCCGCAGTGCTCGGGCCAAATCAAGTTTTTAGTAAACTCGTTCTACAAAACCTCAACCGATTCGGGGGCTAAACCTATGGGCGCGCTGCCAGTCGGCATGTTCCTCACTCAGCTTTCTACTTGCGCGCCGCCAATTGGCATGTTCCTTACTCAGCTTTCTACTTTTTCATAAAATATGCTCAATACCTAACGCCCACTCTTCGTCTCCAACCCGGTCACAACCCGATCGTCTGGTTGGCAAGAGCAAAAGCTAACGGTCAATGTAAGAAGTACTACTGGAACGATTACTCCCTGGAGTGTCCAGCTTTTTTCTACAGTTGGCAGTTTCGAGGCCGAATTCATTCATCGTGTCGAGTGCACGAATATTCGCCTGCTTGACCGAGTTCCAGGCTGAATTTATTTACCGTTCCGAGTGCACGAAGATCAGTCCGACTGATTCAGCTCCAGGCTGAACTTATTTACCCGTGCCAAGCGCTTGAAGGTCCATCCGATTGACTCAATTTTAGACTAAAAGATATTTACCGTGCCGACTACATGGAGGTTCACCAGGAAACTTAAACCCTCTGCCAGACTCATCTAGGTGCACAAAGATTCACCTGATTGACCCAGTTCCAGGCTGAACTTATTTACTGTGCCAAGCGCAGGAAGATCCATCAGATTGACTCAGCTCCAGATTGCAGTTATTTACCGTGCCGAGCCCACGAAGATCCATTCCGAATGCATGAAGACCCACCACAGTTCTAGGCTGAAGTCATTTACCGTGCCGAGCGCATGAGGGTTCACCTGTTTAATTCAGTTCCAGACCAGAAGACTTAAACCCTCTGCCAGACTCATCTAGTCCGACAGAGGCTCGGGGACTACACCGAGTGGGTGCACTCAGCATGCCCCCACTGGAAGAGAAACCAAAAAGAAACATTCTGCTCGGCCAAGTCTAGCAACAACATTCGAGTACAACAAATCTTACAGACTCCAACCGACTACCAGCAATCAGTCAGAGTCTCGGCGGATACACCCTATGGGTGCGCTGATCGCGCACCCATATAACAAAATTCTGAGTATCTTCACTCAAGCAAACGTTCCGTGCCCAAGCGCGAAGAAATTCTGAGTAATCAGTTACTCGATACAGGACCGGCTCCAAATCACTCAAAAAAATTGCTATAAGGTGAGTTTAACGCTCCTCCGTGGACCCGTTTGAGCCTTCTTCTAGGACTCAAAGCGTGAAACTCATAAGTTTGGATCTAGAGCTGACTTGTATTGATGTTCCTCCAGGATAAGAATGGCATCTCTCTGAGAGAGCAGTCCATGCGTCAATCTTGTTGCCCAGATTTAATGACTCTTCCATACTCAGATCACGAGTCAGCCTCTTCCGAGAGATGAACGACTGTTACCAAGTTTCTCCTCGCGGTCGCTTATCCCCGATCAATCGGGAAACACTAAGTCCAGAATTTGTTGAAGTTTTGTTCAAGTCGCAGTTCATTAAGCTTGACGACAGGCGCCGAGTGCTTCCGCAGTGCTCGGGCCAAATCAAGTTCTCAATGGGCTCGTCCTACAAAACCTTAACCGATTCGGGGGCTAATGTTGGGGTTACCTACCACGGGTAGGGTCATAAGAGGTACATTTCAGTCTAGATGGGGGCCCACGACCCCCATCTGGACAAGACCCCAGGGTCGTCATTCCAGTCGGGTACCTGCCGCGGTTCATTCACTCGGACAGGTTTCGTTCACTCGGCTGTGACAAATCCACTCGGCTACAACGAATCCACTCGGATATGCGAAGCCAACAGTCAGCATGGCAGTTGAAGCATCATCTTCATAGTGGAGGGCTGATATTATGACATTAATGCTCCACCTTGTAACATAAGAGGTGAGGGGGTGGCGCTCTCTATATAAGCCACCCCCACCACATAGCTTGGTAGGCTCATTCTTCTCCCCTGGCTCTCTCGCCATTAGTCTTAGGACATAGCTCAGGCATGGAGATCCGTTCTCCCCTCTCT
Source organism: Elymus sibiricus (assembly GCA_039707655.1). Classification (NCBI taxonomy): domain Eukaryota; kingdom Viridiplantae; phylum Streptophyta; class Magnoliopsida; order Poales; family Poaceae; genus Elymus; species Elymus sibiricus. The sequence goes on along the minus strand of CM077674.1, from coordinate 335,477,060 downwards.
CACACATTGTAATCTCCGGATTCATACTCAGATAAAACAAAGCCTCTCCAGAGCACGAGATGTAGGGCTGTTATCTCCACCGCGAGAGGCTCGAACTCGCTAAAATCATTCGTGTCGCCCGTTTGCATCTCGATAGATCATGCTCCTTTACCCTACCCCTCTCTATTGTCGGAATCGTTCCCACGACAACTACTGAGTGCGGCCCACAAGCCAACCCCGTCTACCCATAGTAGTAGCGCGGGAAAGCAGACACGTGCTACTGCTACCAACTTAGTGGCAGTGCCGGTTTTTGGTCACGCACTGCTATTGTGGCCTGTCCAAGCGGGAATGAGGGGGTCCACTTACTAGTAGCGCGTGTCTGCCGCTCCCGCGCTACTACTACTCTGTACCAGTAGCGCATTATTTTCGCCCGCGCTACTGATACGTCCCAAACGTATCTACTTTTCCAAACACTTTTGCTCTAGTTTTGGACTCTAATTTGCATGATTTGAATGGAACTAACCCGGACTGACGCTATTTTCAGCAGAATTGCCATGGTGTTGTTTTTGTGCAGAAATATAAGTTCTCAGATGGACTTGAAAATTTACGAAGAATTATTTTAGAATATATAAAAAATACTGGCGCAAAGATCCACCAGAGGGGGGTCACCAGGAGCCACAAGCCAGGGGGGCGCACCCACCCCCAGGGCGCACCTGGCAGGCTTGTGGGGCCCTGCCAACTCCGTTTACCCTAATTCTAGTGCTATAAGTACCTATTCGTGGAGAAAAAAATTAGAGAAAAAGAATCATCGCGTTTTACGATACGGAGCCGCTGCCACCTCCTGTTCTTCATTGGGAGGGCTGATCTGGAGTCCGTTCGGGGCTCCGGAGAGGGGGATTCGACGCCGTCCTCATCATCAACCATCCTCCATCACCAATTTCATGATGCTCACCGCCGTGTGTGAGTAATTCTTCGTAGGCCTGCTGTATGGAGATGGGTTGGATGAGATTTACCATGTAATCAAGTCAATTTGTTAGGGCTTTGATCCCCAGTATCCACTATGTTCTGAGATTGATGTTGCTATGACTTTGCTATGCTTAATGCTTGTCACTAGGGCCCGAGTGCCATGATTTCAGATCTGAACCTTTATGTTTTCATGAATATATTTGAGTTCTTGATCCTATCTTGCATGTTATATGCACCTATTACGTGTCATGATCCGCATACCCCAAGGTGACAATAATTGGGATTCTTTCCGGTGATTGCCGTAGTTTGAGGAGTTCATGTATTCACTATGTGTTAATGCTTTGTTCCGGTTCTCTATTAAAAGGAGGCCTTAATATCCCTTAGATTTCCTTATGGACCCCGCCGCCATGGGAGGGTAGGACAAAAGATGTCATGCAAGTTCTTACTATAAGCACGTATGACTATATATGGAATACATGCCTACATTACATTGATGAATTGGAGCTATTGTGTATCTCCCTAGGTTGTGACTGTTACATGATGAATGTCATCCAACATAATTATCCATCACCGATCCAATGCCTACGCTTTTCGTATATTGATATTTGCTAAGTTACTTTCGTTGCTGCTGCTGTTACAATCACTACAAAACTGCTACTGCTACTGTTACTGTTACTACTTCTATTGAAACTATCATATTACTGTGCTAGTAAACACTTTGCTGCAGATATTTAGTTTTCCAAGTGTGGTTGAATTGACAACTCAACTGCTAATACTCGCAAATATTCTTTGGCTCCCCTTGTGTCGAATTAATAAATATGGGTGAAATACTACCCGCGAAAACTGTTGCGATCCCCTATACTTGTGGGTTATCAAGACCTTTTTCTGGCGCCGTTGTCGGGGAGCATAGCTCTATCTGTTGAGTCACTTGGGATTTATATCTGTTGATCACTATGAAGAATCTGAAAGACGCTATGACCAAGATCGTCCCCTCTATGACTAGAGGAGGTAAGGAACTGCCATCCCACTCTGCACTTGATTCACCTTCTGTTTTGAGTAGGCTTGTGACACCACCACCAGCTATTCATTCTGATATGTCGCAAGTTATTGATGATACTACTTCTGCTATGAATAAAACTGTTGATGATGCTAGTACTATGCTTGATAATGATGTGCCACTTGGTGAATTTCTTGATGAACAAATTGCTAAAGCTAAAGGATTTGAAAATGTTGAAACTCTTGAAAATTATGATTCACCTATTATGCCTAGCTCTCCTACTAGAGTTGAAATGCCTGAAACATCTGATGGTTATGTTTTTGTTAGGGAGACAACTAGGGAAATTCTTGCTTGTAATGATAGAGATGAGGTTAGAAAATTGCTTGCTGAATTGAAAGAAAAATCTATGAGGGAGAGAATGAAATATGATCCTAAGTTTGCTACTTCTCCCATATTTGTTACTGATAAGGATTATGAATTCTCTGTCGATCTTGAGTTAATTACTTTGGTTGAATCTGATCCTTTTCATGGTTATGAAACTGAAACTATTGTGGCACACCTTACTAAGTTGAATGATATTGCCACCCTATTTGCTCATGAGGAAAAAATTCGTTATTACTATATTCTTAAGTTGTTTCCTTTCTCATTAAAGGATGATGCTAAGAAATGCTTTAATACTCTTGCTCTGGTTGTGTGCGTACTCCCCAGGATATGATATATTACTTCTCTGAAAAATATTTTCCTGCTCATAAGAAACAAGCTGCCTTACATGAAATATTTAACTTTGTGCAAATTGAAGAAGAGAATCTCCCTCAAGCTTGGGGGAGGCTTCTCCAACTACTTAATGCTTTTCCTGATCATCCTCTTAAGAAAAATGAAATACTTGATATCTTTTATAATGGACTAACCGACGCTTCTAGGGACTACCTAGATAGTTGTGCTGGTTGTGTTTTCAGGGAACAAACTGTTGGATAGGCTGAGTTACTATTGAATAATATATTGAGAAATGCCGATGATTGGACACTTCCTGAACCACCACCTAAGCCAACTCCGAAGAAGAGAGGTATTCTATTCCTCAGTCTAGAAGATATGCAAGAAGCTAAGAAATCTATGAAGGAAAAAGGTATTAAAACTGAAGATGTTAAGAATTTACCACCTATTAAAGAAATACATGGGCTCGACATCCCGACACGGGTAGTGGAGGAAAATTCTCTCACTAGATTTGATGAAGGTGATATTCCGTATAATAAATCTGCTAGTCAATGCCTGTATGAATTTGATAATTACATCATTAAACAGGAACACTTTAATATGTATGTTAGCAATCAACTAAAATGGAATGCCATCATGATTGAATGCTTGAGTGATTTGATGTTTAGAACTGCTAATGATGTTAAATGCTTGAGTAAACATGCTTCTATGGTTCAGACTCTGTTAGAACAAATTACTAAGTCACAAAATGATTTGCTTGATGAGATGAATAATAAAAAGAATGATCCTCATGCTGTTAAAGTTGTTACTAGAGGAGGTAGCATGACTCAGGATCCTCTATATCCTGAAGGTCATCCTAAAAGAATTGAACAAGATTCTCAAAGAAATAATATTGATGCACCTAGTCCATCTAAGAAGAAAAAGAAAAAGAAAAATGATAGGACTTTGCATGCTTCTAGTGAACCTGAAATAAAAAAACCTCCTGAGAATCAAAATGATGTTTCTATTTCCGATGCTGAGACACAATCTGGTAATGAACATACACCTAATGATAATGATAATGATGATGTTTGATACGTCTCCAACGTATCTATAATTTTTTATTGTTCCATGCTATTATAGTATCAGTCTTGGATGTTTTATATGCAATTATATGCCATTTATATATCATTTTTTGTGACTAAGCTATTAACCCAGTGCCCAGTGCCAGTTGCTATTTTCTGCTTGTTTTTGCCTTTTCAGAAAATCATTATCAAAAAGTGTCCAAACAAGAAAAAAAAACTTTGGATTAATTTTTTCTGGACCAGAAGAGACCCAGGAAGCTTCGGGAGAAGACCAGAACAGCCACGAGGAGGCGGCAAGCCTGGAGGGTGCGCCCCCCAGGCTTGTGGGCCCCTCATGGCACCTCTTGACCTAATTCCAGCGCTATGAATTCCCAAATATTCCAAAACCAACTAAAAGCCAGAAGAGAAAACCTTTCCGCTGCCGCAAGCCTCTGTTCTTCCGCGATCCTATCTGGAGGCCTTTTTCGGTACTCTGCCGGAGGGGTAATCGATCACGGAGGGCTTCTTCGTCAACCTTGCTGCCCTTCCGATGATGTGTGAGTAGTCTACCATAGACCTACGGGTCCATAGCTAGTAGCTAGATGGCTTCTTCTCTCTGTTTGATCTTCAATACCATGTTCTCCTCGATGTTCTTGGAGTTCTATCCGATGTAATCTTCTTTTGCGGTGTGTTTGTTGGGATCCGATGAATTGTGAGTTTATGAACAAATTATTCATGAGAAATATTTGAGTCTTCTCTGAAATCTTTTATGCATGATTATTATAGATTTGTATTTCTCTCCGATCTATCGATTTGGTTTGGCTTACTAGATTGATTTATCTTGCAATGGGAGAGGTGCTTTGTGATGGGTTCAATCTAGCGGTGCTCAATCCCAGTGACAGAAGGGGACATGACACGTATTTGTATTGTTGCCATTAAGGATTAAAAGATGGGGTTTAATCATATTGCTTGAGTTTACTTTGTCTACATCATGTCATCTTGCTTAAGGCGTTACTCTGTTTCATACTTAATACCCTAGATGCATGCTGGATAGCGGTCGATGGGTGGAGTAAAAGTAGTAGATGCAGGCAGGAGTCGGTCTACTTGAATCAGACGTGATGCCTATATACATGATCATTGCCATGAATCCATCATAATTATTTGCTTTTCTATCAATGGCCCAATAGTAATTTGTCTACCCACCGTATGCTATGTGTTCGAGAGAGAAGCCTCTAGTGAAAACTATGGCCTCCGGGTCTATTTTATCATATATTAAAGACCTAAAAATACCTTGCTGAAATTTATTTACATTTATTTTAATTAGTATTTTAGTTTATCTATTTACCTTTATAAGATTTAATCCTTGCAAATAACCGCTAAGAGGATTGACAACCCTCTTATTTGCGTTGGGTGCAAGTGTTTGCTCTTTTGTGTGCAGGTGCGCTTAACAGAATTTTGCTTGGTTCTCCTACTGGATTGATAACCTTGGTACTTAACTGAGGGAAATACTTATCTCTACTATACTGCATCATCCTCTCCTCTTCGGGGAAATACCAACGCAGACTACAAGTAGCAGGAAGAATTTCTGGCGCCGTTGCCGGGGAGACATCATCAAAATTACCAAGTACCTTCACACAAACTATCATCCACTTGCATTTACTTTATTTTCCTTTTATTTGCATTTGCTTCTCGTTTTCATCTCCCCCACTTCTAATTTTTTTTTTACAAAAACACAAAAATATTTTTATTTGCTTGTTTACTAGTTCGCTTGTTTGCTTCACCACTATGGTTAGTTCTTTGCTTGTTACTATTACCCCTGAAAATGAAGTGCTTAATTTTAAACGAAGGGGAGGAGAAAATTTAAAATATGCTTGGTATAGGATTTGCGATGCTCAAAATAGATCAACTCGTAAGCAGTCCACTACTGTTCTTCTTCGAAGTTTTTATGTGGGTATTACTACTTGGTATAGATTTGTGCTTGACACTATTACCGAAGGGAATTTCTTGATGTGTCCCACTTTGGATGCTTTCCATGCTATGGGAAATTTAGTGGGTTCACCCCCTATCATTATTAATGAAACGACATTGACTTTGGAGCATGTTATGCAAAGGTTAGAAGCTATAGAAAATAAGATGCCTACTATTGAACATCTTGAAAATTTAGATAAAAAGGTCCATAATCATATTACTCAATTTGGTTCTAAGGTGGGAATTGCTTTGAAAACTTTAAAGGAAAAGGAACCGATAATTAACGAAAGGATAGAACAAAGCCTCGCTAGAATTGACAAGTTAGAAGAGATTATCAATAACTTAGGTTCCGCTTTTTCCTCCGCTAAAAACATTGACAGGACTCCTCCTAATAAAAATTGCAAGTTTATATATGTTCCTAAGGTTAATGGTGCCACTTCTAGTAAAGGGAGCGAGGATCTTAAAATGATTAGCGTGCACCCCAATTTCATTGATATAATAAAGGAACCTATCCATAAAAGAAAAATTCTTGATTTTGTACCTAGAAGTGTGATGATGAGAAACTCCTATGTTAAATCTACTAGAAAAAATGGATGTGTAATTGAGGAGTTAGGAACCAAGGATGACAACACTTGAAACTATGCATTATGCCTAGCTAGGGGCATAAAACAATAGCGCTTGTTGGGAGGCAACCCAATGAATAAAATAATTTTTTGCTTTTACGTTCTGTTCTTGAGTGTTTACACAATTATAGCTTCTGTTATGATTGTATTTTTATGTTTTAATTAGTGTTTGTGCCAAGTAATGCCTTTGGGATGATTTGGAAGATAGTATGATAGATGCTGTTGGAAAACAGAAACTTTTGCGTCCAGTACTGGAGTTTTGTTTTTTACTGGAGCGTCAGAACCTTCTAAATTTTTTACACAGTATTGATATATGAATTTCCCACGTTGTCCTAATTTTTCAGAAGTTTTGGAGTTACAGAAGTATAACGTTAATTCAGGTCTTTACAGACTGTTCTGTTTTAGACAGATTCTGTTTTTGTTGCATAGTTTGCTTATTTTGATGAATCTATGGATCGTATCGGGGGGCATGAGCCATGGAGAAGTTGGAGTACAGTAGAATTATGCCAATATTAAATATGAATCAATTTACAACAGTACCTAAAGTTTAATATTTGTTTGTTATACTAACGGATCTCACGAGGTTTCTGTTGAGTTTTGTGTGCTGAAGTTTTCAAGTTTTGGGTGAGACTACGATGGATAAAGGAATAAGGAGCGGCAAGAGCCTAAGCTTGGGGATGAACAAGGCACCCCAAGGTAATATTCAAGGAAGACTCAAGTGTCTAAGCTTGGGGATGCCCCGGAAGGCATCCCCTCTTTCGTCTACAATCTATCGGTAACTCACTTGGAGCTATATTTTTATTCATCACATGATATGTGTTTTACTTGGAGCGTCTTGTGATATAGTTTGTTTGCTTTTGTTTGATTTTTAGTTTGTTACAATCATCTTTGCTGAACACACCTTTTTGAGAGGGACACACATTATTCGTGATTTGTTAGAATACTCTATGGGCTTCACTTATATCTTTCGAGCTAGGCAGTTGCTCTAGTGCTTCACTTATATCTTTTAGAGCACGGCGGTGGTTATATTTTAAAGAAATAGTTGCACTCTCATGCTTCACTTATATCTTTTTGAGAGTCTAATGAATAGCAATGGTAATATGCACGGGTTATGAATTTGGTCATAATATGATAGGTATTCAAGAGGGATATAATAAAAACTTTCATGTAGATCACTAAATATGATAAGTTTGATTCCTTGCAATAGTTTTGCGATATTAAGATGGTAATATGTGGGAGGTATTAGTAGATAATTGTGGTTTAGTAAGAATATTGGTGTTAAAGTTTGTGATTCCCGAAGCATGCACGTATGATCTGTCGTTATGCTATGAAGTTGGAGCATGATTTATTGTTGATTGTCTAACTTATGAGTGGTGGTCGGGGACGAGCGATGGACCTTGTCCTACCAATCTATCCCTCTAGGGGCATGCATAGTAGTACTTTGCTTCGAGGGCTAATAAACTTTCGCAATAAGTATGTGAGTTCTTTATGACTAATGTGAGTCCATGGATTATACGCACTCTCACCCTTCCGCAATTTGCTAGCCTCTTCGGTACCGTGCATTGCCCTTTCTCACATCGAGAGTTGGTGCAAACTTCGCCGGTGCATCCAAACCCAGTGATATGATACGCTCTATCACACATAAGCCTCTTTATATCTTTCTCAAAACAGCCACCATACCTACCTATCATGGCATTTCCATAGCCATTCCGAGATATATTGCCATGCAACTTCCATTGTTCTGTTTTTATGACACACATCATCATTGTCATATTGCTTTGCATGATCATATAGCTGACATAGTATTTGTGGCTCAGCCACCGTTCATAATTTTTATACATGTTACGCTAGCATCATTGCACATCCTGGTACACTGCCAGAGGCATTCATATAGAGTCATATTTTTGTTCTAGTATCGAGTTGTAATATTGAGTTGTAAGTAAATAAAAGTGTGATGATCATCATTATTAGAGCATTGTCCCGGTGAGGAAAGGATGATGGACACCATGATTCCCCCACAAGTTGGGATGAGACTGCGAACGAAAAAAGAGAGGCCAAAAAGAGCCATGAAAAAAAAAGATGGGAGAAAAAGAGAGAAGGGGCAATGTTACTATCCTTTTTCCACACTTGTGCTTCAGAGTAGCACCATGTTCTTCATATAGAGAGTCTCCTATTTTGTCACTTTCATATACTAGTGGGAATTTTTCATTATATAACTTGGCTTGTATATTCCGATGATGGGCTTCCTCAAATGCTCGAGGTCTTCATGAGCAAGCAAGTTGGATGCACACCCACTTATTTTTCATGTTGAGCTTTCATACACTTATAGCTCTTAGTGCATCCGTTGCATGGCAATCCCTACTCCTCGCATTGACATCAATTGATGGACATCTCCACAGCCCGTTGATTAGCCTCGTCGATGTGAGACTATCTTCTTATTTTTGACTTCTCTTATTTATCTCTACCACCACACTCTATTCCACCCATAGTGCTATATCCATGGCTTGCGCTCATGTATTGCGTGCGAGTTGAAAAAGCTGAAGCGCGTTAAAAAGTATGAGCCAATTGCTCGGCTTGTCATCGGGGTAGTGCATGATAAATACTTTGTGTTAAGAAGATGGAGCATGACAGGATTATATGATTTTGTAGGGATAACGTTCTTTAGCATTTTTATTTTGAAAGACATGATTGTTTATTAGTATGCCTGAGTATTGATGTCTTTATATCAAATTATATACTATTGCTTTGAATCATTCGGATCTTATTATTCATACCGTAAGAGAGAAATTACATGATGAAACATGATAGGTAGCATTGCACATCAAAAATTCTATTTTTATCATTACCTACTCGAGGATGAGCATGAATTAAGCTTGGGGATGCTTGATACGTCTCCAACGTATCTATAATTTTTGATTGTTCCATGCTATTATAGTATCAATCTTGGATGTTTTATACGCAATTATATGCCATTATATATATCATTTTTTGGGACTAACCTATTAACCCAGTGCCCAGTGCCAGTTGTTGTTTTCTGCTTGTTTTTGCCTTTTCGAAAAACAGAAATATTCTCTGATGAGCGGACGGGAAAACCCTCTTTGGATTTGCCAAAGATCTTTGGAATTCATTTATTTCTTGCAGGGGTGGCTTGCTTTGGCTTTGGGGCATTTCATGTAACGGGTTTGTATGGTCATGGGATATGGGTATCCAATCCTTATGGACTAACTGGAAAAGTACAAGCTGTAAATCCAGCGTGGGGTCATTATCAAAAAGTGTCCAAATGAGAAAAAAACTTTGGATTGATTTTTTCTGGACCAGAAGAGACCCAGGAAGCTTCGGGAGAAGACCAGAAGAGCCATGAGGAGGCGGCAAGCCTGGAGGGCGCGCCCAGGCTTGTGGGCCCCTCGTGGCACCTCTTGACCTAATTCTAGCGCTATAAATTCCCAAATATTCCAAAACCAACAAAAAGCCAGAAGAGAAAATCTTTCCGCCGCCGCAAGCCTCTGTTCTTCCACGATCCCATCTGGAGGCCTTTTCCGGTACTCTGCCGGAGGGGGAATCGATCACGGAGGGCTTCTTCATCAACCTTGCTGCCCTTCTGTGACACCCTGGTTTTTCCCAACTTTTCTTTTTCAAAAACCCATTTGAATTTTTATTTGGAATTTGGCGTGGTTTTTATTTTTGAATGGCTCTATGGACTTAAAACTTGGGAATATTTTTTACTTTCCCCTCCCAAGTGAATCAAAGCTTCCAAAACCTTCTCCCAAGTCATTCATGTCATTTCCATTCTTGCCCAATCCCAACCTTTATTTCAATTTTATATTCCTTTTCCGATTAAAAGGAATAGCCCTTTTCCTTTAGGTTGTGAAGCAACCTACATCTTTGTCTACCAAAAAATCCTAGGAAAATTCCCACAAATTCTTTGGACCATATGAACCTTGGATATGTGAAAATATTCAAGATTCCATGCTCATGGTGAGCACACCATCCAATCTTTGTTTCTGGTCACAATTTCAGTTTGTGAAGCAACTATATTTTATATTGCTCAAAAAATTCTGAAATTAATCCAGGACATTCTCCTATCCATATTAACACACTCTACCAAATTTTGGCCCATTTCATTTAGCCATTTTCTCCACAAAATTCCCTCAAATTTCTGTCCAGAGAGGAGTGTTGTGAAGGAAGTACCATTTATACTTGTCCAAATGGTATGAATTTTTTATAGCATCTTGCCACCACCAAATAACCCCCAAGTACCAAATTTCACCCCAAGGAGCCCATCCATGTGAGTGAAACATCTTCTACAAGTTTCTGGACCAGGGAAGAAGTTGTGAAGCAACTACATCCAAAATTTGCCCATTTGTTCTGAAATTTCTCCAGCACGGGCACCTTCCTACCACAAATCAGTGTGACAAACTCCCTCTCCATTTATCTAACATTTTTACCTCAGCTTGTTGCTCAAGTTTCTGTCCAGAAACTTGTCTAGAAGCTCCAGTGCTGTCCATGCCACCTCTTGCCAGACCAGCTGCACAGGGAGGCCACAGAGTGGATGGACTACTGCGTAGACACGACCGGATGTGCCAGAGCGCACGCAGGCGCCAGCACACTCGGTGACCACGCGTCTGCCAGTGCCAAAGTCGCGCTCTGCGCGCCGACCGCGTCGGACGCAACCACTCCGGCCACCCCGCGCTGCCCCTCCTTGTCCAAACATGCCGACAACGTCGCCGCCATACACCTGGTCTGTCTAGAACCCTCTACCTTCTCCAGCAAGGCTCGCCGCTGCTCACGGCCAAGTTTGTCCATGTGCAGAACAGTGCGCCGCGGTCGCCGCCGTTGTCCGCACGCCCTTAATGGCCCCAGACTTGTCCCGTCGCCCCTGCGCGCTCACGTCCCCTCCCTACATGGGCCGGCTGCCAGCGCGACGACCAGCTCACTGTCGGTACCAAAACTGGTAGATCTCGGGTAGGGGGTCCGAACTATGGGTCAAGGAGTCGATGGTAACAGAGAGCGTAGAGACAGCGATTTACCCAGGTTCGGGCCCTCTCGAGGAGGTAAAACACTACGTCCTGCTTGATTGTATTGATGTGATTGTATGAAGGTTACATAGTTGATCTACCTCGAGATCAGATGGTCTAAACCCTAGATTATCAATCTCGCCCCTACGGACTAAAACCTCTTGGTTTATATAGACACCAGGGGGCCCTAGGGTTACATGTGGTCGGTTACCATCGGGGATAAACATGCCGGTTACGCCATCTATTCCTTGGAGGAGACGTCAAGACTTCAGAGATTTCCTTCTATCATATGGGGTCGTCCATGATCCAGCCTTCCATCGACGTGTAGAGAGCGGCCCACCAGTCCGGCCCATGAGAGATAGGCCGGCAGCCCGAGTACCCCCTAGTCCGGGACACCCTCAGTAGCCCCCGAACTAGTCTTCGAAGCCGAGGTAGATGCCGAACACCATTGGCTTCGTGGACCAGTTCACTTTCCTCCGTGGCTCTGGTAACAGGCCTGTATCACTCCGAGTTGTATTTTCAAGCATTATCCGGTCATGTATGCGCCGAACTGTATCTTGGTAACGAAGTATAATAATAACTTAGCCCCGAAGGCTAGCCGCTTCGGCGTGAACAGTATTCTCATCTGACAACTTTTACCGAAGGGTCACACCTTGCCACGACCGCAAGTCGGTTTATGACAAACTCGATGCGCGGTTCGAGGTGGTTCTCATTGGCACGTTCCATCAATATGGAGATCGTGTCCTGTTTTCAAGGGATATAATCAATAATCCGCCTCACCCCACGCGCGCATAATGGCATGGTTATACGGGGAAGTAGCGAGTACTGCGGCATAGTAAAGGGACCGTGGGTTCTACAGCCCATAAAAGGGACACAGTCCTTGTTTCGGTCGCACGCTCTCATTCCCCCCTTTCGCCATTGCCTTCCCCATCTCTTGAGCTCCAACGCCCAGATCCGCCCTCTCAGAAACCCTTCCTTCTACCCACCCAATCTAGCAATGGCGGGTTCCGGGTCCAAGGGCAAGTGGGAGGCTTCGAGTGTCACTAACAGCGCTATTTTGGAGTTAAAGAGCGCGGGCTACCTTCCGGCCGACATCGCCCACCGTGCTCCGGAGGCGGGCCAGGTTATCCCCACGCCGCGGCAGTGCGAGAGAGTGGTGTTCGTACCCCACTTCATCCGGGGCCTGGGTTTCCCCCTTCACCCCTTCGTCAGGGGCCTCATGTTCTTCTACGGGCTCGACTTCCACGACCTCGCGCTGAACTCCTTCCTCCACATCTCGGCTTTTATCATTGTCTGCGAGGCCTTTCTCCGAATCCGGCCACACTTTGGTCTGTGGTTGAAGATATTCAACGTCAAGCCGAAGATAGTAGATGGTCAACAGGCGGACTGCGGGAGGGCCATGATGAGCAAACTTCCGCGAGTGGAGTGGCCAGATGGTACCTTCATCGAGACCGTCAAGGTATGGCAAAAAGAGTGGTTCTATATCACTGAGCCAAGGCACGCGAACTGGGAGGCGACTCCGGCCTTCCGCTCCGGGCCCCCCACAAGGCTGGTCTCATGGACCAAGAAGGGCCTCGAATGGGGGGTGAACAAGGAGGTGGAGCAGCTACATCAACGAAAGGCGTCGAGCTGCCCAATGTGGTCCAGATCATGCTCGGCCGTCGAATACTCCCATGCCAGGATAGGGACTCCCCCATGTGGGCCTACAAGCCTGAAGACCCGGCCACCGTGCGCAACTTCTTCCGCACCACCCATGCCCAGCTATGGAGAGCGCTGTTCAAGCCGCAGAAAGACTGGCCGGCCGAGGGAGAGGACATCGGACTCGACGCCGCAAACCCCCCACGGGAGGTATGACTAAGTTTATTCTTGTATCCGAACTATTTCCCTTTAATAAGGTACTCAGTCTTCTTCACTTTTCATCCACAGAAATGGCTGAAGAAGGCCCAGCGGATTGACAATCCGGCGCCGCTACCAGAAGGACCCAGGACACCCCTCCTGATGGCCATGTTGTCCGTAGAGCCGTACGAGGTGCCGGAAAGGAAGGAGAAGAAGAAGCAATAGGGGGAGGCCAGAGAGAGCCTCCGCTCCCGAAGACCCCCGGGTGCTAGATCCGGGGACACCAATGCTCCCTCCGCGCAAGAGGAGGACAAGGAGCAAGGAGAGGACGGGGAGGAGGACGATTCCTCCCGAACAGGGAAGAGGGTGGCGTCCGAGGATGCCGAGGAGGAGCCTCCTCAACCCGCTCCCAAAATACCGCGCAAGCCCAAGGTAGCCTTGTCCGGCGATAGCTCGGATTCTGCCGAGGACTCTGAGGCCTCCGAAGAGGTTCCTCAGAAAATTCCCAGGGCCAAGCCGCAGGCTGAAAGGTACGCGCTCTAGCGACCGCCTGACCGTCTTTAGCCAAACTGGGTTTGATACTAATCAAGTTTCTGTTTGCAACTTTGCAGGCCGCTGCGCGATCTTCCCACCGACCAAGCTTCGGAGGGGGATTCTCCACCAGCGGTGCTAGCGGAGAGCGGCACTGGTTCCCGCGCCTCGCCTTCCCCAATCGTGAAGGAAACCGAGGTGGTCCTGTCGAGGAGGACTCCTCCCATGCCACACACAGGGGAAGGAAGCGATACTATCATGGCCGAGGTGAATGCTTCGGTCGCCGAAGACCAAGAGGGGAGGGCCCCTCTGTTGAACGAAGAGGAGCTCGGACGAGCCGAACTTTCTCCGCGGACGGCTCCAGAGACGTCAAAGCGTCCGGAGTCTGGCGCCCAGGGCGTCGAGAGGGAAAGAGCCTAAGCGCCACCGCCACCACCGCCAGCCCCAGAGCAAGCGTCAACCGGGTGGCCGGACACGATGGAGGACTCTATAACCAGCTCCTCCATCGCCGAAGAGCACTGTGCCCTTATGGGCGCGGTGTTGCAAAGTATTCGGTCCATGGCCAACGGACTGAAGGAGGCCTTTAGTGGCCTTCTTACCGGCTTCAAGGTGAGCAAAGTAATGCTTTTTTCCTTAGGGAAATTCATTTATGCAAATATATAGCCTCATACATAGTAGCCCCCGAGACTCTGACCGGTTGAGCAAAGCCGGTCGGAGGATCAAAAATCGACATCTCGAATACTAACGGGTGCAGAATAATGTGCAGGCATCATCCTCGGCTGCCGCTGCCAACGCCGAAGAATTGGCCGAGCTGAATCGGAAACTAAAGAGCTCCGAGGACGATCTGAGCCTGGTGAACAAGAGATTCGACGAGGCGCAAGGTAAGGCCGAGTTGTGATAGTGAATACAGCCGTAGATTTGTAAGCAGTGTTCGATATGTCCTAACGGAGATAACCGATTGAACTGCAGCTGCCGCCGCGGAGGTCGAAAGCCTCAAGGCCGCACTGAGGATAGCTCTGGCGGACACGGCGACGCAAAAGGCGGCAGCCGAACAGGCAGCTGCCGAGCTGGCGGCGATGAGAACCACAAGCGAAAAGCACGAGGCCAGGGTGCTGGAAGTGCAGCAGGAGCTCGGGGATGCCGTCACAAGGTGTGAGGCCCTCGAGCAAAAGAATAAGGAGCAGGCCGCCGAGCTGACCTCTCGTTGGCCGCGGTGGCTAAGGAAGCGCGGACAGAAGCACGCGGTTGTCAAGAAGAGCTCCGCCAAGTCAGGCTGATCGCGGACGGTAAGTCGTACTTGTTACAATGTGTCTTTGGAGGTAACAGGTTCGCGTTGCTCACGCGGGTATGGCGTTCCGCAGGCGCCTTTGCGGACCTCCCGAAGAGTGCGGCGGATGCGGCGAGGTTCTTCGTCGGCCAGGAGGGTTGGGCCGAGTAGAGGCTTTTCTGGGCGCAATTTCAAGCGCCCGAACACCCTCCCCTCCTCAACAACCAGATGAAATAGCTAATGGAGCTGCATCGGATGGCGGAGCCGGTGATGAAGGACCTCTGCATCAAACTATGGCCGTCGGAGCCGCTGCCGAGCAGCTACTTCGGTCTGGTGCAGAGGCTGTTCGGCGCTCCTGCATAGGTCGATGCCTGGAAGCGCTCCACATGCATCGAGGGTGCTCGGATGGCCTTCGGCAAGACAATGGTACATTGGCCGAAGCTAAAACCCGCTGAGATAGCCACCGGACCTCCGCCGCTAGGGAAAGAGCATAGGCGTCCCGAGCAGTACTTTCCCGCCGTGATGGACGGTGCTCGGGCAGTAGATGCCCAATGCCCAAAAGATGTAATTTATGAGTAGATGTAGTTTCCTTGTAACCAAGGAGTTGAAACTTTTGCTTTATTGTAATGCAAGTGATCGGCCATGAATATAGTGCCGGATTAATTTTGACTCCTGTGCGGCCGATTTGAAACTGAAAGTTACCAGTCGTCGGCTTCAGCCCCCTAGCAGATACTGCATGGGGTGTTTTCTCGTAATACGTAAACCCTTAGCCGACGTCTCGGTGCCCAGGGGCGGTTGTGTGTACGGAAAACCAGGCAATCAGACTATGTGGTTTTAGTGCTTTCACTTAGCCAGAGGAGCTTGACGGTGGGGGCCGGTGACGAGCCCCCGGTGTTTGTGATATTCGGACGAGCCGCGGTTGATACCATCATCACATGGTTTCTGTGATAGAGAACCCTTCGTATGACACGGACTAACCTCCAACGATTTTAGGCTAACGCCAGTCATCGGATCGCCGACCAGTTCTCGCTTATTGGGACAGTCAGTTTTCGGCTTTCTCCACTGAGGTACTTAACTAGGCGAGCTAGAAGTACAATCGCAGTGGTTCTCCCTTTACCCTCTTAGCCGAACAGTGCGGAATGTAAGAGGGTAAACACAGGAGCCGGGCAACCCAACTATTGACCAAAGGCGCAATTCGGAACCGATTCATATAATGCAATATCCGTGACACCGAGCACATGAAAAAAAAAGAAGTGCTGGTATAGAGTTTTAAGGCAAGATCTATGGTCGAGCCCCCGGTCTATTAGCCGGTTTAAAATAAATGTATCGTGATAGTTTACTTCGGCGGAAAAAGGCGGAAAGGAATATGCAACGTGAATGACTGCACGGGTATACCATAATAAAGTGGTCTTTGCTTCCTTTAAATGTGTGACGTCCAACCGTACAATCCGTATTGCCGAAGTAACTTGAATAGATAATTTAAAGGAATGTATATATTGAGAGTAAAGGTTTACACAGGGCTTCCATGAGTGGTTTGACGTCCCTACTACGCCCTGCTGCACGTCTGCGCCTTTGCTCGTCAAGAAGCTGTCGTGGAAGCGAAGCTGTCCGCCGTGTGTTCGGCGTAAGTAGTAATCTTTGGCGAGCGAGCCCTTGAAAAAGGGTTTGGGAAGTCGCCATGGTATAGTAGCGGGACGCTGATCGGGCCCTAGATGGTGCCCATTGTTTGATGCCGATTCAAAGACATTTGGTGGCCATTGGTTGGTCGAACCGAGCTCTGGACCTTTTGTTTGCTGTGTCCCCACAACTGCCCATGGAATTTTGAGCGCGAAATTGTGCACTCGAGGTACATATTTCGCGACTAGGTGGGCCGTGCTGTGGGGTGCGTATCCCTATTTGGGTGGAGCATGAGGGCGCGCCGGGACCGAGGCTGCAGCTCGGGAGCGTTTGCATGTGTCCGGTGTCTTGACAGTGGACTGGGATTGCGACGCCTCTTCGGCGGCTTGGACTTCGGCGGCGAGAGCCGCGGTGTGTTCCTCTATTCGGAGCGAGCGCTCGGTATTACCGTTAATGGTAATAACGCCCCGTGGCCCTGGCATCTTCAATTTCAGATACGCATAGTGCGGGACGGCGTTAAAGCGAGCGAAGGCGGTCCGTCCGAGGAGTGCGTGATAACCACTGCGGAAAGGAACGATATCGAAGATCAAGTCCTCGGCGCGGAAGTTGTCGGGCGAGCCGAAGACTACTTCCAAAGTCACAGATCCCGAGCAGCGTGCCTCGACGCCAGGTATTACACCTTTAAAGGTGGTGTTGCTGGGTTTGATCCTTGACGGGTCGATCCCCATCTTCCTCACTGTATCAGCGTAAAGCAGATTAAGACTGGTACCTCCGTCCATCAGGACTCTAGTGAGGTGAAATCCGTCCACGATGGGGTCGAGTACCAGAGCCGCCGTTCCTCCATGGCGTATGCTGGTCGGATGATCGCGACGGTCGAAAGTGATCGGGCAAGCCGACCAAGGGTTGAATTTCGGGGCTACCGGCTCTAAGGCGTAAACATCCCGAAGCGCGCGTTTCCGCTCCTTCTTTGGTATATGCGTGACGTAGATCATGTTCACGGTTTTAACCTCCATAGGGAACTGTTTCTGGCCTCCATTGTTCGGCCCGCGAGGTTCGTCGTCGTCCTCACTGCGGGGGCCCTTGCCCTGTTCTTCGGCTGTGGCCTTTCCGGCCTGCTTGATTACCCAACAGTGACGGTTGGTGTGGTTAGCTGGCTTGTCGGGGGTGCCGTGAATCTGGCAGGGCCTGTCCAATATTCTGTCCAACGCAGACGGGCCATCTTGGTTCCCTTTAGAGGGTTTTCTCCGTTGTCCCGATTTCGAGCCGCTGAATCCGGCGTTCACCGCTGTGTCATCGGCTTCACCGCCGTTGTTTGAGTGTCGGCGCTTGTTGTTCCTATTGCGCCGGGGTTTGCCATTCCCGCCCCGGGTCTCTGAAGTACCGGGGTCTTCGGGGTGGTTGCTTCGACGAGCTAACCAGCTATCCTCACCCGCGCAAAAGCGGGTCATGAGAGAAGTAAGGGCCGACATTGTTCTTGGCTTGTCTTGGCCGAGCTGGCGAGCGAGCCACTCATCCCTGATACTGTGTTTGAATGCCGCAATTGCTTAGGCGTCCGGACATTCGACGATCTGGTTCTTCTTGGTCAAGAACCGGTTCCAGAATTGCCGGGCTGACTCTCCGGGCTGTTGGATAACATGGCTCAGGTCATCGGCATCCGGTGGTCGAACGTAGGTGCCCTGGAAGTTAGCTCAGAATGCATCTTCGAGTTCTTCCCAGCTCCCGATGGAGTTTTCGGGTAGGCTGTTCAACCAATGCCTGGCCGGTCCCTTAAGTTTCAGTGGTAAGTACTTGATAGCATGGAGATTATCTCCTCGAGCCATATGAATGTGGAGAAGAAAATCCGCAATCCACACGGCTGGGTCAGTTGTCCCATCATAGGATTCTATATTAACAGGTTTAAACCCCTCGGGGAACTGATGCTACATCACCTCGTCAGTAAAACACATTGGGTGTGCGGCGCCCCTGGCCCGGGCCGCATCGCGCCGAAGATCAGTTGTCATCCGGGCACGGTGCTGATCCCGAGCCCTGTCGTTTCTATCGCGCCAGGCCTGGTATCCGTCCCGTCCAGCGGGTGCGTATCCTGTGGGTCCATAGATGGACCTCGACTGAATCGCTCGTGTGTTCAGGTCGTGGCGCATATCGTATTGGTCATCCGGTTGAACCGGGTCTTTGCCTGCTCGGCGAGAAGGCCCGAGCGGGTATTCGGTTTCCCTGGCCGTCCTATCCCATCCTCGAGGGGGCACGGGTGGGAGTTTGGCTTCTCCGGTCGCTTTATTTCGTCCTCGAGGGGGCGCGGGTGGGAGCTCGTCTTCCACAGCCGGCCTATCTCGTCCTCGAGGGGCCCGGTCGGGCTGGTCTGCGTAAGTTCGTCTGGGAGGTACGGGCTCGAAGGCCTCATCCTCGAAGTCTGGAAGGAGGCGCCGCCGCGGGTAACTCCTATATTGGCCCTGACGTTGATCGTCGAGGCCTTCTTCGGCGGCTAGGACCATCGTCCATCTATCGTTGAGTGTATCCTGCTCGGCCCTGAGCTGCTGTTGTTTCATCTTTAAGCTTCGGGCAATGGCAATAAGTTGCCGTTTGAATGTTTCTTGTGCCAGGGGATCCTCTGGGACGATAAAGTCCTCGGGTCCGAGGCTATCTTCC
Organism: Elymus sibiricus; assembly: GCA_039707655.1. Lineage (NCBI taxonomy): Eukaryota > Viridiplantae > Streptophyta > Magnoliopsida > Poales > Poaceae > Elymus > Elymus sibiricus. The sequence goes on along the minus strand of CM077674.1, from coordinate 335,457,864 downwards.
TCTTCAGATGGGGGGAGGTAATTACTGTCCTCGGAATCATCGAGGTCCTCGGGGTCACCCTGGTCCTCGTGCCCTTCAGCGGTGTCAGGTCGTTGCTCGGGCGTGTTGTCGCCGAGCTCCCCCAAATTATCTGGAGTCTCGTTAGCGCCAGTGTCGTTTGTGTCTGTGTGATTTTCCTTGCCCTTCCCCCGCCCTCTAGCTTGCCGTCGTCGGTGTCTGGGCGAGTCTTCGGTGGTGTCGTCGCCGCCTTTGTTGGTTGTGTCACCGTCCTTCACGGGGGTGTCAACCATGTAGACGTCATAAGTGGAGGTGGCGGTCCACTTTCCGGTTTTTGTAGTGGCAAGGAAGGTGTCCGTGGAGGGCGGGACGTCCATGTCCTCGTCCATGTAGTCAGCCTCCTCGGAAGCGTAGTCCAGCATGTCGGTTAAATCTTCGACAGTAGCTACCAAGTGGGTGGTGGGTGGGACGCAAAATTCCCCGCGGTCGGCATCCTGTCTGACCTCCTCCTGGTCCGAGGACGGGCCGTCCGCGATTTTTATCATTTGGATCCGGTCCAGCATCTCGCTTAAAATCGAGGAATCCACCGGATCTATGTTCGGACGGTCCCTGGAGTTGAGCTCCGGCGCGTCGTTAACGGGAGTGTGCTCGGCCAAGGGTGACCCCTGGTTCTCTGGCACCGGGGTTGGAGCCAAACTCAAGGTCAGGTCCGATCTGAGGCCCGCCCCGAGGACTGGGGCGGGGAAGGGATCCGAAGACAAGGCCTCGAGGTTGGTGGGTTCCTCGGGTGAGGCCGAGAACCCAGTGAAGATCAGATCGCCTCGAGCGTCGGCGACGAACTGAAGGCCGCCAAACCTGATTTCCTGCTCGGGGGTGAAGATGACCGGTCGGATCGGCGTATAACACGATGCTGCCGAACGCGAAGAGCTGGCCGGGGACGAAGATGTCCCTGCTATGAACTCCGTCGCTGAAGAGAAGAGCTGTCCGAGGACGAAGGTATCCCCGCTGCAGATTCCATTGCTGAAGAACTGTCCGGGGACGGCAAGCCATTGATCCTTGGCGACCCACGACGGGACTCTCAATAAAACCACCAATGTCGGTACCAAAACCGGCAGATCTCGGGTAGGGGGTCCGAACTATGGGTCAAGGAGTCGATGGTAACAGAGAGCGTAGAGACAGCGATTTACCCAGGTTCGGGCCCTCTTGAGGAGGTAAAACCCTACGTCCTGCTTGATTGTATTGATGTGATTGTATGAAGGTTACAGAGTTGATCTACCTCGAGATCAGATCGTCTAAACCCTAGATTATCAATCTCGCCCCTACGGACTAAAACCTCCTGGTTTATATAGACACCAGGGGGGCCCTAGGGTTACATGTGGTCGGTTACCATCGGGGATAAACATGCCGGTTACGCCATCTATTCCTTGGAGGAGACGCCAAGACTTCAGAGATTTCCTTCTATCATACGGGGTCGTCCACGATCCAGCCTTCCATCGACGTGTAGAGAGCGGCCCACCAGTCCGGCCCATGAGAGATAGGCCGGCAGCCCGAGTACCCCCTAGTCCGGAACACCCTCACTCACCCCGGAGCTCGTCCGCATCTCCTCGGCGCCGATCGGCATGGGCACCTCCTGCCCGGCTATAAAAGCCGTAGCCCGGAGCCCCATCTCCTCACCACTCCACTCCCTCCCCTCTCAATCGACCCCCAAGGCCACCAGATCGAGCCGGAGAGCTCTCCTTCTCCATCTCCGGCGAAGAGTTTCGCCGCTCTGCTCTTGCTTCACCTGCTCGACTCCGTCCACCCCAACCTCAACCAAGACCACCGTCGAGCTCGTGGTGCTCCACAGACCATTCCCAGTCCCTTCCCTGCTCGAGAGCTCGCCGGAGACGCCAATTCAGCCAACGGGTGCGGGTGTGCTCGCCGTCGTCTGCTCGTTCCATCCCCACCCTCTCCCATCTCTACCATGGCGTCAACGCCGGTGAACGTCGCCGGTGAGCCCCGCCGCTCTCTGTTTTCTCTCTCTCCCTGTTTAAAATTGACATTGGGGCCCACCTGTCAGCGACAACGCGCGCGCCCGAAGCGGTACGTAAGTGGAGGCGCATTCCCACTTTACGCCTTCGACGTGGCTACCCCTAGTATTTTCTGAGTTTCTGTTAAAATTCAAATAAATCCAGAAGTTTGACTCAACTTTGACCAGCAATATCTTTTAGACCATAGTCCAAATGAGTTCATTCTTTTTGCATTATTTTTCTTATGAGCTCCTCTATTTTCTGGAAAACTTTAGTATTTTTTCTCTGCTGTCTAGAATTTTTGGACAAAGGAAAATGCTCTATGTGATATTTACAAATGTGTTCAAAATATTTGTTTCAGAGTGATTTTGACTAGTTGGTGAAGACTAGGTGTACTCCCACACTCTCTTGGTGCAAGGCAAGCCACAACTCTCATTTGCTTAATTGCATTTCAATGCCATGATTTAAATAGTTATTTGAGCCAAGATTTGAATTATTCATAAATAGTTTATTCATGCAACACTTGGAGAAATACTTGATATGTTGCTGTCATGTGGATGATTGGATTGTTAGTCATTAGTAATCCACAAGGTTGATGATGCCAAGATGCTGTTGGACTGTGAGATTACCGTCTATGATTACTTTGTGATTCCGTCTGATATTTCGTCTATGGAATCAGTAGCAGTAGTTTGATCATGTTACTCATTGGAATACTAGTTGGTTATTGTTATAACCTGGATCAGTATAGTACCGGAGTAGCAGTTATGGCAAAGAAGCCACTTGGGGATTACTTCCTTCATTCGTTGATCAATTGCCACTGAACTGAGCTTTCCAGTGCAGCCACATCTGCCAGAATGGGACGGCCTTGACTTGGTCTAATCTCGTGCTCTTTTATCAGTACCACCAAAGAGGGAAGGTTATGCGTGCGTGCTACCCTGACCAGGTAGACGGCGATAACCTTGTGAGCCTGGTTGATTATTGAGCTCAGGTCCCCGTTTGGGACAGTTTGGTTTGGCCACGACGGTGGCAGGTGTCAAGAGTGACACAGGGGCCACCCAGGGCATGACCTCAGAGAGGACGTGTTGGTGGTAGGGTAGAATGATCACAGGTTAGGCAAGTTTCATTGGACGAATGTCCATGGTGTGGGAAAAGTGCGCAACCTCTGCAGAGTGTAAGAACCTATTCAAATAGCCGAGTCCACGGTATTGGACATAGTTTGTACTAAGTCACATTGTCCGATCAACACCAATGAGGGAATGACTTGTTAATGATGGAAGAACTCGTCATGGTATGGTAAGGTAACCGCTTGGCAGAAGGCCACCGGTAACCTTGGGGATAATCTCGAGGAGGACCATCAGGTGATATTGGGATGACCATGAGTTGGTCGCGAGAATAGTTGGTTGCTAATAGTTCAGAGATAACAGGTTATTATTTTCTTCCTCCCTTTTATGACAGTTGGGTCTGATATAATCATGATGGCTATGATGTTGTTGTGCCTTGATGCTTTTGTTTGTTGTGAGCTTGCGAGTACATTCAAAGTACTCACCTGGCGTGTCATGCCAGTTTGCAGGTGCTGCCATGTTTGCATAGCCCAAGGATTCCGAGTTATGAGCTAGGACGTGTCCCAGCCAGAGTCCCTGCGGAGTGGAGTCCGTCACTGTCATCGCTGTTCCGCTGCTAGGAGTTGTTCCGCTGCTAGCATAGAGGTACCTTAGCAAGCGTAGTATCGCCATGCCGATGTAACCCTTGTAATACCCCAAACCTTTGTACCTCAGTTATTTGTAATAAAGAGCTGGTTGTTCTATGCCAAGCAGTGCCGTATTCCAGAAGACTTGATTTCTGGGCTAGAATATGGGGTGTTCCGATTCCTCTGAGCCGGGGTGCCACAAGGTTTGGTATCAGAGCAGATCTGGCTGTAGGACGCCCTAGGCAACCCGAGCGCTAGAAACCGATTGTATAGGGCCTAGCTTGCTTGTGTGATGCATTTGGTTGCTGCACTTGTTTGTTGCATAACATGCATATAGATTTGGCTCACTAACCAGTTGATTTTGTAGATGGCATCCGTTCCGATTAACTATGACTCAGCCCCTGCACCACTCAGCTTCGCATCCCTGCTTCGTGATGTTTGGCGTCTTCTCTATCCCAGTGGAAAGATGCCAAGGTACCAAGTGTTCCAGACCCCGCTTGCAGGACTGGTGCTTGAGTATCATGCCAATGTCCTCCTGTCAGTCGCCCTGCCTATGGGGCAACACACCTATAGTCTCCATGGTGCTTATGCCTCTACACCAGAACGCGCTATCCAACTTGCTGCTCTGGCAGGCCTCACTGTTCTTCGTCATCAGGAGAGCGTGATGCAAGAGAATCGTGCCTTCCACTACTATCCCACTATGGCCACCACTCCCAGACGGGTTAGATTTCCTCCTGTTCGCTTGGATGACGATGCAGCTGTAACATACATGTCCCGTTACATGATCACAGAGTACGTCCTCATTGCTGAACTGGCCAGAGATGCAACCCGTGCCCGGAGAGCGCTTGGTATGGCGTTAGCTCCATCAACCTCTCTGCCAGCTCCGTCGCTCTCCAGTAACCCGCCACCCGATCATAGTACCTAAGTATCTGCGAGGTTCATGCTGCATAAGTTGTAGTGTACCAAGTGTTGTAAATTGCCTTGAGTAGCAATAAAGTGTGGTTTTAGTAAGCTTGGTGCATTTTATTGAGCAGTTTTCATTTGCCTTTTCATTTGGCTCCTCGGTGTCACATTACTTTCCCTATGGAAGTTGCTCATCAACCCCCAACGGACTCAAAGAATTAATGAATATTTCAAATACTTGGAAGCTCAGCTGAACCTTATGGAATTATTAATGGACTGCCTGGTATTGGGAATATTTGGTTTGAATGCAAATAATATCCTGGATTGGCTATCAGCATCAAGTCTGCCTCAGTGTGTAACCATTTCAACCGTGAGGAACCAGCAAGAAGATAATTTTGGTACAGGACCAATCGGGTCGAAGGTATGGATCGTATATGAAGTTTAGTTCTGCTTGGGTAAAATATGAAACAGGTTATACCCGGAAGCAAACAAGAACGTGCCATGTATCCAGTACTCAGCAAGAAGGAGAGTCAGACAAATTCTTTTCGTACAAGTAATCAACAACTGGAGTTGTGAGGTGGTATATATGGCATTCAGTCAGCATATCACAGAGGGAAACTTCGGGTGTAATCAACCCAGTCTTCCTTCGCACGCTATCAGAGAAGCTTACGGTGCAAGGCTCCTCAAATCTTCCTCAGTACGATATGTGGATAGCTTCCGGCATAAGCCACTCTGGCTTCTTCGGTAAGCTACTGCAGAAAGCTTCCGGCATAAGGCACCGAGTCTTCCCCGATAAGCAACCAGGAGGGGAAGCTTCTGAGGTACGCTGCCCAGCCTTCTTCAGCACGCTATCCTGGCAGAAGCTTCGAGCATAAACTACCCAGTCTTCTTCAGCACGATACTCTCGATGGCTTCCGACACAAGCTATCCAACCTTCAACAGTATAACACCACCAAACAGCTGGCAATAGTGGTACCAGCAATTACACAGTGCGTTGGCAGTGCATCGCAAGAGTCAAGCCCATAACCGCTTGATCAAAAACCCGATCTAGTCAGGATACAGGTCTACCGGGGGAAGGTAGGAATTCAACATCTACATAAGTCATGCAACAGGAAGAAGACCAATATACACCTCAGCACGTTGCAAGGACTGATAAGCTATGAGGAAAAGACAATTTGGGATGCCAATCTTGGCAATAGTTGTCAAGGCAAGTCTTCTCACCCCTGAGAACCTGGTATATGATCCTGATGAACCCTTGCTTGCCTTTTCTTGGTAAAGGCACCACGCCTGTGGTCTGAGCTGCTTTCAGCCGTCCGGGGTGGATGCCGACTTTATATTCCTCTTTCCAACAACTGTCCCGTGTTCTGAGCTGCTTTTCGGCCGTCTCGGGCAGCTGTTGAGTTTCTTTTGGGTAGCAATGACCCTATGCTCTGGGCTGTTTTTCGGCTGTCTTAGGGAACTGCTACATTCTTCTTATCAACATGGTCTCATGCTCTGAGCTATTTTTCAGCCGTCTTGAGCCATGGTTGAGTTATTTCAGTGATATCCCAGATCTGAGTTGTAAAGACCGTTCTGGTGGCTACTGATTTATTTGCCGATTTCATACAAGGGTTCAGATGATCATTGCCCTACAATTATAGCTCGTGAGATGATAAACTTGCCATTAAAAACTTGTTGCCGAAATATTGCACCTGACCACACCAATGGTAACACGAAGAATTAAGGATATATATGGCCAAGTTCTTGAGGTAAAGGATTCAGGAAAGAAAACAATGATGAAGAGCAAGACCGAAAATGCAGGTAATGATGATCACTACAGGGACAACATGGACTTATGGATGTATCGACAGAATGGGTACTTGAAATGCTGAACAACAGCCTCGGATTATGTGCTCTCACATATAGTACCCTGCCATAAACATAATTCTTCCACCGGAATCATCGCCAGTCAAGTTTCTAGAAGCTATTGCTATAAGGTATTACTTCTTTATACTGGTCATGACAGATGACAGTCGAGTCACCCATACGGATTTGAGACAAAGAAGTCAGCCCAGACAATTCGGACTCATGGTCACATGGTTGTATCCACCCAAGGGAATTGTTCATAACTTCTATCGGTGCTGGATGGAAAAATGACACGTCCATCGGAAATCACTCCCGGAATCGTGTGGTAGATCACCTATTCCAGTCCGGATAACACAGCAGCAAATCCAGCGAACATAAGGGAATTGGAGTCAGCATAATGATGATCATATGAGGAAAGACCTATCAGGATGAGGGGACGGTGAAGCAAACCACCCCAAAGTAAGGCAGCCAGATCGTATGAGATTCAGTGGGAACCAGTTATAAGAGAAAAGAACACCCGAGATGAAAAAGGTTTCCGTAAGACGGTGTAAGCATACTTGTTCCCTGAGCAACCAAATCTCAAGGACGAGATTTATCCTAAGGGGGGTAGGTTTGTGACACCCTGGTTTTTCCCAACTTTTCTTTTTGAAAAACCCATTTGAATTTGAATTTGGAATTTTGGCTTGGTTTTTATTTTTGAATGGCTCTATGGACTTAAAACTTGGGAATATTTTTACTTTCCCCTCCCAAGTGAATCAAAGCTTCCAAAAACTTCTCCCAAGTCATGTCATTTCCATTCTTGCCCAATCCCATCCTTTATTTCAATTTTATATTCCTTTTCCTATTAAAAGGAATAGCCCTTTTCCTTTAGGTTGTGAAGCAACCTACATCTCTGTCTACCCAAAAATCCTAGGAAAATTCCCATCAATTCTTTGGACCATATGAACCTTGGATATGTGAAAATATTCAAGATTCCATGCTCATGGTGAGCACTGTTGTGGGTGCAAGTCTGACAGTAGTGTGTAGGGGTACGAATGAGAGGGCAGAGCCTAACTACGGCGCAGGTGTTACACTCGGATTTACGAGTTCAGGCCCCTCAGCGGTGGAGGTAATAGCCCTATGTCTCGGTGCTCTGGAGCTGTATTGCTTGAGTGTATGATTACAACAGGTTGCGAACCCTTGGAATGGAGCAGGAGGGCGGCTTATATAGTCTCGCCAGCCCTCCCATCAACGCCAGCCATTACAGGGGGTTAAGAGGGGTATAAGTGCGCCAGGTAACGGGCGTATTGATGACAATTAATACAGGAGAACGTGCCTCCCGACCGTTGCGCTCCTGGAGACTCCTAGTCTTCTCTGGCCGAGTGACTTTCGGGTGTTCCAAGTGAAACGAGTCTGTCCAGTGAACTCTTGCCTCCCGAGTGGTTTGTAGAATTCCGAGTGAATGTCAGTCAGCGGAATTCTGGGTTGTTGATCTGGCCCTGGGGCCCAGTCTAAGACGTGTGGTGTCCTAGGGTAGGGTCCATAGGTCAGGCCTATTACCCTATCCCTAGTACATGCCCTCGTCATTAGCCCCCGAATCGGCTGAGGTCAGGTGGGTTGAGCCAAGGCGAATTTCCAGACGAGTTGAGTGCTACAGGGGCGCTCAAGAACTCTAACTGGTCATTAGACGCCCTTGTCTTCGCATCGCACCTTGACGGATTCTGGACCATACGACGTCCGAGTGAAATGAGTGGTCTTCATCCGGATGAGTTGTTTGTGTCCGAGTGAGTAGCTTCCATCCGAGTGAGTAGTTTCCCATCCGAGCGAAATGAGTAGCCACATGCCATGCACCGGAACGGATCCGAGCGAACGCGGCACGTCTTTGGAGTGAGAGCAATCGGGTTGCCGGACTCCGGATTTTGCGGGATTTGAAACCATATTTGAGCGCGCGTAAACGGTTGCAGCGCAATGAGAGGGGAAAGTGGGGCGTGACGCCTCGATTTTCGCCCCACCTTTCGCCACGTACCGCTGGATCTTCGGCGGCACGATTTGAGGAGATCTGCGGGCCCGCTGTTCAGCGGCGTGGATTGGGGAGCGGTGCGGGCGGCGATATAAGAGGCGGCCGTGGCGGAGAGGGAGAGAGAGAGAGAGAGAGACATATCCCCTTTTCTCAACTTCCTCAATCTGCCCGATCTCTACTCCCGCGACCCACTCCGCGCAAATCTTCCTCAGTGCCGGCGAGTTCAGCGGCGATGGTGAAGGACAAGACCGCTAAGCTCGAGAAGGCGAAGAAGGGGAGGAAGGCTTCGAGCTCGCGAGCCGTGCTCCCGCCCGGATGGATCCAGGACGACTGGATCCCGTCGACCACCACGCTCGACGACGTCAACGGGCTCGTCGTGGACGGGCTGATCCACGACGGGACGTGGAGGCTGCCGAAGGAGGGGGAGATCGAGCCTGCGCCGCGCCCCGGGGAGCGAGTGCTTCTCACCACGCACGTGGAGCGAGGTTTCTCCATGCCACCCCATCCTTTTCTCCGCGGGTTCTTGAACCTCTTCGGTGCTCAGCTCCACCATCTGCCTCCAAATGCTATTATGTATCTCGCCACATTTGTTTCTTTGTGCGAAAACTTTCTGGGTTGTCCGCCGCACTGGGGTTTGTTCAAACATATCTTCACGTGCCGATCTCAATCGGTTAAGAAGGTTGACCCGAATGGAGAAAGGACGCACGTGATCCAGATGTGCGGTGGCCTAGGTATTCAGATGAGGGGTAAGAGTGCATTCCCATCCATGTCTTTTCCTGACTCGGTGAGGGGCTGGCAGTCGTCCTGGTTCTACTGCAATGACCTGCCGTGCTCGGGCTCGTCGACTGGTCTTCCTCCTTACACGACCGAGAGGATTCAGTCTCCTCCCTCGTTGACAGTTGATAAAAGGGAGAAGACGGACGTATCGATCTTGATGACTGATGTGGTTAGTTTGATTCAGGGTGGATTGACTGGCCTAGACCTTCTGGAGGTATTTCTCAGTCGGAGAATCCAGCCGCTGCAGGAGCGGGCACACCCCATGTGGCTCTACACTGGGCCCAGTGATCCGACCCGAGTGCATCCGGAAGAAGTCGAGGCGAAAGACGTGGAACAGTGGATCAAGTGCATCACTGGCGCACGTGACAATCTGCGAGGGTCCAGACGGGTCCCGCCCTTCGACACCAACAACCTGCCGCTGGAGGTATGACATGCATTTCCGAGTGAATCACTTATGCACGAATGTTCCGAATGAACTGAGTAATCTGACTGAACCGACTGTCTCTGATCTTTGTGTTTTGCAGGAATTCCAAAAGATGTTATCGCCCGTGCCGAATGGAGAACAACTTGTCGGAGGTGCGGAGATAGAGCATGGCAGCGCCGGGGGCAGCTACGCGGAGGACAGCGAGGAGGAAAGTGAAGACTCGGACGGCAGCGACGATGACGAGTCTTCTCTTTCTCCAGAGCTGGGTTACGAGCACGGCTCCAAACGAGCCCAGGATCTGGGTGTAGGCTCGGAGAAGGAGGCGGTTCCGAGTGCGAAGGCTCCGAAGCGCGCTCGGACGCCGACGCCTGCGCCGACTGAGAAGGCCGCCAAGCAGCCCAAGGTCGCTTCTCCCAAGCCTCGGAAGGCTCTGCCCCGAATCAAGGTCGTTGTGCCAGTTGCTTCAACGCGAGTATTCTTCTCAGCTTTTCTTTTTTGTCTTTGCTAACTTTTGTGATTCTTCTGACCGAGTGCATCTTACGAACCAGTGCTGCAACCTCGACGACGTCTCCCATGCAGATTGATGGGGATTGCACCGAAGCTGAGACAGCAGACGCGGCCACTTCTCAGAGAGGTAACAATAACTTCATCTTTACTCTAACTTGTCATTCGACTGAAATGTCTTCGTTCGATTGAATCGTGCATTGTGACTGATCGCGCGGAGTGAACGTAATGCTTGCAGAGGTCATCCACGTCGGAGATGATGATGAAGAGCCGCCGCGAAGGGCCATTGAGAAGGAGATCCCAGTTTCGACTGCTCCTCAGACCACCACACGAAAGACGCCGCCGAACGAAGTGCCTCGAGCTCCACCTGCGCCCGCTTTGACCATGCCGCTGGGGCAAGGTTCTCAGGCTGGGGCTGGTCCTGCTGTGGTTCCGTCGACTGCCCTGGCCTCGGTTCCGACTGTTCCCGTCAACATCTTCACTCTGTACAAGACGCTGGAGGACCAAACCGGGGCCAGCTAGGAGGCGATGATCCAGGCAGAATTGATGACCCAACATCTCAGGGAGATGTGCGCGGTTGGGAAGCTAGCTTATGATGCCAGTGCCGCTCTCCAGGAGAATGTCCGAGTAAGTGCTCTTGTAAGTTGACCTCCAAGTCTTTTTTTCTTCAGTAGGATTTCCAATTGGAAAATATCTGGTACACCCACTGGGTGTTTTTGTGCTTGGCCGTCACTCGGACCGGGCGGACCAGTTTCGAGTGGATACCATTCCAGTGGGGGCACGCTGAGTGCACCTACTGGGTGTAGTCCCCGAGACTGCCGTCGACTGCGGGTAGTCGGCAGGAGTCTTAGAGATTAGAACTTGTTTTGTTGTTGTTGTTGTTTTTTTTTGCTTCGGCCATCACTCGGACCAGGCGGACCGTTCCGAGTGGATACCAATCCAGTGGGGGCACGCTGAGTGCACCCACTGGGTGTAGTCCCCGAGACTACCGTCGACTGCGGGCATTCGGCGGAAGTCTTAGAACTTAGGATCTGATACTGGTCAAGCTTGTTCCTTCCAGGAGTGTCGATCTCTGGGCACTCGGAACTTTTTTGTCTTGTTTTTGTGTTTGGCCGTCACTCGGACCGGGCGGACCGGTTCCGAGTGGATACCATTCCAGTGGCGGCACGTTGAGTGCACCCGCTGGGTGTAGTCCCCGAGACTACCGTCGACTGCGGGCAGTCGGCAGAAGTCTTAGAACTTAGGATCTGGTACTGGTCAAGCTTGCTCTTCCCTCTCAAAGGGTTCTTCAGGATCTGATACTGGTCATGCTTGCTTCTTCCGGGAGCGCCAGTCCGTGGTCACTCGGAATACCTCTTAACATTAACTGATCTGCTTTTTCTTGTGTTTCAGAAAACTTGTGAGCTTGGGACTCAGTACGCGGCACTAGAGAAGGAAATGGCCCAGCTTCGGGTGAACTTAGAGGTGGAGAGGAGGAACACGGAGTGTGCTCAAGCGGAGCTCAAGACCATGGGGGGTAAGGTTCCATTACTGAGCATTCTGTTTTCACATTTTTGCATTCTTTGAACCGAGTGACTTCACTCGAACAGATGTGCGTAGTGAAAACCATCGACTCCAAGTTCGGCTCAGAACCTCTGTTTCTTTAGAAACTATGAAGCAGGCACTCGAGAACAAGGACAATGAGCTGGCAGGAGCGCAGCAAGTGGCGAAGGAGAAAACTAAGGCCGCCGAAGAGAAGCTGGCCTCACTCGAAAAGCTCGAAGCAGAGAACGTATCGCTGAAGAAAGAGGTGCTCGAGCTCAAGAAGCAGCACACCGAGTGGGATGGCAAGCTTAAGGCCCAGGCGGAAGCCTTCGAGAAAGAGAAGGAGACTCTGAATGAGAAGGTCACCCAGTTGGTCGAGAAGAAGAACGCCCCGGAAAAGCATATAGAGGAGTTCACGGAGGAGATGTACACCAAGCTTGCAGGTAACTGATAGTGTCCGAGTGCATTTCAACTTATCTCCGACCGAACTTTTTGCATGCTGATGTTCGACTCTCTTCTTTCCTTCTTCACAGAGTACTGTCGAGACTTCGATCTGGAAACTGACAGAATCGAGAGGGATCTGGATCCTTCCAGGTCACTCGTGAGTGACAAGGCTGCACTGGGCATCCTGCGGGTGGAAACCCGCATTGAGGACGTCCAAGCGTACATCATCCGTCTGCGGGGTGCACTTGGGAGAATCGACAAGGAGTTGTGGCCAGAAGATACCCTCGACACCGACCTGGAAGCCATGATGACTCGTCTCAACGACATTCCCAGCCGAGTGCAAGCGTGGAAGAAGTCGGCTGCTCGCTGCGGGGCTGACGTGGTGCTCTCCCTAGTCCGAGTGCATTGCAAGGAGGCCAAGGAGGAGAAACTGAAGACTCTCCCAGTTGCCAACACGAAGAAACTCCGGTTCGAGGACTTCATGGAGACATTCATCGAAGCGGCCACTCGGATTGCAGACGGCATCGACTTGGATGTCTTCGTTGAACCAGCCAGCCCTTCAGGGGCATGAAAAAACTTCAAGTCTTATCCACTAACCTCGGTATGCCGAGTGGAATTGTAATCGTTAAAACTCTTTCGGGCTTTGGGCCCGAGTACTCGTATTCGCTTTTGAACTGCTAGAGTTAATCGAATGCTTTCCTTTGAGTCTTTCGTATCTTCGAATCGTGTTTTGGCTTGAGCGGAAGCTGGTTCGCAGCCATGCCTCCGAGTGAGAGGATAGCTCGCCACTAGGAGTAGTGTTTTAGACTTGGGCGAAAACTGGTTCGCAGCCAAGCCCCCGAGTGAGAGGGTTGCCCTTCGCTCGGAGTAGTTTTTAAACTTGGGCGAAAACCGGTTCGCAGCCAAGCCCCCGAGTGATAGGGTTGCTCTTCACTCGGAATAGTTTTAAACTTGGGCGGAAGCTGGTCCGCAGCCAAGCCTCCGAGTGAGAGGGTTGCTCTTCGCTCAGAGTAGTTTTAAACTTGGGCGGACGATGGTCCGCAGCCAAGCCTCCGAGTGAGGGGGTTGCTCTTTACTCGGAGTAGTTTTAACTTGGGCGGAAGCTGGTCCACAGCCAAGCCTCCGAGTAAGAGGGATGTTCTTCACTCGGAGCAGCGTTTAACTTGGGCGAAAGCTGGTCCGTAGCCAAGCCCCCGAGTGAGAGGGTTGCTCTTCACTCGGAGTAGTTTTAAACTTAGGCGGAAGCTGGTCCGCAGCCAAGCCCCCGAGTGAGAGGGTTGCTCTTCACTCCGAGTAGTTTTAAACTTGGGCGGAAGCTGGTCCGCAGCCAAGCCTCCGAGTGAGGGGGTTGCTCTTTACTCGGAGTAGCGTTTAACTTGGGCGAAAGCTGGTCCGCAGCCAAGCCCCCGAGTGAGAGGGTTGCTCTTCACTCGGAGTAGTTTTAAACTTGGGCGGAAGCTGGTCCGCAGCCAAGCCTCCGAGTGAGAGGGTTGCTCTTCACTCGGAGTAGTTTCTAACTTGGGCGGAAGCTGGTCCACAGCCAAGCCCCCGAGTGAGAGGGTTGCTCTTCACTCGGAGTAGCGTTTTAGACTTGGGCGGAAGCTGGTCCGCAGCCAAGCCTCCGAGTAATAGGGATGCTCTTCACTCGGAGTAGCGTTTAACTTGGGCGGAAGCTGGTCCGCAGCCAAGCCCCCGAGTGAGAGGGTTGCTCTTCACTCCGAGTAGTTTTAAACTTGGGCGGAAGCTGGTCCGCAGCCAAGCCTCCGAGTGAGGCGGTTGCTCTTTACTCGGAGTAGCGTTTAACTTGGGCGGAAGCTGGTCCGCAGCCAAGCCCGCGAGTGAGAGGGTTGCTCTTCACTCGGAGTAGTTTTAAACTTGGGCGGAAGCTGGTCCGCAGCCAAGCCTCCGAGTGAGAGGGTTGCTCTTCACTCGGAGTAGTTTCTAACTTGGGCGGATGTTGGTCCGCAGCCAAGCCCCCGAGTGAGAGGGTTGCTCTTCACTCGGAGTAACGTTTTACTTGGGCGGAAACTGGTCCGCAGCCAAGCCCCCGAGTGAGAGGGTTGCTCTTCACTCAGAGTAGGTTTTAACTTAGGCAAAAACTGGTTTGCAGCTAAGTTGAACGGCATACACCCACTGGGGGTTGTAAGCCTGAGAATGCGTACGAGCGAACTTCAACATAGAACTGGAAAAGTCATGCTTTTATTCATCAAATGTCACTCGAGTACTTTTTATTACATCTCATCATCAAGTATAAAATCGTCGCAGCAAATCTGCATTCCAAGCACGGGGCTCGTCTGCTTGCTTCTGAAGGTTGTACAGGCGGTATGCTCCGTTGTGCAGAACTTTTGACACGAAAAAGGGGCCTTCCCACGCGGGAGCAAGCTTGTGAGGTCACTGTTGATCCACTCGGAGGACAAGATCTCCTTCCTGAAAGGTCCGACTTCGGACGTGCCTGCTATGAAAACGTCGTAGATCCTGCTGATAAATGGTCGAACGGATCAGAGCCATCTCCCTTTCTTCCTCCAAGAGATTAACGGCGTCTTGCCGTGCTTGCTCTGCTTCAGCTTCAGAGTACATTTCCACTCGGGGCGAGTTATGGAGCAAGTCACTCGGCAGGACGACTTTAGCTCCGTACACCATGAAGAAGGGAGTACGATTGGTGGACCGGTTGGGGGTCGTCCTCAAGCCCCAAAGAACCGATGGCAACTCGGTGACCCAGGCTCCAGCTGCATGATCCAAATTGCGCATGAGTCGCGGCTTTAACCCCTGAAGTATCAGTCCATTTGCTCTCTCCGCTTGTCCATTCGACTGCGGGTGTGCCACAGATGCGTAATCGACCCGGGTACCCTGGTCGGCACCGAATGTACTGAACTCTTCCAAGTCGAAATTTGAACCGTTGTCAGTGATGATGCTGTGGGGCACGCCGTATCTGAATACTATTTCCCTCATGAACTTGATCGATGTACGAGAGTCTAGTTTCTTGATGGGTTTGGCTTTGATCCACTTAGTGAACTTGTCGACTGCAACCAGCCAGTGAGTGAATCCACTCGCTCCCGTCCGGAGGGGTCTTACCATGTCGAGTCCCCAGGCTGCAAACGGCCAGACGAGTGGAATGGTCTTCAGAGCGGACGCAGGCTTGTGGGATAAGTTCGCATAGAACTGGCACCCGGCACAGTGTTGGACTATCTCCTGCGCAGCTTCATTGGCACGGGGCCAGAAGAAACTGGCTCGGTAAGCTTTAGCCACGATCGTCCGAGAGGACGCGTGGTGCCCACAAGTTCCCAAGTGAATCTCCTCCAGGAGCAGTCGACCTTCTTTCGGAGAAATGCAGCGTTGAGTCGCACCGGTGATGCTCTTTCTGTATAACTGATCACCGACCACTTCAAAGGCTTTGGATCTGCGAACAATCTGGCGGGCCTCAGCGTCGTCTTCTGGAAGTTCCTGCCTGAGCAGGTATGCGATGTAAGGCACCGTCCACTCGGGTGTGATTGCTAGGACCTCCATTACCAAATCAATGACTGCCGGGACTTCAACCTCAGTCAGATCAGACGGACTGACCGCTTGCGGGGGTTCTTCCATGAAGGGATCTTCTTTTACAGTTGGGGAACGTAAATGCTCGAGGCAAACATTGCTGGGTATGGATTTCCGAGTGGACCCGATTTTTTCCAGATCGTCTGCCTCCTGATTCTTGGCTCGGGGAACGTGATGCAGCTCCAGACCTTCAAATTTCTTTTCCAACTTTCTCACTCCATTGCAAAATCCTGTCATAGCGGGGCTTCTGATGTCCCACTCCTTCATCACTTGGTTCACAACTAGATCCGAGTCTCCGTAGACCATCAGGCGCCGGACGCCGAGTGAGATGGCCATACGTAGACCATAGAGGAGCGCTTCGTACTCGGCTTCGTTGTTGGAGGAATCAAAGTGAATCTGCATAACATATCTGAGACGATCGCCCTTCGGGGATATTAACACAACTCCAGCTCCTGAACCATTCAGCATCTTGGAACCGTCAAAGAACATGGTCCAGTGTTCCGGGTGACTCTGAGTCGGTTGCTGCTGTTCAGTCCACTCGGCTAGGAAATCGGCTAATGCTTGGGATTTGATCGCCTTCTTTGCCTCGAACTTGATGTCCAGGGGCAGGAGCTCGATAGCCCACTTCGCCACTCGACCAGTCGCGTCCCGATTGTTCATGATCTCAGACAGTGGGGCATCGCTGACGACTGACATAGAGTGCTCCTGGAAGTAATGGGCTACTTTCTTCGCAGTCAGATAAATGCCGTAGACGAGCTTCTGGTAATGAGGATACCTCTGTTTGAACGGAGTCAGAACTTCAGAAATATAATAGACTGGGCGCTGCATTTTGTAAGCCTTGCCCTGTTCTTCTCGCTCGACTGTGAGGACAGTGCTGACAACTTGACCAGTGGCCGCGATGTACAAGAGCAACGACTCCTTTTCATTCGGAGCGGCAAGCACCGGCTGGGTGGAAAGCAGGGCTTTGAGCTCGACAAACACTGCTTGTGCTTCAGAAGTCCACATGAATGAATCAGATTTCTTCATCAATCGGTACAGGGGCAGTGCCTTCTCACCAAGACGGGAGATGAATCGACTCAGAGCTGCAAGGCAACCCGTGAGCTTCTGTACATCATGAAGACGCTCTGGACATTTCATTCGTACAATCGCCCCGATCTTCTCAGGATAGGCATCTATTCCTCGTTCGGAAACGAGGAAACCGAGTAGTTTGCCCCCGGGAACTCCGAAAGTGCACTTTGCTGGATTCAGTTTGATGTCATACTTCTGCAGATTTGCGAAAGTTTCAGCTAAGTCAGCCAGTAGGTCAGAACCTTTTCTGGACTTGACCACGATATCATTCATGTACGCCTCAATATTCTGACTGATCTGTTTTTGCAAACACTTCTGGATCATGCGCATGAAAGTGGCACCAGCATTTTTGAGGCCGAATGGCATGGTGATATAGCAGAAACACCCGAATGGGGTGATGAAGGCAGTTTTTATTTCGTCCGGCCCAAACAGTCGGATCTGGTGGTACCCGGAGTACGCATCCAGGAAAGACAGACGCTCACAACCCACAGTGGAATCTACGATTTGATCTATGCGGGGGAGTGGGAAGTGATCCTTGGGGCAGACCCGATTGATGTGCTTGAAATCAATGCACATTCGGAGAGACTTGTCCTTCTTAGGGACCATGACAACATTGGCGAGCCACTCGGAGTGGTACACCTCACGGATGAACTCGGCTGCGAGGAGCCGAGCAACTTCTTCGCCAATGGCCTTCCTCTTCTGTGTAGCAGAGCGACGGAGATGCTCCTTCACAGGTTTCGCCTTTGGGTCGACTCGCAAACGGTGCTCAGCCAGCTCCCTGGTACACCCGGCATGTCAGATGGTTTCCATGCGAAGATGTCCCAGTTCTCACGGAGGAACTGGGTGAGCGCTTCTTCCTATTTGCTGTCGAGTGTTGTTGATATGTTGGTGGGAACAGCATTGGAATCTTCCGGGTGGATGTGCACAGGCTTCGTGTCGCCGGCTGACTGAAATGCAGATTCTGCAGCCGGCTTCTTCGAGCGCAGCAGATCACTCGGATCGGCGTTCTTCTTGTACTCTTCCAGCTCCACCATGGCCATCTGCTCATCAGCTATCTTGGACCCTTGCTGCCAACACTCTTCCGTGCGCTGTCGACTGCCAGTGACTGTGATCACGCCTTTCGGGCCTGGCATCTTCAGCTTGAGATACACATAACATGGATGGGCCTGAAACGTGCGTAAGCTGGCCGACCAAGGATGGCATGGTAGGCGCTACGGAAGTCGACCACTTCGAAGGTCAGCCTTTCCTTCCGAAAATTCTTGTCATCTCCAAAGACCACATCCAGGGCGATTTGCCCGAGTGACTTTGCTTTCTTGCCGGGGATCACTCCGTGGAACTGCATGCTGCTCTCGCTGAGTCGGGACATCGGAATGCCCATCGCTTGCAGAGTGTCAGCGTACAGTATGTTCAGTCCGCTTCCACCATCCATGAGGACCTTGCGCAGTCGGACGCCTCCCACAACTGGGTCGACCACCAGCGCCTGCCGCCCAGGGGTGGCAATATAGGCTGGGTGATCCGACTGATCAAAGGTGATCGGAGTCTTCGACCAGTTCAGAAATTTTGTCGTCGCCGGCGCTGCCAGGTTCACTTCTCGATTGATGACTTTCAATCGGCTCCTGCTCTCTACGTCTGCAAAGATCATCAGGGTTGCGTTGACACTGGGGAAGGGTTCATCTTTGTCTCCATCATCAGCGTCTTCCGGACTCTTCTCACTCGACGGGTCCTCTCGGAACTGCTGGATCAACTGTCTGCACTGTCGAGTGGTATGTTTGGGCAATATCAGGTTGCCATCTTCATCCTTTCTGGTGTGGATGTGACATGGTAGATCAAGGACATCTTTGCCCGACTGATCTTTCTTTTTCTTCGGGACCCATTTATCCTTGGCTTTCCCCTTGTTCTTGGTTTGACCGGCCAGAGCGGCAGCCTCGGCCTGAGCCGAACCATCAGCCTTGCGCTTCGGCTTCCGACTGGGGTTACTATTTCCGGGGTTGGGCTCGCTGGTTTTCCCGTTGCCGTTATGGAGACGGTCTTCCTCTTCCCCATTTGCGTACCGAGTGGCTATCTCCATCATTCGGCTCATGGTCAAAGCTCCTGACCGACCGAATTTCAGGATGAGCTCCCGATATCTGACTCCTGCCTTAAAGGCGCAGACGGCTTGATGTTCTGTGACATTTTCCACCACGTGATGCAAGGTTGTCCACCGCTGGATGTACTCCCTCAGTGTTTCATTCGGTTTCTGCACGCAGTGCTGCAACTCAGACAATCCAGCCGGGCGTTTGCATGTGCCCTCGAATGTCTTGATGAACACTCGGGTCAAATCCTCCCAG
The DNA here is from genome assembly GCA_039707655.1 of Elymus sibiricus. Taxonomy (NCBI): domain Eukaryota; kingdom Viridiplantae; phylum Streptophyta; class Magnoliopsida; order Poales; family Poaceae; genus Elymus; species Elymus sibiricus. The sequence goes on along the minus strand of CM077674.1, from coordinate 335,438,825 downwards.
CAGTATATGCTGGCCGGAGCGAGCTGATTGAGCCAGGCGCGGGCAGACCCTTCAAGCATCAACGGCAAATGCTTCATAGCCACGTAGTCGTTTCCTCCTCCAATCTGCACAGCCACTCGGTAATCCTCTAACCAAGTCTCTGGCTTGGACTCGCCGGTGAACTTGCTCTGAAACGGCAAATGGTTGAGCTGCCAATCTGAAGTTTGGCGGAATCTCAGCAGCCCGGATGGCCCTACTGAAACACTCGGGCCCGGAGATGAATGCTCCACTCCCACTCGGACGATCTCTATCCAAGTTCTCTCTCTGAGCTTTGTCTTTGTTGACCAGGTTCTGAGCGAGAACAGATCTCGCGTTGAACTGCGGGTCACAGTGGTCGACTGGCTCTCTCTGGCGATAACCGTCGCCATGCCGGGGAGGGCTGGCCCTCCGATCGTTGCCATAAGGATGCCTAGCATCGTACGGCCAGGGCGCGTACGAGCCATCCCGTGCAAGGGGCGACAGCATGTGGCGCCGATCATCCTGACGCCGCGGAGGCGTATTCCGACTTCGACCCTGCCCCGAGTACTGGTCCCAGTGGCGGTCTTGGTCGTTTCGCCGCGGAGGCGAGTGCCTGTTTCTCCTTGGAGACACTGGGCTGTGGGCCAACTGAACTGTGTCAGCCCGAATGGATCTGCTGTGTATCCTGTTGCGCGACTGAGATACTGCCGAATTTTGCTCTTCAGCCGCCTTGAGCAGGGCTCGAATCTGTCGAAGACCCTCCCCCGCCTCGGATCGGGATGGCTCGATGGAATCTGCTATCCGAGTGGCCACCGCCAGATTCTGGACGGGAGTGCGGAATACCTGGAAACTCTGCTACTGGTCATTCGGAAACAACTGCCGCTGTCGCCGACTGGAACTGGGCTGACGCTGTCTGCGGGCGCGATCATCGAGTGCCTTCTGGAGCGCTTCCAGACGATTGCGCTCAGCCAAGTTGGCCTGGCGCACGGCCTCCAAAGCCTGAGCCTCGGGAGTCGCCCCAACGATGGGCGTCTGGAGGGCCTGCTCGGTCCTGCGCTGTTGTTCCTCCCTCTGCTGCCGAGTGAGAGGTTGGGTTATGTACTCGTCGTTACGCCGGTCCCTGCCGCCGCCAAGATCGGCGTGCGACAGGTCGCCGTTCTCCGCGTCACCGCGGCCGTACCCAGGCGGACTGAGCGGGGAATCGGCCATCAGAACCTCCGCAGCGGGGTCGCTGCTCTCGCACTCGGATACGCTTTCCGAATGCTCATACACGGAGGCGAACAAATCGAAGACAGGCTCCTCGGGCTCGATCGCCGCGATTTGCGGGGCCGCGGCCTGAAGGGCCACCGCGTGCCTGATCCACCGCTGAAGCCGCGAGCGTCCGGAGCGCTTGCGACAGCGGCTGGTGGAGAGTGAAGAAGTCGACTGGTAGGGGGTTGACGGTTGCCGGAGAAGAACGCCGAAGGAGCTCGCGCAGAAGTGCGCCGCGCCGCGGACGGGCAACGCCTCGACATCCAGCGGAGCTTCCTGGAGCCACGCCGAATCGTCGGCGATGAAGTTGAGGACACCGAAACGGATCTCGCCGCCCAGAGTCAGTCCGCCGCCGGAAACCATGGTGATGATCGGAAAAATGCAACTACGCCGGAAGTCGCTAGACGCCTGCCCCACGGTGGGCGCCAACTGTCGTGGGTGCAAATCTGATAGTAGTGTGTAGGGGTACGAATGAGAGGGCAGAGCCTAACTACGGCGCAGGTGTTACACTCGGATTTACGAGTTCAGGCCCCTCAGCGGTGGAGGTAATAGCCCTACGTCTCGGTGCTCTGGAGCTGTATTGCTTGAGTGTATGATTACAACAGGTTGCAAACCCTTGGAATGGAGCAGGAGGGCGGCTTATATAGTCTCGCCAGCCCTCCCATCAACGCCAGCCATTACAGGGGGTTAAGAGGGGTATAAGTGCGCCAGGTAACGGGTGTATTGATGACAATTAATACAGGAGAACATGCCTCCCGACCGTTGCGCTCCTGGAGACTCCTGGTCTTCTCTGGCCAAGTGACTTTCGGGTGTTCCGAGTGAAACGAGTCTGTCGAGTGAACTCTTGCCTCCCGAGTGGTTTGTAGAATTCCGAGTGAATGTCAGTCTGCGGAATTCTGGGTTGTTGATCTGGCCCTGGGGCCCAGTCTAAGACGTGTGGTGTCCTAGGGTAGGGTCCATAGGTCAGGCCTATTACCCTATCCCTAGTACATGCCCTCGTCAAGCACACCATCCAATCTTTGTTTCTGGTCACAATTTCAGTTTGTGAAGCAACTATATTTTATATTGCTCCAAAAATTCTGAAATTAATCCAAGACATTCTCCTACCCATATTAACACACTCCACCAAATTTTGGCCCATTTCATTTAGCCATTTTCTCCACAAAATTCCCTCAAGTTTCTGTCCAGAGAGGAGTGTTGTGAAGGAAGTACCATTTATACTTGTCCAAATGGTATGAATTTTTTATACCATCTTGCCACCACAAAATAACCCCCAAGTGCCAAATTTCACCCCAAGGAGCCCATCCATTTGAGTGCAACATCTTCTACAAGTTTCTGGACCAGAGAAGAAGTTGTGAAGCAACTACATCCAAAATTTGCCCATTTGTTCTGAAATTTCTCCAGCATGGGCACCTTCCTACCACAAATCAGTGTGACAAACTCCCTCTCCATTTATCTAACATTTTTACCTCAACTTGTTGCTCAAGTTTCTGTCCAGAAACTTGTTTGGAAGCTCCAGTGCTGTCCAGGCCACCTCTTGCCACACCAGCTGCACAGGGAGGCCACAGAGTGGATGGACTATCGCGTAGACACGACCGGACGTGCCAGAGCACACGCGGGCGCCAGTACACACGGTGACCACATGTCTGCCAGTGCCAAAGTCGTGCTCTGCGCGCCGACCACGTCGGACGCGACCACTCTGGCCACCCCGCGCTGCCCCTCCTTGTCCAAACATGCCGACAGCGTCGCCACCGTCCACCTGGCCCGTCTGGAACCCTCTACCTTCTCTGGCAAGGCTCACTGCCCCACATGGCCAAGTTCGCCCACAGGCAGAACAGTGCGCCGCGGTCGCCGCCGTTGTCCGCACGCCCTTAATGGCCCCGGACTTGTCCCGTCGCCCCTGCGCGCTCATGTCCCCTCCCTACGCGGGCCGGCTGCCAGCGTGATGGCCAGCTCACCCCGGAGCTCGTCCGCATCTCCTCGGCACCGATCGGCATGGGCACCTCCCGCCCAGCTATAAAAGCCGTAGCCCGGAGCCCCAGCTCCTCACCACTCCACTCCCTCCCCTCTCAATCAACCCCCAAGGCCACCAGATCGAGCCGGAGAGCTCTCCTTCTCCATCTCCGGCAAAGAGCTCCACCGCTCTGCTCTTGCTTCACCTGCTCGAATCCGTCCACCCCAACCTCAACCAAGACCACCGTCGAGCTCGTGGTGCTCCACTGACCATTCCCAGTCCCTCCCCTGCTCGAGAGCTTGCCGGAGACGCTGATTCAGCCAACGCCCGAAGCTCGCCGCCGCCTGAGAGGAAGGGGCCGACGCCGTCCGGCCACCTCCCGACGAGCTACGAGTATGGGAGTGGTCGCCGTCATCTGCTCGTTCCATCCCCGCCCTCGCCCAGCTCTACCATGGCCTCAACGCCGGTGAACGTCGCCGGTGAGCCCCGCCGCTCTCTGTTCTCTCTCTCTTCCTGTTTAAAACTGACATTGGGGCCCACCTGTCAGCGATACCGCGCATGCCTGAAGCGGTACGTAAGTGGAGGCGCATTCCCACTTTACGCCTTCGACGTGGCTGCCCCTGGTATTTTATGAGTTTTTTTTTAAAATTCAAATAAATCCAGAAGTTTGACTCAACTTTGACCAGCAATATCTTTTAAACCATAAGTCCAAATGAGTTCATTCTTTTTGCATTATTTTTCTTATGAGCTCCTCTATTTTTTGGAAAACTTTAGTATTTTTTCTCTGCTGTCTAGAATTTCTGGACAAAGGAAAATGCTCTATGTGATATTTACAAATGTGTTGAAAATATTTTTTTCAGAGTGATTTTGACTAGTTGGTGAAGACTAGGTGTACTCCCACACTCTCTTGGTGCAAGGCAAGCCACAACTCTCATTTGCATAATTGCATTTCAATGCCATGGTTTAAATAGTTATTTGAGCCAAGGTTTGAATTATTCATAAATAGTTTATTCATGCAACACTTGGAGAAATACTTGATATGTTGCTGTCATGTGGATGATTGGATTGTTAGTCATTAGTAATCCACAAGGTTGATGATGCCAAGATGCTATTGGACTGTGAGATTACCGTCTATGATTACTTTGTCATTCCGTCCGATATTTCGTCCATGGAATCAGTAGCAGTAGTTTGATCATGTTACTCATTGGAATACTAGTTGGCTATTGTTATAACCTGGATCACTATAGTATCGGAGTAGCAGTTATGGCAAAGAAGCCACTTGGGGATTACTTCCTTCATTCGTTGATCAAGTGCCACTGAACCGAGCTTGCCAGTGCAGCCACATCTGCCGGAATGGGACGGCCTTGACTTGGTCTAATCTCGTGCTCTTTTATCAGTACCACCAAAGTGGGAAGGTTATGTGTGCGTGCTACCCTGATCAGGTAGACGGTGATAACCTTGTGAGCCCGGTTGATTATTGAGCTCAGGTCCCCGTTTGGGACAGTTTGGTTCGGCCACGATGGTGGCAGGTGTCAAGAGTGACACAGGGGCCACCCAGGGCATGACCTCAGAGAGGACGTGTCGGTGGTACGGTAGATGGGTCACGGATTAGGCAAGTTTCGTTGGACGAGTCCACGGTATTGGACATAGTTCGTACTAAGTCACACTGTCCGATCAACACCAATGAGGGAATGACTTGTTAATGATGGAAGAACTCGTCATGGTATGGTAAGGTAACCGCTTGGCAGAAGGCCACTAGTAACCTTGGGGATAATCTCGAGGAGGACCATCAGGTGATATTGGGATGACCATGAGTTGGTCGCGAGAATAGTTGGTTGCTAATAGTTTAGAGATAACATGTCATTATTTTCTTCCACCCTTTTATAACAATTGGGTCTGATATAATCATGATGGCTATGATGTTGTTGTGCCTTGATGCTTTTGTTTGTTGTGAGCTTGCGAGTACATTCAAAGTACTCACCTGGCGTGTCGTGTCAGTTTGCAGGTGCTGCCATGTTTGCATAGCCCGAGGATTCCGAGTTACGAGCTAGGACGTGTCCCAGCCAGAGTCCCTGCGGAGTGGAGTCCATCACCGTCGTCGATGTTCCGCTGCTAGGAGTTGTTCCGCTACTAGCATAGAGCTACCTTAGCAAGTGTAGTATCGCCGTGCCGATGTAACCCTTGTAATACCCCAAACCTTTGTACCTCAGTTATTTGTAAGAAAGAGCTGGTTGTTCTATGCCAAGCAGTGCCGTATTCCAGAAGACTTGATCTGTGGGCTCGAATACGGGGTGTTCCGGTTCCTCTGAGCCGGGGTGCCACACCTTCCGATGATGTGTGAGTAGTTTACCCTAGACCTACTGGTCCAGAGCTAGTAGCTACACTACTAGGGAAAACCCTAGCAGTAGCGCGGGGTTTTGTCATACCAGTAGCGCGGGTGGGCGCGCTACTGCTATGGCGCTACAGCTAACTATTAGCAGTAGCGCTGTTCAACCCGCGCTACTGCTACCAGAGTTTAGCAGTAGCGCGTTTAGGTGAACCTCGCTACTGATAAAAGCTGCAACGCGCCTGTTTAACACGCGCTACTGCTAAGGCAGTGCTACTGCTACACACATACCCCGCGCTACGGTTACTATTGTCTGTAATTTTTTTTCTGCAGCGTTTTTCCTCTGTTTTTTAATAGGTTTTATACAATAGCCTGTCATATCATACACACAATAGTCTCATCATATCATACACATGCAAATAGTCTCATCAAATCATGTCATCATCATCCAACACAAATGATGTCTCTCATCATCATCGATCTCGAAATAGCGATACAAGTTGTGATATGTCTCGAATACATGCAACTACATCGTCATCCCATACACATGTTTCATCATCCATCTAAAACGATGATGTAGAAGAGAAGAGCTATCACTATGAGTAAGAGCGGAATTATGCAGTACATGAGGCGCCGGTTGTGATTCCTCTCTCGCGCTAGCGTGAACCTCAAGTAACTAGCTTCTGCTTCTTGTCTGCTATCGAACCCTTTATGGCTGCCGCCCGAGAACCGTGACACTTGGGCCTGACACTCGGGCCACTCATCATACACTCCCGGAACCCTCCTTATGTACACGGCATAGCACTTCTTTGCCATCAAGGACCTATGTACCTGTTAGAGATGCATCTTCATCAAGCGAATTCAACAATAATATGCAACATAAAATATTTGAGCAACACAAAAAGAAAGAGTTAGCTAATAGATGCAACATATAGTAAACATAATTAATCAACGCAGGTTCATCGTACCCAAACTAATTAACTAGATGTACGCAGGTTATCGTACCCAAACTAACAAACTAGCGTTACGCAAGTTCAGCAGGACCGTTGACATCACAAAGTTTCATCGCTACAGAAACTACAAGTTCAACAGACACATCATCATCGGCATCGTCAATCATTGGAAGTTCCACGCATCCATATCCGGGAGGATGCACCCTAGCTTCGTGAACGGCGTCAGGTCCTGATGTTACATGCCTATGCGAGTTCTGACGTCAGCTCGCGATATAGTGCCGTGGTGGAACATCCCCTTCTCTTCAACAACTTCTTTCACGATGATCGTTGCAATGTCCTTCTGGATGCGAAAGAAGTCATCTCTGAGTTTATAATCCGGTTCGTCTCCTAAGGATTCTGCCCATTTGCGGATATGTTCATCATTTCTTGTTGTCATGCGAAGCTGTTGGTGATCCCTTCTGAACTCCATCATGAGATGGAGGAGGTAGAATCCATCGTTCTTGCTTGTTGTCGGTTGATGGATGGAGCAGAAGGTAGTTTTATGCGAGAAACCCGGCTTGTTCTTCCTTTGTTTCCTGATCTCCATGTGGCCACCCCTCATGCTGAAGCCGTGGAGAGCATCATCCAGAATATCCATTATGTGGGTGTAGTCTTTCTTCTCGAAGTTTTTGGACGAGTGAAAATACATGGCGTGGGAGACTTGCGGGAAAAGAACGATAAGGACGGCGCGCCCGTTGCTACGGAAAATAAATACACCTCAAATTAGTCTCCATATGAGCGAAGGAATGATTGAAGCGTACGAAAGGGTTGTCCGGCAATGACTTACAATGGATGATAAGGAAGGAGAATCGTTTCCTTGTCCTTATTCGTTACCATGAAGTATTCGATGTAGTCCCTAGCAGCTTTACGTTCAAACTCGCCGAGACTCAAGAAGGACTCATGCATGTAGTATGGATCCGCCACCGAGATTTGTGAGATTTGTTGTCTCCTGATGACGAAGTTCATATGTAGCGCAAAAAGGCGGACGATCGTAAAATCGAGCTGCCTCGTGAGAAACATCTCAATGATGTGATCAAACCACAGGAAGAACACCTCCGCGGGCAGTGTGTCGATGTAGCACTTGGCCTGAGGCACATGAACCGCATAAAGCGGATATCCTAGATCCTCCGAGGCGAGAAGGCTTTTCTTAGTCGACAGCACATGGTCGTGTAGTCTCCTGAGATCCCCTGATATGCCCTCTAGCGGTTTCAGCGGTAGGATCGGCTCGCCCGCGACATGGTACATCGCCGCACCTTTGACCGGTACACGGTCTGCAAAATCGGTCGGCTGGCTGCTAGACGCTTTGGCAGCTTTGGCGGCAGCAATGCCTCTCTTCGGCGGTCTCTTCCTCTCCTTTTCCTTGGGTTCACCATCCAGACCCCCGCCACCAGTGTCGTCAGGCTAAGCACTTTACAACCCTCGGCTAGATGACCCTGCGTTGAGGCGGCATCTGGAGGCGTGTCCTGTGAGGATTGCATGAAGAGAGACTTCTTGCAATCAACTCTAGGACGTTCCTGCACGGGCACATCATCTATCTCCTCATCCGCATGCTCATAGCCCGAGTCATATGGCTGACTCATCATTTGTCCATCGTCATAGGCGGCGCCGGTATTGAGGAACCGGAGAGGGTCCTCCTCCTCCATCTCATCATCCATTCCTTGTTCCACGGGGCCGATTGCATCATCCACTATTGGACCCCCTTCCTCGCGTCGTCCGCCGCTCTCACCCAGCACGAGAGGCGCTGGTAATTGCGTAGGCGGGGTGGTGGTGTTCATACCTTGCTAACGTGTGGTCATTGGTGTGCTCTCGGCCGCCACCAAATGAAGAAGATTCTTCGGCCACAGCAGCATCCAACCCTTGCATTCTCCAAGCCGCATCAGGGTCTCGTCCTCCTCTCCCCCGAGCCGTACTGGAGGAGTCAAATCCTCGTGGCCCGCTTTCACACTCAACAAGGTAACCCTGAAGGTGCCAACGGGGATCGGCTGGCCGTGGAACGTGAGTTCCAAGGGCTTCGTTATCACTGCCTTTCCCACGTCCACCTTCTGGCCGTTGATCATGTAGAGTACGGTGCACGGGGTTTCGTCGGCCTGCGAAGACATGTCTGCGGCGTAAGACATCCGAAAGGCAACGAAAAACAGAATATTATATATATGTTGGTGCGACGTGTAATTACCGCGAGGGCCTCGAGGTCAGCCAAAGACGAAGGCCCGCCTAGCACGCCAGAGACAAAGGACGGGCTGCTATGAGCGGGTGCGGGAGCAGGACCTTGTGTGATAGCGGCAGCAGGTGGTGGTGGTACGATGTTCACCGAGTTTCTCCCGACGAAGCTGGGCATGGGAAAATCCTGTGTCGTCTTGTCTGGATTTTGCTTCGTCCAGTCGATAATAGCCGGAATCAATTTAGTAGAGAAATCATTTCTGCAGGCAGCTATAGCTGCATTGACTGCCTGCTGGACCAACTCATTTTTGTTCGCTTCTGCGGCCTCAGCTGCTTTTTTCTCGGCCTCAGCTGCATTTTTCTCGACTGCAAGCTTCACCTTCTCGTCGATGTTCAACTGACTGAACTTCTTTTTCTGCTTTTTGGCCTCCGGGCCCTCATTGTAGTAGTACTTCCACGTGGCGCCGTCTCCAACGCCGTGCACACGTCCATATTGCGGCCGCTGGTCCCAAGGGAATCCCTTCAGTTGGTTCAAGGCCCGGTTGAGAGGGGTGTCCCACTTGGGCCTCATCGACGACTGAGACGACGAGTCGCTTTCAGCCGCAAGCCTGTGTTGCTCCTTCTGCAAAAGGAACGTGAACCATTTACGAATGTTACTACAACGTGTAGTCCACTTGATCAGAAGCTAAATGTAAGGTGGTAAAAGAATAATTACCAGTAATCTAATCAATTTCCTCGTGATCGGGTCCGTGTACCGAACCTTCTTTTCCTTGTCCCACTTGTACCGTGCCCTGATGAAGTCACACTCCTGCGGGTCGGTGAACTCCGCGTAGGGGTCTGGGATCCCCGCGGCTTCACGTTCCGCGTCCTCCTTATCCCATATGGGCCTCTTGCCAATGTAGCCACGGCTTCCGAGGCGTTGGTTCCCCGTGTTCCTTTGCTGAAGCTCCTTGTATTTCTTAGACTTAATCTTGGCTGCCTCGGTAGTAGAAGTGTCCTTGAACTTTTCGAACTCCTCTGCCGTAAGTGTCAGATTGTCCGCCAAAATCTTGGAGAGGGGTTCGTTAGCATCAATCACTCGTTTCACCCTCCCTTTCCAGGTGGCCAAATCATTGCTGAACATGCCCATGGCGTGGTTATTGATATCTTTCATGGCAACATCATCCCATGACTTAAGGAAGAAACCACATCTGGAGCACTTGCTCCTAACGAAGTTTCTTCCTTAAGTCATTGTCATTGATGCTCGCAGTTTCCCATAGGATGCATCCAACTTGGTTGCCGTAGCACTTGCGAGCTTCATCCGGCGCTACTGGCTCGAATTTGCCAGGGTGCATCTCTGTGACCAGGATTCTTGCGATGCCGAGTTTGTTAGGGCGTCGTGTCCTCTGCTTCTTCTGTTTCTTCTTTTCGTTACCGGCTTCGGCGCCGGTAGCTTCGGCGCCGCCATTGGTGCCGGTGCCATCGGTGCCATCGGTGTCGATGTCGGCGGCAGTACCATCGTCCTCTATGACCAGGTCGCCCTGCAAACCTTCTGTTTGCTGACTAGACAAAAAATCGAGGTAATCATGTTCACGGTCATATTATATGTCGTCGGCAGCGTGGTCAGATGCCCCGGTTTCATCATTGTTCGACATGTTTCCTACGATTAAGTCTGCTCGTTTAATTCTTAAACTATAATAAAATGAGTAATGACATAAAAAAAGGCCTATGGTTTGCCGGAATGCCGTTTCATTCCCGTCCCAGCAAATGCCGGGCACTCGATATGCCTACTTTCTAGCACAAGTCATGCCGAAATTCACGGGAAATTTCGGCATGGCCTTTGCTAAAAAGTGGACATATCGAGCGCCTGAAATTCATCGGAACGGAAATGAATCAACATTCTGGCAAAACATAGGCCACTCGGATCATTTCCCTGCAAACAAGAAAAGCCAACATAGGCAACAATAGCACATCATCTCCATCATTTGGCACATCATATGGCAACAACAACAGCCAACATCATTTGGCACTTCAATTATTCAAAATATGTTCACCATCAACGGCCAACATGATGTATATCAAAGAAATTCATGCACTTTAATTATTCAAAGAAATTCACCATAAAGAAATTCACCATCAAAATATGTTTTAAATTCCTAGGTACTGTCCTAATATAAAACAACTACTGTCCTAATAAAAAACCCTAGTTAAATTCCTATCTACTAGGGTTAACTAAACAAAACAATAGCTACTTCTCAAAAAACCCTAGCTAACAATTGATTGATGCAAACAAGGAACTTCTGTTTTTTCTTTAAATAGCAACAAATGCTTTAACTAAGTTTTTTTAGATAGCAAAAATTCTGTTTTTTCTTTAAATAACAAGAATTGCTTTAACTAATTTTTTTTAAATAGCAACAATTATGTTTGAACTAAAAAAAATGTAAATAGCAACAATTTTTTTACTAGGGTTCATAACACTAACCTAGGGTTCAAATGGCACCTAGGTTTCATAATCTAGCACTAACCCTAGGGTATACATGGCACTAATCTAGCACTAATTAACCTAGGGTTCATATGGAACTAATCTAGCACTAAATAACCTAGGGTTCATACATATGGTAGAGAGAGAGAGAGAGAGAGAGAGAGAGAAGAGAGGAGGGGAGAGGAGGGGCTTACAGGGCGGCGAGGTTGATGGAGGAGGAGGAGGTTGGACTTGCAGCGACGTCGAGGAGGAGGAGGCAGGTGCGCGACGACGTTGAGGAGGAGGCAGGCGCGGCGAGGTCGACGAGGAGGAGGCAGGCGCGCGGTGACGTCGAGGAGGAGGCAGGCGCGGCGAGGACGGGCTCCGGCGACGGCGCGAGGAGGCAAGGGCGACGAGGGCTCCGGCGACGGCGTGGAGGAGGGGAAGGGGATGGAATTGGGGAATGGGGGGAATTGGGGAAGAAAGGCCCGCGCGGTGCCGTTAACTCAAACATAGCAGTAGCGTGTTTTTGGACCCGCGCTATAGCTAACTTAGCTGTAGCGTGGGCTACCCAAACCGGCGCTATAGCTAACTTATCTATAGCGCGGGTGTGGACCCGCGCTACTGCTAAGTTAGCTAAAGATAAGTTAGCTATAGCGCGGGTCCATAAATGCGCTACTGCTATTCCTTTGATTTTTCTTTTCATTTTCTCCTTTTGCTTTTTCTTTTCATTTTATTTTTCTTATTTCCTTTCTCCATTTTCTTTTTCTTTTTCTTTTCATTTCCTTTTCTAATCCTTTCATTTTCCTTTTCATTTTCTTCTTTCCTTTCTCATTTTTCTATTTCTTTTCATTTTCTTTTCTTTTTCGAAAGACGACCGAGCCGGGAAGAAGGGGATCGATACAATGTATACAACTCAGGCGACGATATATATTACACATCATTTGACCGATAACGATTAAGTGCGTACACAAAATAAATAGATATATATAAATGATGGTTTCTCAGCGTCGACGTTTTCGTTTCTGAGTGAGCTTCTTTCCCTTCTTGTTCGTTGTCGAATAATTGAGCCCCTCATTGTGACTTTTCCTTTTCCATGGAGTATGATCTTTCTTAGGTAATGTAGTATTGATTCTTCTTTTGACATATGCTTCATCGTCATCGTCATCTTCCCTCATCGGGTTGCCGTACTGGTCGTAGTCTTCCTCGTTGGCGACTCCATCCATTCCGATGATGTTCCTTTTGCCTCTCCTCATGACAACACGGCTGGGATTGCTCGGGTCGGTTATGAAGAAGCATTGTGTCACATGCTTAGCGTGTAACCATGGCTCGTTTTTTGCGATGGCTTTCATGGTAGCGCTCTTGGCGTCGGGTATAGACATGGTAGTGAAATACCAGTTTTCTCTTTCGACGTTCTTAGCCCATCTGACACGGAACATCGTCGCATCGTGCAGTCTAGAGTAGTCAAGCTCCCAGATCTCTTTGACCCTTCCGTAGAATCTTTCAATTGCGGCGTTGTCGCCGGTCATGCATTCCATCGTCACCCCTGAGTTCTGAAAATCACTGTTTATATCTTTGGCCTCCATGTAGAACGTGTATCCATTGATATCGTATGCTTGATAGGTCGCGAGGTTGGCCGTGGTGCCATGTGCTAAGGCGTATATGAGCAATCCGTCCGTAGAGCCCTCTTTCGGGGGATTAGCAAGAACATGCTCTTTGAACCAAGGCAGGAAAGTGGAGTTGTGCTCTCTAATAACTTCGGCGTTCGTCTTGCATAGCCCCCGGTCACGGTACTTCTTTGCGATGGTTTCTTTGTGCAGTGTCGCGAAAGGATCTACCATGTCTAGGTGCTGTAGCACTACTAAGTTTGCTCTGTCAAAGTCATTGCGTCGACCCGAGTGGTCCACATGCAGTTCCCTCTGGCCGTTGGTGTGACCTTCTCCTCCGAGCCTCCCAAGGTGCTTGTTAACGGGCAAACCAACAACAGGGTCTCCACCATATAGATAATTCTCGCAGAAAAAGGTGCACTCTTGGGTCAGATAGCCCTGGATGATGCTTCCATCCGGACGGGACATGTTACGAACGAATCCTTTGATGACCCCATTCATCCTCTCGAACGGCATCATGTTGTGCAGGAATGTCGGCCCGAGGTCTACGATGTCGTCCACAATGTGGACACACAGATGCACCATGACATCAAAGAACACGGGTGGGAAGTACATCTCAAGCTCATTTAGTATCACAACGATCTCTTCCTGTTGCCTTCGAAGCTGCTTCACACTGATCGACTTTCGAGAGATAACGTCGAAAAAGTTGCAGAGACTAATAAGCGTGTCATGGACGTGCTTGTCCATTATCCCTCAAAGGGCAACAGGAAGTATCTGCGTCATCATCAGATGATAGTCATGAGACTTCATCCCGCCGAACCTTTTCTTCTTGGTATCTAGAAATCTGCTTATCTTCCCACAGTAACCGTAACTAACTTTGATTCCTGTAAGGCAGTTGAAGAATTGATCGATCTCCTTCGGACTTAAGGTAAAGCAAGAAGGGGGGCAATAATTCTCTTCCTTCTTGTTTACTTTTTTGCCCTGGTCCCGCGCCTCCGTCTCCGTCTCCGTCTCCTCCGACTTTTTACGGGGCGGCATGTGGAGATCTGCCCTGATGTTCAAATCTTCCAACTCTCTTCTTGCCTTCGGCCCATCCTTGGTCTTATCCGGCATGTTCATCGGTGTTGCAAGCAAGCTCTCAAGGACATCCTTCGTGATATGCATTTGATCAAGGCAATGAGGCGTGTCGAGTTTGGGCCAGTACTCCAAGTCCTAGAAAACAGACCTCGTTTTCCATACCTTCAGCAGCGGCTCCGGCGCCTTTTTCATCTTTCCCGGCGCGAGGCACTGTTCCCAGTTTTTCAACAGCTCATCGATTTCGGCGCCGCTCCTCTTACGTGGAGGTCCTCAATGCTCAGCCTCACCATTGAATAGATCTCCACGGTTTCTCCACGGGTCGTCCTTCGCGAGCCATCTTCGATGCCCCATGTACATGATTTTCCCAGACCCTCCATCTTTCGTTAGCTGCTGAGACGTTGTATCATCCATGCACCGCGTGCATCCGCAATATCCGTGGCACACCTGGCCTGCGACATATCCGTAACCGAGATAGTCGTGCACCGTCGTCATCAGCGCGACTCTCATATAGAAATACTCGCCTTTGCTGGTGTCCCATGTCTTGGCCGGTGTTTTCCATAACGTGTCTAACTCCTCTTGAAGTAGCCCCAGATACAGATTAATATTATTTCCTGGTTGTTTCAGCCCTTGAATCAGCATGCTCATGTGTATGTACTTTGTCTTCATGCACTTCTAGGGGGGAAGGTTGTACATCCATACAAACACGGGCCATGTGCTATGGTTGGTGTTCTGGTTGCCAAACGGATTCATGCCATCGGTACTCGCGCCAAGCATGATGCTCCTTGGATCACCTGCGAAAAATCGATATTCGGCGTTGAATGCTCTCTACTGGCTTGCATCCGCGAGGTGTCTCAGCTTCGGATCATCTCCATTGTCGGGCTTCACCCTCTCCGCGTGCCAGCGCATGAGCTTTGCTTCCTTAGGATCTACGAAATAACGCTGCAGACGGGGAGTGATCGGTAGGTACCATACAACTTTCTGGGGAGATTTCTTTCTGGCCTTCTTGTATCGAGAAGCATTGCACACTGGACAGTTGTTTTTTTTCCGCGTGCTCCTTCCGATAAATGAGGCAATCGTTGATGCATGCATGGTATCTAATGTGCGTCAGATCAACAGGGCACATGATCTTCTTGGCCTCATCGACACTAGTAGGACACAGGTTCCCCGCGGGAAGAACCTTCTTTAGATACTTGAGAAGCTCATCGAGGCTTCTATCGGTCCATTTGTTTTTAGCCTTTGTCTTTAGAAGTTCAAGCGTGAAACTCAAGTGGGTCACCTCGGGATCGCAACCATCATACAATGGAGTATGAGAGTCTACCTCCAGTTGCTCCAGCTTAGCCTCCTCTCTACAAGCAGCTCTGTCGTTAGTCGTCTTCTTGTGAAGCAGGTCTCGAACATGAGGGTCCCGCACGACTGAACTTAGTAGCGACGAATGCTCCGGCCTGTCCGCGTCTTCTCTGTCATGTCCGGCCACTTCTCCGCCCCCATGTCCGGCCTCTTCTCTGCCCCCATGTCCGGCCTCTTCTCCGCCCCCATGTCCGGCCTCTTCTCCGCCGCCACATCCGGCCTCTTCTCCGCCACCATTATCGGTCATCTCTTCGTCTAGTCCAGTGTCGTCATTGGCTGCCCCATCGACGTCATCATCTTCACTTATCCACCAAGTATAGCCATCCATGAAACCAGTCATGAGCAGGCGCGCTTTCAAACGGCCTTCCTTAAAGGGGTCGAGCAAGACTCCTCCTTTGCATCTTCGACACGGACAGAAAATCTCCTTCCGGTTATTTTCATACATGTCGTGCACCGCGGATCGCAACCATCTTTCCACCATCGTTCCACTGACCTTCCTGGTCGCCTGCGTGGTATAATTAATAAGCAAAAGGATTATAAACGCATCCATGCATCAAAGTCATACAAAAATTCAGCATGACCTTCCCTAAAAAAAAGGACATATAGAGTTTGCCTGAAATTCGCCGAAACGGAAATAAATCGACATTTCGGCAAAACATAAGCAACTCTCATGTCACACACAATTCGGCAAATAAACATATAGGCGGCAACTCATGCCACACGCACAATTTCCATCATATTGCCCGATTCGGTCATATCGCACACATATTTTCCATTAATTCTTCCAAAGCACAATTTTTTACTCACCTAGCTATCTCGAGAGATAAGCATGGTGACTAGATGGCTTTACTTCATTAAAGAATAGATCTATTTGGGGAGTTGATAGGTTCCACTTACTAAATGGATAGATCTATAGCTAGTAGGGGAAGGAGATGGCTAGCTCTAACTAGTGGAGGGAGGAGAGAAGAGTGAGGAAGATAAGAGAGAAAAGGGGTGCATTAATGGAGATGGTGGAGGGGGCATTAAAGTAGAGAGAAGAGAGGTAGGAGAAGGAAGAGAGAAGAAAGCTAGCTAATGGGGAAAGCAAGTGAGGGAGAAGAAGTGAGGGAGAGAGGAGGGGGGAGGGGGAAAGGGGGTTGCAAAAGGTGCCAGTTGCGGCTTAGCAGTAGCGCGGGTAGGCGAACGGCGCTACTGCTAAGAGCAATAGCAGCAGCGCTGGTCCGCAAACCGCGCTACTGCTAAGAGGGGACCACCACGTGGGCCAGTGCAGCCGTAGTTGCAGCGGTGGGTACCTGACCCGCGCTAGTTCTAATAGCAATAGCAGTAGCGCCTTTTCCCCAGCCCGTGCTGCTACTATTCGTGGCCTGGTGGGTATGGTGGGGCCCATTTACCAGCAGTGATGTCACGTACACCCGCGCTACTGCTAAGTTGATACCAGTAGCGCCTGTCCTTAGAGTGCGCTACTACTAATTACCAGTAGCGCCGGTGTTTTCCCCTCGCTACTGTTAAACCTGCACCTATAAGGTATTTCCTAGTAGTGCTAGATGGCTTCTTCTCTCTCTTTGATCTTCAATACCATGTTCTCCTCGATGTTCTTGCAGTTCTATCCGATGTAATCTTCTTTTGCGGTGTGTTTGTTGGGATCCGATGAATTGTGAGTTTATGATCAGATTATTCATGAGAAATATTTGAGTCTTCTCTAAACTCTTTTATGCATGATTATTATAGCTTTGTATTTCTCTCCGGTCTATCGATTTGGTTTGGCCTACTAGATTGATTTATCTTGCAATGGGAGAGGTGCTTTGTGATGGGTTCAATCTTGCGGTGCTCAATCCCAGTGACAGAAGGGGACATGACACGTATTTGTATTGTTGCCATTAAGGATAAAAGATGGGGTTTAATCATATTGCTTGAGTTTACTTTGTCTACATCATGTCATCTTGCTTAGGGCGTTACTCTGTTTCATACTTAATACCCTAGATGCATGCTGGATAGCGGTCGATGGGTGGAGTAATAGTAGTAGATGCAGGCAAGAGTCGGTCCACTTGTCTCGGACGTGATGCCTATATACATGATCATTGCCTGAATCCATCATATTTATTTGATTTTCTATCAATTGCCCAACAGTAATTTGTCTACCCATCGTATGCTATGTGTTCGAGAGAGAAGCCTCTAGTGAAAACTATGGCCCTCGGGTCTACTTTATCATCTATTAAAAACCTAAAAATACCTTGCTACAATTTATTTACTTTTATTTTAATTAGTAATTTAGTTTATCTATTTACCTCTATAAGATTTAATCCTTGCAAATAACCGCTAAGAGAATTGACAACCCTCTTATTTGCGTTGGGTGCAAGTGTTTGCTCTTTTGTGTGCAGGTGCGCTTAACGGAATTTTGCTTGGTTCTCCTACTGGATTGATATCCTTGGTTCTTAACTAAGGGAAATATTTATCTCTATTGTACTGCATCAGTCTCTCCTCTTCGGGGAAATACCAACGCAGACTACAATGGTCATGTTGATGCTCAACCAAATAGTGATGTAGAAATAGAACCTGCTGTTGATCTTGATAACCCACATCCTAAGAATAAAAGATATGACAAAAGAGATTTTGTTTCTAGAAAACATGGAAAGGAAAGAGAACCATGGGTTCAAAAACCTATGCCTTTCCCTACTAATCCATCCAAAAACAAGGATGATGAAGATTTTGAGCGCTTTGTTGAAATGCTTAGACCTGTCTTTTTTGCGCACTCTCTTGATTGATATGTTGAAAATGTCTCCCTATGCTAAATACATGAAAGATATTGTCACTAATAAAAGAAAAATATCTGAAGCTGAGATTTCCACCATGCTTGCAAATTATTCTTTTAAGGGTGGAATACCCAAGAAGTTAGGAGATCCAGGAATACCTACTATACCATGCTCCATTAAAATAAGTTATGTCAAAACTGCTTTATGTGATTTGGGAGCCGGTGTTAGTGTTATGCCTTTCTCTTTATATAGAAGACTTGATGTTGGGGTTCTGAACCAGTGTTTAGACCCGACAAGGAAATGACCCGGCCTTAGAGCAGGCTCAACGAGTCATCCTACTGCGGGGTCCAAGGTGACTGATGGGCCGGCTTGATGGAGGCCTAATAAGAGAGGCCGGCTCAGGATATTGACCGGTTCAGGAAGAAGATGAGCGGCTTCAACGCCGTATTGGAGAACAAGTAGGAAAAAATAGGAGCCGGGTCAGGATGACGACCCGGACTCTCATGTAGATCTAGGGTTCCACCTGTATATATAAAGGGGAGCACCTATACGAAAAGACTAAGTTGCAATCTATCGAAAGCTAGGTTAGCGAATCCGCATCCTTGTAATCGAGAACCACAGCAATATAATCAAGTAGGACGTAGGCTTCTACCTCCAACGTGAGGGGCCGAACCTGGGTAATCTGGCGTTTTCCCATTCCCGATCAACCCCGTTAAGCTTCCACACTTGTGCGATGGCCTCATCTCCAAGTCCTTTCACAAGGGCATCTGCCGTGACAAAACCACGACAGTTGGCGCCCACCGTGGGGCCTACGCATGGTGGAGTTGAGTGCTTAGCGGGATCTCTCCAAGGGTTCGGGAAGTACGTGGTTGGCATGATGACGAAGAGACGCCGCGGGAAGCTCTACATCGACGATTAATACTGGGGCCCTGACGCCGACTCAACCGAGTACGGGTACCGGGTCCCCTTAGGCAAGATCCATACCTTCATCGGCGAGTCGGTCGACGGGTTGGAGAACATCACCGGTGTCGAGTCGGCGCGTCGCGCCAATCCAAGCCAGGCAAGACCCGGCCCCACTCGAGCCGGTCGGAACCATGCCTTCGTAGGGTTCACCCAAGGGGTGGGCTTGTCGGAGAACTCCCTATCTGGAGATGATACGCTCGTCCAATCTGACGGCGAATCCTCAACAGGAGAAACCGAGTCGATCCGTCCTCTACATGACGGAAGGCTCGGATAAGCGGACGACGTTTTTCCAGAGATCCCAGATCCGCCTCATTTTGCGTGGGTATACAGGGCGGGAAGGCAGGATCCGGTGCATGACCCGGCCGATCCCGCGACCGGGCAGAATCTTACCCTTGTCGGCTCAGGAGGAGCCGGTGCGTCGGCCACCGACTCACAGAAAACCAGGGTGCAGCCGCTCACGGACTTGATGAACACACTGGCAGCCCTGTTGGCCGAGCCGGTCACGGCGGAGAACGCAGCCGCGCGCAACACGGAGATCATGAAGTGTCGTGATCAGATGGCCAAGATCCAGGAGGATATCAACGCAGAGAACACACGCATGGCTCAGGTGCAGGCCCGGCTTGCCGAGGAGCAGCAGCGTCTGGATGAGGAGGCGAATTATCTAAGCCGCCGGCAGGCCGAGTCAGAACTTGTCCATCGGAGGCGTCGTCAGAGCCGGCTTTCGGTCAATCTTGAGCAGACTGAGCTGTTCACCACACCGCCAGCTCCAGCGAACCCGGGGGCTGGAGTTGTTACCCCAGGAGGACCGCCTCAACAGCAGTCGGCTCAGCCGAGGGAGCCGGCCCAGCATCGCACGCCAGATCAGCAACAGCAGCCGCCGTCTCGCCAGTTCCAGACCCCAATTGGACAATATTCCAACCCGGTCGATAACGTGCTAGCAGCAACCCACAACTTGGCGGCTATTCCGATTGAGGGGGACGGCCGGATTCAGACAGAGGCCAGGAACGCTATTGCGATTCTCAAAACAATAGTAGTGCAGCAGGCCAACTACTCGCATAGCCAGCACCATCTTCACTCAACCCCTCACCAGAGCCGTACCAGGAGCCAGCGTCAGGAGTCACCAGCGGTTTCCAATAGCGCACATCGCAGAAGAGCCGCCCCACCACTGGCGGATCAACCTCAGCCTAGAATCCCGAACGCACAAGACATTGTGGACGCCGCTCGGGCTCTACGAGCGTGGGAGGAAGAAAACGCGCGTGCAGGGCACAATCCGCCGGCGCACATCAATCAGCCAGCACGTGTCAACCCGCCAATAGCGTCCATCCCGCCCACCGCAACCCAGACAGCCGGCCAGCTGGGGGGCTTATCGAGTCGCATGATCGGAACTCCTTGTTTGGTACCAGCGCTGCGGGAAGCGCGCATACCCCCAGATTTCAAAGGTCCTTGCAAGGTTCCTAATTACACAGCGAATCTGGAGCCCACCGAGTGGGTCGAGAGTTACGAACTGGCAATGGACTTATTGGGCGCAAGCGAGGAAGTGTGTGCATGTTATCTGCCTCTCATGTTGGAAGGCCCTGCTCGCACCTGGATGAAAAACCTACCAGTGAATTCCATCAACACGTGGCAGGAACTGAAGGAGCGATTTATCAAGAACTTCCAAGGAACCTGTAAAAGGCCAACCACCATTGTTGATCTGGAACGATGTGTTCAGCGCGAGGATGAGTCGGCCCACCATTGGGCTCGCTGGGTTGCAGAGGTTATACACAGTTCTGACAGTATCTCAGCGGCTCAGCAGGTGCTTGTTTTGGAACGAACATGCAAATTTCAGCCACGGGTCCAGAAATTAGGGTGACTCAAGAGAAAAACCCAGGATATGGGTGATCTGATGGATGTCTTAACCCGGTACGCAGAGTCTGACAATACTAAAGACCCACTGTCTGATGAGGAGAAAGCCGGTAAAGACAAGAAAGGCGGTGGCAAGGGCCACCAGCAGAATAACGGTAACGGGCAGAACAACAATGGTGGTAAACGCAAAGGTTACGACGGCAGTTCCGATCTAGTGGCGAACACAAACACAGAGAACAAAGGTCAGCATCAGAACGACGGTTCTAGGAGGCAGTCCTCTGGTAATCGCCCTCTCACTTACGAGGAAGCTCTCAAGGCTCCTTGTCCGAAACATAGTTACAATGGTAAGCCATTCAGTCTCTCCTGGGAAAATTGCTATGTCATGCAAGAGTTTGCCAAGCGGGTCTTCCAGAATCATCATAACAGGGGCGGCAACGGTGGACAACCCGCCAACCAGGGACCTGTCTTCTCAGGAGCCGGCTTGCAAGGGCCCTTCGCAGGACCCGGTTTCCAAGGGAACAGTGGTCAAAGCGGCGGGTTTCAGGGGGCTGGTAATACTAGAGGCGACAATTAGCGGAACAACCAGGGGAATCAGCACCAAGCCGGTGCGACAGGGTTTCAAAGTAACCCAAAATAGTTAAATAGCGGATAGTACCATGTTTTCACCAGCAGTACCTGCAAATGGGATCGGAAGGTGCAATGTCGAGCCGCCCCCACGGTCGAGCCGGCAACTCCTTATTATCTCAACTGGTCTGAACAGCCGGTTACTTGGAGTAGAGCGGATCATCCTGTCCTCCTCAATCACCCAGGCCACTTGGCTCTGGTGGTTGCACCACAGGTTGGTGGTTATAAACTGACTATGGTGCTCATGGACGGAGGCAGCAGCATCAATATTTTGTACTATGACACATTCAGGCGGATGAATCTGTCTGATAAGCAGTTGACTCCGTCGTCTACAGTCTTCCACGGCATTGTTCCTGGCAAGTCAGCCTATCCCATGGGGCGAATCTCCCTAGAGGTGGCCTTTGGCTCAGAATATAACTGGCGTTCTGAGTTTTTGTCCTTTGAGGTGGTTAAGCTTAAAAGCCCATACCACGCCTTATTCGGCCGACCGGCTTATGCGCGGTTCATGGCATAGCCGTGCTATGTTTACCTAAAAATGAAGATGCCAGGTCCAAGGGGAACCAGCACAGTGGAAGGCAACCGGAAGATTGCACTCGAATGCGAGGAAGGAGATGGAGCATACGCCGAGACGGCTTGCACCGCACAGGAGTTGCGGTATTATAAGGACAATGTTGACCCATCTGACAGGACCTCCCTGAAGAAGCCCACGATGGAATCAGACCCTCTACTCAAGTTCAAGTCGGCCAAAGACACAAAGCAAGTTGATTTCACCCCGGGCAATTCATCGGAGCAGTTCACCATAGGGGCAAACATGGATCCTAAATAGGAAAGCGCGCTCATCGAGTTCATCCGTGAGAACCGGGACATCTTCGCATGGAAACCTTCTGGCTTGCCAGGTGTACCGAGAGAACTCGCTGAGCACTCACTCAATGTGGATCCCAAATTTAAACCGGTTCGCCAGTATCTCCGTCACTTTAATGAGGAGAGGCGAAAAGCTATTGGTGAAGAGGTGGCCCGGCTCCTAGCTGCCGAGTTCATCGTTGAAGTCTTCTATCCGGAATGGCTGGTCAACCCGGTGCTAGTTTTGAAGAAAAACAGGACTTGGCGGATGTGCGTTGATTACACAGATCTGAATAAGGCTTGTCCTAGTGACCCCTTTGCCTTGCCCCGTATTGACCAGATCATCGATGCTATGGCTGGCTGCGAGAGTTTATGCTTCATGGATGGTTACTCTGGCTATCATCAGATCAAAACGAAGCTGGAAGACCAGGAAAGGACGGCTTTCATCACACCTTTTGGGGCTTTCTGTTATACAACCATGCCGTTTGGTCTGAAGTGTGCACAGGCGACTTACCAGCATTGTGTCCAAAGCTGCTTTCACAAACAGATCGGGCGGAACGTGCATGCTTATGTTGGTGATATTGTGGTTAAGTCTCGGAAGAAGGAAACTCTGTTGGAGGATCTCAAGGAAACATTCGACAATCTCCGTGTCTACCAGATGAAGCTTAACCTGGAGAAGTGTGTTTTTGGGGTCCCTGCGGGAAAGCTTCTGGGATTTCTTGTTTCCGGGCGTGGCATTGAAGCTAACCTGGAAAAGATCAAAGCAATCACAACCCTGGCTAAGCCGGCTAACCTGAATGCCATGCAAAAGCTGGCTGGGCGGGTTGCGGCACTGAGTCAGTTTATAAGCCGGCTCGGTGAGAAGGCGATTCCGCTATATCAGTTGCTTAAGAAATAGGATAACTTCGTGTGGAGTGGCGCTGCGGACCAGGCTTTTGAGGCCCTCAAGAAGCAGTTGTCTGAGCCGCCGGTCCTTGCTGCCCCTCGGGGGAAGGAGCCAATGTTGCTATATATCGCGGCCAATAACAAGGCTGTGAGTGTGGCAGTCGTTGTAGAACGCAAGGAGGACGGAAAGGAATATCCAGTCCAGCACCCCATGTATTATATCAGTGAGGTGTTAACCGAGTCCAAGCAGCGATATCCACATTGGCAGAAATTGGTCTACGGAGTATTTATGGCTAGCCGCAAGCTGAAGCACTACTTCCACGAGCATCCAATCACTGTGGTCAGCTCAGCACCTCTTGGGGATATAATCCAGAACCGGGAGGCGACAGGCCGGGTTGCTAAGTGGGCCATCGAGCTTGGTCCGCATCATCTCAAATACGTGCCCCGCACAGCAATCAAGTCTCAGGCATTGGTGGATTTCATTAATGATTGGACAGAATTACAGGCTCCTGAAGAGAAGCCCGACACAACATACTGGTCCATACACTTTGACGGCTCAAGGTAGCTCGAAGGCTCGGGGGCTGGAGTTGTGATTACTTCCCCCTGAGGAGATAAGTTCTGCTATGTTTTGAGACTCATGTTTCCCTGTACTAACAATGCAGCAGAATATGAGGCCTTGCTTCATAGGCTTCGGATGACTAAGGAGATGAACCTAAGCCGGGTCAGGTGTCTAGGTGACTCAGACTTGGTGGCCCAACAAGTTTCCGGTACGTGGGATTCCAAGGATCCCCTTATGGCGGCTTATCGGCACGCGGTCACTAATATTGCTAGACACTTCAAAGGTTATCAAGTCGATCATATTGACCGCCGGCAGAACAAGGCGGCAGATGCACTCTCTCGATTGGGTTCTCAATGCAAGCCGGTGCCACCCAATGTTTTCCTAGATGTTTTACACAACCCGTCTGTCAAGTTTTCAACAGAGGAGGACTTGGCTATTCCTGACCCAAAGGCGGCTTTAGTGGCTGCTGTCCACCCTATACCTGATTGGACGGTCCCCTACTTTGCTTATTTAAGCTGGGGAGAACTGCCAACAGAGGAAATCATTGCCCGACAGATCATCAGACGATCCAAGTCTATGACTATCGTCAATGGTGAGTTGCACCGACGGAGCGTCACCGGTGTTTTTCAACGTTGTGTTTTGCCTGAAGAAGGCCGTGCAATTCTCAATGAGATTCATTCTGGTGACTGTGGACACCATGCCGGCTCAAGATCACTGGTCGCGAAGGCTTTCCGACATGGTTTTTACTGGCTCACAGCTCATGCTGATGCAGAGGACATTGTACGCAAGTGCGATGGTTGCCAGAAATATGCTCGCCAGGCTCATGTGCCGGCTCAAGAGTTGAGGATGATCTTGATAACTTGGCCTTTTGCAGTCTGGGGGCTTGACATGGTTGGACCCTTTAAGCGTTCTAAGAACAAGCATACGCACCTACTGGTGGCTGTGGACAAGTTTACCAAGTGGGTCGAGGCAGAGCCGGTCAGCCGTTGTGATGCTGCTACAGGAGTCAAGTTTTTGAAAAAGCTGATCTTTCGTTTTGGTTATCCGCACAGTATAATTACAGACAATGGCACCAATCTTTCCAAGGGCATCATGAAGCAGTTCTGTCAGCAAGAGCATATCCGGCTTGATCTAACATCAGTTGCGCATCCTCAGTCTAATGGGCAGGCAGAAAGAGCCAATCAGGAATTGCTGCGTGGCATCAAACCCCAGCTCATGGTACCTTTGCAGCGCACGCTGGGTTGCTGGGAAGAGGAATTACCTGCGGTGCTTTGGAGCATACGGACTACTCCCAACAGGTCAATAGGCTATACGTCGTTTTTCCTGGTCTATGGTGCAGAAGCTGTACTTCCAAGCGATATCCGTCATGACTCGCCTCGCATGACGGCTTATGTGGAATCTGATAATGAGCAAGCTCGACAAGACACTCTTGATGCTCTGGAAGAAGAACGCGAACTTGCCGCGTCCAGATCAGCAATTTATCAACAAGACCTCCGTCGCTATCATAGCCGTAGAGTTCGAAGCCGCACTTTTCAGGAAGGGGACTTAGTGCTCCGTCTGATACAAGACCAGACAGGCATGCATAAGCTTTCACCACCTTGGGAAGGGCCATTTGTGGTCAGCAAGAATCTCAACAACGGGTCATATTACCTGATTGATATACGTGAGGCAGATAAATCACGTATCTCTGAGGTGGAAATAAGCCGGCCCTGGAACATTGCCCAGCTCCGGCCATACTACACCTAAAGTCATCGACTAGGTCACATCTTTGTACATACCTTCTCTCATGTATATACTTATCTCCGATCAAATAAAATAAAGACCAGCAGCACTGTGTCAAAGTGTTGTTTCGCTTCAAAATTGTGTGTTGGATCTTTATTTGTTGATCTTGGTTACTTGGGGGCTTCCAACTCAATTGAGTTTAGCTTACAAAACCCTTTTAACCCAGCAAGATGCCACAAAGTTGGTTAAACCTACCTGTTAGCAAGATGCTACTCCCTAAAAAAGCGACCCGGCGTACGTCTGATGAGTCAATCACATAGGTGACCCTGAATTCATCAGAGTTAAAACTTTTGATTGGTTGCGTGATTGCCGGCTTTCAGAAAGCGAGGATAAACCAATAGGCCAAAGTGCCAGCTTCATGAAAGAAAAATCAGACTTGAGCTTTATAAGCCGGTCTTTCAAGTTGGATTTTACAAAAATGGCTTGTTGCAGTTATGTTCCCTTTTTCTGCATTCATCTCATATCTGCATGCATACATACATTCATACATAGCATTTACTTTAGTTCACTTTAATATTCTTGATTCATTACAAGCAGTAACAAAGATTACTAGTCATTTATGTGATTTCGTCAATCATAGTTATTATCATATGCAGTTGTTATTGTTTCAGTAGAATCACTCTCGTTGCAAAAACCGGCTCTCGAAGCCCAAAAGAGGATTCACAGATGCATAAAGTATTTGTACAGGCGATAAACAAGCACAGTACGCGATGGCACTGGCATCAGCAACAAGTGTTTCATGCTACACTATTACAAGCCGCCCATCAGCTGCGGCCACGACATAGGTTTTTGCAGTTCAGACTACAAAAGGACAAGCCGGCGTTTTATGTCGCCGGGATAGAACTGGCACCAGCACCCGACGAAGCACCATGTGCCGGCTCTTCGTGGCTGTCGTCATCCTCCGCCTCCTGACTTGATTCGCCGGTCGACCACTGGATTGAGCGCAATGCTTCAAATAGGGCATCGGCTGTTATCAGGGAGGAGGGGTCGACTTCAGGAGCGAAAGATGGCTTACGCATTCGAGTTAGGGCAACCGGCTCATGGTTTGGCGGCTCCATCCGCTCGTTCTCCTTCGTGTAGCCCGCCTGGTAATTGGTCAGATCTGCCTCTTCTGCAATCTCGGTGGCTGCAACTCGGGTTTCTTTGATACATCGTTGAAAGTCTTTCTTGGTGAACGGCGAGTCGTCCACATTGAACTCTGGATACCCACCCACAATCTGAGCCGGATCGAGTTCTGGCACATATCCCTTGGCTCGAGCAAGCGCTGTTAGAGCCCCAGAGCGGCAAGCCGCCTTTTTCCAGTCACCAAACCACCTAGGCACAATAAACAGCTCCTTCAACATGTCAGCAATCAGCTGTGGTGGTGATGTGGTGTTTTTTGCGGCCATTATGCATCGGGAGCCGCCTATGTACAGCTGCTCCACAAAGGTATACACCGCCTTCAATTTAACCAGTGGTTGATGTACAAGCGTTTGGTTCTTGCGGCCTTCAAGGACAAGTACACACGATCAGTAAAGCCGGCTCAGTATGATAAGTCAGTACAATTGACTCATAATAGTCATTTTACTTACCAAAGATGGCTCGGCACATGGCGGTGATCTGGCCCTTTAGAGTCGCCAGTTCTTGAGTCACCGGCTCAAGTTTGGCATCGACTTCTTCAGCACACACGGCTAGGGCGGCCCTTGCTGCTTCAGTTTCTTCCAGAGTGTTCCTCACCACTAGCAGAGATCTGTTGGCTTCTGCAGATGTCTTCTCGGCCTCTTGGCGCAGTTTTTCTCCTTCCTTGCTTCCTTTCGGAAGAAGGAAGCTTGGGTCTCCGCCTGGTTCAACATGTCCTGCACAGCAAGTTATGCATTGTCTAAACATGTCCCAAGCCGCCCTTCCGGTCAACCCGGCGCATGGGGGCTACGGATTTCAGCGCTTCTCAAAAAAGCAAAACAAGCAAGTTCCATGCAGATGCCAGCATTCTACATGGCACTTGGGGGCTAATGCATGATTTGATCTTCTTAGGCATAGGAGACCCGCCGGCCATGATATGACGAGCCGGCCTTTGGAGGTGTTAACTGAGGTTATGCATGCAAAATAAATTTGGAAGTCCCGGGTCATCATTTCATAATGACCCGGCCCTTGGGGGCTACATATATATATGGTTCATGTCAGAAGGTGCAATTACCTCGTATTTCCGCTTCAAGGAGGATATCATCGCAATTTCTGTGTCCCGGCTTTCAGACAGCCGGGTCAGCACAACTAGGTGAAGGGCATTGGCGTCTTGGTCTTCAAAAGCAGAGAAGTCCAGAGTCGCCTTCCCCTTGTCCTTCGTGGGCGGCTCAGCCCTGGCAGGAATTTTGGTAAGGGCAGTGGAGGTCTCAGGCGGAGCAGTCTGCTGTTTGTCAATCACCGCCACCTCCTCTTGAGCCGGGGCCTTGGGCGGTTGTTCAGTTTGATCTTCAGTAAATATTTCCTTCTCCTGAACAGGGGAGGAAGCGCGAGCCAGGCTTGTGGTATCTGAAGGCGGCGGGCTGGGCTAAAAGGCTGGCTCATCCTGAATAATCAAGGGGGCCTCCGTCTCTTCCTGAGGGACCGTTTGAGTAACCGGGTCAGATGACCTGGCTGCGGTGCTTGTCTTCTTCTTGATGGCCTTGGCACTGTATAAGGAGCAAAGACTCAAGTCAGCTAAAGGTTATAAGGTAAAGAGCCATCGCGCGAGTAGGGAGTAATCAATGTGCTTACCCCGGGTTGATGTTGAAAGCCGGCACCTGAGTAGCGCTTGACTCATCGGAAGAAGGAGACATCTGGTATGCCGAGTCATTTAAATGTAAGGGTTCCTTGAAACGACCAGCTATAGGAAAAGAGGGAGTTGGACTGAGAAGCACCTCTGCCCGCGCTCTATGGGATGGCGGCTCATATGGAAGCCCGCCACTCAACTCGCCTTCGCTACTCCGGGTCTTCCGTTTGGAGGTCCCGGCTTGCTTTGTTTTCTTCAAAACAAATTGGGGATCCAAATGAGTGTCTTGATGTGAAAAAGGGACTTTACGGACGGCGACCCGGGGTTTCCTTCAAACTTTGCGGATTGCAACCCGGGTTTTCTTTCAAATAGGTATTGGGGAGTCAGAATCTGAGGATATCAAAGTTACCTCTGGCTCGATGTTGTGATTAACTTCAGCTTCCTCCTGAGATGAATGAGCATCAGCAATCTGATTAAAAAGGTGGTCTAAGGAATCAAGTTCTACCTCATTATCTTCTTCATTATCCGACTCTTCTTCGTCGTCTTCTCGAGGAGGGGTAGGGTCTTGAAGCTCAACCCGCCACCAGTCATCGTTTTCCTGCACCAGGACGAATTGATGAAATGAAATAGGGACAATACAGTATTGGCAAAACGGAAGGGGATAAAGGCGGCTTACCTTAGGAGCCGCGTTGTTGGCATAGAATGGGGCGAGCCCCACGATCTTAATGTCGTCCTTTGTTTCGCCAAGTAGCTTCTTGGCAAATTTTAGGACATCCTTCTCCTTGAGTTGACTCGGCTGAACCAAAGTGGGTCTTCATGGTGGCCGGTGTAAGTGTGCATGAGCCGGGTTCTGGAGCTTAGCGGTTAAATTCGCCATTCGACCCAAGTCCGGGTCAGGTCAACCCCAGTGAGGCGGTGAGCAATCAGTGCGTTAATTTGTGGATATAAGGGCTCCAGATTCTCCCTCTCTTCTTGGGGAGCAAGACCCGGGAAGGTTGCGTTGGTGAGCCAGGTTGCCCGGTAGCCCGGCAATTTGTTCTGACCTTCGGGGGAGGTATCCTTGCAGTAAAACCAGGTCCTGTGCCACCCCTTGGGATGGCTGGCCGGCTTGGCATTTGGGAAGATAATATTCTTTCGATGTTGGATAGAAATCCCACCGAGTTCAATGCTTGGGCCGTCCTTGTGCTTAGTTTGGCGGTTCAAGTAAAAGAATTCCCGAAACAGGCGAAGAAATGGCTCGAGCTGGAGATAAACTTCGCAAAACACTTGGAATTGGCAAAGATTCAAGATGGAGTTGGGGGCCAAGTCTAGAGGCCTAATGTTGAAGAAGTGCAATACGTCCCGGAAATACTTTGAGCCGGGAGGACGGAAACCCCTTGAAACATGATCGGCAAATACGACGATCTCATCCTCGCCGGGTTGGGGGTAGATCTCTTCTTCGGGAGCTCGCCATGAAATTATTTCCTTAGCTGGCAGCAACCTGGAATCTACCAAGGTTTGCAGGCTCAGCTCCGAC
Organism: Elymus sibiricus; assembly: GCA_039707655.1. Classification (NCBI taxonomy): domain Eukaryota; kingdom Viridiplantae; phylum Streptophyta; class Magnoliopsida; order Poales; family Poaceae; genus Elymus; species Elymus sibiricus. Next base: position 335,409,188 of record CM077674.1, on the reverse strand, counting down.
ATACTGGACTTGGCCCAATTGACGATCTTGGGCTTGGGAGGCTTGGTCTCAGCTGCTCTGAAAAAGAGAAGGTGTCATAAGTCGGCAATATGAGTTTTTTGATGAAGCATGAATGATGCCAACGAGCCGGCAACGGAGATGTTTGGCCAGGTTGTGAAGGAGAACGCAGATAAATTCCGGGTCAATGTTACTAGAAGGGATAAACCGACAGCTACATATCACGGATTTTTACAGGTGTTAAAACATGATCTAGGCTACGAGTCCACAAACAAGTTTATACACATTAAGGAAATTTTCTGGATCTGAAAAAAGGATTAAAATGAAGAGATAAAGGCTGAGCGTGTTCTTCGAGTGATAAGACGAACCGCAATGGGGACTAGTTAGGGCAGCATGACGGATCTACCGATGAAGAAATGGTGCGGCATGACCGTACGAACTAAAAATAACCGGGGCCCAATTTATTGAAGATCTACCGTGGCTACAGCTAAGAACAAGGAAGAACATCAAGGAGGTTGTGGCAATGGTAGAGGATACTCACGGATCTGAAGCTTGAACTTCGTAGTCTTCAAGGAACGCTAATGGCGGCCGCGTTGGTCGCGATTGGATTACCTCTGGCGATGAGGAAGAGGCGCAGCTGGCAGTGGCTCCAATGGAGACGAGTTCGAGCGGGAACAGAGGCGACGCAGAGGAGAAGAGGGAGAGTAGTAAGGAAGATGGGGCGGCACGGCCTATTTAAGGGCACCACTGGACCCCCAAACGGCGGGCATGAAATCCAAGGCGATACAATAAACAGTGGCTGAAAGGGCTCCTCAATTTTCGCGCCCGCCAGAGCAATACAAATCTACTTGCAGATTCTAGTGACGTCATTCTAGAGTTTGCGGAAGTAGGCTGTGTTATCACAATACAAGATCAGTGAAAAATGCCAAGTCTGAAGACAGAAGAATGACCCGGTGGTCCAGGAAGCCGGCTTGAGAAAGCAATTGAATAATGTCGTGTTAGTAATTCTATTTTTCAGGTTGGAGTTTAACATGAATGAATTCAAGTCAAACTGAGGGCTAATGTTGGGGTTATGAACCAGCGTTTAGACCCGGCAGGGAAATGACCCGGCCTTAGAGCAGGCTCAGCTAGTCATCCTACTGCGGGGTCCAAGGTGACTGATGGGCCAGCTTGATGGAGGCCTAATAAGAGAGGCCGGCTCAGGATATTGACTGGTTCAGGAAGAAGATGAGCGGCTTAAACGCCATCTTGGAGAACAAGTAGGAAAGAATAGGAGCCGGGTCAGGATGACGACCCGGACTCTCATGTAGATCTAGGATTCCACCTGTATATATAAAGGGGAGCACCTATATGAAAAGACTAAGTTGCAATCTATCGAAAGCTAGGTTAGCGAATCCGCATCCTTGTAATCGAGAACCACAGCAATATAATCAAGCAGGACGTAGACTTTTACCTCCACGTGAGGGGCCGAACCTGGGTAACCCGGCGTTTTCCCGTTCCCGATCAACCCCGTTAAGCTTCCACACTTGTGCGATGGCCTCATCTCCAAGTCCTTTCACAAGGGCATCTGCCGTGACAAAACCACGACACTTGATTTGAATAAGCTTACACCTACTGAAATATCTTTGCAAATGGCTGATAAATCCACTACTATACCTATTGGAATTTGCGAGGATGTTCCCGTTGTAGTTGCAAATGTTACTATCTTGACAGACTTTGTTATACTTGATATGCCCGAGGACGAAAACATGTCGATTATCCTTGGAAGACCTTTTTTGAATACTGCAGGGGCTATTATTGATTGCAACAAAAGCAAGGTTACTTTTCATGTCAATGGTAATGAGCATACGGTTTATTTTCCAAAGAAACAAAGTTCGGTGAATGGTATCAATTGTATTGAAAAAGTTTCGACAATCACTATTGGAGGTTTCAAATTTCCTCTTCCTACTGTCAAAAAGAAATATGAAATTCTTATTGTTGGGGAGATGCATATCCCCATTGAGGTAACTTAGTGTTATACAAAGATTCTTTGGTTTCATGCCATTCGGAAATAGATTGTTAATAAGACTTGATCAACCTTATTAATGGATTCTTTTTTAGGTGCATGTGGTCGATGAATTTAGTAAGCACAACTTTTTGTACCCACCTTTTGCTCTATGTTATTTGTAGTTGAATAAAATAAAATGCCATGATTATCCCGTTTTCTGAATTTTCCGTGCAATAAAAATAGCCCAAAAATAAAAGTTCTCAGAATGCCTTGAAAATTTAGTATGATTTTTTCCAGAATATTTAAGAATTTTTGGCACTGAACACACCCCAGGGGGGTGCACCTGTTAGCCACAAGCCCACAGGGCGCGCCCACCCCCCTGGGCGCGCCCAGCAGGCTTGTGGGTCCCACAGGGACCCACTCACTTATGCCAGCCACCCATCTTCTTCTTCTTCCTCCAGAAAAAATCAAACTTGCTTCCAAGCCCGTGTTCTTGCTCATTTTGCTGTGATTTTCGATCTCCTTGCTCGAAACTCCAATTCCAAAACTGTTTTGACGAATTACTCCTTGGTATGTGACTCCTCCAATGCTCCAATTAGTTTTTGTTCTAGTGCTTTATACTTTGCAAATTTTTGCTACTGTGGTGACCATGTTTATGAGCTTGCATGTTGAATTTGTATGGTCCAAAGTAGTTTTGATGCATGATATAGTCTCTAAAAACTTGTGGGAGTAGTTGCTATCAATTTTGTTGAGTTTTGTTCACTTTTATTTTGAGTCACTAAAAATTTCAGAATTTTTTCAGAGAAAAGAAAATGTTTAGGAAGGTGTTCCATGGTGGTTCCTCGAGCAAGAGTGCTCCAAGGCCCGCAATACGCTAGCCGGATACCAAACCACCGCGAGAGGCCGCGGTGCTACCGTGCGAGTGGCCATCGGATGCCTTCTTGATTCGAGCCGGCATCAAAGAAGAGTTTGATATGTACGTGCGCAATGCCGAGCTAACGGAGTTCTTGACAGACAGGTGCCCGCAATACTATGACCTCGCTGACTCCTTTGTGCGGAGATTCAAGTATGTATATCAGCGCACTGCACATGATGTTATTTTCAACTTATATGAAAAGCCTTTTCGCATGTCAGTTGAAGAATTTAGTAGTGTTTGTAAAATTCCATTTTGGGGGACTTGCACTAAACCCCATAAATCTGATTGCAATGAATTTCTCATGAACATTACTAGGGGTGAAACTAGAGGCATTACACAAGCCACTATGGGGACCATTCATTTTCCTGCTATACATTATTTTGCTATGTTCATTGGTAGATGCATTAATGGTAAACATGACCGTAGTCACCTTTTGCGCCCCTGACCTGAGCATTCTTAAGAGTGCGGTGTTGAGAGATAGACAATTTAACATGGGGGCTATTGTTGCATGTCGTTTACAGAACAATGCCTTAGTTGGTGACTTCTTTGGTGGAATTTATGCTACTCGCTTAGCCACTTATCTTGGTGTGCCCATAAAACGTAATGATACCCTGTTGCCACCGAGTTTTCTTGATTATGATGCAATGGAACGCTACCAGATCCTTGAGAGGGGTACCCCTCCGTTCAGATACAGGCTAATCTTTAACATGCGTCATGTTTTCCATATTATTTTGCCTGCTCCTGCCTTCCTTGATTTCCAGGGAAAACATAGACATTTCATACTGTAGGAGGAGGCTGAGGAGTACGAGAGGACGGCAGAGACCGATCACCTCAATGAGACAGCTCGCCAAGTTGTGGCAGCTGCACTTCGGTACAACCCGGACTACCACCACAGGTATTATCCAGGCCAGGAGTGGCCATAGACCAGCTTAGGCCAAAAGCCTAAGCTTGGGGGAGTACGTATTTCTCACCGACATTACATTCATGTTCACACACTCAATCCAGTTGTCGGTGTTCATCCTTTTTCATTGTATATCCATGCTAGTTTTATTTTCGCTTTCTTCTTGTGTGTTTGAAAAACTTTCGAAAATCCAAAAAAAATTAGTTGTAGTTTCTTTCTTGTTAATTCGTAGTAGTAAAAGAAAACCCAAAAAGATTTCTCATTTCTTTTTTTACTTGTTGGGAGCTTTCCCGTGTAAATAGTTTTTCTCGTTTTTCATTTTTCCTTCGTTAATTTGCTTTCTTCAGAAAAACTAAAAACTCCAAAAATATTTTAGTGTGTTTCTTTGAATTTATTTTCTTTGCATTGAGTCGTCGCATGGAGAAGACCACGATGAAAATGTTGAGTGGTTCCCATATGCTTTATGGTTGATCTAACAACGAGCCACTATTACTTTGTCTTCTCCTTTGAATAAATGTTTGCAGATTCCAGCTTAGTCCATGGCACACTTGCACCATTATTATTATTTTCACATCATTCAGTCGTGCAAGGAAAGGCAATAATGACGATATTTGATGAAGTGATTGTGGTGAAGAAAAGCTGGTATGAACTCTTCTTGTTTTTGTCTTTGTAATTATGTTTAGCTCAGTATTCATGATTCAGCATTATTATGAGTAAACATATTTGTGATGACAATTAGAGATTATAGTTGCTCATGCCATGCTTAAATAGGTAGGAGTGGATAATGATATATCTTGAATGTCAACATGCATCAAATTGGTTGTGATGTAGTATGTTAGCATGGTATCCTCCTTTGAGTAATTCGAGTGGCTTGACTTGGCAAATGTTCATACATGTAGTTGAATCAAAACCAACATAGCCTCCATGATATTTATGTTCAGGGTGTTGATATCCTACTCATGCTACTATTCAATGTTAATTATTCGCAATGCATGTCTATGACCGTTTTCGCTCTCTAGCTGGTCGCTTCTCAATCTATTTGCTAGCCTTCGCCTGTACTAAGCGGGAATACTGCTTGTGCATCCAAATCCTTAAACCAAAGTTGTTCCAGATGAGTCCACTATATCTACATATATGCGGTATATATTACTCTGCCATTCCAAGTAAATTTGCATGTGCCACCTCTAAACATTCAAACGAACATCTGTTTTGTGTGCCCGTACCGCTCATGGAGCGACAGGGGGCGGTCAGTATCTTCCATGCTAAGCGGGTTACTCTTAGATGAGTGTTTATTCACTTTCATTGCATGAGAGAGGCTGGTAATCGGGATGCCCAGTCCTATGCTCAAATCGAAATCATATAATGCAAACAAACTCCCCCAAAAAGTTGTTGGTATGGAGGGCACCCATGAATTCGGCTAGCCATGGCTTGTGTTGGTACGGTGGAGGGGGAGTAAACTTTACCTTTCCGCTTGGGAACCGCCTATAATGTGTTTAGCATGGAAGATATTGAAAACTCTCGGTCATGACGTTGACAGAAAAGGAATACCTCCCAAAATTATTTTTATCTCTAATTTAAGCTTCGAGCTCTGGCACCGTTACAAATCCATGCTTCCCTCTGCAAAGGGCCTATCCATTTACTTTTATGTTATTTTATTTTTAGTTGAGTCATCACCCTCTCATTTAATCACCAGTTGGAGAACACTATTGTCATTTTATGCATTGAGTATAGTTAATGTTGGGTGTGACCATGACTGGATATCCTCTACCCTGAATTACAATGTTTAGTCATTGCTTGAATCTCAGAGGTGCTCTGCATTTATGTTTTGCGGTCTCAGAAAGGGCTAGCGAGATACCATGTTATCATATTATATCATGATTGTTTTGACAAAGTGTTGGCATCCGAGATATCTTATTATTGCTCGCTAGTTGGTTATGTTATTTCCATGAGTAAATGTGAGACCTAAGTGTTATCATCCATATGGTTAGTTCATAATCTTTGCTGAAAACTTGGATGCTAGTTAAGTATATATACAGACAACAAGAACAAAAGAGTTTGTAAAAGTTTTTCTTTATCACTTTCAGTTTGTCAACTGAATTGCCTGAGGACAAGCAATGAGTTAAGCTTGGGGGAGTTGATACGTCCCAAACGTATCTACTTTTCCAAACACTTTTGTTCTAGTTTTGGACTCTAAGTTGCATGATTTGAATGGAACTAACCCGCGTTGACGCTGTTTACAGCAGAATTGCCATGGTGTTGTTTTTGTGCAGAAATAAAAGTTCTCGGATGGACCTGAAAATTTATGAAGAATTATTTCAAAAAATATAAAAAATACTGGTGCAAAGATCCACCAGAGGGGGGGCCACCAGGCGCCGCAAGCCTGGGGGGCACCCACCCCCAGGGCACGCCTAGCAGGCTTGTGGGGCCCTGCCAACTCCGTTTACCCTAATTCCAGTGATATAAGTACCTATTCATGGAGAAAAAAATTTAGAGAGAAAGAATCATCGCGTTTTATGATACGGAGCCGCCGCCACCTCCTGTTCTTCATCGGGAGGGCTGATTTGGAGGCCGTTCGGGGCTCTGGAGAGGGGGATTCGACCCCGTCGTCATCATCAACCATCCTCTATCACCAATTTCATGATGCTCACCACCGTGTGTGAGTAATTCTTCGTAGGCCTGCTGGACGGTGATGGGTTGGATGAGATTTACCATGTAATCAAGTCAATTTTTTAGGGCTTTGATCCCTAGTATCCACTATGTTCTGAGATTGATGTTGCTATGACTTTGCTATGCTTAATGCTTGTCACTAGGGCCCGAGTGCCATGATTTCAGATCTGAACCTTTATGTTTTCATGAATATATTTGAGTTCTTGATCCTATCTTGCAAGTTATATGCACCTATTACGTGTCATGATCCGCATACCCGAAGGTGACAATAATTGGGATTCTTTCTGCTGATTGCCGTAGTTTGAGGAGTTCATGTATTCACTATGTGTTAATGGTTTTTTTCGGTTCTCTATTAAAAGGAGGCCTTAATATCCCTTAGATTTCCTTATGGACCCCGCTGCCACGGGAGGGCAGGACAAAAGATGTCTTGGAAGTTCTTACTATAAGCACGTATGACTATATACGGAATACATGCCTACATTACATTGATGAATTGGAGCTATTGTGTATCGCCCTAGGTTGTGACCGATACATGATGAATGTCATCCAACATAATTATCCATCACCGATCCAATGCCTACGCTTTTCGTATATTGATCTTTGCTAAGTTACTTTCGTTAGTGCTGCTGTTACAATCACTACAAAACTACTACAGCTACTGTTACTGTTACTGTGTTACTGTTACTACTGCTATTGAAACTATCATATTACTGTGCTACTAAACAATTTGCTGCAGATATTTAGTTTTCCAGGTGTGGTTGAATTGGCAGCTACTACTAAGTAGCAGTAGCGCGGCTCTAGTAACCTGGGCCACTATTAAGTGGTTGCCTATAGTGGTTTTCCTAGGCGTGTCATGAAACAATTTTTTGAGATTAGAAGTAGATTTATTTGGCTCGGAATCACTCTCTCTAGGGGACATCAAACCTAGCTACTGAGGGGCCCTCCATCATCTTCTCTATCATTGTTGCCGCTTGTGTTTGTCATGTTGGCAGGTTACCCTGGTGACGGTGTCCTGGACTAGGGGGTCCCGGCCTAGTCGATCTAGTCCATGGGCTAGACTCAGGGCCTGTCAAAGAGCAGGGACCCCGGAAGCTTCCAACTTGAAGAACCAACATATCGGGCCTTATTGAAGACTTGGCGTGTACCCCAAGGATTTGAGATTCGCCATGTAATCCCTAGATTGTAACCGACCATGTGTAACCCTAGATACCCCTGGTGCCTATATAAACCAGTGGGTTTAGTCCGTAGAGGCATAGATACACACATCATCCTCTAGGTTTAGACCACCACTTACGATCTCGAGGTAGATCAACTCTGTACCTTGATACATACACAATATAAACAAGAGAAGGACGTAGGGTTTTACCTCCTTCATGAGGGCCCGAACCTGGGTAAATCTTCATCTCCCTCGTCTCCTGTTAAGCATCGATCCGATCTCACAGCTCGGACCCCCCTACCCGACATCTGCCGGTTTTGACACCGACATTGGTGCTTTCATTGAGAGCTCGTTGTGTGATCACTTCCGATTGATGGCTCGCTTGCAGTTTGATAGTAGCATTGGCTGTGGCGACATCTTTGTCCCCGGCCAGCTTTTCGCCTTTGGCAGCGTCGTGCTGCACGCTGATCCGACCGGCCACCTATGCCGCATCGAGAACTTCCCCCCAGGTCGAACCATGAAGTTCGGGAGCCTGGAGTACATCGCGGATGCTCAAGGTGACATGGTCCTTTTGGGATGGACCTCGGACCAGCCTCAGAATCCCTCTGACGTCGCGACCCCTGAGTCGGCTCCCGACCTGATCCTCGGAACCGACCTTTCCGCAGAACCGATCCCGGAGATGGATCCGGCGGTGGTCTTGCTCGGCCCGGCATCCTCGGATGCTAACCCCGAGCCAAGCTCGCCGATGGGCCCGGCAGCAACAGCCTCGTCGTCAACGATCGACGAGATTTCTTCTCCCGCTGACCAGGAATCGGTCCTGGACAAGCAGGAGGACAGCGCCGCGTCAAGCAGCCCGAACAAGCCACTTTGGATCGGCTCAACCTATAGCCAGGTCCTAAACACAGAGGAGCTTTCGCGGATAATGGAGGTGCTAGACCGGATCCAAAACCTAGTGATCTCATCCGCCGTCTATGATCGGATCGGATGCAAAGCCGACAATCAGGAAATTTTTGTCCCACCCACCACCCACTTAGTCGCCACGGTCGAGGACTGACATGAAGATGTCTGTGGCGATACCGGAATGATTCCCCCTGCCAAAACCCATACAGGGGATTGGGCGGCAACATCTACCTATGACGTCTACATGGTCGACACTCCAAAGAAAGCCCTCGGGATAAACCTAATGAGAACACTGATAACCCACAAGTACAGGGGATCGTTTGTAGCCTTTCTCGATAAATAAGGGTGTCGAACCCAACGAGGAGCTAAAGGTAGAATCAATATTCCCTTCAAGTTCTATCGACCACTGATACAACTCTACGCACGCTTAACGTTTGCTTTACCTAGAACAAGTATGAAACTAGAAGTACTTTGTAGGTGTAATGCTAGAACTACTTCGCAAGAATAAAACTAGGAGTACTTAGCAAGAATAAAACTATGAGTAATTTGCAAGATAATAAAAGTTAGTTGTTTAGTAGAAAGCTTTTTGTAACACAAGAGAAGGATTTGTCCCTAAGCAATCGATAACTAGACCGGTAATCATTACTGCAATTTTATATGAGGGAGAGGCATGAGCTAACATACTTTCCGTACTTGGATCATATGCACATATGATTGGAACTCTAGCAAGCATCCGCAACTACCAAAGATCATTAAGGTAAAACCCAACCATAGCATTAAGTAACAAGTCCCCTTTACTCCCATAGGCAACAACCCCCTTACTGGAGTGTAAGCTTCTGTAACTCTAGCCGCCCACTATAAGAGAATTATGAACGTATTGCAAACCCTACAGTGGGAATCCCTCAAGCTTGCGCAACACGGAGGGCACCATAGGACAACACCAAAATAAAACATACAACTCAAACCAATCACGATCATCAATCAACCCATAGGACAAAACGAATCTACTCAAATATCATAGGATGGCAACACATCATTGGATAATAATATGTAGCATTAAGCACCATGTTTAAGAAGAGATTACAGTGGGGAGAAGAGGTTTTACACCGCTGCATAGAGGGGGAGAGAGTTGGTGTTGACGGCGGCGAAGTTGTTGGTGTAGATCGCCGTCACGATGATTGCCCCGGCGGCGTTACAACGCCACCGGGAGAGAGGGGAGAGAGCCCCCCTCCTTCTTCTTCTTCCTTGGCCTCCCCCCTAGATGGGAGGAGAGTTTCCCCTCTGGTCCATGGCCGCGATGGCTCCCGGAGGGCAAGAGCCCCACCGAGATTGGATCTCTCTCTCTGTTCTCTTCTGTTTCAGGTTCCTGTTTTCTGGCCGAAAACTGTTTCGTATATTCCCGGAGATTCGTAACTCCGATTGGGCTGAAATTTTGAGGGGATTTTCTTCCGGATATTATCTTTGTTGCGGCGGAAGAAGGTCCCCAACCGCCTTACAGGGGCGCCACTAGCCCGCCAAGCGCGCCCAGGGTAGGGGGGCACGCCCCTTGAGCTTGTGGGCCCCTCGGGCATCGTCTTGCCTTGATTCTTTTCCCAAAAATCACATATATTCCAAAATAAATCTTTGTAAATTTTTATCGTGTTCGGATATTGTTTGATATGGATTTTCTGCGAAATAAAAAACATGCAACAAACACGAACTGGCACTGGGCACTGGATCAATATGTTAGTCCCAAAAATAATATAAAATGTTGCCAAATGTATGTGAAAGTTGTAGAATATTGGCATGAAACAATCAAAACGTATAGATACGATGGATACATATCAACATCCCAAGCTTAATTCCTGCTCGTCCTCGAGTAGGTAAATGGTAAAAAGATAATTTTGTTGGGGAACGTTGCATGGAAAACAAAAACATTTCTACGCACACGCAAGATCTATCCATGGAGATGCATAGCTATGAGAGGGGGAGTGTGTCTACGTACCCTCGTAGACCATAAGCGGAAGCGTTAGAACAACGCGGTTGATGTCGTCGAACAACTTCACGATCCAACCGACCGAGCACCGAACGTACGGCACCTCCATGTTCAGCACACGTTCAGCTCGGTGACGTCCTCGACTTCTTGATCCAGCAAGACGGCGAGGTAGTGGATGAGTTCCGGCAGCACGACGGCGTGGTGACGGTGATGGTGATGCTATCTCCGCAGGGCTTCGCCCAAGCACTGCGAAAATATGACCGAGGGACGGAACTGTGGAGGGGGGCGCCGCACACGGCTAAGACAATGTTGTGTTCTCCTTTGGGGCGCCCCCTCTCCTCTATTTATATATGTGTAGGGGCTTGGAGTAGAAGGAATAGTGCCACGTGAACAGTAACCATGAATAGTACACACGTGGACTTGGACTCCAAAGTCCAATCCTATTCCTACTAGGACTCTCCCTTTTTCCTTCCCTAGCTGCGTGGGCTTTTGAGGACTTGGTGCGCCTGGCCCAATAAGGCCAGGGTGCCTCCCCTTAGCCCATGCCAGCCCTTGGGACGTGGTGGACCCACTTGTGGACTTCCGGACCCCTCCGGAATCCTCCGGAACCTTCTGGAAGCTTCCCGGTACAATACCGAAAAAACTGCACCTTTTTCCGAAACCGAAAATATGACTTCCCATATATAAATCTTTACCTCTCAACCATTCCGAGACTCCTCGTGACGTCCGGGATCTCATCCGGGACTTCGAACAATATTCGGTTACCAATTCACATAACTCATATAACACTATATCGTCAACGAACGTTAATCGTGCGGACCCTATGGGTTCGGGAATGATGTAGACATGACTGACACGCCTCTCCGGTCAATAACCAATAGCGGAACCTGGATGCTCATATTGGTTCCTACATATTCCACGAAGATCTTATCGGTCGAACCCCAATGACAACATACGTAATTCCCTTTGTCCGTCGGTATGTTACTTGCCCGAGATTCGATCGTCGGTATCTCCATTCCTAGTTCAATCTCGTTACCGGAAAGTCTCTTTACTCGTTCCGTAATACATCATCCCATAACTAACTCCTTAGTCACTTTGCTTGCAAGCTTCTTATGATGTGCATTACCAAGAGGGCCCAGAGATACCTCTCCGAAACACGGAGTGACAAATCCCAGTCTCGATCCATGCCAACTCAACGGACACCTTCGGAGATACCTGTAGAGCATATTTATGATCACCCAGTTACGTTGTGACATTTGATAGCACACAAGGTATTCCTCCGGTATCCGGGAGTTGCATGATCTCATGGTCTGAGGAACATGTATTTGACATTCAAGAAAGCAGTAGCAATAAACAGAACGATCATATGCTAAGCTAACGGATGGGTCTTGTCCATCACATCATTCTCCTAATGATGTGATCCCGTTATCAAATGACAACTCATGTCAATGGTTAGGAAACCTTAACCATCTTTGATCAAGGAGCTAGTCTAGTAGAGGCTCACTAGAGACACGGTATTTGTTTATGTATTCACACATGTATTTAAGTTACCGGTCAATACAATTCTAGCATGAATAATAAACCTTTATCATGAACAAGGAAATATAAAATAATAACAACTTTATTATTGCCTCTAGGGCATATTTCCATCAAATTTTTGATGTGGAATGCTACCTAGCATAATCTTGATCATGTAATCTAATCATGACATGAATATTAAGATACGAGTGATTCATGGCAATAGTCTATCATTAGATATAAAGACATCAATACTTAGGCATACCAACAAACAATCATGCCTTTCAAAATAAAAATGCTAAAGACTGCTATCCCTAGCCCGTCATGCTCAATCATTGATCCAGTCGCGATGTACACAACATTAAGTATACTCAATGCATAAAAATGACAATAGTGCTCTCCAACTGGTGCTTGAATGAGAAGGTGATGACTCAACAATAAAAGTAAAATAACATAAAGTAAATAGATAGGCCCTTCGCAGAGGGAAAGCATGGAATTGCAGAGGTGCCAGAGCTCAAAGCATAAATCAAAGATGAATATATTTTGAGAGGTGTACTTTTCCTGTCAACTTCACGACCGAGTGTCGGGGCGATGACCCCCGGGTAGGCCCAAGACGGCGAAACGACACTTCAAACTTTGCCAGGGAAGCGTCCCCTGGCGACCTGGTAACCCGGCCGGCTCGCCACCCAGCGTCCCGTCCGGCTCGCCTCCTCGCGACCCGGCGACCTGCCTGGCTGGCTGGAACCTGGCACTGTTCACCCTGGCCGGGTTCCCAATCCGGGTTCCCTGGCTGGGTTCCCAATCCGGGTTCCCAATCCGGGTTCCTTGGTCGGGTTCCCCATCCGGGTTCCCTGGCCGGGTTCCCCATCCGGGTTCCCAATCCGGGTCCCCCATCCGGGTTCTCCATCCGGGTGGAGCCGTCCGGGTGGAGCCCGTCCGGCTGGCAACCCTGCTACTCATCCGGCTGGCCACCTGGAGCCAGCTAGCCTGCCACACGAAGTCAACCACAACGTCCCGTCGGACTGCGCGGACGAGACGGCCACGCTCTACAGTAGAGCACTATAGATTTAGCGGCTGGCACTGTAGATTTAGCGGCTGGCACTGTTCACCAGTCTGGTGTCCCCCAATAGTGTAGTGTGGGCCACCCCTTCTCCCCTGGGCTCCCCTTTATAAGGAGCACCAGGGGAGGCCTCACACGGGGACGGCCACCAGGCCAGCCACGCTCTCACTCTCCCTCTCGTTCTCACTCTCACAGGAGAAGAGTAGAGCTCAGAGCTCTCTTCTTCCTCCTCCAGACAGCTCCAGGAGCAACCATGTACAACCGTATACTCCACATATACATCAAACATGCAGGAGTAGGGGTGTTACCTCCCACGGAGGGCCCCGAACCTGGGTAAACCACCGTGTCCAGTTGCCCAAACCCGTCCCGGATCTCCACATCAGCCTTGCCCTCACCTCAAGCCATTCCATGGCATCTGCCGTGACGCGGCACCCCCCGCGAGAATACCACGACAGTTGGCGCCCACCGTGGGGCTCGCTGTTGCTGGAACCGCGGTCCGGGCGGCACGCACCGTCGCTCCTCCGCGCGCTCCAGCCACGCGGCTGCATGCCCGGGACCTCCTCTGCCGCGACCATCTCCGGCCGCGTGGGCTCTCGCCGCTCGCTCCACCAGAGACGGAGCCCCGCCTCCCCTGCGCTCGCTCCGCCGCGTACGAGCAGCCAAGGCCCGCCCTGCTCCGTGCGTCCCCGTCACGGACCCCCGCGTCCAGCCGCTTTGCCCGTGACCGGCGAGCAGGCAGCCGTCGTCCGCTGCTCCCTCATCTCCTGCTCCGCGCGCCTGGCTATCCTCCTGCACGACCCCGAGCTGGGCCCCTACCTTCATGCCTCGCCTCTGCCTTGCCTCGCCGGCTCCCCCAACCCTGCCCCTACCGGCTCCGCCCGCGTGGCCGCCTCGCCTCTGCTCCCGCCTGGCCGCCTTGCCAGCTCCCCCTCCCCCGCCTGGCCGCCTCGCCGGCTCCCGCGGCCGGCTCCGCCCGCTTGGCCGCCTCGCCTATGCTCCCGAGGCCGGTTCCGCCCCCGCTGCGCTGCCTCCCGCCTCTGCCGGCTCCGCCCCTCGCGCGCCGCCCCTGCCGGCTCCTCCGCGCCTGGCTGCCTCTGCTGGCCCCTCCCTAGCGTCGTCTCGGCCGCGCGCCCGGGCCCCCGCCCCCGCTGGCTCGCCGCCACAGCCGGCCGAGGCCGCGTCCTACCCTCCGGCCTCGTGCGTCGCCCCGCCTGGCCTCCGGCGCCCGGCTCCGGCCTCACGCGCCGGCAGGCTCCCGCGCACCTGCGCCGCTCGCTCCTGCCAGCTCGCCATCCCGCGCCAGCCGCCTCCCGCGCGCTCGCCGGCTCGACACCCCGTGCTGGCCGCCTGCGCCCCCGTCGCCGCTCCGGTCCGAGCGCCTCCACTGCGGCTCCGCGCATCGGCGATTAACCGCCGGCTCCCGCTCCGTGCGCCGGGTCCGGCTTCGGCGCAAGCGCCCTCGGCCGGCTACGTCCCGGCCCCGACTGCGCCCCTCCGCACGCTCCGGCCGGCTACCGCATGAAGGAAGTGGAAACGTGGGAGGCCGGCTGGAAGAAAAGTCAAGGGCCGGTTCAAAAAAAACAGCATGCCGGCTGCCCAGCCGGCTGGGAAAGGAAAATGAGGCCGGCCAGAAAAAAAAACACTGCCCGATAAAAAAAAAGAGAGAGACAGAAAAGAAAAAAAGACCGCCAGCTGTTCCCGGTCTGCCCACGTCGCCGCCCGGCAGGCTGGCCCATCGGCCTGCGTCGCCGCCTAGCCGGCTGGCCTGCCCGCCCGCTTCGACGCCGGGCCGACTGGAGAGCTAGTGGCTGCGTCCCGCTCCACCGCCTGGCCGGTCGGACCCGACCGGCTGGGGCACCCCTCGACCGCCCGGAGGCTTGGGCCGTCTGCCGGTGGACAGCCTCCGACCCGTCCGCGTCAAAAAGCAATGTGAGCTCCCCATTCGCATACCTTTGCACCGTGCACACAGACGGATAACCCCGAGCGACCCTCGGGGGCTACCTCCGCATTTTTATCAGCCGCTTTGCTGTTCACCCCAGCGCCAGCTAGTCTTGGCCCGGAGGCTTGCCGTTTGGCCCCATTCGTTTCCCCCGCAGACGGCTTAGTAGCGTGTACGGTACCAAAGGCCCACTCTTCGTCTCAACTACAGACCGCACCGCGGCTGTCCGGCTAGCGAGAGCAAAAGCTGGAGGTCAGCCCACGCGAAAGACGTCCGGGGAGAAAACGGTCTGGGCGACCCGGTTGTTTGCTTTATGAGTATCTGCTCGGTCGAATCTGTTCCCAGAGTCCGAGTACTGTACGCTCCACCCCGCGGCCCGCTCTTCGCCTCAGCTACAGACCGGCTCCCAGATGTCCGGCTGGCAAGAGCAAAAGCCAAAGGGCGGAGGGGACATGAAAAAGACTGAAGGGGGCTCGAACGAAACCGAGTCGGCACCCTCTGCACTGACTAACTTTGTATTTCGCATGATCATTTCCGCGGGGAACCCTCCCTCCTCGCCCGGAGGCTTGGAGGCTACACCCAGTGGGTGCGCCGGCGCGCCCCGCTGGGAAAACGCCGCGCCGGTTGCGGGCCAGCCGCCGGCTGCCACCGGCATCCTCGCCGCCACCGTCTGCTCCAACATCTGCGGAGACCCTCCTCCCGACTCTTCGAGTCGCCCGGAGGCTCGGAGGCTACACCCAGTGGGTGCGCTGGCGCACCCCCACTGGAAACAGCCAGCCGGCGGACTCCGCGTCCGCGCCCGGCGGCGCCTCGCGCCCACCTGCCGGCGGACTCCGCTCCGTGCCCGGCGGCGCCTCGCGCCCACCTGCCAACGGACTCCGCGTCCACGCCCGGCGGCGCCCCGCGCCCATCTGCTGCAACAAACTGCAAATACGCTTCGCCCGACTCTTCGAGTCGCCCGGAGGCTCAGAGGCTACACCCAGTGGGTGCGCTGGCGTGCCCCCACTGGAAGCAAGCCGCGCCGGCTGCAGCCCGCAGCCGGCTGTCATCGACGACATCTGCTACATCAACGCCCGCGAAAACCCTCCGCCCGACTCTTCGAGTCGCTCGGAGGCTCGGAGGCTACTATCGGGGGGATGACCCCCGGGTAGGCCCAAGACGGCGAAACGACACTTCAAACTTTGCCAGGGAAGCGTCCCCTGGCGACTTGGCAACCCGGCCGGCTCGCCACCCGGCGTCCCGTCCGGCTCGCCGCCTCGCGACCCGGCGACCTGCCTGGATGGCTGGAACCTGGCACTGTTCACCCTGGCCGGGTTCCCAATCCGGGTTCCCTGGACGGGTTCCCAATCCGGGTTCCCTGGCCGGGTTCCCAATCCGGGTTCCCAATCCGGGTTCCCTGGCCGGGTTCCCCATCCGGGTTCCCTGGCCGGGTTCCCCATCCTGGTTCCCAATCCGGGTCCCCCATCCGGGTTCTCCATCCGGGTGGAGCCGTCCGGGTGGAGCCCGTCCGGCTGGCAACCCTGCTACTCGTCCGGCTGGCCACCTGGAGCCCGCTGGCCTGCCACACGAAGTCAACCACAACGTCCCGTCGGACTGCACGGACGAGACGGCCACGCTCTACAGTAGAGCATTGTAGATTTAGCGGCTGGCACTGTAGATTTAGCGGCTGGCACTGTTCACCTGTCTGGTGTCCCCCAATAGTGTAGTGTGGGCCACCCCTTGTCCCCTGGGCTCCCCTTTATAAGGAGCACCAGGGGAGGCCTCACACGGGGACGGCCACCAGGCCAGCCCCGCTCTCACTCTCCCTCTCGTTCTCACTCTCACAGGAGAAGAGGAGAGCTCAGAGCTCTCTTCTTCCTCCTCCAGACAGCTCCAGGAGCAACCATGTACAACCATATACTCCACATATACATCAGACATGCAGGAGTAGGGGTGTTACCTCCCACGGAGGGCCCCGAACCTGGGTAAACCACCGTGTCCAGTTGCCCAAACCCATCCCGGATCTCCACATCAGCCTTGCCCTCACCTCAAGCCATTCCATGGCATCTGCCATGACGCGGCACCCCCCGCGAGAATACCACGACACCGAGGGTTCTCCATATCTTCCATACTAAACACATTATAGGCGGTTCCCAAGCGGAAAGGTAAAGTTTACTACCCCTCAACCATTCAAGCACAAGCCATGGTGATGTAGGGTGGAACCCTAATTCGTCAATCTTTTCACACTTGGAGGGGGAAAAGGCAAATTGAGAGAAGAACACAAGAACAAAACACTCAATCGACACAATCCAAATCACAAATGCACTGGATACACATACACATAGTAGAGATACAAGATCCAAAGTCAACACAAGAGGATACACGGTAACTAGTTCATCCCAATCCGGAGAGGAGTCGAGGTCTTGAATCCAGAGTGGATCTTCTCACATGGGTCTCATGGAGGTCTTGATCTCCATGGGAGAGGTATGGATGAGCAAAGCTCTAATCTCAAGAGCTATCTACTTTGCTAACCCAAAAACATAGGTAGGGGACGAGTATATATAGTCTAGGGGGGTGAAGGGTTACATGGGCCTCGGGCCCGAGAGGTGGTGCACGACAGGCGTCGGACGTGTGGTACTTACCGGTCGTCCGGTGGCTCGTGAGGGTCCGGACGTCCGGTAAGCATCGGATTTCCGACGTTTACGCTCTGTTGGGTTGCTGTCGGATTTCCGGACGATGTCGGACGTCCGGTGCGTCGGTCGTCCGGTAGGCATCGGAAATCTGATGTTTTGGTTCTATTGATGCAGTGCCGGATTTCCAGAGGCGGTCAGACGTCCGGTCACTGTAGGCTGTCGGACGTCCGGTACGTGTCGGTCATCCGGCCGCCATAGCGTGCATCGGCTGGGTCTTCTGGGTGGCTGATGTTCCAGGCGTCGGACGTCCGACAGGTACCGGTCGTCCGGTGGCTGTAGTTTCCAGCCAGCTCTCCTTCTTGCTCCCCACGCTTGGTGTCCTCGCCATCTTGTCCATTGGTGGTAGCAACTTCATGTCCTTCCTCCAAATACCTAATCACACGCAAGGTCTCCGTTTGAGGTAGTAGCCATGTCTCACATGTAGAATGTGTAAGTTCGGAGAAGAGCGAGTTCACCTCGGTTTCGATGGCTCTTGTACGTGCTCTAGTCATGGGTCCACGTGGTGTCTTGGGACATGATGGAACGTCCATGGGGATGACCGTAGGATGCTCCGCATCATCTCCCCCCCCCCCCTTGGGAAAGATCCGTCCACGGATCAAAATACACATCACCATGGAAGGGAGATAAGTCCTTGACGTTGAAGATATCGCTCACGTTGTACTTGTCGCATGGAATGTCGACCTTGTATGCGTTGTTGTTGTAGCGTGCGAGCACTTTCAATGGTCCATCGGCTCGAGGTAGTAGTTTGGACTTGCGCTCGTTGGGGAACCGTTCTTTCGTAGGTGTAGCAACACAAGATCTGCGGGGTGGAACACCATGGGTTGCTTGTTGATGTTGACCTTGGTCGCGAGTCGTTGTACTTGGCGCTCGATCATGTGCCTTGTGTCTTCATGCACCTTCTTGAGGTAGGCGGCTCGTGCACTTGCGTCCATGTTGATGCGCTCTTGGAGTGTTAGCGGTAGGATGTCTAATGGTGACAATGGGTTGAACCCGTAGACGGCCTCGAAGGGGGACTTGCCGGTAGTCGAATGTCTTGCTCAATTGTAGGCGTACTCGGCGATGGGTAAGCATTCCTCCCACTCTCTTATGTTCTTCTTGATCAACACGCGAAGGAGTGTGGATAGCGTCTGGTTCGTGACCTCCGTTTGGCCGTCGGTTTGTGGATGATATGCCGAAGAGAATAGTAGCTTGATTCCGTGCTTGGCGCATAGGGTCTTCCAAAAGTAGCTTAGGAACTTGACATCGCGGTCCGATACAATCGTCTTGGGCACTCCATGCAATCTCAAGATTTCCCTACAAAAGAGATTGGCAACATGTGAAGCATCGTCTATCTTGGTGCAAGGAATGAAATGTGCCATCTTAGAGAAATGGTCCACAACAACAAATACCGAATCTTTGCCATTTTGAGTACGAGGAAAACCAAGTATAAAATCCATACTAATATCTTCCCATGGTTTATATGGAATAGGAAGTGGCATATATAGACCATGAGATTGAGCTTTTGACTTAGCTTTGCGGCATGTAGAGCATCGGTTGGTTTAGCGCGAAACGTCTCGAAACATCTTTGGCCAAAAGTACTTCTTTGAGAGCGTAGCGAAGGTCTTGTCGCATCCAAAATGTCCCATGAGTCCTCCACCATGAGCTTCTTGCAAAAGTAGCAAACGAAGAGAAGACTTAGGAATACAAAGTTTGTTAGCTCTCATAAGATAACCATCTTTCAAGTAATATTGCTCCCAAGGTTTATGCGGTGAACATTTAGCATAAGGAATGGCAAATGATGAATCATGCTCATACAAATCTTTAATATGCTCAAATTCTATGACATTCAACTCAAGTTGAGTAACCAACATGCACTTGCGGGAAAGAGCGTCCACTACAACATTTTCCTTACCTTTGATATACTTGATAACATAAGGAAATGACTCAATGAACTCACTCCACTTGGCATGACGCTTATTCAATTTAGTTTGACCCTTTAGGTACTTAAGCGTTTCATTATCCGTATGGATGACAAATTCACATGGACGGAGATAATGTTCCCACACATGCAAGACTCTCACTAAAGCATATAACTCTTTGTCATAGATAGGATTGTTAAGTTGTGCACCGGATAATTTCTCACTAAAATATGCAATGGGTCGCTTCTCTTGCATTAACACACCACCTATGCCATTACCACTAGCGTCAGAATGCACTTCAAAAGTTTTCTCAAAGTTGGGTAATGCAAGTAATGGAGCATGTGTAAGCAAGTTCTTAAGCTCATGAAATGCGGTATCTTGGGAAGGACCCCAAACAAATGGTGCATTCTTCTTACTCAATGCATGCAATGGTGATGCAATAGTTCTAAAATCCTTCACAAAGCGTCTATAAAATCCGGCTAAGCCAAGGAAGCTACGCACTTGAAGCAAGTTGGTTGGCTCTGGCCAATTTTTAATAGCATCAATTTTAGCTTCATCAACATGAACACCCTTAGATGAGATAACAAAACCCAAGAAAACAAGCTTATCAACACCAAAAGTGCATTTTTCCATGTTAGCATAAAGTCGCTCGTCTCTAAGAACTTGCAATATGTCTCTAAGGTGTTTAACATGATCTTCAAGAGTTTCACTAAACACAAGGATGTCATCATAGTAAACCACAACACAAATGCCAATATATTTGCGAAGAACATAATGCATCACACGCATAAAAGTGCTAGGAGCTTGCGATAAATCCATTGGCATGACTAACCATTCATACAAGCCAAATTTAGTTTTAAAAGCGGTTTTCCATTCATCACCTTCTTGCATGCGGATTTGATAGTAGCCACTTTTAAGGTCAATTTTAGAGAAAATTGTGACTCCACTAAGTTCATCAAGCATGTCATCTAGGCGTGGAATGGGATGGCGATATCTAACGGTGATAGCATTTATGGGACGGCAATCGGAACACATGCGATAGGAACCATTTTTCTTAGGCACAAGAATTACTGGAACGGCACATGGGCTCAAGCTTTCGCGTACATACCCATTCTCTATGAGATGTTGCACTTGCCTCTAGATCTCTTTAGTCTCGTCGGGGTTGACGTGGTAAGGTGCCTTGTTTGGTAGAGGTGCACCGGGGATGAGATCGATGCGGTGTTCGATTCCGCATAGAGGAGGAAGTCCGGGAGGTAGCTCATCGGGGAACACATCATTGTACTCCTGCAAAAGATGAGACAACACCAGAGGAAGATGGTGTGAAGCATTAGTCCGCTCAACTTCACCTTTGCATAAAAGCACAAAGTGAAGAACACTTGATGGGCTCTCACTCACATCCCTCAAATCTCATTTGGTGGCTAAAAGAACTAGATCTCTTTTGTCGCTCATCGTGGAGTCGCTCATTTTTGGCTTGTGGCGCTCACTCTCTTTTTGGTGGTTCACTCACTCACTTGTCTCTCCATGATGGGTAGATGCTTGCTTGTCCGTGATGACTTGACTTGGTGACATTGGTCGAAGAACGAATTCCTTGCCCTTCATATTGAAGCTATAATGATTCATCCGTCCATTGTGCATGACGCCGCGATCAAATTGCCAAGGTCGTCCAAGGAGTAGATGGCACATGAACATAGGAACCACATTACACTCCAAGGTGTCTTCGTAGGCGCCGATCTCGAAGGATACTTGGACTGTGTGCTCCACTTGAATGGTGCCGGAGTCGCTACGCCATTGGACCTTGTAGGGGCAAGGGTGCTTCTTCTTGACCAATTGTAGCTTGGAACATAACTCTTCACTTTCCAAGTTGTGGCAACTTCCGCCGTCGATGATGACCTTGATGGAACGTCCTTGAATACCCGCTTTGGTGTCGAAGATGTGGCAACGTTGGTCTTCATCTTGATGTTGTTGAAGTGTCAAGACCTTGGAAACAACAAGAGCGGGGCTTGAATCATTATTGCAAAAGATTTGATCATCTTCATCTTCATTCACTTGACAGTGCATGGCCACTTGCTCGAGGGCTTCCATTTAATCTTCACTCATGGAATTGTAGGTGCCGTCGGCGTTGAGGATCATAGTGCGTCTTGTTGGGCACTCAAAGGATTTGTGGCCTCGTCCCTTGCAAGTGAAACACTTGATATCACTCATCTTGGTGTCATTTGTAGGAGTTGTTGATGACGAAGGCTTTTGCTTGGAGCTTGAGGTATAATGACTCAAAGATGTCGTAAGTGGCTTGGAGCTTGACTTGTTGCCGGTACTTGGTGTAGATCGAGTCGTGGAAGGAGTTGTAGAAGTCGTTGAAGCTTGATTGTATGAACCGTAGGTCTTGGAAGAGTACTTGGAGTACTTGTAGTCCTCTTGCACTTGTCGCTCCGCTTTGGTCGCTTGGTGCACTAGCTCGAGGAGGTTGGAGTACGGTTGGAAATCCGCAATTTTCTTGATGGAATGGTTGAGTCCATTCAAGAATCTCGCCATGGTTTGTTCATCATCTTCCGTGACATTGGCCCGTATCATTGCAATCTCCATTTCTTGGTAGTATTCTTCAATGGACTTGGTGCCTTGCTTTAGGAGTTGTAGCTTCTTGAAGAGGTCACGGCTATAGTGTGTAGGCACAAAACGATCTCGCATGACATCTTTCATTTGATTTCAAGTGGTGATGGGTGGCTCGCCCTTGTCTTGGCGTCGTTGAATAACTTGCTCCCACCAAATGAGAACATAGTCTTGGAACTCAAGAGATGCCATGGCAATCTTCTTTTCCTCGTCATAATTTTGAAGACGAAATATCTTGTCGACTTTCAATGCCCATGAGAGGTATTCTTCAGGATCTTTTCCACCGGAGAATTTAGGCATGGTGAACTTGAGCTTGCCGTAGCGCTCCTCATTGCATTGTTGGTGATGGCGATGACGCCTGTGTCGTGGAGGTGGATCTTCTAGCTCTTGCTTGTCGTGCTCATCTTGATTGACTTGACGTTGAGGGCGTGGAATTCTTGCACAGTTCCTCATCTCTTGGCGCTCCTCATTGTGTGTGTTGGTCACGTCGGAGGGCCTCTTCTTGTTCTCGCACACGGCTGTTGCGGTCGGCGATGTTGCGAGTTGCTTCTCGTAGGGCACGTTGAGCTTCAAGTGCTTGCTCCTCACGATTTTGTCATTCTTGAAGTAAAGCATCGTCGTCTTGGTTTACTTGACGTTGGCGTTGTGGAACTTGTTCTTGCTCCATGTTAGCTTGTGCTTGCCGGTTTTGTCTTTCACGCTCTCGAAGACGGTCTTGCAAACCATTGCCATGGAATGGGTTTCTTGGAGCTTGCCGGTCGTCATGTACTTGAGGCCGATGAGAGCGTGCTCGTGGAAGACTTACATCCGAAGAAGTGTCCGAAGAGTTGCGGCTGGAGTGGCGCCGTCTTGACCTTGAAGATGACGAAGTGGAAGAAGCGTGGTTGACCGTCATGGTACAGAACTCTTCCATTTGAGATGATAGCTTGTCATCAAGAGTTTGTAGAAAGTCGGAGGTGAATTGTTCGATGCGTTCGCCGAAAGCTTCACTTTCTTGATGTAAGGCTCGTTGGACGCCAAAGAGGTATGTCTTGGTGACGTAGTCGTTCGGTGCATCATCATGCTCATCAAAGAGAGGATTCATAGAAGTGCCCGGCCTATCCATGATTCTCAAACAAGTGTAAGTGGAAGAAAGGAACGAACTAGACCAATGTACCTTATCCAATGTTGAAGATGGATCAATGATTCCTCAATATGGTATTATGGAAATAGTACAATTGGTACCGGATCGTGTAAATTCTCACACCTACACAAGTAAAGCTTTTGGAGGAGTTTGGTTAGGATATTGGCACAAAATTTCTGCAAATGTTAGCAAGATATCAATAATGTTGAAAAAGATTCACAAATTTGCAAGTGAAACAAGTAGACCAATAGCAACGAGTGGCACACGGAAACACACACATGGAAAGATAAATGAGGTCGTGCAACCAAGGAATGAGCTCAAAATGTGGGATCCACGGAAAATGCTCTTGTTGCACAACACTAGAGAGATGCTAGCATGATTGCTCAATAGGCGGATACGAACTTGTGCACAACCTATAAGAGACAAAACGTATGGACTCTCTATCTCAAGTATGCGACGTATGTATGATTCCCGGAGAACTCGGTCATGATGATCCAATATGATCAAATATGATATGTAATGTGGCGATGCTATGGCTATTGATTACAAGCTTGTTGTTGCTCTTTCTCTTTTGCTTAAAAGCTTTTCTTCCTCTTGCTATTTTCCTTTGGCCACTTATGCGAAATGCTCTCACGGAGGTAGCAATGATGTATATGCGGGAACAAAATTTTAGCACAAGATGATATGAGGATATATGCACGCTATGAAAGCTATGCGGAATGGTATCACTGAAGTGCACAAGTAGCATTGCCCGGCAATACTCAAATGGCTAGTCTCATAGGAAAGCTACGCAAAAGATGGTCTCGGGGTTAACAATGCAAAGGCAAGGAAAGGAACAAGTTGTCGTCAATGTTACCATCCTTGCTTACGGTAATGGTGTCAAAATGATGGAGTTGACGTTGTTGATGACGAGTCCGTGGCGATGATGAGTGGCGGTGAAGTCGATGTCGAACCGTGCCTAGTTAGCCGAAACACCCTAGGAAACGGAAAACCGCGACTCAAAATCTCAAATGGCAAACGGGACAAAATGGGCGGTTGTTGCGGAAGTGTATGGTGGAGTCACACGAGTATGCGGGTTGCGGAACTGCGGTGGTAGAAATCGGAGGTGGCAATGCGGAAGTGGGGGCGATGGCTGAAATTTTCGGGGAAAAATTCAGTTTTGTCGGGTTAGGTCGGACATCCGAAAGCTGTCGGATGTCCGGTGGCTGTTGGTATCGGACGTCCGGCGAACGTCGGACGTCCGGTGGCTGGCGATTTATGGGCTGCGGGAAAAATTTGTGGATATGAAGGTGGGGAAGAAAAATTGGGGCAAAAATTCGTGGAATTTCGTGGATGGAAATGATCGAGAAGGTGGGGAAAAGCTAGATCCACTCGAAACCAAGCAAATCCATGGATCAAAATCAACAAAACATCATCAAACCAACAAATCACAAAAAATTTGGTATGGCTATTTTTGTGGGGAATTTTCAAAATTGGGCAAAATCAAACAAAATTAGGGCTAGAAAGTGAGCGGAAAGACTCCAAAGTGTGAATCAGCATGGCTCTGATACCTAGATGATGTAGGGTGGAACCCTAATTCGTCGATTTTTTCACACTTGGAGGGGGAAAAGGCAAATTAAGAGAAGAACACAAGAACAAAACACTCAATTGACACAATCCAAATCACACATGCACTAGATCCACATACACATAGTAGAGATACAAGATCCAAAGTCAACATAAGAGGATACACGGTAACTTGTTCATCCCGATCCGGAGAGGAGTCGAGGTCTTGAATCCAGAGTGGATCTTCTCACATGGGTCTCTTGGAGGTCTTGATCTCCATGGAAGAGGTATGGATGAGCAAAGCTCTAATCTCAAGAGCTATCTACATTGCTAACCCTAAAACATAGGTAGGGGACGAGTATATATAGTCTAGGGGGTGAAGGGGTACATGGGCATCGGGCCCGAGAGGTGGTGTACGACAGGCGTTGGACGTCCGGTACTTACCGGTCGTCCGGTGGCTCGTGAGGGTCCGGACGTCTGGTAAGCATCGGACTTCCAATGTTTACGCTCTGTTGGGTCGCTGTCAGATTTCCGGACGATGTCGAACGTCCGGTGCATCGATCGTCCGGTAGGCTTCGAAAATCTGATGTTTTGGTTCTGTTGATGCAGTGCCGGATTTCCGGAGGCGGTCGGATGTCCGGTCGCTATAGGGTGTCGGACGTCCGGTATGTGTCGGTCGTCCGGCCGCCATAGCGTGCGTCGGCTGGGTCTTCTGGGTGGCTGATGCTCCAGGCGTCGGACGTCCGACAGGTACCGGTCGTCCGGTGGCTGTAATTTCCAGCCAGCTCTCCTTCTTGCTTCCCACGCTTGGTGTCCTCGCCATCTTGTCCATTGGTGGTAGCAACATCATGTCCTTCCTCCAAATACCTAATCACACACAAGGTCTCCGTTTGAGGTAGTATCCATGTCTCACATGTAGAATGTGTAAGTTCGGAGAAGAGTGAGTTCACCTCGGTTTCGATGGCTCTTGTACGTGCTCTAGTCATGGGTCCATGTGGTGTCTTGTGAGATGATGGAACGTCCTTGGGGATGACCGTAGGATGCTCCGCATCACATGGCTAGCCGAATCCTTGGGTGCCCTCCATACAATCAACTTTCCGGGGGAGTTTGTTTCATTATATATTTTTTCATTTTGATTACAGGACTGGGCATCCCAATTACTAGCCTCTCTCGTGCAATGACAAGTGAATAAACACCCATCGTGAGAATAACCCGCTTAGCATGGAAGATACTGACCACCCCCTGCCGCTCCATGAGTGGTACGGGCACACAAAACAGATGCTTATTTGAATGATTAGAGGTGGCACATGCAAATTTACTTGGAACGGCAGAGTAATACCGCATATAGGTAGATATGGTGGACTCATCTGGAACATCTTTCATTTAAGGATTTGGATTCACAAGCAGCATTCCCGCTTAGTACAGGTGAAGGCTAGCAAATAGATTGAGAAGCGACCAAGTAGAGAGCGACAACGGTCATAATCATGCATTGCAAATAATTAACATTGGATACTAACATGAGTAGGATATAACTTCGTCACATAACTATACATGCATGCTTCGGGAATCACAAATCTTAACACCAATATTCTTACTAAACCACAATCATTAACTAGTACACCCACATATTACCATCTTAATATCGCAAAACTATTGCAAGGAATCAAACATATCATATTCAGGGATCTACAGGTTTTATGTAGGATTTTATGACTAACCATGTGAATGACCAATTCATGTTGACTCTAAATAGATATAGGTGAAGCATGAGTGTTTAATTCTTTCTACAAAAGACCACACTCTAATAAATATAAGTGAAGCAAAAGAGCATTCTACAAATAACGGTTTTCTATATGTAGAGAAACAGGCATCCAAACTTCAAATGATATAAGTAAAGCACATGAAGCATTCTATAAAGCCATACTCAAAAGATATAAGTGAAGTGCAAAGAGCATTCTATAAATCAACCAAGGACTATCTCATACCAGCATGGTGCATTATTAAAAGAAAAATAAAAAGCACACGATGCTACTTGTAGACTGCGTTGGTATTTCCCCGAAGAGGAGAGGATAATGCAGTATAGTAGAGATAAGTATTTCGCTCAGTTAAGAACCAAGGTTATCAATCCAGTAGGAGAACCACGCAAAATCCCTTTAGCAGCACCTGCACACACAAAAGCAAACACTTGCACCCAATGCAAATAAGAGGGTTGTCAATCCTCTTAGCGGTTATTTGCAAGGATTAATTCTGATAGTGATAGATATATAAACTAAAATACTAAATAAAATAAAAGTAATAAATTGCAGCAAGGTATTTTTGGTTTTAAATATATGATAAAAGTAGACCCGGGGGCCATAGTTTTCACTAGAGGCTTCTCTCTCGAACACATAGCATACGGTGGGTAAACAAATTACTGTTGGGCAATTGATAGAAAAGCAAATAATTACGATGGGTTCATGGCAAAGATCATGTATATAGGCATCACGTCCGAGACAAGTAGACCGACTCCTGCCTGCATCTACTACTATTACTCCACCCATCGACCGCTATCCAGCATGCATCTAGGGTATTAAGTATGAAACAGAGTAACGCCTTAAGCAAGATGACATGATGTAGACAAAGTAAACTCAAGCAATATGATTAAACCCCATCTTTTTATCCTTAATGGCAACAATACAAATATGTGTCATGTCCCTTTTTGTCACTGGGATTGAGCACCGCAAGATTGAACCCATCACAAAGCACCTCTCCCATTGCAAGATAAACCAATCTAGTTGGCCAAACCAAATCGATTGATCATAGAGAAATACAAAGCTATAACAATCATGCATAAAAGAGTTCAGAGAAGACTCAAATATTTTTCATGAATAATCTGATCATAAACTCACAATTCATCAGATCCCAACAAACACACCGCAAAAGAAGATTACATCGGATAGAACTCCAAGAACATCGAGGAGAACATGATATTGAAGATCAAAGAGAGAGAAGAAGCCATCTAGCTACTAACTATGGACCCGTAGGTCTGTGGTAAACTACTCACACATCATCAGAAGGGCAGCAAGGTTGATGAAGAAGCCCTCCGTGATCGATTCCCCCTCCGGCAGAGTACCAGAAAAGGCCTCCAGATGGGATCACGGAAGAACAGAGGCTTGCGGCGGAGAAAAGGTTTTCTCTTCGGTCTCTCTGGTATATTGGGAATATTTGGGAATTTATAGCGCTGGAATTAGGTCAGGAGGGGCTATGAGGGGCCCACAAGCCTGGGGGGCGCCCTACCCCCCCCCCAGGGCGCACCTCCTGAGCTTGTCGCTCCCTCGTGGCTCCTCTGGTCTTCTCCCGAAGCTTCGTGGGTCTCTTCTGGTCCAGAAAAAATTAATCCAAAGTTTTTTTCTCGTTTGGAATCTTTTTGATAATGATTTTCTGAAAAGACAAAAACAAGCAAAAAACAACAACTGGCACTGGGCACTGGGTTAATAGGTTAGTCCCAAAAAATGATATATAATGGCATATAAATGCATATAAAACATCCAAGATTGATACTATAATAGCATGGAACAATCAAAAATTATAGATACATTGGAGACGTATCATACGACGCTCCAAGAATTTACGCATATCATGTGAACGAAACAAAAACCGAGACATACCGATAATTGTCAAAGAAAGATGGGATGCCTTCTGGGGCATCCCCAAGCTTAGATGCTTGAGTCTCCTTGAATATTTACTTGGGGTGCCTTGGGCATCCCCAAGCTTGAGCTCTTGCCTCTCCTTATTCTCCTCATATCGATACCTCCTCGATCTTCGAACACTTCATCCACACAACACTTAACCGAACTTTTTATTAGAGGGGTTAGTACATATAACATCAAATCCCATCATGTCCTGCTGTAACATTATTGTATAATTATAATCAAACATTACCCACTGTATGCTATCACAATTCTATGGCTCCCAAGTCAGTGGGGCTCAACAAGATTTCAAACATAGGCAAATAAAGAAACTATAACAGCAATCTGTGAAAACAGGACAGTCTGTAAAGATGCAAATGAAACATATACTTCTGTAACTCAAAACATTCTGAAACATTAGGAAAAAATAAAAAATTTGCATAGCAGTACTGTGAAAAATTTCAGAATTTTTGCATGTTCCAGTAAAATATAGAAATTCAAACACTACAGCAAAAGTTTCTGTTTCTTCACAGCACACACCAAACAAGCAATTTAAACATCCTAAAGGTAAATCTTGGCACATTGTTTTTATAATACAATGGATTTGTACAAGGGGATAATTATTTTTGTTGAAAAGTTTCTGTAATTCAAGATTCACAAAGTTTCCATGGGCATGAACAAATTTCAAGGATATCCCCCACTTCAACGGTGCTCGTCTTTCTCACTTTCACTTTTCTTTTTGAAAAGTTTTAGGTTCCCTTGTATATATTTTTTTTAAACTTTTTAAAAGCACACAACAGAATAAAATGACTCTCTAAAACTTCCAGGTTGTCTCCCAGGCAGTGCTTTCTTTAAAGCCATTAAGCTAGGCATAAAGTGTCAAGTTATCGATCCACCTGGATCCCAAGGTATATCAAAGCCAATTTTAATTAACAATTATTTGTAATTTAGTAATGAGCACAGAGCAACATATATCATGCAATGACGAAGTCTAACTATCTTCATATGCATCGGCATGTCATAAAAGAACAATTCATGCACACATAATAAAGGCTGATACATAGCATAAACAGTTTCTTGCAATTTTATCGTATTGGAAACATAGAGAAGTGGGGATGTACTTCCTCTCTAATAATAATTGCAATTAGGAGCAGCAAGCACATGCATTTTATATTCATCAAAATCATCATGTGTAATGGTAAAACGCAACCCATAAATATAAGCCTTAATAAGCGCAAACTTTTCCGATATAGTGTAGTTGGGAGAATTCAAAAATATAATAGGACTATCATGTGTGGGTGCAATAGAAACAATTTCATTCTTAACATAAGGAACTATAGCAAGTTCATCTCCATAAGCATAATTCATATTGGCATCATGGCCACAAGCATAGCAAGCATCAAGTTCATCAAAAAGGGATATTTCAGACGAATCCAAGAGATCATAGCAATCATCCTTCGGTAAGCACGAAGGGAAATTAAACAATTTATGAGTTGAAGAGTTACTCTCATTAGAAGGTGGGCAAGGGTGATCAATCCGCTCTTCCTCCCTTTGTTCTCCGCTCTCCTCCTCATCTTTTTCATCTAATGAGCTCATAGTTTCAGCAATGTCTTCTTCCATAGATTCCTGCAAAATATTAGTCTCTTCTCGGACAGCGGAGGTGTCCTCAATATATTCTTTAACATAAGCATTAGAAGCATAGTTTTCATATCAATATTTATGTATGGCAAAATTTTCAGATTTGTAAAGAGTAGCATCACACTTTTCAATCAAATAAGAAATTTCATATACACCCTTAAAAGCAACAAATTCTTCAATTTGTTCAATATCGTAGTAACTATAAACACCTTTGGCATAAGAAGATAAGATTCCATTATCCTTAAACTCACATTGGTACTGAAGGTGTTTTTTAGGCTCTTCGGAACAACAAGTAAAATCATGTATTTCGCATAAATTCCAAGCATAGCATTCCAAACAATTAATTTGATACCTTAAGAGTTTCCCTTTTTGAGACAAGCGGTGTCGCACAAAATAAGCATGCTCACCTAATGATTTTCCCTCAACTAAGCTAGTTGGGTTTTCAGCACGAGCACAAACGGATCGAAGATGATCCAAGTAGAAAGCTTCAGCAGTATGATAGATTTTGGGTGGTTCCTCAACCATTGGTTTAGCAAGTACAACTATTTTTTTGGTATTTTACATTTCCTACCCATAACTAAACATAGAAAACAAGAGCACAAAATAAAAACTACTTAGTGATACAGCAAACAAGCACACACGAGAATATCAACCCCACGCTATTGCTCCCCGGCAACGTTGCCAGAAAAAGGTCTTGATAACCCACAAGTATAGGGGATCGTTTGTAGCCTTTCTCGATAAATAAGAGTGTCGAACCCAACGAGGAGCTAAAGGTAGAATCAATATTCCCTTATAGTTCTATCGACAACTGATACAACTCTACGCACACTTAACGTTTGCTTTACCTAGAACAAGTATGAAACTAGAAGTACTTTGTAGGTCTAATGCTAGACCTACTTCGCAAGAATAAAACTAGGAGTACTTAGCGAGAATAAAACTACGAGTAATTTGCAAGATAATAAAAGTTAGTTGTTTAGTAGAAAGATTTTTGTAACACAAGAGAAGGATTTGTCCCTAAGCAGTCGATAACTAGACAGGTAATCATTACTGCAATTTTATATGAGGGAGAGGCATGAGCTAACATACTTTCCGTACTTGGATCATATGCACTTATGATTGGAAATATAGCAAGAATCCGCAACTACCAAAGATCATTAAGGTAAAACCCAACCATAGCATTAAGTAACAAGTCCCCTTTACTCCCATACGCAACAACCCCCTTACTCGGGTGTAAGCTTCTGTCACTCTAGCCGCCCACTATAAGAGAATTATGAACGTATTGCAAACCCTACAGTGGGAATCCCTCACGCTTGCAAGACACGGAGGGCACCATAGGACAGCACCAAAATAAAACATACAACTCAAACCAATCATGATCATCAATCAACCCAAAGGACAAAATGAATCTACTCAAACATCATAGGATGGCAACACATCATTCGATAATAATATGTAGCATTAAGCACCATGTTTAAGAAGAGATTATAGCGGGGAGAAGAGGTATTACACCGCTGCATAGAGGGGGAGAGAGTTGGTGTTGACGGTGGCGAAGTTGTTGGTGTAGATCACCGTCACGATGATTGCCCCGGCGGAGTTCCGGCGCCACCGGGAGAGAGGGGGAGAGAGCCCCCCTCCTTCTTCTTCTTCCTTGCCCTCCCCCTAGATGGGAGGTAAGTTTCCCCTCTGGTCCATGGCTGCCATGGCTCCCGGAGGGCAGGAGCCCCTCTGAGATTGCATCTCTCTCTCTCTCTCTGTTCTCTTCTGTTTCGCATTCCTGTTTTCTGGCCGAAAACCATTTCTTATATTCCCAGAGATCCGTAACTCCGATTGGGCTGAAATTTTGAGGGGATTTTCTTCCAGATATTATCTTTCTTGTGGCGGAAGAAGGGCCCCAATCACCTTACAGGGCCGCCACAAGCCTGCCAGGCGCGCCCACGGTAGGGCCACAAGCCCCTTGAGCTTGTGGGCCTCTCGGGCATCGTCTCGCCTTGATTATTTTTCCCAAAAATCACATATATTCCAAAATAAATCTTTGTAAATTTTTATCACGTTTGGACTTCGTTTGATATGGATTTTCTGCGAAACAAGAAACATGCAACAAACAGGAACTGGCACTGGGCACTGGATCATTATGTTAGTCCCAAAAATAATATAAAATGTTTCCAAAAGTATGTGAAAGTTGTAGAATATTGGCATGAAACAATCAAAATTTATAGATACGACGGAGATGTATCAAACACTAAGCGTCATTGCCCGAAGAGGCGATCAAAGGGAGGTAACGGAAGCAGAAGTATGACCAATACCACGGGCGACGCCGATAACGGCGCTGCTCCCGACACCGCTGAGAACCTGGGCAAGGACAATCAAGCCTCGCCCGCTGAGCAGAAGGAGCCCATAGAGGCACCTGCAGAGGATGATCTCGAGGACATGGGCACTTTCAACAACGGGTCGGACGAGGATTACCTACCGGAATCCGAGGACGATCTTAGCCTCGGACCCGAGGACTTCGTGGTACCCATAAGCCCATCCGAGCAGGCACGATTCCAACGGTGGTTAATCGCAACTGCGCGAAGCATGAAGAGGAAGCAGCAAGAGTTGTACACTCACGAAAACGCGCTCAATGAAAAGTGGGTAAAAGTCCTCACTACCGAAGCGGACCTCGAGGCCCGACGTACTGCCGCCAAATCATACCCTAAAAGGCGGCTGCTGCCCGACTTCGACGACGAGCTGTTCACACACGGCAATGTAGGACAGGCTGACCGCCCCCCCCCCCTAGAGGGCGAGACCGGCCAGCGGGGGCAAACACAGAACCCCCTGCAAAAACCCGCCCTCACGGTAAGAGTACGGTAGGATTCAATGAGCCTTATGACCTGCGCGACAAGATACAGGCCAATAAGGCCCCTCTCCGATCCATCTATGGATCCCGGGATCGCGCACCCGCCGGCTTCGAGGGCTACGACGCCTGGTTAGACAGCGACGATAGAGCTCGGGAGCAGACGTGGAAGAGGACAACGGCCAATACGCGACCAGAGGCGGCTCAATTCCGAGGACCCGTCCATCTGGTCTGCTTTATAGACGAGGTCATGGAGCATCAGTTCCCAGAGGGGTTTAAACCCATTAACATCGATCAATATGACGGAATGACTGACCCTGCTGTCTGAATTGAAGATTTTCTTCTCCACATTCACATGGCCCGAGGTGATGATCTCCATGCCATAAAATACCTGCCGCTCAAACTTAAAGGACTGTCAAGGCACTGGCTCCACAGCCTCCCCAGCAATTCTATCGGAAGCTGGGAGGAGCTTGAGGAGGGCTTTAGGGCAAACTTCCAGGGCAACTATGTTCGGCCTCTGGATGCCTGTCGGGGCCGGATTTCCGGGACATGATATCCCAGAAATTAACCCCTCGTGTCGTCACCAGCCCAGGAATTGCTGTTACTGGTGGACACGTCCTTGTTACAGATTTCCAAGCAATTACAAGAATTGGATACAAGACCATAAAGGTCTAATGATACAACAATGATTTCTAGTGAGGATGACGGAAGCGACTCGCGGTTCTCCAACGTCTGTGGGACTCCATTCCCACAGGAACAGCTGACCCGGATAATACCTATCCCGCGTGGCTACTATCCTAGGCTCCACATGGACGTCGTTGTGGTACTCCCCGTTGAACTCCTGACCTGGCCAATTAAATAGCCATGGACAAGCCTGTGAGTACGTTTGAATGTACTCGCAAACATAATGAACAAAAGATATACCGAATGCATATGATCATGATGGGTTAAATGATATGCTTATGCTGACTGAAATAAAAACATGGCATGATAAATATTAGCATGGACAGGAAAATAAAATGTTAGTGATACGCCAAGAAAATTAAAAGTGGACAATCGGGCGAGACCGGACCGCCCGAGTCTCCAAGAGAAATGCCAAATGGGTGTCTAAAAGAGAATCGGGCGAGACAGACCGCCCGAGAACTCAAGCAACGCCACGAGAGGTCTTGAAAAGAAATGCCAAATGGGTGTCTAAAAGAGAATCGGGCGAGACAGACCGCCCGAAAACTCAAGCGACGCCACGAGAGGTTTTGAAAATAAATGAGTATCCCGGGTAGTCTAGCCAGCCCATGAGACACTAAAAAAATGAAAATAAGAGAAAGGGTTAGTCCACAATATTATGCAAATCATCAATAATATTCATGATAATATCAGTAGTGGCAATAATCATTCTACAAAATAATTCGTGCTCAATTTAATTATTTCCTCCGAAGACCGACACTAAGACCAATACTTGACCAACCCAGACTGTAGTCCTTAACCGCGGACACGGCTATTCGAATAGGTGTAACTCTGCAGAGGGTGTACTCTTTACCCACAAGTAAAGGATTTCTTTAGTCAGCACCGAGACGCTGACTAATTCCCATTACGGTCTTTGGGTTGAAAACACACCTAACCAGCACACACCAGCTTAACTCACCAAAGCCAGGAATCACCCAAGGTAATGATAAAGTAAAACTCTAAGTGGGAAGGCCTCATTCAACGGCCTCCAATAGCATGGGATCACAATATTTATATCGGCGCACAAACAGGGGTGCGACCCCTCTCCGGCTACAACCGAAGACACCCATGCCCCCGGACCCAGTGACGTGCCTACCAGTGATCAGATGGTATCTTTCACTATGGCCTCTCTGTATGGTGTGTGCAGGAAAGGGGTTAACAACTTACTGAACCATACCCTACCTGCGGCAGAGACATGTGGTAGCACGGATGAAGTTTGGGGGTTACCGGAACAAGACTCGATCTACGGTCAACTCAGGAGGCTTATGTTTTCTTGCAGTGGTTAGCACAATAAAGTGTTCTTTCAACAGTAACACCAAAACAGGGCCACAGCCCTTGCATGTCCCAACATGCATAACCAACAAGGCATGATCACGCTCCGACGTGATCACCCTTCTGCCGGTAATGGTATTTCTCTTATGCCTGCTCCTGCAAGTTAGTCATGACGAGCACACGTTGCACGGTACGAGAAAACATGTCAACACTACATGCATGCAAATTTTTATTTGAATTCAACTTATGCATGATTCAATTATTTCTTGCAAACATTTAATCATGCAATCACCATATCAAGTGTTCAAGATGCTTGCCTTGATCATGCAGAAATATTGGGTGCACTCCAAAAGTTTTGAAAATTCTCTTTCCTCCTTTTTTTCCTACTTTCAAAATAATGCAATTACCACACAAATATTAAGCAGGAAAATAAAAGTGCTCTAAAAATTGGAATTTCACTTTCCTAGGACCTCTCTGGTTATGTGGAAAATAACCAAGGTGGTTCTACTGGTTTTTGAGCACTAAGTATTTTGAACATTTCGAATTAGGTGAAATTAAGGAATTAATGGCTCTGCAAGAATTCTACAGAAAACATTTTATAAAAAAAGATCTAGAGAACCTATTAAATGGGACATGATTTTAGAGTTATTTAGAAATTTGTTTCACTGGATTTGGAGTTGAGATGAATAGTCTAGGGATTTTAAAAGTTGAATTATATAAGAAAATGACCTATTAACTAGCTCAGGCAGAAATTAAGATTAGTAAAAATGTTCACTGAGGCTAGTTAAATAGAGAGAAGTTTTATAGGTCCCTATAAATTTGAATCATCGCCTGATAGTTTCAAATGAACACTGTGGAAATATTTATGTCTCTGGGTAAAAAGAAAAGACAGAAAGTATCCTGACGGCTGGAGGCGCGCACCAGGCGAGGCCCAGCTAAGTGACGCCACTGGGCTGAGCCCAGAGACGCAGCCATGCGGGGCGAACCGGTGACTCACCGACAGGTGGGACCCACCTGTCGGGTTCATCTCCAACCGTTCGCGTGCCTGGACAGAAACTGGGGAGGACTCCGGCGATCCTCGCCGGCGAACGGCGGCGCCGTTCGGGGCGCCGAGCATACGAGCGTGCTCCCCTCTCCGAGGCGAACCCGTGGAGCTACGCCACGACCTCCGGAAGTCACCGAGTTGCCGACGGGGAGCTTTGCTGCGGACGGTGGCCGTCGGTGAAAGAGGAACTCTCTCCACGAGCTTCGTTCGGTAAAATTGATGGAGGGGATGGACTTGCGGGTATTCCAGGAGGTGGATGGTGGAGAGATACGAGAGGAGGAAGCGTTAACTGTGTGGGAATCAACCGGAGTTCAGAGGTGACAGAGGCGGCCGGGGTGGAGAAGAGGGTCTTCCTCGGTCTTGATTAAGAGGTTGTGGAGAGGTGGGGGGGAAGCTGCGTTGAGAAGAACGGGACTCGGGGTTGGGTATTTATAGGGGAAAGAGGTCGGTTCCGCTCGAGCTGATCAGATAGGAGGCGGTGGTGGCCATTACTGCGCCGCGGAGGTGGTTGAGGGGGTCGGTGCGACGTGGGCAGGCTTGCGAAGGAGGCCACCGCCCACAAACGGCTCAGGTGGCTCGCGAGGCTGCCAGGTGGCTCGGGGAAGTCGTGCCCGAGACGACAGCGGCGGTGGGCGGTGCAGAACGGCGGCGGTCTTTACTGCGGCGGTTGGGGCCGATGAGGACGGCGGTGGTCGGCGCTAGGGGACGAGGGAGAGTGTCGGCGAGGCGCTAGGCTTGCTCGTGAAGCTATCCGGAGCGGCTGGCGAGCGGGGGAGGCAGGAGAGCAGCGGCAGCAGCTCAGACGCCGATGAGGTGCTTCTGGGCATGCACCCAGGGTGTTCGGTAGAATGCCAGGGCACCCTAGAAGGACTTGTTGCAACTGAAACTTGACAGGGTTGAGCTCCTGGAAATTCTAGAGATTCTGGACATGTTAGTTTGGCCAAATGACAAAGTGTGCAATGCAAGTTGGAAAGATGCAAAGTTTCTGTCATGCCCAGAGGACGCACACTAGGTGCTCGATCAAATGCCAGCGCCACCTAGGTTGCCCCAAATGAGCCCAAATTGGTCAGGGTGGTGCTCCTGGGTATGAGAGGGGTGAGGGACATGCTTGTTTGTCCAGGGGAGCTACTGTAACATGCCAATTCAAAACTTGACCAAATCCTGCCATGCACATCACCTGTTTGACAGAATGCTAGGGCTAGCTAGGAAACTTTGTTGGGTGTGAAATTTGGCAGGATGGTGTCTCCTTAGATGATAAAGATGATGGTGGAGTTGTTTTGTGAAAAGGAGAAACTTGCTAGTGCAAGTTTGGAAGAATTTCAGTTCTGGACAGAAACTTGGGGGTTTTATTTGGTGAAATAAAAAGAGGTAATTGGAGCTGGTCTTCTGGACTTAAGGTTTTCTTAGGAAGGACTAGAGGTGGG
Source organism: Elymus sibiricus (assembly GCA_039707655.1). Taxonomy (NCBI): domain Eukaryota; kingdom Viridiplantae; phylum Streptophyta; class Magnoliopsida; order Poales; family Poaceae; genus Elymus; species Elymus sibiricus. The sequence goes on along the minus strand of CM077674.1, from coordinate 335,371,730 downwards.
AATAATTTCAGAATTTTTGGATCAAGAAAAATTGAGGTTGTAGTTATAACCTAGGAATGGGACAGAAATGAAATGAGGATGTTTCACTCAAAATTTTCAAAAGACCATGCTGGGTTTTTGCATAAAAGTGGCCTATAGGCATCACCTGACCTCTCATAATTTTTTTGGAATTTTTAAAGAATTATTTAAAATAGTTGCAGTGCAACAGAAGCATTTTAAAGTATTGAAAATGCTGTTAAAAGAATTATTTTAGAGCATATTTTTATTATGAAAATATTTCCTACTGTTATTAAAATATAAAAGAATTGATTTAAGACAACTACCAATTCCCACAATATTTTACAAAAATTTCTAAATGGAGGGAAGAATTTTGAAAACAGAAAATAGAAAATACTCCAAAATAATAAAAGACCCAATATAAATCAAAATTTTATTTCTGGCCAAATTTTATTTAATAAAAATATGGTTAAATTTTTGGGGTGTTACAATGCCAATGACCTCAGTCACATCGTCCAACAGGAGGGCGAATCAGCTCGGAAGTTCTAGAATCGGTTCTTAACTAAAAAGAACGAGATCGTTGATTTCCCCGATGCTGTGGCGATCGCCACTTTTAAGCACAGCATCCACGATGAATGGCTCGCCGACAGCTTGGGCAAGATAAGCCGAGAACTATGGCGGCTCTCACCTCCTTGATGACCCGCTTTTCTGCGGGCAAGGATAGCTGACTTGCTTGCACTTCCCACAGAAGCGACCCCGGCACTTCAGAGGGAAGCGATGGGAACGGAAAACCCAGGCGCAATAGGAATAAGCGCCGAAATAAGCATGGCGGCAGCGACACCGAGGACCCCACACTCAATGTCGGGTTCAATGGCTCACGGGCCGGACCCAAGAAAAAACCCTTTAGAGGGAACAAGGATGGCCCAAGTGCCCTTGACAGAATACTGGACAGATCGTGCCAAATTCATGGCACCTCGGATAAGCCCGCCAACCACACCAACCACAATTGTTGGGTGTTCAAGCAGGCCAGCAAAGCATTTGCCGAGGAACCAACCAGGAGCCAGTCCCGCGGTGACGACGAGGATGAACCTCGCAGGCCAAGCAGCGGCGGCCAAAAGCAGTTTCCTTCTGACGTCAAAAACGTGAACATGATCTATGTCACGCATATCCCTAAGAAGGAAAGGAAGCGAGCACTTCGGGACGTCTACGCCGTAGAGCCTATAGGCCCGAAATACAACCCGTGGTCGGCTTACCCGATCACTTTTGATAAAAAGGACCACCCGACTAGTACCAGTCATGGCGGGTCGGCGGCCCTAGTTCTGGACCCCATTGTCGATGGATTCCACTTAACCCGCGTCCTTATGGACAGCGGAAGCAGTCTGAACCTGATCTACACCGACACGGTCAGGAAGATGGGCATCGATTCATCACGAATCAAACCCAGCAGCACCACATACAAGGGCGTCATACCCGGCGTGGAGGCTCAATGCATCGGCACCATAACGCTGGAAGTAGTCTTCGGCTCACCCAAAAACTTCGGAAGGGAGGACTGATGTCTACTACACAACCTTATTCTTGTAGACTCTGTTGGGCCTCCAAGCGCAGAGTTTTGTAGGACAGCAGCAAATTTCCCTCAAGTGGATGACCTAAGGTTTATCAATCCGTGGGAGGTTTAGGATGAAGATGGTCTCTCTCAAACAACCCTGCAATCAAATACAAGCAATCTCTTGTGTCCCCAACACACCCAATACAATGGTAAATTGTATAGGTGCACTAGTTCGGCGAAGAGATGGTGATACAAGTGTAGTATGGATAGTAGATATAGGGTTTTGTAATCTGAAATAATAAAAACAGCAAGGTAGCTAGTAACAAACGTGAGCACAAACGGTATTGCAATGCTTGAAAACAAGGCCTAGAGTTCATACTTTCACTAGTGCAATCTCTAAACAATGCTAACATAATTGAATCATATAACAATCCCTCAACGTGCGACAAAGAATCAGTCCAAAGTTCTTATCTAGCGGAGAACATAAGATGAAATTGTTGGAGGGTACGAAACCACCTCAAAGTTATCTTTTTCGATCAATCTATTGAGACATCCCTATAAGTGTCACAAACAGCCCTAGAGTTCATACTGGAATAACACCATGTGATACGCATCAATTAACTCTAATTTCACCTAGATACTCCAATGTCACCGCATGTATCCCTGAGTTAATTATTCGATAGGCATCAAACAACTTCAGATTCATAATATTCAATCCACACAAAGAACTTCAAAGAGTACCCCAAAGTTTCTATCGGAGAAAGGAGGATGAAAACGTGTATCAACTTATGTGCCTAGATTACCCCAAGGTCACGGGAATCCGCAAGTTGATTACCAAAACATACATCAAGTGATTCAATAGAATACCCCATTGTCACCACGGGTATCCACATGCAAGACATACATCAAGTGTTCTCAAATCCAATGTATTCAATTTGACAATGACGAAACCTCAAAGGGAAAGACTCAATTCATCATAAGAAGGTAGGGAGGGAAGAAACACCATATGATCCAACTATATTAACAAAGCTCACGATACATCAAGATCGTGCCAAATCAAGAACACGAGAGAGAGATTAAAAACATAGCTACTGGTACATACCCTCAGCCCCGAGGGTGAACTACTCCCTCCTCGTCATGGAGACCGCCGGGATGATGAAGATGGCCTCCGGTGATGATTCCCCCCTCCGGCAGAGTGCCAGAACAGGGCTCCGGATGAGATCACTTCGGTATAGAGGCTTGCGGCAGCAGCGTGGGAGTTCTAGGTTTCTTTACGGGATTTCTGGTATTTATAGGACTTTTCATCGTTGGTTTATGTCAGGGGGGCCACGAGGGAGCGACAAGCTCGGGGGGCGCGCCCTAGGGGGGTGGGCGCGCCCCCAGGCTTGTCGTGCCCTCTTGGCTCTTCTGGCACTTTCTCGATGCTTTGGGGTCTCTTTTTGTCCATAAAAAATCACCATAAATTTTCAGCCCAATCCGAGAACTTTTATTTCTGCACAAAAAACAACACCACGGTAGTTCTGCTGAAAACAGTGTCAGTCCGGGTTAGTTCCATTCAAATCATACCAAAACCATATAAAATTGTTGTAAACATGGCATGAATACTTCATAAATTATAGATACATTGGAGACATATCAGCATCCCCAAGCTTAATTCCTGCTCGTCCTCGAGTAGGTAAATGGTAAAAGAAATAATTTATGAAGTGTGAATTCTAGCATAGTGTATAAGTTTGATCAATGATAATTTCAATCACTTTTTCTAGCATCATTATATATCATAAATAGTAGCTCATCTCATAAAACTTCTCATGATCAAGTAGCAAGCTATTCACATGCTAAAGTATAGACCATAAACTTTCTTGAAAACTAACAAACTATGTTCTCAGTCATCAAACAATTGCAATTCATCTTATTTTCAGGAAGGGTCTATGTAAGAGCTTTGATTTAGCAAATTCCATATACTCAACTATCATATAGTCTTCCATGATTGCTGACACTAAAGCATATTTTTAGAACAAACTGTTTCAGTCAATCACATAGGAAGATATGGGCTTAATGTTTTGCCTCCGAACTTATTTATCTCAGGGATAATGTCAACAATAATAACTCATGATCACCTATATTCAACTGGATATATGTGCCTGGATCTTTCCCCACCACATGATGCTTGCCAAGAGAGAAAATAAAAATGGAATAGAGAAGAACACTATTGACTCTTGCATAAAAGTAAATACATAAAGTAAAAGATAGGCCCTTCGCAGAGGGAAGCAGAGGTTGTCATGCGCTCTTTATTTTTGGATGTGCAAGCTCTTAATGCAAAGGAACATCACTTTATATTGCCCCTTGTGATAGCAACCTTTATTATGTAGTCCATCGCTTTTATTTCTTCACCATCACAAGTTCGTACAAAGCTTTTTTTCCCTTACAATAAAAGATCATACATATTTAGGAGCAATTTTTATTACTTTTGCACCGATGACAACTTACTTGAAGGATCTTATTCAATCCATAGGTAGATATAGTGGACTCTCATGGCAAGAAACTGGGTTTAAGGGTTTTTGGATGCACAAGTAGTATTTCTACTTAGTACGGAATTTTGGCTAGCAAAAGATTATGAGCAAGCACCACATGTTAGAGGATCCATGACAATATAACATCTATGTGAATATAAACAAACATAACCCATTACGTTGTCTTCCTTGTCCAACGTCAACTACTTGATCAAGCTTGAAAATAATTAATGGGGGCTCACAATCATAGAAGATGTCCAAGATAGTATATTTATATGTGAAACTTCTCTTCCTTTAATATTCTTTCATGAATTGTTCAAGTGACCAATGTTGTGTTTGCTAACTTTCAATAAATTTTACCACTTATACTTCTTATATGTGAAGTCATTACTCCCCATGGGATAGGCATATGAAGCACATATAATTTCAAATTTATGATATTCAATTCATTCAACAATTCACTCTTAGGATATAAGTGAAGCACGAGAGTGAATGACAAACTACTCAAAAAGATATAAGTGAAGAATCAAAGAGAAGTTGAGTAAATAAGTAGCTATGTGAAGACTCTCTCCAAATATAGATTTCAGATCTGATAATTTTATTCAAATAGCAAACAAAATGAAATTAAAAGGACACTCCAAGAATAGCACATATCATGTGAACAAGTAAAAACTTAGGCTAATCGATAGGTGTTGATGAAGAAATGTGGGATGTCTACCGGGGCATCCCCAAGCTTAGTTGCTTGAGACTTCTTGGGATGTTATCTTGGGGAGCCTTGGGCATCCCCAAGCTTGAGCTCTTGTGTCTCCTTAATTCCTCTCATATCATGGCTTCTCCTAAATCTTAAAAACTTCATCCACACAAAACTCAACAAGAACTCGTGAGATAAGTTAGTATAAATCAACTCAAAACCTTAACATTCTCTACTGTAGAAAATCACTAATATTTTAATTAAACATTGCATACTAAATGCCTCTGCATATTTAATACTCCTATCCACAAATAGAAACATTAAACAATCAAACATATGCAAACAAGTATAATCGAAATCTGTCTAAACAGAATAGTCTGTAAAGGGGGAATAAAAACTCATACTTTGCTAACTCCAAAAATTCTGAAAAATTACCACGTGACAAAGAACTCATGCATTCTTACTGTGTAAAAATTTCAGATTTTTATCATGTTTTGACAGTTCACATAAATTCAGGACATAACAGAAAACTTTCTGTTTTCAAACAGCATAAACTTGCAAACTGAGTATGGTAAAGGCTATAATTGGCATTTTATTGAACTAAAAGATAAAAAACATGATTGTTGATAACAGCAAGAAAATCTCAACAAAATAAAATGATGCTCCAAGAAAAACACATATTATGTGACGAATAAAAATATAGTTACGAGTGAGGTTACCGATAATGTTGAAGACGAAAGAGGGGATGCCTTCTGGGGCATCCCCAAGCTTAGACGCTTGAGTGTTCCTTGAATATTACCTTGGGGTGCCTTGGGCATCCCCAATATTAGGGTCTTGCCACTCCTTATTCTCCTCATATCGTTATCTCACCCAAAACTTGAAAACTTCAATCACATAAAACTTAACGGAACTTCGTGAGATAGGTTAGTATGATAAAAAACAAATCATCCACTTAGGTACTGTCAAGACAAGATTCATGATTGGTCTCACATAATTCCTACTGTACTCTATCATTTACACAATTTATATCACTCAATATAAGCTATGGAAACGCTAAAACAAGCAAACTATGCAAACAAAGCAGATTCTGTCAAAAACAGAATAGTCTGTAATGATATGAATTAAAGTCATACTTCTGTAACTCCAAACATTCTGAAAAATTAGGAAAACATAAACAATTTGAAACCTAATAATGTGAAGAAAAAAATTAGAATTTTATCACGTTCCAGTACAAAACAAAAATTCCAGCACTAGACGCAAAAGTTTCTGTTTTTGCACAGAATCAAATCAACAAGTATCCACACTATCCCAAAGGCTTTACTTGGCACATTATTGAAAGAAAACATAAAAGAACATGATTACTACAGTATCTTAATCATGTGGACACACAAAAATAGTAGGGATAAATATTGGGTTGCCTCCCAACAAGCGCTTTTCTTTAATGCCTTTTTAGCTAGGCAAGATGATTCTAATGATGCTCACATAGAAATAAGAATAGGAATTGAAACATATAAGAGAGCATCATGAATCATATGACAAGCACATTTAAGCCTAGCCCACTTCCTATGCATAGGGATTTTGTGAGCAAACAATTTATTGGAGCAAGAATCAACAATTTATTGGAGCATAGGAAGGCAAAACAAGCATAACTTTAAAACTTCCAACACAAAGAGAGGAAACTTGATATTATTGCAACACCTACAAGCATATGATCCTCTCTCATAATAATTTTCAGTAGCATAATGAATGAATTAAACAATATAAGTATCACATAAAGCATTCTTTTCATGATCCATAAGCATAAAAAATTTATTACTCTTCTCGTAAGAAATTTTCTTCTCATTCATAATAGTGGGAGCAAATTCCATGAAATAACTATCATATGATACTTGATTGATATAATCCAATTGAAAATTAAAATCATGATGACAAGTTTCATAGTTATCATTATTCTTTATAGCATACATGTCATCACAATAATCATCATAGATAGCAACTTTGTTATCATAGTCAATTGAAACCTCTTCCAAAATAGTGGAATCATCATTAAATAAAGTCATGACCTCTCCAAATACACTTTCATAATTATTGCCATAATATTCAACACCCTCCAAAATAGTGGGATAATTATTATCTAAAGTTGACACTCTTCCAAACCCACTTTCATCAATACAATCATCATAAATAGGAGGCACGCAATCATCATAATAAATTTGCTCATCAAAAGTAGGGGGACTAAAAAGATCATTTTCATCAAACATAGCATCCCCAAGCTTATGGCTTTGCATATCATCAGTATCATGGATATTCAAATAATTCTTACTAGCAACATTGCAATCATGCTTATCATTCAAAAAAATTATGCCAAACATTTTATTGAATTCTTCTTCTAACACTTTGGCACAATTTTCCGATCCATCATTTTCAAGGAAGACATTACATAGATGAAGTATTTGAGGCAACCTCAATTCCATTTTTTTGTAGTTTCTTTTATAAACCAAACTAGTGATAAAACAAGAAACTAAAAGATTCAATTACAAGATCTAAAGATATACCTTCAAGCACTCACTGATATGTCTCCAACGTATCTATAATTTTTGATTGTTCCATGCTATTATAGTATCAATCTTGGATATTTTTATATGCAATTGTATGCATTTATATATCATTTTTTGGGACTAACCTATTAACCCAGTGCCTAGTGCCAGTTGTTGTTTTCTGCTTGTTTTTGGCTTTTCAGAGAAACAGTACCAAATGAAGTCCAAATGCCACGAAACTTTTTGGAGATTTTTTCTGGACAAAAGAAACCTGGGAAGCTTTGGGAGGAGGCCAGAAGCCTCACGGAGGCTTCCCAAGGCACTAGGGCGCGCCCTAGGGGGGCGCCATGGTACCTTGTGGGGCCCATGTGACTCCATTTGACCAAATTCCACTTTTATAAATTCACAAATATTGGGAAACCCCTAGAGAGCCAGAAGAGAAAACCTTTTCGCTGCCGCAAGCCTCTGTTCTTCCACGATCCCATCTGGAGGCCTTTTCCGGTACTCTGCCGGAGGGGGAATCGATCACGGATGGCTTCTACATCAACCTTGCTGCCCTTCCGATGACGTGTGAGTAGTTTACCATAGACCTACGGGTCCATAGCTAGTAGCTAGATGGCTTCTTATCTCTCTTTGATCTTCAATACAATGTTCTCCTCGATATTCTTGGAGTTATATCCGATGTAATCTTCTTTTGCGGTGTGTTTGTTGGGATCCGATGAATTGTGAGTTTATGATCAGATTATTCATGAGAAATATTTGAGTCTTCTGTCGCTCCATCCCCGTATGGGTGGAGAACCCGTCGCTGTCTCGGCTGTGATACCGGAGGCTCTAGGGAAGTCGGAGGAGAGCTGAACTCTTTTATGCATGATTGTTATAGCTTTGTATTTCTCTCCGATCTATCGGTTTAGTTTGGCCTACTAGATTGATTTATCTTGCAATGCGAGAGGTGCTTTGTGATGGGTTCAATCTTGCGGTGCTCAATCCCAGTGACAGAAAGGGACATGACACGTATTTGTATTGTTGCCATTAAGTATAAAAAGATGGGGTTTATTCATATTGCTTGAATTTGCTTCTCTACATCATGTCATCTTGCTTAAGGCGTTACTCTGTTTCATACTTAATACCCTAGATGCATGCTGGATAGCGGTCGATGGGTGGAGTAATAGTAGTAGATGCAGGCAGGAGTCGGTCTAGTTGTCTCGAACGTGATGCCTATATACATGATCATTGCCATGAATCCGTCATAATTATTTGCTTTTCTATCAATTGCCCAACAGTAATTTGTTTACCCACCGTATGTTTATGTGCTCAAGAGAGAAGCCTCTAGTCAAAACTATGGTCCCCGGGTCTATCTTTATTATATAAAAAACCTAAAAATACCTTGCTGCAATTTATTTAGTTCTATTTTAATTAGTAGTTTAGTTTATCTATTTACCTCGATAAGATTTAATCTTTGCAAATAACTGCTAAGAGGATTGACAACCCTCTTATTTGCGGTGGGTGCAAGTGTTTGCTCTTGTGTGTGCAGGTGCGCTTAACGGAATTTTGCTTGGTTCTTCTACTGGATTGATAACCTTGGTTCTTCACTGAGGGAAATACTTATCTCTACTGTACTGCGTCATCCTCTCCTCTTCGGGGAAATACCAACGCAGACTACAAGTAGCAGGAAGAATTTCTAGTGCCATTGCCGGGGAGACATCATCAAAATTACCAAGTACCTTCGCACAAATTATCATTCACTTGCACTTACTTTATTTACCTTTTAATTACATTTGCCTCTCATTTTCATCTCCCCCACTTCTAAATTTTTTACAAAAACACAAAAATATTTTGTTTGCTTGTTTGCTAGTCTGCTTAAAGTTGCCACTATATCTGATTTTGTCATTGAAAAAGATGAGGATACTAAAATTCCTAAGATAGAAATTCCCTAAAATTTAGACTCAAAATTTTTTGTAGTAGGGAGTGGAAATATCATAGGGAAGAATGTTATTCAAGAGTTCTTTAATTGCATAGGAACTTTGGTTTGTAATGACACCCCAATTCTTAAAAGAACCAACAGTTATGGGGAAGCTATCTCCGCACTCATTCTTAAACTTGAAAGAAGATTTATTCATACCCATCCTTGCAAAGATTGTTTTATGAGTTGCCGGTTATAAATAACCCCAAAGCTAAAAAGATAGCTGCTCTTATCCTTATGAATGAGTTTGATTATATAGTGCGAGAAGCTAGAGAGATCTTTGATTTCTATAATATGAGTCTGGAAAATCCTATGATAGATGAAATTTTATATAATGAGGAATATATGTTGCGATATGTTTTTCATGATCACCATGGTTTTGATGAAAATACAAAAAAGGAAGTTCCTCCCATACATATCATTCAACAAGTTTTTAATGAAATTAATCGTAAATATGCTTGGATTGTAAAGGGGAACCAAGAGGGGTTTGACGAAGGTAGCCTTAATAACCCTAGTATTTTGGTTGATTATGTGTTCCCCATTGTTTTTGAAAAACCTCTTGAAAATCACACACCTAAGGAGTTGGAAACCAAGGATGACAACACTTGAAACTATGCATTATGCCTAGCTAGGGGCATAAAACAATAGCGCTTGTTGGGAGGCAACCCAATGAATAAAATAAATTTTTGCTTTTACCTACTGTTCTTGAGTGTTTGCATGATTAAAGCTTCTGTTATATTATGTTTTATGTTTTAATTAGTATTTGTGCCAAGTAATGCCTTTGGGATGATTTGGAAGATAGTATACTTGATGCTGTTTGGAAAACAGAAAGTTTTGCGTCCAGTGCTGGAATTTTAGTTCTGTGCTGGAGCGTCAGAAAAATCTGAAATTTTTACACAGTATTGGTATATGAATTTCCCACGTTGTCCTAATTTTTGAGAATTTTTGGAGTTACATAAGTATGGATTTTAAATAGATCTTTACAGACTGTTCTGTTTTAGGCAGATTCTGTTTTTATTGCATAGTTTGCTTATTTTGATGAATCTATGGATCATATCAGGGGGTATGAGTCATGAAGAAGTTGGAGTACAGTAGCATTATGCCAATATTAAATATGAATCAATTTACTACAGTACCTAAAGTTTAAGATTTGTTATTTATGCTAACGGATCTCACGAGGTTTCTGTTGAGTTTTGTGTGCTGAAGTTTTCAAGTTTTGGGTGAGACTACGATGGACAAAGGAATAAGGAGTGGCAAGAGCCTAAGCTCATGGATGCCCAAGGCACCCCAAGGTAATATTCAAGGAAGACTCAAGCGTCTAAGCTTGGGGATGCCCCGGAAGGCATCCCCTCTTTCGTCTACAATCTATCGGTAACTCACTTGGAGCTATATTTTTATTCATCACATTATATGTGTTTTACTTGGAGCATCTTGTAAAATAGTTTGTTTGCTTTTTAGTTTGTCACAATCATCTTTGCTGAACACACCTTTTTGAGAGGGACACACATTATTCGTGATTTGTTAGAATACTCTATGTGCTTCACTTATATATTTTGAGCTAGGCAGTTGCTCTAATGCTTCACTTATATCTTTTAGAGCACGGCGGTGATGATATTTGAAAGAAATAGTTGCACTCTCATGCTTCACTTATATCTTTTTGAGAGTCTCATGATAGCAATGGTAATATGCACGGGTTATGAATTTGGTCCTGATATGATTGGCATTCAAGAGGGATATAATAAAAACTTTCATGTAGATCACTGAATATGATAAATTTGATTCCTTGCAATAGTTTTGCGATATTAAGATGGTAATATGTGGGAGGTATTAGTAGATAATTGTGGTTTAGTAAGAATAATTGTGTTAAGGTTTGTGATTCCCGAAGCATGCACGTATGGTCTGTCGTTATGCTAAGAAGTTGGAGCATGAATTATTATTGATTGTCTTCCTTTGTGTGGCGGTCGGGGGCGCGCGATGGTTATCTCCTACCAACCTCCCCCCTAGGGGCATGCATAGTAGTACTTTGCTTCGAGGGCTAATAAACTTTCGCAATAAGTATGTGAGTTCTTTATGACTAATGTGAGTCCATGGATTATACGCACTCTCACTTTTCCGCAATTTGCTAGCCTCTTCGGTACCGTGCATTGCCCTTTCTCACATCGAGAGTTGGTGCAAACTTCGCCGGTTCATCCAAACCCCGTGATATGATAATCTCTATCACACATAAGCCTCTTTATATCTTCCTCAAAACAGCCACCATACCTACCTATCATGGCATTTCCATAGCCATTCCGAGATATATTGCCATGCAACTTCCACCGTTCCGTTTTTATGACACACATCATCATTGTCATATTGCTTTGCATGATCATATAGCTGACATAGTATTTGTGGCCCAGCCACCATTCATCATTTTTATACATGTTACGCTAGCATCATTGCACATCCTGGTACACTGCCAGAGGCATTCATATAGAGTCATATTTTTGTTCTAGTATCGAGTTGTAAGTAAATAGAGGTGTGATGATCATCATTATTAAAGCATTGTCCCAGTGAGGAAAGGATGATGGTGGCTATGATTCCCCCACAAGTCGGGATGAAACTCCGGACGAAAATAAAAAATTAGAAAAAAGAGGTGAAAAACAGCCATGAAAAAAAATTAAAAAAATAAGAAAAAAAATAAAAGAAAAAGAAAAAAATAAATGGTAGAAAAAGAGAGAAGGGGCAATGTTACTATCTTTTTCCACACTTGTGCTTCAGAGTAGCACCATGTTTTTCATATAGAGAGTCTCCTATTTTGTCACTTTCATATACTAGTGGGAATTTTTCATTATAGAACTTGGCTTGTATATTCCGATGATGGGCTTCCTCAAATGCCCGAGGTCTTCATGAGCAAGCAAGTTGGATGCACACCCACTTAGTTTTCATGTTGAGCTTTCATACACTTATAGCTCTTAGTGCATCTGTTGCATGGCAATCCCTACTCCTCGCATTGACATCAATTGATGGGCATCTCCATAGCCCGTTGATTAGCCTCATTGATGTGAGACTTTCTCCATTTTTGACTTCTCCTATTTATCTCTATCACCATACTCTATTCCACCCATAGTGCTATATCCATGGCTTGCGCTTATGTATTGAGTTGGAGTTGAAAAAGCTGAAGCGCGTTAAAAAGTATGAACCAATTGCTTGGCTAAAACCGGGGTTGTTCATGATAAATACTTTGTGTGAAGAAGATGGAGCATGACAGGATTATATGATTTTGTAGGGATAACGTTCTTTAGCATTTTTTATTTTGAAAGACATGATTGTTTGCTAGTATGCCTGAGTATTGATGTCTTTATATCAAATTATAGACTATCGCTTTGAATCATTTGGATCTTATTATTCATACCGTAAGAGAGATATTACATGATGAAACATGATAGGTAGCATTCAACATGAAAAATTCTGTTTTTATTATTTACCTACTCAAGGACGAGCAGGAATTAAGCTTGGGGATGCTTATTACGTCTCCAACGTATCTATAATTTTTGATTGTTCCATGCTATTATAGTATCAATCTTGGATGTTTTTATATGCAATTGTATGCATTTATATATCATTTTTTGGGACTAACCTATTAACCCAGTGCCTAGTGCCAGTTGCTATTTTCTGCTTGTTTTTGGCTTTTCAGAGAAACAGTACCAAATGAAGTCCAAATGCCATGAAACTTTTTGGAGATTTTTTTCTGGACAAAAGAAACCTGGGAAGCTTCGGGAGGAGGCCAGAAGCCTCACAGAGGCTTCACAAGGCACTAGGGCGCGCCCAGGGGGGCGCGCCGTGGTACCTTGTGGGGCCCACATGACTCCGTTTGACCTAATTCCACTTCTAAAATTCACAAATATTGGGAAACCCCTAGAGAGCCAGAAGAGAAAACCTTTCCGCCGCCGCAAGCCTCTGTTCTTCCACGATCCCATCTGGAGGCCTTTTCCGGTACTCTGCCGGAGGGGGAATCGATCACGGAGGGCTTCTACATCAACCTTGCTGCCCTTCCGATGATGTGTGAGTAGTTTACCACAGACCTACGGGTCCATAGCTAGTAGCAAGATGGCTTCTTCTCTCTCTTTGATCTTCAATACAATGTTCTCCTCGATGTTCTTGGAGTTATATCCGATGTAATCTTCTTTTGCGGTGTGTTTGTTGGGATCCGATGAATTGTGAGTTTATGATCAGATTATTCATGAGAAATATTTGAGTCTTCTCTAAACTCTTTTATGCATGATTGTTATAGCTTTGTATTTCTCTCCGATCTATCGGTTTAGTTTGGCCTACTAGATTGATTTATCTTGCAATGGGAGAGGTGCTTTGTGATGGGTTCAATCTTGCGGTGCTCAATCCCAGTGACAGAAAGGGACATGACATGTATTTGTATTGTTGCCATTAAGGATAAAAAGATGGGGTTTATTCATATTGCTTGAATTTGCTTCTCTACATCATGTCATCTTGCTTAAGGCATTACTCTGTTTCATACTTAATACCCTAGATGCATGCTAGATAACAGTCGATGGGTGGAGTAATAGTAGTAGATGCAGGCAGGAGTCGGTCTACTTGTCTCGGACGTGATGCCTATATACATGATCATTGCCATGAATCCGTCATAATTATTTGCTTTTCTATCAATTGCCCAACAGTAATTTGTTTACCCACCGTATGTTTATGTGCTCAAGAGAGAAGCCTCTAGTGAAAACTATGGTCCCTGGGTCTATCTTTATTATATAAAAACCTAAAAATACCTTGCTGCAATTTATTTTAATTAGTAGTTTAGTTTATCTATTTACCTCGGTAAGATTTAATCCTTGCAAATAACTGCTAAGAGGATTGACAACCCTCTTATTTGCGTTGGGTGCAAGTGTTTGCTCTTGTGTGTGCAGGTGCGCTTAATGGAATTTTGCTTGGTTCTCCTACTGGATTGATAAACTTGGTTCTTAACTGAGGGAAATACTTATCTCTACTGTACTGCATCATCCTCTCCTCTTCGGGGAAATACCAACACAGACTACAAGTAGCACTCACCTCCCCGGCAACGGCGCCAGAAAAGAGCTTGATGTCTACTACACAACCTTATTCTTGTAGACTCTGTTGGGCCTCCAAGCGCAGAGTTTTGTAGGACAGCAACAAATTTCCCTCAAGTGGATGACCTAAGGTTTATCAATCCGTGGGAGGTGTAGGATGAAGATGGTCTCTCTCAAATAACCCTGCAATCAAATACAAGCAATCTATTGTGTCCCCAACACACCCAATACAATGGTAAATTGTATAGGTGCACTAGTTCGGCAAAGAGATGGTGATACAAGTGTAGTATGGATAGTAGATATACGGTTTTGTAATCTGAAATAATAAAAACAGCAAGGTAGCTAGTAACAAACATGAGCAAAAACGGTATTGCAATGCTTGAAAACAAGGCCTAGGGTTCATACTTTCACTAGTGCAATCTCTCAACAATGCTAACATAATTGAATCATATAACAATCCCTCAACGTGCGACAAAGAATCAGTCCAAATTTCTTATCTAGCGAAGAACATAAGATGAAATTGTTGTAGGGTACGAAACCACCTCAAAGTTATCTTTTCCGATCAATCTATTGAGCCATCCCTATAAGTGTCACAAACATCCCTAGAGTTCGTACTAGAATAACACCATATGATACGCATCAATTAACTCTAATTTCACCTAGATACTCCAATGTCACCGCAAGTATCCGTGAGTTAACTATTCGATAGGCATCAAACAACTTCAGATTCATAATATTCAATCCACACAAAGAACTTCAAAGAGTACCCCCAAAGTTTCTATCGGAGAAAGGAGGATGAAAACGTGTATCTACCTATGTGCCTAGATTACTCCAAGATCACGGGAATCCACTAGTTGATTACCAAAACATACATCAAGTGATTCAATAGAATACCCCATTATCACCACGGGTATCCACATGCAAGACATACATCAAGTGTTCTCAAATCCAAAGTATTCAATCCGACAATAATGAAACCTTAAAGGAAAAGACTCAATTCATCACAAGAAGATAGAGAGGGAAGAAACACCATATGATCCAACTATATTAACAAAGCTTGCGGTATGTCAAGATCGTGCAAAATCAAAAATACGAGAGAGAGAGAGAGATCAAACACATAGCTACTGGTACATACCCTCAGCCCCGAGGATGAACTACTCCCTCCTCGTCATGGAGACCGCCGGGATGATGAAGATGGCCTCCGATGATGATTCTCCCTCTGGCAGAGTGCCGGAACAGGGCTCCGGATGAGATCGCTTCGGTTCAGAGGCTTGCGGCGGCGACGTGGGAGTTCTAGGTTTCTTTTCAGGGTTTCTGGCATTTATAGGATTTTTCAGCGTTGGATTTACGCCAGGGGGGCCCACAAGGGAGCGACAAGCTCGGAGGGGGGGCGCCCTAGGGGGGTGGGCGCACCCCCCAGGCTTGTCGTGCCCTCGTGGCTCTTCTGGCACTTCCTCGAAGCTCCAGGGGTCTCTTTTTGTCCATAAAAATCAGCGTAAATTTTTAGCCCAATCCGAGAACTTGTATTTCTTCACAAAAAACAACACCAGGGTAGTTCTGCTGAAAACAGCGCCAGTCCGGGTTAGTTCCGTTCAAATCATACAAAAACCATATAAAATTGTTGTAAACATGGCATGAATACTTCATAAATTATAGATACATTGGAGATGTATCAAGGACTTGATCTTTGACATCGTCCCCTTCCGTAGCGGCTACCATGCATTGCTCGGTCGTACTGCATTTGCCCGCTTCAACACGGTGCCGCACTACGCTTACCTGAAGCTCAAGATGCCGGGGCCCACGGTATCATCACCATTAACGGCAACACGGAGACCTCCCTCCGCATAGAGGAGCAGACAGCGGCCTTTACAGCTGATTTCCAGGCAACCAAGGAAGCTGCCCGACGTACAGCTCGGCAGGCTCTGTTAAGTTCCTCAAAGCGCATATGTACCGTCACCTCGGCCCCTAACCAGACTCGCGTCAATCCCAAATAGGGATGAGTGCCCCCCGGTTCCTCTCTCTTGGTAGCAGACTACGTGCCTCGGGTACATAATTTTGCACTTCAAATCCCAAGGGAGACTGGGGGCACATTTATAAAAGGGTGTACTATCTCGAGGACCCGCAACCTGGTTATCTCTTCGGCCACATAAAGGCCAACCAGGACCTACATCTCGGTAGCGTCAAGCAGCCACACTCCAGCGCCAGCCTCATCAGGGGCCCCGCTTCTCGGATGCGTTCAGCGTAGTCAAAGCGGAGTAGCCGACAGTATTCACCAAGCCTTGGATTAGACAAGGGATAGCTATTCAACAGCATGGAGGTGCAGACGTGCGACAGGGAAGGGACGAGGGACAATCCCCGCTTTTTAAAGCCCTGTACCAAATACCTCTCCTTCTTTCCTTTTTACATGCTCTCTGTATCTTGTGAGGATCCTCCTTATATCAGCTCGGCATCTATGGCTAAGCCCTTATGACTGAAAGAACGGTCCTTTTTTCGGTCTCCACACAAAATTACATGTCATTTTTTTCTGTTTTTTGCCTTGTAGCAATGTGGATATCGTTAGAAATATACAGATGAGTCCGGCTTTCGACCGGGGGCTCGGATATGAAATCGAGCCTATGTTTAAGTCCGATATCTGTTCGGCATCTTGGATATTGCATTATATGCATCAGTTTCGAATCGTGATTTTGGTCAACGATTGGGTTGCCCGGCTCCTGTGCTTGCCTCCTACGTTCTGCTCTGCTCGGCTAGGAGCGCAAAGGGAGCACCACTGCGATTGTACTTCCAGCTCGGCCTGGTTAAGCGCTGATATGTCTCCATCGTACCTATAATTTTTGATTGTTTCATGCCAATATTCTACAACTTTCACATACTTTTGGCAACAATTTATATGATTTTCTTGGACTAACATATTGATCCAGTGCCCAGTGCCAGTTCCTATTTGTTGCATGTTTTTTGTTTCGCAGAAAATCCGTATAAAACGAAGTCCAAACGCGACAAAAATTTACGGAGATTTATTTTGGAATATATGTGATTTTTGGGAAAAACAATCAACGCGAGATGATGCCCGAGGGGGCCAAAAGCTCAGAGGGCGTGCCCCTACCCTGGGCGCGCCTGGCAGGCTTGTGGCGCCCCTGTATGGCAGTTAGGGCCCTTCTTCTGCCGCAAGAAATATAATATCCGAAAGAAAATCCCCTCAAAATTTCAGCCCAATCGGAGTTACGGATCTCCAGGAATATAAGAAACAGTTTTCGGCCAGAAAACAGGAACGCGAAACAGAAGAGAACAGAGAGAGAGATCCAATCTCGGAGGAGCTCTTCCCCTCCGGGAGCTATGGCGGCCTGTTGGAAATATGCCCTAGAGGCAATAATAAAATGGTTATTATTATATTTCCTTGTTCATGATAATCGTTTATTATCCATGCTATAATTGTATTGGTTGGAAATACAAATACATGTGTGGATACGTAGACAACAACATGTCCCTAGTGAGCCTCTACCGGACTAGCTCGTTGATCAAAGATGGCCATGGTTTCTGGGTCATAGACATGAGTTGTCATTTGATAACGGGATCACATCATTAGGAGAATGATGTGATGGACAAGACCCAAACTATGAACGTAGCATATGATCGTGTCAAGGTTATTGCTATCGTTTTCCGCATGTCAAGTATCTGTTCCTATGACCATGAGATCATGCAACTCACTGACACCGGAGGAGTACCTTGTGTGTATCAAACGTCGCAACGTAACTGGGTGACTATAAAGATGCTCTACAGGTATCTCCGAGGGTGTCTGTTGAGTTGGCATGGATCAAGACTGGGATTTGTCACTCCGTATGACGGAGAGGTATCTCAGGGCCCACTCAGTAATACAGCATCACGATAAGCTTGCAAGCAATGTCACTAAAGAGTTAGCCACGGGATCTTGTATTACGGAACGAGTAAAGAGACTTGCCAGTAACGAGATTGAACTAGGTATGGAGATACCGACGATCGAATCTCGGGCAAGTAACATACCGATGGATAAAGGGAACTGCATACGGGATTGACTGAATCCTGACATCGAGGTTCGACCGATAAAGATCTTCGTAGAATATGTAGGAACTAATATGGACATCCAGGTCCCGCTATTGGTTATTGACCGGAGAGGAGTCTCGGTCATGTCTGCATATTCCCGAACCCGTAGGGTCACACACTTAACGTTCGGTAGCGCTAGGGTAGTATTGAGATATTAATAGTGGAAAGTCCGAAGGTTGTTCGGAGTCCCGGATGGGATCTGGAACATCACGAGGAGCTCTGGAATAGTCCGGAGGTAAAGATTCATATATGGAAAGTTGTTATCGGGGTTCCGGAAAAAGTTCGAGTTTTTTCGGTATTGTACCGGGAAGGTTCTAGAAGGTTCCGGAGTGGGGCCCACCTGCATGTGGGACCCACATGAACGTGGGTAGTGGGGAAAGTCCCCACAACCCTGGTCTAGGCGCACCAAGATCCCCCCTTAAAAGGAATAGTATCATATCCCAAAGGGATAAGATCAGGATCCCTAAAAAGGGGGATAGTGATCGGTGGGGAAGGAAAGGAGGGATTTCCTTCCTCCCCCTTTGGCCAACGACCCTAGGGACTTGGAGGGCAAGCCACCAGCCCCCTCCATGCTTATATAAAGGTGGGGAGGCGTTGGGGGCAGCCACCCCTTGGACCCTTGCCCGTTACCTCTCCCGACTCCTCCCACGTTTCACCGGTACGCGCTTGGCGAAGCCCTGCCGGAATTCCGCTGCCACCACCACCACCATACCGTCGTGTTGGTCCCGATCTCATCTACCCCCTCTCTCTTGTTTGCTGGATCAAGAAGGAGAGGACGCCGCCGAGCCGTACGTGTGCTAAACTCGAAGGTGCCGTCCGTTCGGCACTTGATCGGGAGTTCGTGGACGGATCGTGATTGGATCGCGAAGACGTTCGACTACATCAACCGCATTTCTTAACACTTCCGCTTAGCGATCTACAAGGGTATGTAGATGCAATCTCTCCTCTCATAGATGTTCATCTCCTAGATCGATCTTGGTGAGCGTAGGAAAAATTTTGTTTCCCATGCAACGTTCCCCAACAGTGGTATCAGAGCTAGGTCTTTGCATAGATGACATCACGAGTAGAACACAAAGGAGTTTGTGGGCGTTGATATTTAGATTGCTTCCTTCCTTAGTCTTTTCTTGATTCAGCGGTATTGTGGGATGAAGCGGCCCGGACCAACTTTACATGTCCACGTACATGAGACCGGTTCCATCGACTGACATGCGACTTTGTTGCATAAGATGGCTGGCGGGTGTCTGTCTCTCCCACCTTAGTTGAATCAGATTCAACGAAGGCGGTCCTTGTAGAAGGTTAAATAGCAACTTGCATATCATCGTGGTGGTATTGCGTAGGTAAGAATCGTTCTTGCTAGATACCCATAGCAGCCACGTAAAACATGCAACAACAAATTAGAGGACGTCTAACTTGTTTTTGCAGGGTATGTTGTGATATGATATGGCCAAAGACATGATGAAATATATTTGATGTATGAGATGATCATGTTTTGTAATAGTTTATCTCGACTTGCATGTCGATGAATACGGCAACCGGCAGGAGCCATAGGGTTGTCTTTAATTATTGTATGACTTGCGTGTCAATAATTAAGCGCTATGTAATGCTTTACTTTATCGCTAAACGGTAGCAATAGTAGTAGAAGCATGGTGGGCGTGACAACCCCGATGGTGACGCGATGATGGAGATCATGGTGTCATGCCGGTGACGATGGAGATCATGCCGGTGCTTTGGAGATGGAGATCAAAAGCACAAGTTCATGGCCATATCATGTCACTTATGATTTGCATGTGATGTTAATCCTTTTATGCATCTTATTTTGCTTAGGACGACGGTAGCATTTTAAGGTGATCCCTCTCTAAAATTTCAAGATAAAATTGTGTTCTCCCCAAGTGTGCACCATTGCGAAAGTTCGTCGTTTCGAAGCACCACGTGATGATCGGGTGTGATAGACTCTACGTTCACATACAACGGGTGCAAGCCAGTTTTGCACATGCGGAACACTTGGGTTAAACTTGACGAGCCTAGCATGTACAGACATGGCCTCGGAACACAAGAGACCGAAAGGTCGAACATGAGTCATATAGTAGATATGATCAACATGGAGATGTTCACCATTGAAACCACCTCATCTCACGTGATGATCGGACTTGGGTTGGTGAATTTGGATCATGTTACACTCGGACGACCGGAGGGATGTCGATTTGAGTGGGAGTTCTTAAGTAATATGATTAATTGAACTCTTTATCATGAACAATAGTCTAAACTATCTTTGCAAATTATGTTGTAGATCAATGGCTCGCGCAGTAGCTCCCCTGAATTTCAATGCGTTCCTAGAGAAAGCTAAGCTGAAAGATGATGGAAGTAACTTTGTAGACTGGGCCCGTAATATAAGGATTATCCTCATGGCTGCCCAAAAGGCTTATGTCCTTGATGCACCGCTTGGTGAGCAACCCCCTCCGGCGTCTGTGGACGTTATGAACGCCTGGCAGGCACGTGTTGATGACTACTCAATAGTTCAGTGCGCCATGTTGTATGGCTTAGAACCGGGACTTCAAAGGCATTTTGAATGTCATGGAGCATATGAGATGTTCCAGGAGTTGAATTTTATTTTTGAGTAGAATGCCCGGATCGAGAGGTATGAGACCTCCGATAAGTTCTATGCTTGCAAGATGGAGGAGAACGGGTCTGTCAGTGAACACATACTCAAAATGTCTGGGTATTACAACCGTCTGGCTGAGTTGGGAGTTGTGCTCCCGCCAGAGGTGATCATTGACAGAGTTCTTCAATTGCTACCACCTAGCTACAAGAGCTTTGTGTTGAACTATAACATGCAAGGGATGAACAAGTCAGTCGCCGAGCTGTTTGCGATGCTGAAATTCGCTGAGTCAGACATCCAGAAGGAGCATCAAGTGTTGATGGTCAATAAAACCACTAGTTTCAAGAAGAATGGCAAGGGCAAGAAGGGAAACTGCAAGAAGAGTGGCAAAGTAGTTGCCCCTCCCGTGAAGAAACCCAAGGCTGGGCCCAAGCCGGAAACTGAGTGCTTCTATTGCAAGGGAACTGGCCACTGGAAGCGGAATTGCCCCAAGTATCTGGCCGACAAGAAGGGGGGCAACGCCAAACAAGGTATATATGATATACATGTTATTGATGTGTACCTTACCAACTCTCGTTGTAGTGCCTGGGTATTTGATACCGGTGCGGTTGCTCACATTTGTAACTCAAAGCAGGAACTGCGGAATAGACGGAGGCTGGCGAAGGACGAAGTGACGATGCGCGTGGGAAATGATTCCAAGGTTGATTTGATCGCCGTCGGCACGCTCGCTCTTCGATTACCATCGGGATTAGTGATGAACCTGAATAATTGTTATTTAGTGCCTGCGTTGAGCATGAACATTATATCTGGATCATGGGTAATATCTTTTATGGTCATGCACCCATTGTGAGGGGTTTATTCTTATTGAATCTCGATAGTGATGATACACATGTTCATAATATTGATGCCAAAAGATGTAGAGTTGATAATGATAGTACCACTTTCTTATGGCACTGCCGCTTAGGTCATATTGGTGTAAAACGCATGAAGAAACTCCATGCTGATGGATTTTTGGAGTCACTTGATTTTGAATCACTTGACACATGCGAACCATGCCTCATGGACAAGATGACTAAGACCCCGTTCTCCGGAACAATGGAACGGGCAAGTGACTTGTTGGAAATCATACATACTGATGTGTGCGGTCCAATGAGCATTGAGGCGCGCGGTGGATATCGTTACTTTCTCACCTTCACCGACGATTTGAGTAGATATGGGTATGTTTACTTAATGAAACACAAGTCTGAAACGTTTGAAAAGTTCAAGCAATTTCAGAGTGAAGTTGAGAATCATCGTAACAAGAAGATCAAATTCCTACGATCTGATCAAGGAGGAGAATATCTGAGTTATGAGTTTGGCAGTCACTTAAGACAACGTGGAATTGTTTCACAGTTGACGCCACCTGGAACACCACAGCGTAATGGTGTGTCCGAACGTCGTAATCGAACCTTATTAGATATGGTGCGTTCTATGATGTCTCTTGCCGATCTGCCACTATCATTTTGGGGTTATGCATTAGAGACAGCTGCATTCACTTTAAATAGGGCACCATCTAAGTCCGTTGAGACAACACCGTATGAACTGTGGTTTGGCAAGAAACCAAAGTTGTCGTTTCTTAAAGTTTGGGGATGCGATGCTTATGTCAAAAAGCTTCAGCCAGAAAAGCTGGAACCCAAAGCGGACAAATGCGTCTTCATAGGATACCCAAAAGAGACGGTTGGGTATACCTTCTATCTCAGATCCGAAGGCAAAGTGTTTGCCGCTAAGAACGGGTCCTTTCTCGAGAAAGAGTTTCTCTCGAAAGAATTGAGTAGGAGGAAGATAGAACTTGATGAGGTTGTTGAACCTTTACTTCAACCAGAGAGTAGCACTGCGTAGAAAGATGTTTCTGTGGAACCTACGTCAGTTGAAGAGGAAGCTGATGATGGTGATCATGAAGCTTCGGATCAAGTTACTATCGAACCTCGTAGGTCGACAAGGATACGTACTGCTCCTGAGTGGTACGGTAACCCTGTCTTAAAGGTCATGTTGTTGGACAACGATGAACCTACGAGCTATGGAGAAGCGATGGTGGGCCCGGATTCCGACAAATGGTTAGAGGCCATGAAATCCGAGATGGGATCCATGTATGAAAACAAAGTATGGACTTTGGAAGTATTACCTGAAGGGCGAAAGGCCATTCAGAATAAATGGATCTTCAAGAAGAAGACGGACGTAGACGGTAATGTCCCCGTCTATAAAGCTCTACTTGTGGCAAAGGGTTTTTCACAAGTTCAAGGAGTTGACTATGATGAGACTTTCTCACCCGTAGCGATGCTTAAGTCCGTCAGAATCATGTTAGCAATAGCTGCATTTTTCGATTATGAAATTTGGCAGATGGATGTCAAAACAGTGTTCCTTAACGGTTTTCTTAAGGAAGAGTTGTATATGATGCAACTAGAAGGTTTTGTCGATCCAGAGAATGCTGACAAAGTTTGCAAACTCCAGCGATCCATTTATGGACTGGTGCAAGCGTCTCGGAGTTGGAATCTTCGCTTTGATGAGGTGATCAAAGCGTTTGGGTTTATACAAGTTTACGGAGAAGCTTGTATTTACAAGAAAGTGAGTGGGAGCTCTATAGCATTTCTGATATTATATGTGGATGACATATTGCTGATTGGAAACAATATAGAACTTTTGGAAAGCGTGAAGGAATATTTGAACAAGAGTTTTTCAATGAAGGACCTAGGAGAAGCTGCTTTCATATTAGGCATCAAAATCTATAGAGATAGATCAAGACGCTTAAAAGGACTTTCACAGAGCACATACCTTGATAAAGTTTTGAAGAAGTTCAAAATGGATCAGTCCAAAAAGGGGTTCTTGCCTGTTTTGCAAGGTGTGAAGTTGAGTAAGACTCAATGCCCAGCGACTACAGAGGATAGAGAAAAGATGAGTGTCATCCCCTATGCTTCTTCCATATGCTCTATCATGTATGCGATGCTGTTCACAAGACCAGATGTCAGCCTTGCCATAAGTATGGCCGGAAGGTTTCAAAGTGATCCAGGAGTGGAACACTGGACAACGGTCAAGAATATCCTTAAGTACCTGAAAAGGACTAAGGAAATGTTTCTCGTTTATGGAGGTGATCAAGAGCTCATCGTAAAGGGTTACGTCGATGCAAGCTTTGACACTGATCCGGATGACTCTAAGTCTCAAACCGGATACGTATATATTCTAAATGGGGGAGCGGTAAGCTGGTGCAGTTCCAAGCAAAGCATGGTAGCTGATTCTACATGCGAAGTGGAGTACATAGCTGCCTCGGAGGCGGCAAAGGAAGGTGTCTGGATGAAGCAGTTCATGACAGATCTTGGAGTTGTGCCCAGTGCACTGGACCCGATGACTTTGTTCTGTGACAACACTGGTGCCATTGCTCTAGCCAAGGAACCAAGGTTTCACAAGAGGACCAGACACATAACGCGACGCTTCAATTCCATCCGCGATGCGATCAAGGAGGAGGACATAAACATTTGCAAAGTGCACACGGATCTGAATGTTGCAGATCCGTTGACTAAACCTCTTCCACGGGCAAAACATGATCAACACCAGAACTCTATGGGTGTTGGATTTATAACCATGTAATGCTAGATTATTGACTCTAGTGCAACTGGGAGACTGTTGGAAATATGCCCTAGAGGCAATAATAAAATGGTTATTATTATATTTCCTTGTTCATGATAATCGTTTATTATCCATGCTATAATTGTATTGGTTGGAAACACAAATACATGTGTGGATACGTAGACAACAACATGTCCCTAGTGAGCCTCTACCGGACTAGCTCGTTGATCCAAGATGGCCATGGTTTCCAGGTCATAGACATGAGTTGTCATTTGATAACGGGATCACATCATTAGGAGAATGATGTGATGGACAAGACCCAAACTATGAACGTAGCATATGATCGTGTCAAGTTTATTGCTATCATTTTCCGCATGTCAAGTATCTGTTCCTATGACCATGAGATCATGACTCACTGACACCGGAGGAGTACCTTGTGTGTATCAAACATCGCAACGTAACTGGGTGACTATAAAGATGCTCTACAGGTATCTCCGAGGGTGTCTGTTGAGTTGGCATGGATCAAGACTGGGATTTGTCACTCCGTATGACGGAGAGGTATCTCAGGGCCCACTCGGTAATACAGCATCACGATAAGCTTGCAAGCAATGTGACTAAAGAGTTAGCCACGGGATCTTGTATTATGGAACGAGTAAAGAGACTTGCTGTTAACGAGATTGAACTAGGTATGGAGATACCGACGATCGAATCTCGGGCAAGTAACATACCGATGGATAAAGGGAACTGCATACGGGATTGACTGAATCCTGACATCGAGGTTCGACCGATAAAGATCTTCGTAGAATATGTAGGAACTAATATGGACATCCAGGTCCCGTTATTGGTTATTGACCGGAGAGGAGTCTCGGTCATGTCTCCATATTCACGAACCCGTAGGGTCGCACACTTAACGTTCGGTAGCGCTAGGGTAGTATTGAGATATTAATAGTGGAAAGTCCGAAGTTTGTTCGGAGTCCCGGATGGGATCCGGAACATCACGAGGAGCTCCGGAATAGTTCGGAGGTAAAGATTCATATATGGAAAGTTGTTATCGGGGTTCCGGAAAAAGTTCGAGTTTTTTTGGTATTGTACCGGGAAGGTTCTAGAAGGTTCCAGAGTGGGGCCCACCTGCATGGGGGACCCACATGAACGTGGTTAGTGGGGAAAGTCCCCACAACCCTGGTCTAGGCGCACCAAGATCCTCCCTTAAAAGGAATAGTATCATATCCCAAAGGGATAAGATCAGGATCCCAAAAAAGGGGGATAGTGATCGGTGGGGAAGGAAAGGTGGGATTTCCTTCCTCCCCCTTTGGCCAACGACCCTAGGGCCTTGGAGGGCAAGCCACCAGCCCCCTCCACGCCTATATAAAGGTGGGGAGGCGTTGGGGGCAGCCACCCCTTCGACCCTTGCCCGTTACCTCTCCCGACTCCTCCCACGTTTCACCGGTACGCGCATGGCGAAGCCCTGCCGGAATTCCGCTGCCACCACCACCACCATACCGTCGTGTTGGTCCCGATCTCATCTACCCCCTCTCTCTTGCTTGCTGGATCAAGAAGGAGAGGACGCCGCCGAGCTGCACGTGTGCTAAACTCGGAGGTGCCGTCCGTTCGGCACTTGATCGGGAGTTCGTGGACGGATCGTGATTGGATCGCGAAGACGTTCGACTACATCAACCGCGTTTCTTAACGCTTCCGCTTAGCGATCTACAAGGGTATGTAGATGCAATCTCTCCTCTCGTAGATGTTCATCTCCTAGATCGATCTTGGTGAGCGTAGGAAAAATTTTGTTTCCCACGCAATGTTCCCCAACACAGCCATGGACCAGAGGGGGAACTCTCCTCCCATCTAGGGGGGGGGGCAAGGAAGAAGAAGAAGGAGGGGGGCTCTCTCCCCCTCTCTCCCGGTGGCGCCGGACCGCCGCCGGGGCAATCATCGTGATGGCGATCTACACCAACAACTTCGCCGCCGTCAACACCAACTCTCTCCCCCTCTATGTAGTGGTGTAACACCTCTTCTCCCCGCTGTAATCTCTACTTAAACATGGTGCTTAATGCTACATATTATTATCCAATGATGTGTTGCCATCCTATGATGTTTGAGTAGATTCTTTTTGTCCTATGGGTTGATTGATGATCGTGATTGGTTTGAGTTGTATGTTTTATTTTGGTGCTATCGTATGGTGCCCTCCGTGTCGCGCAAGCATGAGAGATTCCCGCTGTAGGGTTTGCAATACATTCATAATTCTCTTATAGTGGGCGGCTAGAGTGACAGAAGCTTACACCCGAGTAAGGGGGTTGTTGCGTATGGGAGTAAAGAGGACTTGTTACTTAATGCTATGGTTGGGTTTTACCTTAATGATCTTTAGTAGTTGCGGATGCTTGCTAGAGTTCCAATCATAAGTGCATATGATCCAAGTACGGAAAGTAGGTTAGCTCATGCCTCTTCCTCATATAAAATTGCAATAATGATTACCGGTCTAGTTATCGATTGCCTAGGGACAAATCCTTCTCTTGTGTTACAAAAGCTTTCTACTAAACAACTAACTTTTATTATCTTGCAAATTACTCTTTGTTTTATTCTTGCTAAGTACTTCTAGTTTTATTCTTGCAAACTTATCCTATTACACCTACAAGTAGTTTTATTCTTGTTCTAGGTAAAGCAAACGTTAAGTGTGCGTAGAGTTGTATCGGTGGTCGATAGAACTTGAAGGGAATATTGATTCTACCTTTAGCTCCTCGTTGGGTTTGACACTCTTATTTATCGAGAAAGGCTACAACTGATCCCCTATACTTGTGGGTTATCAAGACCTTTTTCTGGCACCGTTGCCGGGGAACAATAGCGTGGGGTTGATATTCTCGTGTGTGCTTGTTTGCTTTATCACTAAGTAGATTTTATTTTCTGTTCTAAGTTGTTTTATATCTTTAGTTATGCATATGGAACACGAAATACCAAAAAAATTAGTTGTACTTGCTACTCATGGAGATGGGGAACATCCTAAAACCCTCGATGTTGGTTATGTGAAAAATATTAAACACTACTTTGATAATCCTGATAAATCCCCATTCAACTTGATAATGGGAGATACTTTGGATCAACGAGAATACTTTAGGGATTATCGCTTGTCTCAAAAAGGGAAACTCTTATGGGATCAAATTGATTATTTGCATTGGTATGCTCAGAATTTATGCTTAAGATATGATTGTACTTGTTGCTCTAAGATTAAGGCTCCACACCTTCCCTTTTCATGTGAATTTAATGATAATGAAACCTTGGCTTCTTATGCTAACGGT
Source organism: Elymus sibiricus (assembly GCA_039707655.1). NCBI lineage: Eukaryota > Viridiplantae > Streptophyta > Magnoliopsida > Poales > Poaceae > Elymus > Elymus sibiricus. The sequence continues at coordinate 335,343,878 of CM077674.1, read as the reverse complement.
GTATATGATTACTATGATGTGGAACAAATAGAAAAATTTGTTGCTTTTAAGGGTGCTTATGAAATTGAGTCTTTGTTTGAAAAGTATGAAGATTGTGATGATGCTCTTTATAGATCTGAAATTTGGCTATACTTAAATATTGCTCTGAGAATTATGAATACAATGCCTATATTGATGAAGTTATTGAGAAAGTCTCCGCTGTCCGAGAAGAGACTAATATTTTGCAGGAATCTATGGAAGAAGAAATTGTTGAAACTGTGAGCTCATTAGATGAAAAAGGAGGAGAGTGAAGAACAAAGGGAGGAAGAGCGGATTGATCACCTGTGCCCACCTTCTGATGAGAGTAACTCTTTATCTCATACATTGTTTAATTTCCCTTCGTGCTTACCAAAGGATGAATGCTATTGCTATGATCCCTTGGATTCATTTGAAATATCCCTTTTTGATGAAATTCATGCTTGCTATGCTTGTGGCCATGATGCCAATATGAATGATGCTTATGGAGATGAACTTGCTATAGTTCCTTATGTTAAACATGAAATTGTTGCTATTGCACCCACACATGATAGTCCTATTATCTTTTTAAATTCTCCCAACTACACTATATCGGAGAAGTTTGCGCTTATTAAGGATTATATTGATGGGTTGCGTTTTACTATTACACATGATGATTTTGATGAATACAATATGCATGTGCTTGCTGCTCCTACTTGCAATGAGAGAGGAACTACATCTCCGCCTCTCTATGATAAAATTGCAAGAAACTACTTATGCTATGTGTCGGCCTTTATTATGTGTGCATGAATTGTTATTTTATGACATGCCGATGCATAGGAAGAGAGTTAGACTCCGTTGTTTCATGATATATGTTGCTTTGTGCTCACTATTAAATTACAAATCATTGTTAATTAAGATTGGCTTTGATATACCTTGGGATCCGGGTGGATCAATTACTTGAGCACTATATGCCTAGCTTAATGGCTTTAAAGAAAGCGCTGCCTGGGAGACAACCCGGAAGTTTTAAAGAGTCATTTTATTCTGTTGTGTGCTTTTAAAAAAGTTTAAAAACAAAAAATATAGAGGGGAACCTAAAACTTTTCACAAAGAAAAGTGAAAGTGAGAAAGACGAACACCGTTGAAGTGGGGGACGTCCTTGAACTTTTCAACAAAAATAATTATCCCCTTGTACAAATCCATTGTATTATCAAAATAATGTGCCAAGATTTACCTTTAGGATGTTTAAATTGCTTGTTTGGTGTGTGCTGTGAAAAAATAGAAACTTTTGCTGTAGTGTTTGAATTTCTATATTTTACTGGAACATGAAAAAATTCTGAAATTTTTACACAGTACTGCTATGCAAATTAGTTATTTTGTCCTAATTGTTCAGAATGTTTGGAGTTACAAAAGTATATGTTTCATTTGCATCTTTACAGACTGTCCTGTTTTCACAGATTGCTGTTATAGTTTCTTTATTTGCGTATGTTTGAAATCTTATTGAGCCCCATTGATTTGGGAGCCATAGAATTGTGATAGCATACAGTGGGTAATGTTTGATTATAATTATACAATAATGTTATAGCAGGACATGATGGGATTTGATGTTATATGTACTAACCCCTCTAATAAAAAGTTTGGTTAAGTTTTGTGTGAATGAAGTGTTCGAAGATCGAGGAGGTATCGATATGAGGAGAATAAGGAGAGGCAAGAGTTCAAGCTTGGGGATGCCCAAGGAACCCCAATTAAATATTCAAGGAGACTCAAGCGTCTAAGCTTGGGGATGCCCCGGAAGGCATCCCATCTTTCTTCAACAATTATCGGTATGTCTTGGTTTTTGTTTTGCTCACATGATATGCGTAAATTCTTGGAGCGTCGTGTGAATTTTATTTTTATTTTAATAATGCACCATGCTGGTATGAGATAGTTCTTGGTTAATTTATAGAATGCTCTTTGCACTTCACTTATATCTTTTGAGTATGGCTTTATAGAATGCTTCATGTGCTTCACTTATATCATTTGAAGTTTGGATGCCTGTTTCTCTACATATAGAAAACCGTTATTTGTAGAATGCGATTTTGCTTCGCTTATATTTATTAGAGTGTGGTCTTTTGTAGAAAGAATTAAACTCTCATGCTTCACTTATATCTATTTAGAGAGTCAACAGGAATTGGTCATTCACATGGTTAGTCATAAAATCCTACATAAAACTTGTAGATCACTGAATATGATAAGTTTGATTCCTTGCAATAGTTTTGCGATATTAAGATGGTGATATGTGGGAGGTACTAGTGAATGATTGTGGTTTACTAAGAATATTGGTGTTAAGGTTTGTGATTGCCGAAGCATGCACGTATGGTCTGTCATTATGCTAAGAAGTTGGAGTATGATTTATTATTGATTGTCTACCTTATGAGTGGCGGTCGGGGACGAGCAATGGTCTTTTCCTACCAATCTTTCCCCCTAGGGGCATGCGTAGTAGTACTTTGCTTCGAGGGTTAATAAACTTTCGCAATAAGTATGTGAGTTCTGTCATGGTTTTGTCACGGCAGATGTCCTCGTGAAAGGACTTAGTGGTGAGGCCATCGCAACTAGGTGGAAGCTTGAAGGGGTTGGTCGGAATCGAGAGACGCGAGTTTTACCCAGGTTTGGCTCCTCACGGTGGAGGTAAAAGCCTACATCCGGCTTGATTGCTATTGATGATGATCTCGATTACAAGGGTGCTATTTCGCTACCTCTATCTCGAGAGCTAGTTTTTCTGTCTCTCCTGACTTGTCCCTCTTGGGGTGCCTTGCCCCTCCTTATATAAGTTGAAGGGGCCGGCTTACATGTAGAGTCCTAGTAGGACTACAACTAGTCTATTCTCTATTATAAGTCGGATCATAGTCCGGGTCTTTTCTTCCGAGTTAAGACAATCCCTCTTGTGCCTTCTCCACGAGCCGGCCCTTCGTGGTTCCTCCATGACCCGGCATTCGGCCGGGTCTCACTCTGGGCCTTCGGGCCCTTCTTGTCTTCTTGCCATGACCCAGAAAATAAGGTGACCCATGAAACCGCCATGCTTCTGTCCAGGTCACACATTTGGCCGGGTCTTGGTCGTGGGGAACATCCCCAACATTAGCCCCCAGGTTAGCTTGAATTTATTCATGCTAAGCTCCTGAAATAAGAATATGATAAGGGACCGGCTCGCTCAATTGACCAGCTCCTAAAAGTCCGAGTCTCTGTCATATCAACATGCTGGCTTCAGAATCAACTTGCTGACGCTGGTTCCACGCAAAAAAAATATTAGAAAAATAACCCATATGACATTTTGAGTTGTCTTCCAATGCTTTGGCTTGATAAAATTATTGGAAAAAAGAAATTCGTCTGATGTTGAGCCAACTTTCAATGCTTCAGACTTGATGAAAATATTAGGAATAAGAAATCCGTATGATATTGAGCCAGCTTTCAATGCTTCGGTTTGGGAATAAGAAATCCATATGATATTGAGCCGGCACTTGAATTTGTTTTTCTTCACCAAGGATATGAGACCCGGCTTGCTCAAAACTGAGAACTTGAAGGTGTTCCTCCCTTATATCCATATTACCTGTAGCCCCCAAGCCTTAAGAGTAGAACATAGTGATAGCTTAAGACTTGCTTAAATATAAATGTTGCAACTTTGGAGAAATTTGGGTTGTTCATCTGAGTCACCAGTCATAAACTGAATGTTTGCATTTCACATGTGTAGCCCCCAAGGGTCGGCTCATCAGTATGTGATGGGCCGGGTCTTCAATTTGGACCTTATGGTCTGTTTAAACAACTAAACGCTGTAGCCCCCAAGTGCCGGGTTGTCTTGCCTACAGCAACCTGGGACTTGAACTTAGCTTTTGATGTTTGTAGATGTTTAGCTGCAAATAATGTAGCCCCCAAGGGCCGGTTTAGCTGTTCTCATCAATCTGGAACTTGAACTATCTATAGAGTCAATGACTGTAGCCCCCAAGGGCCGGGTTACTTTTAATAGTGAGTCGGGTCTTCAATGAAAATACTTTTAAAATGACAATGCATTAGCCCCCAAGTGCCGTGGTGCAAGCTTGTAGTGACATGGGACTTTCATACTTAATGTAATCTTGATTTGAATAATGTAGCCCCCAAGTGCCGGGTCGTGTGCCTGCGGCGACTCGGGACTATTCCTTCCATTGTAGAATAACATCAGATCCACTGTAGCCCCCAAGTGCCGGGTTGTATTGCTTGAGTCTGAGGGACAGTTTGTTTGAATGATGTTGGTGGGTACTTTGCATATCAACGCTGAATTTGTTGCTAAATCCATCATGAGTGCTGCCTTGCATAACACTTCATATTTCATTGCCTTTAATAAATCCGGTTGCCATGATATCCTTGTTTGAATTTTGTTCTCCTTTGTAGCATCAGAATAATCCAAATTGTGAATTGCCACTGGTAATTTATTAAACCCTGCTCCTTACTGTAAGCCAGCGTTTTGGATTTAGAAGGAAATAACCATCTCCTTGAGCCGGCTTTGAAAACCTCAATCATTTAATACTGGTTATGATAAATCATGATGAAGACCCGGCTCTCAATTGTAAGCCGGTTTTGTAGATATAGTAAATATGTACCTGCAATTTTTTCAAAATCGGTAGTGATAGCCATGTTATTTGAAACTGGTTTTGATAAACGAAATAAAACCCGGCCATTTTGGCTATCAAAGATTTGTTTGTTCCTGCAGTTACAACGTAACCCGGTTTGAAAACCGGCTCCTGCGACATAAACAAATATAGACATGTATATATGATGCATTGTATGATGATGCAATGTATGATGATGTATGTGTATGATAACAGAGTATAAAAATGCCAGCTTTCGAGGCACGACATAAGACCGGCTTTCGAGGCTCAAGTCTTGGTTTTGCTTCCTGTGGAAACAGGATTTTTGGCCTCTTTTGGTTTGTCCTAGCTCTCTGAAAGCCGACTCTCACGTGACCAACCGACGTTTTAACTCTGATGAATTCAGGGTCACCTTTGTGATTGACTCATTAGGCGTACGCCGGGTCACCTTTTCGTAGTAGCATCTTGCTAACAGGCAGGTTTAACCAAGTATATTTTGGCTTTTTGCCGGGTTAAAAGGGTTTTGTAAGCTAAACTCGATGAGTTGGAAGCCCCCAAGTAACCATATGATCATGGAAAAGCTCAGCATAGGGTATACAGGAGACAATGCTACTACTGCAAAACATCTGGGGTCCAGATAAACCGGCCTTATTCCATTGATCATAATTGAGTAGGATACCCATGTTTAGACTATGCATCATGGCAACTAGTCTTCTCTGGTAACCTTTCTTTTCGCCAATACGGCAGGATGCCCATGTTTGAACTGTGCATCGTGGCAGCTAGTCCTCTTTGGCAACCTTTACTTTTTCGCCAATAAGGCAGCAGCCCCCGGGACCAAGTTGTCTTCCCTGCAACGACCCGGGGTTTTTGTATTTGTTAAAACCAGCCAAATCTGCTGAGTCATGTCTGTGTAGCCCCCGAGTCTTAAGTTGACTCGAGGAGCCGGCTTGAGATTCTTTATACTTGGATGTGGCATAAACTGGCGTATAGTTGATAGCTGAAAGCTAGAATTTATTGAAGCTGGAGGCGATGTGGCGAGTTGATGATCTTTGTGATGCTCGTCATATGTCCTCCCATTCCTTGCTATTCTCTCTTGGTCCGGCTCTCCTGGCTCCTCCAGGGCCATTTTCTTTTCTGTTTCTTCGCTGCCAGCGTTTGAATTGCCGGCTCAATGATGGTCGGCTCACCTAGCTTCTCCAGGGACGGTTCCTCCGTAGCCGACTCTCCTGTTTCCTCGATGTGCTGAAGCAGACCGGACTGTGGGGATGGCCGGCCAATGCACCTATCCATTGGGCAACCCGGCATAGGTGGAGGCTGATAATAGAGATTTTGTTTTTTTTGCTCCAGCGTTGTTGGAGTAGACCGGGCCGCAGGGGCGGCGGCCTGCGCGCGTCCGTTGGGCAACTCATACGGGTAGGCGCGGACCCGGCATGTTGATGTAGACCGGACCGCGGGGGCGGCGGCTTGCGCGCGTCCATTGGGCAGCTCGGGCAAGCGGGCGCGGCCTTGGTGTGTTGATGTAGACCAGACCGCGGGGGCGGCGGCTTGCGCGTGTCCGTTGGGCAATGCGACACGGACGGACGTTGGTGCATGATGATGTTGACGCGAGCTCCGTATTCGCGATATAATGCCACTTTTGTAATGAATAATTGCCCTGTGTAAAATATGTTGCAGGCCAGAGTAATTTTTCTCGGATGAATTAATATGTACTGGAAAATAAATAGGGCGAATAGCACCTAGTATTTTTGTCAGATGAACGCGGATGCTGGCGTTGGATAATGTTGGACGTAATCGGACGAAAAAGACAGCAGATGTACGTCTAACTTCGGCTGATCTTCTCTTTTTTTTTCTTGAGTCATCTTTCTCAATTCGTGTGTGACTCAAACTAGTAGTACTAGTCGCTCTCGCTTTTTTTTATAGCGTTAGAAGGAAGGCAGACCAATCTGATCTTTTGGTTGACGGAGCCGTGAGACCAGAAAGTCAAAAATGAGCACTTTGCTCACACGTGAGAAGTACACAAGTTGATGGATTGCCTTTGAATATCTTGGGACCCGTGTTGATGGTTTTGATGTATATCAAGTGTGCAGTATGGACAGTGTTCCTGCCACCGCCGCTGAACATCATTTTTGTAGTATTTAAATGTTTTTGCTCCAACGATCAGTGTCGCAGACTGGCCATGATGATTGCTGTCGGTGTTGTACTCGTCTTTTTTTGTGTGTGTGTTTGCCTCGGTCTTGGTGAAGACCAGCCGCTGCCCAGCGATTTCTGGATGCTGCGGTCCATCTTTCCTCTAGGAGACGTAGCAGTATTGGGAGCTACCTTCATTAGGTTTGATGCCACTCTCGGTACACGTAGCTAGCCCACTTGGACCGGTTTGCTTGAGGCCTTTTTACGTGCCGCCATGGCCTTTTTTTTACTGATTCGATCATCTGTGTTGCGGACAGTTACGTTGGCGATAGGCATCTAGGACCTACCACAACAGGCTTCAGTCCGATTTGGACGCGTGGTGACCTTCGCAGATTTGCTCATCAAAGGGCAGTGGCAGCAGCCGTAGGAAGATCGGATCTGATCGATTGCCGGACGATCGTTCGGTCGTCGCCGGAGAATTTTCTTTTGGTCCTGATGTTACGCCACCGCTAGAATTTCGATCTCGACTGATGAACTTAGAGTTAATGTAAATCTACCTATGCTGGCTCTTCTTCATCCAGCCAATCATGAGCTTCTTGATCCCTGGGAGAGCTCCCTTCAAAAACACAACACCACCGTGCGCGGGCCCCACGGTGGGCGCCATCTGTCGTGGTTTTGTCACGGCAGATGTCCTCGTGAAAGGACTTAGTGGTGAGGCCATCGCAACTAGGTGGAAGCTTGAAGGGCTTGGTCGGAATCAAGAGACGCGAGTTTTACCCAGGTTCGGCCCCTCACGGTGGAGGTAAAAGCCTACATCCTGCTTGATTGCTATTGATGATGATCTCGATTACAAGGGTGCTGTTTCGCTACCTCTATCTCGAGAGCTAGTTTTTCTGTCTCTCCTGACTTGTCCCTCTTGGGGTGCCTTGCCCCTCCTTATATAAGTTGAAGGGGCCGGCTTACATGTAGAGTCCTAGTAGGACTACAACTAGTCTATTCTCTATTACAAGTCGGATCCTAGTCCGGGTCTTTTCTTCCGAGTTAAGACAATCCCTCTTGTGCCTTCTCTGTGAGCCGACCCTTCGTGGTTCCTCCACGACCCGGCATTCGGCCGGGTCTCACTCTGGGCCTTCAGGCCCTTCTTGTCTTCTTGCCATGACCCGGAAAATAAGGTGACCCATGAAGCCGCCATGCTTCTGGCCGGGTCACACATTTTGCCGAGTCTTGGTCGTGGGGAACATCCCCAACAAGTTCTTTATGACTAATGTGAGTTCATGGATTATACGCACTCTCACCTTTCTACAATTTACCAGCCTCTTCAGTACCGTGCATTGCCCTTTCTCACCTCGAGAGTCGGTGCAAACTTCACCGGTGTATCCAGACCTCGTGATATGATACGCTCTATCACACATAAGCCTCCTTATATCTTCCTCAAAACAGCCACCATACCTACCTATCATGGCATTTCCATAGCCATTCCGATTTATGTTGCCATGCAACTTCCATCATTATCATATACATGACTTGAGCATTCATTGTCATATTGCTTTCCATGATCGTAAAATAGCTAGCATGATATTTTCATGGCTTGTCCGTTTTTTTATATCTTTGCTACGTTAGATCATTGCACATCCTGGTACACTACCAGAGGCATTCATATAGAATCATATTTGGTCCTATATTGAGTTGTAAGTAAATAGAAGTATGATGATCATCATTATTAGAGCATTGTCCCAGTGAGGAAATAAATAAAAAGAAAAAAACTGAAAAAAGAAAAAAAAGAGGCCAAAAAGAGCCCACGAAAAAAAAAGAAAAAAAGAAAAGAAAAAAAGGAAAAAAAGAAAAAGGAAAAAAAATGAGAGAAAAATAGAGAAGGGGCAGTGTTACTATCCTTTTCCATACTTGTGCTTCAAAGTAGCACCATGTTTTTCATTTAGAGAGTCTCCTATGTTGTCACTTTCATATACTAGTAAGCGTGCACATGCAACGCACGTCTCGACTAATATTACCACCAGATGTGAGATTTCACATGCATAGGAAAAATATTCTGATAGCACTAATAAGATGCAACAAATCAACTATAATTTAATCAGTCGAGAAATGCTATAGTTTGATTTGGGGAAGGAAAAATAAAAACGGACACACAGTAACATGACATCTGCCTTTTCTACCTGTTTGTAATACAAATAATTACAAATAATAATGGAAACAATGTGCTCATGCAACTTATCTTTTTGGTCACTCCTGACTGAATAGTTACTCAAGATAAAATATCAATCTGAGATGCCAATTTTTTTATTCATAAAAGGAGTTGCAAATTGGAAGTATTTTTTCAATATTCATCACTATGAGGGCAAGCAATGGAGGATTAATTCCAAGAGTGGTAGGAGAATCAGCTGGGGCAGGTGATGTAGGTCTTTTAACGTGCCCATCTAGAACCAACTGCAAAGCAGAATAAAGATGGAAATAATCAGAACATCATATTTGACAAAATTGTATATAGATCACAGGTAATCACAATCACATGTACTTAATTCCCAGAAACAAAGACGAATTACTGCCTGAAGCACATGCACTGACACACATACTAAAAAGTATGTCCATTATCGTTAACTGTTGAACAAAACATGCAATGATACCTGTGCTACCAGATATTCAATGCCTAAGTCACACTAACAGCCGAAATATGGGCAAGGGAAATGGCAACGTACATATTTTCCTTCGCTATAATCAGAAGCAGTACTTTAGGTTGCCAGAGAAGAAGTATCCACATCATAGAATGGAAGAAATTGAACTTTAAAGAACCCCAGATGATCATTGACTCACCCTTCAACTTACTTATGAATCCTGATCATAGCCGAAGGAGAAGAATATAATAGCTTGTCAGCCATATAAAACAGAGCAAATTACTCGAGCTTCTAAACTAAGGATGAGAGGCCAATGCACATCTTGACTACTATGAAATGTGCATATCCAAAACCAAACCCCAGAGCAAGACTTTAAGAAATAAGATATATATGACTAAAACAATAAGAAGGAAGGCAACAAACAAAAGAGATAGTTAAAAGCCAAATATGTCAAGTTCGCAGCTGTGTCCTTGACCATTCTGAAGAGAACACCTCTGTCCTCTATCAAAAAACAAGTTAGGCCTGGATATATATGTCCAATTGTAATATATCTCAGAGCCAAACAAACGAAATGAAACATCCGCTTTACCTTGTTAATGTCAAGGTTGCATATTCGTACATTTTCCATTGTCATGTAGGCATCACTAATAAGCTAACACATGAGAGACGAAGGTCCTCGAATCCGATCTGATCACCAACTGTAAAAAAAATGAGCAGATAAGCGTCACATTCATACATAGAACTTTAATAAGTAGTGCATAGGAGACATGTGGTCGTGACAATCTTAGCATATATCTGCACAGATAAGGTATAGAAAGTATTTTGCTAAATCAAGGAAACCAGAAAGAAACATTGCTCGATGAGGTAATAAAGAATAGTTGAATGATGCAACAATGGGTGCACAACTGCTTGTTTACATGAAAAAAAATGAATACATGGAAAAGTATTCAGAATACAATGAGTTTGAGCATCTGTATTAAAAGGGAACTCATATGCTCCTCATGTGTTTTTGCTGAACAATGTTAGAACTTCATCGTTTCTAAAAAATACAAGCTTAGTTTGGAAAAAAATATCAAAATTACCATTTAAAAGAATGCATATAGATACACGCTTCCACTTACTTTATCCAGAGATCATATTAAAACTCCAGTAAAGAAACATGGATCCAATCTAGAGTTTCCAGCAAACCATCCCCAGTTCCTCAGATCAAGAATGCAATCTTGACCATACCTTCGCTACAAATATCAATTGTTCATAATCTAGTCTTGGTTTGGCTGCGAACATCAACAGATCATGTAGCTAAAGATTGATGTATTAAGACTGACCATGGTAGGAGGTTAAACTGAAGAACAAAAACATCAGAAAAAGGAAACATGGTAATTATGATGCAAAAAAAAAGATCACATGAGCATGGAAAGTATCTGGTTGTTCTTGTGTGAGTACCACCTAATCTGCACATTCCCAGTAGTAGATTATCTAGGTACCAGAGACCAAATTTGTGCCTCCCAAAGTCTAACCAGAGACCAATCAAATACACGGAGAGGATCCCAGAGTTCATAAAATTACAACATATAATATTGTTCGTCATTTTTGTATTATATGTTAGTACAAAAGTTTCAAAATTATGTTATTATGAATTGATTATTTTCATGAAAAAATGATGATACAGTTTAACCTAACAAATTTGAATGCTCTCTTTTCTCAAGAAAACAATCTGAATGCTCTTTTGTATGTCATGAGCCAAATTAGACTGCATGTTATCTAATATGCCTTCTATTTAGTAACAGATTAATGCGCAATACCTGATAACATCATGGTACAACATTAATGCATGCACCGACATGGAAACAACAAGGACATTCAAGCAAGAGATAGCGGTGCCAAGAATAACCACATTTGAAACTGTGAAGATTCCACACACTACCCCCAATATTCGACCTGTTAGCGGGATCGCCTCTTGCTCCTACATTTACCCATCTCATCCCTGCAACAGAAATAATCGGGAGGGGATTGTCACGCCCAATATGCGATCCTATCCTCGAGGGACTCGGAGGCCCCACCAGGGATAGAAGCGCATATCGAAGACGCTTGCAAGGTGGATATCATTACATCGTACCATGTACATAATAGATGGGGATACATACAAATACATACAGACTTCACAGGAATACATCAATACATAGCAAACACCATACAGAAGAGCAGAATCTGACTACGGATGAAACACAAACGAAAAACACGAACGACATCCACCCTGCTAGCCCAGGCTGCCGACCAGGAACCTATCCCAAGATCGACGAAGAAGAAGAAGCAGAAGAACTCCAAAAGCAAACGTGCATCGCTCTCACGTCAGATCATCGCATTACCTTTACCTGCAACTGTTGTTGTAGTAATCTGTGAGCCACGAGGACTCAGCAATCTCATAACCATGGGTAGCAAGACTATCAAAGCTCAAACTGGGTATGGAAGGGTAAGGTGGTGAGGTTGCAGCGAGCACTAAGCATTGTATGGTGGCTAACTTACGAGTACAAGAATAAGAAGAGTAAACTACGCATAACGGTCGCAATCTAGTAATGATCAAGAAGTGATCCTGAACACCTACTTATGAGTCAAACATAACCCCACTGTGTTCTCTTCCCGAACTCCCTCGAAAAGAGACGATCATGGTTACGCACGCGGTTGGTGTATTTCAATTAGAATTAGTGTCAAGTTCTCTACAACCAGAGGTTATAAATTTCCAAGTCGCCACATAACCGCGGGCACGGCTTCGCGAAAGATTTAACCCTGCAGGGGTGCTCCAAGTAGTCCATTATAAATTACCACACGCATCCGATGGAACATCGTCACACCATGATAACATGATGTTTACGATAAGGAATCCCGGTGGACAAGCCACTCGTAACAGGTAAAACTAAACCAGCAAGACCTCCCGGTGAGCCAGATCCGCATCTAGAGCCGCGCGCTCTCTATCTACGGGCATCATCCGTCTATGCATAGTGGACGGTAGCCAAAAGAACCCGAGTTGCCCCGAGGCGGCTCCGCTGACTGCTAGGTAGGTGGACCAACACTCATGAGGAGCACTGGCCCGGGTTGTTGATTAATTATCCACGGGGGCCGGCAGGTACCTATGCAAGTTTTAGTTGTTATTAGGCAAATGGTAAAACCAATGTTGGGCCTTGCTGGAGAAGTTTATCCTAAAACGAATGGGCAGGGGGGTTCCCATATGCCCCACATGTGTTAGAAGCGCTCATCAAGGAACATAACACCGGTATTACAGAAACTAGGGCGGCATGAGTGGAACAAAACACTAGGCAAAAGGCTGAGCCTTCCACCCATTACCAATTATATAGATGCATTAATTAAATAAGAGATAATATGATATCCCATGATATCCATGTCCCAACATGGAACAACCTGCAACTGCACCTGCAACTAGCAACGCTATAAGAGGGGCTGAGCAAAGCGATAACATAGCCAAACAACGGTTTGCTGGGTAAGGATGGTTAGATGCTGTATCATGGCATATGGGAGGCTGACATATATGTGGTAGGAAGCGCGACATAGCGATAGCAACGAGACAACTAGCAAGCAAAGATAGTAGAGATATCCAAGGTCATGATCATCTTTCCTGGAATCCCGCTCGGAAGAAGAACGAGTCCATGAAGAAGACGAACCAACGTAGTTGAACGAATCCCCACAATCGCATTGAAAGCAGAACTATCGAGAAGAAGCACAACCGGAAAGAAGCAAACAACATGGTAAACACACAAGCACAAACATGGCATGATGCACAATCCAAATATGATGCATGACAAGATTAAATGTTGTTAAACATGGCAAGAGATGAAGCATAAGCAATTCCATACAACTAGGCAAGTTTAAATGAGGTCGGAAACACAAATAACAATTCCAGAAAATCCCCATATGCAAATTTCGAAATTAGTACTGATCTGAATTAACCACAATGTTAAAGTTGTTAAACAGCAAGTTAACATGCATCATGATGATCTACACGTTTTTCTAGTCAAGTTACATATGTAGATCATTTAATTCGAAGCTACGGTCTAGAAGATATGAGCTAAACAAGTTTTAACATGGCATATGGTACAAAATGCATGGAAACATCAACCACAACACTCTAAGCAAGGATGCAACATGACAATATGAATCTACACACAAATCTAAGCAAGTTCCATATAGGACATGATCAAAACGGTGCAACGGTTCAACAATTACAAGCCACACAAGTTATATTAACAATCTGCCCAAAACAGCAACATGGCACTATGCAAACACCAAAACAGCAAGCTACAGGCACGTGATGGGCACAAACTTGATATGCACTTGAAATGGACATGATATACTCAATTTATCTTAAAGGTTCAGGTTCATAGGCATCAAGGTTAAGTCAATATGATCCATGTAAAATGCAATGTTCTGCTAAACAGGGCATATACATGAGCAGAGTTAATATGATGGCAACTTGAGAGCAAGAAAGAGACATACTACAGGAACTTTACATGGCAACCAAAGGCATGGAATCAAAGTAGACATTACATAGACCAAATCTCATGAAGGAATCCTATGCATATGAGCTATAGATTAGTGGCAACCATCAAGCAAAGTTGGCATGTTTAATCACAGACAGCTTTTACTCAGAACAGCAACATTAACTAGGCATGTTTACAAGCTCATGGCACTCACATCAAGGCATATCATGGCATGAAATAAATACTAGCAGCAATAAGACATGAAAATGCCCCAAATTCATGTTGACAAGTTGCTTATATGGTGCATGTATTAAATCACACAAAAATGACAAAGTGACAAATATTAACAGTTTACTGCAGTAACATCAGGATGCACTTTTGCAACAGAGATTATGCCAATTAGATGGATCCTAATATGCATGCAAATGCCACCATCATGTAGAGCTCAGAGAGTAGATCATCTTTCATATATAAATCATCATCATAGGACGAACATGCTCAAAGATACAGCCACTCAAACATGCGCAAATGATGATAAAATTCTGGGACTAGCAGAAAACTACCTCACGAGAAACGGGACGGAGGGGTTCGGGACTAGCAGATCTAGGGCGGCGTTTGGTTGGATGGATGCGGGCATCCAGGGACGGAGCGGGACGACGCGGTGCCGGGACGACGGGGCACCGGGATGGCGCGGTGCATCGTCGCCGTTTGGATCGCGGCACACGACAGCGCCGGGACGAGGCGGTCCCGCGACGGCTAGGGACGACACCAGCGTGCGGCGGCGCGGCGAAGGCAGCGGGCGGCGAGCAGCAGCGAGGCGCGGCATGGGGAGGCCAGGCGGCGGGGCGGCGCTGCGCGGGCTCGGGGCGGCGGCGCTCGGCGGCGGCGGCGACGCGGAGGCGATGGGGTCGCAGGAGAGGGCGAAGGCGTCGCGGCTCGGGCGGTGGCGGATCTGGCGAGGCGGCGGCGGGGCGGCGAGGCAGAGCCGGGCGGCTAGGCTGCTGCGGCGCAGACGCGATGGCGGCCGGAGACGAGGAGTTCGGGCACGGGAACCTCCCGATCTGGAGCGAGGCGGAACCGGAGCTCGGGCGCGGCGGCGGGCGGCTTCGGGCCCCGATGGGCTTGCCCGGGCCCGATCTGGGCTTGGCGGGCCGCGCATGGGAGGAGGGAGGCAGGGGCACTGTGCAGGCGGCGGCTGGCTGATGGTGGAGTGCCAAGTGACGGCGGGGCAGTGGGTGGTGCCGGATTTCGAGGAGAAGGGGTGAGGTGGCGGCGGCTGGTAGGGGAGTAGGGTTTCCAAATTTGGAGGAGCGGATGTCTATTTATAGGCAGGAGGGGGTCTAGGGGGAGTTTCGGACCCCTCCGATCACGATCCAATGGTCCGAAACGGAGGGGGTTGCTAGGTGGGCTGGTGTGGCTGTGTAAAGAGGCCATGGGCTGAGATGAGAGGGAAGTGGGCGGCCCGGTGACAAGTTTCGGAACACCGAAACATCCGACATTTTGGCCGGCTATAGTTATCCGTTGGGGCATCAAACGACCTCCGAATGGAACGAAATTTGGCAGGCAGTCTACCTACAATATAATAAGACCGCACGCCAACTTTCAACCCATTCTGAGAACATTTTTATCCCACTTATAAAATAATATTTCGGACCTGCCGCGGGCGCGTGCGAGTGTGTCGGGTCTCGAAACGGACAATGGAAGGAACAGGGAGAATCCGGCAACTACGAACGGATGCAAGTTTTATGAAAACATGCGGATGAAAATGCACATAATGACACGACAAGGTGCAACAAGCAAACGAATCACATGGCAACGACGGAAAATAAATGGAAGGAACCTGGAGCATCGGTCTCGGGGCGTCACAACTCTCCCCCACTAACAGAAGATCTCGACTCGAGATCTTAGGAAGGAACCGGAAGATTGAAGAGGAAGAGGAAAAAGGAAGAGGTAAAACAAAGTTGCTTCTTGGACAAACGAGTGAAACCAACAAACCTCGAAGGTTGCAAAGAGTTGAAGAATGGCTTGAGGAACAAGCAGGAATTTGAAACCACTCTGGGTGAAACGAGATAGATAAGGAATGACAACAAAAATAATAATTTGGGCTGCACTACGGTAGAATAGAGAAGGAAAACTTGATAAGATGAAAAGAACTTGAAAAGAGAACATAACACTCCGGTAAAATGGATAAGTAAGGAAAGAACATGATCTTGGCGAAACGAGATAATGGGTCGAAGAGAGAAACACCACAATGCCTCCGGAACGAAAGAATAGAAGCTAGATCGTTAGAAAGAAAAGAACGGAGAAGAAAATGACAACTTCTCCCACAAATGAATTTGAAAAGCATCCTCACAAGAAGGATTGAACGTAGTTGTTGGAAAATCAACAACGAAAAGAATAAGCTTGTTGTGGGCTTATGGAAAACATCTCAAAATTATGAGGTGACAACCGGCCACTAACGGAAACGATTGATTGCTTGAGATCTCGAAGAGATGAAAACCCTTTCACCGAGAAGAGAAGCTTGGATCATTGATAAGCACCACAATAGCAGCATTCCTTAGGGAAGGCTTTAGGTGAAATCTAACCCAAGATACCTCCAAGAAAGAATTGTTGGGTTGAAAGAACTCATGAACGTAGAGAAAATGATGGTTTTAGAATATCTCATTTCCTGACAACTTGTGAATCATGAACCACGAAGGGAAATTGTCAAGAATGACATAACACCACCTCAAAAGATAAGGTAGAAAGAATTAGCACTTCGGAATGCAAAATGAAGAATGCTTGTGCTCATCGAAGAACACTTCGAGAATGAATTAAATCCTTGACGAACCACCATGAAGAACTCCGGTAAACAAAAGGATGATAGAAACGAAGGTTGAAAAGAACAAGACGAAGCCTTGCAATGATTTAGATGGAGCTTTGTGACGAGATAATGAGAAAACTTGGAACTCCGGAAAAGAAAAGATGAACAGCTAGAACCGAGAATTTATATCAAGAATGATCTTCGGAAGAAGGAATTAAATCACCTCGATGA
This sequence comes from Elymus sibiricus, assembly GCA_039707655.1. NCBI lineage: Eukaryota > Viridiplantae > Streptophyta > Magnoliopsida > Poales > Poaceae > Elymus > Elymus sibiricus. Next base: position 335,327,011 of record CM077674.1, on the reverse strand, counting down.
AATAAAATAAGAATTATGTCATGCATACCCTTCATCAACTTAAATTGATGACAAGTAACGGGTTGCCATGCCACTTATTCTTCTTGAAAAGATTGAAGAGAGATATAGCACAAACTTGGGAAGGTCTTCAATGAACCACTGGTAGAATTTAAAAAGAACGAATGAATTGATACGATAACAAGGAAGAGGAATGTTGAATGAACCACCGTAAGAATTGAAAACGAACGAAGAAAAGAGATGAATCGCTGGGAAGAAATAGAAAACGAACGAAGATACTTGAGGGAATTTAGATACAAAAGAACGAAGAGATCACGAGCTTATTAGAGAATACTTGAACGATGCACCGGAAGAATTAGGAGACGAACGAGGAGACATCAATTTTTGGAATAATCGGAGAACGAAAGCTGAAAACTAAGAACGAATAAATCTTCTGAAATGATGGCCTTAGGAGAATCAAAACGAAAACAACTCTTGAAAAAGTACGGATGGGTATGAAAAGAATTTCTCACGATCGGAACAATTTGAGAGGATAGCAACACCTATGAATCTTCAAGAGAACGGATAAGGATTAAAGAGAAACTCTTCTTCGATTTGAACGCTGAGAATGATGATGAGGAACACCTCCAAAATTATTGAGACACTCCGGAACACTGGAGAACAGAAAGGTTAAGCCAAAGATGAAAAGAATTTGAAAGCGATCTTGGAGAAGGGAATTGACTGATGGAATCCATTCTTACGTCAAACTTTGAAAGAATTTGAGAATAGCACTGGAAAATTAGAAGAGTCAGGTAAGATCCTGGGAAAAGACCTGTGGGTTAGGGCCCACTCAAAAGAACACCGTTGGATCTGATTGGTTGAAATAGAGATTGCACCGGTTGATTTAAATGGCTTGAATGAAATGACAACCTCGAAATAGCTCGAACGGATCTTGAATGGAAACGTGAATCTTCTGAGATAATTTCGGCACTTCGGGAAAGAATATGGAGATGTGAATGATTAAGAGGTGCATCAGCATGGGAAAGCATTTGAAACGAGGAAAGGGATATGATCAACACAAAAAGCTTGAATTTGGACCACCGGAGAAGAAAACGAGAACGAAGAATGATGAACTTGTAGCTCCTGAGCATCTTCACGAGAAATCACCGGAGAAGAACATTGAAGGAAAAGAATGGAGAGACTTCTTATGAATAAAATGGATACTTGATTTGAGAATTTTCACTCCGCGAAGAAAAAGGGTGGGAGGGTGGGAAAAATATATAGACAACTTGGGACGGGTGAAACGAACAAATCCTCAGGTTTCTCAACGACGCTCATATGGAATAACTTGAAGAGAAGTGCACTGGTTGAAAAGGATTACCGTGACCATCTCAATGATCAAGAAGGATTAGCACTCTCATAGAAATATGAGAACACCACTTAGGAAAGGTATGGAATCAACACTTGACTTCGAAGCAACTCGAATACCACAACAAAAAACAACACAAGGATTTGGCTTACAGAATAAGCCGGAACAAACATATGATAGACCCCAAATCGTATCATGTGTTTGTTGGAAAAGATATCCTAGGTAATACTTGAATTCCCACCTAAGAAATCCCGAAATTTCTTGGTTATAATATCAGGTTGCGGATATGGGAACCTACTCAGCACACAACAATAATAATATCCTAATCAGCTGCAACCAATCCGCAACCTTCACACACGACCAAGAAACTTCGCAAATCCGTGTACCTCAGACCTTCGAAAGCACAGCGATACTAGTCATAGTGGATCATCCGCGCTATCTCCACCAGTACTGGGGAAAAGTCACAGCACTATTTGCCACCACAAAAAGTATAGAAGCATTTCGATGTCGGCGTCCTCTGGTATTCTCGGAACCGAAACGATAGCGAGTGTGACAAAACCCCTTGGAGCTCAACTCCCCGGGTCCAATCCATACGGTCAGGAGGCACCAAGAACAGAGTCACGTCACACCGATATCGCAACCATTCCAACAATACCCGCGTGATCCTAAAAAAAATTTGAGTGAGAAGAGGTAGTAGAATCAAAACACCTACGTCACAATTCCTCACCAGAGCGACGAAGGGGATAAGGAGTAAAAAGAATTCCTACTCTCCGATATATAACTAGACTCAAAATAGTTTTTCTTCAATACTCGCCAATGGTTCGATCAATCAAGGGGGCTCCTATGGTCGGTCGAGGCTCTGATACCAACTTGTCACGCCCAATATGCGATCCTATCCTCGAGGGACTCGGAGGCCCCACCAGGGATAGAAGCGCATATCGAAGACGCTTGCAAGGTGGATATCATTACATCGTACCATGTACATAATAGATGGGGATACATACAAATACATATAGACTTCACAGGAATACATCAATACATAGCAAACACCATACAGAAGAGCAGAATCCGACTACGGATGAAACACAAACGAAAAACACGAATGACATCCACCCTGCTAGCCCAGGCTGCCGACCAGGAACCTATCCCAAGATCGACGAAGAAGAAGAAGCAGAAGAAGAACTCCAAAAGCAAACGCGCATCGCTCTCACGTCAGATCATCGCATTACCTGTACCTGCAACTATTGTTGTAGTAATCTGTGAGCCACGAGGACTCAGCAATCTCATAACCATGGGTAGCAAGACTATCAAAGCTTAAATGGGTATGGAAGGGTAAGGTGGTGAGGTTGCAGCAAGAGTAAGCATTGTATGGTGGCTAACTTACGAGTACAAGAATAAGAAGAGTAAACTACGCATAACGGTCGCAATCTAGTAATGATCAAGAAGTGATCCTGAACACCTACTTATGAGTCAAACATATCCCCACCGTGTTCTCTTCCCGAACTCCCTCGAAAAGAGACGATCACAGTTACGCACGCGGTTGGTGTATTTTAATTAGAATTAGTGTCAAGTTCTCTACAACCGGAGGTTATAAATTTCCAAGTCGCCACATAACCGCGGGCACGGCTTCGCGAAAGATTTAACCCTGCAGGGGTGCTCCAAGTAGTCCATTATAAATTACCACACGCATCCGATGGAACATCCTCACACCATGATAACATGATGCTTACGATAAGGAATCCCGGTGGACAAGCCACTCGTAACAGGTAAAACTAAACCAGCAAGACCTCCCGGTGAGCCAGATCCGCATCTAGAGCCGCGCGCTCTCTATCTACGGGCATCATCCGTCTATGCATAGTGGACGGTAGCCAAAAGAACCCGAGTTGCCCCGAGGCGGCTCCGCCGACTGTTAGGTAGGTGGACCAACACTCATGAGGAGCACTGGCCTGGGTTGTTGATTAATTATCCACGGGGGCCGGCAGGTCCCTATGCAAGTTTTAGTTGTTATTAGGCAAATGGTAAAACCAATGTTGGGCCTTGCTGGACAAGCTTATCCTAAAACGAATGGACAGGGGGGTTCCCATATGCCCCACATGAGTTAGAAGCACTCATCAAGGAACATAACACCGGTATTACGGAAACTAGGGTGGCATGAGTGGAACAAAACACTAGGCAAAAGGCCGAGCCTTCCACCCATTACCAAGTATATAGATGCATTAATTAAATAAGAGATAATGTGATATCCCATGATATCCATGTCCCAACATGAAACAACCTGCAACTGCACCTGCAACTAGCAACGCTATAAGAGGGGCTGAGCAAAGCGGTAACATAGCCAAACAACGGTTTGCTGGGTAAAGATGGTTAGAGGCTGTATCATGGCATATGGGAGGCTGACATATATGTGGTAGGAAGCGCGACATAGCGATAGCAACGAGACAACTAGCAAGCAAAGATAGTAGAGATATCCAAGGTCATGATCACCTTTCCTGGAATCCCGCTCGGAAGAAGAACGAGTCCATGAAGAAGACGAACCAACGTAGTCGAACGAATCCTCACAATCGCATCGAAAGCAGAACTATCGAGAAGAAGCACAACCGGAAAGAAGCAAACAACATGGTAAACACACAAGCACAAACATGGCATGATGCACAATCCAAATATGATGCATGACAAGATTAAATGTTGTTAAACATGGCAAGAGATGAAGCATAAGCAATTCCATACAACTAGGCAAGTTTAAATGAGGCCGGAAACACAAACAACAATTCCGGAAAATCCCCATATGCAAATTTCGAAATTAGTACTGATCTGAATTAACCACAATGTTAAAGTTGTTAAACAGCAATTTAACATGCATCATGATGATCTACATGTTTTTCTAGTCAAGTTACATATGTAGATCATTTAATTCGGAGCTACGGTCTACAAGATATGAGCTAAACAAGTTTTAACATGGCATATGGTACAAAATGCATGGAAACATCAACCACAACACTCTAAGCAAGGATGCAACATGACAATATGAATCTACACACAAATCTAAGCAAGTTCCATATAGGACATGATCAAAACGGTGCAACGGTTCAACAATTACAAGCCACACAAGTTATATTAACAATCTGCCCAAAACAGCAACATGGCACTATGCAAACACCAAAACAGCAAGCTACAGGCACGTGATGGGCACAAACTTGATATGCACTTGAAATAGACATGATATACTCCAATTTATCTTAAAGGTGCAGGTTCATAGGCATCAAGGTTAAGTCAATATGATCCATGTAAAATGCAATGTTCTGCTAAACAGGGCATATACATGAGCAGAGTTAATATGATGACAACTTGAGAGCAAGAAAGAGACATACTACAGGGACTTTACATGGCAACCAAAGGCATGGCATTAAAGTAGACATTACATAGACCAAATGTCATGAAGGAATCCTATGCATATGAGCTATAGATTAGTGGCAACCATCAAGCAAAGTTGGCAAGTTTTATCACAGACAGCTTTTACTCAGAACAGCAACATTAACTAGGCATGTTTACAAGCTCATGGCACTCACATCAAGGCATATCATGGCATGAAATAAATACTAGCAGCAATAAGACATGAAAATGCCCCAAAGTCATGTTGGCAAGTTACTTATATGGTGCATGTATTAAATCACACAAAATGACAAAGTGACAAATATTAACAGTTTACTGCAGTAACATCAGGATGCACTTTTGCAACAGAGATTATGCCAATTAGATTGATCCTAATATGCATGCAAATGCCACCATCATGTAGAGCTCAGAGAGTAGATCATCTTTCATATATAAATCATCATCATAGGATGAACATGCTCAAAGATACAGCCACTCAAACATGCGCAAATGATGATAAAATTCTGGGACTAGCAGAAAACTACCTCGCGAGAAACGGGACGGAGGGGTTCGGGACGAGCAGATCTAGGGCGGCGTTTGGTTGGATGGATGCGGGCATCCAGGGACTGAGCGGGACGACGCGGTACCGGGACGACGGGGCACCGGGATGGCGCGGTGCATCGTCGCCGTTTGGATCGCGGGACACGGCGGCGCCGGGACGAGGCGGTCCCACGACGGCTAGGGATGACGCCGGCGTGCAGCGGCGCGGCGAAGGCAGCGGGCGGCGAGCAGCGGTGAGGCGCGGCGCGGGGAGGCCAGGCGGCGGGGCGGCGCTGCGCGGGATCGGGGCGGCGGCGCTCGGCGGCGGCGGCGACGCGGAGGCGACGGGGTCGCGGGAGAGGGTGAAGGCGTCGTGGCTCGGGCGGTGGCAGATTTGGCGAGGCGGCGGCACGGCATGGTGGCGGGGCTGCGAGGCAGAGCCGGGCGGCGCACGGTGGCGAGGCGGCTAGGCTGTGGCGGTGCAGATGCGGTGGCGGCCGGAAACGATGAGTTCGGGCGCGAGAACCTCCCGATCTGGAGCGAGGCGGACCCGGAGCTCGGGCGCGGCGGCGGGCGGCTTCGGGCTCCGATGGGCTTGCCCGGGCCCGATCTGGGCTTGGCGGGCCGCGCATGGGAGGAGGGAGGCAGGGGCGCTGTGCAGGCGGGGGCTGGCTGATGGTGGAGCGCCAAGTGGCGGCGGGACAGTGGGTGGCGCCGGATTTCGAGGAGAAGGGGTGAGGTGGCGGCAGCTGGTAGGGGAGTAGGGTTAGGGGAGGCTAGGGTTTCCAAATTTGGAGGAGCGGATGTCTATTTATAGGCAGGAGGGGGTCTAGGGGGTGTTTTGGAGCCCTCCGATCACGATCCGACGGTCCAAAACGGAGGGGGTTGCTAGGTGGGCTGGTGTGGCTGTGTAAAGAGGCCATGGGCTGAGATGAGAGGGAAGTGGGTGGCCCGGTGACAAGTTTCGGAACACCGAAACATCCGACGTTTTGGCCAGCTATAGTTATCCGTTGGGGCAACAAACGACCTCCGAATGGAACGAAATTTGGCAGGCAGTCTACCTACAATATAATAAGACCGCACGCCAATTTCAACCCATCCCGAGAACATTTTTATCCTACTTATAAAATAATATTCCGGAGGTGCCGCGGGCGCGTGCGAGTGTGTCGGGTCTCGAAACGGACAACGGAAGGAACGGGGAGAATCCGGCAACTACGAACGGATGCAAGTTTTATGAAAACATGCGGATGAAAATGCACATAATGACACGACAAGGTGCAACAAGCAAACGAATCACATGGCAACGACGGAAAATAAATGGAAGGAATCCGGAGCATCGGTCTCGGGGCATCACAGGGATGAACCAGTACATCGCCACCACCGCCGCCCCTGTTGCACTATTCGCCGGAATCAATTAAGCTACTTAGGCAGCTGTGTACGTGCTTGTCTTGCAAAGAATCGATCAACCAGCCTGTTAGCTTACCTTGGCTAGATTTTTGTTTGAAACTATGATGATTTTTGTAGCAAATTCGGAAACTATACACCCTCATGCATAAAAATCAAAACTATGACCCCGTCGGCCTCCAGTTGGCCGAAGAGGGACTTTTCGGCCAACCGTTGGTCGAAGAGTACTCTTTAGCCTATCGTTGGCCGAAGAGTGGCCAGCTGGGCCGAAGATAGTAACTTTGGCTTACAGTTGGCCGAAGAGTGGTCTTCGGTCAGGCGTTGGCCGAAGATGCATGCTCTTCGGTTTATAGTAGGCCGAAGTGTGTTTTTATATTTAAAAGTGGCTTATAAATCCTGTACAACCATTGCTGTTTTATACATGAAAAAATGTACTTTCCCACAATCTTTTCCCCTCTATTTTCTTTCCCGCCGTTCTTTCCCTCCATTTTCTCCCGCCATTTTCTTTCCCGCCATTCTTTGCCGCCATTTTCTCCCGCCATTTTCTCCCGCCATTTTCTCCCGCCATTCTTTGCCGCCATTTTCTCCCACCATATTGTCCCGCCATTTTCTTTCCCGCCATTTTCTTTCCCGCCATTCTCTCCCGCCATTCTCTCCCGCCATCTTCTCTTCTCAACTTATAAAACCCCTTCCACACTAAGGAGGCCAGTGTAGTCTCATCAAGATGTCCGTCTATCCTTTCGATCGTAGTTGTTTTCACCCTAGTATGTCCAAATGTCTTCTGAGCTTAGCCACTGATTTCAAGATAGACAATAGGATAGTTTCATGGGACGAACTCCTTAGTAGTGACACCTTACTGAATGAGTTGGCTCATGTATTAAGTAGGTGCGGGTGTCCTGCAAGGACCTTTGAGGAGATACGAAAAGAACTTCTCAGGTTGCATGGAAGGTGGAAGAAGCAACAACATAAGGGTGAAGCGTTCCTAAAGGCTGCAGCAGAACATACTTATTTATGGACCCAAGACAGCGAGGACGAAGACGATATTTTCATGCCGAGCACCAAGGGCAAGAGTACCGCATCGTCGAAGGGCAAGAGTACCGCATCGTCGAAGGGCAAGAGTGCTGCATCGACGGAGGATGACGATGATGCCTTCATGTAGTTTGTAAGCTGTATTTTTTAAGTTCAGCCGTACCGTTTAATTCAGATGTACTTGTATCTTAATTATCTGTTGCAGTCTCTTTGGAAATGTAACTGGAATAACAATGCGAATTAATAGTAATATGTCTCTCGCATACATAGGTAGATATATGTCTCCTGATCAGATAGAAGCAAGTGCGATAGTAACACATACATGAAGCATGTCTCATACATAGATAATGACTCACACATGAGAAAAGTCTGAAACTAACATAGATAATGACTAATACATAGATAACCATATCACTGCTGGGGACGACGACGAATCTGGGTCTTCCTCGGGCGAGGACCGGAAGGCGATAAGCGCTGAGGCGGTGGGGAAGGCTCATGGTGTCCATGACCGTAGATAACATCGTCTGACACGGTCTGTGTCTCCTGCGTCGGTGCTGGTGGTGGAGTGTGAAACACTGTCTGAGAGAAGTCATAAGTGTTTGCAGCTTCATCATCATCATCGCCATAGCCCTCTAATCCACATCCAGCACCACTAAGTATCGGTGACTGCACTGAATGCATGAACTGTTGCGACTGGTTGCCGCCTGCAGTATAGTAAAACATGTAAAATTGATGAGCGAAACTACAATGTTTAAAAGAATGTACAAAGTAGTGTTACCTAGTTCCAATTGATGATGCCAGGATGAGCTCCCTGGTTGTGAAGGAGGTGGCTGATGCCAGGACGAGCTCCCTGGTTGTGAAGGAGGTGGCTGCTGCCAGGACGAGCTCCCTGTTTGTGAAGGAGGTGGGCTCTGAACGCTGCACAGAGTGTCGTGGTTCTGAACGCTGCACAGAGGGACGTGGGGGACGATGTGCTGGACGAGGAACTGCAACATCCGAAGATCGTCTACACGTAACAGCTACGTAAATCCCTCATAGCTTCTCATCAAAATGCCTCAACCATGAGAGGTGCTCTGGCTGTGGGATAGTATCCCCCCTCTCAACCCGCCGCATTAAAGCGGAAACCTCCTCTCGCGCCTCGACTGTCAAGTCACTCTGTACATGAAGAGTTAACCAATTGTATATGTTCAGGTTATGATAAAACTACACATATGAGAACCATGGCACGTACCGCGTGGTGTCTGGTTCCCACAACGGAGGCAGTTGGGAACATATCGCTGGTGAGAGGGGCGTCCATCTGATCAGGAGCAGCTGATGGAACCAAGTAGATCCTCGTGCTATGTCGGTAACGTCGCAGATACAACCCGAACTTGTCCCAGTCAAAGGGCCCAACCTCATCCCAGATATTTGTCGGCGCGTTAGCCCATTCCTGAACATAAGGGCCAATGGTCTGAAGCCAAACAACCATGGACTTGTTTCCTCCTACGCGGCTTTCCCTGAGATTGACATGCGTGTTACATGGTTAGCTATGTTCGGAATGCAATGTTGAGAACTAAATTACAATTACTTACTTGTGCACATGTGCTGGTATGTGTGGAATAACTGGAATTTGAGGCTCTTGACATAGACCAAACTGTCTCATCACCCTATGAAGAGCCATCTCCTCAACCGTCACGTCGAACACCACTCTGGCCTTGGTCATCCAATAGTGCTGATCTCTAGTGCACATTCCAGATATCCCAACTGGATACCTGGATGATATAGCCTGATGTGAGTATGGCTCCCAGATAACTTGATCCTCGTGCAAACTATCAAACTGTGCCATGAAGGACGGGTAGCAGCCCCTAACCTGGGTATGCGCAAACTGTCTCTGTACATGACAACAAATAAACATTAGTAATACTTTTGCATGGAAATAATTAATCGAATAAATTGTTACGTAATATATAAGTACCTCTCTCCGTGCCCAAACAGATCCCACAGTAGGCAAATCGCCAATAGCAGGCACGTAAGCCCCTGTTATGTCCTCCATCCCAAAAGGTCTATCAACGTATACATAGGGTCGTCCAATAGGGAATCTCTCGTATGACCAGAGCTGCAAGAGTAGTGGACATCCAACCAGAGCTGATTTTCTGGACTTCAACAAGCAAGCTTTGCACATGCCTCTGTACGTAGCTGCTAACACAGCAGAACCAAAACTCCTCTGCACAATGTCCCCAGGGCAACGTGCGTCAGCTATCTCTCGTGCAATACCGATGAGTCGCGCATCGACAGTAGTCACGTGGTTCTCCGTGAACATCGTCTTGCCGAACAACCAAAGAATATATGCCTCTAGGAATCGATCAATCTGTGCCTCTGACAACTCAACTCCGGGGTATCCTAACGAGACAATCTGTATAGAAACCATACGATTGTGTAAACTATCTAGTAAGGGCAACTAGGAAAACAAAATATCTTCAGCTCACTGAGAAGGTTACCTGAAACTGGCTCAACCACCTAAAACGAGGCCCGTGAGGATCGTCGTCTAAGGCCAGAGTAGTTGGCAACGCATCAAGAAAACGTGCTTGCATCAGTGCTAGCCAGCCAGGTTCTGACTCTAAAGGACCTATGGCAGCACTGACCAAAGGTAATCCCAACAAGAAAGACACATCCTGTAGAGTAGGAGCCATCTCTCCCCAGGGAAAGTGAAACGTATGTGTCTCTGGTCTCCATCTATCTACTAAGCAGGTAAGCAGTGACCTGTCGTAAGAGAAACGTTTCACTTGCCTCTTGCGTAACTGCATTGGTTCACCTTCTTCATCCAAGTCCGGATGTTCAACCCACTCATCCAATGTACCCTCAACCAGCCGTGCCAAGGGTAGAAGTCCAGCCCAACTTAACCTACAAAATAAAGAGAATGTAGCATATAGTTAGTGGGTATCAAAAGTATGTCAAACATGTAAGTCATTATATGTACACATACCTATTAACCCATAAAGGGTGTATCATCCAGTTAGTCCTTGGTGTGCGAGTGACCAACACGTCTAAGTTCTTGCCCCCTTGCAAGAGTGCAGCCCAGTGAACTCTATCAATCTTACCATCAAGCAACGGATACAAAGACATATCTGCAATTAAAACAACAAATCTAACATGCAATTAAAACATACTCCAGACATATTACAAATTAAAGCATAGTCCAGACATATTACAAATTAAAACATAGTCCAGACATATTACAAATTAAAACATAGTCCAGACATATTACAAATTAAAACATAGTCCAGACATATTACAAATTAAAACATAGTCCAGACATATTACAAATTAAAACATAGTCCGGCAATTTCTCGTAGTCCGACACATAATAATAAGTATCACCTACTCCTCACAAATTATATAGCTTGTGAGTTATTTCTTCCTCGTCCTCCCCTTCATCCTCGACTGCCTCGACCACGTCCGCCTCTTGCTCCTGTTGTCGCACTCGTCGATGTGGAAGCACTGTCTTTCTTGAGGTCGGGACAATATTTCATCCTATGCCCATAAGCCGCGCATAGCAAACATTGTCTGGTTGCTCCACCAGCTTCAGATTGGTCCATATCGTTTCGGATGCGTTTGACCTTACGTCTACCCCTGCTTGTTCGCCGAAGAGCTGGATCCAGGATGTATACTCTCTCATTGTCGTTTACCTTGTTAAAATTGCCAACGACTCTAAACCCTATCATCTCACCGGTCCAGACATTGAGTACTGCCTCTTTTAAATAGTATGGGGACACGAAGGAGATGGCGTCCAACTCAATCTGGCCAATTTGCAGAACCAAAACCATCGTGCGTCTTCACCTCATTTGCAGAACCAAAACCATCGGTAGGAAGCTGAACCTCATACCTCCTTTCCTGATTACCTATGAGTCTGACAGTGTGTTTCTTTGCTTTCTCTATCTTCTTTGCCATGTACTCCATGACATGGCTACAATAAGGTGTGTTGTGATTATCTGCAATATGCTTCTTTGCTAACTCGTGCCTTTCTCTGAAATATCTCAAAGTGCCATGGAATACAGCCTCCACAATAGCTGTGAGTGGCAATGCTCTATTCCCTCTGAGTACAAAGTTATACACCTCTGCAAGGTTGGTTGTCATGTGGCCATACCTAGCTCCATGGGTGTCATGCAGCAAAGACCAATTCACAGGAGGCTCTTTCTCTATCCACTGAGTAAAACTCTTTATTGCCCTCCCCTTCTTTCTCTTAGTACCAGGAGGGTCAATTGCTGGCAAGTCACAAAGACCTACTGGCTCCTCTAGCTCCGCCATGAGTGTTGCTAATTTAGCCTGATCTTCTTCCATTTTCTTCCTGGCACCGACCTGCTTCTTAGTAAACTCATCAAGTTTAGACCAAATAAAATGGTATTTACGCTGCTGGTTCTGCTTGCATAATTTTTTGAACAAGTTCATCAACCGCTTGTTCTTGAACTGTGAGAAAAAATTAGCCCCAAGATGGCGCATGCACCACCGGCTATGCAAGTCCTTCCAAGGTGTTCATTCGTCTTCTGTTGGATTCCTTAGTGTCTTCACGACCTTCAATATACCAGCATGTGTGTCATGAATGACACACACGTTTGGTCGGTCCTTCATGATGGCAATTTTCACTTGCCGGAAGAACCATACCCAGCTCGGAAAGTTCTCACCCTCCACAAATGCCATGGCAAGTGGGATGATTTGATTGTTCCCGTCCACACCAATAGCAGTCAGGATTTGCCCTTTGTACTGACCAGTCAGGAATGTACCATCCACAAACATGACAGGAGGACAATGCCAGAAAGCTTCGATGCACATAGCGAAAGAGAAGAATACTCGCTTCAACACCTTGAAATCTGGTATACTCGCCAACCTCGTGTATTGTACGTTAACATAAGTGCCGGGATTCCTCTCCTTCGGTATGTCAAGGAGACGGACAACATTATCATATGAGTCGATGAACGTCCCAAACCTTTCCTCCATAGCCTTCTGCTTAGCCCTCCAAGCCTTCCCATAAGGAATGTCATAATTCCATCTGACCTTCACTGCTATCTGGATGTGTTTTGCTTCCATATCTTTCTTCTGCACTATCTCAGTATACATGAGTTGCGCAATGAGAGTTGAAGTCAGGTTTGGATGATTCACCAGAAGGTTTTTCCTCACACAATTATGTGGGACGACATCGGTCACAACCCAGTGGATGTTATACTTTGGCACGTGCTCGTGCACCTTCCCAGGACAACCTGTTTCAACACATTTCACGGTATAGTTTGTTGGACTTGAAATGTGTGTCCGGAAAACCCTTTGCGTAGACATAGCCCACTTGATCACTGCATACTTCATTTTTTCTTTCTATCAAACATAGCCCCTATCTGGACTTGGTTCAGGTTATACTGCCATGGAACCTCATGGCCATCGTTTACCATAAGACCGGTGGATATGTCCTGATCCCATGCAGAAGGAATCGGTACCTCCACTTCATCCTCGGAATTTTCAGTATCCAGATCCTCCACCAATCCATCCTCGTCCTCTTCCTCATCAGCAAAACCAAAACCAGCTAATATTATCGACTGACTACTCTGCCCAGTATCATGACCACACACATTGTGTGGCATGTAGTCTGACTCTTTCTCGGGTTGGCTACCATCCACATCCAGTGGCTGTGACCCGGATAAACAAATCTCGTTAGCCACTTCACTGCCCTGGCCGGGTTCATACCCCCCGTCGACTTGTACGGTATTCTCCTCCTTCGCCACAGGTTGCACTAAGGCATATGGGTGGATTCTTCGGTCTCGACAATGACTTAACAGCGTCAACCAATGCTGGCTCCTATCTATCGGCATCAACTCCCACTTGACATTTTTACAGGATTTGGTCCACAATGCATGAATACTGACGGAACATACTTCAGGATCCAGCCCAAAACTAGTAGTCAACCAGTACTTCAACTGTCTAATGTCTAGTCTGTCCGGGTCTGGAAGTGTCATGACGCCATTTTTATACTCGCTAAGATCAACCCCCAACTCATTGTATCGAACATTACCAGGGCCGTAGTAAACAGTCAAATTTACTGATTCAGACATTTTCACATGTCAGACATTTTCATCTTCTCATTAATCACAACCAACAAAATTATTACCCGCTACACTAACTAACCGCTAAAATGACACCACAGACAAATTAACACTTCAAGTACGCAAAATGACTTATCTGCACTAACTAAGTTGTACAACTTAGAGAAAAAAATATGACGACATTGTTATACCTTTCACGCGTGTGTCCCCTTCTTCTTGCTCCTCTCTTCAACTCAGTGGCACCGGCCACCTCGCGGACTACTTGCACCACCGGACAACACCACCGCAACTCCTCCTCACCACCACCTCCTCCCCAGGCGCACCTCCTCCTCACCACCACTGCCTCCACAGCCGCACCTCCTCCACCCCACCACCTCCTCCCTAGCCACACCTCCTCCACCCCACCATGGCTCCTCCTCACGCACAAAAAACTACCCCATAGCAAAAAAAATTACCGTATGCCGGCGGGGAATGCTACGATCTATTGTTTCTGCGGGTTGGATACGAAAACGGGTGGACAAGGGAAGAGATCGACGCGGGGTGGCGAGGAACAGAGAGCTACGAGAGAGAGAGAGCAAGAACGAGCCAGCTAGAGGAAGAAGAAAGCCGTCGGCGCCCTTATCCAGACCTTTTTGGTCGGTGGGTGGCCGAAGAGCCTTTTCGGCCGGTGGTTGGCCGACAGGCCCCTCTTCGGTCGCCAGCCCACCGACAGCCCGTCTTCGGCCCAGTTCTACGTGTCTTCGGCCGACGCGAGACCAAAGAACAGTCTTCGGCCAATGGTTGGCCGAAAAGGCCCTCTTCGGCCAACACGCGGCCAACGGGGTCATAGTTTTGATTTTTATGCATTAGGGTGTATAGTTTCCGAATTTGCTACAAAAATCATCATAGTTTCAAAAAAATCCCTTGGCTAGCTTGTGTGTGTGCATCGTGTACATGCTCGCCGCCAAGTGCTGCTGCTGCTTGTGCTTGCCGCGTGCTGCTGCTGCTTGTGCTCGACGGAGTGGAAAGGGAGCGGCACCATGGAGAAGAAGCAGAGGAGCAGCAACGTAGTCTATGGGGAAGAAGCAGAGGAGCGGCGATGAGGGCGGCTTCCCGCGGCGGCAGCAGCGGCTCTTTCCATCATGGCCTTATCAGCGACGAGGCAGTGGAGGTTCGCGTGACGACGGCCGCGGGATCGACTCCGCACGCAACGGCGCAGCTAATGGGCGCGCTCCGGTTGCTGCAACACCGCACGCCGGGCTAGCGTGCGCTCCCGCCGGTGCATGTACCGGTGCCCGCCCAGCACTTGCGTGGTCATGACTCATGGTTGCCGGGCGGCGGCAATGCCGCGGATCGAGGGAGGGAGGAGATAGAGTGGGGCGTGTCCAGGGATGGCGAGCGCCGCCGCCGACCGCCATCTCTGGCATTGTTGCGGGCGAGAGGGTGGGGATAGTCAATATGTAGGGCAGGGATATGCGAGCAGAGAGATCGATGGAAGGCGGCAGCGGATCGCGTCTCCCTTGCAGTGGGCATGACGGGCGGCGGCGGATCGCGCCTCCCTTGCAGTGGGCATGACGGGTAGCGGCGGACAGCGTGTAAGGAGAGGTCGTCCACGGGCGAGCCGACGGCGTGCGTGGGCCGGCGGCGGAGAGGAGGAGCAGCCAGCGGTAACAGGGTAGAGGCGGCATGTCGCGTGCGTAGGCGCTTGGGAAGAATTTTTTAACTGCTCGGCAAAAGTGGACTTTTGTGAGGACGATAGGGTACGGGGCGGTTAGTGCTTCATCGGTGGGATTAGTGGATGGTCGATGGCTTGCTAGCGTTAAACATTGAAAGACGGTGGACCATTAGATAGCGTGGTTAGATGGTTGAGATGGTTTGGATCTGACCCCTCTCGTGCTTTTATAGGGGTAATAGACTAGTGGGAATTTTTCATTATATAACTTGGCTTGTATATTTCGATGATGAGCTTTCTCAAATGCCCGAGGTCTTCATGAGCAAGCAAGTTGGAAGCACACCCACTTAGCTTTCAGTTTGAGCTTTCATACACTTATAGGTCTTAGTGCATCCGTTGCATGGCAATCCCTACTCCTCGCATTGACATCAATTGATGGGCATCTCCATAGCCCGTTGATTAGCCGCGTAGATGTGAGACTATCTTCTTCTTTTTGACTTCCCCTTATTAATCTCTACCATTATATTCTATTCCACCTATAGTGCTATATCCATGGCTTGCGGTCATGTATTGCGTGGGGGTTGAAAAAGCTGAAGCGCATTAAAAAGTATGAACCAATTGCTCGGCTTGTCATCGGTGTAGTGCATGATAAATACTTTATGTTAAGAAGATGGAGCATGACAGGATTATATAATTTTGTAGGGATAACTTTCTTTAGCATTTTTATTTTGAAAGTCATGATTGTTTGTTGGTATGCTTGAGTATTGATGTCTTTATATCAAATTATAGACTATTACCTTGAATCACTCGTATCTTAATATTCATGCCATGATTAGATTACATGATCAAGATTATGCTAGGTAGCATTCCACATCAAAAATTATCTTTTTATCATTTACCTACTCGAGGACGAGCAGGAATTAAGCTTGGGGATGCTGATACGTCTCCATCATATCTATAATTTTTTACTGTTTCATGCCAATATTCTACAACTTTCACATACTTTTGGCAACAATTTATATGATTTTCTTGGACTAACATATTGATCCAGTGCCCAGTGCCAGTTCCTGTTTGTTGCATGTTTTTTGTTTCATAGAAAATCCATATCAAACGAAGTCCAAACGAGATTAAAATTTAAGAAGATTTATTTTGGAATATATGTGATTTTTGGGAAAAAGAATCAACGCGAGACGATGCCCGAGGAGGCCACAAGCTCAGAGGGTGCGCCCCCATACCCCGGGCGCGCCTGGCAGGCTTGTGGTGCCCCTGTAAGGCGGTTGGGGGCCTTCTTCTGCCGCAAGAAAGATAATATCCGGAAGAAAATCCCCTCAAAATTTCAGCCCAATCAGAGTTACGGATCTCCGGGAATATAAGAAACGGTTTTCGGCCAGAAAACAGGAACGCGAAACAGAAGAGAACAGAGAGAGAGATCCAATCTCAGAGGGGCTCTTCCCCTCCGGGAGCTATGGCGGCCATGGACCAAAGGGGGAACTCTCCTCCCATCTAGGGGGAGGCCAAGGAAGAAGAATAAGCAGGAGGGCTCTCTCCCCCTCTCTCCCGGTGGCGCCGGAACGCCACCGGGGCAATCATCGTGACGGCGATCTACACCAACAACTTCGCCACCGTCAACACCAACTCTCTCCCCCTCTATGCAGTAGTGTAACACCTCTTCTCCCCGTTGTAATCTCTACTTAAACATGGTGCTTAATGCTACATATTATTATCCAATGATGTGTTGCCATCCTATGATGTTTGAGTAGATTCTTTTTGTCTTATGGGTTGATTGATGATCGTGATTGGTTTGAGTTGTATGTTTTATTTTGGTGCTGTCCTATGGTGCCCTCCGTGTTGCGCAAGCGTAAGGGATTCCCGCTATAGGGTTTGCATTACGTTCATAATTCTCTTATAGTGGGCAGCTAGAGTGACAAAAGCTTACACCCGAATAAGGGGGTTGTTGCGTATGGAAGTAAAGAGGACTTGTTACTTAATGCTATGGTTGGGTTTTACCTTAATGATCTTTAGTAGTTGCGGATGCTTGCTAGAGTTCCAATCATAAGTGCATATGATCCAAGTACGAAAAGTATGCTAGCTCATGCCTCTCCCTCATATAAAATTTCAATAATGATTACCGGTCTAGTTATCAATTGCTTAGGGACAAATCCTTCTCTTGTGTTACAAAAGCTTTCTACTAAACAACTAATACCTACAAGTAGTTTTATTCTTGTTTTAGGTAAAGCGAATGTTAAGTGTGCATAGAGTTGTATCGGTGGTCGATAGAACTTGAAGGGAATATTGATTCTACCATTAGCTCCTTGTTGGGTTCGACACTCTTATTTATCGAGAAAGGCTACAACTGATCCGCTATACTTGTGGGTTATCAAGTGCCTCAGTGGAGAAAGCCGAAAACCGAGTGTCATGATAAGCGTAACTGGTCGGCTATCCGAAGACAGTGTCAAACTATAAGCCGTTAGTGGTTATGCCGTGATAAACGAAGGGTTCTTGTTATACGAACCGAGGTGTTATAACTGGTGCACTTCGGCATGTCCGATCATCACTACACCGGGGGCTAGGTCAACTACCCCACAATATCGAAATCCTATGACTAAGTGAAAGTTATAAAGCCGCTATGGTCCGATTGCCTCGTTCCCTAAACACGCAACCGCCTAAGGGCGCCGAGATGTCGGATAAAAGTTCACGCATTTTTGGAGGAACACCCCGTGTAGTATCTACAAAGGGGGTAGAAGCCGACGACCGGACACTTTCAGTATAAATGGTCACACAGGAATGGACATAACATGTCGGATACAAATGACAAATCAGCATAAATATCACTTGTTTTTTACAAAAGTTGCCACGGCATACAGAGGGACCTTTCAGAACCGGAACTCGGACTTCGAGCATTGCACCTCGGTCACCCGAGCCCCTTCACGGACCTCGGATAAAAACTGCTCGGGCATCCGCTTCTTCCCTTCTGGAGGCTCCGATGCGATCGCGAGCGGTTTGATCTTCGGGTAATGCATCATTGCTGACGCATACTCTCGCTCCGCGCCTTCCAGGCAAGCCGGCCGCTTCCAGTTTTCAACCTGGGGGCTTGCGTCTCGCAGCCTCTGCACCAAGTCGAACAAGCTGGTCGGCAGCGGCTCCTGTGGCCAGAGATTGACGTAAATATCTTCCATCACTGGCCGAGCTGTACATAACAGCTCGGCCAGCTATTTCATTTGATTGTTCAGCAGAGGAGGATGCTCTGGCGCCTGGAATTGGGCCCAGAAGGTCTTCTCCGTAGACTCCTCGGGACGGGCAGGGAAGTAGGCGCCGGCGTCCGAAGCACTCCGCGGCAGGTCCCTGAAGGCTTCTGAAGAACGCTAGACTTGCGTAAGATGGGAAAACCGGTGGTCACCAAAAACGCAGCGGGGCAGGTATGGCTTACCAGCGGCGATCTGCTTCACTTGTTCAAGCACTTCGCGATCCGCCCTAGCCTGGGTCGTGGCCTCCTTGCAGGCCGAGCTCGCTGTTTTGAGCTCGGAGGCTAGCTTGTTCTTCTCTTCCTGGAGGGCGTCACACTGCTTGAACAGCCCCTCCAGGTCGCCTTCGACCTCCACGACCCGAGCCGTGTGCTTTGCACCGACCTCTTTCTCTTTGGCCAGCTCTTCGCTGGCCTGCTTCGCCACAGCCTTCTGCTGCTCAGCTTCCTCCCGAGCTCTTTGCAACTCGGAACGGAGTTTCTCAAGCTCCGAGGAGGCAGCTGCAATACATTGACACACGCTTTAGAGCGCCCAACAACTGCATCATCACTGAAAGTATAATATTAAGGTATTCAAGCTCTTGCTTACCTTGAGATTGCTCCATCTGCTTCTTAGGCAGACCCGTGTCCTTCTTGGACCGGTCGAGCTTATGGTTCAGTTCCTCCAACTCCTTTGAGGTGGACACTGAAACCGAGGCCAAAACCTGCAAATGGCATTGTTAGCTTCCCCAGACGAATCGATCCCCTAATCGGCCTTGTGCGTCCGACCAGGGTCTCGGGGGCTACTGTCTATTCGCTTTATTAAACTACCCTTTTTCTTTCCCTATAATCCCCAAGCAAGATTATCAAATCTAACTCGGGGCTTGGGGGCTAATGTGGTTATACACTTGTAACAAGTATTTGTAGTAGTAAACGTCTTCGGACAAATCGAATTTTACTTATTCTCTAAGGGCTATTGGACACATCTAGTGCTAATAAGTTCTACGCATTGACGCAATTTCAAAGCACGATTAAAGGTACCTCAAAGCCTTCATAAAGGCCCTTGAAGGCCTCCCTAATACCGGCCTCTACAGACCGGTAATTCTTCAACGCCCCACCCAGAAGGACGCGGTGTTCAACAACGATGGAGGAGCCCGTCAGGGATGCCTCCATCTCTTCGGTCCATCCCATGGACATCTGCCCTCCAGCAGGTGGGGATGGACGGGCCACCTCGGTCCTCTCCATGGAGGGAGGAACCACCGTTGTGGTCGGCTGCCGAGGTGTCTCTGGATCAACGGGAGCCGAAGTTGTCGGCCGTCCCATCTCTTCCCCTCCCTTCAGGGAGGAGGTCTTCCCCGGCTCACCTTTGGAGGCCGAAGCCTCGGCCTCGGCCATGGAGGCATCGGCGCCACCCCCCGTGGTAAGTACGGGTGGGGCTGGCTGTGAGTTCGCCTCCCCCAGCCCGTCGTGGGCAGTAAGGGAGGGGTGATGCTCTTTCGAGGCATTGGGTGGAGGAAGCCCGCTCGACGACTCCTTGTCACTAAGACGGGAGCGCTGTGGGTTGTAAAGGGGCGATCGACCAAATTAGATCTACAGAGGGAAGGATTGGAGCATGCATAGCATACAAGGAAATGAAGTGTAAATTGCGTACCTCCTCGGTTGGGGTCTCTCCCTGCGCGGCCCGATAAGGTCGTCCTCCGATTTGGACGGGACGACCTCGACCACGGAAGGGGCCTTGCTGGGGGCGGCGTCAACGGCCTTTAATAAGGCGCTTTCGCATTCGAGGGGCTTCGTCTCCCACAGCGTCCTCGGACGCCGCCCTCTTCCTCTTCGGGGAAGAAGCGCTCTCCTCCCCCTCATCTCCCTCTTTTCCCTCCTCGTCAGAGGAGGGCATTTGGATTTCCTCGGACTTAGCGTCCGAGGGTTCTCAGATCCGAAGCCCCCCCTGTTCTTCCCTCGCTCCTTCTTCGCTTTTGCGGGAGCCTTTGGGGGTACTGCGGCCAGGAGGGCCTGCAGTTCGGGGGTCCGGTTGTCTTCGGGAAGCGGCGCCGAGCACTTGATAAGCGCCGCCTTGGACGCCCATTTCTGATAACAATAGAGAAAAGTTAAGATGAATACAGTAAAAGAATCTTACTGAGAATGAGATGATTTATACCTCGGACGGGGCATGGGTGGCACTGTAGCCACTGTCGGGCCCGGCCTCGGGAAATAGATTTTGGGACGGCTTGAAGAGAGCCGTCCACATCCCATCTAGGGTAGTGCGGAAGAAATGCTGCACTGTTGGTGCATCCTCGGGCTTGTAGAGCCACATGGGGCTAGCCCGAAGCTGGAGTGGAAGGATGCGGCGATTGAGCATCACATCCACCACATCCGGCAGCTTGAACTTCTTCTGCAGAAACTGAATCCTCTCCTGGAGAGAGGTGACTTCGTCCGGGCTGCCCCACTCCAGGCCCTGCTTCTGCCAGGATACCAATTTCCTCGGAGGTGTTCCTGTGAAGGCAGGGACCTCGGCCTGACCCGCAGCAAGCAGCTCAGTGATGTAGAACCACTCGCGCTGCCAGAGCTTCACGGTCTCGATGAAGGTGCCCTCCAGCCACTCCGGCTTCTAGAGCTTGCTGATCATGGCATCCCCACACTCGGCGAATTCGGCGCCGCCGCTCTTCGGCTTCACGCAGAACGTCTTCAGCCATAGGCCGAAGTGGGGTTCCATGCGTAAGAACGCCTCGCAGATGATGATGAAGGTGGTGAGATGCAAGATGGAATTTGGGGCTATATTGTGGAAATCTAGCCCGTAGAAGAAAAGAATCCCCCGCACGAAGGGGTGCAGGGGGAATCCCAGGCCTCGGATGAGGTGAGGGATGAAGACGACCCACTAATAACCCACAAGTATAGGGGATCGCAACAGTTTTCACGGGTAGTATTTCACCCAGATTTATTGATTCGACACAAGGGGAGCCAAAGAATATTTGCGAGTATTAGCAGTTGAGTTGTCAATTCAGCCACACCTGGAGAACTAAATATCTGCAGCAAAGTGTTTAGTAGCACAGTAGTATGATAATTTCAAGAGCAATAGTAACAGTAGTGACAGTAACAGAAGCAGTTTGGTAGTAATTGTAACAGCAGCAGCAACGAAAGTAACTTAGCAAAGATCAATATGCAAAAAGCGCAGGCATTGGATCAGTGATGGATAATTATGTTGGATGACATTCATCATGTAACAGTCACAACCTAGGGCGATACACAATAACTTGCATGACATCTTTTGTCCTACCCTCCCGTGGCAGCGGGGTCCTTAAGGAAACTAAGGGATATTAAGGCATGTAGGAGATATGCCCTAGAGGCAATAATAAATGTTATTGATTATCTCCCTGTTCATAATTATGTTTATGTTCCATGCTATAACTGCAATGATTCTCGAGTCTGCAAATAAAACGAGGCTTGGAGGGAAACTCATGTGCATGTGTGGGATAATAAACGGTAAAAAGTATTCCTAGTCAAGCCTCTATGACTGGCTCAAGTATTGCATGATGATCCTGTTTTCCTGATCATGGGCATGACTATGCCGGCAATTTTGAGGGCACAATTGTTGGTAGAACACTTGTGTTGAATCGACCCGAATTGATGTTATGCTATGAGATACATTCGTCATTAGTTAATGGTTAATAACACAGAGATGGTTAATGTTTGCATGATTCCTTAGACCATGAGAGTATCGAGTTTCTTCATGCTTGCTTCATGAACTTTGGGGTTTGTTAAACGTCATCCGTAAATGGGTGGCTATTACGGCGGCTTACGGGTTCATGGAAAAGTATGTCAAGTAACTTGATAGCTCAAGATTGGGATTTGCTCCTCCGACGATGGAGAGATATCTCTGGGCCCTCTCGGTGTTACGGTATCCATCATCGTCTGGCCAGACACTTTGTGATTTGATAACGGGGATGCCGGAACACAGAAACGAGAAAAGAGAACAAAACCGGTAACGAGGTAACTGGCATTGTGGACAAGTGTTGATCCACGAGGATGCCGATGTTTTCTCACCTCGGGTATTTGTAACATATCGCGAAGCAACAGGAATAGCACACGGCAACTGGAGGTTCACTCGAATATTCATTCGTGTGGGTATAGGGGTCAATATGGGTGTCCACGGCTCCGATGTTGATCATTGATCGGAAAGTGTTCCGGGTCATGTCTATACTTCACCGAACCTATAGGGTCACACGCTTAAGGGTCATCTATCTGCTGAATACTAGACGGGGAGTCTGAGAGAAATTCACCGAAAAAGTTTCGGACGAAACGGAAACGTTCCGGAGAGGATATCGGAATAGTTCCGGTAAAACTGAAAAGTTGTTTCAGAGGATACCATAAAGTCAGATTGGTTTCGGCACATGCCTGATAATTCTTGGAGGGTGCCAGAATCGTTCTGGAAACTTTCTGGAATTTTCCGGGATAAAAACCGGAAATGTTCCGGAGCTGCCGGAACCGCTTCAGATGCTTTTCGCAGATGAAAATCACTAAACCGGAATTGTTCCGGATCGCATTGAAACTTATTTTAGTGGGTACTGGAATTGTTCTAAGCCCACATAAATATTTTCAGTTCGACCGGACGCTGAAAAATGTCATCGTGAATAGTGAAATCAGATTTATGGATATGGTTGGAAGTTGGCTTTCCACAAATATCTTCCCAAGATATTTTGGGATGACATGGCATTTTGGATATGCCCATCCTACCCCTTGTTTTTCCTATAAATAGAGGGGAGGAGGCAGCCCCATATGCTTCATCCTTGCTCTCACATACACATGCCATGACATTTCTGGCTTCTCTCTCCCTCCCAGCGAAATAGTTTCGTAGAGCCGAAAGGCTGTCTGGGTTCCGGTGGGAACTAGTTCTGGATGGCGAAGCCCTGCCGGATAGATGACACCGTATGTGTGCAACTCTGTAGAGAGATCGTAGTTTCGGTCTTAGTTCGAGAGTGCCTCCCGAAGGGCTGTCCGAGTGACCCGCCCGAAGGGCTGTCCGTGAGGCCTCCCGGAGGGCTGTCCGAGGATCCGTCCGGTGGGACTATCCGAAGGACTGTCCAGAGGCCTCCCGGAGGGCTGTCCGAGGATCCGTCCGGTGGGACTATCCGAAGGACTGTCCAGAGGCCTCCCGGAGGGCTGTCCGAGGATCCGTCCGGTGGGACTATCCGAAGGACTGTCCAGAGGCCTCCCGGAGGGCTGTCCGAGGATCCGTCCGGTGGGACTATCCGAGGGACTGTCCAGGGGCCTCCCTAAGGGCTGTCCGAGGATCCGTCCGGTGGGACTATCCGAGGGACTGTCCCGATGCCTCCCGAAGGGCTGCCCGGAGATCCGTCCGGTGAGCTGACGTGGGAGTACATCCTTGCGGTTGGGAGGTTGTAAATCCTAGCTGCGGGGATCTGCACCGCCGTTCGTCATCGACTCTACTTCCGCTGCGCTACGAGTCGGTAACGAAAAAGATCAAACCTTGTATGCAGTCTCCATAGTGATCCTGGGCTGGTACGTAGGTCGGAAAATTTTTGTTTTCTGCTGCGTTCCCCTACAGTGGCATCAAGAGCCGTGCTATGCGTAGATGCAGGTTGCGATCTAGAATACATAGAGATGTATGGGTGTTGCACAATGTAATTAGGTAGTAGATGAGATCTATTGCTGAAAATTATTTGTGCGGGTAGCAGATGAAGTCTGTTACCCGATGTTCTTGTTGCTTCCCTCGAATTTGCATATTTCTGATCTTGATAACAGTATGGTGGAGTTTCAATGTTCTGGCAATCCGCGATCCTGATTGATCAACGAAGTGCTAACAGTTCATTGAATTCCACCGTAGTTAAAAAGAAAGATGAAATTTTGCAGACGAAAGGGCAATGCAGATGTGATCTGCACGGGGGTCACGCGTATGACGAAGTTTAGTATGGGGCTCGAGATTTTATTATCTCGTGTTTCATACACCCTGGAATGTTAATCTAGCGACTTGGATTATCATGCTTGATGATGGACGTAGGTAGCTTCGGTTTGTTCGAAACCTTAGAAGCCACGTAAAATGAAATTTTGCATAAACCGATTAGAGGCGTCTAACTTGGTTTTGCAGGATGGTTTGCATGTGCATGTGATGTGGTATAGCAGTGCTCATATTAATTTTATTATGTATGCGATGACTATATGATGTAAATTTGTTAACATGACCTGCGTGTCATGATTCGGCATGATGGCTGGAGCCATATGATTGTCACTTTAATGACCTGCGTGTCAACCTTAAGTAATGCACTTATTTTATTAGCTATAGAGATAGCAATATTATCTGGTGCATCGACAAGGTGGTGGCAATATTCGCAAAGGTGAACACCGACGCGAATGCCGGAGACGAAGAAATACAAGACTTCTCCGTCAGAAAGGGCTATACCATATCATGCTATTATGAATTGCCTGAGATGTTTATCCCTTATGATGCACCCTTTTGATTGCGCGGTAGTCGCTTTTATTAGGGTGATCTCTCACAAAAATATCAAGTAGTTAGTGTTCTCCCAAGTGTAGCACCGTCACGGCACTTTTCTTTTCGGGGTATCACATGGATGCATGGGTACGAACGATTAGACATGTGTGAGGCGGGTGAGTTGAGACCTCGCAGCAAGATCACTTGGTTGTCTTGACGTTCAGGCATGAAAGTCATGAGCTCGGAACACACGCATCGAAAGATGAACAAGAATCACATAGAGATGTGATTGGCAAGTTGGCCTACCAAATGAAATTCTCGTCACTTGAGATGGATGCATCCTTGGCGTTGAATTGAAATTTGGATCTTGAATCACTCACAATCAATTATGAGAGATATTGATTTGAGTGGGAGCGCACTGTAGAATTACCTTGTTTAATTCTCAGTGCAATTAATCTTGAACACTGTCTAAGTGTGATTTGCATAATAAGTAGAATAATGGCTCGCGTTTCCACCTTCCCTATTAAAATTGAATAGCTGTTAAATATCTGGTTAAAACTTTACGGTTGGTAACGTAATGTGAGGATTGTCCTCAAGAGTGCCGAGAAGGACTTTGTCCTATCGCATACTTTTGGTATTCTCCCGCTAATGCTATGGATGATATGACTCTCGTCCTTCGATCCAAAAGCTAAAATTCCGTTATGGTCAAGTGAAATATGTTTGCTTCCATGAGACCCGAACTTCGAAAGTTGTGGGATAGTTATGTGATATTCATGGAACTGAAAATTAATTTTCAGATACAAACAAAGGCTGAAAGATATGAGATATCTAAAGCCATGTTTGTTTGCAAACTATTAGTAAAAGTGTTTACTAGGCATTTGACTGATAAGAGGGGATCCAGAAGAACGCCTGTCATATGATGATGGTGAATAAAACGACAACTTAAAGAGAAAGGAAGTGTCCGAAGGGTGTTAGTGAAACTTTCACGCCTAGGAAGTCCGGGGCTAACGCCACTCTTAAGTTGGGTGCTTCTTCTGAGAGTAGAAGAAATACTGAAAGTTAAAACTATTAGAAGTATAAAGGCAAAAGGAAAGGAGACTGGAATATCCAGCTCATGTATGAATGTCATACAGGTTTTTGATGTATAGAAGGCTGGTCAAAGATATAGTTCTTGGGAATTATGGTTAAACATGTTAATCACTAATTCTTGGGTATTGTGAGTTAATCACAAAGATACCCGCTCGAATGCATTCTGTTGCAACTTGATGTAAGAACTACTATGGCCTGAAAGACTAGCCAGGAATGAGGTTTAGATACACGCAGGGAACATAGTAAATGTTACTATGCCTTCCATAGGTGTATTCCCGATGTATTTACTTTCATAAATCATTTTAGAGTTTTACACACTCTAGCCCATTGCATAAAGTATCTTGCAAGAAGGTTGTTCATAAGAGAACTTTTAATGTTCGGAGTTATGAATAACAAAAGGGCCATACTTTCATTATGAATGAGAAGTATGTTATGAATATTGATAATAAAACATTACCTCTGTATTTACTTTCATAAATCATTTTAGAGTTTTACACACTCTAGCCCATTGCATAAAGTATCTTGCAAGAAGGTTGTTCACAAGAGAACTTTTAATGTTCGGAGTTATGAATAACAAAAGGGCCATACTTTCATTATGAATGAGAAGTATGTTATGAATATTGATAATAATACATTACCTCTGTATTTACTTTCATAAATCATTTTAGAGTTTTACACACTCTAGCCCTTTGCATAAGGTATTTTGCAAGAAGGTTATTCATAAGAGAACTTTTGATGTTCGGTGTTATGAATAACATGAAGGGCCATGCTTCCATACAAGATGGGATGTATGTTATGAATATTGATGGAAATATGATACATCCATAACACTGACGCTAAATGTCGCAAGACTAAAAGAATACCACACAAGTGTGGCACTGCATTTGGTCACATTGGAGAAACCCGCATGGAAAATTCCATTGTGATGGATTTTGAAGTCGTTTGATTTTGAATCATCTGACACTTGCAACTTTCCTCTGAAAAGTGAAGTGACTGAAATACCGTTCACAGACCATAAGGAACGAGCAAAGAACATATTGGTGATCATACATTATGATGTGTGTAGTCCAATAAATGTTGTTGCAAGTAGTGGAGTTATCTATCTTCAGAAATGACTCAAGTAGATATATGGATATTTACTTGTTGAGACGTAAGTCTGGATCTTTTGAATTCATTCATAAGGTTTTCAAAAATGAAGTAGAAGTTATTGTAACAAGAAAATTATGTTTCTACAATTCGATTGCGGAAAGGAATATTTGAGTTACAAGTTTAGCGAATGTCTGATGAGTTGTGAAAGGGGTTTCATAACTTGCACCTCCCGGAACACCACTGCAAGTGGAGAGTCTGTGTAGATGTAATCGAACCATTCATGACATGGTAAGATCAAAGATGACATAAATAAATTTGCCATTACCCCTTTTAAAAGAGTGATGCTTTAGAGACTGCGGCTTTTACACTGAAAAGAGCTCCATCGGGTCTGTTGAAATGATGCCATGGTATGGTACGCCCAACCATGTTATATCTTTTCTTAACATTTGGAATATGGGGCTTGTGTAAAAGGTTACAAACCTATTTCAAATCAGGCAAGTGCTACTTTGTAAGGTTATCCCAAGTCATTGGGTATTCCCCACCACTATACCGAGGCAAAGGATTTTGCCGCAAAACGGTATGCTTTTAAAGAGAATAGTTCTTACAAAAGGCGAGTGGGAGGACAGTGCAACTCGACGAGATAACCAGTATCTTCGTCATCAGATCAAAGGAAAGAAACCTTGGAAGTGATTCCGGAGTTTCCTACTGCGACTGATACGGAAGTCTCTACAATAAAATGTATGGACTTCAGTCGAACTTGCAGCTGAACCACGTAGGCAAGGCTCGTGCAAACCTCTCAGGTGCGCAAACGAGATATTGTTGTTGGACAACAGTATACCTACGATACATAAGGAAGCGATGATGGGCCCTGACTCCGGAATTGGCTAAATGCCAATACAATCTGAGATAGTTTCCATATCAATGTTTCAAGATTAAAATCTTGATACACCTTTCGGAAGGCTTAGAGTCTAACGGATATTTATGGAACTAAAAACTGATACGGATAAAAATGTTTTATCCATAAAGCTCGACTTGTTGCAAAAACAAGTTCAAAGAGTTGACTACGATGAGATTGTCTCACCGTAGCGATGCTTGAAGTCGGTTCGGGTTGAACTAGCAATTAATACATATTTCAATCATGAGATATGAAACATGGATGACAAAAGGATTTCCATCTGATGGGAATGAAACCTAGGACTTGTATGTGATACAGTCCAAAGTAATTTGTCGATCCAGAGGATGCTAGTAAGTATGCAAACTTCAGAGTTCCAGCGATGGACAGAAGAGAGCAAAGTGGAGTTGGAATCTTCGTTTTTGATGGAATGGTCAAAAGGGTTTTTGACTTCATCAAATGGGTATCGAAGATGCTTGTGATTCAAGAAAGTAAGTGGGAGCATAATAATATTTCTAAAAACCTTGTGTACTTAACACATTGTTAATTGGAAATAAATTTCTTGACACGAATTAGGACTTCATTTGAAAATAGTTTTTCGATGAAGTGCTTAGGCTAAATAGCCTTAATATTAGGCATGATGATCTATGGAGATAGATTTACCTAATGGGGCTAAGCTATGAATACATATTGACAAGGTGCTAAAACCTTTTAGCATTTAAAATGCCAAGGAGTGATTCTTGCCGAAGTCACATGGAAAGGGTTTTGCAAGACTCGGTGTCTCAAAACACTGATGAGCAAAATACATGATGGTGATTCCACACACTCTTGTGTTTGGATTAATCATGTATTCCATGGTATGTAAAAACAACCAGATATGTCCAATACTCCAAAGTTGTTGCGAGTATAGATACCATAGTGATCAAAGTACTGATCATGGGACAACAGTGAAAGATGTCATTAAGTACTAGAGCAGTACCGATGACATGGTTTCTCGCAAGTGGAGATCATGAAGAGTTCGTTGTAAAAGGTTACATCGATGCTCCATGCGATTTTCGATTTAAGTTGAGGGTTTTGTGATACACATCATGGTGGCACGGTAGTTGGAAATTGTTCCAAACAAGATACTGTGGCGAATTCTATAACAAAGGCTAAGTATGTTGACACTTAAGAAGTGACAAAGAAGTTGTTGAATCATATAGTTCATTCATGAACTTAGTATGGTTCCAAGATGGCTTTGGTCTATGGGACACTATTGCAGATAGCTGCTCCATAGCTCAGTCTGAGGAATCAGGTTTCGACCAATGATTCACACATATGCAAAGCCAAGTCCACACAAAATATGAATTTTGTGAAAGCGTGAAAACGCGGGGATATGCAAAGTTACACACGGAGCTGAAGTCGTCAGATCCGTTGGACATCAGGCTATACCACATGCGAAGCATATTTTACACCAGTATGCCATAGGTGTAAAGTGCATTAGCATTGACTAGATTATTGACTCTAGTGCAAGTGGGAGTCTCTAGGAGATATGCCCTAGAGGCAATAATAAATGTTATTGATTATCTCCCTGTTCATAATTATGTTTATGTTCCATGCTATAACTGCAATGATTCTCGAGTCTGCAAATAAAACGAGGCTTGGAGGGAAACTCATGTGCATGTGTGGGATAATAAACGGTAAAAAGTATTCCTAGTCAAGCCTCTATGACTGGCTCAAGTATTGCATGATGATCCTGTTTTCCTGATCATGGGCATGACTATGCCGGCAATTTTGAGGGCACAATTGTTGGTAGAACACTTGTGTTGAATCGACCCGAATTGATGTTATGCTATGAGATACATTCGTCATTAGTTAATGGTTAATAACACAGAGATGGTTAATGTTTGCATGATTCCTTAGACCATGAGAGTATCGAGTTTCTTCATGCTTGCTTCATGAACTTTGGGGTTTGTTAAACGTCATCCGTAAATGGGTGGCTATTACGGCGGCTTACGGGTTCATGGAAAAGTATGTCAAGTAACTTGATAGCTCAAGATTGGGATTTGCTCCTCCGACGATGGAGAGATATCTCTGGGCCCTCTCGGTGTTACGGTATCCATCATCGTCTGGCCAGACACTTTGTGATTTGATAACGGGGATGCCGGAACACAGAAACGAGAAAAGAGAACAAAACCGGTAACGAGGTAACTGGCATTGTGGACAAGTGTTGATCCACGAGGATGCCGATGTTTTCTCACCTCGGGTATTTGTAACATATCGCGAAGCAACAGGAATAGCACACGGCAACTGGAGGTTCACTCGAATATTCATTCGTGTGGGTATAGGGGTCAATATGGGTGTCCACGGCTCCGATGTTGATCATTGATCGGAAAGTGTTCCGGGTCATGTCTATACTTCACCGAACCTATAGGGTCACACGCTTAAGGGTCATCTATCTGCTGAATACTAGACGGGGAGTCTGAGAGAAATTCACCGAAAAAGTTTCGGACGAAACGGAAACGTTCCGGAGAGGATATCGGAATAGTTCCGGTAAAACTGAAAAGTTGTTTCAGAGGATACCATAAAGTCAGATTGGTTTCGGCACATGCCTGATAATTCTTGGAGGGTGCCAGAATCGTTCTGGAAACTTTCTGGAATTTTCCGGGATAAAAACCGGAAATGTTCCGGAGCTGCCGGAACCGCTTCAGATGCTTTTCGCAGATGAAAATCACTAAACCGGAATTGTTCGGGATCGCATTGAAACTTATTTTAGTGGGTACTGGAATTGTTCTAAGCCCACATAAATATTTTCAGTTCGACCGGACGCTGAAAAATGTCGTCGTGAATAGTGAAATCAGATTTATGGATATGGTTGGAAGTTGGCTTTCCACAAATATCTTCCCAAGATATTTTGGGATGACATGGCATTTTGGATATGCCCATCCTACCCCTTGTTTTTCCTATAAATAGAGGGGAGGAGGCAGCCCCATATGCTTCATCCTTGCTCTCACATACACATGCCATGACATTTCTAGCTTCTCTCTCCCTCCCAGCGAAATAGTTTCGTAGAGCCGAAAGGCTGTCTGGGTTCCGGTGGGAACTAGTTCTGGACGGCGAAGCCCTGCCGGATAGATGACACCGTATGTGTGCAACTCTGTAGAGAGATCGTAGTTTCGGTCTTAGTTCGAGAGTGCCTCCCGAAGGGCTGTCCGAGTGACCCGCCCGAAGGGCTGTCCGTGAGGCCTCCCGGAGGGCTGTCCGAGGATCCGTCCGGTGGGACTATCCGAAGGACTGTCCAGAGGCCTCCCGGAGGGCTGTCCGAGGATCCGTCCGGTGGGACTATCCGAAGGACTGTCCAGAGGCCTCCCGGAGGGCTGTCCGAGGATCCGTCCGGTGGGACTATCCGAAGGACTGTCCAGAGGCCTCCCGGAGGGCTGTCCGAGGATCCGTCCGGTGGGACTATATGAGGGACTGTCCAGGAGCCTCCCTAAGGGCTGTCCGAGGATCCGTCCGGTGGGACTATCCGAGGGACTGTCCCGATGCCTCCCGAAGGGCTGCCCGGAGATCCGTCCGGTGAGCTGACGTGGGAGTACATCCTCGCGGTTGGGAGGTTGTAAATCCTAGCTGCGGGGATCTGCACCGCCGTTCGTCATCGACTCTACTTCCGCTGCGCTACGAGTCGGTAACGAAAAAGATCAAACCTTGTATGCAGTCTCCATAGTGATCCTGGGCTGGTACGTAGGTCGGAAAATTTTTGTTTTCTGATGCGTTCCCCTACAAGGCCTCCTTTTAATAGAGAACCGGAACAAAGCATTAGCATGTAGTGAATACATGGACTCCTCAAACTACGGCAATCACCGGAAAGAATCCCACTTATTGTCACCTTGGGGTATGCGAATCATGACACGTAACAGGTGCACATAACTTGCAAGATAGGATCAAGAACTCAAATATATTCATGAAAACATAGAGGGTTCAGATCTGAAATCATGGCACTCGGGCCCTAATGACAAGCATTAAGCATAGCAAAGTCATAGCAACATCAATCTCAGAACATAGTGGATACTAGGGATCAAAGCCCTAACAAATTGACTCGATTACATGGTAAATCTCATCCAACCCATCACTGTCTAGCAAGCCTACAAAGAAATTACTCACTCCCGGTGGTGAGCATCATGAAATTGGTGATGGAGGATGGTTGATGATGACGACAGCGTCGAATCCCCCTCTCCAGAGCCCCGAACGGACTCCAGATCAGCCCTCCCGATGAAGAACAGGAGGTGGCGGCGGCTCCGTATCGTAAAACATGATGATTCTTTCTCTCTAATTTTTTTCTCCATGAATAGGTACTTATAGCATTGGAATTAGGGTAAACGGAGCTGCCAAGGGCCCACAAGCCTGCCAACCGCGCCCTGGGGGGTGGGCACGCCCCCCAGGCTTGTGGCGCCTGGTGGCCCCCCTCTGGTAGATCTTGGCGCCAGTATTTTTTATATATTCTGAAATAATTCTCCGCAAATTTTCAGGTCCATCCGAGAACTTTTATTTCTGCACAAAAATAACACCATGGCAATTCTGCTGAAAACAGCGTCAGTCCGGGTTAGTTCCATTCAAATCATGCAAATTGGAGTCCAAACTAGAGCAAAAGTGTTTGGAAAAGTAGATACGTTTGGGACGTATCAACTCCCCCAAGCTTAACTCACTGCTTGTCCTCAAGCAATTCAGTTGACAAACTGAAAGTGATAAAGAAAAACTTTTACAAACTCTTTTGTTCTTGTTGTCTGTATATATACTTAACTAGCATCCAAGTTTTTAGCAAAGATTATGAACTAACCATATTGATGATAACACTTAGGTCTCAGATTTACTCATGGCAGTGACATAACCAACTAGCGAGCAATAATAAGATATCTCGGATGCCAACCCTTTGTCAAAACAATCATGATATAATATGATAACATGGTATCTCGCTAGCCCTTTCTGAGACCGCAAAACATAAATGCAGAGCACCTCTGAGATTCAAGCAATGACTAAACATTGTAATTCAGGGTAGAGGATATCCAGTCATGGTCACACCCAACATTAACTATACTCAATGCATAAAAATGACAATAGTGCTCTCCAACCGGTGCTTAAATGATAAGGTGATGACTCAGCAATAAAAGTAAAATAACATAAAAGTCAATGGATAGGCTCTTCGCAGAGGGAAGCATGGATTTGCAGCGGTGCCAGAGCTTGAAGCTTAAATTAGAGATGAAAATAATTTTGGGAGGTATGCTTTTCCTGTCAACGTCACGACCGAGAGTTTTGAATATCTTCCATGCTAAACGCATTATAGGCGGTTCCCAAGCGGAAAGGTAAAGTTTACTCCCCCTCCACCGTACCAACACAAGCCATGGCTAGCCGAATTCTCGGGTGCCCTCCATACCAACAACCTTTCGGGAGAGTTTGTTTGCATTATATGATTTCGATTTGAGCATAGGACTGGGCATCCCGATTACCATCCTCTCTTGTGCAATGACAAGTGAATAAACACTCATCTGAGAGTAACCCGCTTAGCATGGAAGATACTGACCGCCCCCTGTCGCTCCATGAGCGGTACGGGCACACAAAACAGATGTTCATTTGAATGTTTAGAGGTGGCACATGCAAATTTACTTGGAACGGCAGAGTAATACCGCATATAGGTAGATATAGTGGACTCATCTGGAATAACTTTGGTTTAAGGATCTGTATGCACTAGCAGTATTCCCGCTTAGTATAGGCGAAGGCTAGCAAATAGATTGAGAAGCGACCAGCTAGAGAGCGAAAACGGTCATAGACATGCATTGCGAATAATTAACATTGAACACGAGCATGAGTAGGATATCAACACCCTGAACATAAATATCATGGAGGCTATGTTGGTTTTGATTCAACTACATGTATGAACATGTGCCAAGCCAAGCCACTCGAATTACTCAGAGGAGGATACCATGCTAACATACTACATCACAACCCTTTTAATGCATGTTGACACTCAAGATAAATCATTATCCACTCCTAGCTATTTAAGCATGGCATGAGCAACTATAATCTCTAATTGTCATCACAAATATATTTACTCATAATAATGCTGAATCATGAATACTGAGCTAAACATATTTACAAAGACAAAAACAAGAAGAGTTCATACCAGCTTTTCTTCACCGCAATCACTTCATCAAATATTGTCATTATTGCCTTTCACTTGCACGACCGAATGATGTTATAATAATAATAATAATAATAATAATAATAATAATAGTGCAAGTGTGCCGTGGACTAAGCTGGAATCTGCAATCATTTATTCAAAGGAGAAGACAAGGTAACAGTGGCTCTTTGTTAGATCAACAATAAAGCATATGGGAGCCACTCAACATTTTCATCGTGGTCTTCTTCTTGTGACGACTCAACGAAAAGAAAAGAAATTCAGAGAAACACATTGAAATATTTTTGGAGTTTTTGGCTTTTCTGAAGGAAGCAAATTAACGAAGGAAAACGAAAAACGAGGAAAACTATTTACGCGGGAAAGCTCCCAACAAGTAAAAGAAGAAACGAGAAATCTTTTTGGGTTTTCTTTTACTACTATGAATTAACTAAACAAGAAAGAAACTACAACTAATTTTTTGGATTTTCGCAAGTTTTTCAAACGCACAAGAAGAAAGCGAAAATAAAACTAGCATGGATATACAATGAAGAAGGATGAACACCGACAACTGGAATGAGTGTGTGAACATGAATGTAATGTCGGTGAGAAATACGTACTCCCCCAAGCTTAGGCTTTTTGCCTAAGTTGGTCTACAGCCAGTCTTGGCCTGGATAATGCCCGTGATGGTAGTTCGGGTTATACTGAAATGCAACTGCCACAGCTTGGCGAGCTGCCTCGTTAAGGCGCTCGGTCTCTGCCGCCCTCTCCTACTCCTCAGCCTCCTCCTCAAGTATGAAATGTCTATGTTTTCCCTGGAAATCAAAGAAGGCAGGAGCAGACAAAACAATATGGAAAACACAGCGCCTGTTAAAGATTAGCCTGTATCTGAACGGGGGGAGACCCCTCTCAAGGAACTGGTGGCATTCCATAGCATCATAATCAAGAAAACTAGGTGGCAAAAGGGTGTCATTTTGTTTAATGGGCACACCAAGATAGGTAGCTAAGCGAGTGGCATAAATTCCACCAAAGAAATCACCAACTAAGGCATTGTTATGTAAACGACGTGCAACAATAGCCCCCATGTTAAATTGTCTGTCTCCCAGCACCGCACTCTTAAGAACGCTCAGGTCAGGGGCGCAAAGATGACTATGATCATGTTTACCATTAATGCATCTACCAATGAACAGAGCAAAATAATGTATGGCAGGAAAATGAATGCTCCCCATAGTAGCTTGTGTGATGCCTCTAGTTTCACCCCTAGTAATGTTCATGAGAAATTCATTGCAATCAGATTTACGAGGTTCAGTGCAAGTCCCCCAGAATGGAATTTTGCATACTTCACTAAATTCTTCAACAGACATGCAAAATGATTTTCATATAGGTTGAAAATAACATCATGTGAAGTGTGCTGATATACATACTTGAATCTTCGCACAAAGGAATCAGTGAGGTCATAGTATTGCGGGCACCTGTCTGCCAAGAACTCCGTGAGCTCGGCGTTGCGCACGTACATATCAAACTCTTCCTTGATGCCGGCTCGAATCATGAAGGCATCCGACGGCCACTCGCACGGTAGCACCGCGGCCTCTCGCGGCGGTTTGGTATCCTGCTCGCGTATTGCGGGCTTAGGAGCACTTTTGCTCGAGGAACCACCATGGAACATCTTCCTAAACATTTTCTTTTTCTCTGAAAAATTTCTGAAATTTTTAGTGGCTCAAAATAAAAGTGAACGAAACTCAACAAAATTGATACCAACTACTCCCACATGTATCTAGAAGCCATATCATGCATCAAAACTACTTTGGACCATACAAATTCAACATGCAAACTCATAAACATGGTCACCACAGCAGCAAAAATTTGCAAAGTATAAAGCACTAGAACAAAAACTAATTGGAGCATTGGAGGAGTCACATACCAAGGAGTAATTCCTCAAAACAGTTTTGGAAATGGAGTTCCGAGCAAGGAGATCGAAAATCACAGCAAAATGAGCAAGAACACGGGCTTGGGAGCAAGTTTGATTTTTTCTGGAGGAAGAAGAAGAAGATGGGTGGCTGGCATAAGTGAGTGGGTCCCTGTGGGACCCACAAGCCTGCTGGGCGCGCCCAGGGGGTGGGCGCGCCCTGTGGGCTTGTGGCTCATAGGTGCACCCCCCCTGGGGTGTATTCAGTGCCAAAAATTCTTAAATATTCTGGAAAAAATCATACTAAATTTTCATGGCATTCTGAGAACTTTTATTTTTGGGACATTTTTTTTGCACGGAAAATTCAGAAAACAGGATAATCATGGCATTTTATTTTATTCTACTAAAAATAACAGAAAGCAAAAGGTGGGTACAGAAAGTTGTGCTTACTAAATTCATTGACCACATGCACCTCAAAAAGAATCCATTAATAAGGTTGATCAAGTCTTATTAACAAACTATTACCGAATGGCATGAAACCAAAGAATTTTTGTATAACACTAAGTTACCTCAATGGGGATATGCATCTCCCCAATAGTAAGAATTTCATATTTCTTTTTGACCGTAGGAAGAGGAAATTTGAAACCTCCAATAGTGATTGTCGAAACCTTTTCAATACAATTGATACCATTCACTGAAGTTTGTTTCTTTGGGAAATAAACCGTATGCTCATTACCATTGACATGAAAAGTGACATTGCTTTTGTTGCAATCAATAACAGCCCCTGCAGTATTCAAAAAGGGTCTTCCAAGGATAATCGACATGTTGTCGTCCTCGGGCATATCAAGTATAACAAAGTCTATCAAGATAGTAACGTTTGCAACTACAACGGGAACATCCTCGCAAATTCCAATAGGTATAGCAGTTCATTTATCAGCCATTTGCAAAGATATTTCAGTAGGTGTGAGCTTATTCAAATCAAGTCTTCTATATAAAGAGAAAGGCATAACACTAACACCAACTCCCAAATCACATAAAGCAGTTTTGACATAACTTCTTTTAATGGAGCATGGTATAGTAGGTATTCCTGGATCTCCTAGTTTCTTAGGTATTCCACCCTTAAAAGAATAATTACAAGCATGGTGGAAATTTCAGCTTCAGGTATTTTTCTTTTATTTGTGACAATATCTTTCATATATTTAGCATAGGGAGACATTTTCAACATATCAATCAAGCGAGTGCACAAAAAGACAGGTCTAAGCATTTCAACAAAGTGCTCAAAATCTTCATCGTCCTTATTTTTAGATGGTTTAGTAGGGAAAGGCATAGGTTTTTGAACCCATGGTTCTCTCTCCTTTCCATGTTTTCTAGCAACAAAGTCTCTTTTATCATATCTTTTGTTCTTAGGATGTGGGTTATCAAGATCAACAGCAGGTTCTATTTCTACATCATTATCTGGTTGAGCATCTACATGAACATCATCATTATCATTATCATTATCATTATCATTATCATTTTCATTATCATTATCACTAGGTGTATGTTCATTACCAGATTGTGTCTCAGCATCGGAAATAGAAGCATCATTATGATTCTCAGGAGGTTTTTCTATCTCAGGTTCACTAGTAGCATGCAAAGTCCTATCACTTTCTTTTTCTTTTTCTTCTTAGATGGACTAGGTGCATCAATATTAATTCTTTGAGAATATTGTTCAATTCTTTTAGGATGACCTTCAGGATATAGAGGATCCTGAGTCATTCTACCTCCTCTAGTAACAACTCTAACAGCATGATCATTCTTTTTATTATTCATCTCATCGAGCAAATCATTTTGTGACTTAGCAATTTGTTCTAACTGAGTCTGGACCATAGAAGCATGTTTACTCAAGCATTTAACATCATTAGCAGTTCTAAACATCAAATCACTCAAGCGTTCAATCATGATGGCATTCCGTTTTAGTTGATTGCTAACATACATATTAAAGTGCTCCTGTTTAATGATGTAATTATCAAACTCATACAGGCATTGACTAGCAGATTAATTATACGAAATATCACCTTCATCAAATCTAGTGAGAGAATTTACCTCCAGTACCTGTGTCGGGATGTCGAGCCCATGTATTTCTTCAATAGGTGGTAAATTATTAACATCTTCAGCTTTTATACCTTTTTCCTTCATAGATTTCTTAGCTTCTTGCATATCTTCTGGACTGAGGAATAGAATACCTCTCTTATTTGGAATAGGCTTAGGTGGTGGTTCAGGAAGTGTCCAATCATCGGCATTTCTCAATATATTATTCAATAATACTTCAGCCTGTCCAACAGTTCGTTCCCTGAAAACACAACCAGCACAACTATCTAGGTAGTCCCTATAAGCATCGGTTAGTCCATTATAAAAGATATCAAGTACTTCATTTTTCTTAAGAGGATGATCAGGCAAAGCATTAAGTAATCGAAGAAGCCTCCCCAAGCTTGAGGGAGATTCTCTTCTTCAATTTGCACAAAGTTAAATATTTCCTGTAAGGCGACTTGTTTCTTATGAGCAGAAAAATATTTCTCAGAGAAGTAATATATCATATCCTGGGGACTATGCACACAACCAGGAGCAAGAGTATTAAACCATTTCTTAGCATCACCCTTTAATGAGAAAGGAAACAACTTAAAAATATAGTAATAGCGAATCTTTTCCTCATGAGCAAATAGGGTGGCTATATCATTCAATTTAGTAAGGTGTGCCACAACAGTTTCAGTTTCATAACCATGAAAAGGATCAGATTCAACCAAAGTAATTAACTCAGGATCGACAGAGAATTCATAATCCTTACCGGTGACAAATATGGGAGAGGTAGCAAACTTAGGATCATATTTCATTCTCTCTCTCATAGATTTTTCTTTCAACTCAGCAAGCAATTTTATAACCTCGTCTCTATCATTACAAGCAAGAATTACCCTAACTGTCTCCCTATCAAAAACATAACCATCAGATGTCTCAGGCATTTCAACTCTAGTAGGAGATCTAGGCATAATAGGTGAATCATAATTTTCAAGAGTTTCAACATTTTCAGTTTCTTTAGCTTTAGCAATTTGTTCATCAAGAAATTCACCAAGTGGCACAGTATTATCAAGCATAGTACTAGCATCATCATAAGTATCATTCATAGCAGAAGTAGTTTCATCAATAACTTGCGACATATCAGAATGAATAACAGGTGGCGGTGTCGCAAGCTTACTCAAAACAGAAGGTGAATCAAGTGCGGAGCTAGATGGCAGTTCCTTACCTCCCCTCGTCTTAGAGGAAATGATCTTGGTTTTAGCGTCTTTCAGATTCTTCATAGTGATCAACAGATATAAATCCCAAGTGACTCAACAGATAGAGCTATGCTCCCCCGCAACGGCGCCAGAAAAAGGTCTTGATAACCCACAAGTATAGGGGATCGCAACAGTTTTCGCGGGTAGTATTTCACCCAGATTTATTGATTCGACATAAGGGGAGCCAAAGAATATTTGCGAGTATTAGCAATTGAGTTGTCAATTCAACCACACCTGGAGAACTAAATATCTGTAGCAAAGTGTTTAGTAGCACAGTAGTATGATAGTTTCAAGAGCAATAGTAACAGCAGTGACGGTAACAGAAGCAGTGTCGGGGGAATTACCCGCGGCTAGACCCGGCATCCCAAGGCATAACCCGGCAGGACCAAAGGGCCCATAACCGGGTCACGCATGGCACTAAACGAGCCGGCTCTCTATGGGATGGACCCTGGAAGGAACCTGGCAAGAGAAGACCCGGCCCGGAGAGAAGACCCGGCCTGGGTAGACCCGGCTCGGAGAGAAGACCCAGCCCGGAGAGAAGACCCGGCCTGGGTAGATCAGTTCAGAAGAAAAGACCTAGACTAGGATCCGACTTGTAATAGAAAATAGACTAGTTGTAGTCCTACTAGGACTCTAAATGTAAGCCAGCCCCTTCAACTTATATAAGGAGGGGCAAGGCACCCCAAGAGGGACAAGTTGGGAGAGACAGAAAAACTAGTAGCTCTCGAGATAAAGGTAGCGAAAGAGCACCCTTGTAATCAAGATCATCATCATCAATAACAATCAAGCAGGATGTAGGCTTTTACCTCCACCGTGAGGGGCCGAACCTGGGTAAAACTCACTTCTCTCGATTCCGACCAACCCCTTCAAGCTTCCACCTAGTTGCGATGACCTCACCA
Source organism: Elymus sibiricus (assembly GCA_039707655.1). Lineage (NCBI taxonomy): Eukaryota > Viridiplantae > Streptophyta > Magnoliopsida > Poales > Poaceae > Elymus > Elymus sibiricus. The sequence goes on along the minus strand of CM077674.1, from coordinate 335,286,621 downwards.
TTAAGTCCTTTCATGAGGACATCTTGTCGTGACAAAACCACGACAAGCAGTTTTGTAGTAATTGTAACAGCAGCAGCAATGAAAGTAACTTAGCAAAGATCAATATGCGAAAAGCGTAGGTATTGGATCAGTGATGGATAATTATGTTGGATGACATTCATCATGTAACAGTCACAACATAGGGCGATACACAATAGCTCCAATTCATCAATGTAATGTAGGCATGTATTCCGTATATAGTCATACGTGCTTATAATAAGAACTTGCATGACATCTTTTGTCCTACCCTCCCGTGGCAGCGGGGTCCTTAAGGAAACTAAAGGGTATTAAGGCCTCCTTTTAATAGAGAACTGGAACAAAGCATTAGCACATAGTGAATACATGAACTCCTCAAACTACGGCAATCACCGAAAAGAATCCCAATTATTGTCACCTTGGGGTATGCGGATCATGACACGTAACAGGTGCACATAACTTGCAAGATAGGATCAAGAACTCAAATATATTCATGAAAACATAGAGGGTTCAGATCTGAAATCATGGCACTCGGGCCCTAATGACAAGCATTAAGCATAGCAAATTCATAGCAACATCAATCTCAGAACATAGTGGATACTAGGGATCAAAGCCCTAACAAATTGACTCGATTACATGGTAAATATCATCCAACCCATCACCGTCCAGCAAGCCTACGAAGAAATTACTCACTCCCGGTTGTGAGCATCATGAAATTGGTGATGGAGGATGGTTGATGATGACGACGGCGTCGAATCCCCCTCTCCGGAGCCCCGAACGAACTCCAGATCAGCCCTCCCGATGAAGAACAGGAGGTGGCGGCGGCTCCGTATCGTAAAACGCGATGATTCTTTCTCTTTGATTTTTTTTCTCCATGAATAGGTACTTATAGCGTTGGAATTAGGGTAAACGAAGCTGCCAGGGGCCCACAAGCCTGCCAGGCGCGCCCCCCAGGCTTGTGGCACCTGGTGCCCCCCCCCCCCTCTGGTAGATCTTTGTGCCAGTATTTTTTATATATTCTGAAATAATTCTTCGCAAATTTTCAGGTCCATCCGAGAACTTTTATTTCTGCACAAAAATAACACCATGGCAATTCTGCTGAAAACAGCGTCAGTCCGGGTTAGTTCCATTCAAATCATGCAAATTAGAGTCCAAACTAGAGCAAAAGTGTTTGGAAAAGTAGATACGTTTGGGACGTATTACCCGCTCCCCCTGCTTGGGAATGGGGACGCGCTGGCCCGGCTCAGGGGCCCTGCAGACGGCGTTGGCGGGGATGTACCCCGCCGTTCAGAGCTCCTCGATGGTGGCGTCGGTGACCTTGGAGGCCACCCACCTTCCCTTCAGATCCGTATTGGCCATGGTGGCGTGATGCAAAGGACTGGAGAAGGCTTTAGGCTTGGAAAGGGTATTGAGGAAGCGAGAGCTTGGAGGGTTTGGGCGCTGGACTGGTGGGAGAGCGTGGGAAGAAAGTCTCGTCGCTCCCTGCTCTTTATAAGGTAGTAAAAAGACAAAGCGTCCCTCTGTTGCGCCGTAAAAATCGCCACGTTTCGGCCTATTATGCCATTGTGGGTGCATGGGGTGAAACAACTGATTGATGATATCCCCTAAAATGCGGGGCACGATCTCTGTTTTGATAAGACGTGCCAGTAAGAGGGTTACCTTGAACCGCGATTCGAATAAGTAACAACTGATGTACATGATGTCATGGTTCATGACGTTTCGGTAAAGTTGCCAGTAATTGGCCGCCGAACACATTTGCGCTGCTAGTCTTCGGGGCTAAGCAAGCCGTGTACTTCGGATGGACGAAGATATGTTTTTGGTGACACATGGCTGGCTGGCCTCGTCTCCTGTTTAGATGGATGATGTCTTCCAATTGGGGATTAGCGAGCCTCGGGCACATGCTTAGCTCGGGGCGTGGTAAGGAACTTGCCTGCCAAGCCGAAGAATGTTCATAGCCAATGTCACGAAGGAGAACTCTCCTATCAAGCAGGAGACTCCAAGACGAAGTAAACATGCCTGAAGAAGGTGATCGTCCTCAGCGTTGAAGACCGGTTTGGGGGCTACTGATGGTGTCCTGGACTAGGGGGTCCTGGCCTAGTCGATCTAGTCCATGGTCCCGGCCTAGTCGATCTAGTCCATGGGCCCGTCAAAGAGCAGGGACTCCGGAAGCTTCCAACTTGAAGAACCAACATATCGGGCCTCATCGAAGACTTGGCGTGTACCCCAAGGATATGAGATTCGGCATGTAATCCCTAGATTGTAACCGACCATGTGTAACCCTAGATACCCCTGGTGCCTATATAAACCAGTGGGTTTAGTCCGTAGAGGCATAGATACACACATCATCCTCTAGGTTTAGACCACAACTTACGATCTCAAGGTAGATCAACTCTGTACCTTGATACATCCACAATATAAAAAAGAGCAGGACGTAGGGTTTTACCTCCTTCGTGAGGGCCCGAACTTGGGTAAATCTTCGTCTCCCTCGTCTCTTGTTAACCATCGATCCGATCTCACAGCTCGGGCCCCCCTACCCGAGATCTGCCGGTTTTGACACCGACACCTAGTTCCCAAGGTGGCATGAATAGTTTTGTTGGTGAAGGTGTTGGAAATGTGCCCTAGAGGTAATAATAAAATGGTTATTATCATATTTCCTTGTTCATGATGAATGTTTATTATTGATGCTAGAATTGTATTGACCGAAAACTTAAATACATGTGTGGATACATAAACAACACCGTGTCCCTAGTAAGCCTCTACTAGACTAGCTCATTGATCAAAGATGGTTAAGGTTTCCTAACCATAGACGTGAGTTGTCATTTGATAACGGGATCACATCATTAGGAGAATGATGTGATGGACAAGACCCAACCGTAAGCTTAGCATATGATCGTGTCACTAAGTTCACTTTGCCGTAGCTTTCGTAATGTCAAGTATCTGTTCCTTAGACCATGAGATCATGCCACTCCCGGATACCGGAGGAATACTTTGTGTGCTATCAAACGTCACTTCGTAACTGGGTGATCATAAAGGTGCTCTACAGGTATCTCCGAAGGTATTTGTTGGGTTGCATGGATCAAGACTAGGATTTGTCACTCCGTGTGACGGAGATATATCTCTGGGCCCTCTCGGTAATACAACATCACAAGAAGCTTGCAAGCATGTGACTAATGAGTTTAGTCATGGTATCTTGTATTACGGAACGAGTAAAGAGACTTGTCGGTAACGAGATTGAACTAGGTATGGAGATACCGACGATCGAATCTCGGGCAAGTAACATATCGCCAGACAAAGTGAATTGTATACGGGATTAACTGAATCCTTGACATCATGGTTCAAACGATAAAGATCTTCGTTGAATATGTAGGAATCAATATGGGCATCCAGGTCCCGCTATTGATTATTGACCGGAGAGGTGTCTCGGTCATGTCAGCATGTTCGCGAACCCGTAGGGTCGCACGCTTAATGTTCGGTAGCGCTAGGGTAGTATTGAGATGTTCATAGTGGAGAGTTTAAAGGATGCTTGGAGTCCCAGATGGGATCTGTGATATCACGAGGAGCTCCGGAATGGTCCGGAGGTAAAGATTTATATATGGGAAGTCATATTTTGGTCACTAGAAAAGTTTCGGGTTTTGCCAGTAGTGTGTCGGGAGTCCCGAAAGGGTTCCGGGGGTCCACCAGGGGGTTCCACCAGCCACGGGGACCCACATGGGCTGTAGGGGTGGCGCCCTGGCCTAGTTGGGCCAGGCGCACCAGCCCCCCAAGGGCCCATGCGCCTAAGGGTGGAAACCCTAGGGGTGGGAGGCGCCCCCCTTGGCTTGGGGGGCAAGCCTCCCCCTAGGCCGCCGCCCCCTCCCTTGGAGGAGGGGCTAGGGCCGACGCCCCCTCCCTCACCCCTATATATAGTGGGGAGGCGCAGGGGGGCTACACCCTTCCACCCTTGCCCTCCGTTTCTCCCATGTGGCACCACGGCTCAGAGAGACCGGAACACCCCGTATTCCAACCCAGAGATCAAGTCTTCTGGAATACGGCACTGCTTGGCATAGAACAAATCAGCTCTTTATTACAAATAACACGGGTACAAAGGTTCTAAAGGCACGAAGGTTACAGGGGCACGGCGACACTTTGCCTGCTTAGGTAGTTCTATGCTAGCAGCGAGACATCTCGAAGCGGAACAAATCCTAATAGCGGAACAACGACGACGGTGATGAACTCCACTCCGCAGGGACTCTGGCTGGGACGCATCCTAGAGCGCAACCTCGGGATCCTCGACAAACAAGCAATCACGGCATCACCTGCAATCTGGCATGACACGCCAGGTGAGTACTTTGAATGTACTCGCAAGCTCACAGCAACCAAAGCAATCAAGACATACAACAGCATGGCATTTACAGGTTAATCATCAAAGATGAACACGATACTACTAGAACAACATGAGCATGGCAACAACATGAGCATGACAGGTACATAAACTTCATGATATGAACATGATGATACTAGCACTAGTATGCAAGGGGGGGTCGACGTTTAAGGTCTCATGGACCAACTTACTCTGTTCGGAGGTTATCTCGTAACCACCCACTTACCATCGTGATCATCACATGACCACACGGAGCTTGATCTCTACCTGTGATCATCGCATGACCACATAAAGATCAACCAACTTCTTTTCTCATCGGACCAGGGTTGTTAATTATTCAGGTTATTATTTCTGTTGACCCATAGAGTGACCTACTACGAACTGTGTCCATGACCGAGGACGCGGCTATCGATAGATTATACACTCTGCAGAGGTTAGTACACTGTCCCACACTACGGAACTCATGGCCTCGTGCTCCCATTCGGGTGGACCAACGATGTTCCGACAAAACCAATCTATTGCATGACACTCTCCCGGCCACTCCCGACAAACTCCCCTTTGGGCTATGTCCTGGGTCGCCCAGATGTCAACTCGTGACATCCGCCACCTTTGTGGCCGCCACCGTCGTGGACAAAACAAACTTGTCCCAAACAGGGACACCCGGGTACAACACAACTCGGGCACAAGGCTTATGGCCGCCTACCTGATCAGGGTAGCGCGCGCCCATAACCTTCCCTAGTTGGAGGCACCAGCGAGAGGCATGTCAATAGACTGCATTAGGGCCTCCCCATCCAGGCAAGTGTGGCTACACTGGTGAGCTCGATTCGGTGGCACCATGACTCAGCCAACAGATTTGTTCAAGTTCGATTAATGTCAGGTTCAACTTGAATGGTGATGAGCTGAGTCACAATAGCATAATGAAATAACAATGCACATGAGCATAATATCAGTGTAACCATGGATGGGCAACATAACCATTCAACATCATAATATGATCGATGATCAAACATTTATTCTACGGGATGCAAATGAGCATAGCATAACGATGATCACGAATATGACAAGTACTTTCATATCAAACCATAACAATTCATATGAGCATGTCCTTACTAGCATCTGAAAAGATTACAAGAATAAAACATGAGAATAAAATCATTAACAATTAATCAGGTCACTCACTAGATGAAAATGAACATGGCATAAACATAGACATGGATTCACAAGCATATACATAGCATTCGCAAAATAATTAAATGAGCAAACAATTATTAAATATTCAAGTGGAAACCATGGCTACTGCAATGCCATCATGCAAGTGGCTATCGTGGCTTGCCTGGGGGTGAAGGATTCACCGGGAAGATGTGCGAGGCACTCGCGGAAAGAATCGCCGAAAAAGTTACCCTCTCGAAGGGGCTGTTTAAGGGCAAGGGCAAAATGGTCATTTTCATAGTGTGACAACCTCATGAAAATGATACCATCGGAACGGGCTCGACGAACTGAGATCGTGGACTTTGGAATCACCTGATTCGGAGTTAAGGTTGTCGAGTTACGGCCGTTCGTTCGTTAGGCAGAAAAAGAATAAAAATCTGTCCACTTCTGCCCTTAACGGACGAACGTCCGCAAATTAGTAGTTTCGGCCAGCTGGGTTAAACAGAAAGCGTACTTCATTGAAACACGTTTTCAGAACAGAGAAAACGCACTTTCAGCAAAAGCACTAGGAGAATACGCTTTCTTTAAGCCAAAGCGTATTTTTGAAAATTCGTGTCCACTTAACGGGCTGGGCCCAACCGCCTGTGCCACTGACGATTGGGGCCCACCTGCAGGTCGCCCTCCTCCTTCAACCTCTCGCTGGCGCCCATGCCTGGCCGAGGACATGGCCGTTCCGGCGACGGTTGCCGGCCACTCCGGCCGTCCCCCGCTGCGCACGGCCTACCGGCTTGCTCGGGAGCTCACGCCGCATCCATCCCAGGGGTGCACAGACCTCGAGGAGGGCGGGAGCGAGCGTGCCGCTGGCCGCGGCGGACGGCGGTTCGGGCGGTTTTGGGGAAGGGCGGTATGGTGGCAGAGAGGAGTGCCTGCGGCCATGGGGAGGATCGGGGTGGCTAGGGAAGAACTCGGGTGGGTTTAGGAGGGAGAGTAGAGGCTTGGGCGGCTCGAATTTGAGCGAACTCCGGTGATGGCCGTGGCGGCAATGTGAGGGAGGGAGAGCTCCTCGAGCTCGTTCGAGTTGCTGGGCGGGGTCCTAGGAGGGAGGGAGAGAGGTTGGTGAGGTCGATGGGACTCGGGGAGGGCTTATATAGCCGAGGCCGCGATGCCCTCGCCGGAAGCCACCGCGGACGTGCGGACGATTCCTCTGGCGTGACCGCGTGTGCGAGCGCACGCGCGGAGGGGGAGAGAGGTCTAGGGGAGGTGCATACGGCGCGGAGATGCTACGGGGAGGAAGAAGACAACGGCAAGGAGACGACGGCCGCGGGCATCCCGGGGCGGCATGCTCGCCGGAGAGGAAAGAGGAGAGGGGGAGGGGTCCAGAGAGGACACGCGGACGCAGGAGAGTGGGTGCAATGCAGAGGACATGGTGCGGTGGCGGGAGCTCGGCGTTTGGGCGGCGGCAGAGGGGTCCCGAAGTCCAGAGCACACTTTCGGCGTGCCAGACCGCGTGGTCACCGCGTGCATAGGCGCACGCGGTGCACTCTGGCCAACCAAACGATGTCTAGCGTCTTGTCCTTCCTAAGTGGATCCTACCTGAGGTGATGGATCGAAGAAATCGACTGTGGTTTGATGGGAGTGATCAGAGAAAGTTTGCTGCTATAAACTTAGTCATGAAATAGTGATCAACTGAGATGAGATAAGGGCTAACCAGCATGTCTCGGAGGTTTAGGATAGGAAGGACTATGATCCTGTGAAAAATGAAATGATTTGGACCACTATTTAATATAGTTGCTTCACAACCACATATTCTGGTCCAGAAAGAAGATCATGAAGTAGCACTCACATGGATGCTTAGGTTGAGCTGACAATTGGTGGACTATGATAATTTGGGCATATGAAGGTACCATAAAAATTTCATCCCATTTGGATAAGTATAAATGGTACTTCCTTCACAATGATCCACACTGGACAGAAACTTGGGGGAATTTTGTGGAGCAAATGGCTTGGCAAAATAATGTGAGTTTTGGCATGATCACATTATTTAGGGTTATTTAGGTCCTGGATTAATTTTAGAATTTTTTAAGCAATATAAATTATAGTTGCTTCACAAACTGAAATTATCACCAGAAACCAAGATTTGAAGTTGGGCTCACATAGTTTGTTGGATGGAGATGAAATTTGGTGGAGAGTCATTATTTAATCATTTGGATGATCTCCCAAAATTTCAACTCATTTGGATAATCCTAGCTAGTACTTCCTTCACAAAGCTTCTCTCTGGATAGAAACTTTGGAAATTTGCTGAGGAAGATTTACTAGGCAAATGAAGCTGAATTTTGGCATGAGGCAATTATTTGGATATGAGAGAGTGCCCAAAAATTTTGAGGGCAATCAAGAAAATATAAATAGCACTTCCTTCACAAAGTGCCATTCTGGACAGAATAGGAAATGAATATTCCTGAATTATTTTTGAACTAGGCAAGGATGGGTTTTGGCATATTTGTGGAGTATATGATCCAAATAATTTATGAGAATTTTGTGGGAATTTTTGGAATGGCAGAAATATAGGTTGCTTCACAACCTAGGGCAAACAGGATTATTCCTTTAATAGAAAAAGGAATATTCCAACGAAATAAATATTGGGGTTGGGCTAAGATGGAAATGACATGGCCTTGGGATAAGTTTGAGAATGACAAGCCACTTGGAAGTGACAAGAGAGAAGATCTTCCCAGGTTTCAAGACCACATAGCCACGGAAAAAAAATTCCAAATGAAATTCGAAGAAATCCAAAAGAAAAAGAAAGGGCCAAAAATCGGGGTGTTACAAACCTACCCCCCTTACGATAAATCTCGTCCTCGAGATTTGGTTGCTCAGGGAACAAGTATGAATATTCTGACTTAAGGAAACCGTTTCCAACTTGGGTATCCTTTTCCTTTATAAATTGTTCCCACTGAATTGCATCTGACTGACTGCCTTGCTCAGGGGTGGTTTGCTTCACTGTATCCAATATTCTGACAGGTCTTACCACATATGTTCATCCTTATGCTGACTCCAATTCTTTCATGTCTGCTGGCTTGGCTGAGGTATCATCATGACTAGAATATATCATCTTTCCATAAGTCTGGGAGTGATTTTTAATTGACGTGACATTCTTTTATCCATCACCGATAGTATCAATGGAGTTGTGCATAAATTGCCTCGGTGGGCATGAACCTTTAATCATTGCCTCGGGTTACTCAAGTAGGTGCATATCCTCTTGGCTAGCTCCACTGTCTCGAATCCGTACCGATGATTCAACTGTCACCTTGATATGAGGTCCTTACAAACAGAGTAGACCCCTTGGGTGTGTGTTCATGGTGATCAGTACGGAATCAGACTGTCTTGTGTATTCGTACCATATTGTTCATGCAACAATTATCATACCTGAGTTGCCGGTCTTGCTCCTTCATTATGGTTCTCTTCTTCTGAATCTTTTGCTGAAAAGAGCTTGGCCATATATATACTCAATTCTTCGTGTGACCATAGGTGCTGTCAGGTGCAATATTCCAGCAATCATACTTTATCCTTATCCTCAGGCAGGGCAGCAACGTTTAACTGGCAAGTTTACCATCTCTCAAGCTTTAACTGTAGGGCAATGATCATCCGAACCTTTGCATGAAATCGACAAATAAGTCAGTAGCCACCAGAACGGTCTTTACAACTCAGATCTGGGACATTACTGAAATAACTCAACCCTGGCTCACGACGGCTAAAAAGTAGCTTAGAGCATGAGGCAGTGTTGATAAGAAGAATGTAGCAGTTCCCTAAGACAGCCGAAGAACAGCTCGGAGCATAGGGTCACTGCTACAAAAAAGAAACTCAACAGCTGCCCGAGATGACCGAAAAGCAGCTCAGAACACGGGTCAGTTGTTGAAAAGAGAAATATAAAGTCGGCATCCACCCTGGACGGCCGAAAGCAGCCCAGAACACAGGCGTGGTGCCGTTACCAGGAAGAGGTAAGCAAGGATTCATCATGATCATATACCAAGTTCACAGTTACTTGTATAGAGCTCACTGCTGTGGTCAGTCATTCATGATAGTGACAGATGTTAATGATACCACTTTGTCAGGTGTGAGGAAGCTGGCCTTGATATCCACTGTCAGGATTGTTGTCCCAACATTGTCTTGCTTCATAGCTTGTCAGTCATTGCAATACACTGAGGTATATATACTAGCTTTCTTCCTCTTACATACTCACGGATTTGTTGGATTCTCACCGTGCTTGTATCATTGTTCGAATGACTTGCACGACCTTGGCAGCCTGCTCACAATAAATATGGAAGTATATGTAGCTGAACATTTGATTTCCAGTGCAGACACTTGGGTCCTGAGTAGCTCGTGTTTCTGACCAACCTGTTGCGGATCTGATTCTTGAGATGCACTACCATATGCTGCCAACTCACTGTGTAGCATCTTGTACCAATGACGATGACTGTTGGTAGTGTCGTACGGACGAATATTGGATAGCTTGTGTTGGAAGCTATCAAGAGTAGCGTGCTGAGGAAGACTGAATAGCTTATGCTTGAAGCTTTTGCCGGGATAGCGTGCTGAAGAAGACTGGGTATCGTACCTCAGAAGCTTCTCCTCCTGGTTGCTTGCTGATGAAGACTCGGTGCCTTATGCTGGAAGCTTTCTGCGGTGGCTTACAAAAGAAGACAGAGTTCCTTATGCCGGAAGCTACCCACATATCGTACTGAGGAAGACTGCGGAACCTTGCGTCGTAAGCTTCCCTGGTAGCGTGCGGAGAAATACTGGGTTGCTTACTCCAGAAGCTTCTCACTATGGTGTGCGGACTGAATGCCATATATATGTATACTCTTGATATTCCTTTGACTGGAAATGTACTGTTGTCTTGCACACAAATTGTCTTCCAGCTGGTTCATTACGGTTGTGATGGCTACACACTGAGTCAGTCTTGATGCTGATAGTTATTCCAGAATATCATTTGTATTCAAACCAGATATTTCCGATATAATGCAGTCGACTGAGAATTCGATAATGTTTAGCTGAGCTTCAAAATATTTGAAATCCTTACTGATTCTTCGAGTCCGGTGTCGGTTGATGAGCAACTTTCATAAGGGGAAATAAGGTAACACCGAAGGCCCAAAGAAAGAAGCAAAAGAAATGACTCAAACAAAAGCACACACAGCATTAAGATTACATACAAGCAACATCACATTTTACAGCTATTCACCTCACTATGCATGCCTACTTAAGCACACAATTCTCGAGGAAACTCCGGTACTACGATCTAATATGATGTGGCAGTGTGCACTAAAATGGATCAGCGTGTGGAGGGGTTGGTGTAAGCGGAGCTACACCAAGCACTGGATCAACACCGGTTGCATCTGGACGGGCTTAGCGGTGAGGACGTACTCGGTGATCCTGTAGCGTGATACGGATGTCACGACCACATCATCATCAAGCGTACGGAAGGGAACCGTACTCGTCCAGGGAATGGGTGATAGGGTAGGATAGCGGTGGAGAGAAGGGTCTGCTGGCATTGCCCTTTTCTGATAACACAAACCAGTGAGGGTTGCCAAATGGCGGGTTGGATGGCAAGATCCGGGGTAGAGGCATGTCTACCACCGAAACAATAGGTGTGGCTGAAGAGAATATATTGGTGCGATACCTGTGCATCAATCCTGCAAGTGATCGACACCACAAGGTAGCTTGGTATCACTCCGCTGGGACAGAGATGACACCAAACACCAAAGAGCAAGGCTGGAGGGTACAGGTAGTGGATCGAAACCGATGCCACCTACACTCACAAAATCAACCGTTAGCGACAAGATAATAAGTCTATATGCATGCTATGTAGCAAACAAATGCAACAACCAAATGCAACAAGCAAGCTAGACTCTGAACTACCGGTTTCTAACGCTCGCGCTGACTAGGGCGTCCTACAGCCAGACCTGCTCTGATACCAATCGCTGTGGCACCCCGGCTCAGAGAGACCGGAACACCCCGTATTCCAGCCCAGAGATCAAGTCTTCTGGAATACGGCACTGCTTGGCATAGAACAAATCAGCTCTTTATTACAAATAACACGGGTACAAAGGTTCTGAAGGCACGAAGGTTACAGGGGCACGGCGACACTTCGCCTGCTCAGGTAGTTCTATGCTAGCAGCGAGACATCTCGAAGCGGAACAAATCCTAACAGCGGAACAACGACGACGGTGATGAACTCCACTCCGCAGGGACTCTGGCTGGGACGCATCCTAGAGCGCAACCTCGGGATCCTCGACAAACAAGCAATCACGGCATCACCTGCAATCTGGCATGACACGCCAGGTGAGTACTTTGAATGTACTCGCAAGCTCACAGCAACCAAAGCAATCAAGACATACAACAGCATGGCATTTACAGGTTAATCATCAAAGATGAACACGATACTACTAGAACAACATGAGCATGGCAACAACATGAGCATGACAGGTACATAAACTTCATGATATGAACATGATGATACTAGCACTAGTATGCAAGGGGGGGTCGACGTTTAAGGTCTCATGGACCAACTTACTCTGTTCGGAGGTTATCTCGTAACCACCCACTTACCATCGTGATCATCACATGACCACACGGAGCTTGATCTCTACCTGTGATCATCGCATGACCACATAAAGATCAACCAGCTTCTTTTCTCATCGGACCAGGGTTGTTAATTATTCAGGTTATTATTTCTGTTGACCCATAGTGTGACCTAGTACGAACTGTGTCCATGACCGAGGACGCGGCTATCGATATATTATACACTCTGCAGAGGTTAGTACACTGTCCCACACTACGGAACTCATGGCCTCGTGCTCCCATTCGGGTGGACCAACGATGTTCCGACAAAACCAATCTATTGCATGACACTCTCCCGGCCACTCCCGACAAACTCCCCTTTGGGCTATGTTCTGGGTCGCCCAGATGTCAACTCGTGACATCCGCCACCTTTGTGGCCGCCACCGTCGTGGACAAAACAAACTTGTCCCAAACAGGGACACCCGGGTACAACACAACTCGGGCACAAGGCTTATGGCCGCCTACCTGATCAGGGTAGCGCGCGCCCATAACCTTCCCTAGTTGGAGGCACCAGCGAGAGGCATGTCAATAGACTGCATTAGGGCCTCCCCATCCAGGCAAGTGTGGCTGCACTGGTGAGCTCGATTCGGTGGCACCATGACTCAGCCAACAGATTTGTTCAAGTTCGATTAATGTCAGGTTCAACTTGAATGGTGATGAGCTGAGTCACAATAGCATAATGAAATAACAATGCACATGAGCATAATATCAGTGTAACCATGGATGGGCAACATAACCATTTAACATCATAATATGATCGATGATCAAACATTTATTCTATGGGATGCAAATGAGCATAGCATAACGATGATCACGAATATGACAAGTACTTTCATATCAAACCATAACAATTCATATGAGCATGTCCTTACTAGCATCTGAAAAGATTACAAGAATAAAACATGAGAATAAAATCATTAACAATTAATCAGGTCACTCACTAGATGAAAATGAACATGTCATAAACATAGACATGGATTCACAAGCATATACATAGCATTCGCAAAATAATTAAATGAGCAAATAATTATTAAATATTCAAGTGGAAACCATGGCTACTGCAATGCCATCATGCAAGTGGCTGTCGTGGCTTGCTTGGGGGTGAAGGATTCACCGGGAAGAACAGCGAGGCACTCGCGGAAAGAATCGCCGAAAAAATTCCCTCTCGAAGGGGCTATTTAAGGGCAAGGGCAAAATGGTCATTTTCACAGTGTGACAACCTCATGAAAATGATACCATCGGAACGGGCTCGACGAACTGAGATTGTGGGCTTTGGAATCACCTGATTCGGAGTTACGGTTGTCGAGTTACGGCCATTCGTTCGTTAGGCAGAAAAAGAATAAAAATCTGTCCACTTCTGCCCTTAACGGACGAACGTCCGCAAATTAGTAGTTTCGGCCGGCTGGGTTAAACAGAAAGCGTACTTCGCTGAAATACGTTTTTATAACAGAGAAAACGCACTTTCAACAGAAGCACTAGGAGAATACGCTTTCTTTAAGCCAAAGCGTATTTTTGAAAATTCATGTCCACTTAACGGGCAGGGCCCAACCGCCTGTGCCATTGACGATCGGGGCCCGCCTGCAAGTCGCCCTTCTCCTTCAACCTCTCGCTGGCGCTCGTGCCTGGCCGAAGACATGGCCGTTCCGGCGACGGTTGCCGGCCACTCCGGCCGTCCCCCGCTGCGCACGGCCTACCGGCGTGCTCGGGAGCTCACGCCGCATCCATCCCAGGGGTGCACGGACCTCGAGGAGGGCGGGAGCGAGCGTGCCGCTGGCCGCGGCGGACGGCGGTTCGGTCGGTTTTGGGGAAGGGCGGTACGGTGGCGGAGAGGAGTGCCTGCGGCCATGAGGAGGATCGGGGTGGCTAGGGAAGAACTCGGGTGGGTTCAGGAGGGAGAGTAGAGGCTTGGGCGGCTCGAATTTGAACGAACTCTGGCGATGGCCGTGGCGGCAATGTGAGGGAGGGAGAGCTCCTCGAGCTCGTTCGAGTTGCTGGGCAGGGTCCTAGGAGGGAGGGGGAGAGGTTGGTGAGGTCGATGGGTCTCGGGGAGGGCTTATATAGCCAAGGCGGCGATGCCCTCGCCGGAAGCCGCTGCGGACGTGCGGACGATTCCTCTGGCGCGACCGCGTGCGCGAGCGCACGCGCGGAGGGGGAGAGAGGTCTAGGGGAGGAGCATACGGCGCGGAGATGCTACGGGGAGGAAGAAGACAACGGCAAGGCGACGACGGCCGCGGGCATCCCGGGGCGGCGTGCTCGCCGGAGAGGAAAGAGGAGAAGGGGAGGGGTCCAGAGAGGACACGCGGACGCAGGAGAGTGGGTGCAATGCAGAGGACATGGTGCGGTGGCGGGAGCTCGGCGTTTGGGCGGCGGCAGAGGGGTCCCGAAGTCGAGAGCACACTTTCGGCGTGCCAGACCGCGTGGTCACCGCGTGCACAGGCGCACGCGGTGCACTCTGGCCAACCAAACGATGTCTAGCGTCTTATCCTTCCTAAGTGGATCCTACCTGAGGTGATGGATCGAAGAAATCGACTGTGGTTTGATGGGAGTGATCAGAGAAAGTTTGCTGCTATAAACTTAGTCATGAAATAGTGATCAACTGAGATGAGATAAGGGCTAACCAGCATGTCTCAGAGGTTTAGGATAGGAAGGACTATGATCCTGTGAAAAATGAAATGATTTGGACCACTATTTAATATAGTTGCTTCACAACCACATATTCTGGTCCAGAAAGAAGATCATGAAGTAGCACTCACATGGATGCTTAGGTTGAGCTGAAAATTGATGGACTATGATAATTTGGGCATATGAAGGTACCATAAAAATTTCATCCCATTTGGATAAGTATAAATGGTACTTCCTTCACAATGATCCACACTGGATAGAAACTTGGGGGAATTTTGTGGAGCAAATGGCTTGGCAAAATAATGTGAGTTTTGGCATGATCACATTATTTAGGGATATTTAGGTCCTGGATTAATTTCAGAATTTTTTAAGCAATATAAATTATAGTTGCTTCACAAACTGAAATTATCACCAGAAACCAAGATTTGAAGTTGGGCTCACATAGTTTGTTGGATGGAGATGAAATTTGGCGGAGAGTCATTATTTGA
The DNA here is from genome assembly GCA_039707655.1 of Elymus sibiricus. Classification (NCBI taxonomy): domain Eukaryota; kingdom Viridiplantae; phylum Streptophyta; class Magnoliopsida; order Poales; family Poaceae; genus Elymus; species Elymus sibiricus. The sequence continues at coordinate 335,271,378 of CM077674.1, read as the reverse complement.
TCATTTGGATGATCTCCCAAAATTTCAACTCATTTGGATAATCCTAGCTAGTACTTCCTTCACAAAGCTTCCCTTTGGATAAAAACTTTGGAAATTTGCTGAGGAAGATTTACTAGGCAAATGAAGATGAATTTTGGCATGAGGCAATTATTTGGATATGAGAGAGTGCCCAAAATTTTTGAGGGCGATCAAGAAAAGATAAATAGCACTTCCTTCGCAAAGTGCCATTCTGGACAGAATAGGAAATGAATATTCCTGAATTATTTTTGAACTAGGCAAGGATGGGTTTTGGCATATTTGTGGAATATATGATCCAAAGAATTTATGAGAATTTTGTGGGAATTTTTGGAATGGTAGAAATATAGGTTGCTTCACAACCTATGGCAAACAGGATTATTCCTTTAATAGAAAAAGGAATATTCCCAAGAAATAAATATTGGGGTTGGGCTAAGATGGAAATGACATGGCCTTGGGATAAGTTTGAGAATGACAAGCCACTTGGAAGTGACAGGAGAGAAGATCTTCCCAGGTTTCAAGACCACATAGCCACGGAAAAAAAAAGAAATTCCAAATGAAATTCGAAGAAATCCAAAAGAAAAATAAAGGGCCAAAAATCGGGGTGTTACATCCCAACTCCTCCCACCTTTCTCTGGTACGCGCTTGGCGAAGCCCTGTCGGAATACCGCTGCCACCACCACCACCTCACCGTTGGGCTGGTCCCGATCTCATCTACCTCCTATCCCTCGCTTGCTAGATCAAGAAGGAGAGGATGCCATCGAGCTGAACTTGTGCTAATCTCGGAGGTGTCGTCCGTTCGGCGCTAGATCAGATTGGATCGTGATTGGATCGCGAAGAGTACGACTACATCAACCGTGTTACATACGCTAATGCTTTCGGTCTACAAGGGTACGTAGACACACTCCCCTCTTGTTGCTATGCATCTCCTAGATTAGATCTTGGGTGTTTCGTAGGAATTTTTTTATTTTCATGCAACGTCCTCATCAGAAGGCATTTCTCTCGACGACGCGAAGGAAGCCAGGGCAGCGGCTCATAGCGGTGGTCGTGGAGGTCTGCCAGTAGATGGAGAGGTTGCATCTCCTGAAATGGGGGACAACTAGGGGGAAGTGTACCAAACAGGTATATGGAGGGAGGAGCAACGAGAGGAAGTGAGAGATATAGCAAAACTAGATGTGTGAGTCCTTTAGTGGACATTGAAGATGAAGGATAAGAATCTAAACTAGGAGGGCCACCTCGTGGAATTAGTTTGGAATTTCAGTGACCACATAACCAACACCGGTGAGAAGGTAAATGGATGATCGCACATAACGACTTATTTATCTATGATATAGACAATTTTTTATAGATTTTTCATTGAAATGAGACAATTTCTGGGGACATTTTATAATTTTAAGAAATAGATAAAGTGCAATGTTCATTTCAATAAAATTATACTCAATACTCTAGAGCCAAATCAACACATCACGTTATCACATTTGTATACTGGTTTTTGGTTTATACGTAGCCCTATGACATGCATACTATGGTTATCTCTTTGACCAAATCAAAGCATAAGCATTGTTATCGCTATGGAGTCGGGTGCCGAAGTGTGGAGGTGGTTAGCTGAAGATCGCCGCTAGGATGTGTGTGTCAGGGAGGGAGGGGGAGAGAGAGAGAGAGCAATGAATACCAGAGCACTGAGCCCGCTGAATTTTCCTTCTGATGAAAGGATCTTTATTGGATGTGTTTCACGATGTTGGTTCTTGACCCACCATCATTTATCAAATCAAATGGTATGATGTATACGACTGCTAGAAATTTATATGTGTTAAATGGGCAATCATGTTCTTTCAATGCTACTTGCTCAATAATGATAAGAAATAGTAAGCGATCGGTTTTTCATCTCCACATACTTAACTGAAAGTTATACGAAGATCATGACGAACAAAATCTACTTAGCACTTGAGTCGGGTGAATGAAGTGAGAGATCATATGAACTGTCGACAATTGCGAAAGCACAAATTCACCTACAATAGTTTGCAGGCACACTTGCACAATGCCTTTCCTCTGCATGGAGTGTACTTCCTCAATGGATCAACCATCACTACAATTAGTAACAATATTGCAGTTTCCAATCATCGTATCTTTTGCTGAAAATCCTTCAACTAACTAATCCACCATTGAGACCTAAGTTGATGCCTCCCAAGCCTAAATAACAAGCCACCAAAGACCGATGATGCTTCTAGACCCAAATACTTGAGAAATTGAGGGTTATAGTGTGAATTTGGTGTATCATCCTGTATTTACATGGTCTTCGCTCCAATATTTACAGTGCAATTTTTGCCGTTGTTTTATTCTTCATGGAATAATGCCCACGACTATTTGATGATCAGAAATAGAAAGTGATACGTGTCTACCTTCAAGAGTTGCAGCACAAGTTTTTATCCAGATTTTCTCAATTAGAAAATGCTGCTAAATTCAGAAATTGTTCTAAAGTGATATGTTTCCACTTTGAAGAGTTGCAATCAAACTCAATGGGGGATATGATAAAGTGGTGAAACTTTGAATGCTTGTGCTACGGTTGGTGGGCATACTCAAATCACCTCTTTCCTGTGACTAAGGTGGACTTCTTCAAAGAACCAACCAGTACTACTCGCAACAATATAGCTTTTTGTAAGCATGATCTAAGTTGAAAACACTCAATTCATATAATCCACCACTTCGACCTATGATGATGCCTCCCAAGAATAAATAAACGAGCCATCTAATACTGACGGGAATTCTCGTCCCAAATACTGAACGAAACGAGTAACCATCATGTGCGTGCGCGTGTGCGTGTGCATGTGCGTGTGTGCGTGTGCATGTGCGTGTGCGTGTGTGCGTGTGTGCGTGTGCGTGTGCGTGTGTGTGTGTGTGTACCTTTCTCTGATGTGAAGTTTATGCTCCACTCTGTGAGCTCACAAGTGCAGTTTTATGCATATGATCGGCCCTTTTATTTCCATACAATCCAAAAGTCACACGTACTAGTTTTTTCATGAGTTAATAGATGATGAAATTGTACGCATGGAACCATCAACCCATTTATCATAGTTCAATGCCATATATACCAAACATAAAGAGGACAACATAAATATTTATGTGTCACAATAGGGTTTTTGTAATTGACGGCTGAGACTGGCCATAGTGGGAGTAACTTCAGCAGTAACATCGAGTCCAACTCAGCAAATTTGTCTATGTGGCAATGAGTTAATGAGGAGAGAGATAAATTGAGTAACTTAGCTAGTTACCGTAACATCACATATCCCGATACAATATGAGTCTATAACCTAATAAATGAAGCTTTGCATGACACCACACTTATGTTACTACCCACTATGAAGGTAGTAACATAGTCTTGGGATATATGTATGTTACTAGTGTATGTTACACTCCACTATGGCTAGTCTGAGTTCTAGTACATGCTCACATACACAAGCCATGTGCCATTGATTTTTAGGCTGGCCCAATGGCATCTGTTAAGCTGGGATTTCAAGAGCATGTGAGCTCGAGTTCCAAATTGCATTCTGCTACTACACTTGGTACTCGTAAAAATATTCTTCTACCGAATATGCTCATGGACATGCGATAGTTTTTGAGAGACATGTGATATTTTTTTTCCAGCTTTGTCCCTTGACCAAGTTATACAACTTCTATTGACCCCTAGTATTGATTAGATTTAGACCTATAGATCGACCTGATGGACGACTCATGTTTACCGATCCATACCATAGAAGACCTTCCTTTATAATGTAAGTAAATTGTAACAATGATGGGCGTTATGATTGGCATCACCAATTATTCTTGGTAAATGTATTTACAGGACACTAATATATAACCAATTATCCTAAAGAAAAAATTTAGGGGATTAAAATCCGTATTGTTCTTCCTCATTTTTGCAATATACTAATGATTAAGAAAAACTTAGATGTATCCATATTATCTTCCACGCAGTTTACAAAGCCACCATCTAACGAGGATATTTCTTTACCACATCCCACCACCGTCCCCCACTACTACATGCTGGCAGTGGCGGTTGCTTCTACCGCTAGGGAAGATAGACGCCGAAAGTGCTGGGAGAAAAGCTCGTTCAGCCTGGCAACAGAAAATGGCCGCCGGAGGAATCGCTTGGCTGCGGGAGCAGCTGCCAAGTGGAGGAGGCATGGAGACGGCATGCATATCAGTGACTTGGCAAACGGCTTTTGTAGCTCTGCTGATCCTTACCATCACTCTGCAAAGACTGCAAGTATCTTCTTGGGAGCATAAAACATACGGTATATCGTCTGACCATGACATGGTATTGGTCAGGCTATTGTAAGCACGGGGAGTCACAACATTAATTGCCGACCAGGAACTACCTACTGTCGCGGTAGAGATATGTTGTGTTGTAGTCAACCATGGTGCAAGGAGGAATTGCGGTGATATTCCTAGACACCTGCTCTTTTGTTAACCAAAAGTGCATCACTTACTTGCAGCGAACTACTAGACACCAGGGTGATCTTTGCACTCACAAAGAGGATGCAGAATCCCGATCCCTCTCACTCCGAAAAATTGATATGACCAACTGTTTGGAGCATAATATCATATCCACTAACTGCACAAACTGCAGGTCTATCTGCATTATATGTTCCACTCAGTGGTTGATCCCCATACATGTCTATGCTTCACAACTATATAGCCCCTCCTATTCTTCACTTCCTTCTCATGGCTACGGAAGTATGCTCATGAGCCTTTCAATTTTTGGGCAGTACAATACTGAACACTAATGAAAGCTTTTCCTATTTAGTATTTGTACCGCCAATAGATTACTTCATTCGTCTCACCAACTGAGTTTGTACTATATATGGCACACTGTTGATCAGGAATCTTGTTATTAATTTCTAAGATATTTTCTACAATTTAAGACTATGGTACAACCCCTCTTTCAGTGTTGTCCTTGTGAGTTTCGAGAGGTTTTGTTCATTTATATGTCTATATGGTAAAACGCACAACTCCATACAACATTTACACCAGCACATGCGTGCCCACTGCACACAATAAAAAAATATAAGAGACAGCATGCTCTCACTAGATGTAGGGACATCTTGTCCAATCTAACATATGACGTGTCAATGCTAGAATTCAAAGCTTGCGAGAGAAGGGAAAACCGTGCTCCCAACACTAGGCCTCGTACTCCTTCTTTTAAGACAAGGGGAATGCAACAACAACAACAACAACAACAACAACAACAACAACAACAACAACAAATACTTTAGTCCCAAACAAGTTGGGGTAGGCTAGAGGTGAAACCCATAGGATCTCGCGACCAACTCATGGTTCTGACACATGGATAGCAAGCTTCCACGCACCCCTGTCCATAGCTAGTTCTTTGGTGATACTCCAATCCTTCAGATCTCTCTTTGCGGACTCCTCCCATGTCAAATTCGGTCTACCCCGCCCTCTCTTGACATTATCCGCATGCTTTAGCCGTCCGCTATGCACTGGAGCTTCTGGAGGCATGCGCTGAATATGTCCAAACCATCTCAGACGATGTTGGACCAGCTTCTCTTCAATTGGTGCTACCCCAACCCTATCTCGTATATCATCATTCCGGACTCGATCCTTCCTCGTGTGGCCACACATCCATCTCAACATGCGCATCTCCGCCACACCTAACTGTTGAACATGTCGCCTTTTAGTCGGCCAACACTCAGCACCATACAACATTGCGGGTCGAACCGCCGTCCTATAAAACTTGCCTTTTAGCTTTTGTGGCACTCTCTTGTCACAGAGAATGCCAGAAGCTTGGCGCCACTTCATCCATCTGGCTTTGATTCAATGGTTCACATCTTCATCAATACCCCCATCCTTCTGCAGCATTGACCCCAAATATCGAAAGGTGTCCTTCTGAGGCACCACCTGCCCATCAAGGCTAACCTCCTCCTCCTCGCGCCTAGTACTACTGAAACCGCACCTCATGTACTCGGTTTTAGTTCTACTAAGCCTAAAACCTTTTGATTCCAAGGTTTGTCTCCATAACTCTAACTTCCTATTGACCCCCTTCCGACTATCGTCAACTAGCACCACATCATCCGCAAAGAGCATACACCATGGGATATCTCCTTGTATATCCCTTGTGACCTCATCCATCACCAAAGCAAAAAGATAAAGACTCAAAGCAGACCCCTGATGCAGTCCTATCTTAATCAGGAAGTCATCAATGTCGATATCACTTGTTCGAACACGTGTCACAACATTATCGTACATGTCCTTGATGAGGGTAATGTATTTTGCTAAGACTTTGTGTTTCTCCAAGGCCCACCACATGACATTCCGCGGTATCTTATCATAGGCCATCTCCAAGTCAATGAACACCATTTGCAGGTCCTTCTTTTGCTCCCTGTATCTCTCCATAAGTTGTCGTACCAAGAAAATGGCTTCCATGGTCGACCTCTCAGGCATGAAACCAAACTGATTTTTGGTCACGCTTATCATTCTTCTTAAGCGGTGCTCAATGACTCTCTCCCATAGCTTCATTGTATGGCTCATCAGCTTAATTCCACGGTAATTAGTACAACTCTGAACATCCCCCTTGTTCTTGAAGATTGGTACTAATATACTCCATCTCCATTCTTCTGGCATCTTGTTTGCCCGAAAAATGAGGTTGAAAATCTTGGTTAGCCATACTATCGCTATGTCCCCGAGGCCTTTCCACACCTCAATGGGGATACAATCAGGGCCCATCGCCTTGCCTCCTTTCATCCTTTTTAAAGCCTACTTGACCTCAGACTCCTGGATTCGCCGCACAAAACGCCTGCTGGTATCATCAAAGGAGTCGTCCAGTTCAATGGTAGAACTCTCATTCTTCCCATTGAACAACTTGTCAATGTACTCCCGCCATCTATGCTTAATCTCCTCGTCCTTGTAGGAGATATGCCCTAGAGGCAATAATAAATGTTATTGATTATCTCCCTGTTCATAATTAGGTTTATGTTCCATGCTATAACTGCTATGGTTCTCGAGTCTACAATAACCACGAGTCTCGGAGGAAGACTCATATGCACGTGTGGGATAATAAAACGGTAAAATGTATTCCTAGTCTGGCCTCTAAGACTGGCTCAAGTATTGCATGATGATCCTGTTTTCCTGATCATGGGCATGGCTATGCCGGCAATTTTGAGGGCGCAATGTTGGTAGAACACTTGTGTTGAATCGACCCGAATTGATGTTATGCTATGAGATTCATTCGTCATAAGTTAATGGTTAATAACACAGAGATGGTTAACATTTGCATAATTCCTTAGACCATGAGAGTATCGAGTTACTTCATGCTTGCTTCATGAACTTTGGGGTTTGTTAAACGTCATCCGTAAATGGGTGGCTATTACGGCGGCTTACGGGTTCATGGAAAAGTATGTCAAGTAACTTGATAGCTCAAGATTGGGATTTGCTCCTCCGACGATGGAGAGATATCTCTGGGCCCTCTCGGTGTTACGGTATCCATCATCGTCTGGCCAGACATTTTGTGATTTGATCACGGGGATGCCGGAACACGGGAACGAGAAAAGAGAACAATACCGGTAACGACGTAACTGGCATAGTGGACAAGTTGTTGATCCGCGGGGATGCCAACATGTCTCACCTCGGGTATTTGTAACATATCACGAAGCAACAGGAATAGCACACGGCAACTGGAGGTTCACTCGAATATTCATTCGTGTGGGTATAGGGGTCAATATGGGCGTCCACGGCTCCGATGTTGATCATTGATCGGAAGGGGTTCCAGGTCATGTCTATACTTCACCGAACCTATAGGGTCACACGCTTAAGGGTCATCTATCTGCTGAATACTAGACGGGGAGTCTGAGAGAAAATCACCGAAAAAGTTTCGGACGAAACGGAAACGTTCCGGAGAGGATATCGGAATAGTTCCGGTGAAACTGAAAAGTTGTTTCAGGGTATTCCATAAAGTCAAATTGGTTTCGGCACATGCCTGGAAATTATTGGAAGGTACCAGAATTGTTCCGGTAACTTCTGAGATTTTTCAGAGACAAAAACCGGAAATGTTCCGGACTGCCGGAACCGCTTTAGTTGCTTTTCACAGATGAAAATCACTAAACCGAAAAGTTGTTTCGGAGTACACCATAAAGTCAAAATGGTTTCGGCACATGCCTGATAATTCTTGGAGGGTGCCAGAATTGTTCTGGAAACTTTCTGGAATTTTCCGGGATGAAAACCGGAAATGTTCCGGAGCTGTCGGAACCGCTTCAGATGCTTTTCGCAGATGAAAATCACTAAACCGGAATTGTTTTGGATCGCTTTGAAAATTATTTTAGTGGGTACTGGAAATGTTCTAAGCCCACATGAATATTTTCAGTTCGAACGGACGCTGAAATATGTCGTCGTGAATAGTGAAAGTGCTTTTTGGATTACTTTTTGGAAAGCCACCTTTTTGGGCTTTTGCTCCAAAATATCTTGGAGATGACATGGATGGATGTGGCTGAAATTTCAGCCCCTCCACCCCTCCTTCTCCTATAAATAGAGGTGGAGGGGGCAGCCCAAATCTCATCCTTGCTCTCATACACATGCCATAGACTTGTCTGGCTTCTCTCTCCCTCCCAGCGAAATAGTTTCGTAGAGCCGAAAGGCTGTCTGGGTTCCGGCAGGAACTAGTTCTGGACGGCGAAGCCCTGCCGGATAGTTGAGACCGTATGTGTGCAACTCTGTATAGAGATCGTAGTTTCGGTCTTAGTTTGAGAGTGCCTCCCGAAGGGCTGTCCGAGTGACTGTCCGAGTTTCGATGGTCCTCCCGAAGGGCTGTCCGAGTGACTGTCCGAGTTTCGATGGTCCTCCCGAAGGGCTGTCCGTGACACTGTCCGAGGGACTGTCCGACCGCCTCCCAGAGGGCTGTCCGGGGGCGGATGAGGGTATACATCCTCGCGGTTGGGAGGTTGTAAATCCTAGCTGCGGGGATCTGCACCGCCGATCGTCATCGACTCTACTTCCGCTGCGCTACGAGTCGATAACGAAAATGATCAAACCTTGTATGCAGTCTCCATAGTGGTCCTGGGCTGGTGCGTAGGTCGGAAAATTTTTGTTTTCTGCTGCGTTACCCTACAGTGGCATCAAGAGCCATGCTATGAGTAGATGCAGGTTGCGATCTAGAATACATAGAGATGTATGGGTGTTGCACAATATAATTAGGTAGTAGATGAGATCTATTGCTGAAAATTATTTGTGCAGGTAGCAGATGAAATCTGTTACCCGATGTTCCTGTTGCTTCCCCTGAATTTGCGTAGTCCTGATCTTGACGGCATGGTGGAATCTCACAAAGTTCTGGCAATCCGCGATCCTTTCATGCTGCTCCTGAGTATGCTGATTGACAGATCAACGAAGTGCTAACAGTTCTTTGGGTTCCACCATAGTTGAGAAAGATGGATGTTTCGCAGACGAAAGGGCAATGCAGATATGATCTGCACGGGGGTCACACGTATGACGAAGTTTAGTATGGGGCTCGAGATTTTATTATCTCGTGTTTCATACACCCTGGAAAGTTAATCCAGCAACTTGAATTATCATACTTGATGATGGACGTTGGTAGCTTCGGTTTGTTTCGAAACCTTAGAAGCCACGTAAAACAAGTTTTTGCATGAACCGATTAGAGGCGTCTAACTTGGTTTTGCAGGATGGTTTGCATGTGCATGTGATGTGGTATAGCAGTGTTCATAATAATTTGATTATGTATGAGATGACTATATGATGTAAATTGATTAACATGACCTGCGTGTCATGATTCGGCATGATGGCTGGAGCCATATGATTGCACTTTAATGACCTGCGTGTCAACCTTATGTAATGCACTTATTTTATTAGCTATAGAGATAGCAATATTGTCTGGTGCATCGACAAGGTGGTGGCAATCTTCGCAAAGGTGAACACCGACGCGAATGCCGAAGACGAAGAAATGAAAGACTTCTCCGTCAGAAAGGGCTATACCATATCATGCTATTATGAATTGCCTGAGATGTTTATCCCTTATGATGCACCCTTTTGATTGCGCGGTAGTCGCTTTTATTAGGGTGATCTCTCACAAAAATATCAAGTAGTTAGTGTTCTCCCAAGTGTAGCACCGTCACGGCACCTATCTCTTCGGGGTATCACATGGATACATGGGTACGAACGATTAGAGAAGTGTGAGGCGGGTGAGTTGAGACCTCGCAGCGAGATCACTTGGTTGTCTTGACGTTCTAGCTTGAAAGTCCTGAGCTCGGAACACGCCCATCGAAAGATGAACAAGAGTCACATAGAGATGTGATTGGCAAGTTGGCCTACCGATTGCAATTCTCGTCACTTGAGATGGTTACATCCTTGGTGTTGAATTGTAATTTGGATCTTGAATCGCTCACAATCAATTATGAGAGATATTGATTTGAGTGGGAGCGCACTGTAGAATTAATTTTTTTAATTCTCAGTGCAATTAATTTTGAACACTGTCTAAGTGTGATTTGCATAATAGTTGTAGAATAATGGCTCGCTTTTCCACCTTCCCTATTAAAATTGAATAGCTGTTAAATATCTGGTTAAAACTTTACGGTTGGTAACGTAATGTGAGGATTGTCCTCAATAGTGCCGAGAAGGACTTTGTCCTATCGCATACTTTCGGTATTCTCCCGCTAATGCTATGGATCATGTGACTCTCGTCCTTCGATCCAAAAGCTAGAATTCTGTTTCAGTCAAGTGCAATACGTTTGCTTTCATGAGACCCAAACTTCGAAAGTTTGGATAGTTATGTGATATTCATGGAATCTGAAAATCATTTTCAGAGACAGACAAAGGCTAAAAGATATGAGATATCCAAAGCAATGTTTGTTTGCAAACTGTTAGTAAAGGAGTTTACTATGCATTAGACTGATAAGAGAGGGATCCAGAAGAACGCCTGTCATATGATGATGGTGAATAAAACAACAACTTAAAGAGAAAGGAAGTATCCGGAAGGGTGTTAGTGAAACTTTCACGCCTAGGAAGTCCGGGGCTAACGCCACTCTTAAGTTGGATGCTTCTTCTGAGAGTAGGAGAAATACTAGAAGTTAAACTGTTAGAAGTATAAAGGCAAAAGGAAAGAAGACTGGAATATCCAGCTCATGTATGAATGTCATACAAGTTTTTTGATGTATAGAAGGCTGGTCAGAGATATAGTTCTTGGGAATTATGGTTAAACATGTTAATCACTAATTCTTGGGTATTGTGAGTTAATCACAAAGATACCCGCTCGATTGCATTCTGTTGCAACTCGATGTAAGAACTACTATGGCCTGAAAGACTAGCCAGGAATGAGATTTAGATACACGCAGGGAACATAGTAAATGTTACTATGCCTTCCATCGGTGTATTCCCTATGTATTTACTTTCATAATTCATTTTAGAGTTTCACACTCTAGCCCTTTGCATAAGGTATCTTGCATGAAGGTTGTTCATAAGAGAACTTTTGATGTTCGGTGTTATGAATAACATAAGGGCCATACTTTCATTATGAATGAGACGTATGTTATGAATATTGATAATAATACATTACCTCTGGGTTTACTTTCATAATTCATTTTAGAGTTTCATACACTCTAGCCCATTGCACAATATTTGTTGCAAAAGAGTTGTTCATAAAAACAACAATTGTTGTTCAGTATTATGAATAACATGAAGGGTCATGCTTCCATCCTAGATGGGATGTATGTTATGAATATTGATGGAAATATGATACATCCATAACACTGACGCTAAATGTCGCAAGACTAAAAGAATACCACACAAGTGTGGCACTGCATTTGGTCACATTGGAGAAACCCGCATGGAAAATTCCATTATGATGGATTTTTGAAGTCGTTTGATTTTGAATCATCTGACACTTGCAACTTTCCTCTAAAAGATGAAGTGACTAAAATACCGTTCACAGGCCATAAGGAACGAGCATAGAACATATTGGTGATCATACATTATGATGTGTGTAGTCCAATAAATGTTATTGCAAGTAGTGGATTTATCTATCTTCAGAAATGACTCAAGTAGATATATGGATATTTACTTGATGAGATGTGAGTCTGGATCTTTTGAAATCATTCGAAAGGTTTTCAAAATGAAGAAGAAAATATTGTAACAAGAAAATTATGTTTCTACAATTCGATTGCAGAAAGGAATATTTGAGTTACAAGTTTAGCAAATGTCTGATGAGTTATGAAAGGGGTTTCATAACTTGCACCTCCCGGAACGCCACTGCAAGTGGAAAGTCCGTGAAGATGTAATCGCACCATTTATGACATGGTAAGATCAAAGATGACATAAATAAATTTGCCATTATCCCTTTTAAAGAGTAATGCTTTAGAGACTGCGGCTTTTACACTGAAAAGAGCTCCATCGGGTCTGTTGAAATGATGTCATGGTATGGTACGCCCAACCATGTTATATCTTTTCTTAACATTTGGAATATGGGGCTTGTGTAAAAGGTTACAAACCTATTCCAAATCAGACAAGTGCTACTTTGTAGGTTATCCCAAGTAATTGGGTATTCCTCCCTCACTATACCGAGGCAAATAGATTTGCCACAAAACAGTATGCTTTTAAAGAGAATAGTTCTTACAAAAGGTGAGTGGGAGGACAGTGCAACTCGACGAGATAACCAGTATCTTCGTCATCAGATCAAAGGAAAGGAACCTTGGAAGTGATTCCGGAGTTTCCTACTGCGACTGATATGGAAGTCTCTACAATAAAATGTATGGACTTCAGTCGAACTTGCAGCTGAACCCCGTAGGCAAGGCTTGTGCAAACCTCTCAGGTGCGCAAACGAGATATTGTTGTTGGACAACAGTATACCTACGATACACAAGGAAGCGTTGATGGGCCCTGACTCCGGAATTGGCTAAATGCCAATACAATCCGAGATAGTTTCCATATAAGTGATTCAAGATTAGAACCTTGATACACCTTTCGGAAGACTTAGAGTCTAAACGAATATTTATGGAACTAAAAACTGATACGGATAAAAATGTTTTATCCATAAAGCTCAACTTGTTGAAATAACAAGTTCAAGGAGTTGACTACGATGAGGTTGTTTCACCGTAGCAATGCTTAAGGTCGGTTCGGGTTGAACTAGCAATTAATACATATATCATGAGATATGAAACATGGATGACAAAAGGATTTCCATCTGATGGAAATGAAACCTAGGACTTGTATGTGATACAGTCCAAAGTAATTTGTCGATCCAGAGGATGCTAGTAAGTATGCAAACTTCAGAGTTCCAGCGATGGACAGAAGAGAGCAAAGTGGAGTTGGAATCTTCGTTTTTGATGGAATGGTCAAAGGGGTTTGATTTCATCAAATGGGTATCGAAGATGCTTGTGATTCAAGAAGGTAAGTGGGAGCATAATAATATTTCTAAAAACCTTGTGTACTTAACACATTGTTAATTGGAAATAAATTTCTTGACATGAATTAGGACTTCATTTGAAAATAGTGTTTCAAATGAAGTGCTTAGGCTAAATAGCCTCAATATTAGGCATGATGATCTATGGAGATAGATTTACCTAATGGGGCTAAGCGATGAATACATATTGACAAGATGCTAAAACCTTTTAGCATTTAAAACGCCAAGGAGTGATTCTTGCCGAAGTCACATGGAAAGATTTTTTGCAAGACTCGGTGTCCCAAAACACTGATGAGTGAAATACATGATGGAGATTCCACACACTCTTGTGTTTGGATTAATCATGTATTCCATGGTATGTAAAACAACCAGATATGTCCGATACTCCAAAGTAGTTGCGAGTATAGATACCAAAGTGATCAAAGTACTGATCATGGGACAACAGTGAAAGATGTCATTGAATACTAGAGTAGTACTGATGACATGTTTTCTCGCAAGCGGAAATCATGAACAGTTCGTTGTAATATGTTACATCGATACAGTCTTCACCATTTCTCCATGCGATTTTCGATTTGATTTGAGGGTTTTGTGTAATACACAACATAGTGGCACGGTAGTTGGAAATTGTTCGAAACAAGATACTGTGGTGAATTCTATAACAAAGGCTAAGTATGTTGACGCTTTAGAAGCGACAAAGAAGTTGTTGAATCATATAGTTCATTCATGAACTTAGTATGGTTCCAAGATGGCTTTGGTCTATAGGACACTATTGCAGATAGTTGCTCCATAGCTCAGTCTGAGGAATCAGGTTTCGACCAATGATTCACACATATGCAAAGCCAAGTCCACACAAAATATGAATTTTGTGAAAGCGTGAAAACGCGAGGATATGCAAAGTTACACACGGAGCTGAAGTCGTTAGATCCGATGGACATCAGGCTATACCACATGCGAAGCATATTTTACACCAGTATGCCATAGGTGTAAAGTGCATTAGCGTTGACTAGATTATTGACTCTAGTGCAAGTGGGAGTCTGTAGGAGATATGCCCTAGAGGCAATAATAAATGTTATTGATTATCTCCCTGTTCATAATTAGGTTTATGTTCCATGCTATAACTGCTATGGTTCTCGAGTCTACAATAACCACGAGGCTCGGAGGAAGACTCATATGCACGTGTGGGATAATAAAACGGTAAAATGTATTCCTAGTCTGGCCTCTAAGACTGGCTCAAGTATTGCATGATGATCCTGTTTTCCTGATCATGGGCATGGCTATGCCGGCAATTTTGAGGGCGCAATGTTGGTAGAACACTTGTGTTGAATCGACCCGAATTGATGTTATGCTATGAGATTCATTCGTCATAAGTTAATGGTTAATAACACAGAGATGGTTAACGTTTGCATAATTCCTTAGACCATGAGAGTATCGAGTTACTTCATGCTTGCTTCATGAACTTTGGGGTTTGTTAAACGTCATCCGTAAATGGGTGGCTATTACGGCGGCTTACGGGTTCATGGAAAAGTATGTCAAGTAACTTGATAGCTCAAGATTGAGATTTGCTCCTCCGACGATGGAGAGATATCTCTGGGCCCTCTCGGTGTTACGGTATCCATCATCGTCTGGCCGGACATTTTGTGATTTGATCACGGGGATGCCGGAACACGGGAACGAGAAAAGAGAACAATACCGGTAACGAGGTAACTGGCATAGTGGACAAGTTGTTGATCCGCGGGGATGCCAACATATCTCACCTCGGGTATTTGTAACATATCGCGAAGCAACAGGAATAGCACACGGCAACTAGAGGTTCACTCGAATATTCATTCGTGTGGGTATAGGGGTCAATATGGGCGTCCACGGCTCCGATGTTGATCATTGATCGGAAGGGGTTCCGGGTCATGTCTATACTTCACCGAACCTATAGGGTCACACGCTTAAGGGTCATCTATCTGCTGAATACTAGACGGGGAGTCTGAGAGAAAATCACCGAAAAAGTTTCGGACGAAACGGAAACGTTCCGGAGAGGATATCGGAATAGTTCCGGTGAAACTGAAAAGTTGTTTCAGGGTATTCCATAAAGTCAAATTGGTTTCGGCACATGCCTGGAAATTATTGGAAGGTACCAGAATTGTTCCGGTAACTTCTGAGATTTTTCAGAGACAAAAACCGGAAATGTTCCGGACTGCCGAAACCGCTTTAGTTGCTTTTCACAGATGAAAATCACTAAACCGAAAAGTTGTTTCGGAGTACACCATAAAGTCAAAATGGTTTCGGCACATGCCTGATAATTCTTGGAGGGTGCCAGAATCGTTCTGGAAACTTTCTGAAATTTTCCGGGATGAAAACCGAAAATGTTCCGGAGCTGCCGGAACCGCTTCAGATGCTTTTCGCAGATGAAAATCACTAAACCGGAATTGTTTCGGATCGCGTTGAAAATTATTTTAGTGGGTACTGGAAATGTTCTAAGCCCACATGAATATTTTCAGTTCGAACGGACGCTGAAATATGTCGTCGTGAATAGTGAAAGTGATTTTTGGATTACTTTTTGGAAAGCCACCTTTTTTGGCTTTTGCTCCAAAATATCTTGGAGATGACATGGATGGATGTGGCTGAAATTTCAGCCCCTCCACCCCTCCTTCTCCTATAAATAGAGGTGGAGGGGGCAGCCCAAATCTCATCCTTGCTCTCATACGCATGCCATAGACTTGTCTGGCTTCTCTCTCCCTCCCAGCGAAATAGTTTCGTAGAGCCGAAAGGTTGTCTGGGTTCCGGCAGAAACTAGTTCTGGACGGCAAAGCCCTGCCGGATAGTTGAGACCGTATGTGTGCAACTCTGTAGAGAGATCGTAGTTTCGGTCTTAGTTTGAGAGTGCCTCCCGAAGGGCTGTCAAAGTGACTGTCCGAGTTTCGATGGTCCTCCCGAAGGGCTGTCCGAGTGACTGTCCGAGTTTCGATGGTCCTCCCGAAGGGCTGTCCGTGACACCGTCCGAGGGACTGTCCGACCGCCTCCCAGAGGGCTGTCCGGGGGCGGATGAGGGTATACATCCTCGCGGTTGGGAGGTTGTAAATCCTAGCTGCGGGGATCTGCACCGCCGATCGTCATCGACTCTACTTCCGCTGCGCTACGAGTCGGTAACGAAAATGATCAAACCTTGTATGCAGTCTCCATAGTGATCCTGGGCTGGTGCGTAGGTCGGAAAATTTTTGTTTTCTGCTGCGTTACCCTACAGTCCTTCACCAGGAGTTGGTCTGCTCCGTCCTTGATGCATTTGACTTGGCCAACATCCCTCGTCTTCCTCTCTCAGATATTGGTCATCTTATAGATGTCCCTTTCACCTTCCTTCGTGCCTAACCGCTGGTAGAGGTCCTCATACGCCCGACATCTTGCTTCACTGACAGCTCGCTTTGCGGCCTTCTTCGTCATCTTGTACTTCTCCATGTCGTCTGCACTCCTATCCAGGTATAGGCATCTGAAACAATCTTTCTTCTCCTTAATAGCCTTCTGGACATCATCATTCCACCACCAGGTATCCTTAGCTTCGCTTCTCCTTCCCCTAGACACTCCAAACTCCTCCGAGGCCACCTTACGAATGCAAGTCGCCAGCTTCATCCACACACTGTCCACATCCCCTCCTTCCTCCCAAGGGCCCTCCTTAATGACCCTCTCCTTGAATGCCTGAGCTACCTCCCCCTTGAGTTTCCACCACTTCGTTCTAGCGACTTTGGCACGCTTATCCTGCTGGACACGAATCCGAAAGCGGAAATCAGCAACCACCAGCTTATGCTGAGGGACAACACTCTCTCCAGGTATCACCTTACAATCTAGGCACGCACGCCTATCTTTTCTTCTCGAGAGGATGAAATCAATCTGGCTAGAGTGTTAACCACTACTAAAAGTCACTAGATGTGATTCTCTCTTTTTAAAGAGGGTGTTAGCTACGATCATGTCGTAGGCTAGAGCAAAGCTTAAGACATCTTCTCCTTCATGATTCTTGATGCCATAGCCAAAGGCCCCATGCACCCCTTCAAAACCTGTGTTAGATGTACCCACGTGGCCATTGAGGTCTCCTCCTATGAAGAGCTTCTCGCCAATCGGTACGCTCCTAACCATGTCCTCCAGGCCTTCCCAGAACTCCCTCTTGGTGTTCTCATTGTGGCCTACTTGCGGGGCATACACGCTGATAACATTGAGAACTAAGTCCCCAACTACCAGCTTGACTAGGATAATCCGGTCCCCACGTCTCTTGATGTCTACCACTCCACACTTGAGGCTCTTGTTGATCAAGATACCTACGCCATTTCTGTTTGCAGCCGTCCCCGTGTACCACAGCTTGAAGCCGGTATCCTCCACCTCCTTCGCCTTCTGTCCCTTCCATTTGGTTTCTTGGACGCAAAGGATATCAACACCTCTCCTCACCACTGCATCAACTAGCTCTCGAAGCTTCCCTGTCAGAGACCCTATGTTCCAGCTACCTAAGCGAATCCTCCTAGGCTCGGCTAGCTTCCTTACCCTTTGCACTCGTCGAGTCAAATGCAAAGACCCTTGCTCATTTTCCACTACATTCGGGCGCCGATGTAGCGCGCCACTAAGGATGCGACGACCCGATCCTCGCTCACTTGCCACCGTATCCAGATCAAGATACGGCGCGCCACCTGGGGGGTGACGGCCCGGCCCTTGCCCATTTGACACCACACCTGGGTTCCGATGTGGCGCGTCGCTGAGAGGGTTACGCCCCAACAAAAATCTTTTGGGTTTCATCTCCATAAGAGTGGCTGAGTTTTTACGTTGGCTCGCCAAGCCTATCACAACCCTCCTCCTTTACCCGGGCTTGGGACCGGCTATGTTGAGACAACATAGGCGGAGTTTTTAAGACAAGGGGAATACTTTCCATTTTTATTAATTAAGAAGAAGTTAATTGCTTGGTTAATTAGAGGAAAATCAGGAGAAAACGTGCACAACCCATTTATCGGGCGCACAAGTATTTTCTACCACCAATAGATAGTTACTCCATTCGTCTCACCAAACGAGTTGGTACTAGTCAATCCTTTTCAGTTTATTGGGCTTTAGGGGCGGACCCAGGACAAAAATGTGTGTCCCATGTATATATATGTATAACGTTAACAAGTTCTGTAATCAAACATGATTATATTCAAGTGCGACGGTGAAAATTCTTACCAATAAAATATCTCACTTAAAAAATAAAGTACCAAAGGCCTCAAGCTATGAATAAAATACCCTCGGGACTGGTAAAATACGACATTAGATCTCGGTTGCCTATAAAAACAAAACACTTAGTTAGTAGCATATAAAAAAAGTTGTTAATAATGATGCATAAAATTAAGAACCATACATTTTAAGTGGTTTTATGTGTTCTTTTATGGCATCAAAGCAATCAATTTCTGCATCAATGGTAATTTTTAGAAATGTTGTTCATGCGACAGACGAACATTCTCATCATGTATTGAGGTACTCCCTTTTCGAAACGTTTCCATTTCCTATTGTATTCTGAAAAATGTTAATTCAATATTGTGTTAGATAATTTATGTTTGTGCCAAGAAGATCAGAACAATAAAAGCATATATATTTGACACTTTAATTGCACGGTCATAGAACTAATCTTACTTGACATTATATCTCTACCAGCTAGCCCAAGTATCACAAAAAAAAAAGTGAATCTACCTCTGAAATAGCCTCCATGTCGTGAGTAGGTATCCCATAATCCAATCCCCAACAACCATTCCAAACCCTAGCCCTATTGATCTAAAGTTTCTGAAGCAAAGAATTGGATGTTAGAACAGAGGAGCGGTGCACTGTACGTTGTACTGTCGCACCATTGTTTTCTTCTTCACTGCCGACGACTCTACGATCCGGCGACGAGCTACGTCACAGTGCATACAGTGACCTAACTAAGCGTCGTGCGGAGGAAGAGACGGGAGCATGATTCTGCTTGATTGATTATTTTTGAAGCTAGCGAGTGATGGATCGATGGATATTTTTTTGATCCATAGATATACCGATTGCCCTGCCGCTCACCGCCGCTAGACTCCACATCACATAATCGCCTTACCGACTGGGGCGGGCTAGCACAACCGTTGTCCAATTGATAAATTTATTTATGGGGGCCAGCTGTATATGTGCTATACATGTACGTGCAACATGATTTTTTTCCAGGTGTCGTGTACAGGCGGTGATATGTGTCGCTTATTGCGAGCAATTTCGATCACGCGCTGGAGTGAGTGGGCCTGGCCCAATGACGCATCGTGCACACATTCAATCGGGGAGCTCCTAAAGGGTGCCTTATGCGCTGGTTGATGCAACGGGCGCTCACTGGAGCACTCTTGGTGGGCCGGCCCACGAATAATAACCAAAAAATATTTTCCAGATGTGGAATCGAACTCTCGCCCCTTAACTCCAGTATGTGGTGGCTAACCACTTGAGCTACTAGGCACTTGTGAAATATTTCAGCGCGACACGATATAAGAACGAAAAACTGTAGCCACGCTATTTATTGCACGTACATTGCCACGTAGACTTTTGAATTATTTGAAAACATTTTAGAAAACATGAAAAAAGTGTGAACAAAATTTTTAAGTCCACAGATTTAAAAAGAATCACGAATTAGAATAAAGTTCAATGTATTCAAAAAAGTTCACGAACTCAAAAAGGTTCATGAAAATTGAAAAAAGTTCATCGACTTCCAAAAAAGTTCATCGATTTTGAAAGAAAGTTCATCGATTCTAAAAAAAAGTTCATCAATTTTCACAAAAATTTCATCGATTTTCAAAAAAGTTCACAAAATCTGAAAAAATTTCATCGATTTTGAAAAAATGTTCATCGATTCTCAAAACAAGTTCATCAAATATCATAAACTCCGAGAAATGTTCATCGATTTTGAAAAAAGTTCATCAATTTTCAAAAAAGTTCATTGATTTTGAAAAAATTTTATCGATTTTGAAAAAAGTTCATTGATTTTGAAAAAGTTCGTTCGATTTTGAAAAAAGTTCATCGATTTAAAAAAATGTTTATTGATTTTTAAAAAAGTTCATTCAATATAGAAAAAAGAAAAAAGAACAAAACCGTTCCAATGAAAAAGGAACACAAAAAAAAGGAAAAGAAGAAAAGAAGTAAAAAGATGGAACTGAACAAATCAGGCGTTGGTGGTGTGGTGGTTAGCGTAGTTTATGTTAGAGGTGGAGTTCGCCTGTTCAAAACTCACTGATTGCGCAGTTTTTTGGCGTTTTTAACAGAAAAAAAAAAAGCAAGATGGGCCGGCGGCCCAGCGCGTCCGACAGGGTGTGCGCCTGTTTGCGAGAAAGGAAGGAACTGGCGCTTAAGGCGCCGTTTAGGATTTTCCATTCAATCGGGTACTAGTGTTCGGGCGCGTCTATTTGTCGCTCACAGCAAGTTGGAAGGAACGCTCGTCTGCGCAGCCCCTTGTACATAAGCCAGGTGGGCCATCACTACTTCGTCTGCTTACACTACTCATTGTCCTAAGCACACATGCATCGCAGTAGCTGGAGCGGCCATCATTGGCCGTGGCGACGCGGGATTAAATTCTTCCACTGCAAGTGCCTTTCCTTTTTTTATGTTATGTATATATGTAGTTATTATTATTTTTACCAGTTATATAAAAATGTTTTTTTTGCGTGGAGTTATATAAAAATGTTGATCATGTTTCAAAAAAATGTTCATTCATGTATTAAAATATGTTCATCATGTATTAAGAAAATGTTCAACATGTATTTAAATCATGTACTTTAAAAATATTAAATATGTATGAAATCATGTTTCAGATGTATACAGAAATGTACCATGTGTATGAAAAAAACCGGACATCAAATATGTATTTTAAAAAAAATGTTCATTCATGTATTAAAATATGTTCATCGTGTATTAAGAAAATGTTCAACATGTATTTAAATCATGTACTTTAAAAATATTAAATATGTATGAAATCATGTTTCAGATGTATACAGAAATGTACCATGTGTATGAAAAAAACTGGACATCAAATATGTATTTGAAAAAAATGTTAATCATGTATTAAAATATGTTCATCGTGTATTAATAAAATGTTCAACATGTATTTAAATCATATACTTTAAAAAAATTGCGAGGATATACCTCAAAAATATTAAATATGTATGAAATCATGTTTTAGATGTATACAGAAATGTACCATGTGTATGAAAAAAACTGGACATCAAATATGTATTTGAAAAAAATGTTAATCATTTACTTCAAAATATTAAATATGTACAAAATATTGTTTCAGATGTATACAACTAGTGTACTATGTGCATGAAAATAATAGACATCAAAGCATGTAATTAAAGAAAAATCATGTATTTGAAAAATGTTAAACATTTATAAAAATAATGTTTTAGATGTATATAAAAAATGTATAATGTGTAAGAAAAAAATTATCAAAACATGAATTTGACAAAATGTATAATGTGTACGAAAAAATGTTAAACACATGTAGAAAAATGTTTCTGATGTATACAAATAATAATCAACATGTATGAAAAAAGACTATGCAAATAAAACGTGTATGAAAAATGGATGAAAAATATGGAGACCGACATGTATACAAATAGACGTAAAAACATATGGATGAAAAATGTTAATAGTTTGTTTTAAAACTGTTATACATGTGTAAAAAATATTTCTGATATATACTCAAAATGTACAATGTGCATGGAAAAAGTGTACATCAAAGATATATAATTTGAAAATATTATTCATGTATTTAAAAAATAAAAACCATGTGTAAAGATAATATGTCAAATGTGTACAAAAATATACAATTTGTATGAAAAATAGGCATAAAAAGATATATATGATAAAAATGTTAATCATGCATTTAAAAAATGTGAAACATGTGTAAAGTGTTCCTTATGTATACAAAAATTGTACAATGTATATAAAAGTAGACATCAAAACCATATATTTGATGAAAATGTTAATGACATATTTTAAAATTGTCAATGTGTATAAAGAAAATGTTTCAGATGTATACGAAAAATGTTTCAGGTATTTGCAAAATGCTAAAAGTGTACAAAAAAAGTTCCTGTTCTATAAGAAAATAGAAAATAAAATGACCCGATGAAAATCGACAAATAAACAAAGAAAAAAGAAGAAAATTAGGAAAGAAACAAAAAAACAGTAAGGAAAACCAATGCAAAAGAGTGGAAACAGGGAGACCGACACAGAAACAAAGAATAACGAAGAAAACCATTAAAAACCGAATATGAAACAAAGAAAGCTGAAGAAAAATATCCAAACAAAATTGATGCAAAAAATGAATACAGCAAAAACTGAGAAAGAAACAAATATAAACAATGAAAGCCGAGAAAATAAATAAATAACTAGTGAAAACTGAAGAGAACAATGAAGAAAAACACAGAAAAAGAAAGAAAAGGGCCAATAAAAACGGGACAAGGCCAACCAATAGACAGAAGGAAAAAAACGAAACTTATACCTTTTTTTTAGTTGAGACGAAACTTATACCGAGCGAGTGTTATCTCCGAAGCGTGTGAGTGAATAAAAAAACATCAAATACCTCAGGCGAGAGCTCCTTCCATCTTGCAGTAAGAAAGATATAGCTCTCGTGATAAAGCTCACTCGGCCTTGTGGCGATCGGGTACTGGACTGTTTGACACACGCAGGAAGTTGCCTGTCAAAAATAAAATGTTTTAGCCAACGAGAGCCAGCAATTTTTTTAACAATGTTTTTAGATTTCTTTTTCAAACATTTCATTGTAATAGAAAATATTCACTAACTTAAAAAGTTTGAAATATTCGAAGCTGTTCAAGCACTAAGAAAATCATTAATTAAAAAAAGCACTTTATGAATTCGAAATTGTTCACAAATTGAAAACATGCTCATGAATTCCAACTCCTGAATTAAAAATGTTCACGCATTCTAAAATTATCCGCGGATTCAACAGATCTTGGTGATTCCAAAATATGTTTGTGGAAAATTCACAAAATGTCCACGCATTGGAAATATATTCATGCATTAAAAAATGTGGATATATTCAAAAAGTTCGTGAATTGAAAAATGTCCACGTATTAAAAAAATGATCGCGGCTCGAAAAATGGTCATGGATATAATTGTTTTTATTAATTTTGAAAATGTTTTCGGTGGATTCAGAAATTGATGCAAGTTCAAAATAATTTCAGATATAAAAAATATTGACATATTCAAATAAATTTTCAGTAATTGAAATATTATTCATGAATTCAAAAATGCTAGTGGTTTCAAAATAAAATTCTGAATGGAAATGTTCATGAATTCAAAATATTCACAAATTCAAAAAATGTTCGTGAATCAGAAAAGTAAACTGTAAAAAAGATAAATAAAAAGAAAAAATAGAAATAATAAACTGATTAGAAACCCAAAAATTGACAGAGAAACATATGAAAAAGATTTGACAGGTAGTCCGCGAGAGAGCTATGTCTCGCCCGTATAGATACCTAGTAGGAATCGCCTACAGCGGATGACTACGAGACGGCCCATAAGTCCGGGTTTTCCTTTTTTTTTATCCTTTATCTTTTTTTTTTTTTTTTATCTCATTTTCTTGGTTCTTCGGTTATTCTTTTCTTCTTAGTTATGTTCTAGTTTTTCTTTGTTTTTACAGATTTTTTTTCTTTTTATTTTTTCCTGTTTATACTTTGCTTTTCTTTCTTTCCTGGGGTTTTGAACTTTTTTTATGTCTTTGCTTTTCTTTTTGCTTCTTTGTTTATTCCGATACATTTGTACTTTTTCATACACATTGTACGTTTTTTGTATACATGTCAAAAAAAACTTAGAAAATGACAGAAACATATTTTGAAACATGTAAATATTTCTTTAAATCTGATATATAATTTTTTTGGAATTGCCGACATTTTTGTAATTGTTACCAACATTTATCATACATATGATTAAATATTTTGTTTACATAACTAAAATTTTCTACCTTTTATATATTTACATTTATAAGTATTTTGTATACATCCAAAAAAATTCAAAAACACATTTAACATTTTTGAAATGCAAGATTAACATTTTAAAAACATTTTTAACATTTGTCTAAATGTGACATAACTTCTAATTATACGTACATTTTTTTACATTTGGATATTTTTTTAAATGTCACATAAATTTTATTTAAAATGTGTGAATTTTCTGAATTGTCACAAACATGTATCATACATATTATTAACATTTTTAGTATACACAACTAACATTTTCTACTTTTTACATTTAAATTTTTATATATTTTTATATACATCAGAAACATTTCCTATACATGTTTTACATTTTTTAAATGCAAAATTATTATTTTTTATATTATTAATGGATGTGGTTTTGTATTATTTATATTTATAATATTTTGTAATATAAATCAAAGTGCAATAAAGAAAAAGTAAATAAAAGTGTGAAGAAAAACGAGAAAATGTGGATGACTTCATCATGACATCAGCGCGGCAGGGCACCTGCTTACTGGCCGGCCGAGTTCCGGCTCGTGCAGGCGAGTCGTGCGTTGGCATCATAGCAGGCGCCACATAGCCACACCCATCAGTCCGACCTAAAGCTAGCGTACAGCACCCAACTACTATTAAGCGCCTTAACCGTCAATAATAGTACTTTTTGCAAACCAACGCACACCACCTTGTATCTCAATGGGCCAACCCATTTAGGTCTTTCTATTAATTTTTTTTGAACCTTCCCATGATTGTTCTGCCGGTTTTTCAGAGAGGTTTTTCTTCTGATTTTTCCCCAACATTAGTTTTCCCGGTTTACTCAAAAAAAATCATTTTCGTTTGATTTGATATTTTTGTTTCTTTAATGTTTTTCGTTTCCTTTTTCTTTTTTTGGCTATTATTTTTTAAATTTTTGTTTTTTGTTTTTATCAAATTCGTGAACTTTTCACACATTCGGAAACTTTTTTAATGTTTTAAGAACCTATTTGAAATACGTGAACTCTTCTCAATTTCATTACAAAAATCAAATACCAAACTTTTTTTGTTCAAATTCGTGAACTTTTTTCATTTTGGCAAACTTTTCCAGGTATTGAATATTGTTTCAAATTTGTAAACTTTTCTTCATGAACTTTTTAATAATTTAGTGAACTTTTTCCCAAAATCTATGATTTTTTATCAATTCTTTTGAAAAAGTCAATTATCTATTCTCCATGGCCAATTTTAAACATAATGCGGTTGGGCTGGCCCATATGCTTCAGCGCGTGAGTGCCTGTTATCTCAGCTGGCGCCAATTAGGCGCGGCGACTATATGTCGCCTTAAGCGAGATGAAAGGATATCACTCGCTGAAGGGTCACACTAATTGGGCCGGCCCATTCACGCACACGCATAGTAATTTATATCTATATCTATATATATATATATCTATACCTACCTAATCTTTACCTAATAATAAAGTACGGATCGCTTCTGGTCGTACGTCATTTAAATTACCCTCGAAGTTGGCGAAAATTACCCACCAATGCCACTCGTAAGTCAAGAAAACGATTCGTTTTTTATTTTAAAAATCGCCGCCGGATCGTGTTCTTATACATTGATACAGTCCGGTAGCATGAGAGAAGAAGTACCGCGATGGCTAACGCCGCACTGTTCCACACGGGAGACCAGGGTTCGATCCCTGGTTCTACCCATTTTGCCTTCCTTTTTCCTCTCTTAAGCGCGGTAATGGGCCGGCCCAAGTGCGAGTTGTGACGCCCCCTGTTTTCTATTCCTTTTTCCTCTCATAAGCGCGGTAATGGCCGGCCCAAGTACGAGTTTTTACGCCCCCTGTTTTCTATTATTTTTACTTTCTCATTTCGCTTACGTAAAGGTTTTATTAGGAGATTTGTAAAGGTC
Organism: Elymus sibiricus; assembly: GCA_039707655.1. Taxonomy (NCBI): domain Eukaryota; kingdom Viridiplantae; phylum Streptophyta; class Magnoliopsida; order Poales; family Poaceae; genus Elymus; species Elymus sibiricus. The sequence continues at coordinate 335,245,082 of CM077674.1, read as the reverse complement.
CTAACAAAATTTCAAAAAGTTGCGAGTTTTGAAAAAAGGAGGGAAATAATAAACTGTTTTTTAATTCAAAAAATATTCAGAAAATCATAAAATGTTCATGGGTTCAAAAAATTGCTCACATATTATAAAAAATCACGATTTCAAATAAGTTTTCATGAAGTAAAAAATGTTCATGATTTTTAAAAATGATACAATGTTCAAAGAATATTCAGGAATTTGCAAAATATGGCCATTAGCTTTTAGAAAATTTCACAAAAATTAAAACACATCCGTGAATAATGAACAAAATGAACTGTCGCTTACGTAAAGGTTTTATTAGGAGATATATAAAGGTCCTAACAAAATTTCAAAAAGTTGCAAGTTTTAAAAAAAGGAGGAGAATGATAAACTGTTTGTAAATTCAAAAAATATGCATAAAATCATAAAATGTTCATGAGTTCAAAAAAATTGCTAACATATTATAAACAAATCACGTTTCAAGTACAGTTTCATGAAGTAAAAAATGTTGATGATTTTTAAAAATGGTCCAATATTCAAAGCATATTCAGGAATTCGCAAAACATGGCCATCCCCTTTTAGAAAATGTTCACAAAAATTAAAACACATCCGTAAATAATGAACAAAACGAAATATCGCTTACGTAAAGGTTTTATTAGGAGATATGTGGAGGTCCTTTATTATTTTATGTAGTCCCTCGGCGTCGGGTGAAAAAGGTTTTCGTGTTTTGTACAACGCTGAGCCCCAACAAAATTGACACAACATTCTATGGGTTAGTTTTTGTAAGCTATATTAAAATGAATAAATGTATATTATGCCTGTTCAAATAAATGTCTATTTTGCTTCCATACATAGCTATATTTGTTCTGGTACCAAAATACCGGTTATGGTAAACACCGCTACGCAAAGTTAAGGCGAGACACATCATTCATCGGTCTAACTCAGGCAGGGTTCGTCAATACAGTTTGCTCAGCCACAATTTTTTTTATTGTGACGCCTTAGGAAACGAAGTCGCGATGAGCATCATATTTTTAGTTTTTGAAATTACATTTTAAAAGTGCCTTATGTCATTATGACATCACTCAGGTATACTTTGTGAAATGATATTTTAAAAGTCCTTATCTCATCCTTGCATTTGATTCATATTATTTTATATCTACCACACCTGCATAATCTGATAGTTTTTCTCCCGTTGCAACGCACGGGCATATTTGCTAGTAATAACAAAGGAGCTATTGCTTCTCGTGGTACGTCATTAAAATTGCCCTCAAAGTTGCAAAATATTACCCACTAATGCCACCTGTAAGTGACAAAAAACGTTTTGCAGTGAATCCCCCGACTGGGCCGGCCCATGCAGTAGGGACCTGCTATACTGCGCTCTGCGCGCGGGAGAAGACGCAGCGCGCCTGTTTGGGCCGGCCCATGTGTGGGCGCCTGTCTTTCTAATTCGTTTTTTATTTTTATTTTTATTTTTCTATTCCATTTTTGTATTTTTGTACTTTAAATAATTTCGAACTTCAAAAAACTTCTGGCATTCAAAAAAACTGAGAATTTTGAAATAAAATATTCAACAAAACATAAAATATTTGTGAATTCAGAAAATGCTCGGGATTTTTCTAAATTTGTTTGCATATTCAAAAAATGTTCAAAATTTTGAAAAATTTGTTCATAAAATCAAAAAAAGTCCATGATTTGAAAAAAAACGCCCGTGTATTAAAACTTATTAATCCAATTGAACAAAATGTTTGGTAATTCAGAAAATGTTCATGCATTTTCAAAAATGTCATAAAATTTTAAAAACAGTACATGAATTACTAAAGAGTTTATTGATTCATAAAATGTTTGCTGATTCAAAAATTGTTCATACATTTCAAAAAATGTTCATGAAATTCAGAGAAAATCCACCAATTTCGAAATAATGGTCGTATATTCTAGAATTGTTCGCCGATTCAAAAGAAAATGCTTAAAAAACGTTCACAATATAAAACAATGTTTACAATTTTTAAAAAATGTTTGCAAACAGTAAAAAATGATCACGATTTTTAAAAATGGTCCCAAATTTGTAAAAAGTTCACGAATGATCGTAGGTATGTAGTGAACAGTAATGCTTCTGAGTCTTTCTGACTATCTACCCGCATGAATTTTGAAGAATTAACTGCCGGGGTAGATTGGAATATTGTAGTATGTTTTTAAAAAACATTTCTTGAAATTCAGAATAATTCTTTGAATTACCAAGTTTTTTGACAACCACGATATTTTTTTGAAAATGTGAACATTGCTTCAATTTGTGAATAAATTTAAAAAAGGAAACATTTTCTTGCATTTGTGAACAAATTTTCAAAATCATGCGATGAGATATGAACAAAATGTGGTCATAGCCATTGGAGATTATGATTTATTTTTTCTCCCGTTGCAATGCACGGGCCCTTTTGCTAGTAATAGTAAAAGAAAAAAGGTAACAGAAAATGGAGCGCGCGGGGTTTCGAACCCTGGTCTCCTGGTTCAACTCTGCTTACCTTTCGTTGATGACACAACAGTACGGCTAGGTTACTTAACTCCAAACGAGTCAGGGTTTCCACTGTTTCTTGTGCGTTTTTCCTAGGTTTTGTTTGTTTGTTTTTTCACCGGTTTTCCTCGGTTTTCATTGGGTTTTTTTTCCTCTCTTTCTTTTTTTCTATGGTTTTCTTTATTTCTTTCTCGGTTTTCATTAGTTTTTTTTTCTTTTTTCTTTGATTTTGTTTATTTCTTTCTCATTTCCCATCAGGTTTTTTGTTTTATTTTTTCGTTTCTTTTGTTTTTTGATTGGTTTTCTTATTTATTCTCCTTTTTTTTCATTTTGATTTTGTTGTTTCTTATGTTTCTTTTGGTTTTCATACTACATTTTTCGTATATGTCAAGAACATATTTCTAATACACGTCTAACATTTTTCCAATACAAATTTTGTATTTTTGTAATACATGGTCAACATTTTTTCTATATACAATTTTAACATTTTTCGAATACAGGATTAACATTTTTCCTACACATTTGTAACCTTTTTTAATACATGGTCAACATTTTCTTTATATATTTTTAACACGTTTTTAAATGCTAGATTAATATTTTACAAATAAAAAGATTATCATTTTTATAATATATGGTCACTATTTTTTCTATACAAATTTATCATTTCCCAAACACTTGATTAACATTTTTCAGACACTTATTCAACATTTTTTTTCAAATACACGTTCAACATTTTTATGTACATGATCAATAAAATTCATCATTTATTTAAGACATGGTCAACAGTTTTTCTATACACATCTAACATTTTCTCGAATGGTTGATTAAAATATTTTAAATACTTGTTCAACATTTTTTTCTTCGAATGCTTGATCAAAATTTTTGTATACATGATGAGAAAAAGTCATCATTTTTTCATAAGTGATCAACATTTTTTCTATACACGTCCAACATTATCTAAACGCTTGTTCAACAATTTTTCAAATACTTGTTCAATTTTTTTAATACTTATTCAACATTTTCAACTACTTGTTCAACATTTGTCAAATACTCGTTCAACACTTTTCAATTACTTTTTCAACATTTTTCAAATACTCATTCAACATTTTTCAAATACTCGTTCAACATTTTTCAAAAAAAATTGTAGTGATACTTTTTGTAATATATATATATATATATATATATATATATATATATATATATATATATTTAGAATATTTCAAAGTATAAAAAAAAGTATAAAAATAAAGCCAAAAATTAAAACAAAAAACAAAAAAAAGGAAAAAGAGGCTGTTGCCTGCCGCACGAGTGGCTGGCCCATCTGGGTCGCCCCTTCAGCGAGTCCGAAGGTGGACTCGCTAAAGGCGAGATATAGCAACGCCCCCAATTAGGCGCAGGGCTATATACCATCCGTACTGATTCCTTATAGGAATAGCGTACAGGAGAGCTAATCGGGCCGGCTTATTAGGGGCGAGCTAATGGGTCGGCCTGATTCGCTCGCCTTAGGCAATACCTATTAGGAATCGGTACAGGCGAGATATAGCCCTGACGGATTTGCATGGCGAATTATATAGTTGACGCCTAGGTGGGCAGGCCCACAAGCATGGGGCAATGAGCGGCCCAGTTACTGTTTCCTTTTTTTGTTCTTTTTTGTAGTATATTTGTGTTTCATTTTTTTGGCTTTATGTTTTTTCTTGTTTTTAGTTATTTATTTTAAATTTTTCTCTTCTGTTTCTTTCTCTTGTATTTTTGTTTTTTGAACCTATTAATTTTGTAGTTTTTGTACTATAAATATTGGTTAATATATGGTGAGTTTTTTAAATAAATATTGAACATTTATTTCACATACAGTAACTTTGTTAACATACGATGAACATTTTTTATATTCAGATTAAAATTTCTAATATGGGGTGAACATTTTTTTAATGTACAGTGAACTTTTTTTAATACGGATTGAACTTTTTTAAACACATACCTGAGATTTTTTAATACATTTTTCTGTTTTTGGAGTTATTTAGCTCGGTAAAATAACCAACAGTCAGTTTTTTTCAAACATTGAAGAGAAAAAGAACAAAGAAGAGAAAAAGAACAAAGAAAAACAGCTCAAGATGAGCTCGCCAGAATGTGCCGGCCAATTTGCGCCCGGTTCAAGTGTAGGCTGCATTAATTGAACGAGAGTGGCCGCGAATGGGCCGACACAAATGGGCCTACACTTGAACCAGGCGTGGCAAGTGTCAAGAGAAAGCTTGACACAGCAACATAAACGCCATCACTTGAATGAGTTTATGTTGCTGTGTCAAGCTTTTTTTGTTGGTCTGATTCTTCATGGAGGTGAAATCTTTTATCGATAGCATGGTGAAGATATAGTGATTCGACGGCCTGCACTTTTAGGGGATTATCCCCGATCCAAGTACGTTCATCGATCAAGGCTTCCCATCTTTTTGTATGAGCGACTGAAGGTGCTTTCGTGAAAGAGTGACAACATCCTTGCTCCAGTCCAATTGCAGTCTCTTTACCGAAGTCTTTGGAGTATTTCTTCGAGCAGAGATTGATACCGCGAAGAAGGTGTTTCCAAGAGATTTCATTGTAATTCTTAGTCATAGGAGTTACTTTGTATTTTCTTCAATCTTAGGTCTAAATTAGAGTACCTGTAATTGTTATGAAGTATGAATAAAGTTACAGTTGTTTCTAAAAAAAATCGGTTTTGAAGAAATAAAATGTGGATAAGTCACACGTGGTCTGGACAACTTCACAAACTGTCGGTGCAATTTACTAATAAATAAATAAATTCAGACTTGCTACAACAATCACACCACAATACCGAAAAGCAGCCAAACTTTAAGCATCAATATCTAACCGATCTTCACGTACCCATATTGGAGAAGCTAACGAATGGTAGAACACCATTAACGCATCCTGAGAAGAGCTTTATACGACATTCCTCATTCTATGAACTTTAACTTTATTGCCAAATGATCCTTATGAGAGACAAACTAAACATCAAATGGAATAGCTTGTTCATAAAACCCTGAATGATGACCTCGGCCTGCACCGCCAAAATCATACCAAAAATCAGATGCATCCGCTGATACGTCCAATTTGCATCATGATTTCTTATTGATAATTATTATATTTTTTATCATTATTTCACTTTATGGTACAATTCTTATGCCTTTTTTCTCTTATTTTGCAAGATTCACATGAAGGGAGAGAATGCCGACAGTTGGAATTCTGGACCTGAAAGGGGTGAAATAGAGATAGCTATTCTGCACAACTCCAAATGACCTGAAAATTTACGGAGAATTATTTTGGAATATATAAAAAATACTGGCGAAAGAATCAAGAGGAGAGGACCCACCAGGCAGCCACAAGCCTGGGGGGCGCGCCCTACCCCCCTGGGCGCGCCCCCCAAGCTTGTGGGGCCCCTGGCAGGCCTCCAGCCCCCTCCTTCTGCTATATGAAGCCATTTGCCCTAGAAAAAAATCAGAAGAAGACTTTCGGGACGAAGCGCCGCCGTCTCGAGGCGGAACCTGGACAGGAGCACTTTTGCTCTCCGGCGGAGCGATTCCGCCGGGGAAACTTCCCTCCGGGAGGGGGAAATCGAAGCCATCGACATCACCAACGATCCTCTCATCATGGGAGGACCAATCTTCATCAACATCTTCACCGGCACCATCTCATCTCAAACCCTAGTTCATCTCTTGTATTCAATCTTTGTCTCAAAACCTCAGATTGGTACCTGTGGGTTGCTAGTAGTGTTGATTACATCTTGTAGTTGATGCTAGTTGGTTTATTTGGTGGAAGATTATATGTTCAGATCTTTAATGCTATTCAATACCCCTCTGATCTTGAACATGAATATGATTTGTGAGTAGTTACTTTTGTTCTTGAGGACATGTGAGAAGTCTTGTCATAAGTAATCATGTGAATTTGGTATTCGTTCGATATTTTGATGCTATGTATGTTGTGCTTCCTTTAGTGGTGTCGTGTGAACGTCGACTACATGACACTTCACCATCTTTGGGCCTAAGGGAAGGCATTGTGGAGTAGTAATTAGATGATGGGTTGCTAGAGTGACAGAAGCTTAAACCCTAGTTTATGCGATATTCCGTAAGGGGCTGATTTGGATCCATATGTTTCATGCTATGATTAGAGTTATCTTAATTCCTCTTTCGTAGTTGCGGATGCTTGCGAGAGGGGGTAATCATAAGTGGGAGGCTTGTTCAAGTAAGAACAGCACCCAAGCACCGGTCCACCCACATATCAAATTATCAAAGTAGCGAACGCGAATCAAACAAACATGATGAAAGTGACTAGATGAAATTCCCATGTGTCCTCGAGAACGCTTTGTTTATTATAAGAGTTCGTTCCGACTTGTCCTTTGCTATAAAAAGGATTAGGCCACCTTGCTGCACTTTACTATACTTGTTACTTGTTACGAATTATCTTGCTATCAAAACTATCTGTTACCGCTACTTTCAGTACTTGCAGAGAATACCTTACTGAAAACCACTTGTCATTTCCTTCTGCTCCTCGTTGGGTTCGACACTCTTACTTATCGAAAGGACTACGATTGATCCCCTATACTTGTGGGGTCATCATCCGCCTCTGTGCTATCACTTTGGTCCATAAGATCGGCATCACTCCCAGTGTCCTTTAGTGACGTGCATAACCCTAACACAACCAACATACTCAACTTCTCAATTTGGACTGAAGCTATCATCCTCGTCGTATGGAAAATTTTGGTGGATAGGAATGCAAAAGTTTTAGGGATATCAATGAGCATGTCACAATCACTAGTAAAACTATAGTTAGTGACATGACTCTCTCGGGTTATCATCTTAGAGAAACCGATTGAGTAATGATACTTAGGTGGGGAACACCCACCACCCCAACTTTATTGACCCAAACACGGTAGCAAACATGAGAACAATGTCACACAAATAATATATATACTCTAGTCGGAAGTATCATGTGGTTGGACGCACCCCGCTCGCACATTGAGAAGTCAGACTTGACATATACTCTAGAAAGCTTTTGAGTAGTATTATGCGGCGTTTGCCTTTGATAAGATCACCTTCCTCCTAACGAGCATATAATGGAACAAGTGTGGAAATCCTGCAGTCATCCAGATGAAATGAAGAAGTGTCTTGTCAGATATTACATACGTATACCTTTGGTCAATAATTGTAAATAAAGCGTGCCTGGAAAATAGATACCCATTAGAAGAACAGATGCATAGTGGTAGTTGAAGGAGAAATTCCATTTATTGGGCATTTGAAGGCAGTATTTGTTGGAGGCCTGACAGTAGTCACCCACAATATATAGAATTGTTAAGAAAAACTCTCATTGAAGTGAATAACATGGAGCTCTTCATGTCTTCGGTTATTTCAATTACCTTCATGTAAGGCAGTGTGACGTATATAAGGCCAACTTCACTTAGCATACCGATAGGATAGAGTACGAGGAACATGTTGTACCTGCAAACAATCGGTACAAAAACAATGAAGCCAGTCGGTTTTAACGTCAATATACTGAAATAGTAATACATCTAAGATGTGAGATCTTTGTAGATCCAATACCAACCTAAGCCATAATAGCCAGAAATGTGCAAATCCAAATGTCTCCTTCATACCATAGTAAGGATATCTGATGACCTGCAAATCAATAGCAATTTTACCATAAGATTATGATCAAATACAGAAAAATTCAAAATCTTGGATTGATTAGGTTCAACATAAGAAATGTCATAACTTCGGGTCTTGATTTAGTAATCTTCAAGCATTATTGTCACATGAAGAACCAAGAGTCGGTTTTCAGCGTCTTATTTGATTCTGCTTTCTAAATTGATGATGTTTCACTTGACTAATTCTATATACCTATGAGAGTCATCGCCACTAAATTATTTATCTCAACATGCAAGCATGCCACCTCACCATATAATTATGAGTGGGATAAGATCCAACTCAACATGCAATGATGCATGGGAAAAACCTCACCATAACATTCAGCCATGCATGGGAAAATATTTTTCATTTAATTACCATACTTATATTCAATAAATATTTTACAACGATACATAACCAAATATAATAAGTCATATGTATTTTTAATTTTGTTCTCATGTTAGCAACCCAATTTTTCGCCAACCAACTCCCGCAGCAATGCATGGGGTATCCTCTAGTTTAGTAAATATTTGTGGAAGCAACATATACCTCAGCGATGGACCATGCTAGGATCAAGGAAGTAACAATAATATGAGGGCGCGTCTGCAAGACAAGTGTGCTTAATGATCAAGCAATATAGTTGAGAAACCAAATATTTATTTGCTTATATTCCCATGAATCGTATGTGTAGACTATATGTGTGTTAATATTTCTAGGTTTGACCATAGAAAGGAAATTACCAACGGCGACAACATTAATTGATACTACTTCACAAATCATAAATATGCCTACATGGGCTCCACTTTTGAATTTACAGTGCAATTGTTGCCATTGTTCTATTCTTTATGGAAGTATTACCATGGGCTATTTGATGATGAGAAATAAAAAGTGATACATGTCTACTTTCAGGAGTTGCAATAGAAGTTTGCATATATATTTTCTGAAAGCACAAGATAACTCCCAGAGGGGGGGTGAATGGGAGATTTTTAGAAATTCATCAAACTCCGAAGACTTTGACGAAAATCAGAGTGAAGAAATAGAAACAGAATTGAAACTAAGTCTACACAAATAAGGAAAAGCATGAATACGAAGTATAAGCAAGTGAAGAACATGCAATCATACACACAGATAAGCATGAGGAAGATGAAATGAAGAAAATGAGATAGCATGATGAAAGTCTTCAGTTCAAATTCTTCAGAAAGGAAAGACACAAGTTCTTCAGCAGCGGAATAGTAGTAAAGTAAAGAGGTGAGGAATTTGAAACCAGTTGAGCTTGACGAAGACACAACAATTTGATAGACCAGTTCCAGTTGCTGTATCAACTGTACGTCTGGTTGAGGCGGCTGAGTTTTACCTTAGAGGACACTTAGTCCTCACCGTATTCCTCTTGAGCTAAGGTCACTTAGTCCTCGCCCAATCACTCGTGGTAAGTCTTCAAGGTAGACTTCTGAAACCTTCACAGACTTGTTCACCGGCACGCCACAATTACTCTTGGGTGCTCAGAACATGACGCCTAACCGTCTGGAGGAATGACAGTCCTCAAAGGTAACAGGTGTCGGATCACACAGATCAACTTCTTCAGTGATGCTCAGTCACTTAGGCTCTGGTTGGGTTTTCCTCACTTAGGCTCTCACAAAGTCGTCAGAGGAAGGGTTGCTCTCAAATGACAAGTGTCAAGTTCTCTCTAGAGCAGCCAACTAACTAGTGGTTGTAGGGGGTGGCTATTTATAGCCAGGAGGCAACCCGACATGAAATGTCATAAATGCCCTTCTCAGACAAGACCGTTGTCAGGATAAGGATCCACTCGACAGCTGGCACACGGCACAACAACGGTCGGAATTGAACTTTCAATTTTGTCGGGGCACTCAATTTCCTCACGATAGGCAGATCGCACTGGCGAAATCCTAACTCCTCAGCCTGACCAAATTCGTCAGAGACCAGATGAACTTCGTGACTGTCACTGTCAAATTCGTCAGCTGTTCCGGAGATTTCCAAAGGCTTCACTCGAAGCGGCTTGTGTATATATAGGTTTGAGCATCACTTTGGAAATGTGATAAATGTTTCACCTTGACCCCCTTTGACAGTACGATTTTTCCTATGACTCAAATAAGAAGAAAAAGAAACTATGAAAACAAAGTCTTCAAGCTTCAATGTCTTCACATCAATTTCCTCAAGGGCCGCACCAAATTCTTCACTTGAAGAAATACATTTTTAGGGGTCATCTTTCATGGTTAAACCAAGTCTTCAGGGACTATATTCTCCTGTGTACACTCACAAACACATTAGTCCCTTAACCTATTTGTCTTCAATACTCCAAAACTACTAAGGGGGGACTTGATGCACTTACAATCTCCCCCTTTTTGGTGATTGATGACAAATCAGTTAAGTTTTTAACGGGAGTAAAACAATGGAAGTGTAAGTACTGAATGTGAAGACATTGGTTACAAGATATTGAGGAACTCCCCCTGAGATGTGCATATGAAGAATTTGCTTTTGATTGCAAATGCACATGGCAGGTTGAAATTGTGGAGATCTCCCCCTATATCTTGGAATCCAATCATGCATGATCATATGATATTGAAGAATTTGAATGCATGATGAAAATTGGGGTCTGACGAATTGCAGCATGCATGCACACATAATATTGAGGAATTAGAGCATAAGCACATAAGCATACATGCAGATAAACCATCACAGAAAAGAGTCAGACCACCAACAGTTTAAGTTACAACTCTTCAAAGAGCAAATCGAATGAACACAAGAGTTGCAACTTCGCAAAAAAATCCACCCCATAGTTTATATGACCCGCTTGAAGACTTAACACTCAAATTTCTCCCCCTTTGTCATCACATGACCAAAAGGAGACGAAACTGAGGACTAACGCACCCTGAAGAAAGAGATCAAGAAGCAGTTGAGGGAGCGCCAGCATTGTCGTCGGGGTCGCGGGTCGAAGAAGGACCTGCAGCAGTGTCTTCAATGTCCTCATATTCGTCAGTGGCTCGAGACGGAGACACTGAGCTGGGAACCATTGGAGGAACATGAACCTTCTTGAACTTCTTCTTGGGCGGATTGGCCCAATCAAAGTTCATTTGGAATTCCATTTTTTCAAGCTCTTCAGGGGTCTTTAGATGGAGACATTGAAGCGTACGTAGCGTTGTCTGTCTGGTCGCGAACGTGTACGTACATACTGGTCGATCGGTCTCATGAACCGTGGCCGTGTAAGGAGCGGCACGTGTCGTAGTAGAGCCCCATACGTAGCAGTTCAGGCAGTCCCGTCTAAATCGAGTACACGTACGTACAGTCACGCTGCAAAAAATACGACCACGTACGTACATACCCCAGTGAGAGTCAACGCGTACTCACGCATACGTACGGCCAGGGCTCGTGAACATGGAGAGTCAACGTGCGGCCGCAACGGCCTCCTGTTCATCGGCAGTCAACCGGCTGGATCGGAACGGAGAAATAACGTCGTGTTCATCGGGAGGCCACCGACTAGGTCAGAATGCGTCCTGTTCATCGGGAGCCAACCTGCTTGGACGGAACAGCCGAAACGGGGTCCTGTTCATCGACTCAGGGTCTGGCGTACCGCAAAACGGAGGAAACGGCCTTCTGTTCGACCGCGTACGGTCGAAACAGGGTCTTGTTCATCGGCTGGGGGTCTGATGTACTGCAAAACGAAGGAAACGGACTTCTACACAACCGCCTACGGTCGAAACGGGGTCCTGTTGATCGGGAGGGGTCTGGCGTACCGTAAAACGGAGGAAACAGACTTCTCCCCAACTGCCTACGGTCGAAACGGGGGTCCTGTTCATTGGGAAGGGTGTGGCGTACCGCAAAACGGGACTCCACGGGTTACTGTTCATCCATGGTCGACCTCCTCCAGCCTCCACCAGCTACTGTTCATCCACCATTGACTTCCTCCAGCCTCCACCGGCTACAGTTCATCCAGCCTCCATGGGGTCCTGTTCATCCACCCCCAACCGACTGGCCTCCTCGGGGTCCTGTTCATCCAGCGCCAACCACCTTCACACGGCCAGGGTACTGTTCATCCACAGCCAACCAACCGGCTCGATCGATGCGTCTCGACTCGTGACTATGTGTATCGCGCGCGCGGCAGCAACGGGCACTGTTCATCGAGAGGCAACCCAACACCGGCTGGCTAGCTATGTCTCGCACGGGGGCTCGGTTGGCTTCAGTAAGCAGCGAGAAGGATCGATGGGGTTCAGTTAGCAGTGAAGGAATCGCTCGGGTTCAGTTAGCAGCGAAGGGATCGCTCGGGTTCAGTACGCAGTGGGATCGATCACTCGGGTTCAGTACGTGTAGTAGTGCGAGGGATCGATCGATCGCTCGGGTTCAGTAAGGGAACGCCTCACTCGGGTTCAGTTAGTGAACGCCTCGCACACACGCACGCGTATGAGAGAAACGCGCAAACCACACTGCATCGCTCGGCCCTGACCACCCACCGTAACCGGGAACTCCCCGAGAATTTCCTCGGCCTCACTTCTACCACGATTTTTTACATCATGGACGGCCCAAAGAATGTCATGCGGGTGGGTGTCCGGCCCGCCCAGGATGAAAAGCCCATTTTCTGTCATAATTTTTTGTCATAGAAGTAGGAGCCCACCACATCTATGATGATACGTGCTTTTGTCACAATTATTGTCATAGAAGTGTCACAACCATGACAGAAAAAGTTTTCATTCGGGCCATAATGTCACGGATGTGTCTTTTTTTTGTAGTGATCTCTCTCCGATCTATCGGTTTAGTTTGGCCTACTAGATTGATTTATCTTGCAATGGGAGAGGTGCTTTGTGATGGGTTCAATCTTGAGCTAGGCAGTTGCTCTAGTGCTTCACTTATATCTTTTAGAGCACGACAGTGGTTATATTTTAAATAAATAGTTGCACTCTCATGCTTCACTTATATCTTTTTGAGAGTCTAATAAATAGTAATGGCAATTTTCACATGTTAAAAGAATGGTCCTGATATGATAAGGTATCCAAGGGGGGTATAATAAAAACCTTCATGTAGATCACTAAGAATGAAGTGCCTGGTTAATTTTGTTAATGTCGTAATATGAAAGGATATAGGTTCATGATCATTGGTTAGTAGAAATATCGGTATTAAAGTTTGTTATGACATATTCACCTAAATATTAGTTGTGGCATGGTGAGGAAGTTGGAGCATTTATAGGTCTGAAATGAAATCCTTGTGTGCTGTTATAATCGAGGCCGCGCGATGGTTAACTCCTACCAACCCTCCTCCTAGGGGCATGCGGTGAAGTGCTTTGCTTCGAGGGCTAAGTAGACTTTTGCAATAAGTATGTGAGTTCTTTATGACTAATGTGAGTCCATGGATTATACGCACTCCTATCTTTCTGTAATTTTCTAGCCTCTTCGATACCGTGCCTTGCCCTTTCTCACCTCGAGAGTTGGCACAAACTTTGCCAGTGCATCCAAACCCCGTGATATGATACGCTCTTTCACACATAAACCCCTTTTACCCTTCCTCAAAATAACCACAATACCTACCTATTATGGCATTTCCATAGCCATTCCGAGATATATTGCCATGCAACTTCCACCGTTTCGTTTATATGACACACATCGTCATTGTCATATTGCTTTGCATGATCATATAGCTGACATAGTATTTGTGGCAAAGCCACCGTTCATCATTTTTATACATGTTACGCTAGATCATTGCACATCCTGGTACAGTGCCAGAGGCATTCATATAGAGTCATATTTGTTCTAGTATTGAGTTGTAATTTTGAATTGTAGTAAATAAAAGTGCGATGATCATCATTATTAGAGCATTGTCCCAGTGAGGAAAGGATGATGGAGGCTATGATTCCCCCACAAGTCAGGATGAGGCTCCGGACGAAAAAAAGAGAGGCCAAAAAGAGCCCAAGAAAAAAAAGGAAAAAAGGAGAAAAAGAAAAAGAACAAAAAATAAATGAGAGAAAAAGAGAGAAGGGGCAATGTTACTATCCTTTTTCCACACTTGTGCTTCAAAGTAGCACCATGTTTTTCACATAGAGAGTCTCCTATGTTGTCACTTTCATATACTAGTGGGAATTTTTCATTATAGAACTTGGCTTGTATATTCTGATGATGGGCTTCCTCAAATGCCCGAGGTCTTCATGAGCAAGCAAGTTGGATGCACACCCACTTAGTTTTCAGTTGAGCTTTCATACACTTATAGCTCTTAGTGCATCCGTTGCATGGAAATCCCTACTCCTCGCATTGATATCGATTGATGGGCATCTCCATAGCCCGTTGATCTGCCGAGTTGATGCGAAACTTTCTTCTTCTCCTTTTCATTATTTGAAACCTATCACCGCCTTCTATTCCACCTAGTGCTATGTCCATTGCTTGCGCTCATGTATTGCGTGAGAGTTGAAAATGCTGAAGCGTGTTAGAAGTACGATCCAATTGCCTGGTTTAACACCGGGGTGCCCACTATTTATATATTTGCGGTGAAGATAGAGTCATGCCATGATTAATATGACAAAGTGAGTAGGGATAACACTCGTTAAGGATCGTATATTTTGAAAGTTAATGATTATGCTTCTTATGTTCATGGATATTATTATGTTGATATTGTTAATTCATCACTTCACAACTTATATGCCACAAAGAGATTACATAATAAACATGTTGGGTAGCATTCCACATCAAAAATTCTGTTTTTATAATTTTTGATTGGATAGCATTCCACATCAAAGAGATTACATAATAAAAATGTTGGGTAGCATTCCACATCAACTTACCTACTCGAGGACGAGCAGGAATTAAGCTTGGGGATGCTTGATACATCTCCAACGTATTTATAATTTTTGATTGTTCCATGCTATTATATTATCAATCTTGGATGTTTTATATGCAACTTTATGCAATTTTATATCATTTTTTGGGACTAACCTACTAACCTAGTGCCCAGTGCCAGTTGTTGTTTTTTTGCTTGTTTTTGCCTTTTCAGAAAATCATTATCAAAAAAGGTCCAAACGAAGAAAAAACTTTGGATTAATTTTGTTCTGGACCAGAAGAGACCCTAGAAGCTTCGGGAGAAAACCTGAGGAGTCACGAGGGAGCGACAAGCTCAGGGGGCACGTCGTAGGGGGGTGGGCGCGCCCCCAGGCTTGTGGACCCCTCGTGGCACCTCTTGACCTAATTCTTCCACTATAAATTCCCAAATATTCCCAAACCAATAGAGATCCAGACAAGAAAACTTTTCCGCCGCCGCAAGCTTCTGATCTTTCACGATCCCATCTGGAGGCCTTTTCCGGCACTCTGCCGGAGGGGGAATCGATCACGGAGGGCTTCTACATCAACCTTGCTGCCCTTCTGATGATGTGTGAGTAGTTTACCACCGACCTACGGGTCCATAGCTAGTAGCTAGATGGCTTCTTCTCTCTCTTTGATCTTCAATACAAAGTTCTCCTCAATGTTCTTGGAGGTCTATCCGATGTAATCTTCTTTTGCGGTGTGTTTGTTGGGATCCAATGAATTGTGGGTTTATGATCACATTATTCATGAGAAATACTTGAGTCTTCTCTGGACTCTTTTATGCATGATTGTTATAGCTTTGTATTTCTCTCTGATCTATCGGTTTAGTTTGGCCTACTAGATTGATTTATCTTGCAATGGGAGAGGTGCTTTGTGATGGGTTCAATCTTGCGGTACTCTATCCCAGTGACAGAAAGGGACAAGATACGTATTTGTATTGTTGCCATTAAGGATAAAACGATGGGGTTTATTCATATTGATTGAGTTTACTTTGTCTACATCATGTCATCTTGCTTAAGGCGTTACTCTGTTTTATACTTAATACTCTAAATGCATGCTGGATAGCGGCCGATGAGTGGAGTAATAGTAGTAGATGCAGGCATGAGTCGGTCTACTTGTCTCAGACGAGATGCCTATATACATGATCGTTGCCTTGAATATCGTCATAACTATGCGCTTTTCTATCAATTGCCCAACAGTAATTTGTCTACCCACCGTATGTTCTGCGCTCGAGAGAGAAGCCTCTAGTGAAAACTATGGCCCCGGGGTCATTTATCATTATTATATAAACAAAAATCACAAAAATACTTTGCTGCACTTTATTTACTTTTAATTTATTTTGTGTTTTACTTTATCATTTATCTACCACTACGAGATTTAATCCTTGCAACTAATCGCCGAGGGGATTGACAACCCCCTTGTTCGCGTTGGGTGCAAGTGTTGGCTTTGGGATAATTGGTTTTATGCCCCTAGTTGTGTCCCACTCGGCAGGATTGCCCCTAATTTCCAAAAGCCAGCGGTTCTGTCCAACCCACTTTGGTCGTCTTGTGCTTTTGCCCTTTGACCGTTTGACCGTCACTTTGAAAACTTCATAACTAATTCATACTAAATCATAAAAATGCAAATAAGATACCAAAATGTTTGGGAAAACATCACCTACATGTCAATGTCATTTGCATTCATGACAAAAGTGTTGGAAAGTGCCCATCCGAGTTTTAGCTCTTACGATACCACCATGAACAATAAAATCTTAAAAATTTCAAAAAAATCCAAAAAAAATTGGTGTCAAAGAATGACAAATGTTTTAAGTGCTTGCCAAGTTTCATCAGGGAATGACATTTGTGGAAGTCATGGCAAAAAAAAACAATCAAGACTCCAAAATAGATTGTTTTTTGCCACGACTTCCACGAATGTCATTCCCTGATGAGACTTGGCAAGCACTTAAAACATTTGTCATTCTTTGCCACCAAATTTATTTTTGATTTTTTTAGATTTTACTGTTCATGGTGGTATGATAAGAGCTAAAACTCGAATGGGCACTTACCAACACTTTTGTCATGAATGCAAGTGACATTGACATATAGGTGATGTTTTTCCGAACATTTTGGTATCTTTGCATTTTTCTGATTTAGTATGAATTAGTTATGAAGTTTTCAAAGTGATGGTCAAACGGTCAAAGGGCAAAAGCACAAGACGGCCAAAGTGGGTTGGACAGAACCGCTGGCTTTTGGAAATTAGGGGCAATCCTGCCGAGTGGGACACAACTAGGGGCATAAACCAATTATCCCGTTGGCTTTTGTGTGTGCAGGTGTTGCTAAAGAAGTTTTGCTTGGTTCTCCTACTGGATTGATAACCTTGCTTCTTAACTGAGGGAAATACTTATCTCTACTGTACTGCATCATCCTCTCCTCTTCGAGGAAATCCCAACGCAGCTCACAAGTAGCAACATGCATGTGAATTATGTCATGCCAACCTGTTTACTAAAGACATCATATAATTATCTCATGCCATCCTGTTTAGTTAGTCATCATATCTTTGAATTATGTCATGCTTTCCTGTTTAGATAGACATCATATATGTGAAATTATGTCATGCTATCCTGTTTAGTTAAACAACATATATGTGAACTATTTCATGCCCTCTTTTTTCCTCATTATCTATTGTATCTGTCTATCATACAAGGTCTGTACGTTCAACTACTTTTCTTGTTTATCAGCCATTTGAATTGGAGGGGGTGATAACCCACAAGTATTGGGGATCAATTGTAGCTTTTTCGATAAATAAGAGTGTCGAACCCAACGAGGAGCTAAAGGTAGAATCAATATTCCCTTCAAGTTCTATTGACCACCGATACAACTCTATGCACACTTACGTTCGCTTTACCTAGAACAAGTATGAAACTAGAAGTACTTTGTAGGTGTAATGCTAGAACTACTTTGCAAGAATAAAACTAAGAGTACTTTGCGAGAATAAAACTACGAGTAATTTGCAAGATAATAAAAGTAAGTTGTTTAGTAGAAAGCTTTTTGTAACACAAAGAGAAAGATTTGTCCCTAGGCAATCGATAACTAGATCGGTAATCATTATTGCAATTTTATATGAGGGAGAGGCATGAGCTAACATACTTTCCGTACTTGGATCATATGCACTTATGATTGGAACTCTAGCAAGCATCCGCAACTACCAAAGATCACTAAGGTAAAACCCAACCATAGCATTAAGTAACAAGTCCTCTTTACTCCCATACGCAACAACCCCCTTACTCGGGTGTAAGCTTCTGTCACTCTAGCCGCCCACTATAAGAGAATTATGAACGTATTGCAAACCCTACAGCAGGAATCCCTCACACTTGCGCGACACGGAGGGCACCATAGGACAGCACCAAAGTAAAACATACAACTCAAACCAATCACGATCATCAATCAACCCATAGGACAAAACGAATCTACTCAAACATCATAGCATTGCCACATATCATTGGATAATAATATATAGCATTAAGCACCATGTTTAAGTAGAGATTACAGCAGGGAGAAGAGGTGTTACACCGCTGCATAGAGGGGGGAGATTTGGTGTTGACGGCAGCGAAGTTGTTGGTGTAGATCGCCGTCACGATGGTTCCCCCGGCGACGTTCCGGCGCCACCGGGGGAGAGGGGGAGAGAGCCCCCCTCCTTATTCTTCTTCCTTGGCCTCCCCCCTAGATGGGAGGAGAGTTCCCCCTCTGGTCCATGGCCGCCATGGCTCCCGGAGGAGAGGAGCCCCTCCGAGATTGGATCTCTCTCTCTCTGTTTCTCTTCTGTTTCGCGTTCCTGTTTTCTGGCCTTTCACCGTTTTTATATTCCCGGAGATCCATAACTCCAATTGCGCTGAAATTTTAACACGATTTTTTTCTCGATATAAGCTTCCTTGCGGCCGAAGAAGAGCCCCAACCGACTTACGGTGTGCCCACAAGGCAGCACCACGCGGCTAGGGGGGGGGTCGCGCCCAAGTGCCTTGTGGAGGCTGTGGGCCTCCGTTTGTGTTGATTCCACCTCCCAAAAATCACATATATTCCAAAATAATTCTCCGTAAAATTTTATTGCGTTTGGACTTCATTTGATATGGATTTTCTATGAAACAAAAAACAAGCAGAAAACAGGAACTGGCACTGGGCACTGGATCAATATGTTACTCCAAGAAATCATATAAAATGTTGCCAAAAGCATGTGGAAATTGTAGGACATTGGCATGAAACAATAAAAAATTATAGATACGACGGAGACGTATCAGCATCCCCAAGCTTAATTACTGCTCGTCCTCGAGTAGGTAAATGATAAAAAAGATAATTTTTTATGTGGAATGCTACCTAGCATAATCTTGATCATGTAATCTAATCATGGCATGAATATTAAGACACGAGTGATTCAAAACAATAGTCTATAATTTGATATAAAGACATCAATACTCAGGCATACCAACAAACAATCATACCTTTCAAAATAAAAATGCTAAAAAAAGTTATCCCTACAAAATCATATAATCCTGTCATCCTCCATCTTCTTCACACAAAGTATTTATCATGCACTACCCCGATGACAAGCCGAGCAATTGGTTCATACTTTTTAATGCGCTTTAGCTTTTTCAACTCCCACGCAATACATGAGCGCAAGCCATGGCTATAGCACTATGAGTGGAATAGAGTATAATGGTAGAGATTAATAAGGAGAAGTCAAAAAGGGAGAAAGTCTCGCATCAACTAGGCGGATCAATGGCTATGGAGATGCCCATCAATCGATATCAATGCGAGGAGTAGGGATTGCCATGCAACGGATGCACTAAGAGCTATAAGTGTATGAAAGCTCAAACTGAAAACTAAGTGGGTGTGCATCCAACTTGCTTGCTCATGAAGACCTCGGGCATTTGAGGAAGCCCATCATCGGAATATACAAGCCAAGTTCTATAATGAAAAATTCCCACTAGTATATATGAAAGTGACAACATAGGAGACTCTCTATATGAAAAACATGGTGCTACTCTGAAGCACAAGTGTGGTAAAGGATAGTAACATTGCCCCTTCTCTCTTTTTCTCTCATTTCATTTTTTTTGTTTTCTCCTTTTTTTCCTCTTTTTTTCCTTTTTTGGGCTCCTTTTTGGCCTCTTTTTTTTTCGTCCGGAGTCTCATCCCGACTTGTGGGGAAATCATGGTCTCCATCATCCTTTCCTCACTGGGACAATGCTCTAATAATGATGATCATCATACTTTTATCTACTTAAAACTCTATATTACAACTCGATAAAAAACTATACAAGATGACTCTATATGAATGCCTCTGGCAGTGTACCAGGATGTGCAATGATCTAGCGTAGCAAAGATATCAAAAAACGGACAAGCCATGAAAATATCTTGCTAGCTATCTTATAATCATGCAAAGCAATATGACAATGAATGCTCAAGTCATGTATATGATGATGATGGAAGTTGCATGGCAATATATCTCGGAATGGCTATGGAAATGCCATGATAGGTAGGTATGGTGGCTATTTTGAGGAAGATATAAGGAGGCTTATGTGTGATAGAGCGTATCATATCACGGGGTTTGGATGCACCGGCGAAGTTTGCACCGACTCTCGATGTGAGAAAGGGCAATGCACGGTACCGAAGAGGCTAGCAAATTGCGGAAAGGTGAGAGTGCGTATAATACATGGACTCACATTAGTCATAAAGAACTCACATACTTATTGCGAAAGTTTATTAGCCCTCGAAGCAAAGTACTACTACGCATGCCCCTAGAGGGATAGATTGGTAGGACAAGGTCCATCGCTCGTCCCCGACCGCCACTCATAAGGTAGACAATCAATAATAAATCATGCTCTAACTTCTTAGCATAACGACAGACCATACGTGCATGCTTCGGGAATCACAAACCTTAACACCAATATTCTTACTAAACCACAATCATTCACTAGTACCTCCCACATATCACCATCTTAATATCGCAAAACTATTGCAAGGAATCAAACTTATCATATTCAGTGATCTACAAGTTTTATGTAGGATTTTATGACTAACCATGTGAATGACCAATTCCTGTTGACTCTCTAAATAGATATAAGTGAAGCATGAGAGTTTAATTCTTTCTACAAAATACCACACTCTAATAAATATAAGTGAAGCAAAAGAGCATTCTACAAATAACGGTTTTCAATATGTAGAGAAACAGGCACCCAAACTTCAAATGATATAAGTGAAGTACATGAAGCATTCTATAAAGCCATACTCAAAAGATATAAGTGAAGTGCATGAAGCATTCTATAAATCAACCAAGGACTATCTCATACCAGCATGGTGCATTTATTAAAATAAAAATAAAAAGCACACGACGCTCCAAGAATTTACGCATATCATGTGAACAAAACAAAAACCGAGACATACCGATAATTGTCGAAGAAAGATGGGATGCCTTCCGGGGCATCCCCAAGCTTAGACGCTTGAGTCTCCTTGAATATTTACTTGGGGTGCCTTGGGCATCCCCAAGATTTAACTCTTTCCTCTCCTTATTCTTCTCATATTGATACCTCCTCGATCTTCGAACACTTCATCCACACAAAACTTAACCGAACTTTTTATTAGAGGGGTTAGTACATATAACATCAAATCCCATCATGTCCTCCTGTAACATTATTGTATAATTATAATCAAACATTAACCACTGTATGCTATCACAATTCTATGGCTCCCAAGTCAATGGGGCTCAACAAGATTTCAAACATACGCAAATAAAGAAGCTATAACAGCAATCTGTGAAAACAGGACAGTCTGTAAAGATGCAGATGGTACATATACTTTTGTAACTCAAAAACTTCTGAAAAATTAGGAAAAAATAAACAATTTTCATAGCAGTACTGTGTAAAAATTTCAGAATTTTTTCACGTTCCAGTAAATTATCAAAATTCAATCACTACAGCAAAAGTTTCTGTTTTTTCACAGCACACACCAAACAAGCAATTTAAACATCCTAAAGGTAAATCTTGGCACATTATTTTTATAATACAATGGATTTGTACAAGGGAATAATTATTTTTGTGAGAAACTTCCATGAAAAATTCTACATTGTTTCCATGAGCATGAACACAAGTGTTCAAGGTCGACCCTCACTTCTCCAATGCATAACCTTCCAATCGCTTCTCTTTTTGAAAAAGTTTTTAGGTTCCCCTCTATATTTTTTTTGTTTTTAAACTTTTTAAAAGCACACATCAGAATAAAATGACTCTCTAAAACTTCCGGGTTATCTCCCAGGCAGCGCTTTCTTTAAGGCCATTAAGCTAGGCATAAAGTGCTCAAGTAATCGATCCACCCGGATCCCAAGGTATATAAAAGCCAATTTTAATTAACAATGATTTGTAATTTAGTAATGAGCACAAAGCAACATATATCATGCAATGACGAAGTCTAACTCTCTTCCTATGCATCGGCATATCATAAAAGAACAATTCATGCACATCAAGTAAAGGCCAATGCATAGTATAAACAGTTTCTTGCAATTTTATCGTATTGGAAACATAGAGAGGCGGAGATGTAGTTCCTCTCTCATAATAATTGCAAGTAGGAGCAGCAAGCACATGCATATCATATTCATCAAAATCATCATGTGTAACGGTAAAACGCAACCCATCAATATAATCCTTAATAAGCACAAACTTCTCCGATACAGTGTAGTTTGGAGAATTCAAAAACATAATAGGACTATCATGTGTAGGTACAATAGCAACAATTTCATTCTTAACATAAGGAATTATACCAAGTTCATCTCCATAAGCATCATTCATATTGGCATCATGGCCACAAGCATAGCAAGCATCAATTTCATCAAAAAAGGATATTTCAAACGAATCAAAGGGATCATAGCATTCATCATAGCATTCATCCTTCGGTAAGCACGAAGGGAAATTAAACAATGTATGAGATAAAGAGTTACTCTCATCAGAAGGTGGGCACGGGTGATCAATCCGCTCTTCCTCCTTTTGTTCTTCGCTTTCCTCCTCAATTTTTTCATCTAATGAGCTCACAGTGTCATCAATTTCTTCTTCCATAGATTCCTGCAAAATATTAGTCTCTTCTTGGACAGCGGAGGTGTCCTCAATATATTCTTTCACATAAGCATTAGAAGCATAGTTTTCATAGCAATATTTAAGTATGGCAAAATTTTCAGATTTGTAAAGAGTAGCATCACACTTTTCAATCAAAGAAGCAATTTCATATGAACCCTTAAAAGCAACAAATTCTTCTATTTGTTCAATATCATAGTAACTATAAACACCTCTGGCATAAGAAGATAAGATTCCACTATCCTTACCCTCACATTGGTACTGAAGGTGTTTTTTAGGGTCTTCAGAACAACAAGTAAAATCATGTATTTCACATAAATTCCAAGCATAGCAATTCAAAGTATTAATATGATGCCATAAGAGTTTCCCTTTTTGAGACAAGCGGTGTCGCACAAAATAAGCATGCTCATCTAATGATTTTACCTCAACTAAGCTAGTTGGGTTTTCAGCACGAGCACAAAGGGATCGAAGATGATCCAAGTAGAAAGCTTCAGCAGTATGATAGATTTTGGGTGGTTCTTCAACCATTGGTTTAGCAAGTACAACTATTTTTTTTGGTATTTTACATTTCCTACCCATAACTAAAGATAGAAAACAAGAGCACAAAATAAAAACTACTTAGTGATAAAGCAAACAAGCACACACGAGAATATCAACCCCACGCTATTGCTCCCCGGCAACGGCGCCAGAAAAAGGTCTTGATAACCCACAAGTATAGGGGATCAATTGTAGCTTTTTCGATAAATAAGAGTGTCGAACCCAACGAGGAGCTAAAGGTAGAATCAATATTCCCCCTTCAAGTTCTATCGACCACCGATACAACTCTACGCACACTTACGTTCGCTTTACCTAGAACAAGTATGAAACTACAAGTACTTTGTAGGTGTAATGCTAGAACTACTTTGCAAGAATAAAACTAAGAGTACTTTGCGAGAATAAAACTACGAGTAATTTGCAAGATAATAAAAGTAAGTTGTTTAGTAGAAAGCTTTTTGTAACACAAAGAGAAAGATTTGTCCCTAGGCAATCGATAACTAGACCGGTAATCATTATTGCAATTTTATATGAGGGAGAGGCATGAGCTAACATACTTTTCGTACTTGGATCATATGCACTTATGATTGGAGCTCTAGCAAGCATCCGCAACTACCAAAGATCATTAAGGTAAAACCCAACCATAGCATTAAGTAATGAGTCCTCTTTACTCCCATACGCAACAACCCCTTACTCGGGTGTAAGCTTCTGTCACTCTAGCCGCCCACTATAAGAGAATTATGAACGTATTGCAAACCCTATAGCGGGAATCCCTCACGCTTGTGCGACACGGAGGGCACCATAGGACAGCACCAAAATAAAACATACAACTCAAACCAATCATGATCATCAATCAACCCATAGGACAAAACGAATCTACTCAAACATCATAGCATTGCCACATATCATTGGATAATAATATATAGCGTTAAGCACCATGTTTAAGTAGAGATTACAGTGGGGAGAAGAGGTGTTACACCGCTGCATAGAGGGGGAGAGAGTTGGTGTTGACGGCGGCGAAGTTGTTGGTGTAGATCGCCGTCACGATGGTTCCCCCGGCGACGTTTCGGCGCCACCGGGAGAGAGGGGGAGAGAGCCCCCCTCCTTCATCTTCTTCATTGGCCTCCCCCCTAGATGGGAGGAGAGTTCCCCCTCTGGTCCATGGCCACCATGGCTCCCGGAGGAGAGGAGCCCCTCCGAGATTGGATCTCTCTCTCTCTCTCTCTCTCTGTTTCGCGTTCCTGTTTTCTGGCCTTTCACCGTTTCTTATATTCCCGGAGATCCGTAACTCCGATTTGCGCTGAAATTTTAACACGATTTTTTTCTCGATATAAGCTTCCTTGTGGCCGGAGAAGAGCCCCAACCGACTTACGGTGTGCCCACAAAGCAGCACCACGCGGCTAGGGGGGGGGGGTCGCGCCCAAGTGCCTTGTGGAGGGTGTGGGCCTCCGTTTGCGTTGATTCCACCTCCCAAAAATCACATATATTCCAAAATAATTCTCTGTAAAATTTTATTGCGTTTGGACTTCGTTTGATATGGATTTTCTGTGAAACAAAAAACAAGCAGAAAACAGGAACTGGCATTGGGCACTGGATCAATATGTTAGTCCAAGAAATCATATAAAATGTTACCAAAAGTATGTGGAAATTGTAGGATATTAACATGAAACAATCAAAAATTATAGATACGACGGAGACGTATCAGGGGGTGATGGCAGTATCTAGAGGAGTAAGAACACGGTCTTCAAATAAAACAGTGTTACCTGTCGATGGAGATAGCACCCCGGTTGTACTTGCACAAGAACCAACCCTACCACACATAACCCATACTCTCGCAGATTGTACCCCTACTCCGATGGAAAGAGAACCAGCTTCACCCAATCTAACCCCAACCCTAGCAGATAGTAACTCAGTTCCAGTTGACACGGCACCATCTCCACTACAGAGCTCCCAAACAAGAGCATTTAGTAAGGCAGCACCAGTGCCCAAAGCGCCAGGACTACCACGACAAACCCCAACTCCACCAGTTAGTACACCTATTCCTGTGGACGAAGCATAGCCAGTCATCCGTAGTTTAGCATCTATCACATTTGATGCTGTTAAATCCTTTGTGCGTATCTTCCCATCATGGAAATATTATACTGAAGATGAAGGAAAAAGTCAGTTGCAGGTGTTCCTCTAGGAGTTATGTGTAAGTAATGTTATTCATGGCAATTACTTTGCTTTGTCCCATACTTTCTACCTCCATGTTGGTTATAACACATCAAATGTTCCCGTTTTTCTCTATAGAGATTCACCGATTTGGAAACTCAAGATGAGGTAATCTGTGCTAATACCTGTGCTATCTTCAAGAATGCTTTCCGGCAGTATCAGAATTACCTAACGAAAACGTACTTCACTGGTAAGGAAACTCATCAAATTCCCTTACTTTCTCCGGAGACACATTTATGGGACGCTGACTGGGAATGCCTTGTTCTGTATTGGTCCAGACCCAAGAATCTGGTAGGGTCTATGAGATCATATTTCATTTTGAAGTACTATATGCATGCGTCTTACTGTACTCTCTTCTTGTAGAACAAATGCTTAAACCTGAAGAACAACTGTTCTCAGGTAAGATTCCATAGCTATGGTGCATACTGCTTTGCTCTTGTATCACTGTATTTACTCATACCAACTAATTTTTAAATAGAAGGATCCAATCGAAACTCCAATGGCACAACAGGTATGTTTAAACATGTTTCTTTAACTGGTTTGCTCTTCTAAATTGCTCTATGTTGATTTCAATTTCAATTGTGTAGACAGTTGTCTTCTCAGATCATGCACATTACTAGCATCAAAACAGAGCCAATAGTGTTGTTAGTTGTACATGTATACCTGTGGTACCCATCTGAAATCTCGTGGTGCCGTGCAGTTTCCCACACTTATATTCTTTCAATGCCGCTTTGTCTTGAACTGATATGATTTGAACTGTGCCTCTATTTTCATTTGGCAAGACAATGCAGTGACCATAGCACATAGATATATGTTTGTTTGATGCTTTTATAATATACTACTTTGCAATAGAAGACTTGTTAGTTTAATCCTGTCCACCTTACTACTGAACTGGTTGACCAAAATGAGTTTCATATACTACATGCTAAACCTGTTATGCTTGTTTCTTCTTTTAGAATGCTGACAGAATATTGGAGAAGAGTACCCCAAATGGTAAAGGAAGTAATGCGGATAAAGTTTAAGATAGTGAGACAGCCTTGTTGGTCTCCAACAAAGCTCATAAAACAGATAAGGAAAACTATATTGAAGATAGTGAGACAACACCAAAGTCCTGTCTTGATGTACTGTTCAAGTTACTGGACACTACCGCTGGCACAAGCTCTTCAAACTCGTTGTCTGAATCAGTTTGGCTTCTTGATTCTCGACTACAAGCTTAAAGACATCGATCAGCTGTGCTGCGACAAGAAGCCGAAGGACTGAGGAAGTCCCTGGATTGTGGGTTTATGATCAGATTGTTCATTGAAAGTAATTGAGTCTTTTCTGAAATTTATTATGCATGATTATTATAGCTTTGTATTTCTCTCTGATCTATCCGTTTGGGTTGGCCAACTAGATTGATTTATCTTTAGTGGGAGAGGTGCTTTGTAGTGGGTTCAATCTTGCGGTCTCTCCACCTAGTGACAGAAGGGGACGGGGTACGTATTGTATTGTTGCTACTAAGGATAAAATGACTGGGTTTATTCATATTGATTGGGTTTATTTGGCCTACATCATGTCATCTTGCTTAAAGCGTTACTCTGTTTGTCATGAACTTAATACCATAGATGCATGTTGGATAGCGGTTGATTGGTGGAGTAATAGTAGTAGATGCAGGCAGGAGTCGGTCTACTTGTCACAGACGTGATGCCTATATATGTGATCTTTGCCATGAATAACATCATAACTATGCGCTTTTCTATCAATTGCCCAACAGTAATTTGTCTACCCACCGTATGCTATGTGCTCGAGAGAGAAGCCTCTAGTGAAAACTATGGCCCCCGGGTCTACTTTACATATATTGATAAAACCAAAAATACCTTGCTGCAATTATTTCCTTTTTATTTTTGTGTTCAATTTATCCATCTACCTATACAAGATTTGATCCTTGCAAGTAATGAGTTCAAGGGGATTGACAACCCTTTTGCACGCGTTGAGTGCAAGTATTTTCTTTTATGTGTGCAGGTGTTGTTCACTGGTGTTTGCTTGAGTCTCCTATTGGTTCGATAACCTTGGTTCTCACTGATGGAAATACTTATCTCTACTGTACTGCTTCACCCTTCCTCTTCGGGAAAAATCCCAACGCAGCTCACAAGTAGCAGTCATCCGTGAAGTTCCGATAATACCTTCATGTATGTCAAGTAGATGTCGCACGTGTCACTTGCCAAACGGACTCTTGACATGGTGATGTCCATAGGATGCTCCGCATCACATCCTCTCCTTTTGCGCATCCAACATGATCTTGTACCTATCCTCTTTCTTGTTATCCCTCACCGAAAAAATGCCCGTCCATGTGGATGACATTTTTGTAGCCGCGGCGTCACGGGAGGCCCTTGCCTTCTCCCACTTGTTTCCCATGACTTGCCGGTTTATCCTATGGCACGGTGGTTCTTCCATTCTCCACTACAACATCTTTGTCTTCGTCATCCAACCCAATTGATCGGTGGGAGCTTGAGCCATCATTCCTCTTCTTGTCGGCCTTGAGATCGGTGAGAAGTTGTGTCCACTTTGGTTTTCCATTCAAGATCACCCAACTATGGCTAAAACCAATTGGCTTCTTCTCCGTCTCGTGATACATAGTGGCCGCCACCGCCTTCTAGCAAACAAAACATGTACGAGAATGAGAATGTAACAAAAACAAGCGTATGCAAATGATGACAAGGTGAAGTCAAATAGCTTACGTGAGTTGCCACTCCCATCCCACTTTGAGGCTGGCCAGGCACTTGTAAATAGTAGCCGACGTACTTGTTCACTTCCCCTTGAATGATCCCCCATCGATGCTGGAGAGATGCCACATTGCGGTTGGTGAAGATAGGATGCGGCTCCACATATTGCTTTTGTTCATGATATTCTTTTCAAATCTTTTCCCAATACTTGTTCCCCTTTTGCTCCGTGCCGCATATTGGATCCATTGTTGTGGCTAACCAAGCTTTGACCAACAAAATATCCTCAAAAGTTGAGAATGCCAGACCTCTAGCCTTTGTCATCTTTGCCTTCTTCTTCTTCTTGCTCGGATTGCGATTTGATGTTGTCCCAACTTCAAATGAAGGACCGGTTGGATCCCCCAATTCGTACTCCATTTGGGT
The DNA here is from genome assembly GCA_039707655.1 of Elymus sibiricus. NCBI lineage: Eukaryota > Viridiplantae > Streptophyta > Magnoliopsida > Poales > Poaceae > Elymus > Elymus sibiricus. The sequence continues at coordinate 335,216,169 of CM077674.1, read as the reverse complement.
CGGACCTTGATTATCATTGATCATGTCGGACATGATCAACTCCTAAATGATCAAGCATTCATCAAGTCCTAAATGAACTAGCGGTATATGCAAAACATTCAACATGGCATACACAAAGTTGATCGGACAGGGGCAACAAGAACATACTGAGTCCTGTTGTGTCATTCCGTCGAACAGGTCGTGGGCAGCCCGGGCGCCGCAGGTGCTCATGCTTGTCCACGCCCAAACCAGCAGCGACGAGTGACAGACGTCCACCGCCGGCATCTGTGTGGGTGGAAAGCTCTCCAGAATGCCCCATTCCACTATCGAATCCTCCTCTGTCCCAACCTGGTCCGACGGCGCGATCCTTGTTGGCGGCTGGATGGATGGGGTGCGGGGTCTCGGGCGGGGCAGGGGGGCTACGACTCGTCCATGTCCGCATCCGCTCCCTGCAACGCCAATGCTTCCCTCTCTCGCTGCCTCCATCGCCGGTCCCTCCGGGCGACACTCTCCGGCATGCAGGACGAAGCAGAGGACGGGACGCCTATGGACGAGGCGGAAGCAGCCTCTGCCGCGGCGGTCAGGGACGGGCTGGACTACATCTAGTGTAACATCCCCAAACCCTAAATATTTATTAACTCAACTAATATGTCATGTCATCATATTTGTCATAGTTAAAATGCAACTAAAGAATTAATTCAAGTCAAATTCTACATTCAAATAGCAAGGAAAAGTAAAACTCCTTCAATTAATTAAACAAAAGTGTTCATAATATTGCAAATAATCCCAAAGCAATTATAAAAATAAAAATAACATTATTTGAATTTTCAAATTGACCCTAACATCCAAAAAACAGTGACCAAAACAGCCCCATTAATCCATTTTCATTTATACAAAATTCAAATGAAATAATCTTGCCTCCAAACTTTTTGTGGCAGTGCCAAAAATCATAAAGAAATTATGTGGCCTAGTTCCACATTTTACAAAAATGTTATGGCAGCTCAAAATATTCCCAAACGGTCTCTGTTTTTAAATAAAAGATAAAAACAGAAAAACAGAAAATGGAGAAAGGCTTACCTGGCGCCTGGCCTGAGGCCCGAGCCGGCCCAGCCCACTAACCCCTCCTCCTACCTGCTCCCGACGCCGTGGCAGTGCGCCTGTGGCCAGCGCGCGCTGGCTCTGGCCGCTGCCTGACAGCTGCCATCGCCGGACGCCGGGAGGAGATAAGGGCGACCCCCAACCACTCCCCTGGCTTCCCCCTGCTCCCCCCTGTTCTACCCCTCGAGCTTCCCCCTCTCTGTTCTTCCTCACCCGAGCGAATACGCCGCCGCGCCGCCGTCGTGCCCGCGGCCACCAGCCTCCCCTCGCTCCTCCGCCATGTCCAACGGGACCACCGTGGACTGCTTCGTCCTCCACGGGCACCCATTCGACTAGAACCGCACCGAGTCACCGCCATCGAGCCGTTCCCCACCGCCTCGACCGCCGTCGATCCGCTCCGAACACCGCCGCTCCGGCGCCTCCCCTGCTTCACCGACCACTGCGTTGAGTTCACTGTGAGATCCGCCTCCTCCTCACCTCTTTCGAGCTCGGATTCGAGCTGTTGCGAGCGCTCCACCATAGCCGTAGCTCCGGCCGCCGCCGTGAGCTCGCTTCCGGCGAGCTCGGGCCTCCCCGCGTCCAGCCGCTAGCGCCACTGAATGAGGCACACCCCCAGCTCACCGTAGCGCCCGTCCGCGCAGCGATTGGTCGCCGGACGGCGAAACTCGAGGCCATCCGCCGTCGGTTAGGTCGTCGCCGGCGTAACTCCGGCCGGCTGACGTGTCCGGTCTGGTTAGGCACTAATGACGCCTATTAGGTTAGCCCAGAGAGACTGACAGCGGGCCCCCTCCACTAATTAACCCCGCTTAACTTTTCTGGTTAGTATTAAGTTAATTGTCGTGGCCCACGCATCAGCTTTGACCTTGCTGATGTGGCCTTTGACTGGGCCCAGTCGTCAGTGACTGCGGCCAGATGACATGTGGGTCCCACCACTAAATTAAGCCACTGATTAAGATTAAACCCTGGTAATTCTGTAGAGTATGCCATGTGGGCCCAGAACACTATTTGAATGAATAAGATTTGATTAGTATAACAGCCACTGACAGCTGGGTCCCACTGGACCCAGTTGACCAGTCAATGCTGACTGGGATGGCCCTCAGTCAATGACATGTGGGCCCCTTGACCCTGTTGACTAGTCAACTTTGACTTGTTGACTGCTGACTCAGCACACCCTTGGCCCCACTGGTCAGCCATTGTTGCACTCTGCTGGGTACATTTTCGGGTACCCATAGCAATTTAGCTATTTAATAATTCGAATAATATTAAATCCAATAATTCCAGACATTATTTAAAACTTTGAAAAATCATAGAAAATTAACCGTAAGTCACATGAAAATAATTTATATATGAAAAATGATCAGAAGAATATAACGAATCCGAATATGTCATATGCATTCATGTTAGAATCCTCTAAGTAGGTGAACCTGTAACTTTTGGCCTGTTTCTGATAGATGAATAGTGCATGACCTCAGATAAATAATTCCAAATAAATTCCTAAAACATCTAAAATATTTAGGGATGCAATATATCACCCCTGCATATCATTTAGGCATGTCATGCATAGTGATTGCATTTGTATGCTTGTATTTATCTGTTTCTTCCCCCTCTTCTTCTTTGGTAGACTCCGAGACCGCTGATGATCCGGTGAACGCCTACCTCGTTGAAGTTCCATTTCTGTCTGCAGAGCAACCAAGCAAGCAAACCCCCTTGATCATTCCTATATCGCCCATTCTTTCTCTCCCGTGCTTGCATTAGATTTTGCTACTGTAATTGATTGCTCCTATTCTGATGCATAGCCTGATTTTGTAACCTGCAGTTGATACATTACCTGTTGTCCTAAATGCTTAGTATAGGCTGGTTAGTGATCCATCAATGGCCCCACACCCTTGTCCTTGTTGCCATGCTTTACCACCGGAGACTCGATCGGTGTGATTGATGTACAAAGACCGAACATAGCACCGCACACCCCCTTAGTTGTACGACTCTGCAGAGCTACTATCGAGTGCCGAGGGTGATACCTCCTACCTCACTCCTGATGATATCTTTGTAGCGTAGCTAGTCGGTTGTGGGATACCAAGGGTGATTCCTCTTTCACCACCTCCAATCAAGCCTCAGTCGTGCAGCCCCTCAAGTGTGAACCCATCGAGGGTGATTCCTCCAAGTTCACCTTGACGGTTACATCGAGAGGGAATCCATCGAGGGTGATTCCTCGGATTCCCATGATGTTATGGACACACAGGTACTTTGACCTTCACCTTAGACCTTTATTAAAGACGGGTCAGCTCCAAGAGCACCCGCGAGATAATGTTGAAGTCGGGTCGACCCCAAGGGTACCCGCCAGAGAGTCCTGTGGCGGTTGGCTGTTAGCGGTACCACCCAGGATGTGGTGGTAGCTCGGGACTTGTCCCGATAGCCGACACGGAACTTACACTGTAGTCGGAGCGACAGGGCAGACGGAGACTACCTAGGAGAGAGGTGGGCCTAGTCCCTGGTCGTGGTCCGCGAGATACCTAGTCGGAACGGCCGAAGCACCGGTCGTCTCCGCGAGCTCCTAATAATTCACTAACGGATTTGGGTATTTGATCTGAGTTGGCCACTGGCCTATACGCACTACCACCACGCGGGATAATGGTTTAATGGGGCCCTCGGCGTCGTATGTATCAGCCGAAAGCTCTGTCAGACGTCCAGTTCAGCATTGCGGCTCAGACGGACTGGCGCCATCCAGGACAGGGGTGGTGTCTGGCTTCACTCTGCACGCAACAACCCAGAGTGCAAAGGGCGATGGGCCCAAGACCCCTGAGCTCTTAGGATGTAGACCGGCGGGGACCTCTCTGCGGAGCCTAGGTAGGACTACGTCGTGTCGATCAGCCGAGGCCGGGCATGACCAGGAAAAGTGTGTCCGGCCAGAGTTAATCGAGCGTGTTGGGTAATAGTAGTGCACCCCTGCAGGGAAGTTATCTATTCGAATACCATGTCCACGGTAACAGGACACTCAGTGTTGTATCCCGATCTACTACAACTTGAACTGGATACTTGTGTTACTTAATAATTTGATAGCTCCGGGATCGCTTTCTCGTAGGGAGTTGAGGAAGGATCTCTGGGTTTTGCTACTACATACTTATTACTTTGTTATATGCTAATCTACACTCTTCTAATGTTGTAAGATGCTGCAAGATGCTAGTCTTCGTTAGGCTAGGCCTTCTCTCTATTCTGGCAATTTTGCAGTTCAATCCACAGATACAGCCCCTTCATTTGATACCATTGCATGATTAGCATAGTTCTGATGTAAGTCTTGCGAGTACTTTGGATGAGTACTCACGGTTGCTTTGCTACCCTTTTTTCCCCTACCCGATTGCTGCGATCAGATGACGGAGTCCCGGAGACAGCTGATCCCGCCGATGGCTACTACTACCCCGGTGGAGCCTACTACTACGTGGAGACCGATGACCAGGAGTAGTTTCGGAGGCTCCCAGGCAGGAGGCCTGCGCCTTTTTGATCTAGTTGTCGTTGTTTTGCTCAACGTTCTTAAGGCAACATTGTCTAATTATGTCTGTACTCAGATACTGATGCTTCCGCTGACTCTTGTGTAACTCGAGCTTATGTATTCGAGCCCTCGAGGCCCCTGGCTTGTAATATAAAGCTTGTATTATTTTATTTTATGTCTAGAGTTGTGTTGTGATATCTTCCCGTGAGTCCCTGGGCTTGATCGTCCGCATTTGCGTGTATGATTAGTGCACGGTCGAGTCGGGGGCATCACAAGTTGGTATCAGAGCCGACTGCCTGTAGGTAGCCCCCTTTCCAACTGCTTGGCCGAGGTTGAGTCTAGTCTCCAAAACTGTTTTGCTAACCCTGTTGTGTGGCTTACGGGCCCACATCGCCAATGGATGGGATTAGGATCTTTTATTCCTCTCCTTTACTCTGGAACTCCGATCTCTCTTCTATTCGGGTTAAAAAATTTGCTAACTCTAACATTAGGTTCTCGTGCTCACATTCACCCGGAGAGCTGGATTGTCTGCAATTATTCCTTTTCATTGGTCTGTTTAGTCTGATAATCACATTTTCCTTTCCGTTGGTCTGCTTAATCTTTCTTGTAATCTAGCTTTTATCTGAGCAGTGATAATTCCTTGCTTAAGTCAACACCCCCAAATAAAACCTTGTTACTATTGTTGATGACATTCCGGTAACCACTGATGGACGAGAACCTTGCCTATTGGTCCGCCTCGTTTTAACGAGCAGGAAAATGGTTCTCTTCATTCCCCACCCATGGTACTGACGTGTTGCCGACATAGCTGACAGACTTTCCTCTGACACGTCTTGTTGTTGTGACCGCGCAAGATGTCACCGCCCTTCCTACTCTTAATCCACACTCACTGCAATTCCATAGGATCGAAACCTGACTCTCCTGTACAACATTGATTCCGAAGTATCCTTTGCACTTGGCTTCGTATGTATTTCTGCGGGCCGCCTTCTCTAACATGGTCTATTCCGCTATCAGACGCGACATTTATTCTTCGCTACTCTGAACCCTTTTCACCTTTTGAATTAGGCTTTGAATGATTGCCTATCCGTTTGAAACTTCTTTCACCTTATTTTATTGCTCTCGATATAATTCCTGAGTTCCAATTCGAGAGATACTTTATACCTTTGTCCCCTGAGATAATTACCGGATGCTAATCCTTCCAGACATCTGTCCTTATATAGTTCCCCCTTGTAACCTTTTCGTAAGTACGATGAAGATCCCGAAGGAAGGATGACAGCTTCGTCACGATGCACCGATGTATAGGAATGAAGACATCAACGTAATGGATCAACCTCTTCGAGAAGGGCAACAAGAACAAGAAGATTCGTTAGAATTCCGTAACCAGACCTTCTCCCCCTACTCTACCTCTTAATTCTCGGGACGAGAATTTCTTTGAGTGGAGGAGAGTTGTAACATCCCCAAATCCTAATTATTTATTAAGTCAACTAATATGTCATGTCATCATATTTGTCATAGTTAAAATGCAACTAAAGAATTAATTCAAGTCAAATTCTAAATTCAAATAGCAAGGAAAAGTAAAACTCCTTCAATTAATTAAACAAAAGTGTTCATAATATTGCAAATAATCCCAAAGCAATTATAAAAATAAAACCAACATTATTTGAATTTCCAAATTGACCCTAGCATCCAAAAAAGAAGTGACCAAAACAGCCCCATTAATCCATTTTCATTTATACAAAATTCAAATGAAATCATCTTGCCTCCAAACTTTTTGTGGCAGTGCCAAAAATCATAAAGAAATTATGTGGCCTAGTTCCACATTTTACAAAAATGTTATGGCAGCTCAAAATATTCCCAAACGGTCTCTTTTTTTAAATAAAAGATAAAAACAGAAAAACAGAAAATGGAGAAAGGCTTGCCTGGTGCCTGGCCTGAGGCCCGAGCCGGCCCAGCCCACTAACCCCTCCTCCTACCTGCTCCCAGCGCCGTGGCAGCGCGCCCGTGGCCAGCGGCTGGACGACAGCTGCCATCGCCGGACGCTGGGAGGCGATAAGGGCGCGGCCCAACCACTCCCCTGGCTTCCCCCTGCTCCCCCCGTTCCCTCCCTCGAGCTTCCCCCTCTCTGTTCTTCCTCACCCGAGCGAATACGCCACCGCGCCGCCGTCGTGCCCGCGGCCACCGGCCTCCCCTCGCTCCTCCACCATGTCCAACGGGACCACCGTGGTCTGCTTCGTCCTCCACGGGCACCCATTCGACTGGAACTGCACCGAGTCGCCGCCATTGAGCCGTTCCCCACCGCCTCGGCCGCCGTCGATTCGCTCCGAACACCGCCACTCCGGCGCCTCCCCTGCTTCACCGACCGCTGCGTCGAGTTCACTGTGAGATCCGCCTCCTCCTTACCTCTTTCGAGCTCGGATTCGAGCTGTTGCGCGCGCTCCACCGTAGCCGTAGCTCCGGCCGCCGCCGCGAGCTCGCTTCCGGCGAGCTCGGGCCTCCCCGCATCCAGCCGCTAGCGCCACTGAATGCGGCACACCCCCAGCTCACCGTAGCGCCCGTCCGCACAGCGATTGGTCGCCGGACGGCGAAACCCGAGGCCATCCGCCGTCAGTTAGGTCGTCGCCGGCATAACTCCGGCCGGCTGACGTGTCCGATCTGGTTAGGCACTAATGACGCCTATTAGGTTAGCCCAAAGAGACTGACAGCGGGCCCCCTCCACTAATTAACCCCGCTTAACTTTTCTGGTTAGTATTAAGTTAATTGTCGTGGCCCACACGTCAGCTTTGACCTTGCTGACATGGCCTTTGACTGGGCCCAGTCGTCAGTGACTGCGGCCAGATGACATGTGGGTCCCACCACTAAATTAACCACTGATTAAGATTAAACCCTGGTAATTCTGTAGAGTATGACATGTGGGCCCAGAACACTATTTGAATGGATAAGATTTGATTAGTATAACAGCCACTGACAGCTGGGTCCCACTGGACCCAGTTGACTAGTCAATGCTGACTGGGATGGCCCTCAGTCAATGACATGTGGGCCCCTTGACTCTGTTGACTAGTCAACTTTGACTTGTTGACTGCTGACTCAGCACACCCCTCGCCCCACTGGTCAGCCACTGTTGCACTCTGCTGGGTACATTTCCGTGTACCCATAGCAATTTAGCTATTTAATAATTCGAATAATATTAAATCCAATAATTCCAGAAATTATTTAAAACTTTGAAAAATCATAGAAAATTAACCGTAAGTCAGATGAAAATAATTTATATATGAAAAATGATTAGAAAAATATAACGAATCCGAATATGTCATCTGCATTCATGTTAGAATCCTCTAAGTAGGTGAACTGTAACTTTTGGCCTGTTTCTGATAGATGAATAGTGCATGATCTCAGATAAATAATTCCAAATAAATTCCCAAAACATCTAAAATATTTAGGGATGCAATATATCACCCCGGCATATCATTTAGGCATGTCATGCATAGTGATTGCATTTGTATGCTTGTATTTATCTGTTTCTTTCCCCTCTTCTTCTCCGGTAGACTCCGAGACCGCTGATGATCCGGTGAACGCCTACCTCGTTGAAGTTCCATTTCTGTCTACAGAGCTACCAGGCAAGCAAACCCCCTTGATCATTCCTATATCACCCATTCTTTCTCTCCTGTGCTTGCATTAGATTTTGCTACTGTAATTGATTGCTCCTATTCTGATGCATAGCCTGATTTTGTAACCTGATGTTGATACTTTACCTGTTGTCCTAAATGCTGAGTATAGGCTGGTTAGTGATCCATCAATGGCCCCACACCCTTGTCCTTGTTGCCATGCTTTACCACCGGAGACTCGATCGGTGTGATCGATGTACAGAGACCGAACACAACGCCACACACCCCCTTAGTTGTACGACTCTGCAGAGCTACTATCGAGTGCCGAGGGTGATACCTCCTACCTCACTCCTGATGATATCTCTGTAGCATAGCTAGTCGGTTGTGGGATAACGAGGGTGATTCCTCTTTCACCACCTTCGATCAGGCCTCTGTCGTGCAACCCCTCAAGTGTGAACCCATCGAGGGTGATTCCTCCAAGTTCACCTTGACGGTTACATCGAGAGGGAATCCATCGAGGGTGATTCCTCGGATTCCCACGATGTTATGGACACACGGGTACTTTGACCTTCACCTCAGACCTTTGTTAAAGATGGGTCGGCTCCAAGAGCACCCGCGAGATAATGTTGAAGTCGGGTCGACCCCAAGGGTACCCGCGAGAGAGTCCTGTGGCGGCTGGTTGTTAGTGGTACCACCCAGGATGTGGTGGTAGCTCGGGACTTGTCCCGACAGCCGACACGGAACTTACACTGTAGTCGAAGCGACAGGGCAGGCGGAGACTACCTAGGAGAGAGGTGGGCCTAATCCCTGGTCGTGGTTCGCGAGATACCTAGTCGGAACAGCCGAAGCACTGGTCGTCTCCGCGAGCTCCTAATAATTCACTAATGGATTTGGGTATTTGATCTGAGTTAGCCACTGGCCTATACGCACTACCACCACGCGGGATAATGGTTTAATGGGGCCCTCGGCATTGTATGTATCAGCCGAAAGCTCTGTCAGACATCTAGTTCAGCATTGCGGCCGAGACGGACCGGCGCCATCCAGGACAGGGGTGGTGCCCGGCTTCACCCTGCACGCAACGACCCAGAGTGCAAAGGGCGATGGGCCCAAGACCCTTGAGCACTTAGGATGTAGACCGGCGGGGACCTCTCTGCGGAGCCTAGGTAGGACTACGTCGTGTCGATCAGCCGAGGCCGGGCATGACCAGGAAAAGTGTGTCCGGCCAGAGTTAATCGAGCGTGTTGGGTAACAGTAGTGCACCCCTGCAGGGAAGTTATCTATTCGAATAGCCGTGTCCACGGTAACAGGACGCTCAGTGTTGTATCCCGATCTACTACAACTTGAACTGGATACTTGTGTTACTTAATAATTTGATAGCTCTGGGATCGCTTTCTCGCAGGGAGTTGAGGAAGGATCTCTGGGTTTTGCTACTACATACTTATTACTTTGTTATATGCTAATCTACACTCTTCTAATGCTGTAAGACGCTGCAAGATGCTAGTCTTCGTTAGGCTAGGCCTTCTCTCTATTCTGGCAGTTCTGCAGTTCAATCCAGAGATACATCCCCTTCATTTGATACCGTTGCATGATTAGCATAGTTCTGATGTAAGTCTTGCGAGTACTTTGGATGAGTACTCACAGTTGCGTTGCTACCCTTTTTCCCCCTACCCGATTGCTGCGATCAGATGACGGAGTCCCGGAGACAGTTGATCCCGCCGATGGCTACTACTACCCCAGTGGATCCTACTGCTACGTGGAGACCGACGACCAGGAGTAGTTTCAGAGGCTCCCAGGCAGGAGGCCTGCGCCTTTTCGATCTAGTTGTCGTTGTTTTGCTCAGCCTTCTTAAGGCAACATTGTCTAATTATGTCTGTACTCAGATACTGATGCTTCCGCTGACTCTTGTGTAACTCGAGCTTAGGTATTCGAGCCCTCGAGGCCCCTAACTTGTAATATAAAGCTTGTATTATTTTATTTTGTGTCTAGAGTTGTGTTGTGGTATCTTCCCGTGAGTCCTTGGGCTTGATCGTGCGCATTTGCGTGTATGATTAGTGCACGGTCGAGTCGGGGGCGTCACATCTAGGGTGGCGGATCGGGGCCAGCGATGATGATGGGGAGTAAGGGTGGCGGATGACGAGGGCTCGGACGCTTAAAAGGTTGGAGGGGGGGAGGAGGGAGAATGGTTTGGTGGATTTGATGCAATTTGTGGTTCGGTAGGCCTGTCGGGTCTGACGTGGCGGACGCGCCTAGACGCGCCCGGGCCTTCCCATATCCGCCCCATATTTGGGCTAGCTATGAGGGGTGCCGGTCAGCCTGGGCGTTTGAGGCCCGTATGAGGAGCCCATTTGGGTCGCTTTTTCTTGACCGATTAGTGACCGGGCCGTCCGCCCGGGCGTTTGAGGCGGGTTTGGGGCGCCCGGCTGTAGATGCTCTTACATCCTGTAAACCTATCTACTTGAGACGCGTAGGGACAACTTCACATCCCAGTTCCTTAGCACCATATTTGGTGGTGTCGATTTTGACTAACATTGTTTACCTCCAAGGGGATGATCCGGTCGGATTTTACTTGGGGTCAAGTGCGAAACACTAGAAGTGGTGAATGTCTTACTTGGAGACTGTGCCATTAAATTCAGGGTGTGATCGAAAGTCGATAGGTTCAGATGGGCATTGGTTGCCGTTTATGGAGCGGCTCAACCTGAATTTAAACCAGATTTCCTGGCTGACCTTGTGCTGGTTTGTGGGGATGAGAGGTTACCTATCTCGGTAGGGGGAGATTTCTATATCATTAGGAGGAGAGAAGAAAATAATAATGACAACTTCGATGGAAGATGGTCATTTACATTTAACACTATTATCGAGAGTCTTGATCTGAGGGAGATTGACCTCACTGGCAGATAGTACACTTGGACGAACACATTGCAGAATCCAACGTATGAGAAGTTGGATCGTGTTCTCACCGGTGTAGATTGGGAACAAAAGTTTCCTCTGGTAACGGTGCAAGCGTTGCAGCGGGGAATTTCGGACCATACTCCTTTGCTGGTTAACTCAGGGGAAGCAACCCATGTGGGCAACAGGAATATCTTCTTTTTCGAACTAGCATGGTTCAAGAGGGAGGGCTTGCTTGATCTCATAGCCAGGGAATGGGCTACGGAGACAGGAGGACATTCGAGTATGGATAGATGGCAAAACAAGATTAGGCATTTGCGGCAGTTCTTGAGGGATTGGGCAAAAAATGAAAGTGGGATTTATAAAGTGGAAAAAGAAAGACTTATCCAACTTATAAATGTGTTAGATTTAAAAGCAGAATCTAACTTACTTGACGTGACTGAACGGGCATCTAAGAATGAGGCCGAGCAGAAGTTACGTGCTCTTCTCAGAGAAGAAGAGATGAAATGGGCACTTAGAGCTAAAGTGAGGAAAGTTGTCCAAGGAGATGACAACACTTAGTTTTTTCATATGATTGCAAATGAAAAGCACAGAAAGAAGAAGAAAAATCAGCTCGAACAGGATGAGGGTACGATTGTAGGACATGAGAACCTAAAATTGTACATCTATAATTACAATAAAAAGAACTCTTTGGAGCTCCTGAGGAAAATTTTGTGTCGCTCGACGAGTACATGGTTGGGGATTTACCTCAGCTTAGGGCAAACGAGAATGAGATTCTGTCCGAGCCATTCACGGAGAAAGAGATGTTTGAGGCGATTGCACAAATGAAGCAAAAATATGGCCCCTGGGCCGGTTGGTTTTCCAGCAGATTTTTATAAGAAATGCTGGCATATCATTAAGGGTGACCTCATGCCTATGTTCCATGATTTGTTTAATGGCCAACTTCAGCTATTCCACCTAAACTTTGGAACGATAACGCTGTTGCCAAAGAAGGAGGAGGCAGTGCGTATTGAGCAGTTCAGGCCGATTTGTCTACTTAATGTGAGCTTCAAAATCTTTACTATAGTTGGTACGAATCGGCTGACGCTGATTGCACATTCTGTGGTGCAACCAACTCAGACTACTTTCATGCCGGACAGACACATACTAGAGGGTGTTGTTGTCTTACATGAAACTTTGCATGTAATCCACTCGAAGAAACTCGATGGGGTTGTGTTCAAAGTGGACTTCGAGAAGGCGTATGATAAGGTCAAATGGCCGTTCCTCCAGCAGGGCTTATGTATGAAGGGGTTCAATGATGCCTGGAGGAAGCAGGTTGACTCCTTTATTCAAAAAGGTAGCATCAGAATTAAAGTAAATGATGACACATGTCACTATTTCCAGACGCAAAAGGGCCTACGACAAGGGGACCTGATGTCTCCTATACTGTTCAACATAGTGGCAGATACGTTGGCAGTTCTTATCGGTCGGGCCAAAGAGGACGGCCAAGTAGGAGGAATCGTACCCCATCTAGTGGATGGAGGCGTGTCCATACTACAATAAGTCGATGACACTATCATTTTCATGGAACATGATCTGGCAAAGGCTAGAAATATGAAGCTAGTGCTTTGCTTGTTTGAGCAACTGTCGGTATTGAAGTCAATTTCAACAAAAGTGAATTGTTCGGTTTTGGGAGAGCCAAATTTGAACAAGATGCTTACAGACAATTGTTCGGATGTGAATTGGGTTCCCTAACGTTTAGCTACTTGGGCATACCAATTCACCATCGTAAATTATCCAATAAGGAGTGGAAGTGTATCGAAGATCGATTTGAAAAAAAACTAAGTTGCTGGAAGGGTAAGCTTCTGTCTTATGGTGGTCGGCTTGTTCTGATAAACTCAGTGTTAACCAGTATGCCGATGTTCCTACTGTCTTTCTTTGAAGTACCCGTAGGGGTAAGAAAAAGATTAGACTTCTATGGATCTCAATTTTCTGGCAAAGCGATGAAATAAAGAGAAAATACAGGCTACCCAAGTGGGATATTATCTATAGACTGAAGGACCAAGGTGGGCTAGGGATTGAGAACTTGGAGGTCAAGAATAGATGCCTGCTTAGCAAATGGTTATATAGGCTGTCTGTTGAGATCGAGGGTACATGGGTACAGATTTTGCGTAATAAGTACCTGCAATCTAAGACCTTGGCCCAAGTTACTGTAAGACCCAATGACTCGCCTTTCTGGAACGGGTTAATGAGGAAAAGGCAACCTTCTTTCAAAGGACTAAATTTATCATATGAAATGGTAACACGACTAAATTCTAGGAAGATACATGGTTAGGGGAGACGCCTTTAGCCACACAATATCCTACTCTTTATAATATTGTACAATGTAAGGACGCTTGTATTGCTACAGTATTACAGTCTGTTTCCTTAAACATCCAGTTCAGGAGGTCCCTAGTAGGCGACCGATGGGACTCCTGGCTGCATCTCGTGCGGAGGTTGATGGACGTTCACCTCTCTGATCGGCCAGATACGATTCACTGGAAATTATCTATGAATGGGGTATTCATAGTGAAGTCTATGTATTTGGACCTAATTGATTCTGGTCCAATTCTGAAATCAATACATATTTGAAAGATTAAAGTGCCTTTAAGAATCAAAACCTTCATGTGGTTCGTACACAAGGAAGTGGTTCTGACCAAGGATAATTTGGCAAAGCAAAGATGGGGGGGGGTAGTAAACGATGTTGCTTTTGTGACCAGGATGATACCATACAACACCTCTTTCTCCAATGTCCTCTCGCGAAGCTTCTATGGCGTACGATTCATGTAGCCTTTAATGTCAGCCCTCCAATTAGTATTAACTCGTTATTTGGGACGTGGCCAAATGGAGTGGAGCCAAATACTGCGTGACATATTCGGATAGAAGTATGCACATTACTTTGGGCTATATGGAACTGCAGAAATGACATGACATTTAACAAACAAAATCTTATTAATTTTTCGTAGGTTATCTACAGAGCCACTGCATGGATCCATACGTGGTCATTACTCACTCATGCGGACTCTAAGGAGCTTTTGGTTATTGGGTGCAACCGGTGGGAGACAGTAGTACGGGTTATTTACAACCGGTTTGGATGGCGGTCCAATAATAAGCTAGGTGTTTAGTCATCTTGAGCTATTTTCGCCGGTTGTGGCAATTTTTTTCTTCACTTTATTTTAGCTCCCTTTGTGAGCATGTACTGAATCTCAGACCTTTTTGGTCATTTTGCTTAATAAAATGGCTTCATGCATCACTCTGACGCAGAGGCCGGGGTTGATCCTCCTTTTTTTTTTAAAAAAAACGTGTCCTATCATGTACCCTGTTTTGCGCTGTTTTAATTTGGGCATAACTTGGATTGTTGCTTGCTCATGTTATGATTTGACTGTGGTATACCCCTTTGATCAGCTGCCCATCAGAACTGAGAGGCATCATAGTTATCTAAATATTCTTGGGTCACCTCTTAGGTATCATGCTATGCTATGTTGTATTTGCAATGCTCCAGTACCGGGTATGGTAGATGAGAGATGTCGAAAATTGGGTGAAGACACCGAATAGATAGATGGATGATGATGGAGCACTGCATATTTATTGCATCAACAAACTGTTTTGGGAAAAGTATGATTGGATCATGGGGAGAAAAGGGTAATACGCTGCAAAAGAAAGAGATCAGAGATACATTGATAGTAGGAGAGGAGGAGCCGTGCATGAGACAGTGCTAGTATTTACTCGATGCATTGTTTACCCACGGTATTTTTTTTTTAGAAGACCCCACGGTATTTTTGTGGGAGTCAGTCGAACACCCTGCACATCAGCACATGTGTCCCATACGGGCCTGAGTATAGTACAGGCCCCATCCAGCACGGTTGTAGGACTGCAGGCCCCATATAGTTTTGTACTATCACCTAAAAAAAAGTTCTGTAGGACCGTAGTATAGCCCGGTCGCAAGAGTGACCGTAGTATACATTCACTGTTCACACTGAGGCCACTCATGTCTCAGTACGTTTCATAAAATCACTGCTGCTGCGTATGTAGGCATGCAGTGCTAGCGGGCAGCAGCTTCATTAGAGCACGTCACATCTCACAGATGGCATGACAGTGTGCCTCGCCACGCTGCAGGGCAACCAAAGCTAAATGTACATTACTCCACCCAGAGGTTGCAGGTTGCAGCGCTAGCGTCTCCATTCGCCCCCCTGCCACAGCTGCAGTGCAGTGCACATGCTCCCACTACGATGCATAAAGGCGACCACAGCAATAATCGGTTGAATATGTGGTGCTCTCATGACTTTGATGCTACAATGCTCCAATGTCACAAACTTACATTTGAAGTTCCAATTCTTTTTTTGAAAAACATTGTGGCTGTTCACAAGATAAGTGTGTATAATCCATAAAAATTTCAACTCCAAATTCGAAATGCATAAAAAGATACGGAAAGACAATTCCAACATGAATTAGGGTTGACATTTTGTATCTCTACGTGTATTTCGAGTTTGAAGTTTACATTTTTAGGGGTTGTAAACACCTATTTTGTGAACATCCATGATTCTTTTGGAATTTTTTGTACTTCAAAATTTGAGTTTTGTGACACGTCAGCAATAATGATAATACGTACACTCATGCTTCGGTACGTAGCTGGGCACAGGGAGCTGACTGTTTTGTCGCGAGCCAGGGAGGAGGTAGCACGCCGTGTCCCGCCATATATCTACATCCTAGCCTAGCAGCTCACTTCACAGCCGAGTGCCACCATATCTCAAGCATGGCTTTTTATTACCATCATGTGACATGCTGCAGGGCGCCATGCTCACGAGTCACGAGAGCAGAATAATGGCGGATGGCATTTGCAGACGTGCAAGTGTATCCCCACCGTGTGTGTCAGCAAGAAAGTAGAGCCGTCTGCCGCGGTGAGATGAAAAGATTCACCATGCTGGACAAAAGATTCACAACAAGTCTTGCATTCGTCCAATCGTCCACCTCACCAAGCTGCACCCACTAACAGGACAAAGCATTCTACATTAGTCTGCCACGGTACCAGGGAAAGATCGTCACCAAGCTTCTAGTGTTGCCTTTTGTTTTCTGCATGGTGTGGTCATGCATGGCTGAATGCTGATTAAATGTTGTTTTGGTGAACTGGAAGGGGGTCTCGTACCCTGTGAACGCCGTATAGGTCCAAGATTGAGAGGCAGGAATGTTGAGGAGACCGTGGACAGACTAGACTTCAACTACTGTATATGTTTTGTCCATTAGTTGGTGCAGCTGATAGCTTCACATCTGCGATCAACACATTACGTCTTGTGGACAGACTAATGTACACTGTTTTGTCTTGTAGTGGGCGCAGCTGATAGCTTCACATGTGCGATCTGATGATGTCTTGTAGACATGCTACTGTATAGTGCTTTGTCCCGTGGTGGCTGCAGCTGATAGGTTCACGTGTGCGATCTGATGATTTCCTGTGGACATAGTACTACAGTATAAAGCTTTGTCCTGTAGTAGGTGCAGCTGATAGGTTCACATGTGCGATCTCATGATGTCGTGGTGAAGCCACTTCATGGGCAGACTGTTCACCATCACTCTACCACGTCCTACACCCGCCTTGGCCTACTGTTCCAGCCCGAGCCCACTGTCACCGACACAAGTTCTCCATGGATAGGACGGTGTGTACTTAATTTATTTATCATTTACTGTACTCTGAAGCCAACGCAACCAACCAGATATAGTACTACACACCCACTACAGGCCGATTAACAATTACAGGACCTAATTAACTTGGACGTTAGCGAAAAGCAATAACTCGAACAAACAAATAATGTGCAGCCGTTTTTCAAATCTTTTAAGCAAGTAAGTAACATACGACACTAGCACAAATAATAACCCTGCCGAACAAAAAATAGTTATCAGCAAGCACCAAATTATTTGTATTAATTCAGTTTAAACAAGCAATTAAAAAACTAGCAGGCCGATATAATTAGGATCCCTGTACCAATACATGCTGTAGGCGTGAATAATTTACCAAGCTAGTTTTTCTTCTTGTCAAATCACCGACGTGCAAAAGATTTGGCAATCTTGCCTCTCTACAGATCAAGCCGCATGGTCAGGTCAGACGTTTTCTTTACTTAGCGATCTGCCACCTACCACCACACACATTTAGGCCGAAACAGACGATCACACTGCACCCTTCAATGGCGGTGGAGATGCACATCGACTAGGATCAGTGACGTGTACCTGGCCTGCGCATCTACGGCTTCTGAGGAAGCTAGTGAGCTCTAATTTATTGAGTGAGCTACAAGCCTAGGTTCTAGACATCACGAAGCAGCCAGCCCACTAGATGCATGAATATATGCTCGCACGCAAAGGCAAAGCCTGGCCGGCAGGGCGGCGGCGGGGCTTCTCCACCCTTCGAGCATCACGGCCGGTACGGGACGGCCAGATCGCGAGGAGGCACCGGGCTAACGCGGGGTCCAGCGGCGCGGCGGGCGGCAACTCTTGGCGGCGTCGTCTGCGGCGCGGCGGCGGCGGATTCGATGCGAGCTCGGCGGCCGATCCAATCTATGCGGCGTGGCGGCGATGGCTGTGGCGCCATGGTGGCCGGCCCTGTCTCGGGCGGCGGTAGCTGCTGGCGCAGCGCAGCCCTGTATCGGGAAGGGCGGCGGCTGTGATCGGCGCGCCATCGAGCGTCGGATCGGCGGCGACGGCGTGTAGGCCATGGTGGACTGGTCGGCGGCGCCTCCGGTCAGATCTGATCTGGCCGGTGCAGCCGGCGGTGGTGGCCATCTCCTCCGTCGGAGGTGGTCGGCCTGACGCTGGATGGTCAGATATCGAGATCCGTCATCTAGCTCCAGCTGCGAGTCGGGAAGACATAGGTGCCGGTGAAAACCGAGCCAATGGCAGGCGATGGCGGCGTTCTGCGTCGTTACCTTGATGAAGGCATCGTCGTGTAACTACTGTCGACCCACTCGTGCTGCTCCGCGGGAAACCCTAGGATCTGGTCTTCCAGATCGGACGATGGCGGTACTGCGGTGTCATTTTCTCTTTTGGGAGCATCGTTTGTGGAGTAGCGCTGGAAGACAGAGGCAGGAGGTGGAGCGGCTTCGTCTTGCACGGAGCTTTCGGTGGAGATGTCAAGTCATGCCTAGCCGATAGGTGCTACGCTGTGTCATGCCTGGTCGGCAGGTGCTATGCACGACAGATCTTCCAGAATCTTCGCGTCTGGACGAACGAGCGCGGGGCGGTGGCGCCGTTGGGCGCCGTGGTGGCGTCGACGGATGGACGGACTGGCAAGGATGATGCGGATCTCTCTCCTGAAGATGGGTCAGCGGTCCGATGAAGATGGCGGCGTCTAAAACGTGTGCATGTGGTGTACACTTTAGGTCTGCTGCACCGGCTGTTCGTTCCGATACGTTATGTGGATGGATCGGCGACGACACCGGGTTTAGATATGGGGAGTGAGAGAACTCCACATTATCGAGTTTTGTAGGTGTGAGTGGTGGCTTCGAGTGGCTTGATGTATGTTCTTGCTAGACCTTTGTTGAATAATAAATAAAGATGGACGTATGCATCGATTGATGCAGAGGCCGGGGGTCTTAACCTCCTTTTCCACAAAAAAAACGCAAAGGCAAGAAGCAGTGCTTCTAGTTTCCTGTACAGAGAGACAGAGCACATACGGCAACATTTTTTCTAAAAGAAATCTACGGTAGTATTTGAGCCTTGGCCTGGCCAACTGGTTGTGTGATCTACCCTCTCAATCAGTGATCCATATATTAGATAATTATCTTTTGATGTGTTTACTTAGGGCATCATCGTAAGTTAAAACATACACGCAAATCGTCCACGGACATGTCCGAACATGTCCGCAGAGTGCAAGGCATTCTTTTCTGGAAGAGTGGAGGCCACACCCAAATTTGGAAATCACGGGCTCTGCCGACTTGCAAGGTTTTCACTTGGCTCGCGGCAACAAAACGGTGTTGGACGGCGGACAGGCTCGAGCGCCGGCAACTGCCACACCCAAAGGCTTGCCCCTTCTGCGACCAGGCGCCGGAGACGATCAACCACATTCTGCTTGGGTGCGTTCTGGCTAGGCAAGTGTGGTCCACCATTATCGACAACTGGAGTAAGCCCAATTGGTTGCCAAACTCGGCTGCCAATCTAGTGGAATGGTCGACATTGATAAACCCACAACGGCATCTCAGGAAGGAGACATGGACAGTTATTACACTGGTGGCATGGATGCTGTGGAAGCACAGGAACAACATAGTATTCAACGGAGCGTCACCGTCCGCTAACGAAGTGCTCAGAAAGATCGATTCGGAGGGACAAAACTGGAAGGCGGCCGGTTTGCTGTGTGAGTTAGGGTCACTGCCAGTTAGGGTGGATAGGTTGGTTAGTAGCGAGTAGTCCGCATGTGTGGCGTTGGGTATGCTAGCCGTGGATAACTTGTCATGGATCCTCTAACATGTGGTGCTTGCTTAGGATCTTTTGCTAGCCAAAAATTCGTACTAAGTAGAGATACTACTTGTGCATCCAAAAACCCTTAAACCCAATTTTTTTCCCATGAGTGTCCACCATATCTACCTATGGATTGAATAAGATCCTTCAAGTAAGTTATCATCGGTGCAAAAAGCAATAAAAATTGCTCCTAAAATATGTATGATCTTTTATTGTAAGGGAAATAAGCGTTGTACGAACTTGTGATGGTAAAGAAATAAAAGCGACGGACTGCATAATAAAGGTTGCTATCACAAGGGGCAATATAACGTGATGTTCCTTTGCATTAAGGGCTTGTGCATCCAACAACAAAAAGCGCATGACAACCTCTGCTTCCCTCTGCGAAGGACCTATCTTTTACTTTTCTGTATTTACTTTTTTGTATTTACTTTTATGCAAGAGTCATTAATGTTCATCCCTATTCCGCTCTATTTATTCTTTAGTTGGCAAGCATTATGTGGTAGGGAAAGATCCAGGCACATATATCCAGTTGAATATAGATGATCATGAGTTATTATTGTTGACATTATCCCTGAGATAAATAAGTTGAGAGGCGAAACATTAAGCCCCTATCTTCCTATGTGTTTGACTGAAACGATTTGTTCTAAAAATATGCTTTGAGTGTCAGCAATCATGGAAGACTAAAAGATGGTTGAGTATGTGGAATTTGTTAGATCAAAGCTCTTACATAGACCCTTCCTAAAAATAAGATGAATTGCAATTGTTTGATGACTGAGAGCATAGTTTGTTAGTTTTCAAGAAAGTTTATGGCCTATACTTTAAACATGTGAATAGTTTGCTACTTGATCATGAGAAGTTTTATGAGATGAGCTACTGATTATGATATATATTGATGCTAGAAAAAGTGATTGAAATTATCATTGATCAAACTTATGCACTATGCTAGCATTCACACTTCATAAATTATTTCTTTTATCATTTACCTACTCGAGGACGAGCAGGAATTAAGCTTGGGGATGCTGATACGTCTCCAACGTATCTATAATTTATGAAGTATTCATGCCATGTTTATAACAATTCTATATGGTTTTGGTATGATTTGATTAGAACTAACCCGGACTGGCGCTGTTTTCAGCAGAATTGCCATGGTGTTGTTTTTTGTGCAGAAATAAAAGTTCTTGGAATTGGATGAAACTTTTTGAAGATTTTTTACGGAATAAATAAAAAATACTGGAACCAAGACCCACTGGAGGGGGCCACCCAGTGCCCACGAGGCACCAGGGCGCCCCCCCCAAGGCATGCCCTGGTACCTCGTGGGGCCCACGTGGCTCCGTCTGACCTGATTCCAACGCTGAAAAATCCTATAAATAGAGAAACCCCCAGAAATAACCCTAGATGAGTTTTTACGCCGCCGCAAGCCTCTGTACCTCTATGATCTCATCTACAGCCCTTTTCCGGCACCCTGCCGGAGGGGGGAAATCATCACCGGAGGCTATCTTCATCATCCCGGCGGTCTCCATGACGAGAAGGGAGTACTTCACCCTCGGGGCTGAGGGTTTGTACCAGTAGCTATGTGTTTGATCTCTCTCTCTCTCGTGTTCTTGATTTGGCACGATCTTGATGTATCGCGAGCTTTGTTAATATAGTTGGATCATATGGTGTTTCTTCCCTCTCTATCCTTGTTGTGATGAATCGAATCTTTTCCCTTTGAGGTTTCATTATTGTCGGATTGAATATTTCAGATTTGAGAACACTTGATGTATGTCTTGCATATGAATACCCGTGATGACAATGGGGTATTATATTGATTCACTTGATATATGTTTTGACACTCAACTCGCGGATTCCCGAGGTGACATTGGGGTAATCTATGCATAGGGGTTGATGCACGTTTTCATTATCTTTTCTCCGATAGAAACTTTGGGGTGCTCCTTGGAGTTCTTTGTGTGGATTGAATATTATGATTATGAAGTTGTTTGATGCATATCGTATAATCAACTCACGGATACTTGTGGTGACATTGGAGTATCTAGGTGACATTAGAGTTGGTTGATGTGTATCATATGGTGTTATTTTAGTACGAACTCTAGGGCTGTTTGTGACACTTATAGGAATAGCTCAATAGATCGATCGGAAAGAATAACTTTGAGGTGGTTTCGTACCCTACAAACAATTTCTATCTTATGTTCTCCGCTAATAGGAACTTGGGAGTGATTCTTTATTGCACGTTGAGGGATGGTTATATGATCCAATTATATTAGCATTGTTGAGAGATTGCACTAGTGAAAGTATGAACCCTAGGCCTTGTTTCTAAGCATTGCAATACCGTTTGTGCTCACTTTTGTTACTTGCTACCTTGCTGTTTTTATATTTTCAGATTACAAAAACTTATATCTACTATCCATACTACACTTTTATCACCATCTCTTCGCCGAACTAGTGCACCTATACAATTTACCATTGTATTGGGTGTGTTGGGGACACAAGAGATTTTTTGTATTTGGTTGCAGGGTTGTTTGAGAGATACCATCTTCAACCTACGCCTCCCACGGATTGATAAACCTTAGGTCATCCACTTGAGGGAAAATTGCTACTGTCCTACAAAACTCTGCGCTTGGAGGCCCAATACGAGTCTACAAGAATAAGTTGTGTAGTAGACATCACAAACCTCCTAGTCAATGCTTGTATGAATTTGACAATTATATTATTAAGCAAGATCACTTCAATGCAAATGTTATGAAACAATTGAAATGAAATGCCTACATGATTGATCGCTTGAGTGACTTACTATTTAGAATTGCTAATGATGTCAAAGGTGTAGGTAAACATGCATCTATGGTTCAAACCCAGTTAGAACAAGTTGCTAAATCTCAAAGTGAATTACTCAATGAAATGAATAACAATATGAATGATCATGCTGTTAGAGTAATGACTAGAGGAGGTAGAATGACTCAGGAGCCACCATATCCTGAAGGTCACCCTAAAAGAATTGAACAAGACTCTCAAAGAATTAATGATGATACACCTAGTCCATCTAAAAATAAAAAGAAAAATAAAAATGATAGGACTTTGCATACTTCTAGTGAACCCGAGGTAGAAAAACCCTCTGAGGATAATAATGATGTTTTTATTTCCGATGCTAAAACACAATCTGGTAATGAACATTCACCTAATGATAATGATAATGATGAGGCTCATGTGGATGCTCCACCAGATAATGATAAAGAACCTAATAATGATGTTGAAATAGAACCTGCTATTGATCTTGATAACCCACCTCCTAAAAACAAACGTTATGATAAAAGAGACTTTGTTGCTAGAAAACATGGTAAAGAAAGAGAACCATGGGTTCAAAAACCCATGCCCTTTCCTCCTAAACCATCTAAGAATAAAGATGAGGAAGACTTTGAACGCTTTGTTGAAGTACTTAGACCCGTCATTTTGCGTACTCGTTTGATTGATATGTTGAAAATGCCTCCGTATGCTAAATATATGAAAGACATTGTCACAAATAAAAGAAAGATACCTGAAGCTGAAATTTCTACTATGCTTGCAAATTATTCTTTTAAGGATGGAGTACCTAAGAAACTAGGAGATCCAGGAATACCAACTATACCATGCTCCATTAAAAGAAATTATGTCAAAACTGCTTTGTGTGATTTAGGAGCCGGTGTTAGTGTTATGCCCTTCTCTTTATATAAAGGACTTGATTTGAATAAACTCACTCCCACTGAAATATCATTGCAAATGGCTGACAAATCAACCGCCATTCCTATCGGTGTTTGTGAGGATGTGCCCATTGTAGTTGCAAATGTTACTATCCTAACAGACTTGTTATACTTGATATGCCCGAGGACGACAACATGTCGATTATCCTTGGTAGACCCTTTTTGAATAATACCGCAGGGGCTGTTATTGATTGCAACAAAAGCAAGGTCACTTTTCATATCAATGGTAATGAACATACGGTGCACTTTCCGAAGAAACAATTTCAAGTAAACGGTATTCATGTTATTGAAAAGACTCCGACAATTGCTATTGGAAGTTTTCAACTCCCTCTTCCTACTATCAAAAAGAAATATGAAACACTTATAATTGGGGAGATGCATATCCCCGTTGAGGTAACCTAGTGTTTTACGAAGGTTCTTCGGTTTCATGTTACTCGGAAATGGTTTGTTAATAAGACTTGATCAACCTTATTAATGGATTCTTTTTGAGAGGCATGTGGTCGATGAATTTAGTAAGCACAACCTTCTGTACCCACTCTTTGTTTTCTGTTATTTTTAGTTAAATACAATAAAATGCCATGATTGCCCTGTTTTCTGAATTATCCGTGCAATAAAAAAATGCTCAAAAATGAAAGTGCTCGGAATGATCTGAAATTTTTACATGATTTTTTATTGAATATTTAAGAATTTTTGGCACTAGAAACACACCAGGGGGATGCCCCAGGTGCCCACGAGGCATCAGGGCGCGCCACCCCCCCCCCCAGGCGCGCCCTGGTGGCTTGTGGGCCCCACAGGGACCCCCTCACTTATTCCTTCAGCCCACTTCGTCTCTTACCTCTAGCAAAAAATCCTGGTAGCTCTCTCTCTCGTGTTCTTGCTCCCAAACCTGAGATTTTTGATCTCTTTGCTCGGAGCTTCGTTTCCGAAACTGTTTTGGGAGATTGCTACTTGGTATGTGACTCATCCATTCCTCCAATTAGTTTTTGCTCTAGTGGATTATATTTTACATAATTAGCCACTCTTGGTGCCACTGAAAATGAGCTTGCATGTTGAATTCTTTGAGTTCCAAGTAGTTTGAATGCTTGATATGGCCTCTAGGCACTTGCAGGAGTACTTGCTATCAATTTTGTGAAGTTTTGTTAACATCTTTTTGTGGCCCAATTTTTTTTTCAGAAATTTGTTCTTAGGAAAATGAACCTCTTCCGGAGGAGTTCTTCGAGGAGGAGGTCCTCTGAAGCGTCATCAAGCGAAAGCTCAGCACACCAATCAAATGAGGAACCAAGGGCAAGTTCGGTGCGGGGTGCCGAAGCAAAATCATGTCGATGGCCGTGCAACGAGTTCATGCTAGGTGCAGGCATCAAGGAAGAATTTGACCAATAGATTCACAACACCCAGCTCTCCGCCTTCGTCGCAGATAAGCCACCGCAGCACTACAACCTTACTCATTCATTCACTCAAAACTTTGAATATCATCCGCGCACTTCTAGAGTTTTATTGCATCTCTAAAATAAATCCTATAGTATGTCTCTAGAAGAATTCTGTGATGCATGCAAAATTCCATATTGGGGTTCGTTAGATGAACCACCAAAATCTGATTATGAGTTGTTTCTTAATAGCCTTTGCAACGGTGAGGATAGGGGAGTTACGCAGGCTAGAATACTTAGCATTCACTTTCCCGCTATTCGGTATTTTGCACTTTTTAATGGTAAATGCATTGTTGGTAAGCAAGACTGCAGTGTGCTTTGCGCCCCCGATCTGAGTCTTATTCATACAGCTTTGACTGGTAACAAGCATTATAATCTTGGGGCTATTGTTGCACGTAAACTGCAGCGTAACGCGGGTAATGGTGATTTGTATGGAGGAATTTATGCCTCCCGCTTAGCTGCAAGGTTAGGGGTCTCGCCCAATTTCAATTATCCCCTCTTACCTTATAAGTATTTGAATTTCGAAGCAATGCGAGAACATAAGTTTTTAAAACGTGATGCATACGAATATGAATATAACTTAGTTTTTGATAAATGTCGTTCTGTGTATGTTGCTTTGTCTGCTCCTGCCCTCTTTGATTTTCAGAATAAACAGAGATATTTTCTATCAGAGAGCGAGGTGCACGAGTACAATGCGGCAGTTGAGGCTGCCCGTCGGGCTGAGGAGGCGGCTCAGAACGCCTCTACGAGCTACCACTTCGATTATTATCCGGGACAGCCATGGCAGTAGACCAAGCTAGGCAAATGCCTAAGCTTGGGGGAGTACGTATTTCTCACCGACATTATTTTCATGATCACACATTTCATTCCAGTTGTCGGTGTTCATCCTATTTCATTGTATAATCCATGTTAGTTTTATTTTCTCGCCTTCTTCTTGTGTGTTTGAAAAACTTTGAGAAAATCCAAAAATATTTCTCGCTTCTTTTCGGTTTTTCTTTCTTGTTTAATTAGTTGTAGCATTAAAACAAAACCCAAAAAGATTTCTCGTTTCTTCTTTTGCTTGTTGGGAGTTCTCCCGTGTAAATATTTTTTTTCTCATTCTTCGTTTTTCTTCTTTAATTTGCTTTCTTCAGAAAAACTAAAAAACTCCAAAAAAAATATTTCAGTGTGTTTCTCTGAAATTCTTTTCTTTCGTTGAGTTGTCATAGGGAGAAGACCACGATGAAATGATGAGTGGTTCTCATATGCTTTGTTGTTGATCTAACGAAGAGCCAATATTACCTTGTCTTCTCTCTTGAATAAAATGTTTGCAGATTCCAGCTTAGTCCACGGCACACTTGCACTATTATTATTTTCACATCATTCGGTCGTGCAAGTGAAAGGCAACAATGACGAAAATTTGATGAAGTGACTGTGGCAAGGAAAAGCGGGTATGAACTCAACTTGTTTTTGTTTTTGTAAATATGTTTAACTCAGTATCCATGATTCAACATATTATGATTAAACATGTTTATGATGACAATTAGAGATTATAGTTGCTCATGCCATGCTTAAGTAGCTAGGAGTGGATAATGATTTATCTTGGGTGTCAACATGCATTAAAATGATTGTGATGTAGTATGATGATATGGTATCCTCCTCTGAATGTTTCAAGTGGCTTGACTTGGCACATGTTCACGCATGTAGTTGATTCAAAACCAACATAGCCTCCACGATATTTATGTTCATGGTGCTTATATCCTACTCATGCTAGTATTCAATGTTGATTATTCATAATGCATGATTATGACCGTTTTCGCTCTCTAGCTGGTCACTTCTCAACCTAATTGCTAGCATTCGCTTGTACTAAGCGGGAATACCGCTTGTGCATCAAAATCCTTAAACCAAAGTTATTCTAGATGAGTCCACTATATCTACCTATATGCGGTATTACTCTGCCGTTCTAAGTAAATTTGCATGTGCCACCTCTAGATATTCAAATGAACATATGTTTTGTGTGGCCGTACCGCTCATGGAGCGACAGGGGGTGGTCAATATCTTCCATGCTAAGCGGGTTATTCTCATGGTGAGTGTTTATTCACTCGTCCTTGCACGAGAGGGGCTGGTAATCGGGATGCCCAGTTCCATAATTAAAATTGCAAAATAATAAAACAAACTCCCCCGGAAAGATGTTGGTATGGAGGGCACCCGAGGATTCGGCTAGCCATGGTTTGTGTTTGTTGGTAGAGGGGGAGTAAACTTTACTTTACTGCTTGGGAACCACCGCTAATTTGTTTAGCATGGAAGATATTGAAAATTCTCGGTCGTGACATTGACAGGAAAGGCATACCTCCCAAAATTATATTTATCTCCGATTTAAGCTTCGAGCTCTGGTACCTCTGCAAATCCCTATTTCCCTCTGCGAAGGGCCAATCTTTTTTACTTTTATTGTTGAGTCACCACCTTCTCAAATGAGCACCAGTCCTGAGAGCACTATTGTCATTCTCATGCATTGCGTATAGTTAATGTTGTGTGCATCATGACTGGATCTCTTCTACCATGAATTACAATGTTTAGTCACTGCTTGAACTTTGGAGGTGCTCTGCATTTATGTTTTGCGGTCTCAGAAAGGGCTAGCGAGATACCATGTTGTCATATTATATCATGATTGTTTTGACAAAGTGTTGGCATTTGAGATATCTTATTATTGCTCGCTAGTTGATTATGCCATTGATATGAGTGAATATAATTCCTAAGAGTTATCGTTTGCATGGTTAGTTATAATCTTTGCTGAAAACCTGGGTATTACTTAAGCATATATATAGATACAAGAACAAAAGAGTTCGTAAAAGTTTTTCTTTATCACTTTCAGTTTGTCAACTGAATTGCTTGAGGACAAGCAATGAGTTAAGCTTGGGGGAGTTGATACGTCTCTGTCATATCTACTTTTCCAAACACTTTTGCTCTTGTTTTGGACTCTAATTTGCATGATTTGAATGAAACTAACCCGGACTGACGCTGTTTTCAGCAGAACTACCATGGTGTTGTTTTTTGTGCAGAAATAAAAGTTCTTGGAATTAGACGAAACTTTTTGGAGAATTTTTATGGAATAAATAAAAAATACTGGAGCCAAGATCCACTGGAGGGGGGCCACTTGCTGCCCACGAGGCACCAGGGGGCGCCACCCCCCCTAGGCGCGCCCTGGTGGCTCATGGGGCCCACGTGGCTCCACTGACCCTAATCTCAAGCCTATAAATTCACAATTCCAGAGAAAAAAATAAGAGAGGAAGTTTTATTGCGTTTCACGATACGGAGCCGCCGCCACCTCCTGTTCTTCATCGGGAGGCCAGATCTGGAGTCCGTTCGGGGCTCCGGAGAGGGGGATCTTCCGTCATCGTCATCATCAACCATCCTCCATCACCAATTTCATGATGCTCACCGCTGGGAGTGAGTAATTCCTTCGTAGGCTTGCTGGATGGTGATGGGTTGGATGAGATTTATCATGTAATCGAGTTAGTTTTGTTAGGGCTTGATCCCTAGTATCCACTATGTTCTGAGATTGATGTTGCTATGACTTTGCTATGCTTAATGCTTATCACTAGGGCCCGAGTGCCATGATTTCAGATCTGAACCCTTTATGTTTTCATGAATATATTTGTGTTTTTGATCCGATCTTGCAAGTTATATGCACCTGCTATGTGTTATGATACGCATACCCCAAGGTGACGATAATTGGGATTCTTTCCGGTGATTACCGTAGTTTGAGGAGTTCATGTATTCACTATGTGTTAATGCTTTGTTCCGGTTCTCTATTAAAAGGAGGCCTTAATATCCCTTAGTTTCCTTATGGACCCCGCTGCCACGGGAGGGTAGGACAAAAGATGTCATGTAAGTTCTTATCGCAAGCACGTATGACTATATATGGAATACATGCCTACATTATATTGATGAATTGGAGCTAGTTCTGTGTCGCCCTAGGTTATGACTGTTACATGATGAATGTTATCCAACATAATCACCGATCCAATGCCTGCGAGTTTTTCACATATTGTTCTTTGCTAAGTTATTACTGTTGCTACTACTGTCACAATTGCTACAAAACTATTGCTGCTACTGTTACTGTTACTATTATTGCTATTGCTATCAAACTACCATACTACTGTGCTGCTGATCACTCTGCTGCAGATATTTAGTCTCCAGGTGTGGTTGAATTGACAACTCAACTGCTAATACTTGCAAATATTCTTTGGCTCCCCTTGTGTCGAATCAATAAATTTGGGTTGAATACTCTACCCTCGAAAACTGTTGCGATCCCCTATACTTGTGGGTTATCACTTCATCACAAAAATATATAACAAGCCCATCAATATTATCAATCAAGAGATCTTTAACCAATGCAATAGGAGGTTCTACTTTGATTTGTTAAGAGGGTCTAGGTATTTTAATATTACTCTTATGAATCACAGTTGTAGCCTTAGATGTTCCTTAATCCTAACAGGGAAAGGAGGCTTCTCAATATAAGCAGTAGCAACAACTAGATCAGCATAATAAGCTATGGTTTTAGTTTTAGCAATAATAGGTTCTTCACAAATATCGTTAATGGATGGATGAAATTTAAACCACTTCTCTTTAGGAAGATCAACATGTGCCGCAAAAGATTCATAGAATGTAGCTACTATCTCCCAATCAAGTCCATATTTTGCACTAAGCTTATGAAAAACATCTGTTTCTACAAAAGACTTATAACAATCATACTCAAGATTTATACCAGATTCAATAGCTTTATCGACCTCCCAATCTTCAGAGTTTCTTTTAGTTCTTACAGTAAGACCCCATTTGAATTCAATGCTTATTTTTGAGAAAAGAACCAGTAGAAGAAGAATCAAGCATTGTTTAATCATTAGGAGAAAGCCAAGCATAAAAATTATGAACAATAATATCTCTCGAGACCTCATGATTGGGGCATTTGAGCATTATGTCCTTAAGCCTCCCCCAAGCTTGAGCGATGTTTTCTCCTTCACGAGGCCAAAAATTAAAGATATAATTCCGATCACGATGAACCAAGTGCATAGGATAATTTTTTTGATGGAATTCTAGCTTCAGTTGGTTCCAGACCCATGTTTCAGGATCATCCAATAGCCTATACCATGCCAATGCTTTTCCCTCCAAAGATAAAGGGAATAATTTCTTCTTAACTTCATCCCTCGAACGTGCAGGCTTAAATAATCCACGAAGTTCATCCATATAGATTAAGTGCATATCGGGATATATTATCCATATCCTGCATAGGGATTAGCGTGTAGTTTTTCCAATATACCAGAAGGGATTTCATAGCAAAAAAAAATCAGTAGGTTCAGGCACGGCTCGTACCACATCCGCTCGAGGTGAAGATACCCCGAACAAGCCCCTCAAAGGATTATCTTCCATAGTAACACGTGAAGACAAAATTCAGCACGTATTATAAATGTTTCCTTACCAAATTCCACTTACCAAGAGCGTTTCACTCCCCGGCAACAGCACCAGAAAAGAGTCTTGATGACCCACAAGTATAGGGGATCAATCATAGTCCTTTCGATACGTAAGAGTATCGAACCCAACGAGGAGCGGAAGGAATTAATAGGCGGTTTTTAGCAAGTTATTCTATGCAAGTGCTGTAAGATAGCAGTAACAAATAGTTTGATAGCAAGATAATTGGTAACAGGTAACAAGTAACAAAAGTAGCAAGGTGCAACAAGTGGCCCAATCCTTAATATTGCTAAGGACAAGCAGGAAGTACTTCTTATAGTGATTAAAGCGCTCTCGAGGACACTGGGGAATTCATCTAGTTACTTTCATCATGTTACATTGATTCACATTCATTTCTTTGATAAATTTTTATGTGGGTGGACTGATGCTAAGGTGCTGTTCTTGAACAAACAACCTACTTATGATTAGCCCCTCTCGCAAGCATTCGCAACTACAAGAGAAGAATTAAGATAAATCTAACCATAGCATTAAACGAAAGGATCCAAATCAGCCCCTTATGGAATAGTTCATAAACTAGGACTTAGGCTTCTGTCACTCCAGCAACCCATTATCTACTAACTAATCCCACAATGCCTTCCCCTAGGCCCAAACATGGTGAAGTGTCATATAGTCGATGTTCACACGACACCACTAGAGGAAGAACAACATAACACATCATCAAAACGTTGAACGAATACCAACTTCACATGATTACTTATAACAAGACTTTTCCCATGTCCCCGAGAACAAATGGAACTACTCAAAAAGCATGTTTATGTTCATGATTAGAGGAGATAAATATGTAATTAACAATCTGAACATATGATCTTCCATCAAGTAAACCAACTAGCATCAACTACAAGATGTAATCAACACTACTAGCACCCCCAAGTACCAATCTGAGGTTTGATACAAAGATTGAACACAAGAGATGAACTAGGGTTTGGAGATGAGATGGTGCTGGTGAAGATATTGATGGAGATGAGTCCTCCCATAATGAGAGGAGCGTTGGTGATAACGATGGCTTCAATTTTCCTCTCCCGGAGGGAAGATTCCCCGGCGGAATCGCTCCGCCGAAGAGCAAAAGTGCTCATGCCCAAGTTCCGCCTCGAGACGACGGCGGTTCTTCCTAAAAGTCTTCTATTTTTTTAGGGCAAATGGCTTCATATAGCGGAAGATGGGCATCGTGGACCTCCGTGGGCCCGACAAGGCACTAGGGTGCACCCCCTGCCTTGTGGCCCCATCGAGGCTCCTCTCTGGTATTTCTTTCTTCTAGTATTTTTATATATTCCAAAATAATTTTCCATAAATTTTTAGGTCATTTGGAGCTCCGGAGAATAGCTATCTCTGTTGTAACTTTTCTAGGCTCAGAATTTCAGCTGTCAGCAATCTCCCTCTTTCGGTGTACCTTGCATTTTAAGAGAGAAAAGGCATTACAATTGCATCATAAAATGAAATATATCTCTAAATCATTATAAATAACAGTCGGAAAACATGATGCAAAATGGACGTATCATGATCTCATGCCGGCGGCCTGACGACAAGCGCTTCCACCATGATTTGGCACTCGCGGTAATTGAGTTGGCTGTTGTGAGCGGCGGACGAATGGAATCCAAGGTGCGCCGGCGGTGGAGTAAGGGAGGCAGAGGTGGTGCGGTTTGTTCCGCGCGCGGCCGTGCTTTATATAACAGGCCTCATCTAGGCCAAGCATCGGTTTTGAATGTGGACGCCCGGAGTGGCTATCTTGACCGTCGCGCCTGTTCAATGCCGGGCAGGCAGGTGGATTGGCAGCCGACTTCAATGCAGTGGGAACCCGTCCCATCGCCCCATTAGGTCATGTCTGCTCTTAGCCGGCATTAACGTAGCACGGAGACCGAACGCACGCGGCGCGAGCAGCGGGCCGAAGCAGGCGACTCAACCGTCGCACTGTTGTGAATGCCACGCCATTCGATCGACATGTGCCAGTGACCGGTCACATCCGCTCTGAACCGGCATGAACGCGGCGTAGAGCGTAGAGTGACGGTTGGAGAGGGGAAAATGCTTTTGTGTGAGTCCAGTGTATGTGGTGGAGGTCCGGACACCCCTAAAGCACCTCCATGCTTCTTTTCGGTTTGTGAGAATTCGAACACCCGGACCAGTCCATGGACGTATGAAGGATATTGTTGGAGAGCTAAAAAGAACGTTTACGGGCGATTTGATGTAAACCGATGGAGATTCCCTTACATGTCAGGTTAAAGAAAATGGTCGGTCCGAGCCAGTAGTACTTTTTTTTGCATCGAATTGGAACTTTATTCAACGAAGTAATATCCGGTTACAATCTGCCGTAGGCTGCTAATGAGAAAATCTGGGCTTTGATCGAACCAGCCATCCGTACCCTCAAGCGTATAAGCACGCTGAGCACAAAGATGGGTTGGGAAATTCAGGTCCCTACTGTAGGGAACGCGACAGAAAACAAAAAAAATCGGTACAGCGAGCACGCCCAGGATCACTATGGAGACTGCATACAAGGTTTGATCTGATCCGTACCGACTCGTAGCGCAGCGGAAGAAGAGTCGGTGTAGATCGTCGGTGCAGATCCCTGCAGCTAGGATTTACAATCTCCCAACCGCAAGGATGTACTCCCTCGCCGGACAGCCCTTCGGGAGGCGGTCGGACAGTCCCTCGGACGATGTCGCGGACAGCCCTTCGGGAGGACACTCGAACAGCCCCTCGGGCAAAAGATCAGAACTATGACCTCTCTACGGGGTTGCACACATACTGTGTCAGCTATCCTGCAGGGCTTCGCCGTCCAGAGCTAGTTCCTGCCGGAACCCAGACAGCCTTTTGGCTCTACGAAACTATTTCGCTGGGAGGGAGAGAGAAGCCAGACAAGTCAAATGGCATGTGTATGAGAGCATGGATGAGTTTTGGGGCAGCCCCCTCACCTCTATTTATAGGATAGCCAAGGGGTAAAGATGGTATTCAAAAATACCAAAAGTGCCCCCACTTTATGCCTTTACTAAAAAGAATAAAGCAAAAAGGGGTGCCATGTGGAGCTCCAAGGAGCTCCACCTCCCTTGGCCGGCCACACTTGGGGGCCCCCCCATGAGGGGGCTTCCTTGGCTCCCAAGTCCTTCTAGAAGGCTTTTGAAAAATATCCCAAAAGGTGCTTTCCAAAAAATATCCAAAAAGCACTTTCACTATTCACGAAGACATTTTTCTGCGTGCGTTAAAACCCAAATTATTTCTGTGTGCCTAGAATAATTCCAGTACGCACCAAAATAATTTTGAACGCATTCCGAAACAATTTCGGAACAATGTTTCTTCAGCGAAAAGCAACCAAAGCGGTTCCGGCTGCTCCGGAACATTTCTGGTTTTCATCCCGGAAAATTCCCAGAAGTTACCAGAACACTTCTGGCATCCTCCAAGAATTTCCAGGTGTGTGCCGGAACCAATTTGACTTAATGGAATACCCTGAAACAACTTTTCAGTTTCACCGAAACTATTCCGGTGTTCTCTCCGGAACGTTTCCGTTTCGTCCGAAACTTTTTCGGTGATTTTCTCTCAGACTCCCCGTCTAGTATTCAGCAGATAGATGACCCTTAAGCGTGTGACCCTATAGGTTCGGTGAAGTATAGACATGACCCGGAACTCTTTTCGATCAATGATCAACATCGGAGCCGTGGACACCCATATTGACCCCTATACCCACACGAATGAATATTCGAGTGAACCTCCAGTTGCCGTGTGCTATTCCTATTGCTTCACGATATATTACAAATACCTGAGGTGAGATTTATTGCATCCCCGTGGATCAACAACTTGTCCACTATGCAAGTTACCTCGTTACCGGTTTTGTTCTCTTTACTCGTTTCCGTGTTCCGGCATCCCAGTGATCAAATCACAATGTGTCTGGCCAGACGATGATGGATACCGTAACACCGAGAGGGCCCGAGAATATCTCTCCATCGTCGGAGGAGCAAATCCCAATCTTGAGCTATCTCGTTTCTTGTCATGCTTTTCCGTGAACCCGTAAGCCGCCGTAATAGCCACCCATTTACGGATGACGTTTAACAAACCCCAAAGTTCACGAAGCAAGTACGAAGAAACTCAACACTCTCATGGTCTAAGGAATTATGCAAACATTAACTATCTCTGTGTTATTAACCATTAACTTGTGACGAATGTATCTCATAGCATAACATCAATTCGGGTCGATTCAACACAAGTGTTCTACTAACATTGTGCCCTCAAAATTGCCGGCATAGTCATGCCCATGATCAGGAAAACAGGATCATCATGCAATACTTGAGCCAGTCATAGAGGCATGACTAGGAATACATTTTCCATTTATTTTACCACACGTGCACATGAGTTTCCCTCCGAGCCTCGTGGTTATTGCAGACTCAAGAATCATTGCAGTTATAGCATGGAACATAAACATTCATTACAAACTCGGAGATACAAAATAACTGTTATTACTGCCTCTAGGGCATATCTCCTACAGACTCCCACTTGCACTAGAGTCATAATCTAGTTACATGGCTTCCCTAACACCAATGGCAATCCGGTGCTGCTCATGCTTTGCTCGTGGAAGAAGTTTCGTCATCGGGTCTGACACGTTCAGATCCGTGTGAACTTTGCGTACTTTCACTAAACCCGCTTCGACATGATGTCGAATGAGTTTATATTTGCGTTCAATATGTCTTGTCTTATGGTGCGAACTTGGCTCCCTTGCCTGAGCCACGGCGCCACTATTATCACAATAGATCTCCACCGGGTCCAAAGCACTTGGAACCACACCAAGGTCTTCAAGAAATTGCTTGATCCATACTGCCTCCTTGGAGGCTTCTGAAGCAGCAACATATTCTGCCTCCGTCGTAGAATCCGCTACAGCCTTTTGTTTGGACTTTTCCAATCAACTGCGCCGCCGTTCAATATGAAAACATAGCCTGATTGAGATTTGAAGTCATCTGGGTCAGTCATGAAGCCTGCATCAGTGTAACCATTTACAATGAGCTCTTCATCACCTCCGTACACAAGGAGTAAATCCTTGGTCCTTCTGAGGTACTTAAGAATACCCTTGACTGCGGCCCAGTGTTCCAATCCTGGATCACTTTGGTACCGGCTGCTAACACTTAGCGCATAGGAAATGTCCGGTCTTGTACATAGCATGGCATACATAATAGAACCAACTGCCGAGGCATATGGAACATCATTCATTTGTACTCGCTCATCAATAGTCCGAGGACACTGATTCTTGCAAAGCACTGTGCCAGGTGACATGGGGAGTAGCCCTTTCTTGGAGTTCTCCATGTTCAACCTTTTCAACACCTTGTCAATGTACGTGCTTTGGCTAAGCGCTATTAGGCGTCTTGATCTATCTCTATAGATTCTAATGCCCAATACATATGCCGCTTCGCCTAAGTCTTTCATTGAAAAACTCTTTTTCAATGAGTCTTTTATTTCGTTAAGAAAATTCACGTCATTTCCAATCAACAATATGTCATCCACATACAAGATTAGAAATGTTTTTGCGCTCCCACTAAACTTCTTGTAAACACAAGATTCTTCGTCATTCCTGATGAAGCCAAACTATTTGACTACTTCATCAAAACGAATGTTCCAGCTCCTTGACGCTTGCTTCAGACCATAAATGGCTTTCTGAAGTTTGCATACCTTTCCAGCATCCTTATGAACGACAAAACCTTCTGGCTGTATCATGTATACATCCTCTTTGAGGTTTCCATTTAGGAAAGCCGTTTTGACGTCCATCTGCCATATTTCATAATCAAAATAAGTAGCAATTGCTAGTAATATCCGAATAGACCTAAGCATAGCTACGAGTGAGAAAGTCTCGTCGTAGTCCACTCCTGGAACTTGCGTGAACCCTTTCGCGACAAGTCTAGCTTTGTGGATAGTAATGTTACCATCCACATCCGTCTTTCTTTTGAAAATCCATTTACAACCAATGGGCTTTACGCCTTCAGGAAGTTCTTCCAAGTTCCAAACTTGGTTTTCGTACAAGGATTCCATTTCGGATTTCATGGCCTTGTGCCATTCCTTTGAGCTGGGCCCCGCCATCGCTTCCTTGTAGTGCGCAGGTTCATCGTCTTCAAGAATGAAGATTTCGTTATGAAACCATTCAGGTGGCTGGATAGCCCTACCTGATCTGCGCGGTTCAGTTACAACATTGTCTGAAGTTTCCGCATCACATGCGACAACTTTTGGCTCGGTTGTAGGGATAATTAGCGGAATTTCTTCTGGTTCCTTAGCCATATCAACGGTCGCCGAAGATTCACTAATCTCATTAAGTTGTACTATCCTCCCACTCACTTCTTTAGCGAGAAACTCTTTCTCGAGAAAGACTCCGTGTTTTGCAACAAACACTTTGTTCTCGGAGGCGTGGTAGAAAGAATACCCAACTGTTTCCTTGGGATAACCTACAAAGTAACATTTGTCTGATCTAGGATCGAGTTTGCTTGGTTGTAAACGTTTTACATAAGCTTCACAACCCTAGATTTTGAGAAACGACAAGTCGGGTTTCTTCCCGTGCCATATCTCATATGGCGTCGTCTCGACAGACTTAGACAGTGCTTTGTTTAGTGTGTGAGCGGCAGTTTCTAGTGCGTGACCCCAAAAAGATATTGGTAGATCTGTAAGAAACATCATCGACCTTACCATGTCTAACAAGGTTCGGTTACGTCGTTCCGATACTCCGTTTCGCTGTGGAGTTCCGGGAGGCGTAAGCTGTGAAACGATTCCACGGTCACACAGATGTTGGCCAAACTCATGACTAAGGTATTCGCCCCCGCGATCAGACCGCAGAAACTTAATCTTTTTGTCATGATGATTTTCTACCTCATTCTGAAATTCTTTGAACTTTTCAAAGGTTTCCGACTTATGCTTCATTAAGTAGATATAGCCATACCGACTTAAATCATCAGTAAAAGTCACGAAGTAGAAATACCCACCCCGTGCGGCTGTGTTCATTGAACCACATACATCACTATGTATTATTTCCAATAATTCACCCGCCCGTTCAGGATGACCCGTGAACGGCGTCTTGGTCATTTTCCCCATCAAGCAAGCTTCACATGTGTCAAATGATTCAAAATCAAGGGACGGTAAAACTCCATCTTTATGGAGTCTTTGCATGCGTTTATTTCCGATGTGGCCAAGGCGACAGTGCCACATGAAAGTGGTGGTGGTATCAGCCTTCTTAAGGCGTTTAGCATTCACGTTAAAGTCATCATTTCCACATTCAAGATTTAGAATGAAAAGGCCCCCAACAATGGGTGCAAATCCATAAAACATATCCTTACAATAAAGTGAACAACCATTGTTCTCAGACTTGTACGAATACCCATCGTGTACTAAACATGATCCGGAGATAATGTTTCTACACAATAGTGGAACAAAATAACAGTTATTCAGTTCTAAGATAAATCCCGAAGGGAGACGTAGAGGCATAATGCCGACGGCTTGAGCGGCGATCCCAGCGCCGTTCCCGACGTGCATCACGACTTCATTCTTTGCTAGCTTGCGCACCTTCTGAAGTCCCTGTATCGAGTTGCAAATGTGAGTAACCGATCCGATATCAAATACCCAAGACTTAGAATTTTTGCTAGCAAGCAAAACGTCAATGACATTAACTTGTATAACAATTATACCTTTTCTGGTTTTCCCGGACTTCTTATCTTCCAGATACTT
The DNA here is from genome assembly GCA_039707655.1 of Elymus sibiricus. Lineage (NCBI taxonomy): Eukaryota > Viridiplantae > Streptophyta > Magnoliopsida > Poales > Poaceae > Elymus > Elymus sibiricus. The sequence goes on along the minus strand of CM077674.1, from coordinate 335,178,341 downwards.
CTTGCAGTTTCTCTTCCAGTGTCCTGTGCCCTTGCAGTAGAAGCACTCAGTTTCATTCTTGGCTCCGCCCTTAGAGTTGCTTTGGGAGCCGGTCTTACCGGCGCCCTTGCCCTTCTTTGGCTTGCCTTTCTTTTTGAAACTGGCGGTTTTATTCACAAGCAACACTTGCTTGCGATTTTTCCGCAGTCCTCCTTCCGTAGTTTTTAGCATGGCGAGCACCTCTTCCGGTGTCTTCTCCATCCCACTCATGTTGTAGTTCATGATAAAACTGTCGTAAGACGGGGGGAGTGAAGAAAGCAGCATGTCCATCATATGGTCAGGTGGCAGTGGAAACTCTAGGGTTTTAAGCCTTTCAGCATAGCCAATCATTTTGACTACGTGCTCGCCAACTGAACTACCCCCAGCCATCTTGCATTCCATCAAGGCCTTCATGACATCAAATCGTTCAGACCTTGTGGTTTCCTTGTACAGGGCATCCAAATCCCGGATCATATCGCGGGGTTTATGGAATTCAAAATGTTTTTGAAGCCCTGCACTCATGCAAGCTAGCATGAGGCACTGCACTAAGTTGTGATCATCATCCTTAGTGGCCCAGACATTTTGTTCATCTTCCGGAGCATCAGCCGCCGGTTTAGCTGGAAGAGCATTTTCAAGCACATACATTTTCTTAGCGCTCCTGAGGACAATCCTCAGGTTACGGACCCAGTCCGCATGGTTGTTTCCAGTCGCAGTTAACTTCTCTTTCTCTAACATCGGGCCTAAGTTGAACGCGGTGTTGCGAGCCATTTGATCTACAACGGAAAACACAAGTTTCACTTAGACTTTGTTCATAATGATTTTGGCACTAGTGAATAAATAATTTTATTCTAAAGTGCGCTCCCACTCAAATCAATATCTCTCAAAATTGATTATGAGTGATTCAAGATCCGCGTTTTGATTGTTCGCCATTGGTTTAACACCACTGATGATGAAAATCTTAACCGGTAGGCCAACTTGCCAATCACATCTCTATGTGACTCTTGTTCATCTTTCGATGCGTGTGTTCCGAGCTCATGACAGTCATGCCTGAACGTCAAGACAACCAAGTGATCTTGCTGCGAGGTCTCAACTCACCCGCCTCACACTTCACTAATCGTTCGTACCCGTGTGACACGGCGCACCCCAAAAAGATAGGTGCCGTGATGGTGCTACACTTGGGAGAACACTATCTACTTGATATTTTTAGTGAGAGATCACCCTAATAAAAAGCGACTACCGCGCAATCAAAAGGGTGCATCATAAGGGATAAACATCTCAGGCAATTCATAATAGCATGATATGGTATAGCCCTTTCTGACGGAGAAGTCAAGTATTTCTACGTCTTCGGCATTTGCGTCGGAGTTCACCTTCGCGAAGATTGCCACCACCTTGTCGATGCACCAAATAATATTGCTATCTCTATAGCTAATAAAATAAGTGCATTACTTAAGGTTGACACGCAGGTCATTAAAGTGACAATCATATGGCTCCAGCCATCATGCCGAATCATGACACGCAGGTCATGTTAATAAAGTTACATCATATAGTCATCTCATACATAATCGAATTAATATGAGCACTGCTATACCACATCACATGCACATCCTGCAAAACCAAGTTAGACGCCTCTAATCGGTTTATGCAAAATTTTATTTTAGGTGGCTTCTAAGGTTTTGACTTAAACCGCAGCTACCAACGTTTTATCATCAAGTATGATTATTCAAGTCGCTAGATTAACTTTCCAGGGTGTATGAAACACGAGATAATAAAATCTCGAACCCCATACTAAACTTCGTCATACGCATGACCCCCGTGCAGATCATATCTGCATTGCCCTTTCATCTGCGAATTTCATCTTTCTTTTGACTATGGCGGAACCCAAAGAACTGTTAGCACTTCGTTGATCAACCAGGATCGCGGATTGCCAAAACTTTGTGAAATTCCACCATGCTGTCTCGAGATCAGAAATACGCAAATTCTAGGGAAGCAACAAGAACATCGGGTAACAGATTTCATCTGTCACCCGCATAAATAATTTTCAGCAATAGATCTCATCTACTCCAAAATTATATTATGCAATACCCATACATCTCCATGTATTCTAGATCGTAACCTACATCTACGCATAGCACGGCTCATGATGCCACTGTAGGGGAACGCGACAGAAAACAAAAAATTTCGGTACAGCGAGCACGCCCAGGATCACTATGGAGACTGCATACAAGGTTTGATCTGATCCGTACCGACTCGTAGCGCAGCGGAAGAAGAGTCGGTGTAGATCGTCGGTGCAGATCCCTGCAGCTAGGATTTACAACCTCCCAACCGCAAGGATGTACTCCCTCGCCGGACAGCCCTTCGGGAGGCGGTCGGACAGTCCCTCGGACGATGTCGCGGACAGCTCTTCGGGAGGACACTCAAACAGCCCCTCGGGCAAAAGGTCAGAACTATGACCTCTCTACGGGGTTGCACACATACGGTGTCAGCTATCCGGCAGGGCTTCGCCGTCCAAAGCTAGTTCCTGTCGGAACCCAGACAGCCTTTCGGCTCTACGAAACTATTTCGCTGGGAGGGAGAGAGAAGCCAGACAAGTCAAATGGCATGTGTATGAGAGCATGGATGAGTTTTGGGGCAGCCCCCTCACCTCTATTTATAGGATAGCCAAGGGGTAAAGATGGTCCAAAAGTGCCCCCACTTTATGCCTTTACTAAAAAGAATAAAGCAAAAAGGGGTGCCATGTGGAGCTCCAAGGAGCTCCACCTCCCTTGGCCGGCCACACTTGGGGGCCCCCCCATGAGGGGGCTTCCTTGGCTCCCAAGTCCTTCTAGAAGGCTTTTGGAAAATATCCCAAAAGATGCTTTCCAAAAAATATACAAAAAGCACTTTCACTATTCACGAAGACATTTTTCTGCGTCCGTTAAAACCCAAATTATTTCTGTGTGCCTAGAATAATTCCAGTACCCACCAAAATAATTTTGAACGCATTCTGAAACAATTTCGGAACAATGTTTCTTCAGCGAAAAGCAACCAAAGCGGTTCCGGCTGCTCCGGAACATTTCCGGTTTTCATCCCGGAAAATTCCCAGAAGTTACTAGAACACTTCTGGCATCCTCCAAGAATTTCCAGGCGTGTGCCAGAACCAATTTGACTTAATGGAATACCCTGAAACAACTTTTCAGTTTCACCGGAACTATTCCGGTGTTCTCTCCGGAACGTTTCCGTTTCATCCGAAACTTTTTCGGTGATTTTCTCTCAGACTCCCCGTCTAGTATTCAGCAGATAGATGACCCTTAAGCGTGTGACCCTATAGGTTCGGTGAAGTATAGACATGACCCGGAACTCTTTCCGATCAATGATCAACATCGGAGCCGTGGACACCCATATTGACCCCTATACCCACACGAATGAATATTCGAGTGAACCTCCAGTTGCCGTGTGCTATTGCTGTTGCTTCACAATATATTACAAATACCTGAGGAGAGATTTATTGCATCCCCATGGATCAACAACTTGTCCACTATGCAAGTTACCTCGTTACCGGTTTTGTTCTCTTTACTCGTTTCCGTGTTCCGGCATCCCAGTGATCAAATCACAATGTGTCTGGCCAGACGATGATGGATACCGTAACACCGAGAGGGCCCGAGAATATCTCTCCATCTTCGGAGGAGAAAATCCCAATCTTGAGCTATCTCGTTTCTTGTCATACTTTTCCGTGAACCCGTAAGCCGCCGTAATAGCCACCCATTTACGGATGACGTTTAACAAACCCCAAAGTTCACGAAGCAAGTACAAAGAAACTCGACACTCTCATGGTCTAAGGAGTTATGCAAACATTAACTATCTCTGTGTTATTAACCATTAACTTGTGACGAATGTATCTCATAGCATAACATCAATTCGGGTCGATTCAACACAAGTGTTCTACTAACATTGTGCCCTCAAAATTGCCGGCATAGTCATGCCCATGATCAGGAAAACAGGATCATCATGCAATACTTGAGCCAGTCATAGAGGCATGACTAGGAATACATTTTCCGTTTATTATACCACACGTGCACATGAGTTTCCCTCGGAGCCTCGTGGTTATTGCAGACTCGAGAATCATTGCAGTTATAGCATGGAACATAAACATTCATTACAAACTCGGAGATACAAAATAACTGTTATTACTGCCTCTAGGGCATATCTCCTACACCTACCAATATGACGAACTGTAAAGGAAGAAAAATTAGGCACTATACTCTCCAATTCTTGTAAGATAGGTGCCGCAATTGAGCGTGTATTTTGGCGCGACTTCCAGAGATTAACGAGATCGAGGAAGTCTGACCTCCATGATCACATGTGAGTATCCTCGTAAATGGGCGAAGATCACCCCTTCTCTCATCGCTAGTAGCTCGGCCACGAATGGGTCGGAAACTCCTGGCAGTGGTTTACTCCATGTACCAAGAAACGCTAGGTGAGACTGGGCCATGCCTCCCATTCCCCCCGACATAGCATCAGCAGGAACAGATCCGTCCGTGTTAATGGTGATCCATCCCGCCTGGTCTCCAACATTGCGCCCCATATGTCTTCCGCCGCGTTGGCATGTCAAGGATGGCAAGGGTTTCATGCACTCCTTTGATCACCGGAACCGGATCATACCCATCTTCATTGTGTGTCCATCGGTTCCGTGACGACCTAATCGAGCCAGTAGCACCAACCACATGACAACACACGTCGTCCTCTCCTCTCCACGGAATGTATGAACAAACACCAATATACTTTTTTTAGGGCCGAACACCAATATACTTTTTTAGGGCCGAACACCAATATACTGCCGTATGTGGCGGACAGATAAAAGTCGTTACAGACGTATTTTTTTTATTACTAGTTATTCCATTGGTGTGTTGCTTCATGTTGTTCTCCTAATCAAAGAAAAATCCTTGCAAAAGTATAACATGCATTTTTAACCTGAAAAGACAACATGTTTTTACGGCTTTAATTACTGAGTGTAGGCTGGAGTACCTACGAACCCATGTGGATGATTTACAAGGTCGAGCAGCAGAGACCACATGAGGACAGTACCAGACTTTAATTTTGCAGCAAGATGGTTTAACCACTACTGCACCGAGCTACAGTAGCAATGGCCCGGGGCCGGGCACTGAGCGAGGCACCTTGGATACTGTGGGGATATGGGCCACTTGGCCTGTGCAAAAATGACAAAATTGACCTGAGGACGAAAAGAATTCACAAACTGAACTGTGTTTGAAAAAATTTCACCCAGCTGACCCTTTTGTGCAGCGCCCGACAGAGAGGCGCTGCACTCCACTGTGCAGCGCCTGACTCTAAGGCGCTGCACGCCTGGCCCGCGTGGCACAGTTGGGTCCCGCACCGAGCAGTGCAGCGCCTTGGAGCTAGGCGCCCCACATGTAATGTGCAGCGCCTAGCTCTTAGGCGCTGCACATTCTGTTAGGGTTAGGGCTATGGGAGAGGCTGGCCCCCCTCCCCCACCCCCCCCACACATTCCAATCCTCAACCCCACCCCCTCTCTCCCCCTCTCTCCCCCTACTCCTTCCTTCTCAAAATCTTGCAAATCTGGAGATTTTCTCTGTGGATTTCAAACCCAATCCCTCCCTCAAGGTAATCTCCTCCGATCCCGTGGTTTTCATCCAAGAAATGGTCACATTTGCTCAATTTTTGCTAGGGTTAGGCAAACCCTAGTTCTTCATGGATTTTGCAATTTATATGGAGATATGAGATGATTGTTTGACATTTTGCTAGGTTTAGTCTTCTTAGGATGTTAGGGTTAGGACTATGCTTCTTGTTATGTTGGGGTTGGGGTTATGGTTGTTGTTAAGTTGGGATTGGGGTTATTGTTCGATATCTATGTTAGGGCTATGAATTTTGAGTTAATATTTCCATGACTACTTATGAAATGTATTTTTCATTGTGTTGTTTTAATTATTTTAGGGATGGGAAGAACATGTGTTTATGTTCATCATGTGGACAAAGACGCCTTTTTGAAAGGCAATATTGAACCGGACCCGGATGAGCTTGACATGGTGTTTGAGAGTACTCCTAGCTATGCCGAGGTCTTGGAACAAGTTAGGAAAGATTTGAATTGGATGGACCCAAGTGATATCGTTGAGTTGGAGGGAAGGCATAATGTGGGTTTTGGAATGCACATCCGTTGGAAGACCATGCGTGTCAACTCCGAGCAACGTTGGGTTGCATACAAGGAGACGGTGGCCGAATCACTAGACAAGGCTCTTGAGTTATTTGCTACGAAGAAGGTTGAGTCTAGTTTGCATTTGGACTTGAACCGGACCGCCTCCCCGTTGGTTGCTAGTAGTCCCCCACCCATGAAGCAAGATGAAATGAGTGAACCTCCTTTGACTCAACAAGTGAGGCCAACATTGAGCCCGATTTCAAACAACAATGTGGGTGATGACAATGAAGTTTTGCAAGAGGAGAATGATGAGTATGAGGACGATGACAATGAAGTTGATCTCCATGACAACAATGTGGGTGATCTCGACAAATATCACGTGCAAGAGACAATGGACCATTCCATCCCTTATTCCCGTGGCTATGCATCGGAGTCGGATGACGAAGGTCCCGATGAAGAACTTGATGAGGAGGGGTTCACGGTGAAGGAGGCCGAAGCTTTCGAGAATGTATTCGGGCGGGATCATCGAACACCATTTTTCAAGGATGTTAGTCTCGCGGATGAAGCCGTGGTGGACGGCGGCAAAGGTGTATGTCTTGGAGTTAGGCCATCTTCTCACCGGGATTTGGAAGACGGCAAGAACCGGATTTCAACCGGGTCGAAATTCGGAACCTTGTTGGAATTGAAGATGTGGCTGGACAACTACTCGGTCACGCATTATCGTCCACACAAGGTGGTTCACTCGGACGTCAATGTGCGTTACACGGTTGCATGTGAGGCTGACCGATGTCCATGGATTGTGCGTGCAAGACCATGGAAAGGAGGACCCACTTGGCACGTAGTTAGTTGTGTACCAAGTCACATGTGCCGAGGCAAGAAGGTGGATGGCAAGATTGTGTCCCAAGACCATAGACAACTCACGTCCGAGTTCATCGCTTACCGGCTTTCCAACACAATATCTGTTGGAAATATGCCCTAGAGGCAATAATAAATTGGTTATTATTATATTTCCTTGTTCATGATAATCGTTTATTATCCATGCTATAATTGTATTGATTGGAAACTCAAATACATGTGTGGGTACATAGACAACACTGTGTCCCTAGTAAGCCTCTAGTTGACTAGCTCGTTGATCAAAGATGGTTAAGGTTTCCTAGCCATTGACATGAGATGTCATTTGATAACGGGATCACATCATTAGGAGAATGATGTGATGGACAAGACCCAAACTAAGAACGTAGCATTTGATCGTGTCAGTTTATTGCTATTGTTTTCTGCATGTCAAGTATCTGTTCCTATGACCATGAGATCATGCAACTCCCTGACATCGGAGGAGTACCTTGTGTGTATCAAACGTCGCAACGTAACTGGGTGACTATAAAGGTGCTCTACAGGTATCTCCGAGGGTGTCTGTTGGGTTGGCATGGATCAAGACTGGGATTTGTTACTCTGTGTGACGGAGAGGTATCTCAGGGCCCACTCGGTAATACAACATCACAATGAGCCTTGCAAGCAATGTGACTAAAGTGTTAGCCACGAGATCTTGTATTATGGAACGAGTAAAGAGACTTGCCGGTAACGAGATTGAACTAGGTATAGAGATACCGACGATCGAATCTCGGGCAAGTAACATACCGAAGAACAAAGGGAATAGCATACGGGATTAACTGAATCCTTGACATAGAGGTTCGACCGATAAAAAATCTTCGTAGAATATGTAGGAGCCAATATGGGCATCTAGGTCCCGCTATTGGTTATTGGCCGTAGAGGTGTCTCGGTCATGTCTACATAGTTCTCGAACCCGCAGGGTCTACACACTTAAACGTTTGGTGACGATTAGTATAGTTGAGTTATTTTGTTGGTGACCGAAAGTTGTTCGGAGTCCCGGATAAGATCCCGGACATGACGAGGATCTCCGGAATAGTCCGGAGCTAAAGATTGATATATGTGATAATAGTGTTTTGATCTCCGGAAGAGTTCCGGAGTTCACCGGAATGGGTTCCGGATGTTTACCGAAGTGTTCGGGTGCAGCAACACTTTATATGGGCCAAAGGGATAAAGCCCACGAGGTATTGGAAAGTGCAAAAAGTAGTTTTGCTGCCGCGTAAGCGGTACTACCGTTTTGTGAAGCGGTACTACCGCTTGTGTGAAGTGGTACTACCGCTTGTGTGAAGCGGTACTACCGCCCAAGCGATACTACCGCTTGTGTTAAGCGGTACTACCGCTTGTGCGCGGTACTGCAGGGATCCGAGTTGGACTCTTTCCCTGCGGGCCAAACCGACCTTGTGCGGGCAAAACCGACCTGGAGGAGGCTTTTACTCCAAGTTTAGACCCCAAGGCTCAAACATATAAATAGAGGGGCAGGGCTAGCACACGGGACACATCAAGATTTCCCCAAGCCGTGTGCGGCAACCCTAACCCTCTAGTTCCTCCGTCATAATCTCCGTAGCGCTTGGCGAAGCCCTGCAGAGATTGTTCCTCACCACCATCACCACGCCGTCGTGCTGCTGGAACTCAACCACTACTTCACCATCGCTCGCTGGATCGAGGAGGTGAAGGCGTCATCAAGCCGTACGTGTGTTGAACGCGGAGGTGCCGTCCGTTCGGCGCTAGTTCATGATCGGATCGAGGGACGACTTGCGATTTGGATCGCGGAGACGTTCGACTACATCAACCGCGTTTCTTAAACGCTTCCGCTTAGCGATCTACAAGGGTATGTAGATTTACTCTCCCTCTCGTAGATGCTCATCACCATGGATAGATCTTGTGTGTGCGTAGGAAAATTTTTGTTTCCCATGCAACGTTCCCCAACAGTGGCATCATGAGCCAGGTCTATGCGTAGATGAGATCTCGAGTAGAACACAAACGAGTTGTGGGCGTGGGTGTATACATATTGCTTGCCGTTACTAGTTGATATTTGATTCGGCGGTACTGTGAGATGAAGCGGCCCGGACCGACATTACGCGTACACTTACGCGAGACAGGTTCCTTCAACTGACATGTAACTTCGTTGCATAAAGATGGCTAGCGGGTGTCTGTCTCTCTCACTTTAGTTGAATCGATTTCAATGAAGAGGGTTCTTTTAGAAGATCAAAAAGCAATCACTACACCACGTTGTGGTTTTGCGTAGGTAAGAACGGTTCTTGCAAACCCGTAGCAGCCACGTAAAATTTGCAACAACAATTAGAGGACGTCTAACTTGTTTTTGCAGGGTATGATGTGATATGATATGGCCAATTACATGATGAGATATATGTGATGTATGAGATGATCATGTGTTGTATAGAATATCACGACTTGCATGTCGATGAGTACGGCAACTGGCAGGAGCCATAGAGTTGTCTTTAATTATTGTATGACCTGCGTGTCAATCATTAAGCACTATGTAATGCTTTACTTTATCGCTAAACGTTAGCAATAGTCGTGGAAGCAACAGTCGGCGCGACAACCTTATGGCGACACGTTGATGGAGATCAAGATGATGGAGATCATGGTGTCATGCCGGTGACGATGGAGATCATGCCGGTGCTTTGGAGATGGAGATCAAAAGCACAAGTTCATGGCCATATCATGTCACTTATGATTTGCATGTGATGTTAATCCTTTTATGCATCTTATTTTGCTTAGGACGACGGTAGCATTATAAGGTGATCCCTCACTTAAATTTCAAGATAAATTGTGTTCTCCCCGAGTGTGCACCGTTGCGAAAGTTCGTCGTTTCGAGACACGCCGTGATGATCGGGTGTGATAGACTCCACGTTCACATACAACGGGTGCAAGCCATGTTGCACACGCGGAACACTCGGGTTAAACTTGACGAGCCTAGCATGTACAGACATGGCCTCGGAACACAAGAGACCGAAAGGTCGAACATGAGTCATATAGTAGATATGATCAACATGAAGATGTTCACCATTGAAACCACCTCGACTCACGTGATGATCGGACTTGAGTTGGTGGATTTGGATCATGTTACACTCGAATGACCGGAGGGATGTCAATTTAAGTGGGAGTTTTTAAGTAATATGATTAATTAAACTCATTATCTTGAACAATAGTCTAAGTTGTCTTTGCTATATTTATGTTGTAGATCATGGCTCGCGCAGTAGCACCCCTGAATTTTAATGCGTTCCTAGAGAAAGCTAAGTTGAAAGATGATGGAAGTAACTTTGTGGACTGGGCCCGTAATCTAAGGATTATCCTTACGGCTTCCCAGAAGGCTTATGTCCTTGATGCACCGCTTGGTGATCCACCCGCTCCAGTTGAGTCTCTAGACGTTGTGAACGCCTGGCAGGCTCGTTCTGATGATTACTCAATAGTTCAATGTGCAATGTTGTATGGCTTAGAACCGGGACTTCAAAGACGTTTTGAACGTCATGGAGCATATGAGATGTTCCAGGAGTTGAAGTTTATCTTTCAGAAGAATGCCCGGATCGAGAGATATGAGATCTCCGATAAGTTCTATACTTGCAAGATGGAGGAGAACGGGTCTATCAGTGATCACGTGCTTAGAATGTCTGGGTACTCCACCCGTCTGGCTGAATTGGGGATGCCCCTTCCGCCAGAGGCTATCACTGACAGAGTTCTTCAATCATTGCCACCTAGCTACAAGAGCTTCGTGTTGAACTATAACATGCACGGGATGAACAAGTCAGTCGCCGAGCTGTTTGCGATGCTGAAAGCCGCTGAGTCTGAAATTCAGAAGGAGCATCAAGTGTTGATGGTCAATAAAACCACTAGTTTCAAGAAAAATGGCAAGGGTAAGCAGGGTAAATCTAAGAAGGGTGGCAAAGCAGTTGCTGCTCCTGTGAAGAAACCCAAGGCTGGACCCAAACCAGAAACTGAGTGCTTTCATTGCAAGGGAACTGGACACTGGAAGCGGAACTGCCCCAAGTATTTGGCTGACAAGAAGGCGGCCAACAACAAACAAGGTATATATGATATACATGTTATTGATATGTTCCTTACCAACCCTCGTTGTAGTGCCTGGGTATTTGATACCGGTGCGGTTGCTCATATTTGCAACTCTAAACAGGAACTGCGGAATAGACGGAGGCTGGCGAAGGACGAAGTGACGATGCGCGTGGGAAATGGTTCCAAGGTTGATGTGATCGCCGTAGGCACGCTCGCTCTTCGATTACCGTCGGGATTAGTGATGAACCTAAATAAGTGTTATTTGGTGCCTGCGTTAAGCATGAACATTATATCTGGATCTTGTTTATTGCGAGACGGTTACTCATTTAAATCAGAGAATAATGGTTGTTCTATTTATATGGGTAATATCTTTTATGGTCATGCACCCAATGTAAGCGGTTTATTCTTATTGAATCTCGATAGTAATGATACACATGTTCATAACATTGATGCCAAAAGATGTAGGATTGATAATGATAATACCACTTTCTTGTGGCACTGCCGTTTAGGTCATATTGGCGTAAAACGCATGAGGAAGCTCCATGCTGATGGACTTTTGGAGTCACTTGATTTTGAATCACTTGACACATGTGAGCCATGCCTCTTGGGCAAGATGACTAAAACGCCGTTCTCTGGAACAATGGAACGGGCAAGTGACTTATTGGAAATCATACATACTGATGTGTGCGGTCCGATGAGTATTGAAGCGCGCGGTGGTTATCGTTACTTTCTCACCTTCACTGATGACTTAAGTAGATATGGGTATATTTACTTAATGAAACACAAGTCTGAAACATTTGAAAAGATCAAACAATTTCAGAGTGAAGTTGAGAATCATCGTAACAAGAAGATTAAATTCCTACGATCTGATCGAGGAGGAGAATATCTGAGTTATGAGTTTGGCAGTCACTTAAGACAATGTGGAATTGTTTCACAACTGACACCGCCTGGAACACCACGGCGTAATGGTGTGTCCGAACGTCGTAATCGAACTTTATTGGATATGGTGCGATCTATGATGTCTCTTGCTGATTTGCCACTATCGTTTTGGGGTTATGCATTAGAGACAGCTGCATTCACTTTAAATAGGGCACCATCGAAATCCGTTGAGACAACGCCATATGAACTTTGGTTTGGCAAGAAGCCAAAGCTGTCGTTTCTTAAAATTTGGGGATGTGATGCTTATGTCAAAAAGCTTCAGCCTGAAAAGCTGGAACCCAAAGCGGAGAAATGCGTCTTCATAGGATACCCAAAAGAGACAGTTGGGTATACCTTCTATCTCAGATCCGAAGGCAAAGTGTTTGTCGCTAAAAACGGAACATTTCTTGAGAAAGAGTTTCTCTCGAAAGAATTGAGTGGGAGGAAGATAGAACTTGATGAGGTTGTTGAACCTTTACTTCAACCTGAGAGTAGCGCAGTGCAGAAAGTTGTTTCTGTGGAGCCTACATTAGCTGAAGAGGAAGTTAATGATGATGATCATGAAGCTTTGGATCAAGTTGCTATCGAACCTCGTAGGTCGACAAGGACGCGTACTGCTCCCGAGTGGTACGGCAACCCTGTCTTAGAGGTCATGTTGTTAGACAACGATGAACCTACGAGCTATGGAGAAGCGATGATGGGCCCGGATTCCGAGAAGTGGTTAGAGGCCATGAAATCCGAGATGGGATCCATGTATGAAAACAAAGTATGGACTTTGGAAGTATTACCTGAAGGGCGTAAGGCCATTCAGAACAAATGGATCTTTAAGAGGAAGACGGACGCGGACGGTAATGTCACCGTCTATAAAGCTCGACTTGTGGCAAAGGGTTTTTCACAAGTTCAAGGAGTTGACTACGATGAGACCTTCTCACCTGTAGCGATGCTTAAGTCCGTCAGAATCATGTTAGCAATAGCTGCCTTTTTCGATTATGAAATTTGGCAGATGGATGTCAAAACAGCGTTCCTTAACGGTTACCTTAAGGAAGAGTTGTATATGATGCAACCAGAAGGTTTTGTCGATCCAGAGAATGCTGGCAAAGTTTGCAAACTCCAGCGATCCATTTATGGACTGGTGCAAGCATCTCGGAGTTGGAATCTTCGTTTTGATGAGGTGATCAAAGCGTTCGAGTTTATACAAGTTTACGGAGAAGCTTGTATTTACAAGAAAGTGAGTGGGAGCTCTATAGCGTTTCTAATATTATATGTGGATGACATATTACTGATTGGAAACAATATAGAAATGCTGGAAAGCATAAAGGAATATTTGAACAAGAGTTTTTCAATGAAGGACCTAGGAGAAGCTGCTTTCATATTAGGCATCAAGATCTATAGAGATAGATCGAGACGTTTGATAGGACTTTCACAAAGCACATACCTTGACAAAGTTTTGAAGAAGTTCAAAATGGATCAGTCCAAGAAGGGGTTCTTGCCTGTTTTGCAAGGTGTAAAGTTGAGTAAGACTCAATGCCCAGTGACTGCAGAAGATAGAGAAAAGATGAGTGTCATCCCCTATGCTTCGGCCATAGGCTCTATCATGTATGCAATGCTGTGCACAAGACCCGATGTCAGCCTTGCCATAAGTATGGTTGGAAGGTTTCAAAGTGATCCAGGAATGGAACACTGGACGGCGGTCAAGAATATCCTGAAGTACCTGAAAAGGACTAAGGACATGTTTCTCGTTTATGGAGGTGATCAAGAGCTCGTCGTAAAGGGTTACGTCGATGCAAGCTTTGACACTGATCCGGATGACTCTAAGTCGCAAACCGGATACGTATTTATTCTTAATGGGGGTGCGGTTAGCTGGTGCAGTTCCAAGCAAAGCGTGGTAGCAGATTCTACATGCGAAGCGGAGTACATCGCTGCCTCGGAGGCGGCGAAGGAAGGTGTCTGGATGAAGGAGTTCATGACAGATCTTGGAGTAGTGCCTAGTGCGCTTAACCCAATGACTCTGTTTTGTGATAATACTGGTGCCATTGCTCTAGCCAAGGAACCAAGATTTCACAAGAGGACCAGACACATAAAGCGACGTTTCAATTCCATCCGCGATTACATCAAGGAGGACGACATAAATATTTGCAAAGTACACACGGATCTAAATGTTGCAGATCCGATGACTAAACCTCTTCCAAGGGCTAAACATGAACAACACCAGAACTGCATGGGTGTTCGATTCATTACAATGTAAATCACATAGTGATGTGAACTAGATTATTGACTCTAGTGCAAGTGGGAGACTGTTGGAAATATGCCCTAGAGGCAATAATAAATTGGTTATTATTATATTTCCTTGTTCATGATAATCGTTTATTATCCATGCTATAATTGTATTGATTGGAAACTCAAATACATGTGTGGGTACATAGACAACACTGTGTCCCTAGTAAGCCTCTAGTTGACTAGCTCGTTGATCAAAGATGGTTAAGGTTTCCTAGCCATTGACATGAGATGTCATTTGATAACGGGATCACATCATTAGGAGAATGATGTGATGGACAAGACCCAAACTAAGAACGTAGCATTTGATCGTGTCAGTTTATTGCTATTGTTTTCTGCATGTCAAGTATCTGTTCCTATGACCATGAGATCATGCAACTCCCTGACATCGGAGGAGTACCTTGTGTGTATCAAACGTCGCAACGTAACTGGGTGACTATAAAGGTGCTCTACAGGTATCTCCGAGGGTGTCTGTTGGGTTGGCATGGATCAAGACTGGGATTTGTTACTCTGTGTGACGGAGAGGTATCTCAGGGCCCACTCGGTAATACAACATCACAATGAGCCTTGCAAGCAATGTGACTAAAGTGTTAGCCACGAGATCTTGTATTATGGAACGAGTAAAGAGACTTGCCGGTAACGAGATTGAACTAGGTATAGAGATACCGACGATCGAATCTCGGGCAAGTAACATACCGAAGAACAAAGGGAATAGCATACGGGATTAACTAAATCCTTGACATAGAGGTTCGACCGATAAAAGATCTTCGTAGAATATGTAGGAGCCAATATGGGCATCCAGGTCCCGCTATTGGTTATTGGCCGTAGAGGTGTCTCGGTCATGTCTACATAGTTCTCGAACCCGCAGGGTCTACACACTTAAACGTTTGGTGACGATTAGTATAGTTGAGTTATTTTGTTGGTGACCGAAAGTTGTTCGGAGTCCCGGATAAGATCCCGGACATGACGAGGATCTCCGGAATAGTCCGGAGGTAAAGATTGATATATGTGATAATAGTGTTTTGATCTCCGGAAGAGTTCCGGAGTTCACCGGAATGGGTTCCGGATGTTTACCGAAGTGTTCGGGTGCAGCAACACTTTATATGGGCCAAAGGGATAAAGCCCACGAGGTATTGGAAAGTGCAAAAAGTAGTTTTGCTGCCGCGTAAGCGGTACTACCGTTTTGTGAAGCGGTACTACCACCCAAGCGGTACTACCGCTTGTGTGAAGCGGTACTACCGCCCAAGCGGTACTACCGCTTGTGTTAAGCGGTACTACCGCTTGTGCGCGGTACTGCAGGGATCCGAGTTGGACTCTTTCCCTGCGGGCCAAACCGACCTTGTGCGGGCAAAACCGACCTGGAGGAGGCTTTTACTCCAAGTTTAGACCCCAAGGCTCAAACATATAAATAGAGGGGCAGGGCTAGCACACGGGACACATCAAGATTTCCCCAAGCCGTGTGCGGCAACCCTAACCCTCTAGTTCCTCCGTCATAATCTCCGTAGCGCTTGGCGAAGCCCTGCAGAGATTGTTCCTCACCACCATCACCACGCCGTCGTGCTGCTGGAACTCAACCACTACTTCACCATCGCTCGCTGGATCGAGGAGGTGAAGGCGTCATCAAGCCGTACGTGTGTTGAACGCGGAGGTGCCGTCCGTTCGGCGCTAGTTCGTGATCGGATCGAGGGACGACTTGCGATTTGGATCGCGGAGACGTTCGACTACATCAACCGCGTTTCTTAAACGCTTCCTCTTAGCGATCTACAAGGGTATGTAGATTTACTCTCCCTCTCGTAGATGCTCATCACCATGGATAGATCTTGTGTGTGCGTAGGAAAATTTTTGTTTCCCATGCAACGTTCCCCAACAGTGGCATCATGAGCCAGGTCTATGCGTAGATGAGATCTCGAGTAGAACACAAACGAGTTGTGGGCGTGGGTGTATACATATTGCTTGCCGTTACTAGTTGATATTTGATTCGGCGGTACTGTGAGATGAAGCGGCCCGGACCGACATTACGCGTACACTTACGCGAGACAGGTTCCTTCAACTGACATGTAACTTCGTTGCATAAAGATGGCTAGCGGGTGTCTGTCTCTCTCACTTTAGTTGAATCGATTTCAATGAAGAGGGTTCTTTTAGAAGATCAAAAAGCAATCACTACACCACGTTATGGTTTTGCGTAGGTAAGAACGGTTCTTGCAAACCCGTAGCAGCCACGTAAAATTTGCAACAACAATTAGAGGACGTCTAACTTGTTTTTGCAGGGTATGATGTGATATGATATGGCCAATTACATGATGAGATATATGTGATGTATGAGATGATCATGTGTTGTATAGAATATCACGACTTGCATGTCGATGAGTACGGCAACTGGCAGGAGCCATAGAGTTGTCTTTAATTATTGTATGACCTGCGTGTCAATCATTAAGCGCTATGTAATGCTTTACTTTATCGCTAAACGTTAGCAATAGTCGTGGAAGCAACAGTCGGCGCGACAACCTTATGGCGACACGTTGATGGAGATCAAGATGATGGAGATCATGGTGTCATGCCGGTGACGATGGAGATCATGCCGGTGCTTTGGAGATGGAGATCAAAAGCACAAGTTCATGGCCATATCATGTCACTTATGATTTGCATGTGATGTTAATCCTTTTATGCACCTTATTTTGCTTAGGACGACGGTAGCATTATAAGGTGATCCCTCACTTAAATTTCAAGATAAATTGTGTTCTCCCCGAGTGTGCACCATTGCGAAAGTTCGTCGTTTCGAGACACGTCATGATGATCGGGTGTGATAGACTCCACGTTCACATACAACGGGTGCAACCCATGTTGCACACGCGGAACACTCGGGTTAAACTTGACGAGCCTAGCATGTACAGACATGGCCTCAGAACACAAGAGACCGAAAGGTCGAACATGAGTCATATAGTAGATATGATCAACATGAAGATGTTCACCATTGAAACCACCTCGACTCACGTGATGATCGGACTTGAGTTGGTGGATTTGGATCATGTTACACTCGAATGACCGGAGGGATGTCAATTTAAGTGGGAGTTTTTAAGTAATATGATTAATTAAACTCATTATCTTGAACAATAGTCTAAGTTGTCTTTGCTATATTTATGTTGTAGATCATGGCTCGCGCAGTAGCACCCCTGAATTTTAATGCGTTCCTAGAGAAAGCTAAGTTGAAAGATGATGGAAGTAACTTTGTGGACTGGGCCCGTAATCTAAGGATTATCCTTACGGCTTCCCAGAAGGCTTATGTCCTTGATGCACCGCTTGGTGATCCACCCGCTCCAGTTGAGTCTCTAGACGTTGTGAACGCCTGGCAGGCTCGTTCTGATGATTACTCAATAGTTCAATGTGCAATGTTGTATGGCTTAGAACCGGGACTTCAAAGACGTTTTGAACGTCATGGAGCATATGAGATGTTCCAGGAGTTGAAGTTTATCTTTCAGAAGAATGCCCGGATCGAGAGATATGAGATCTCCGATAAGTTCTATACTTGCAAGATGGAGGAGAACGGGTCTATCAGTGATCACGTGCTCAGAATGTCTGGGTACTCCACCCGTCTGGCTGAATTGGGGATGCCCCTTCCGCCAGAGGCTATCACTGACAGAGTTCTTCAATCATTGCCACCTAGCTACAAGAGCTTCGTGTTGAACTATAACATGCACGGGATGAACAAGTCAGTCGCCGAGCTGTTTGCGATGCTGAAAGCCGCTGAGTCTGAAATTCAGAAGGAGCATCAAGTGTTGATGGTCAATAAAACCACTAGTTTCAAGAAAAATGGCAAGGGTAAGCAGGGTAAATCTAAGAAGGGTGGCAAAGCAGTTGCTGCTCCTGTGAAGAAACCCAAGGCTGGACCCAAACCAGAAACTGAGTGCTTTCATTGCAAGGGAACTGGACACTGGAAGCGGAACTGCCCCAAGTATTTGGCTGACAAGAAGGCGGCCAACAACAAACAAGGTATATATGATATACATGTTATTGATATGTTCCTTACCAACCCTCGTTGTAGTGCCTGGGTATTTGATACCGGTGCGGTTGCTCATATTTGCAACTCTAAACAGGAACTGCGGAATAGACGGAGGCTGGCGAAGGACGAAGTGACGATGCGCGTGGGAAATGGTTCCAAGGTTGATGTGATCGCCGTCGGCACGCTCGCTCTTCGATTACCGTCGGGATTAGTGATGAACCTAAATAAGTGTTATTTGGTGCCTGCGTTAAGCATGAACATTATATCTGGATCTTGTTTATTGCGAGACGGTTACTCATTTAAATCAGAGAATAATGGTTGTTCTATTTATATGGGTAATATCTTTTATGGTCATGCACCCAATGTAAGCGGTTTATTCTTATTGAATCTCGATAGTAATGATACACATGTTCATAACATTGATGCCAAAAGATGTAGGATTGATAATGATAATACCACTTTCTTGTGGCACTGCCGTTTAGGTCATATTGGCGTAAAACGCATGAGGAAGCTCCATGCTGATGGACTTTTGGAGTCACTTGATTTTGAATCACTTGACACATGTGAGCCATGCCTCTTGGGCAAGATGACTAAAACGCCGTTCTCTGGAACAATGGAACGGGCAAGTGACTTATTGGAAATCATACATACTGATGTGTGCGGTCCGATGAGTATTGAAGCGCGCGGTGGTTATCGTTACTTTCTCACCTTCACTGATGACTTAAGTAGATATGGGTATATTTACTTAATGAAACACAAGTCTGAAACATTTGAAAAGTTCAAACAATTTCAGAGTGAAGTTGAGAATCATCGTAACAAGAAGATTAAATTCCTACGATCTGATCGAGGAGGAGAATATCTGAGTTATGAGTTTGGCAGTCACTTAAGACAATGTGGAATTGTTTCACAACTGACACCGCCTGGAACACCACAGCGTAATGGTGTGTCTGAACGTCGTAATCGAACTTTATTGGATATGGTGCGATCTATGATGTCTCTTGCCGATTTGCCACTATCGTTTTGGGGTTATGCATTAGAGACAGCTGCATTCACTTTAAATAGGGCACCATCGAAATCCGTTGAGACAACGCCATATGAACTTTGGTTTGGCAAGAAGCCAAAGCTGTCGTTTCTTAAAATTTGGGGATGTGATGCTTATGTCAAAAAGCTTCAGCCTGAAAAGCTGGAACCCAAAGCGGAGAAATGTGTCTTCATAGGATACCCAAAAGAGACAGTTGGGTATACCTTCTATCTCAGATCCGAAGGCAAAGTGTTTGTCGCTAAAAACGGAACATTTCTTGAGAAAGAGTTTCTCTCGAAAGAATTGAGTGGGAGGAAGATAGAACTTGATGAGGTTGTTGAACCTTTACTTCAACCTGAGAGTAGCGCAGTGCAGAAAGTTGTTTCTGTGGAGCCTACATTAGCTGAAGAGGAAGTTAATGATGATGATCATGAAGCTTTGGATCAAGTTGCTATCGAACCTCGTAGGTCGACAAGGACGCGTACTGCTCCCGAGTGGTACGGCAACCCTGTCTTAGAGGTCATGTTGTTAGACAACGATGAACCTACGAGCTATGGAGAAGCGATGATGGGCCCGGATTCCGAGAAGTGGTTAGAGGCCATGAAATCCGAGATGGGATCCATGTATGAAAACAAAGTATGGACTTTGGAAGTATTACCTGAAGGGCGTAAGGCCATTCAGAACAAATGGATCTTTAAGAGGAAGACGGACGCGGACGGTAATGTCACCGTCTATAAAGCTCGACTTGTGGCAAAGGGTTTTTCACAAGTTCAAGGAGTTGACTACGATGAGACCTTCTCACCCGTAGCGATGCTTAAGTCCGTCAGAATCATGTTAGCAATAGCTGCCTTTTTCGATTATGAAATTTGGCAGATGGATGTCAAAACAGCGTTCCTTAACGGTTACCTTAAGGAAGAGTTGTATATGATGCAACCAGAAGGTTTTGTCGATCCAGAGAATGCTGGCAAAGTTTGCAAACTCCAGCGATCCATTTATGGACTGGTGCAAGCATCTCGGAGTTGGAATCTTCGTTTTGATGAGGTGATCAAAGCGTTCGAGTTTATACAAGTTTACGGAGAAGCTTGTATTTACAAGAAAGTGAGTGGGAGCTCTA
The DNA here is from genome assembly GCA_039707655.1 of Elymus sibiricus. NCBI lineage: Eukaryota > Viridiplantae > Streptophyta > Magnoliopsida > Poales > Poaceae > Elymus > Elymus sibiricus. The sequence continues at coordinate 335,157,940 of CM077674.1, read as the reverse complement.
TAGCGTTTCTAATATTATATGTGGATGACATATTACTGATTGGAAACAATATAGAAATGCTGGAAAGCATAAAGGAATATTTGAACAAGAGTTTTTCAATGAAGGACCTAGGAGAAGCTGCTTTCATATTAGGCATCAAGATCTATAGAGATAGATCGAGACGTTTGATAGGACTTTCACAAAGCACATACCTTGACAAAGTTTTGAAGAAGTTCAAAATGGATCAGTCCAAGAAGGGGTTCTTGCCTGTTTTGCAAGGTGTAAAGTTGAGTAAGACTCAATGCCCAGTGACTGCAGAAGATAGAGAAAAGATGAGTGTCATCCCCTATGCTTCGGCCATAGGCTCTATCATGTATGCAATGCTGTGCACAAGACCCGATGTCAGCCTTGCCATAAGTATGGTTGGAAGGTTTCAAAGTGATCCAGGAATGGAACACTGGACGGCGGTCAAGAATATCCTGAAGTACCTGAAAAGGACTAAGGACATGTTTCTCGTTTATGGAGGTGATCAAGAGCTCGTCGTAAAGGGTTACGTCGATGCAAGCTTTGACACTGATCCGGATGACTCTAAGTCGCAAACCGGATACGTATTTATTCTTAATGGGGGTGCGGTTAGCTGGTGCAGTTCCAAGCAAAGCGTGGTAGCAGATTCTACATGCGAAGCGGAGTACATCGCTGCCTCGGAGGCGGCGAAGGAAGGTGTCTGGATGAAGGAGTTCATGACAGATCTTGGAGTAGTGCCTAGTGCGCTTAACCCAATGACTCTGTTTTGTGATAATACTGGTGCCATTGCTCTAGCCAAGGAACCAAGATTTCACAAGAGGACCAGACACATAAAGCGACGTTTCAATTCCATCCGCGATTACATCAAGGAGGACGACATAAATATTTGCAAAGTACACACGGATCTAAATGTTGCAGATCCGATGACTAAACCTCTTCCAAGGGCTAAACATGAACAACACCAGAACTGCATGGGTGTTCGATTCATTACAATGTAAATCACATAGTGATGTGAACTAGATTATTGACTCTAGTGCAAGTGGGAGACTGTTGGAAATATGCCCTAGAGGCAATAATAAATTGGTTATTATTATATTTCCTTGTTCATGATAATCGTTTATTATCCATGCTATAATTGTATTGATTGGAAACTCAAATACATGTGTGGGTACATAGACAACACTGTGTCCCTAGTAAGCCTCTAGTTGACTAGCTCGTTGATCAAAGATGGTTAAGGTTTCCTAGCCATTGACATGAGATGTCATTTGATAACGGGATCACATCATTAGGAGAATGATGTGATGGACAAGACCCAAACTAAGAACGTAGCATTTGATCGTGTCAGTTTATTGCTATTGTTTTCTGCATGTCAAGTATCTGTTCCTATGACCATGAGATCATGCAACTCCCTGACATCGGAGGAGTACCTTGTGTGTATCAAACGTCGCAACGTAACTGGGTGACTATAAAGGTGCTCTACAGGTATCTCCGAGGGTGTCTGTTGGGTTGGCATGGATCAAGACTGGGATTTGTTACTCTGTGTGACGGAGAGGTATCTCAGGGCCCACTCGGTAATACAACATCACAATGAGCCTTGCAAGCAATGTGACTAAAGTGTTAGCCACGAGATCTTGTATTATGGAACGAGTAAAGAGACTTGCCGGTAACGAGATTGAACTAGGTATAGAGATACCGACGATCGAATCTCGGGCAAGTAACATACCGAAGAACAAAGGGAATAGCATACGGGATTAACTAAATCCTTGACATAGAGGTTCGACCGATAAAAGATCTTCGTAGAATATGTAGGAGCCAATATGGGCATCCAGGTCCCGCTATTGGTTATTGGCCGTAGAGGTGTCTCGGTCATGTCTACATAGTTCTCGAACCCGCAGGGTCTACACACTTAAACGTTTGGTGACGATTAGTATAGTTGAGTTATTTTGTTGGTGACCGAAAGTTGTTCGGAGTCCCGGATAAGATCCCGAACATGACGAGGATCTCCGGAATAGTCCGGAGGTAAAGATTGATATATGTGATAATAGTGTTTTGATCTCCGGAAGAGTTCCGGAGTTCACCGGAATGGGTTCCGGATGTTTACCGAAGTGTTCGGGTGCAGCAACACTTTATATGGGCCAAAGGGATAAAGCCCACGAGGTATTGGAAAGTGCAAAAAGTAGTTTTGCTGCCGCGTAAGCGGTACTACCGTTTTGTGAAGCGGTACTACCACCCAAGCGGTACTACCGCTTGTGTGAAGCGGTACTACCGCCCAAGCGGTACTACCGCTTGTGTTAAGCGGTACTACCGCTTGTGCGCGGTACTGCAGGGATCCGAGTTGGACTCTTTCCCTGCGGGCCAAACCGACCTTGTGCGGGCAAAACCGACCTGGAGGAGGCTTTTACTCCAAGTTTAGACCCCAAGGCTCAAACATATAAATAGAGGGGCAGGGCTAGCACACGGGACACATCAAGATTTCCCCAAGCCGTGTGCGGCAACCCTAACCCTCTAGTTCCTCCGTCATAATCTCCGTAGCGCTTGGCGAAGCCCTGCAGAGATTGTTCCTCACCACCATCACCACGCCGTCGTGCTGCTGGAACTCAACCACTACTTCACCATCGCTCGCTGGATCGAGGAGGTGAAGGCGTCATCAAGCCGTACGTGTGTTGAACGCGGAGGTGCCGTCCGTTCGGCGCTAGTTCGTGATCGGATCGAGGGACGACTTGCGATTTGGATCGCGGAGACGTTCGACTACATCAACCGCGTTTCTTAAACGCTTCCGCTTAGCGATCTACAAGGGTATGTAGATTTACTCTCCCTCTCGTAGATGCTCATCACCATGGATAGATCTTGTGTGTGCGTAGGAAAATTTTTGTTTCCCATGCAACGTTCCCCAACAGTGGCATCATGAGCCAGGTCTATGCGTAGATGAGATCTCGGGTAGAACACAAACGAGTTGTGGGCGTGGGTGTATACATATTGCTTGCCGTTACTAGTTGATATTTGATTCGGCGGTACTGTGAGATGAAGCGGCCCGGACCGACATTACGCGTACACTTACGCGAGACAGGTTCCTTCAACTGACATGTAACTTCGTTGCATAAAGATGGCTAGCGGGTGTCTGTCTCTCTCACTTTAGTTGAATCGATTTCAATGAAGAGGGTTCTTTTAGAAGATCAAAAAGCAATCACTACACCACGTTGTGGTTTTGCGTAGGTAAGAACGGTTCTTGCAAACCCGTAGCAGCCACGTAAAATTTGCAACAACAATTAGAGGACGTCTAACTTGTTTTTGCAGGGTATGATGTGATATGATATGGCCAATTACATGATGAGATATATGTGATGTATGAGATGATCATGTGTTGTATAGAATATCACGACTTGCATGTCGATGAGTACGGCAACTGGCAGGAGCCATAGAGTTGTCTTTAATTATTGTATGACCTGCGTGTCAATCATTAAGCGCTATGTAATGCTTTACTTTATCGCTAAACGTTAGCAATAGTCGTGGAAGCAACAGTCGGCGCGACAACCTTATGGCGACACGTTGATGGAGATCAAGATGATGGAGATCATGGTGTCATGCCGGTGACGATGGAGATCATGCCGGTGCTTTGGAGATGGAGATCAAAAGCACAAGTTCATGGCCATATCATGTCACTTATGATTTGCATGTGATGTTAATCCTTTTATGCATCTTATTTTGCTTAGGACGACGGTAGCATTATAAGGTGATCCCTCACTTAAATTTCAAGATAAATTGTGTTCTCCCCGAGTGTGCACCGTTGCGAAAGTTCGTCGTTTCGAGACACGCCGTGATGATCGGGTGTGATAGACTCCACGTTCACATACAACGGGTGCAAGCCATGTTGCACACGCGGAACACTCGGGTTAAACTTGACGAGCCTAGCATGTACAGACATGGCCTCGGAACACAAGAGACCGAAAGGTCGAACATGAGTCATATAGTAGATATGATCAACATGAAGATGTTCACCATTGAAACCACCTCGACTCACGTGATGATCGGACTTGAGTTGGTGGATTTGGATCATGTTACACTCGAATGACCGGAGGGATGTCAATTTAAGTGGGAGTTTTTAAGTAATATGATTAATTAAACTCATTATCTTGAACAATAGTCTAAGTTGTCTTTGCTATATTTATGTTGTAGATCATGGCTCGCGCAGTAGCACCCCTGAATTTTAATGCGTTCCTAGAGAAAGCTAAGTTGAAAGATGATGGAAGTAACTTTGTGGACTGGGCCCGTAATCTAAGGATTATCCTTACGGCTTCCCAGAAGGCTTATGTCCTTGATGCACCGCTTGGTGATCCACCCGCTCCAGTTGAATCTCTAGACGTTGTGAACGCCTGGCAGGCTCGTTCTGATGATTACTCAATAGTTCAATGTGCAATGTTGTATGGCTTAGAACCGGGACTTCAAAGACGTTTTGAACGTCATGGAGCATATGAGATGTTCCAGGAGTTGAAGTTTATCTTTCAGAAGAATGCCCGGATCGAGAGATATGAGATCTCCGATAAGTTCTATACTTGCAAGATGGAGGAGAACGGGTCTATCAGTGATCACGTGCTCAGAATGTCTGGGTACTCCACCCGTCTGGCTGAATTGGGGATGCCCCTTCCGCCAGAGGCTATCACTGACAGAGTTCTTCAATCATTGCCACCTAGCTACAAGAGCTTCGTGTTGAACTATAACATGCACGGGATGAACAAGTCAGTCGCCGAGCTGTTTGCGATGCTGAAAGCCGCTGAGTCTGAAATTCAGAAGGAGCATCAAGTGTTGATGGTCAATAAAACCACTAGTTTCAAGAAAAATGGCAAGGGTAAGCAGGGTAAATCTAAGAAGGGTGGCAAAGCAGTTGCTGCTCCTGTGAAGAAACCCAAGGCTGGACCCAAACCAGAAACTGAGTGCTTTCATTGCAAGGGAACTGGACACTGGAAGCGGAACTGCCCCAAGTATTTGGCTGACAAGAAGGCGGCCAACAACAAACAAGGTATATATGATATACATGTTATTGATATGTTCCTTACCAACCCTCGTTGTAGTGCCTGGGTATTTGATACCGGTGCGGTTGCTCATATTTGCAACTCTAAACAGGAACTGCGGAATAGACGGAGGCTGGCGAAGGACGAAGTGACGATGCGCGTGGGAAATGGTTCCAAGGTTGATGTGATCGCCGTCGGCACGCTCGCTCTTCGATTACCGTCGGGATTAGTGATGAACCTAAATAAGTGTTATTTGGTGCCTGCGTTAAGCATGAACATTATATCTGGATCCTGTTTATTGCGAGACGGTTACTCATTTAAATCAGAGAATAATGGTTGTTCTATTTATATGGGTAATATCTTTTATGGTCATGCACCCAATGTAAGCGGTTTATTCTTATTGAATCTCGATAGTAATGATACACATGTTCATAACATTGATGCCAAAAGATGTAGGATTGATAATGATAATACCACTTTCTTGTGGCACTGCCGTTTAGGTCATATTGGCGTAAAACGCATGAGGAAGCTCCATGCTGATGGACTTTTGGAGTCACTTGATTTTGAATCACTTGACACATGTGAGCCATGCCTCTTGGGCAAGATGACTAAAACGCCGTTCTCTGGAACAATGGAACGGGCAAGTGACTTATTGGAAATCATACATACTGATGTGTGCGGTCCGATGAGTATTGAAGCGCGCGGTGGTTATCGTTACTTTCTCACCTTCACTGATGACTTAAGTAGATATGGGTATATTTACTTAATGAAACACAAGTCTGAAACATTTGAAAAGTTCAAACAATTTCAGAGTGAAGTTGAGAATCATCGTAACAAGAAGATTAAATTCCTACGATCTGATCGAGGAGGAGAATATCTGAGTTATGAGTTTGGCAGTCACTTAAGACAATGTGGAATTGTTTCACAACTGACACCGCCTGGAACACCACAGCGTAATGGTGTGTCCGAACGTCGTAATCGAACTTTATTGGATATGGTGCGATCTATGATGTCTCTTGCCGATTTGCCACTATCGTTTTGGGGTTATGCATTAGAGACAGCTGCATTCACTTTAAATAGGGCACCATCGAAATCCGTTGAGACAACGCCATATGAACTTTGGTTTGGCAAGAAGCCAAAGCTGTCGTTTCTTAAAATTTGGGGATGTGATGCTTATGTCAAAAAGCTTCAGCCTGAAAAGCTGGAACCCAAAGCGGAGAAATGCGTCTTCATAGGATACCCAAAAGAGACAGTTGGGTATACCTTCTATCTCAGATCCGAAGGCAAAGTGTTTGTCGCTAAAAACGGAACATTTCTTGAGAAAGAGTTTCTCTCGAAAGAATTGAGTGGGAGGAAGATAGAACTTGATGAGGTTGTTGAACCTTTACTTCAACCTGAGAGTAGCGCAGTGCAGAAAGTTGTTTCTGTGGAGCCTACATTAGCTGAAGAGGAAGTTAATGATGATGATCATGAAGCTTTGGATCAAGTTGCTATCGAACCTCGTAGGTCGACAAGGACGCGTACTGCTCCCGAGTGGTACGGCAACCCTGTCTTAGAGGTCATGTTGTTAGACAACGATGAACCTACGAGCTATGGAGAAGCGATGATGGGCCCGGATTCCGAGAAGTGGTTAGAGGCCATGAAATCCGAGATGGGATCCATGTATGAAAACAAAGTATGGACTTTGGAAGTATTACCTGAAGGGCGTAAGGCCATTCAGAACAAATGGATCTTTAAGAGGAAGACGGACGCGGACGGTAATGTCACCGTCTATAAAGCTCGACTTGTGGCAAAGGGTTTTTCACAAGTTCAAGGAGTTGACTACGATGAGACCTTCTCACCCGTAGCGATGCTTAAGTCCGTCAGAATCATGTTAGCAATAGCTGCCTTTTTCGATTATGAAATTTGGCAGATGGATGTCAAAACAGCGTTCCTTAACGGTTACCTTAAGGAAGAGTTGTATATGATGCAACCAGAAGGTTTTGTCGATCCAGAGAATGCTGGCAAAGTTTGCAAACTCCAGCGATCCATTTATGGACTGGTGCAAGCATCTCGGAGTTGGAATCTTCGTTTTGATGAGGTGATCAAAGCGTTCGAGTTTATACAAGTTTACGGAGAAGCTTGTATTTACAAGAAAGTGAGTGGGAGCTCTATAGCGTTTCTAATATTATATGTGGATGACATATTACTGATTGGAAACAATATAGAAATGCTGGAAAGCATAAAGGAATATTTGAACAAGAGTTTTTCAATGAAGGACCTAGGAGAAGCTGCTTTCATATTAGGCATCAAGATCTATAGAGATAGATCGAGACGTTTGATAGGACTTTCACAAAGCACATACCTTGACAAAGTTTTGAAGAAGTTCAAAATGGATCAGTCCAAGAAGGGGTTCTTGCCTGTTTTGCAAGGTGTAAAGTTGAGTAAGACTCAATGCCCAGTGACTGCAGAAGATAGAGAAAAGATGAGTGTCATCCCCTATGCTTCGGCCATAGGCTCTATCATGTATGCAATGCTGTGCACAAGACCCGATGTCAGCCTTGCCATAAGTATGGTTGGAAGGTTTCAAAGTGATCCAGGAATGGAACACTGGACGGCGGTCAAGAATATCCTGAAGTACCTGAAAAGGACTAAGGACATGTTTCTCGTTTATGGAGGTGATCAAGAGCTCGTCGTAAAGGGTTACGTCGATGCAAGCTTTGACACTGATCCGGATGACTCTAAGTCGCAAACCGGATACGTATTTATTCTTAATGGGGGTGCGGTTAGCTGGTGCAGTTCCAAGCAAAGCGTGGTAGCAGATTCTACATGCGAAGCGGAGTACATCGCTGCCTCGGAGGCGGCGAAGGAAGGTGTCTGGATGAAGGAGTTCATGACAGATCTTGGAGTAGTGCCTAGTGCGCTTAACCCAATGACTCTGTTTTGTGATAATACTGGTGCCATTGCTCTAGCCAAGGAACCAAGATTTCACAAGAGGACCAGACACATAAAGCGACGTTTCAATTCCATCCGCGATTACATCAAGGAGGACGACATAAATATTTGCAAAGTACACACGGATCTAAATGTTGCAGATCCGATGACTAAACCTCTTCCAAGGGCTAAACATGAACAACACCAGAACTGCATGGGTGTTCGATTCATTACAATGTAAATCACATAGTGATGTGAACTAGATTATTGACTCTAGTGCAAGTGGGAGACTGTTGGAAATATGCCCTAGAGGCAATAATAAATTGGTTATTATTATATTTCCTTGTTCATGATAATCGTTTATTATCCATGCTATAATTGTATTGATTGGAAACTCAAATACATGTGTGGGTACATAGACAACACTGTGTCCCTAGTAAGCCTCTAGTTGACTAGCTCGTTGATCAAAGATGGTTAAGGTTTCCTAGCCATTGACATGAGATGTCATTTGATAACGGGATCACATCATTAGGAGAATGATGTGATGGACAAGACCCAAACTAAGAACGTAGCATTTGATCGTGTCAGTTTATTGCTATTGTTTTCTGCATGTCAAGTATCTGTTCATATGACCATGAGATCATGCAACTCCCTGACATCGGAGGAGTACCTTGTGTGTATCAAACGTCGCAACGTAACTGGGTGACTATAAAGGTGCTCTACAGGTATCTCCGAGGGTGTCTGTTGGGTTGGCATGGATCAAGACTGGGATTTGTTACTCTGTGTGACGGAGAGGTATCTCAGGGCCCACTCGGTAATACAACATCACAATGAGCCTTGCAAGCAATGTGACTAAAGTGTTAGCCACGAGATCTTGTATTATGGAACGAGTAAAGAGACTTGCCGGTAACGAGATTGAACTAGGTATAGAGATACCGACGATCGAATCTCGGGCAAGTAACATACCGAAGAACAAAGGGAATAGCATACGGGATTAACTAAATCCTTGACATAGAGGTTCGACCGATAAAAGATCTTCGTAGAATATGTAGGAGCCAATATGGGCATCCAGGTCCCGCTATTGGTTATTGGCCGTAGAGGTGTCTCGGTCATGTCTACATAGTTCTCGAACCCGCAGGGTCTACACACTTAAACGTTTGGTGACGATTAGTATAGTTGAGTTATTTTGTTGGTGACCGAAAGTTGTTCGGAGTCCCGGATAAGATCCCGGACATGACGAGGATCTCCGGAATAGTCCGGAGGTAAAGATTGATATATGTGATAATAGTGTTTTGATCTCCGGAAGAGTTCCGGAGTTCACCGGAATGGGTTCCGGATGTTTACCGAAGTGTTCGGGTGCAGCAACACTTTATATGGGCCAAAGGGATAAAGCCCACGAGGTATTGGAAAGTGCAAAAAGTAGTTTTGCTGCCGCGTAAGCGGTACTACCGTTTTGTGAAGCGGTACTACCGCCCAAGCGGTACTACCGCTTGTGTGAAGCGGTACTACCGCCCAAGCGGTACTACCGCTTGTGTGAAGCGGTACTACCGCTTGTGCGCGGTACTGCAGGGATCCGAGTTGGACTCTTTCCCTGCGGGCCAAACCGACCTTGTGCGGGCAAAACCGACCTGGAGGAGGCTTTTACTCCAAGTTTAGACCCCAAGGCTCAAACATATAAATAGAGGGGCAGGGCTAGCACACGGGACACATCAAGATTTCCCCAAGCCGTGTGCGGCAACCCTAACCCTCTAGTTCCTCCGTCATAATCTCCGTAGCGCTTGGCGAAGCCCTGCAGAGATTGTTCCTCACCACCATCACCACGCCGTCGTGCTGCTGGAACTCAACCACTACTTCACCATCGCTCGCTGGATCGAGGAGGTGAAGGCGTCATCAAGCCGTACGTGTGTTGAACGCGGAGGTGCCGTCCGTTCGGCGCTAGTTCGTGATAGGATCGAGGGACGACTTGCGATTTGGATCGCGGAGACGTTCGACTACATCAACCGCGTTTCTTAAACGCTTCCGCTTAGCGATCTACAAGGGTATGTAGATTTACTCTCCCTCTCGTAGATGCTCATCACCATGGATAGATCTTGTGTGTGCGTAGGAAATTTTTTGTTTCCCATGCAACGTTCCCCAACAATATCCACACTTCCAATCATGAGCATTCAGAGCGTCATGGACCTTGTGAAAGCCATCTTTCATTACAAGGTGAAATACGGCAAGGCATGGAAGGCGAAGCAAGCCGCATTCAAGATGTTGTATGGTAATTGGGATGAAGCATATAACCGAATCCCTAGGTTGTTGTTAGCTATGGCCGTCACTAACCCGGGCATGGTTCATGTGGTCGAGCCTCATGGGCAAAAAACAACGATTCACAACTGTAGGACCGTGCGAGTATTTGGCCGTGCATTTTGGGCGTTCGAGCAATGCATGAGGGCTTTCGAACACTGTCGGCCGGTCATCGCCGTTGATGGCACATTCTTGACCGGACAATATAAGGGCACCTTGTTGGTTGCAATATCAAGTGATGGCAATAACCGGGTGTTGCCTTTGGCTTTTGCTTTGGTTGAGGTGGAGAACAATGATAACTGGGAGTGGTTCTTGCGTCTTTTGAGAACCAAGGTATTACCGGCTCAAAGGGAAATTTGTGTCATATCGGATCGCCATCAAGGAATTCTTAACGCGGTGGACATTGACATTCCCGGGCATGCTCCGTTGCACCATCGATGGTGCATGAGGCACTTTTGTTCAAACTTCTATAGGGCATGTGGCATTAAGGAGTTGGCCGATGATCTTCAAGATTGTTGTCTCGCTTTCTCCGACAAGCGGTTCACCAACTTGTACAACAAATTGGTCACACACAAAAAACTTGATCCCGGGGGTCTTGACTTTCTCAATAGGAACATTCAAGAAAGGAATAGGTGGGCACGTGCTTTTGATGAAGATGGCCGGAGGTATGGTCAAATGACAAGCAACATGGCCGAATGCTTCAATAGGGTGCTCAAGGGTGTACGTGCATTACCCGTGACGGCAATAGTTCAATACACATTCGACAAGATGAATGCGTACTTTCTAAAGCACTCAATGGAAACGGATAAGCAGATTGCGGGTGAGAACAAGAAGAAGTACAAGTACAAGTTCCCACCAAAGGTTGATGAATGGTTGGAATTTCAATCACGGAAGGCGGACTCCCAAGAAGCTATATTATATAACGATGACGATTGTTGTTCAAAGTGAAAGAGCCAGGAGGAACCACAAACGATGGCTGCCAACACGGAGGACGGGCTTTCAAGGTCTCCCTAACACGGTGTGATTGCTCTTGCCAGAGGCCATTGTTGCTTCATCTCCCATGCTCGCACTTGTATACCGCAGCTCGCGTTAGGAGTGTGGACGTCAATCACCCGCTCACCGTGAGGGAGTCCGAGTTCTCAATCATGACGGTTAAGAATACATGGGCTCCCCGATTTCACCCATACTTCGACCAATCACAATGGTCGGAGTACCATGGAGTTCAACTATGGCCCGATCCGGAATTGAAGGTCGTTAAATGGGCAAGACGTAAGACAAAGCGTTTTAGAGGTGACATGGACGGATGGGGCCATGGTGGCGGTCGAGAATGGGGCAATGGCCAATTCCAAGAGCCTCGTGAAAGATCCTGTTGTGGTGACTGCAAAGGTGGGGGACACAACACAAGAACTTGTACCAAACCAAGAAAGAGATCAAAGAAAAATGATGCAAGCACAAGCCAACAAGGAGATACACAAGTTCCTAGCCAACGAGGGCCAAGCCAAGCAAATAGTAGTGAACATGGTCATACGCAACAAGGGCCAAGCCAAGCAAGTGGTAGCCAACCAAGTGCTAGTCAACAAGTGCCTAACCAACCAAGTAGTAGCCAACAAGGGGCAAGCCAACGAGGAACTAGGCAACAAAGAGGGAGGCAACTAGGTCTTACAAGAGGCCGTGGTGGTGGTCTTGGACTTGGCGGTGGTAGAGGCCGTGGTGGTGGACTTGGCCTTGGTGGTGGTCTTGGACTTGGCAGTGGTAGAGGCCGTGGTGGTGGAGTTGGCCTTGCTGGTGGTCTCGGCCAAGGTGGTGGTAGAGGAATGTTTGGATACCTAGATGGACCTTTTCCGTACGTGGCTTACTACCTATTTTGTTGCAGTATACATGTTTTTCATACTTTGTTCTTGTCCTTACTAACTATTATTTTGCAATTTACATGTTTTTTAATATGTTCTTCTTGTCCTTACTAACTATTATATTATAATTTTTATAGGTATGGCGGCTTCTCAACCCAACAAACCAACAATGAAGGGGGTGGAGGAGAAGGATGGGGAAGGTGAGATGGCGGGGTGGTGGGAGAAGGCTGCGAGGAAGCTGAGAGAGGAGGATGCAGCCGCACTAGAGAAGAAGAAGCAACATGAGTTCGAAGAGAAGATGAAGGAAAAAAGAGAGAGGGATATTTGAGGAGATCACGAGGACGGACAAGTTGAGGATTGCATGTGAGAAGGTAGCTGCGCAACGGCAAAAGGATTTTGAAGAAAAATGCAAGAAACTTTGGGCTTTTGAGAAGGAAAAGAAAGAGAGGGAGCATAAGGTATTCATAGAGAAGGTGGTTCATGAGTCTCATCTCATAAGGAAAAGGGAGGAGGAAGAAGAAGAGGAGAGGAAGAAGAAGAAGGGAAAGGGACCTTGCTCGACACAATAGAGCAATGTGACCTTGTTGTCTACTACGCTATGATCTTCGATTTGGTTGTCCACCAAAGTTTGTAGTATTATGTGCTATCACTCTTATATGTGTACTTCCATGTCCGCCAACCTCCTCTATGTGTTCTAGTATGTCCTATGGACTCCTCCATGTGCTATGACTCTTGTAAGTGTACTACGATGTGCTATGACTCCTCTATGTCTACTAATATGTGGTATGGACTACTCTATGTGTATTTGTGCTATGTGTTGTGGACTAATCTATGTGTATTTCTGCTATGTGCTTCTTGATATAGGATTTGAACCTCAAAATGTATTTTTTTTCAGTTTTCTAAAAAAGCCAACGGTGCAGCGCCTGAGGTCTAGGCGCTGCACTACACAGTGTGACGCCTGTACCTAAGGCGTCACACTGTGCAGTGCAGCGCCTGATCCAAAGGCGTTGCACACACACTTAGACAAATATTTGGGGGAAAACCTACTGGAACCTTGTTGTTCTGATATCCAGGTGTGCAACGCCTAGGTGTCAGGCGCTGCACTACACAGTGTGACGCCTGACTCCTAGGCGTTGCACATCTGCATAACCTACTGGAACCTTGCTGTTCTGATATCCAGGTGTGCAACGCCTAGGTGCCAGGCGCTGCACTACACAGTGTGATGCCTGAATACTAGGCGTTGCACATCTGCATAACCTAGTGGAACCTTGCTGTTCTGATATCCAGGTGTGCAGCGCCTAGGTGTCAGGCGCCGCACTACACAGTGTGACGCCTGACTACTAGGAGTTGCACATCTGGATATCAGCAACACAAGGATCCAGTAGGTTTTCCTCCTAATTTTTGTCTAAGTGTGGGTGCAACGCCTTTCGCTCAGGCGCTGCACTACACAGTGTGACGCCTGACGCCTAGGCGTTGCACTGTGTAGTGCAGCGCCTGAGTCAAAGGCGTCACTCTTCTGGTCACTGCAGAAACAGCAGATTTGCTGTTCATTTCTTTTTCATCCAATTTTTGTATTCATAATATATAACATGGATCTAACATAAAGCAATTACTAAGAGTTCATCAACATCCTCTCAACATCTTACATTGACAATTTCATGCATTGACAATTTCAACATCACTTCAAACACAAGTAGCACATTACTAAGAGTTCATCAACATCCTCTCAACATCTTACATAACCTAACAAGTCCATCAACCAAATAAAACGATGACAAGTTCAGCGCGTTGTATTGCCGGCTCTTCCCCTCTTGCTGGTTATCTTCTTCCTCCTGGGACGAGCAACCGGCTCCGGTGCCTCCTCCTCCTCATCGTTCACATCATCATCCTCCAAGCTCGCCATCCGCGAGCTCCCAGCGAGCGCCCTCTTGCCTCTAGTGTTGTAGTCTTCGGGCGTGTAGCGTTTGAATCCCTTCCTAGGCTTCAACATGTATTGTGAACGAACTTGATAGTCCTGCAATGTCGTGTCATCGTCAACCTATCATACAAGCAAATGATATGGTCAAGAACGTGCGTCATAACGAAATGACCAATGCATCCGAGCTATGAATATGTGCTATTGTCATACCTCTTGGGTGACCACACCCTCATCCTACAAATGAGCTATCGAGTTAGTCTCATCATCCAGATGAGCCCCATGGTCAGATGGTGTAGCGGACCTAGACAGCTCTGGTTCTGAATATTCGGGGTCACGGCAACCGATAAGGTTGGCCAACCGCCTTAACCTTTGGCCCTGACGCTGTAACATGGACAAGTGAATGAGATATCGAACTTTGCTACATATGTAACATGAACAACTTAATGAGATATGTACCTTCATGAATGATCGAAGTGCACCTTCCTCATTGCCTTGTCCAACTGGGGTTGTGTCCAGAATATCCTGGGTTTCATCAGCTGCTTTCTTGATCTGCTTGCGCTGTTCACGGGAATGAAATAAACATGTTAGGCAAGTAAAGTTATGTAATAGGGACAACGGGAACGCGAAGAGGGGAACACTTTACCACAAAGTTGATCACTGGAGCATGAGGGACTCGGGTGCCTTCCCTAACATATTTGTTGTATTCGGTCTGGGCTAGCTCATCAAAGACGGTGGGTTCTTCCAAAATCTCGTCATCATACGCCGGCTTCAATATCTCCACACGAGTATTTGCAAGAAACCATTTAAGGTAGTTGTTGAAGGCGAGCGGGCAGTGCTGACGAAGCTGGGATCCTGCAGTCAACTGAGCTCGCTCCACACTTAGCTCAAACATGGTGACATACTTCTTATGATGTTTGTCCCAGTCCTTGATCTTTCGCTGCTTTTTCCTATCCAACCTGCATGTTAAGAAACCAAATATTAGCACCATCAAAAAGGACCTGACGATGCTAAGTGCACACGGGTCATTCTCTCTTACCTGTGAAGCGCTTTGTCCGTGTCCTCCCATTCCGGCGGGTGACCCTGGAACAGACCAAACTGGCGGAACACACGATGTGGCATGTGAAGCTCAACTGCCCAGTTGCATATGAGCGGGCACCGCATAAGCCAAAGATGCCTATCCCGCAAGCACATCGGATTCAGGATGAATTCTCGTGCATCACCTAGTCTATCCTTGGCGCCATATGGCTCCCATTCCACCTGGAACATAGCACAACAACGCAACATTGATATCGAGTTTTCATAAAAGCACGAGAATGAGTGATGTAATGTCAATGTTTACCTGCTCAGCCATAATCGTGTCCAACTCGTTGGTGTACTGCCCATACATGAGAGTGACATCGCTCGTCATCTCGGATACCACATCCCACTTGTAAGCCCAAGTGGGGAGCCATAGTTCGTCCTCTTTGTCGTCCCATTCATTGAACTTGACGTCCTTCGGGCGTCCGACCGGCAAGCGCTCCCAGCTCCATACCGAGAGTACGAGCATACAACCACCAATACATCCGTCCTTCGAGATCCTACAGCAAGCATCGTCCAACTGCACATAAAGGAAAACATGGTTCACTCAAGAGCAAGATTGCATTCATAATGTAGAAATGAAGTGAAAAACAAACAACTAACTACCTGTCGGTACAAGTACGCCAGTGCCGCCGAACCCCAACTCCATTGGTTGTCGAAGACGGTCAACGCCTTAAGCCACATCCATGGAGCGTTCTTGCCAGTGGCGTCGGCAAACAAAGTCCTGGAGATAACGTACCACATGTAGACACGAGCATATATCTGGATCACATCAGCATTAGCACCTTGAGGGCAATGCGCAAAGTTTGCTACAATCCACGTGAAAGGAGCTCCGGCTGCGACTCTCTCCTTCTTCTTCTCTCCCTCTTGTACCTGAGCCTCTGGAGGAGCCATACCGATAAGGGCCTCCATCTGCTGGCGCCACCCATCAGAATTGGTGCTCATACAGAGAGGCTTCCCCTCGATAGGAAGACCGGTGATCATCGCAACATCCTGGAGCGTCACGGTCATCTCGCCGGTGCGAAGATGGAAACTGTGCGTCTCCGTCCTCCACCGATCAACAAGCGCGGTGATTGCTGCAGCATTCAGGTTCGGCGTCGACCGGCTGACCAGCTGAATGAACGGGAGGAGTCCTGTCTGCCTGATGTACGGTGTGTACCGCTCATCGTAAGGCATGACAGCACCAGAGACCCCGTGAGACCGAATCTTCAGAGGTTGAAGGAACTGCAAACACGCAGATCAGATGATTACATATAGGCATGCCTATTTGAACTAGACACATATTTCAAAATACCAACTACTATGATTATTACCTGTTTCTTCTCCGACATCATGTAGGCCCGGTGTTGAACGTCATAGTAATCTTCGAGAAGCCAAACCATCCTACAATTTTGAAACAGTAAACATACATGACAAAACTAAAACACTTCCTATTCATTATTTCACATGCAAGCATTTTTCATGTATACATACTAAAACACTAGGTACTAAAAGAAATTTAAACACTAGAGTTCAAATGTGACTTCCTATGTGACTTCTTTTCCATATATACTCAACAACGGTTAAATTCTAATGTAATACTCAACAATAATGCTCAACAACCAAATATGACTTCCTATGTGACTTGTTTTCCATATATACGTACAATTTTGTATGGAACCAAGATTGACAATACAAATCAACAACATTAGGGTTCCAAAAAGATTGCATATCATCTCGAAATCCTAAATCACACAACACTATTTCAATACAACTCCTAAATCCTAATCCAACCAAATCAAGGGTTTCACCCTAACTTGCAAACAAATCTGAAAACAAAGTGAACGATTTTATGGATACAAAGAAGGGGATCGGAGGAATTTACCTTGTATGAGGAATGAGGAAATAAATCCACGGCCAAAACCTTCAGATCGGAAGAATTTTGGAGAGGGGATAGAGAGGGGGAGAGGAGATGGCCGCCGCCGCGCTGCTATGTGCGGTTACTGGAACGAAGTAATGGGGGGTTGGGAGGGGGTTGACGGGCCGCGGCGGTTTAAGTCATTGTGCGGCGCCTAAGGGCTCCTAGCGCTTAGGCGCTGCACAGTGTAGTGCAGCGCCTAACGCCTAGGCGTTGCACATCTGGATATCAGCAACCGACAGGTTCCAGTAGGTTTTCGGCCAAAAGAATTTGTCATAATATATAACATGCATCTAACATAAAGCAATTTTGTCATACATTGACAATTTCAACATCACTTCAAGTTCAACATCACTTCAAACAGAAGTAGCACATTACTAAGAGTTCATCAACATCATTTCAAACAGAAGTAGCACATTACTAACAGTTCATCAACAAAGACAAGAATTTCACAAAGAAACCGACGACTAGTTCTAAATGTTAGCAGATAGGTGGTTGCCTCCTTCCACAAACTCCATGCCCTCATCTGCAGATACTGTCCATTCCCTCAATCCGTTGCCGGCGGTGGTGAGCGGTATGGCAAGGGATCCACCGGCTCCGGGGGCGGCGGGGTGCGGGTAGGCATCAGACCTATGATGCAATCCCATCTCTCTGCACGACTCCGATCTGGTGACTTCGCTTCCTGCTTTGCCCAATGGACGAACGCTACTGGCGGCTCGGATGGATGCGGCATCCTGCGCTTCTCCTCCATGTTGCCCTCGAACCAAATTCTCCAGGGGAGATTCAGCAACTCTCGATCTGCACGATCCTTGCACACCTGAGCATGTCTCCTGGCGACGGAATTCAGATCTGACCCCTCTTCCACCTCCGACTCTGCTTCCTTCCACTCCCTCACGCACAGCGTCCATGAGAGAGCATCGTCTCTGATCCGTATCGCCCGCTCCCTCCAGCGCTGCTCCCTGGTCTCCACTTGGGCCTCCGCCGAGAGCGAATCGAGCGGCTGCAGGAGATCTGAAAACGTCTGGTAAACCTGAGGCAGCGGGATTCGGTACCCCCTCCCCTCCCCCAATGGCACCCCGGTAGATCTGGAGGTGTGGGCCATGGGAAGCGACGGCAGTGGCGGTGGCGGCTGCGTAAGACAAACAATCAAAGCATAGCAATAAGCATCACAAAACACATATGCATCCAAAACAATATAAGGTTCCATAATGGTTTCATCTCACTCATCTCAAAAATATCTCAACATGTAGGGTTCCGGAACGAAAGCATCCTTGTCAATACAAATCTAGGATTTCATCTAACTCATCTAAAAAAACATGAACACAAACTAGGTTTTCACTATGTATAGGGTTCATCTGAACAATCTAGGTTTTCACTATGGATGCATATATTGTCAATACAAATCAACTAAACTAGGGTTACAAAATGATTACAAATCATCTACAAATCCTAGATCCCACAAATCTATTTCAAAATTTCATGCAAATTTCTAATTCAACCAAATAAGGGTTCCACAAATCTGAAAAATACGTAACATTTTCTGCATATAAAGAAGGGGATCGGAGGAGAATACCTTATAGGATGGATTGGTGAAGAAATGCACGCAACAAATCGTCAGATCTGAGGATTTTGGGAGAGAGGATTGAGAGGGGGAGAGGAGGAAGCCGCCGCCGCGCTCTGTTCTGTGACTGAAAGGAATGGGGTGGGGTGGAGGGAGGGCCAGCGCGTGGCCGTTTCAAAGTCACAGTGCAACGCCTAAGAGATAGGCGCTGCACATGTGTAGCGCCTAGCACCAAGGCGCTGCACTGCTCGGTGCGGGGCCCAGCTGTGCCATGCTGGCCAGGCGTGCAGCGCCTTAGAGTCAGGCGCTGCACAGTGGAGTGCAGCGCCTGACTGTCGGGCGCTGCACAAAAGGGTCAGCTGGGTGAATTTTTTTCAAACACAGTTCAATTTGTGAATTTTTTTCGTCCTCAGATCAATTTTGTCGTTTTTGCCCTTGGCCCGTTCGCTTTTCCGTCGACCGTGAAAGAGTAGGCACGTACGCTAGATTGCCCCACCGCAGTGAATCGACTGGTCCGGGCCTCCTTTTTTACATCGAACCGGTGAGCAAGTTACCACTTTACTGAGTATGTTTCTTTTTACAATCTACCGCTTTACTATGTTGTTCCTGCGAGACGTACCCAATGTCGCCTTCGCACTTGGCTCGCCCTATATATATGCTTATCCTAGCGTAGTCTGCTCTACATCCCGAACATAAGTTTGCTCCACATCCCGAGCGTAGTCTGCTCCACATTCTCGAGCCTTTGCATTGACAGTGTCGAGTTGAAGATGGCGAGCTGGAATGCAGGCGGCGCCACCGGGATCAAGAGTCTTGAGCGTACGCTTTTTTCACTCTTGCTAAGTATTCACTCTATATTTGCAACACATTGTGACCGTTTTCAACCTCTTTCTTACTATACTTGACCCTTCAATGACGGTGTATTATTTTCTCCTAGAATTTCCTGCCGCAACTGCCAAAGCGCTAGCAAGCAAGGGCTGGTTACCCGATACTAAATATCTGGTCATCCTCGCGAACCAGGAACGGTACATGCCGTATCTTTCACGAGAAATCATGCCAATTGAAGGCGAAATTGAGCAAATCAAGTTGACTGAAGGTGAATGAGTAAGGTATGTTCCTGCTTGTTTATTTCTTGCTTGCTGATGAGATCAATGTTCCTAATTTCAGGCTCTCTGTTCCTTTGCCAAAAAGACGCGGTGGAGGGAGGGGAATACGATTACACATTGAATGAGACCGTCTACGTGAAGGTCTGTACACATAGTGGCCAAATGTTTCTCGTGAAAGCTGTAGCATTAATTTGGTTTCCAGTTTGCACCCAGACACCTACTTAGGTTACTTTCGAACAACAAACACAGTGACCATCGTACCCTCATATATGAAAATATAGTTTACGTACGTATTTTATGTTATTTCACATTTGAACTGCTCTGCTACAATTATTATTAGTGGTTCAAAAATGTAATAATAAATCCCCTTTGCATTTTCAAGGTTGTTTGCTTGTTTTGATCGTGTTAATGAAACCATATTAACATTTGCTTTCGAATAAGTTGAGAGAAGACACTGTAAAAGCATGGGATTGCCCAGCAAAAAAGACGCTTGTGATTCATCTATTTTGTGGATATGCAGGAAACCCATATTAATTAACAAAAGATTTGGTAATACATATATGATATTCTGTAAATAATTAAATTCAGCGTATATATTCATCATGGTTTATATTGACAGTTAGAAATTCATGAGTGTTGATCGTGGTTTATTAATTTTCGGCCCACCTAATGAAGGTTAAGACATCTATTTTATCTGAAAATCTGTAGCATAGTTCGGTCGTTAGTCTGTCCAGTATTTTTAGTATATATATATATATATATATAATACATCTTATATTTTGGAATGAAGGTAGTAGATGGTAGGAGCTAGATCAACGTATGCTAATGAGTATCGTACAAGTCAGTGCATTTCAGGTTCTCTTAAAATAGCAAGTCCCGCTTTTCTAGTCCTAGTAACTTCATATATAAACAATAGAATGTATTTTCTTTACAGTTTCAGATTTGGCATGCTAGATTTTGGTTGCAAAGGGTAATAATGCCTAATCGTAGACATACTTTCTACAGGTCAAAAACAGGGATGAGATGGTACTCACTCGTTCGTCCTCGCTGACATGCGAGAGAAGGCAGTACACATTAAGGTATCTACTCGACTATCTCAATTACAAAATCACATCAAGCACATCAATATATGTATAAATATTTGAAACTGAGTTGTTAAACAGGGGATATTCTTCGTACAAGCTCGTTCACTATGCGGTACCTGACAGTGAAACTAGAAAGAGGGTGAACCAGATCTTAGCAGTAAATAGACTACGGACTGGTGTCGAGGGATTCAGCATCTCAGCTGAGGAAAGAAAAAACAAGATAACAGCAAAATTCAGCGGCGCTGGTAGTAGCGCTGCCGCCGGCGACGACAACGACGACTACGAGGAGTACTTCGAGTAGCAGCAGCAACGGCTGACTACAAAGGAAGCTGTTATTTGTTGTTGAACTATCATTAGTGTTGTACTTTGATGCTTCGTTGTGCGTGACTGTGCTGCTCGTTTGTACTGCTGCTTGGGTTGTTGGACTCGTTTACTACGTATTTTTAGGATTTGGTTGTAATAACTCTGCTGCAACTTGTTCCCTTTGCCCTATTAATCATTTGCTTACTGTTATATTATTTTGCCCATATGGCATTTTAGCCAAGCTCACATAGTTTTTTCTTCTTGTTGTTGTTATTATAGAGATTTGACTTGATATTATTTTGATATATCTTGTGCAATTTACACTGCGTGCTACACGGTGCAAGCAAATTTTTTAAGTGTCCTGACAATAATATGATAGTGCAAACATGCTTCAAGGCAAACCCTCTAGGGAACTTGTTATTTCCCGGCTGAATCATTTGCCCTATACACCATGCTTTGCTTCTTTCCATCCAGTGCGCCATGCTAAAGCTCTTTAAGGAATCAACTGTTCAGTGAAATTAACCTTGCTCCTATATTGGGAAAATACAACGACGATACAACGACAATGTGGTCATTAGGAATATGCACAGATATTACATCGATCCATGATCTTTTTGCATATCTACTTGACTACTTGTATATGTTCTTATCCAAACATACAATGACAACAATGACAAATTATTGAATTGATGGGGCACAATTAGTAAATTTCCGGCCACTGCACGATTGAAAAGAAATACAAACAGGACTGAACCAATCTTATTCACACAAAGCTGCAGGCAGGGGCGGAGCTAGAAAAAATCGAATAGGGGGGCCAAATGCGTGCAGTATTGATGAGAGGGGCCAAGTATTAGTCCTGGCAACCCAATAAAGCAGATCAATCTATGATATAGCAATAAATTTATGGTATGTAAACAAAATGTTTCTTATGGTAAAACCTGGTACGTGTCAGACATCTTTGGTAACCCAATAGATATCATTAAATTCACGGTCCATGAGAAAATAAATATCAATCAATCTCTTATATTTGGTAACACTATAAAGCAAATTAATCATGGGCACATACTATGTTACTCCCTCCGGTCCTATTTACTCCGCGTATTAGATTTATGTCAAGTCAAACATTGCAAAGTTTGACCAAATTTATATTAAAAAATATCAACATCTGCGATAGCAAATATATATACTATGAAACTACATTTTGTAAAGAATCTAACAATATTGATTTGGCATTGTGAATGTTGATACTTTTTTCTATAATTTTCGTCAAAGTAGAGATACTTTGACTTCGGACAGAACGTATATGCAAACTAATAAGGACCGGAGGGAGTATCAGTTTAAGAAATAGCTGGAAAATAACCTTATTACCAAAACATAATCTTATTTTTTCTCTATTTGCTATGCATCAAGATTTGTCTCGTATGATCCTCTTATTCTCTATTACTATTTATACTATATATACTACTTAAAAGATATGTAAGATTTCCTCTCCCGTCGACATCCATCTCGCTTGCTTCATCCTCCCTCAGACATCTTTGGTAACCTGGGGAGTAGCAATAAATTCATAATTCGTAAGCAAATAAATATCAATCAACCTCTTATTTTTCGTAACCCAATAAATCAGATCAATCATGGACACATAACCATATTGTCTGTTAAGAAATTGCAAAAAAAAAAATACTTTATAACCAAACCATAGTCCTATTTTGTCTGTTTTTTGTGCATAAAAAAATGACATGGTCTTTTTTTAGGATCATTGACATGGGAGCTCCTAGTCAGCGCCTTTGGCGCCAATTAGGGGTTCCGACGCCCACGACAGGCGCACTCTTGGGCCCGGCCCAAAACACCCGCTGGCTGGTCACGTTCCTTCGGTGTTGCCTGCTTTCGTTGCTGACCGGTCGCGGTTAACCAGTCAACTCTTGACCGACCGGCGACCGGCCAACCGTTGACTTTAGAAAAAAAAGTAAAAAAAAGGCCAAAAATCCATAAACTAAAACATGTACATGTTTTCATAAAGTTCAATTTTTTTTAAAGTTCATTGAATTTGAAAAAGTTTATCAAGATTGAAAAAGTTCATCAAATTCGAAAAAAAATTGATCGAATTCAAATAAGAGTTTATTGATTTTAAAAAAGGTTCATCGAATTTGAAAAAAAGTTCATCGATTTTTTAAAAATTCATCTGAATTTGAGAAAAGTTCATCAAATTTGAAAAAACTTCATGGAATTTGAAAAAAAAGTTCATCTTTTTTTTAAACACGAATTTTTAAAAAAGGAAAAATAAAACCACCCCGAAAATGACCAGCGAATCGGTAAAAAATTGGTTAGCTTCGCAAAACCAGGGGATTCCCGCGATTGAAACAAGAAAATAAAACAAATAAAAAAGGTCAGAAAGCGCTACTCCTTCGATGGTGCGAGCGCTATGTCTCGCATTAAGCGAGACAGTAGCAGCTCTCGATGAAGCTTTTTCTCCCCCTCGCGTCGTTGAGCCGGCCCATTCAAGTGCGTGAATTACATTAAAAGAGCACGAGATAGGTTGCGAGAAGCCGAGATCGATCCCTAGTCTCCAGGGAGATCCCGCGCTACGATAAGCACTCCGCCCCAAGTCCCCTTCGCGGTTAGAACTAGGGGCGCATCCTACTTGAGGCTATTCGAGCCGGTTTTATTTGTTTCTTTTCTTTTTTTCTCTCTATTTTTTTTATTTTTTGTGCATTTTGGTTCTTCGTTTTTAATTTATTTTTTCTTTTGTTTATTTTGTTTCTAGTTTTGCCTTTCTTTGTTCTTTTGGTTATTATTCTACATTTTTTGTGTATATCAACAACATTTTTCTAATACACATCTAACATTTTTCCAATACAAATTATACATTTTTATAATACATGGTCAACATTTTTGTATACACAGTTTTAACATTTTTCACATACAAGATTAACATTTCTTGAATACAGGGTCAACATTTTTTCTAGTTTTCATAGAAAAATATTAACTTTTTTTAATACATTACCAATATTTTTTTATACACATTTAACATTTTCCAAATGCTTGATTAACATTTTTCAAACACTTGTTCAACATTTTTTCAAAGCTCGATTCACATTTTTATATACATGATCAAAAAAATTCGTCATTTTTTAATACATGTTCAACATTTTTTCTATGCACATTTAACATATATCAAATGCTTGATTAACATTTTTCAAATACTTGTTCAACATTTTTTCAAATGCTTGATTAACACTTTTATATACATGATCAAAAAAATTCATCATATGTTTAATACATGATCAACCATTTTTCTATACATTCAACATTGTTCGAATGCTTGTCGAACATTTTTCAAATACTTGTTCAAAATTTTAAAAATACATATTCAAAATTTGCAAATACTTGTTCAACATTTTTCAAATACTCATTCAACATTTTTCAAATACTTGTTCAACATTTTTAAAATTCTTTTTATAGTGTTTGAACATTTGAAAAAAAAAGGAGCTGGTCGCGAGTTCGAAATCCGGCGCTGCATCTTTGTTTGAACCTTTAAAACAGAAAAAAAAAAGAGGCAAATGAGCCGAGCCCAGTCCTTCGGCCTGCAAGGCCCTCTGCACAATTCGAAAAGCCCGCAGCCAGCCAGCCACTCGCGACCTTTAACCCTAATCCGCTGCCTTCCTCCTGTTTCCACCGCCGCCTCCCTGTGTGTCCTTCCACCACCGCCGTCAAACCAGCGCTCCAGAGTGCAGACTCCCGACCACCAAACCAGCGCTCCTTGCCGCTCATACCTGGATCTATCTCAGCCTAGATGACGAGGCAACTGTCGCTGCGCCGCAGCCTCGCCGTTCCCCCTGTGGCTGCGGGATCCGATGGCGACGGATCTCAAGGGATGATGACACGAGGGCGGCGTCGGCGGCTTTGCCTCCTCGCTGAATCTCCTGAGTGCGAGCGATTGGGCGATGATCTTGGCGCGTCAGATGAATCAGCGACGATGAAGACGACAGAAGCGCGTCAGGTCCACTACGGTCCGCAGGAATGGAGGGATTGGGCCAACCTGCTTCCTCTGGACCTCGTCGAGGAGATCTCCGGCCGGCTGCTCTCCCTCGACGTGGCAGAGTATCTCCGCTTCCGCACTGTGTGCAGGCCGTGGCGCGGACTCACCGCCGACCCGCGCACAGCAGGCCTCCTGGACAGCCGCTTCCGCCCCCGCAACTGGATGGTGCTCTCAATGAACCACGACGCCGAGCCCCACCGCCGCCTCCTCAACCTGGCCACTGCGGCATCTCTCGGCGTCCACCTCCCGGCGCTCTCCACCCACTGCCACATCTGCGCCGCCGACGGCCTCCTCGTTCTCTTCCACAAGCCCACCAAGGCCATTCACCTCCTCGACCCACTCACCAACGCCGTCACCGAGTTCCCGGCCGTCTCCAACATCGCTGTCGCCGTTCCCCCCTATGGTGAACGTTACCTCCCGAAGTTGTTGCAGAATCCCCTCCGCGTTGTTCCGAAGGTGATCAATGGCGCAGCTTTTGACGACTCCACCTCCCCGCCCACACTCATCCTCTGCCTGAGAGACGGTTTAGCCACCATCATCTTCGCCAAACCTGGCGATGCGCACTGGACGTTGGTCAGCCCAGGCCAGATCTCCTGCCCCATGTACAACAGTCATCGCAAGGTACTATTCTACACATTGCTGTCCCTCGGAGGACGTTGCTACATCAGCTCGCCAGAGGGTTCCGTCTACCTTTTTGAGCTGCAGCCGCTACCTCGGCTGGTGGAGGTGGTTGACCAGCGCTGCTTTGCCGAGAAAGACTACATTTGGTTCAATCACATTATCTCGCTCCTGGTCCGTGGCACCGGTGGGAGGATGCTGATGCTGCGGTACTGGAGAGGCATGGAGCGCTTCGGCGGCGTTGAGGCGTACAATCGAAAGGAGCTATTCACAGTGGACGGCATCACCAGCCGCATTGAGGTGTTGGAGGTGGACATCGCCGGCAGGAGGCTGGTCCCCGTCAGGAGCATTGGTCAGAATGCGGTGTTTGTCGGCCTGACGCACTGCTTGCACATCTCCACGGAGACATTCCCCTCCATTTCTGCCGACTCAATATACCTGGGCTGCCGTCATCAGCAAAATTATGGGTTCAGCATCTATCATATCAACAAGAAGAAGAACCACAGGAGGATTGCAGCCAAGCACAAGTTCGTCTACAATATGACACGGGGTTTTACTCCGGATGCCAGACCCTACAACCTTGACGAGTATCTTGTACACTATGTCGACCATAGGCACAACTTCAGTAAGTCATGTATGAATCATATCAACTCTTGCTTTATCTAGAGTACTCTTTCTAGTGCATATATATCCGTGTGGCTGCCTGTTTAATTTGGCATGTGATCGATCAACCTTGTCAGCAGCTAAAGGAAAACTTCTGCTCTCTAATTGGTGTAACTTTTGCAACCTAAATGAGCTGGGGCTTTGTGTTGAGATTTCAATTGAGAATGAACTTTTGATGTCCTTAAATATACTGCAAAGGGTATGTAGACAAAAGAACACGTGAGGGCAGTTTGTTAGACTAATGACTTTTGTTTCTTTTGTCGTAAACTTGCGAGTACGTATTGTATTTATAGTTTTTTTCCCTCTATTTTGTGTCGTTGTGCTCTCAAGATTTATCGGCACGGCAATATATCATTGTAATCAGGCTAGATGCACCATTGCAATGGACAAGTTCTTTCTTTCGCAAAAATAAAAATACAAATGGACAAGTTCTCTTGACCTTCTTGTTTCCTAATGTATATATGTGTCAAATCATTTATTAATCTTCCTTGAAACTGGCATTAGATATGCTTCACCTGCTCATTGTACGTACGGGTACGTTTGGTAGTATTTGGATATGATAACTTCAAGAGCAGTTGATACAGTAATGCTAGCTGATAGAACACAATGCTGCTCTTCCAAAAATGATGTACTACTGTAATTGCTAATATTCTGACTGATCTCACTCTGGTCGCATCGCCTAAAAACACCTGGGGAGTCATGCCAGTCTGGCATGATTTCTTTTCCTCAAGGTAAACGATTGATCTGTATGCCCATTTTTCAATCAAAATTCCGGTGAGAAAAATCTCCCTGATGATGTTAAAAAATGCAGGAAAGATGTGTGATTGAGCATACGGATATGCTGAAGTCTACTGATTTACAGCCTTGTATGCTGTTTGGACAAGGTGTGAGGTATTCTGGGTACCAAAAAACTCGACAACATTTATGGGAGTACAGTACCAATTTGTAGTTGTTGAGAGTTAATATAATCGCTAGCGCTGAAACTGAAATTTGCCACGAATGATCACTTTACTGCTAGAACTTGTGGCGTGCAGATAAATGGTTCAAGAATTTTGGCTTAGCGGTGCTAATCCTGGTTGCGTACGTCCGTGGCGCTGACTAGGCCTGTCATTGTGGCGTGGTGTTTGGTGGAGACAGGAGCGTGTGGCCTTTTTTTTTGTTGCGGAAACCCCCCTTAATTTTTGGTTTTTCCTCACGAATACGCCACTGGAAGGCCCACATTAGTACAAATTATATTGGAAGGAAAAATAGTATCCATGGGGTTTCGAACCACGGAGCGCAGGTAAGAGCCTCTACAACCGGATTTCAAATCCGACCCCTCAAACGTCCGCTGACCCTCCCGGGCGCGTCTCTGGACAATGATCGGTTGCGCCTCAAATATTTAATTCTACAATTGTATACCTCAAATTAGAAAAGTCAAATTCATATTATTACATGCAACGTAAACCGATCTTTAAGCGGAGCTCGTCCGGCTTCACCTTGCCCATGTTCGGCGGCCGGCTGCGCTTCCCAGAGTGTTGGTTCGCAGGCAAGGTAGAGTAGGGCATGGGACGAGCCGGCTCACGGGACTCAAGGCGTCGCCGTCTCCCATGCCCTATTCTTCCTTATCGGAGCCTGGAACCCGGGCAGTGCGGTGGATGTCAAATCGATGATGGATCCATCCTGGGATGAGCCGGCGACATTCACCACGACGCGGCTGCGGCGTCCGTAGTGGTGCACCATATGGGGCGCCGGAGAATGCGACTCCGTTTCGCCAACTTCCACCGCCGCGAGGGCTGCCGCCGCCTCCCGCGCTCGTTGCCTCGCATGGCGGACACGCTGTGCCATGTTTGCGTCGGACGACGCCCATGGTGCATCCATGGCCTCGACGCGCCAACGGAGGGGTGGCGCATCCGCCACCGCGTTCAGACGCCAGACGGACCACACTGCCTCTGGTGAGACAGCGATGGCACTCCTAGCGCCGGATCCATGCGCCATTTGGACGGACGCAATGGATTCCCTACGGAAGGAGTCCGAGCGCTGCCTCGCACGGGACTCCTCCCGGGAGCGACGAAGCGCAAGCCGGACGGCCATCTCCTCCTCGGGGACGTGGGATGAGCTCGGGGTCGACGAATCTGGAGGTGTAGGACTCGGATCGGCTGCTCGCCATGCCGGAGAAGGTCGGAGATCGCCGGACAGGAGCTTGGATGGCGGAGTGGAGTGGAGTGAAGTGGCTAGGGTCTGGTCCGGCGAGCGGATGGGGAGGAATATATGTGGGGTCGGGTGGGCCAGCGCGGGCCAGGGATGACGTGGCTGACGTGCCCGGGCGCCCCCATATCCGCCCCAGATTTGCACTGGATATGACGGGTGTCGTTCAGCCCAGGCGTTTGAGGCGTCCATGTAACATCCCCATGTATTAAGCACAGTGATCATCTGTAAATCATGCCAAGTCATCATTAATTACAATGCTTGATCACATTAGAATCATATCTCATTTCAAATTCCAATTCAAATTGAGAATTCAAATTTAAAGTGAATTTAAAAGTTGTTCAAATCTGGGAACTAAATAGTTCATAATATTGCAAATATTCCCAAAGTAATTATAAAAATAAAATCAACATTAATTGAATTATTTAAATGACTCTAACATCCAAAAAACAGTGCCAAAACAGCAATGTTTAATCCATTTCAATTAATCCAAAATTCAAATGAAATCATTTAGCCTTCAAACCTTTTTATGACAGTGCTAGTTATTGCAAAGTATTTATGTGGCATAACTCCCTATTTTACAAAAGTCAAATTGGGGGCAAACATTTTGCAAAACAGAAAAGCTAAAAACAAAACAGAAAAGAAAAAGGAAAAGAACAACGGGCTACTGTGCACTTGGGCTTCCAGTGCACAGTGCAATTCGGCCCGGCCCGGCGAGGCCTTCTCCTTCCTCCCGCTGCCCAGAAGCCATGGCGCTGGCCGACGCGCGCGCGCAGCCGTCCACGCGCGGATGCGGCCGCTGTCGATCATCCGGCGGTGCCCGCGAGGATAAGGACCCCCGCACCTCTCCCTGGCAAACCCTAGCCCCGCAGATCCCTCTCTCTCTCTCTCTCGCGTTCTTCCTCCCCGCGGCGAACCAAACCCCTCTCGCCATGGCCGATCTCACCCGCGCGGCCACTCTCACCCTCGCCGGCTAGGACCGTGTCTACCCGCTCCGTCGTCGACCGCCTCATCGTCTTCGCCCTCTGGATCAAGCCGGGCGCCTCTCCTTCGACTGGAACGAGCCCCTCTTCAACCTCGGATCGCCGCCGTCCGCCGTCGATTCCGGCCACGTCGAGCCCTCCCCGAGCTCGCTCTGCACCTCTATGGGGCCGCTGTGAGCCCCCCTCCGTTTCCCCTCTCTCCCCGCGGTCGCTCTCGTCTCCTAGCTAGCTTCCCGCCATTGCCGTGCTCGTCGCCGCCGTTGTTGTCGTAGTCGCGGCCATCGCCGATGCAGCTCACGCCCGAGCTTCGCGCCGTGCTTCTGGAGCTCCCCGGAAGCCAACGCGCCACCCCACGAGCCCTGCCTTGCCTTGTAGCGCCGAAACCGGCCACGACCGAACTCCGGTGCCGCCTCCACTCGTCGCCGGCGACATTTCCGGCCACCGCAGCCTCCGCCACCACCACAGATCGCCTCGTCGTCGTCTGCTCGTTCGAATGAGCCCGGCCGCGCTCGAAATAACCCACCGTAGCTGAAACCCGAGCCCTCCCGTGCGAGCCGCCGTCGTTTCGGTCGCCGGCGGTGAGTCGCCGGTCGGCGCCGATGTGGCCGCCTACGTGGCCTGCCCTGTGCCACTGACCGCTGGGCCCCACGGGCCCAGTTGACCGAGTTGACTTGGTCAATTCGGCTGACTGGGCAGCCCAGCCGCTGACAGGTGGACCCCGCATAATTAAAATGATTTTATAAATAATAAAAATACTAATTATCCTGCTAATTAATCCGTTAAGTTAATCAACCACTGACAGTGGGGCCCCACCGCCTAATTAATCTTTAATTAGTTTAAATAAACCCTAATTAGCTACTGTGTCACTGACCAGTGGGACCCACTGGTCAGGTTTGACTTGGACCAGCCAGATTTGACCGATGATGTCACTGTGATGTCATGCTGACATCACCTGCTACAGTTTTGGATAATTCGGATTTAATAATTAAAATAATTCCAGAAATTCAATAAAACTTTGAAAAATCATGTAAAATAAACCGTAACTCGGATGAAAATAATTTGTATATGAAAAATGATCAGAAAAATATGAAGAATCCGAATATGCCACCCACATACCTGCCACACCCCTCTAACCTACTGAACATGGAACCGTCCCCTCCGGTTCAGTGTACCGATAATCACCTGGAACTGGTAAAATACCTCCAGAGGTTTCCCGCTCCGACTAACTTGCGTAGTACTGCATTAGGGCACTCCTCGAATAGCGTGCTGCCATGCCATGGATCTGTGATTGCATTGTTTGTTTGTATTTATTGTTTCCTACCCCCTCTTCTCTCCGGTAGACCCCGAGACCGACGCTGCTGCCGAGTACGACTACGCCCTTGACGACCAGCCCCTTTCAGCAGAGCTTCCAGGCAAGCAAAACCTCCTTGATCATTCCTATATCGCTTATTCCTTCTCCCTCATACTTGTATTAGATTTTGCTACTGTAATTGCTTGCACCTATTCTGATGCATAGCCTGTTTTTATAACCTGCTGTTGTTACTTTACCTGCCATCCTAAACTGCTTAGAATAGGTTGGTTAGTGATCCATCAGTGACCCCTCACCCTTGTCCCTGTTGCCCCGCTTTAGTACCAGTGCCTCGATGATTGTGATCGATGTGCAGATACCGTCACATCACCGCACATCCCCCCTTAGTTGTACGACTCTGCAGGGCTACTATCGAGTGTCGAGGGTGATACCTCGTATTGCACTCCTGATGATATCTCTGTAGTATAGCACATCGATGGTGACTGCAGAGGGTGATTCCTCGCTCTCCCCTTCCCGATGATGACTCTGTCGTGCAACCCCTCAAGTGGGGACCATCGAGGGTGATTCCTCCTGGTTCTCCTTGACGGGTTACATCGAGTATGAATCCATCGAGGGTGATTCCTCGGATTCCCCTTGATGTTTTGGACACACGGATACCTTGACTTTTACCTCAGACCTTTGTTACAGGCGGGTCGACCCCAAGGGGTACCCGCGGGAAATGTGGAGTCGGGTTGACCTGGAGGGTACCCGCGAGATAATTACGAGGCGCGGCCGGGCAGGCAGAGACCGCCCTAGAGAGGGATGGGCCTGACCCTTGTTGCACTTCCTCGAGACGGGACGACAGGAGTACTGATCGTCACCGCGAGCCCCCAACACACTAACGGATTTGGGTATTTGATCTGAGTTGGCCGCTGGCCATATACGCACTACCACCACGAGGGATAATGGTTATGGGACCCTCTACGCCGTATGTATCAGCCGAAAGCTCTGTCAGACGTCCAGTTCAGCATTGTGGCACGGTCGGATCGTGACGTTGGCGCTGGTATCCACCCTGCTCGCAACGACCTGGAGTGCTAAGGGCGATGGCCCAAGACCCCTGAGCGCTTAGGATGTAGACCGGAGGGGACCTCTCTGCTGAGCTCTAGGTAGGGCTGCGGTGTGTTGATCAGCTGAGGCCGGGTATGACCCAGGAAAGTGTGTCCGGCCAGAGCTAATCGAGCGTGTTGGGTAACAGTAGTGCACCCCTGCAGGGAAGTTATCTATTCGAATAGCCGTGTCCACGGTAACAGGACGCTCAGTGTTGTATCCCGATCTACTACAACTTGAACTGAATACATGTTACTTTAACTGTAAGCTCCGAGATCGCTTTCTCGCAGGGAGTCGAGGAAGGATCCCTGGGCTTTGCTATTACATGCTTGATACTTTATATTATGCTAATCTACACTCTTCTAATGCTGCAAGACGCTGAAGATGCTAGTCTTCGATAGGCTAGGCCTTTCTCTCTATTCTGGCATTTCTGCAGTATAGTCCACAGATATAGCCCCTTCCTTTGATACTGAAAGTGCTAGTTATCGACTAGAGGGGGGTGAATATGCAATTTTTATGAAAGGCTTCGAAAACAGACAATGTCTTCGAAGAAAGCGGAAGCAGGATGAGAACTAGCAAAGCCTATCAATACGATGAACATATATGACAAGCATAGACATCATACATACAAGCATGCATTGAACATAAACACAAGAAGCATGAAGATAAATGAGTAAACAGATGAATGGCTTCAGGGAATATCTTCAAACACAAGCAAGCATGCAAAGGCTTCACAGTTCAAAACAGTAAGTAAGGAAGTGTAAGGATAGAACCAGGAGCTCGGGGAAGACAATGATTTGTTTGACTAGTTCCAACTGCTGTGACAGTTGTACGTCTGGTTAGGGAGGCTGAGATTGAACTCAGAAGACCACGTCTTCACCTTATTCCCCTTGAGCTAAGGTTACTTAGACCTCGCCCAATCACTCTAGTAAGTCTTCAAGGTAGACTTCCAAACCTTCACAGACTTCGTTCACCGGCAATCCACAATAACTCTTGGATGCTCAGAACGCGACGCCTAACCGACTGGAAGATCACAGTCTTCAAGTGTAATAAGTCTTCAGTTCACTTAGAATAGAATGTCTTCAGTGATGCTCAATCACTTTGGGCTCTGGGTGTTTTGGGTTTTGACCTCGCAAGGTTTCTCTCTCAAAGGCTTCGAGGTGGGTTGCTCTCAAACGACAAAAGCCGTGCACTAACTCGGAGCAGCCACCAATTTATGGTGGAGGGGGGTGGCTATTTATAGCCAGGGGCAACCCGATGTGATATGTCCGAAATGACCCTTGGTCATTTAGGAACTGACACGTGTCCAACGGTCGGATTTTGAACCCACGCGGCAACTTTACTTGGGCTACAAGCAAAGCTAACTCAACCAACTCTGGAAGAGATTTTCTCTCATTTGTCTTCGCTTGAAGACATGGGATTTTAGGTTGAGCATCATGTCAGTTTCTGACTTCGTTTACCTCGACCCCACTTGACAGTTCGGTGGTTCCTATGACTCAAGAAATTAGAAAATGAAACTACGAAATGACTATGTCTTCAAGCTTCATTGTCTTCGACGAATGTCTTCATGAACCAATATCTTCAGCACGAATGTCTTCGTGAATCACCATTGTCTTCAATGTCTTCATACATTTTTAGGGGTCATCTTCGATCGGTAAACCGATTCAATAGGGACTTCTACCTGTGTTCTCCTGTGAATCTCACAAACACATTAGTCCCACAACCAAGTTTGTCTTCAATACTCCAAAACCAACAAGGGGTGGCACTAGATGCACTTACAATCTCCCCCTTTTTGGTGATTGATGACAAACTGGTTGAAGTTTTCAACGGGGATAAAAATAGGTGAAGTTAAGGTACAGATGGTTTGGCTTCATGAAGTGAGAGGGGCTCCCACTGAAGATGTGCATATAAGTAATTTGCGTTTGAATGCAAATGCACATGGCAGGTTTGACTTTGTGGAGATCTCCCTCTATTCATGAAATCACAACATGTGCATACAAAATAAATTGAAGATAATGACATACACAATGAAATATGGGCGTCTGCGGAATGACTTCATGCGCATAATATCAAGGTTAAGTAGCGCATAAACAGTAGCAAAAACAACGAGTGTAGCAGACGTCCATCAGGACTTAAGTTTTACAACCCAAAACCAAATGTTCAAGAACGAGAGTTGTAAACTTGGCAAAAATATATCAAGCCCAGCCCAATTTGCCCGCTTGAAGACTAACAACCCATATGCTTCTCCCCCTTTTGTCAACAAGTGACCAAAAAGGTGTGAAGACACAGGGTGTCTACGCGTCCCTTGGAGGCGATGAAGATGTTGGGGCAGCCGGGTCAATGGTGGAGTTGGGCGGAACAGAGGGGCCTGATGCAGCGTCTTGATGCAGTGAAGCCATTGGCGGAGAAGTAGCATCATCTTCCTCATCAACCACCCGTGTGACGACAGTGGGCGCTGAAGAAGAATAGTCTGAGTCTTCAAGAGATGGAGTAGCACGCCACTTCGCTGTTGCAGGAGGCTTGGAGTCAAATTTGAAGACTTCCTTGAAGCCATCGGCAGCAAGGTCATCTTCAGAGCAGAGTAGTGTGAGACTCTTCTAAGCCCGGCGGCTGGCTTCATGTGCAACAAATGCATTCTTGGTGGAAAGATTGCGCACTCTGTTGAGATCAGTCATGAGGCTCCTCATTGGCCTTTTAAGCCAGTCATGATGCTTGTCATGCTTCTGATGAAGAGAAACAAAAAGCTCTCTCTCGGTTAAGACTCGCGCACGCTTTTGAGGTCTTGGAGGCACAGTGCTTGTGGTGGCTTCAGTATTGGCTTCACATGGCTGGCGAAACTGACCAGTGAGATGACCAGCTGAAGTGGAATTGGGGATATGGATGGCTTCAACATGAGCAGCACCGCTGTGAGAGCCAAGAACTTCGACCACAGGAGTCTTAGCAGCAGCTGGATAGATGTCTTCAACAGGTGCAATCTCAGGCAGAAAAATGTGATGGTTTCGGCTTGATGGTTGATATTGCACAGAAGAGCGAATCTTGATGAGGCGCATTATCCAGGGAGCATAAATCTTGAGGCCAAATAGGTCCATGCCAGATGCAGCTAACTGTCTGATGAAGAAGTCGTTGGTGTTGAAGCTGATGCCATAGATGATGTTGTAAAGCATTGTCGTCATAGCACCTTCAACCTTGCTCGACGAGGAGTGCCCCTTGATAGGCCATAATGTATGCCTTAGAATATGATAGATAGTGCGAGGCAAGTACTGGAGCTCATTAACAAGAAACTCCTTGGGACAATCAGCTTCAACAGGCAGTGGCTTCATCATGGTGAGCATCTGAGTCATGCTTGGCTCTGGCTTCTGAAAGATACTCTCCACAGCTTTGTCATAGGCTTCACAGCCAGGTTCATAGATATCACCAGGAGCAGGCAGGTTCGTGAGCTCGAGAAGATCTTGAGCAGAGGCTTCATGGTGAACATCCCCAGTCATCTAGTGAAGAGTCCAAGTCTTGATATCTTTGTGGAATCCAGAGATATGGAGGGTGGCATAGAATTGCAGCAGTAGCTCATCGTTCCAGTGCTCTTTGTCTGTCACAAATGGAAGCAGACCTACATCACGAAGACAATCAATGGCTTCATCCAGACATGGCAGATCAGTCATAGCGTCAAGGTTGAGGCGCTTGTGAGGATGAATCCTGTCTTGATTGTAGAGGACACTCATGTAATAGCTTCGTTGTTGATAGCTCCAGAACCTGTCAGAAGATATCCTTGGCTTTGTGTATGGGTTCTTGGAGCGGTCAAAGAAAGTATTATCATTCCTGAAGCTAATGACACTGAAGGGGCAGTCGGTGGAAGCAGCTCCTCGAAGCCTTGGCAGCCTCGGCATTGGCTTCTGAACAAGAGGCCGGTTGTCAACATGGAATTCATATTGCGGGCCAGGTCTTTCTGGTGACGCAAGACGAGGCCAGTTGACAGGCACAAGTTCTCCAGCCCTGTTGTATGCCATGACAATATTGGCGTCAGAGAGCACAATGGCTTCAGAGGTGGCAGGAGCTTCAGGAGTGGCATTAAGATCTCCTTTAGTGGCTTGGGCTTCAGACTCAGGGGCCACATTTGTATCAGTAGCAGCAGTGTCAGACACAGGAGGCTGCTCTTGAACGTCTTCGGCTGTTGCAGCCAGTATAACTTCAGACTGTTGGGCTTCCTGCTCAGGTTGGGCTTCACCAGATACAGTCTGTACAGGATCAGCTTGCGTGTCGACAGCCCGAGCTCATTGTGGGCTTGCACTGTCTTCTCAGCATAGTGCTTGAGATGTTCTCTGGCACCTTTGGCATCATCACGAAGCTTTTGAAATTCCTCTTTCAGCTCGGCCATCATCTTCTTATAGCCTTGAATTTCTGCGACGCTGAATTTGGACAAGTGCTTTTTGAATAGACTCTTCTCATATTCAATCTTGTTTTTCTGTTCAAGCACTTTCTGGACAACGGCAAGTTCGTTGTTGATGAAGCCTTGGAACGTGACGCTGATGTCAATCGGAAGCTGCAAGTCGTCAATCGACAGAGACGGGTCGCGAAACCATTCGTCAATGAAGTTGTTGAGAATATCATGGTCGAACAGAGGCAGGTTTTTGAAAATATCAGCCTCTTCCTGCTTGTTCTTGATGAGGAGCTCAAGGGCATCATCATCAAACTCATCATCAGATAAATCAATAATGACATCGTCATCAGTCAACGTGGTTGTTGGTTTGGGGCCTCGCCCAGCAGGTTTCTTTGTCTTCGGGATGTTCCGAGACACATCTTCAGACTGCACACTGGATTCAGTTGGTGCATCTTTCACTGGCTTCACTCTTGAAGCAGATGGAGCAGCAGCAGACTTGGCAGATTGCCCCTCTTTGGCTTTGGAGCCCTTTGGCTTTCTTTGTGTCTTGGGGGAGGCAGGAGCAATGTCTTCAGCAAGGGTTTCTCCGTGCGCATTAGCGGCAGTGGCATGAAGAGCGTTGATATGCTCAACATATGCTTGAAGACTATCCCATGGCCCAGTCAGATTGGGTTCAGCTTGACGGGAGCCATCGGGTCTTGGTTCTACAGGACCGGGGTTAAAGTTCACACCAAACTCCTTCTTGTTGGCATCTGCTGAAGCCTTTGCAAACTGATAATTGGCTTCAAACAGATCATCTTCACGACACCATCTGATGCTAGATGGGTCGGCATCTTCGGGCATCACACCTCTTACCATGCAAGGATAGAAGTTCTGGGCAATGGTGTCAGTCTTTGTCTTCGGAATAAGCTTCCGGTACACAATATCCGCCCATGGTGGCCTGACTGCATTCTTCTCAGCATACTCTTGTGTAACAAAATGATAACGAAACCATTGCTCTGCCCAGTAGCGGCGAATCCATTGCACACGAGATTTGCGTTCACCATAGGTTTCATCAGGATCAGATTTATACTGCTCATACAGATCTGGAGGGAGGTCAAGAGCAGTGTTGGCTCGTCGTTGCCTTCCTCCCTTCTTCGCAGATTTACCACTGGCCATTGGCTTCACAGGATTGATTGGCTTCACACTGCTGATCTGACAGGAACTGGCTTCAGGAGAGTCGAGATGTAACTGCAAGAAGTCTGCAAATGAATTCAGACTATGAGAACCAAGTGACTCGCCCACGGACATGTACCTGTGCCAGCATTAGAGATGCGAGGGAAGGAGGAGAGGTCATATCCATTCTCAGAAATTTTTGAATCCAACTTAGTTTGAAGACAATGACCTCACAGTGCGAAGACATTCACTTATAGAGAGATGTTGGTTTCAGATTTGTACGAATCCGAAGATAGGTACAAGTGAGGAATCGTCACGATGCAGTATAAGTGAAGTAACTTGGCAAGATATGAGATGCGAGAAACAGAAGATGAAGATTTGGAAGTGAAGAAAACAAGTTCTGAAGATATTCGATAAGATTTTGGATCAAATAGACGGTAAAAGGTAAGTTTTATTTACCGCACGAAGAACAGCTCAACGAGGCGAAAGGAGGTTGAGCAGTTCAATCCCCCACGCCCTAACTTGGCAATGGAGAACAGCTACGGCGGCGGCGGTGAGAAGATGCCCGCGGCCGGCGTGAGTACGGCATCGAAGAGGTCGTGGCAGCGAAGCGCTTCTCCTCCGGCGACGATGAGGTTAGCGGCGGCGCTAGGGTTATGCGAGGATGACGGCGAAAGGGGTGAAGAACATTAATGGAACCAGGGGCGAAGTATTTATAAGGGTTGGCCTGGTCTGGGGGATAAGACAGACATGCCCCTGGCGATACATATCTATGTGACGCGTGGCGCACATGTGCAGTTGTTACGACCACGCCTTGACCCCACGACCAGCTGTTTTGGCGGGCGGGCGGTCCGCTTTCTGCGGATGCAGGTAAATTGGATAAAGATGAAAGTCATTTTAAATTTTGTCTCAAAATCTTCGACTGACAAGGACACAGTGAAGACAATTGACATGTGTCAAATAGAATGCATATGAAGATTTAGAGAGACTGGACGAGGTAAGCACAGAAGGGGTAAGGGTCCGATCATATTCACCTAGTTCAGAAACACAGGTTGAAGACATAGCTATAGGTGAATGCTGTTGAGGACAAACTCAATATATATATATATAGTATTGGCAATGAAGTCAAATAGAATGCGAAGATAAAAACCATTCGAGAAGACAAGCCAAATCAGGAAGATAATGCAATAGATGTGACGCCAAATGAAAATCTTCAAGAAAAGTTTGGTGGTGGCGTTTCCCACCGTATAGGAAGTATTAGACCCAGACACGGCGCACCATTATCGTGGCGCTCTGAATTCAAAATCCATTTTAATATCTTCACACTCAGAGTGTATATCTTCATGAATTGAAGACATACGTTACTTCGTGTGTTGTGCACCAAAGTCGTCAATTATGCATAAGTGTTTGGATGAATGCCCTTTTACAGGACATTTGAGGATTCTAGGATATTTAGCTCACACCGCAACTTGCAAAACCTCTTCTCATCCAAAGGCTTCGTGAAGATATCTGCCAGCTGATCTTCAGTGTTGACGTGAATGATGTCAATGTCTTCTTTGAGCACATGGTCACGAAGAAAGTGGTGTCTAATCTCAATATGCTTTGTCTTGGAGTGTTGGACAGGATTGTGAGAAATCTTGATTGCACTCTCATTGTCACAGAATAGCGGAACCTTCTTCTTGTTGATGCCATAATCCTTGAGAGTTTGCTTCATCCAAAGAAGCTGCGCACAACATGATCCAGCAGCGATGTATTCGGCTTTAGCAGTAGAGAGTGATACACAGTTGTGCTTCTTTGAAGACCAACATACAAGTGAACGTCCAAGAAAGTGACAAGTGCCTGATGTGGATTTTCGATCCACCCTGTCTCCAGCATAATCAGAATCAGAATAGCCAACCAAATCAAACTCTGAGCCCTTTGGATACCATAATCCTAGTGTTGGGGTGTGAGCCAAATATCTAAGAATTCGCTTCACGGCGAGGTGATGCGATTCCTTTGGTGCCGCTTGAAATCGGGCACACATGCAAACACTAAGCATTATATCTGGCCTAGATGCACATAAGTACAATAAAGAACCAATTATGGAGCGGTATACCTTTTGATCGAACTCTTTACCATTGTCGTCAGTACTCAGATGACCATTTGTTGGCATTGGCATCTTGTAGCCCTTGCAATCTTGCATTCCAAACTTCTTCAGGCAATCTTTGAGATATTTCTCTTGTGATATGAAGATACCATTGCTTTGTTGGCGAATTTGAAGACCAAGAAAGAATTTCAGCTCTCCCATCATGGACATTTGATATTGCTCTTGCATCATATGACTGAACTCATCACTATATCGTTTGTCAGTGCAGCCGAAGATAATGTCATCCACATAGATTTGGCACACAAACAGTTCACCATCATATGATTTGGTGAAGAGAGTGGGATCAAGTGAACCAGGTTTGAAGCCTTTGCTTTTCAGGAATTCCTTGAGTGTATCATACCAGGCTCGTGGAGCTTGCTTGAGGCCATACAATGCCTTGTTGAGCCTATAGACCTTGTCAGGGTACTTTGGATCTTCAAACCCAGGTGGTTGAGCAACATAGACTTCTTCTTCAATTTTGCCATTTAGAAAGGCACTCTTCACATCCATTTGATATAGAAGAATATCATGATGATTTGCATAAGCAAGAAGTATGCGGATGGCTTCAAGTCTAGCCACAGGAGCAAAGGTTTCATCGAAGTCAATTCATTCCACTTGTGTGTATCCTTGTGCGACTAGACAAGCTTTGTTTCTGACAACTTGACCATGTTCATCTTGCTTGTTGCGGTAGATCCATTTTGTTCCAATGATATTGTGCTTACGAGGGTCCGGACGCTTGACAAGTTCCCACACATTGTTCAGCTCAAATTGCTGAAGCTCTTCTTGCATAGCTTGAATCCATTCAGGTTCCATGAAGGCTTCAATGACTTTGGTGGGTTCATTGATGGAGACGAAAGCGAAGTGCCCATAAAAGTTTGCTAGCTGTGTGGCTCTTGAACGAGTGAGAGGACCAGGTGCGTTGATGTTGTCGATTATCTTCTCGATCTGAACTTCATTGGCCACACGAGGATGTACAGGGCGAAGATTGCGCTGTTGCTGAGCATTGTCTTCAGGCTCAGCATTATCTTCAGTCTGATCATTGTCTTCACGCTGGACAGGAGTAGGTATCACAACCTCTTCATCTCCGAGTTCCTCAGTGGGTATTATTTCTCCAGTACCCATTTGCTTGATGGATTCACTAGGAGGGGGTTCATCTATCACAAGTGGCAGGTGCTCTCTTTGCGAGCCGTTAGTCTCATCGAACCGCACATCTACAGTTTCAACCACCTTGTAGTGAAAGAGGTTGAAGACTCTGTAGGTGTGTGAATCCTTTTCGTAACCAAGCATGAAACCCTCATGTGCTTTCGGTGCAAATTTGGAAGTGTGATGTGGATCTCGTATCCAACACCTGGCACCAAATACTTTGAAATAACTTACATTTGGCTTCTTACCAGTGATCAGTTCATAAGATGTCTTCTTGAAGAACTTGTGAAGATATACTCTGTTGATGATGTGGCATGCAGTATCAATGGCTTCGGGCCACCACTTGCGTGGTGTCTTGTATTCGTCAAGCATGGTGCGAGCCATCTCAATGAGAGTCCTGTTCTTGCGCTCCACGACGCCATTCTGCTGAGGAGTGTATGGAACAGATAACTCGTGAGTGATGCCAAGGACGTCAAGATAGGTGTCGAGCCCAGTGTTCTTGAACTCGGTGCCATTGTCGCTCCTGATGTGCTTGATCTTGACACCATAGTTGGTCATTGCACGGTTGGCAAACCGCCTGAAGACATCCTGCACTTCAGTCTTATACAGGATTATATGCATCCATGTGTATCTAGAATAATCATCAACAATCACGAAGCCATATAGGTGTGCAGATGTAGTAAGAGTGGATTAATGAGTAGGGCCAAATAGGTCCATGTGTAGCAGCTCGAAGGGACGAGTGGTCGTCATGATTGTCTTCGAGGGGTGTTTCACCCTAATCATCTTCCCGGCTTCACATGCTCCACACAGGTGATCCTTCTTGAACTTGACGCCTTCGATCCCAATGATGTGCTTCTTCTTCACAAGGGTGTGCAAGTTCCTCATGCCAGCATGTCCTAGCCGTCGATGCCAAAGC
Organism: Elymus sibiricus; assembly: GCA_039707655.1. NCBI lineage: Eukaryota > Viridiplantae > Streptophyta > Magnoliopsida > Poales > Poaceae > Elymus > Elymus sibiricus. Next base: position 335,116,342 of record CM077674.1, on the reverse strand, counting down.
CAGCATTCTGAAGCTTTTGCTAGAAGACATGTGGCCAGCTGTGGTCCTGTGGAGAAATCTACCATGTACAAGTCACCTCTTCGATAACCTTCGAAGACTTGGGTTTTGTCAGAAGCCATTAGCACAAGACAGCGAAATTTGCCAAAGATGACAATCATATCAAGATCACAAAGCATTGAGACTGACATGAGGTTGAATCCAATGGATTCGACAAGCATCACTTTATCCATGTGCCGATCCTTTGAGATTGCAACCCTACCTAGACCCAATACCTTGCTTTTCCCAGTATCAGCAAAAGTAATCTGCTTTTGAGTAGATGGACGAAGTGTAGAGTCCATGAGTAAGCTTTTGTCACCAGTCATATGGTTGGTGCAGCCACTGTCCAGGATCCATTCAGTAGCTTTTGGAAGTGAACCCTACAGTAGAGTTAGTGGGATAGGCTTCACGATGACAATTTGTGATGATAAAGCATGTGATCACAGATACTTCATGCAAGATTAGTTTCATGAAAGATATGGAAACGTAATCATCAAGAAATTATGTTGAGTCTTTTGTTCCATAGCACTTTGGGCATTTTGACTTGTGCCCCACAAGTTTATTCAGGTCCCCAGCATTGTCTTTAGAACCCAATGCTTTTCGGCTGGAGACCTGACCTTGCAAGAAAGAGATCAGTCCTTCTTAACCACCCACATCTGAAGGGGTGGCTTAGAAGCAATAAGTCTAAGTGCAGCATCTGAGAACTTTGGCTTTGAAGCCCTAGCAAATAGCTTCACAAGGGGGTTAGAGTACTCAAATGAATAGGCAGAGAAATTCTTTGATTTGTGAACATAATGGTATGAGGAACGTCTCTCATATTCATGAGTCTGATCATTGTAACCCTGCAAAACATTGGCGTTAGGGCGATCATACGAAGACCTTTGTCTGTATGAAGACTTCGGTCCATATGAAGCTTTTGCTCTGGGGTTTGTCTTCTTCCCTGGTGGTGTCATGATGACATTCACGGGAAGCTTTTCCAGAAGACTTTTGGGAACCCAGATCTTCTTCATAGGGGAACCATTCCTGCAATTAGTTCCAATAAACCTGGCAAACACTTCACCATTCTGGTTTTTGAACAGTTTATAGTTTGAGTCAAAGGACTCATCAATGGTGATAGGGTTAGCACAGTTATAACCAGATAAGGTGGATGGATCCACTGATGGCCCTTGTGCAGCAACCCAGGTAGTTTTGGGGTACTGCTCAGGCTTCCAGTAAGACCCATCAACATTGATTCTCCTCTCGAAGCCAATACCCTCTTTCCTAGGGTTTCTGTTCAGGATCTGTTTCTTGAGGACATCACAGAGAGTCTGATGCCCTTTGAGACTCTTAAACATGCCTGTCTCAAGCAATGTCTTCAACCTAGCATTCTCATCAGTAATAGCAATGGCTTCCTCAGATGAGGGGTTAGTTGCCACAACAGTAATTGAAGATATTGCAGTTTCAGAAACAGTAGAGCATTCAGCAGAAGCATTGGCATTATCACGCTCAAGGCATTTCAAGCAAGGTGGCACAAATTCATCCTGAGCGGTACTGATCTGTTGAGCGAGTAGTGAATCGTTCTCAGTCCGAGGATCATCATGAGACGCTCTCAGCTTCTCAAGCTCTTGCTTCCTTTGAAGATATTCATAGGAGAGCTTCTCATGATCAGATGAGAGGGTATCATGACGACTTAGGAGCTCTTCATACTTAACTTGAAGATTTTTTATGTCTTCAATTAAGGATTGACTTCGATTCATTTCCTCGTCCAACAGATCATCGCTTTTGTCTAGCAATTTTTGAATCTTTTCCATAGCAGTTTGTTGCTCAGTTGCAATTTTAGCAAGTGTCTTATAGCTAGGTTTGGATTCACATTCAGAGTCATCTTCACTTGAGGTTTCAAAGTAGGCAGCGCGAGATGTTACCTTAGCGCCTCTTGCCATGAGACAGACAACAGACGAAGTGGAGGTATCGTCATGTTCCCGGGATCTGAGGAAATTCGCAAATTCCAGAAGCCAGGGATCATCACGTCTGTATGCCCCTTCATAGACATCGGAGATCCTGTCCCAGATAAGCTTCGCATTGCTCAGATGGGAGATGCGAGTGAACTCATCCTTGGTCAGGCAAGAACAAATGATGTATTTGGCCCGAGCATCGAGTTGAGTGTATCTGCGAATGTCATCAGCATTCGCCATCTTGCAGAGATCAGTCAATCCCAGTTCAGTGACTATCCACAGTTCACTGTCCATGGCCAGGAGACGCTTTTGCATCATGACCTTCCAGTATGGATAGTTTGTGCCATCGAAGACGGGGCACGCAGCGGAAACCTTGATTATCCCTGCAGTCGACATAGCTAAAACTCCGGGTGGTTAAACCAAATCACACAGAACAAAGGAGCACCTTGCTCTGATACCAATTGAAAGTGCTAGTTATCGACTAGAGAGGGGGTGAATAGGCGATTTTTATGAAAGGCTTCGAAAACAGACAATGTCTTCGAAGAAAGCGGAAGTAGGATGAGAACTAGGAAAGCCTATCAATACGATGAACAGATATGACAAGCATAGACATCATACATACAAGCATGCATTGAACATAAACACAAGAAGCATGAAGATAAATGAGTAAACAGATGAATGGCTTCAGGGAATATCTTCAAACACAAGCAAGCATGCAAAGGCTTCACAGTTCAAAACAGTAAGTAAGGAAGTGTAAGGATAGAACCAGGAGCTCGGGGAAGACAATGATTTGTTTGACCAGTTCCAACTGCTGTGACAGTTGTACGTCTGGTTAGGGAGGCTGAGATTGAACTCAGAAGACCACGTCTTCACCTTATTCCCCTTGAGCTAAGGTCACTTAGACCTCACCCAATCACTCTGGTAAGTCTTCAAGGTAGACTTCCAAACCTTCACAGACTTCGTTCACCGGCAATCCACAATGACTCTTGGATGCTCAGAACGCGACGCCTAACCGACTGGAAGATCACAGTCTTCAAGTGTAATAAGCCTTCAGTTCACTTAGAACAGAATGTCTTCAGTGATGCTCAATCACTTTGGGCTCTGGGTGTTTTGGGTTTTGACCTTGCAAGGTTTCTCTCTCAAAGGCTTCGAGGTGGGTTGCTCTCAAACGACAAAAGCCGTGCACTAACTCGGAGCAGCCACCAATTTATGGTGGAGGGGGGTGCTATTTATAGCCAGGGGGCAACCCGATGTGATATGTCCGAAATGACCCTTGGTCATTTAGGAACTGACACGTGTCCAACGGTCGGATTTTGAACCCACGCGGCAACTTTACTTGGGCTACAAGCAAAGCTGACTCAACCAACTCTGGAAGAGATTTTCTCTCATTTGTCTTCGCTTGAAGACATAGGATTTTAGGTTGAGCATCACGTTAGTTTTTGACTTCGTTTACCTCGACCCCACTTGACAGTTCGGTGGTTCCTATGACTCAAGAAATTAGAAAATGAAACTACGAAAAGACTATGTCTTCAAGCTTCATTGTCTTCGACGAATGTCTTCATGAACCAATATCTTCAGCACGAATGTCTTCGTGAATCACCATTGTCTTCAATGTCTTCATACATTTTTAGGGGTCCTCTTCGATGGGGAAACCGATTCAATAGGGACTTCTACCTGTGTTCTCCTGTGAATCTCACAAACACATTAGTCCCACAACCAAGTTTGTCTTTAATACTCCAAAACCAACAAGGGGTGGCACTAGATGCACTTACAGATACCAATGCATAACTAGTATAGTTCTGATGTCAGTCTTGCGAGTACTTTGGATGAGTACTCACGGTTGCTTTGCTACTTCTTTTCCCCATACCCGATTGCTGCGACCAGATGGCAGAGCCCAGGAGTCAGCTGCTATCACCGACGATTGCTACTACACTTCCGGTGGAGCCTACTACTACGTAGAGACCGACGACCAGGAGTAGATTCGGAGGCTCCCAGGCAGGAGGCCTGCGCCTTTTCGATCAGTGTCGCTGTTTGTGCTGGCCTTCTTAAGGCAAACTTGTTTAACTTTGTGTCTGTACTCAGATACTGTTGCTTCCGCTGATGCTTGTATGACTCGAGCTTATGTATTCGAGCCCTCGAGGCCCCTGGCTTGTAATATAAAGCTTGCATGACTTTTATTTGTGTTTAGAGTTGTGTTGTGATATCTTCCCGTGAGTCTCTGATCTCGATCGTGTGCATTTGCGTGTATGATTAGTGGACGGTCGAGCAGGGTCGTCACAAGTTGGTATCAGAGCCGACTGCTTGTAGGAAGCCCCTTTCCAACTCCTTGGCCGAAGTTGAGTCTAGTCTTTGCAAAACTGTTTTACTAACATGGTTGTGTGGCTTACGGGCCCACGTCACCAGTGGGTGGTATTAGGAGAGCGGACTTATGGTGGTTGACCACCATGACGGTGGTTATCCTGGACGTTCATACTTGCATTGTGATCTGGAATCAGTCAATTCGATGGCAGGCTATAAAGCTGCTGCGGGCCTAGACACAGCCTACGGCAAGTGTAGCCGTATCTGTTTGGCACGTCTGGTTTGGTCATGTACTGCCACTGGGCCGGCTCGACCACATCTGCTCCAGTAGTTTGGCCCATAACCAGCGTTTTTCGAAATAGCACATGATTAGTAACTTGTGGTTCCACCACCCTGTCCCATGGTGGCCCACTAGCGGACTCACCACTCACCACTCGTCGCCGCACCTTTCCTCTTCTCGCCTCCTGCCTCTCTTGCTCTGTACCAAACACCGGTGGCGCGACCATCCTCTCCCCGGCGACATGGTCTCCTCTGGAGGCCAGTGCCATGGGTACGTCTCCTTCCCGACCGTAACCACACTCCCACTATCAGATCCTCTGCTGATTAGCCATGGAGTTGGTTGTTCTAACCCTAGCCTCTCCCTTTGCATCAGGTTCCTAATTGGTTCAGAGGAGGCCACCGGCGGCAATCTCCCAATAGAGTCCCAGGCTTCTATGAGCGGCGCCAATGGCCAGATTCGCCCAGGAGATGCCGGAGACGAAGGCCAGGGGGCGGATTCATTTGCCAACGCTGGCTTCGATGTGTGCTCGGAGGCTACGAGCGGCTGGACCAGGAGGTAAATATTGCTCCCACGTTCCTGAGGATAGGATAGATGTGTTTGCTGTTTTGCAGCCTAATTATGTAGTTCACTAATTGATTTCATAGATAATGGGGGTGTTCACCAATGGAACATTTGAGTAAAGTTAGTTTCCGGCAGTGGGATTTGTCCCAGACATACAAGTCATGTGTGTGGTTGCCGCTGTAATTTTTTAGATCGAAGGAATGGTTGTTGTACCTAGCTGTGTGATTTCTTTTCAAATTAACAAGTGTGCCAAAAGTTAGGATTATAAAGTGGTTATCTCGCACTAAATCTATTGCTTTAGTTATTTGATTCTGGCATATGTTGTAACTATTCTCTAGTTTAAGTGATGCAAGAATGAGTAATCTATGAGAATTCAGTTCATAAATGGTTGGATATATATATTTCTGTTTTAGTGTGCTTTGTTAGTAATTGGTCCATCATATTAGATATAATTTTTTGGTAATCTGTGCTGTATAGCCACGAGGGTACACAAAATGTGTTTTAAGTTATGTTGTTGCCCTGGAATTGTAGTCAGCAATTTTTTTAAAAAAAACTCCTTATTTGTCTGTAAATTGTTCAGGGTCCGGATAGGCAAAGGACCTGCAGTTAGGGATCTGAATCCCAACAGGAAAACTGCACTAGAACTGTCTGTAAGGGCGTATGCAGAGAAGCGCAATGGAATGGTTGTGAATCCTACAGTTGGGGCATCGTTCGACTCGATTGATGAGGCGTACGAGTTCTACAATCTATATTCATGGGAGTGCGGTTTCGGTATCCGCCTTTCGTCGAGCAGGATGAACGTTGATAGGAAGAGATGCATGCAAGAGATTGTATGCGGATGTGCGGTACGTGCTGAAAAAGGCTGGATATGTTGTGTTGTTTTTTGAATTTATTATATTCTTTCAATAATTTGAAAATGTCAACGCCACGTTGTGGATGCATTCTCACCCGCACAATTTTTCCATGTTAACAATCAGGGCAAGCCACTGAAGGAGAACACCAGATCAACGAGATGTGGATGCACAGCTATGATTAGGCTGCTTAGATCTAGTGATAATGGCTGGTACATATCAGAACATAAAGCCGATCATAATCACCCATTGTCTCTGACGTGTGGAGAGAAAATGCATTGGAAATCACATAGGCATATTGACCGGTACGCGAAGGACCTGGTGAAGCAACTACGGGACAACAATGTAGGGCTTGGCAAGGTGTTCAGCATAGTTGGTAGTTTCTTTGGATCAGTGGAGAATGTTCCGTTCACAAAACGCTCTTTGAAAACTCTGTGTCGGAAGCTTAACAAGGAGCAATCTGATTTTGATGCGATGAAGACGATGGACATTTTGTCAGAGATGAAAGCAAACGACCCTGATTTCAATTATACAGTTCAGGTAGATGCTGAGAGTCGGATTAAAACTTTGATGTGGGTGACTAGCAGGGGTTGTGATCAGTACAGGTGTTTTGGGGATGTGATCACCTTTGACACGACATACCGGACAAACTTGTATGACATGCCATTTGGCCTGTTTGTCGGAGTAAATAACCACTATCAGAGTATAATCTTCGGTGGTGTGATGCTTAGAGATGAAAAGGAGGACACCTTCAAATGGGTTTTCAGAGAATTCATTCGCATGGTGGGGGGAAGCACCCAAAAACGGTTCTCACAGGTTTGTGTGCAGCTCAGTTGCTTTTCCATCAGCACATGTACTGTCTATCTATTTTTGATTTTTATTTGCATACACTGTAGTTGCTGATAAGTGTTTTCTTGCTGATTAATTTTTCAGACCAGGCAAGATCAATGGAAATTGCTATTGAAGCTGAGTTACCAAACACAGTGCACCGGTGGTGTAAATGGCATGTTTTGCGGAAGGCTAAAGAGTGGATGGGGACACTTTGGAGCAAGAAAAGCGATTTCAAATTAGAGTTCCATAAGCTTGTGCACCACATGATAACGAAGGAGGAGTTCGAGGCCGGTTGGGATGACATGCTCGAGAAGTATTCTCTCCGCAAACATCCTTTCCCAACGCAGATATACGAGGTTCGTCATAAGTGGGCGAAGCCATACTTTAGAGGTGTGTTCTGTGCAAAAATGACCAGCACTCAGCGTAGCGAGAGCGCAAACCACCTCCTAAAGGGTTACGTGCCTCCTGGGTGCTCAATGCATTTGTTCTTGAGGCAGTTTGAGAAGCTCCAGTTTGACAAGGAGTCCGAGGAGAGCTTCCAGGAGAAAAGAACATCCCTGGTTAGTACAAATGCGCATTTATTGTCGCTTAGAACTGTTTATATTACTTATGGGGATGTTTACTGATATCTGTGCTTCCGATTTTCAGAGTGGTGTTACTTTAAAAGTAAGTCTGCCTATCGAGAGGCATGCAAGCAAGGTTTACACACGGGCAATGTTTGAACAGTTTGGTGAAGCATTGTATAAGTCATTTTCTTACGTGCTCGATGAATTGGAGCCTAGAAGACTGTACAAGTTAACACATGTCGATGCATCTGCAAGAGGGAAGTGGAGCAAAGTTGAATTCAAGGTGGAAGTCAGTGAAGATGAAAGCTTCTTCAACTGCGAGTGTGGCACATTTGAGCACTCTAGCATGGTTTGTTGCCATGCATTACAGGTGGGTGCTTGTCATTGGTTGTTACCTGATCTTGTGTGTCCAGCCGATGTTTGACACATTCATCCTTTTTGCTAATTATCACGCATATTTTATGTAGGTTATGATACACTTCCGTTTGCCACAAATTCCTCAGAAACACATACTGAAGCGCTGGACCAGGGATGCCCGTGATGTGCTTCCGGAGCATCTGTCTAGGTACCAGAAAGACAAAGGGCCTCCTTCGAGCGACACTTTCAGGCATCATGCGATGTACATAAAGGCTCTGGAGTGTGTGCAGCTGGGAGATCGCAATGTGAAGTGCTACGAGGTTTTCATGAGCCTTATGAAGGATGTTTACGCTACATTACTTCCGTTAGGCTTAGAAGCGGATGGCATGGGACTTGCCGAGCGTGAGCAGCAGGCCAACAGTGTCGCACCCTACCTTCATGATGAGAACCGTAAGATCGTTGCATCTAGGCAAACCACAGATGGTGCATCAAGCTGTTCTGGTGTTGCCGTGCCTAACAAGAAGCGGACTGCTGGTCGACCTACCACCATCAGGGACAAACCTCCTTATGAGCAGCATCTCAAGAGGTCTCGCTTCTGCTCCATTTGCAGAGTGCAAGGGCACAAGAGCATGACGTGTCTTGATAGAGGTGATTTGCTGAAGGAGCCACGAAAATTGCCAAAATGTTCAAAATGTGGTGTTATGGGACACCGCCGCAATGTGTGTGGTAAGGACACAGGGCCTTTCGAACCTAACTTTATCTAGATACATGAACTTGATTATCTCAGTTCATTTCAAAAAGGACTGATCATCTGGGAGAACCTTATTTGTTGTCCTATGTTTAATCATTTGTTTGTCTGTATACTCCTGGTGTGCTGCCAAAACCAAACTCCTTAGGAGTCATCCTGTTATGCTGTCCGAATTGGCCTATCATTTTGCGAGGAGTTTGGTTTGATTGTCTACGTTTTCAACATGTAGATGTGCTGATTCTTTTTAAAATTAATATGCATCCTGCGTCTGGTTTGATTGTCTAGGTTGTGGACAACATGTAGATTTATGTTGATTCTTTTTAGAATCAATATGCATCCAGCGTCTGGTTTGATTGCCAGATATTCCAGTGGTGACTGTTCGGTACACGTACTGAAAAATTAGGCCCATCAAATCTTCGATTAAAAATGAATTAGTAACTAGTTATGAAAGATAACCAGCTATGGTTATACGATCTGCTAGTTTTTATTAACCCATTTTTTGTGTGTGCGCTTATTGTCGAGTGTTATTAAACACGGGAGCCCTTAAATGAAAATCTCTACTTTAGAACTGTCTCTCTTAATGCCAACCTTAGTGACTAAACAAATGTCTCTATTAATGGTAATCTTGTTCCTTAAACAAACTATCTCTACTAACACTCTAGCCTCGCTGTCTACTGCATGTGGATAACAATTAGTCCACGTACCACAGTAGTTCTGGCAGCACTTGGTACGCTTTCCGTGGTCGGGCACATGAAGGATATGGACCCTGCGAAGGACTCGCACACCTGTCGGGCTGCCCGGCACATGAATTGGGTAGAGGGCCTGACGAGATTCCATAGCTGACACTAGGTTGCCTTTTCGCCGAAATACGCGGGGTTACAGTGCCAGCTCGGACCGGAATACGCATCAGATGTGGATCACGAGGACGCTGGACGGCCAGGATACCACCCGCCATGGTGGTCAACCACCATTCGCATTTTTCGGTGGTATTAGGATATTTTATTCCTCTTCCATACTCTGGGACTCTGATTTCTCTTCATTTCGGGTTAAATGATTTTGCTAACTCTAACACTAGGTTCTCGTAATCACGTTCACCCGGAGAGCTGGATTGTCTGCAACTAATTCTTTCCTTTGGTCTGATTAATCTGACAATCACCTTTTCTTTTCCGTTGATCTGTTTAACCTTTTCCTTCCAAGTTATCATTTGCTTCTCACACTGTCATTTGACATCTGGCACTCCTTGTTTCAGATGCGTCCCGCAAGACAGCTCATACGCCACACGATGGCTCTTGATGCGACTGGGTTTCCGGCCATTTTGGTCGATCTATTGACCAGGCTGGGATATCGCTGGTACCCCGAGTACATAGTTTACGAGGATTACCGCGAGTTCAACCAGGAGCAGTACCATGCTGTGGTTCGTATCTTTGATCGGCAGGACATCTCCATCATTGAGTTGCACACCTTCCATGGTGTTGGAGTGACTGTCGACATGGCCGTCCATGATGCGGCCTATACTGCTATTGCTCGTCTCCGTGGAGAGCACAACAGTCGCTTGGAGGAGTGCTTTCAGATACATTCCGTATGCCTTACGTGCTGCGTCGTTATGACCCGCAGGTTTTGGTACAGCACACTCAGGCTCTGGACCGCACTGCTCGAGCTCTTGCTGTCGAGTTGTATGCCACTCGTGCTCATCTTTACGACGCTCTGACACAGTTGCTGCCAGCAGTCAGTGCGAGGATGTATCCAGAGTATATCCTTTACCCGCGCAGGACGGAGATACCACCAGGTCTTGAGTGGCCTGTTGTTGGAGGTTGTACTCCTCCACGTGGTCCTCTTCTGCCAGTCCGGGACCAGGTTCTGCACCAGAGTGTACATGGAGCGCAGGATCCTTATATCGAGGGTACCCTGCGTCGTCACCTGCAAGTGCCTGGCTTCAGTGGTTTTCTCCGACGTTGATGTAGCTTATCGCTATGTCGCGTTGTTGTATCCCTCCACCGCGTGCCTGCGTGCAGCCTACTTGTCTAGCTTTCCTTTCCGCTATTGAAACGTTGGCTTGTAACCGACTTTATGTATGGATTTGTATGTCATGTATGACTATGTTGATGTATCTGCTGCACTTCCTTTTGTTGAGCATGCTACTTCACGAATGATTCCATACATGATACAACTACAATGCTCGTTGCTAAACTACCCCCTGTTAAATTTTTAGCAGGATGGTTAGACCTGGTGGTCGTGGTCGTGGCCGTGCTGCCAATGATCCACCCCGCCAGACTAGATGGCAGCTATGATGCAGCAATTCGAGCTGAACCGCCAGTTTATGGTTGGAATCATGGCTCAGTTCCCAAACCAGAACCAGAATGCTCAGAATCAGCAACCTGCTCCAATAACTCTGCAGGAGTTTGTGCGTCTCAGCCCAACTGTTTTTCGCAACTCTGAACAGCCACTGGATGCTGATGACTGGCTTCGCGACATCTCCTTCGAGATGGAATCTGCCAATGTCGCCCCTGCCAACCTCGTCACCTTTGCATCCTACTTCTTGAAGGGCCCCGCTGCTCAATGGTGGGACACCCACAGGCGTTCACTACCTGTTGGGACAGTCGTTACCTGGATCGAGTTTCAGACTGCTTTCCGTGCCCGTTACATTCCTCAGGGAATCATGGACCGGAAGAAAACCGAGTTTCGCAACCTCACTCGGGGCAATAGGACTGTCGAAGCTTATCAGCGGGAATTCCTTAACCTATCCCGCTATGCCGAAGAAGACATTGCCACTGATGCACGTAGACAGGAAAAGTTCCGTGACGGACTTCACCCAGACCTCAAGCTTGCACTTGCTGTTCATGAATTCACCGACTTCGCCACCCTGGTAAACAAGGCTATCCAGGTTGAGACCGCTCAGAAGGAACACAAGAATGCTATCAAGCGCCACCATGACGTTGGCTCTTCTTCGGGCTCGTCATCGCAGAAGTGCCGTATCTGGATTCCTCACAGCATGTACCATCCAGCTGCACCTCCTCCACCGCCGGGGCAGCCAAGACCTCAGGTTCCACTGCTTCGAGCTCCTGCTCTCCGTCCCGAAGACGGGCTCTGCTTCAAGTGTGGCCGTCCAGGTCTCCGTTCCAGAGAATGCCCTCAGAACCAGAATCAGCTTGCACTTCCCTCTGCTGGCCATGGAAATGGCCGTGGTAACAACCAACCCCGCAACAATAATGCCAGACCTTCTTATGGTCGTGGTCAAGCTTACCATGTTGATCTAGATGAAGCTCAAGATCAACTTGCTACTGTGAACGGTATTATCCTTATTCACTCAGTACCACCTCCTGTTTTAATTGATTCGGGAGCATCGCATTCATTTTACGCTAAAATCCTTTGCATTCACGCATGACATTAGGTGTGAACCGTTGCACAATCCGTTAATGGGAAATTCTCCCGCGGGCCCATACCAAGCCTCCTTGGTATGAATACCCCGACCTTCTTCCTTCTACCTCCTGAATTCTCGGGACGAGAATTTCTTTTAGAGGAGGAGAATTGTAACATCCCCATGTATTAAGCACAGTGATCATCTGTAAATCATGCCAAGTCATCATTAATTACAATGCTTGATCACATTAGAATCATATCTCATTTCAAATTCCAATTCAAATTGAGAATTCAAATTTAAAGTGAATTTAAAAGTTGTTCAAATCTGGGAACTAAATAGTTCATAATATTGCAAATATTCCCAAAGTAATTATAAAAATAAAATCAACATTAATTGAATTATTTAAATGACTCTAACATCTAAAAACAGTGCCAAAACAGCAATGTTTAATCCATTTCAATTAATCCAAAATTCAAATGAAATCATTTAGCCTTCAAACCTTTTTATGGCAGTGCTAGTTATTGCAAAGTATTTATGTGGCATAACTCCCTATTTTACAAAAGTCAAATTGGGGCCAAACATTTTGCAAAACAGAAAAGCTAAAAACAAAACAGAAAAGAAAAAGGAAAAGAACAACGGGCTACTGTGCACTTGGGCTTCAAGTGCACAGTGCAATTCGGCCCGGCCCGGCGAGGCCTTCTCCTTCCTCCCGCTGGCCAGAAGCCATGGCGCTGGCCGACGCGCGCGCGCAGCCGTCCACGTGCGGATGCGGCCGCTGTCGATCATCCAGCGGTGCCCGTGAGGATAAGGACCCCCGCACCTCTCCCTGGCAAACCCTAGCCCCGCAGACCCCCCTCTCTCTCTCTCTCTCTCGCGTTCTTCCTCCCCGCGGCGAACCGAACCCCTCTCGCCATGGCCGATCTCACCCGCGCGGCCACTCTCACCCTCGCCCGCTAGGACCGTGTCTACCCGCTCCGTCGTCGACCGCCTCATCGTCTTCGCCCTCTGGATCGAGCCGGGCGCCTCTCCTTCGACTGGAATGAGCCCCTCTTCAACCTCGGATCGCCGCCGACCGACGTCGATTCCGGCCACGTCGAGCCCTCCCCGAGCTCGCTCTGCACCTCTAAAGGGCCGCTGTGAGCCCCCCTCCGTTTCCCCTCTCTCCCCGCGGTCACTCTCGTCTCCTAGCTAGCTTCCCGCCATTGACATGCTCGTCGCCGCCGTTCTTGTCATAGTCGGAGCCATCGCCGCTGCAGCTCATGCCCGAGCTTCGCGCCGTGCTTCTGGAGCTCCCCGGAAGCCAACGCGCCACCCCACGCGCCCTGCCCTGCCTTGTAGCGCCCAAACCGGCCACGACCGAACTCCGGTGCCGCCTCCACTCGTCGCCGGCGACGTTTCCGGCCACCGCAGCCTCCGCCACCACCACAGATCGCCTCGTCGTCGTCTGCTCGTTCGAATGAGCCCGGCCGCGCTCGAAATAACCCACCGTAGCTGAAACCTGAGCCCTCCCGTGCGCGCCGCCGTCGTTTCGGTCGCCGGCGGCGAGTCGCCGGTCGGCGCCGACGTGGCCGCCTACGTGGCCTGCCCTGTGCCACTGACCGCTGGGCCCCACGGGCCCAGTTGACCGAGTTGACTTGGTCAATTCGGCTGACTGGGCAGCCCAGCCGCTGACAGGTGGACCCCGCATAATTAAAATGATTTTATAAATAATAAAAATTCTAATTATTCTGCTAATTAATCCGTTAAGTTAATCAACCACTGACAGTGGGGCCCCACCGCCTAATTAATCTTTAATTAGTTTAAATAAACCCTAATTAGCTACTGTGTCACTGACCGGTGGGACCCACTGGTTAGGTTTGACTTGGACCAGCCGGATTTGACTGATGACGTCACTGTGATGTCATGATGACATCACCTGCTACTGTTTGGATAATTCGGATTTAATAATTAAAATAATTCCAGAAATTCAATAAAACTTTGAAAAATCATATAAAATAAACCATAACTCGGATGAAAATAATTTGTATATGAAAAATGTTCAGAAAAATATGAAGAATCCAAATATGCCACCCACATACCTGCCACACCCCTCTAACCTACTGAACATGGAACCGTCCCCTCCAGTTCAGTGTACCGATAATCACCTGGAGCTGGTAAAACACCTCCAGAGGTTTCCCGCTCCGACTAACTTGCGTAGTACTGCATTAGGGCACTCCTCGAATAGCGTGCTGCCATGCCATGCATCTGTGATTGCATTGTTTGCTTGTATTTATTGTTTCCTCCCCCCTCTCTTCTCTCCGGTAGACCCCGAGACCGACGCTGCTGCCGAGTACGACTACGCCCTTGACGACCAGCCCCTTTCAGCAGAGCTTCCAGGCAAGCAAAACCTCCTTGATCATTCCTAGATCGCCTATTCCTTCTCCCTCATGCTTGCATTAGATTTTGCTATTGTAATTGCTTGCACCTATTCTGATGCATAGCCTATTTTTGTAACTTGATGTTGTTACTTTACCTGCCATCCTAAACTGCTTAGAATATGTTGGTTAGTGATCCATCAGTGACCCCTCACCCTTGTCACTGTTGCCCCACTTTAGTACCAGTGCCTCGATCATTGTGATCGATGTGCAGATACCGTCACATCACCGCACATTCCCCCTTAGTTGTACGACTCTGCAGGGCTACTATCGAGTGCCGAGGGTGATACCTCGTATTGCACCCCTGATGATATCTCTGTAGTATAGCAAATCGATGGTGACTGCAGAGGGTGATTCCTCGCTCTCCCCTTCCCGATGATGACTCTGTCGTGCAACCCCTCAAGTGGGGACCATCGAGGGTGATTCCTCCTGGTTCTCCTTGACGGATTACATCGAGTATGAATCCATCGAGGGTGATTCCTCGGATTCCCCTTGATGTTTTGGACACACGGATACCTTGACTTTTACCTCAGACCTTTGTTACAGGCGGGTCGACCCCGAGGGGTACCCGCGGGAAATGTGGAGTCGGGTTGACCTGGAGGGTACCCGCGAGATAATTACGAGGCGCGGCCGGGCAGGCAGAGACCGCCCTAGAGAGGGATGGGCCTGACCCTTGTTGCACTTCCTCGAGACGGGACGGCAGGAGTACTGATCGTCACCACGAGCCCCCAACACAATAACGGATTTGGGTATTTGATCTGAGTTGGCCGCTGGCCATATACGCACTACCACCACGTGGGATAATGGTTATGGGACCCTCTATGCCGTATGTATCAGCCGAAAGCTCTGTCAGACGTCCAGTTCAACATTGTGGCACGGTCGGATCGTGCCGTTGGCGCTGGTATCCACCCTGCTCGCAACGACCCGGAGTGCTAAGGGCGATGGCCCAAGACCCCTGAGCGCTTAGGATGTAGACCGGCGGGGACCTCTCTGCCGAGCTCTAGGTAGGGCTGCGGTGTGTTGATTAGCCGAGGCCGGGTATGACCCAGGAAAGTGTGTCCGGCCAGAGCTAATCGAGCGTGTTGGGTAACAGTAGTGCACCCCTGCAGGGAAGTTATCTATTCGAATAGCCGTGTCCACGGTAACAGGACGCTCAGTGTTGTATCCCGATCTACTACAACTTGAACTGAATACATGTTACTTTAACTGTAAGCTCCGGGATCGCTTTCTCGCAGGGTGTCGAGGAAGGATCTCTGGGCTTTGCTATTACATGCTTGATACTTTATATTATGCTAATCTACACTCTTCTAATGCTGCAAGACGCTGAAGATGCTAGTCTTCGATAGGCTAGGCCTTTCTCTCTATTCTGGCATTTCTGCAATATAGTCCACAGATACAGCCCCTTCCTTTGATACCAATGCATAACTAGTATAGTTCTGATGTCAGTCTTGCGAGTACTTTGGATGAGTACTCACGGTTGCTTTGCTACTTCTTTTTCCCCATACCCGATTGCTGCGACCAGATGGCAGAGCCCAGGAGTCGGCTGCTATCGCCGACGACTGCTACTACACTTCCGGTGGAGCCTACTACTACGTGGAGACCGACGACCAGGAGTAGATTCGGAGGCTCCCAGGCAGGAGGCCTGCGCCTTTTCGATCAGTGTCGCTGTTTGTGCTGGCCTTCTTAAGGCAAACTTGTTTAACTTTGTGCCTGTACTCAGATACTGTTGCTTCCGCTGATGCTTGTATGACTCGAGCTTATGTATTCGAGCCCTCGAAGCCCCTGGCTTGTAATATAAAGCTTGTATGACTTTTATTTGTGTTTAGAGTTGTGTTGTGATATCTTCCCGTGAGTCTCTGATCTCGATCGTGTGCATTTGCGTGTATGATTAGTGCACGGTCGAGCAGGGGTGTCACAGTCCATCTTGGTCTTTTTTGTGATCGGTCAGTGACCAGGCCGTCCGCCCGGGCATTTGAGGCGGGTTTGGGGAGCCCGGCTGTAGATGCTCTAACCAGCGTGCAAGCCTAAGGCTGGTCATTGTGGGCTGTCATACCCGTACATGGGTGGGTAGTCGCTATGGTGGATATGGGCCAGGCCCATTTGCACATGAGCCAATGCCCTGAAGCGTTATCTACAAATAGAAGCAACATCAGCCAAGGGAGGGGATCGAACAGAAAAGAATTGGCTTGGCCTTCTTCCTCCTCCAGCTCCTCCCTTCCGTCGTACTAGACGAGTGTATCCCCTCTCCCTGATTCTCTCTTGCTGCCTACCTTGATTTTATGCTCTTTCCATCCTTGATTCTCTTCTCTGGATTGTAGTTTTGTGAACCTTGGTTTGGTGAACTTTCCTGTACCCCTGCGTCCGAAACGTTTCAACCATCCGATCTAAATCTGTGTGTCTGCTCACTCCTAAGCATTTATGCACTGAAACGCCCGCATAAATGCTCTTTATTTTTCAAATTAACCCCTGAACATCTTAAAACATCACAACCTGAATAATATCACAAACCCTCATCTTCTCCCAAAGGCGACGGCGATGGCGACTAGCTCGGCACTGAATCTGCAGGGCGCGTCCCCCCAAAAAATGCATTCGCGCTCGCGGTCGCCGGAACTGAGATGCCATTCAACAGCCCAGGCGCGGCTACCATGCAGGTCCGTGGCCACCTCAGCGCAAGTCTTCCTTCTCGCCGGCTCCTCGTGCCAAGCCCGCCAGCGTCGGCAACCTCCGGCCGGTCGGCTCGTGGCCACCTCAGCGCATGTCCTCCTTCTCGCCGGTCCCTGATGCCAAGCCCGCCGGCGTCTGCAACCTGCAGCTGGTCGGCTTAAACTGCGCCCCCGTCCGGCCGGCTACAGAACAGACTCAACAGACTCGCGTGGGCTGAGAGCACAACAGGGGATTCCTTGCAGAACAACGATGGCCATATCTCTGAATTTCCTTGTTCGTGTCTGATGTATCTGTACTTCCTTGGGTGCAGCTTATCAATTGGTCTGCCTGTAGCTTTTTTTTTTCGAGACAAGTCTGCCTGTAGCTAGAGAGTTTATAATGAGAATGCACATCGTTGGTGAATATTGGTTTCTCCAGAGAGAATTGTATAAGTTGTTGTGAATGGAAATTCAGGAAGAATCAATTTCTTGTTGCCATGTTCATATGTGCAATTTGAGGTGTTCTTATGTGACTTAATATAACTGAATCTGGCCATAGATACATTCTGTTATGTTCGCAGAAAAATGATTGCTACAAGGTAAACATAGAAAATTATGATTGATACATTTCGTAGTGTCTGCACTCAAGCAAAAACTCGAAACTAAGCTACACCTAAAGACCAAAATTCCCTGAGTAGTTGTAGAGACGTGTATGAAGAAAGTGCACCTTCATACACCATTTCTTTATATATTTTACTGATAGGATATTAATCGGTATGTAGGACAAAGGTATATCAGGAGCATTGCCATCTTCTAGGTACCGTGGGAGGTCCAAGTGTTCTTCATTTTGGAAATCCAAATAGCCCTTTGAATCATAGAACTCCTAAAATCCTATAGATTAACCAAATCCTGCTCTTTTCTTAAAATTCCTGCGACGGCTTAGACTGGAAAGCAAAATTCTCTATTAATAATAGAGGAAAAGTTAAGCAAAAAACAGAACTTAACGAACGTGAGAATATCAAATGAGGCAAATAACAACGAACAAAAGAGAATAACAGACATAGAAATCTGGCATTGCATCATAGCTGACCGACAAGAAAAGAGCAAAAATCAACTACTACAGAGTTGTGCAATATAATTGCCTACTGCTGCATATAACAAAAGCAGCTATCTTCGCTCAAAACAGCAGAGCACTCCAAAAAGACACACATAGAACAGTTGATGCCTGCTTTCAACAGAACATATGCAGGGTTAAGCTAGGGGATTGTTCACGGATTATACTTGCCGGTATTGCCATCAGGAACCTGGGGACTAGTTCGGGAATCGCTATCTTCGCTCAAAACAGCAGAGCACTCCAAAAGCACACAGCATAGAACAGTTGATGTCTGCTTTCAACAGAACGCATGCAGGGTTAACCTAGGGGACTGTTCACGGAATATACTTGCCGGTATTGCCATCAGGAACCTAGGGGAGTTCTAGAATCTTGGCCGTGCCTTTACGATCGTTCACGGAAAGATGTTTAAGACTTAACCCGAGTTCTTTGAGTGCCTCAGCAACTGGATCAACCCTCTCTGGTCGCCTCTCAACGGTGTACACCAAGACCTTCCACCGCGGTTGACGCCTGAAGAGATGGGTTAATGTGAACAATGTGTGTAATAAAGTTTCAGAAACATCAGGTATTCAGTTAGCTTTTCAGGGATCAAATATTTACCTTAGATTGAAAGTAGTCTTTAGCCAACCGGGGGCATTCACAGATCTGAACTGCTCCTTGTGAACATGGTTCCCACCAAACTGAAACAAGAACACATGCATCTCAGGGAAGACAAGAATACAACAAGAAACTCTTCTACCGACCAGGAAGGAATTAATACCTTCTGATCTATAGTTTTGCCAAAAGAAGCCCACTGCTGAACAACATCTTCATCATGATCACGGTTTGGACCAGTGTCATGTAGCAAAACACACTCTACAAAATAGGCCATAAATCACAATTGGTGAAGGGCTGAAACTAATCAAATCAAATATAGAAAGTAACCCAAGATTCTCAGTTCCGAAATATACCAATCAGGGGATCCAGAGGAGGATGCAGAAGCTTGTCAAAGTCCTGAACGTTCAAGAGCATACATAAGTAGTGCTTTGCAGTGTACTTGGAATGTAGCCCTTCAAACCTTACACTTCCCCTGTTGAAGTCTGCATGAAGGTTAATAATGAATATATGTATATCAACAAAAGTACATATACGAGTAAGTAATAACAAATAAGTGCTCACCTTTTTTGCTGTGGTTGTGATAAGCAAAGCCAATATAGGGTTGCTCCTCATGACCTCCTCCTCCTCCTCCTTCAGCTTCCTCATCAGCACCATTGTTGTGGAAATTCTCATTGGCTTCATTGTTGTGGAAATGGATTGGTGAATGATCACCCTGGTCATCATCTCCACCTCCACCTCCACCACCACCACCACCACCACCACCACCACCACCACCACCACCACCTCCTCCTCCTCCTTCAGCTTCCTCATCAGCACCATTGTTGTGGAAATTCTCACTGGCTTCACTGTTGTGGAAATGGATTGGTGAATGATCACCCTGGTCATCATCTCCACCTCCACCACCACCACCACCCCCACCCTGGTCATCATCTCCACCTCCACCTCCACCACCACCACCACCACCCTGGTCATCATCTCCACCTCCACCTCCACCACCACCACCTCCTCCTCCTCCTCCTCCTCCTCCTCCTCCTCCTCTTCCGGCTCGTCCTGGTGCCCTCATTCCACCACGCTCATCATCTCCTCCACCTCCGCTTCCTCTTCCAGCTCCCCTTCGGACAGCTCCTCCTCTGTCGGCTCCTCCAGTTGCCCTCATTCGACCAAGCCCTTCATCAGCTCTTCCGGCTCCTCCAGGTGCCCTCATTCGACCAAGCCCTTCATCAGCTCTTCCGGTTCCCGTTCTGCTGGCTCCTCCTCTGTTGGCTTGTCCTGGTGCCCTCATTCCACCAAGCTCTTCATCACCTCTTTGCGCCCTTGCTCGCTGAGTGCCTCTTGAGACTTGAGGGCCTGGATTCCTGTTGGACTGTACTTCCAGATCTCCGAGGCCATCGAGTGACAGGTCATTGACTTATGTACCTTCATCATTGACGAGTGTGTCGTAGAACAGCTGCAGCTGAGATACAGAAAAATGTTAGAATCACTCAGAATTAAATAGTTGAGACTAACAAATGAGAAACAAAAAAGTATTTACCTTTGCTGGGTCAAATAGACAACAGAAGAAGTTGTAGTTATTGTGCATGCCAGGCTTAGCTGCAGGTGCGACAGACGCCTGAAGAATACCATCCAACTGACGGAATGATTCCTGCCTTGTGTCTAACAGCTCCTTGATTTGAAGCAGGATGGCATGATTCTGAATGAACAATTCAGAAAATATTAACTTAGCAATGGAAAAGCCTGGACAACTGAGGGAAAGTATAACTTGATTTTTTTTTAAATAGATCTACCTGTGCTTCCCTTTCCTTGTCATTCATGATAGAATTAATCATCTTGAACTTAAGTCTTTCGGACATCGGTTTCTGATAAAACAGAAAACAATAGGTTAAACAAAGTGACTAATTACTACATAGCTCACTTCCTAACAATGTGTTACACTTCAATCATTATTATAGAAATACAGGTGCTATGTTCCAGAAGGATACAGTGAACAGAAATGCAGTAACATAGTTTCAATCCCAAGTCATGATTCAAACGAAGGATAAACTATTCAATTCCAAATATGACATCTAATATGAGACCCTAACAATACAATTTTACTGACGTTCTTAAAACAATTAAAACAAGACTTGATCTGCAGCAGAATGTCAAAAAGGTAGCCTGCCACCTAATTAAGGTCTACGTTCTGAAGGATCCACTTTGAGAATCTAACCTAAAGAAATAAATCCCATGTTCAAACTTAATATACATGCCACCTAATTAAGATATCCGTTCTGACCTAAAGAATATAACCTAATGAAATAAATCTCATGTTCATGCCTTACAAATGAAAACAGAAGAACAGACATGCTGATGTGAACTACAATAAATCTTTAACAACCAAGCACAACAACCCTACCTAGACGAATCTACTATCAATGCACATATGCAGAGTATACTCGCAAGAAAAAAAGATACTGCATGGGAAGCAATAGGCCTACTACAGGAATTGGTATTCACATCCAGCCACAAGAACATCAAGAAAAAGGAATCTCTATTTCTGCAACAGGCAAACAAGTCAGCTCCCCTTTACAAGGGGAGGCTCTAGAGGCAGCAGCGAAAGACCTACCTAGATGAACAAAAGGACTACGGCCGATAGATACGCTCACCTTGGGTTGGGAGTCGGGTGGGGCAGAACCGAAACTGGTCGTAATCGGCGGTGATCG
Organism: Elymus sibiricus; assembly: GCA_039707655.1. NCBI lineage: Eukaryota > Viridiplantae > Streptophyta > Magnoliopsida > Poales > Poaceae > Elymus > Elymus sibiricus. Next base: position 335,095,062 of record CM077674.1, on the reverse strand, counting down.
CGGTGGTTCGACCACGGCCGGACCCTTCCCGTGGGGTCGTTGGGCGGCAGGTTCGCCCGTACCGCTCCCGCCGCCTGCGCCGGACGAGCCGTCCATCCTCCTGCGTCCTCTCACCCTCCCTGCCTTCGTCCCGTAGGAGGATTGGGTCGGCGGATCCCTGTGGCGGCAGATGGGAACGAGGACGAAGGTGCACGGGAAGTGGGTTTTATAGCATTTGCGAATTAGGGTTTAAGAAATGGGGGCGAATGGCTTTCCCTTTTTATTTTATCAACACTTATGGGAGCTAATCAAGCCAGACTTACTTGCTCTATTTGCAGATTGGGAGAGAGGGGATTTAGATTTATATAGGCTGAATTTTTCCCTTCTCACTTTGGTACCTAAGGAACCAAATGCTGTTAGACTGGAAAAATTTAGACCTCTTGCCATGACTAATTGCAGTTTTAAAATTTTCTCTAAATGATGTACAAATAGATTTGGCCCAGTTTGTGATGACATAATTTTACAAAACCAAACTGCTTTTATGAAAGGGAGATTTATAATGGAGAGCATTGTTGCTGCACATGACATTGTGCACTCTTTGGCCTCCTCTAAACTCTCTGGCTTTGTCTTCAAACTTGACTATGAGAAGGCATATGACATGATAAATAGAGATTTCCTATTTGAAGTTCTATCCAGTAGAGGCTTTAGCCTTAAATGGATTGATAAAATTAAATCTTTGATATTAAATGGATCTGTTGGTGTCAGAGTTAATGACACCAATAGTGATTTTTTTATTTCAGGTAAAGGGGTGAAGCAGGGTGACCCTATTTCCCCTCTACTTTTCAATCTGGTTGTTGATGCTTTTACTAGAATGTTAGTCAGAGCAGCCAGGCATGATATAATTTCTGATGTTTTCCCAAACACTAAACCATCTGGGGTGATAAGTATGCAGTATGCTGATGATACTTTACTTTTTATGAGTAAGAATTTAGAGCATGCCAAAAACCTCAAATGGCTTCTGTCATGTTTTGAACAGTTATCTGGCATGAGAATTAATTTCCACAAATGTGACCTTGTCCCCATAAATGTAGATAGGGATGAGGCACAATTGTATGCTCAAACCTTGGGCTGTAGACTAGGGGTTTTCCCTATTAAGTATTTAGGTGCCCCTCTTCATTATACTAAATTGAAGAGAGAGGACCTGCAACCCCTGGTTGATAAGATACTTAAAAAGGCTTCAGGGTGGAGGGGGCGTTTATTATCTATAGGTAAGAGACGTGTGCTAGTCCAATCTAATTTGGCTAGCATCCCTGCCTATCTAATGGGTGTAATTAAACTCCCTAAATGGGCAACTACCCTTATTAATTCACAGTTAGCTAATTGCTTTTGGGATGACTATGAAGGCCATCATAAGTATCATCTAGCCTCTTGGGGGTCTATTGCTCTTAAGAAGGAATATGGTGGTCTTGGTATTACCAATATTGCTGATATGAATATGTGTCTTTTGGCCTCTTGGTCTAAAAGATACTTCTCTGGAGATAATAAAATTTGGAAACTTATAATTGATGATAAGTACAAAACCAATAAACCCAATATTTTTGCTTGCTCGAGTACTGGGGCCTCCCCTCTCTGGAAAGGAATTTTATGGGCCATCAAAGCTTCCAAGATGGGATACTCTTGGATTGTGGGTAATGGCAAGAAAATTCGTTTCTGGGAGGATCAATGGTTTGGATCGGCGCCCCTCTCCACTCAATTTTGGAGTCTGTACTCTTTGGCTAATGAACATAACATATCTATATTTAAAATTTGGAATGGGACTGATCTCAAGATCACTTTTAGGAGATGTCTGACCGATGATCAGATCTCTGACTGGATGGACCTCATTTCTATTGCTAATACTATCGCTTTTAGGGAGGGTGAGGATACTCCGGTTTGGAAATATAACGCTAATGGACTGTACTCAGTTAAATCCTTTTATAACATTGTGAACTTTAGGGGCATCCTCCCTGTCCACACACAATATGTGTGGAAATTGAAGGTTGTCCCTAGGGTGCAATTTTTTTTTGTGGCCGGTTCATAATAACAAGGTCTTGACCAGAGACAACCTTGCTAAAAGGCAACATGTCCCTGACATGTCTTGTTTATTTTGCTCTGAGCCAGAATCTTGCCAGCATTTATTTTTTGAATGTGTAGTATCGATTGAGCTCTGGAGAGTCATTGGAAACATACCAGGGGTTGGCAGGGTCTCTAATTTTGAGAACCTTGCTGCCTGGTGGGTTTCCAATAATAGACATGCAGTTGCAAATGCTCTTTATGCTGCTGCGATGTGGTCTCTTTGGAAAATCAGGAATAACCTGTGTTTCAATCGTGCTACATGGTCTGGGATGCAGGTGATATGGAGACAGATGGCCGTGGAACTTGCAGCGTGGGAGGTTCTATTCTCGAACGATGCAAGGACCCAAGTCACTACCGTGGTAAAAAGCCTGGAGAAGCTAGCCAGAGATCCTCCTGTACTGATGTGGCCAGACCCCGGCTGATTTTGTCAAGCTGCACATGGGGGCAAAACTGAGAACAAAAAGAAGCTGATGGTGCCATTACTCTTCCTTGGATGTTGATGAAGAAGCTCAGGCTATCTTGGAGGAGAGTCGCAGCCACTCTGTGCTTTTATTTCCCTTTTATGCGCTAAAACTTTGTATCGTCTATTCAGGTCTTAATCTGACTCTTAGATTAGTATATTTGCCGAGTCAGCGTACTGGGCTGTGCTCCGCGGGCTGTAACGGAATATGTTGTCACACTGGTTTCGTTGATTTTTCAATGGAACCGGGGTCGTGTGCCCTTTTGCTCTAAAAAAAATGGGGGCGAAAACTGTGGGTCCCGGCGAACAGGGGCTCAAGGCGTTGAGCTCCGGAAGCTTCCAGGACACGCGTCACGCAGTGGAGTCGTGGAACGTGGTGTCTCGTGAAGACGGGCTTTTGTTCGTGAAGTGAAGGCCCGGGCGCTAGTCCTGGACTCCCGGCCTTGGCCCAGGTAGGGTTTCAAGCAGGACTAGTCCGGGCCGCAGAGGGCAGGTGGCGCCTACGGCAGCGCCTGGTGGGCCGGCCCAGGAAGGCGCACGCAGAAAAAAAAAGTATTATAACACGAAAAACGAAATCACTAATCGATCGAGGATTACTTTTTCGAAAAAATCACTCCCACCTCCTCAGGTTGCGACAAGTGTGCCACTTGTCGCAACCTGTGAGTTTTTCATTTTTTCGTAGATCCGTTTATTCAAAACGTTTTATCTCTTAAACCGTGCGTCCAAATCTCGAACCGTTTTCACCGTTGGATATCTCGCGTCAAGATTTTCAAAACTAGATCCCATGTTGATAGGTTTTGACGAATTTTTTTTGACAAAAAAAAAGACAAAAAAACCAAACCGGAAGCACATTCTTTTCCCTTTCCGAAAGAGGCACGACCGTGGCCTCGCGAAAAGAAAAAAAACCAGAAAAACGAGTTTTTTCCATTTCCGTGCCTCTCGCGAAAGCAAAACCGTGCATCTCGCGGAAGCAAACCGTGTCTCTCGTGGAAGGAAAAAACACGTTTTTTTTCCGTTTCCGAGAGGCATGGCCGTGTCTCTCATGGAAGGAAAAAAAATAGAAAACGCGTTTTTTTTCGTTTCCGAGAGTCGTGCCTCTCGCGGAAGGAAAAAAACAGAAAACACGTTTTTTTTCGTTTCCGAGAGGCACGACCGTGCCTCTCGCAGAAGCAAAAAACACGTGTTTTTCGTGATTTTTTTTGTCCAAAAGCTAAGGAAGACCGGTGAAAGCCAAAAAGCCGAAAAAATCGGGAAAAGACCGTTTAAAAAGCCGAAAACGCGTGCGGAAAAATAAATAAAAAATCCGGAGAGAGCGCTCAGAGAGCGACACGTGGCGGCGGTGGCACGCTCTCAACCCACCCCCAAGTGATCGTTGGGAGGCTCTCGAAGAAGCGCTCGTCAACTAGTTGCTCTCCACGAAAAACCATCAAAAAGTGGCTCTCTACGAATCGAACTCCTTGCAGCGCCAATTCTTTTAAGAACCAGCGTACCTCGCTGAGATTTTTTTAATTATTTGATGAAAACATTGTTCAAAAATGTGCACAAATTTGGAAAGTTCACGAACATGCATAAAAAAGTTGGCCAATGCAAAAAAAGTTCATGTATTCAAATAGTTCACAACAATGAAAAATGATCGTGAGTTTGAAAAAGGTTCATGGATATGAAAAAAAAGTTCATCAAACTTGAAAAAAGGTTCATTGAATTTGAAAAAAAAATCATCGATTTTTTTAAAAGTTCATCAAATTTGAAAAAAATCACGAATTTGTAAAAAAAATAGCTTTTGAAAAAAACTTCATCAATTTAAAAAAGAAGTTCACGAATTTTAAAAATTTCATCAATTTTTCAAAAAGTTCACAAATTTTAAAAAAGTTCGTTAATTTTGAAAATGAGTTCACGAAATTGCAAAAAAATAGAACAAAAAAATCAGAAAGAAAAAACATATAATGACATCATGTTTTTTTAAAAGCTTTACGTTTGAAGAAGAGAAAAAAGAAATAAGTTAGGACAACAAGACAAGCTGTCAGAGTGGTTATCGCGCCGGGGACTGAACGAGGAGGGGTCGAGTTCGAATCCTCCCATACACGAGAGTCCCTATGTGCCGTGCGTGTGCCTCAAAAGGAGCCAGCTTCGCTGAAAGCTGGGGCGTCTGGGCCGGCCCATTTGGCGTAACGAGCTTGTGACACGTAAAAAAATCGCACAAGTCATGTGCGAGAGGAGGGATCGAACTCGTGAACACCATCTCGTGAACGAGTGACGCTAACTAATCAAGCCGATGACTTCTACTGATCATTTCACGGCGCGAACATTTAAGTAAGGAACTTATTAAAAAAACAAAAAAAGTACACATTAATCGTTTTGTATTATCCATTGAAAATTTCGTAAATATACATTGAAAATTTTATTATTATACGATGAACATTTTAAATAATACACGATGAACTTTTTGCATTATTGATAAACATTTTTTAAACAAATATGAATATATGCATCAAACAATTTTCAAAAATATGCATTGAACAATTTTATAATTTATGTTGAACAATTTTTGAATACACAATGAACATTTGTGTGATATACACTGAAGAAATTTCGAAAACATAGTGAACATTTATATTTGTTGAACAATTTCTAATATACGATGAACATTTTTATAAATGAGTGAATTTTGTGTAAATATACCATGAGCATTTCCTTAATATATGCTGAATATTTTTGTAACACGCAATGAACTTTGTATAAATACAGGAAAAAAGAAACAAAAGAAAAAAAGAAAAAAAAGAAACAGAAAAAAAACAGAACATAGAAGAAACACTAAGCGTCTGTGGGCCGGCCCAAAGTGGGGCGTGGGAGGTCGCCCTTCAGCGAAGCGATGCCCTTTTGACGCTCACGAGCGTCAACATACACCCTCCTTTTTTGAGGTTGATCTTTAGAAAGAAAGATAGAAAATGGGCCGAGCCCAGCACGGCGAGTGTGTGTGCGCGCCAAGTTGCAAAACATGCTGTAAGGCGGCATAGGGTTTTGGGGAATAGATTCCCGTATATGCGAACGACGTTTTCGCTAAGGAAAACGTTTACAATCAACCGGTTGATTTCTATCTCTCGTAAACCTCCTTCACAGCACGCCACGTGCCCCACATGCCCACATGCCCACGCGCCTCCGCCTTATCTTTTAGGCGAAGGATCTCGTCTTCCCTGGAGCGCTTCTCTCCATCCCCATCTCGTCTCTGTTCCATCTCTCCTCCCTCTCTCACCCCTCAACCCCGTCCAACCCACCGCCGGGGCCATGCCGCCGGCGCCAACAACCCTCCCACTCACGTTCTCTCCCTCCGGCGAAGCTCCAACACAAATCCTAGCACCCATGTGAGAGATCCATCGCAGGGCATCGCTGCTGCAAAGGGGGGACGAGGGTTCGGTGTGACCACCGGAGCTGCAGACGACGACGGTGTTGGAGGCGGGTCACCACTAGCCGCACATGCTGCAGTCGGGAGGCTGAGGAGAGGAGCATCGCAACATCGGGCCGCCAGAGCTCCGTCGCCACCGCGTGCTGCGTCATAGCATCGCCGTCGCCGCCTTGTTGCGTCACAACATCTGCCATCGCGGCCGCCTGATTCGCCGCGGCACCTTGACGCCGTCGCGTTGCGCTGCAGTGAAGCTTCGCTGGCGCCCGTCTGGTGCTGCAGTGGAGCTTTGACGGGGCAGCGGTGCTGCGATGGAGCACGACCGTGCGGTGGTGATGACGCTGCAATGGAGCTTCGCCGGCGGCCGTCGGGGTGCTGCGATGGAGCACCGCCGTGTCGGTGTTGGCGCTGCAACGAAACATCGTCGAGGTTGCAATGAAGCTCCGGCGAGGTTGCAGTGAAGCGCCACGGCGGTTGTTTGGAGCTCCGGCGAGGTTGCAATGAAGCTCCGATGAAGTTGCAGTGAAGCCCCGCGGCGGTCGTTGGAAGCTCCGGCGAGGTTGCAATGAAGCACCGCCGGACGCCGTCGGTGCTACCATGGGAGCTGCTGTATGGTGCTGCCGTGGGAGCTGCGTGGTGCCACCTGATCCTGTGGCTGGGAGCATCTGAATCGGATGGCTGTGGGGGCGGCTTAATTTTATAACAAATCAACCGGTTGATTTGTAGCAGCCCCTTTCGCTAATGGCCCGGCCCAGCACGAGGAACGCGGCATATCAGTCCTGTGCTGAAAAAAATCATTCACGCGCACACACTCCGGGGAATCGAAACCCTCGTCTCTCCTCTCGCCCCTTGGGCGACGCCGCCTCCGCCGTCCCGGCCCGACCTCCTCCCCGTCGCCACCCCCTCCAACTTCAACCATCGGCGACGGCGACGGCGAGGGCCCCGTGAACCGAGTAACCTCTTCCTCGCCCTTCTCGTCAACCCTGCGGCGCACCCTGCCGCCGTCCTCCCCGTCGCCATCTTCAGATCCAAGAAAGTGAGCTCCTCTTCCTACTACTATTCCCGCTGCGCTTGTTAGCGATATCTTCTGGGAGATATATGGCCGGCTGCTGATGGAGTTCTGGGTGATTAATTGACTCTGTATTCCAGATCTTTGGAAGGGAACGCTGTAGTGTCTACTGCGTGCTGGCTTGCGGTTTATGCGTTGATTTGGTTTTGATGCCATCTTAATTTGCCGGTAGAATATGCGTAATCTTGGCTGTGAGTTTGTCCGCTATCTATTCTGGGGTTTAGGTTTAGTGAGCACGGAAGAGGGGATTTTTTTTTGCCCACCCACCTCAAAGTTGAGATCTTTAGATGCCGTGTTAATTTGCCAGTACAATATGGGTAATCTCGGCTGCGAGTTTATCTTGCATCTGTTCTGGGGTTTAGTGAGAGGGGGTTGTTTTGTTGTTTGATGAACTCAAGTGCACCACAAAGTGGAGATCTTTACAGCTTGGTCTCGGCAACGCAATGGTTTTTGGGTTCGCGTGAGATAGTTCTGTGAGCTGCGGATGGTGGGCTAAGTCTTTCCTTCTTTCTTTGCAGGTATAAATCACTTGTTAATAATATTGTTTATATATATTTGGATTAGCTGTCCTGTTGCGGCTGTGTGAATGTATTTCTGAATATATTTAGTTTGGGGTATTGATACCATATCGTGCAGGTATGTAATGGGTCTTCAGCCTTCAAATGCATGGGCGACCTAAAACTTGTGTCGTTGCCCGTAATGCGTAGTTCTATATGTACAAGGGTCCTATTGAGAGTGTTCTTTTACTGTTTACATAAATGTTTGAGGTATAAGTGCCTAGATTTTGCCCATGATCAGTTCTGTCTATATTCCGCTTGTTTAGGTTGTTAGTTTATCAGTTCTCCTTGTGGCGTATGTTGGTCAGTTGGCAGTTTGTGTATGTTATTCCCCTTAGTGTTGTTTAGACCCATCAAAGGAGTTGTTTTGGGTTTTAACAGTTTTTTCTTCTCTTTGTCAGATGGAAAATAAGTTGAATATAGTTCAATGATTTCTGTTGGGACATCAGACGCTCTGGAGCCATTCTGTCAACTCAGGACAACTTGGGGTACAGTTTCAGGTATGTACTTCAGTGTCACATCTCATTTTATCCTTTCTTTAGGAGCAAGCGTGGATCTTTTTTTTATTGTTTGCACACCAGCATGATTCTGTGGGCCACCATAATTAGCTTTGTTTGCCATCCTTCTAATAAATTATGGGTTTTCTACGAGATATATAAATGCCAAACAAATGTAACTCAGCAGCATAATTTTTGTTGGTGTGGTTTTTCTTTTGGACCTTTCCTCCCCCTTTATTTGTGATGCATTTGTTGTTAGCAGAACACGGCTACCACGTTTTAGTCATCTGTGATATGCAGAGACTGTTTTCTTAGAATCTGACTTAAATGTGCAGTTAAAGATGACCCAAACTATTGACAAAGTTGCGATAATGCTTAATCTTGCAACCAAAGGTTTCTTTGTACCTATAGACTACAAGAAAACGTAATTTACTTCTTGACTTTTAGAAGAACCAGCACCGGTGGTCGTTTGGTACTTGGGTACTTTAAACAATGTAGGCTTAGGGTTCCGACGTGCCTAGAAATCACTGGAAGACAATTGCAGTAGGGAGAAAAAAATAAAGGAATTCATGGGAGCTGATAGTTATCTTTCTCCTATGCAGGATTATGTAAATGCCAACTTTTGGAGTTTGTGCCCTTTTGGTTTAGTCATCAAGACACTAGCTAGCGATTATGTAAAGAGACAAATGAACTGTTAATTGCCACCAAGTTGGCGAAATCAATGGAACACAGCAATTGAGGGGAGACTAATGTCAGTGCCCAAGGTCTCTGCAGTCGGAGACAGTAAAAATTAAACTTTAGTATTCATCAAGTTTGCAAAACCGCTGGAACAGAGTAATCGAAGGAGAAACTTCGACTCAAGTTGTTGATGCCGAAGATTTCTGTTATTGCTGCTTCACACATTCGGTTGATAGGAAGCCCTAGATTTTTAGATTTAGCTTTCTTGCAAGTGTAGAAAGAAAGCAGTGTTGTCCCATGTTTGCCTGTAAAGTGTTGTTGTAATGAGATAATTTAACATCAGAGTGTTATTTGTCTATGGATCTTGATTGTGACTTGTTCTGAACGAGTAAACAAGTAAAGGTTGATGCCTTTGTGTGGACACCTGTCATTTCCTGTCTGGCTGTTTGGGCCCAGGCTCAGCAGTAAAATAAATCATGGATGTTTAGCATGCTTATATGTTTTTTGGGGGCAAATAAAAACTACATAGAAGCCAATTTTTTTAGAGATCTTCTCTTTCAGTGTGTCCGTAAAGATCCCCTGTATCAAGTGTGAAATTTGGAATTTCTCAAAAAAAAAGTGTGATTTGGAATGTACATGTGACATGACATGTCCCACATGTGATTGTTTTAAAACACTCTCAACAAATCCCCTACGAGTGAAAATACATGCCCCTCTAGAATATGATTTTTTCTGTCGCTTGTTCTTTGATCGTACTTTGTTATACAACCGTCTGTCAGTTAAGTGCCTTGGCTTGTCATTGTTTCTTTTGAGCTCATTCTGATCAAAATCTTCTGCACATAGTATGCATTTATGCTTTATCTGCATAATATTCAACATGTCTTCCTTTCAGTCACCGCAACTACCTCTGTCTGTCTCAAGCTTATATTGTTGAAGTAATGTTTTTTGGTTGACTGTATTCATATTTTTTGTTTCAGAGAGCATCAGAACATTGTTGGATAAGCTGGAAGGGAGATCCTTATCAGGGACTATTTAACATCCGCAATTTCATCAGACTAATAAGGTTAAAATGGCTGGTGTTGCTAGGAAAGGGAGGTCCAAGTGGGACACACAAGAAATTTCTCCTGATATTGTTGAGATCAGTGAAGATGACTCTCCTCCTAAGAATACAGATGATCGCCGCAAAGATGGAGATGTGATCCCTACTCAGGATCTCACTAACGATAATGGAAAGCGACTTGGTGAATCTTCTTCGAACCTAAAACCTGATGCCTTCATGCACCAAGGCAGTACTGAATACGAGCAGGAACGCACAGATGGGTTAAATAAAGATGTCAAGGAAAGGCAATCTAAAGCGTCGTCTGAAAGGTCGCATGCTCCTAGAATGGCTGAAGAGGGGCATAATAATGATGACTGGGGTAAGTTAGCTTTGGAAAAGGCAACTGGCAACCAAGGTATGAGCAGAAATGCTGATGACAGAAGACGTGGCGATGGATGGGGCACAGCTGTAAGCCGTGGTTATTCTTCTAGGGTGTCATCTGGTCCAGATGCATGGAAGCAGCGCACTCGCAGTCCATCTCCAAGAGGTGCTTGGAACAGGTCACGTAGGTACGGTTGAACAAGCAGTTGCTTTCCTTCTTATGACTATAAGACACGTAGCAATTAATTCCCTTTTTTGTGAGAAAAGTAACCAGCTTTTTTTTTTTTACTGTGCATGTATTGGTACTTCGGTTATGTGTTCCATGTATATCGTTTGAAAAGCACCTTTTTGAGCTAATTTGGAGTTGAAACTTGGCTATTGCTGGAAGTATCCAAGATAGAATTTATGGGTATGCTGCAAAAGTAAATCAGGCTAGGGCCTAGTCTTCATTAGGTTTACTTGTTGATCATCTCTACTTGTACACAAGCACCATACCATATCATCTTCTTTGCAGTACAAATTAGAAGAAAGAACTACATAAGTTGGTTTTTATTATTTGTATTCTACTGGCGGTGAACATCTATTATTCATTTTGATTTGCCAGATGATTTGTTAATTTAAGAAATCTTCAGAATTTCTACTAGAAGATGATTGTTTGAAATATTGTTGTAAGATTCAGTTCTATAGATTTACCTTTTCTCTGCTACATTTTTCTAACAGGAACAGAAGTGGCTCCAGAAGCAGGAGTAGAGAGCGAGGTAGAGGGAGAAGCAGAAGTCGAAGTCGGAGTCCTTATTTTGACCGTGGATCTGATTGGAGGGCTGAGAGAGGCAGAATATCTGGAGGACCTTCTTTGCTCTGCAGAGATTTTACAGCTGGTAGATGCAAAAGAGGCTTGCATTGCAGGTTTCCTCATGAAGATGGTGGGCGAAGGCAGTTCGACGAGCCTTATCCCTCAGACTCGAGGGAAAGGTATGGCCATCAGAACAAGGATTTCATGGATCCACGAGAACCAGATGACTATGTACGGAGCAGGCAACCTCGAGGTCATTTTGATGAAGGTACTTGGGAAAGATCTGAACCCCGAAGAGATTACAGGTCTTCTGATCAATGCCATGAGTTTGTCAAAGGAAGGTGTAGCAGAGGTGCAAGTTGCAGATATGTTCATGATGAGTCAGCTTCTCATGTTGGATGGAGAGATGATGCTAGGGAAACAGCTCATGTGAGAGGTGGTCCTGATTCATCCTATGGGAATAGGACAGAGCATCGTAGAGAACAAAAAAGGCCCTGTAAATTTTTTGCTGAAGGTCGCTGCCGTCGTGGTGAGACTTGTCCATATCTCCATGAGGAAGCTATCCAGAGTCAAATGGGCCCAGGTGCATCTGATGAGCCTCCAAAATACAGTGGTGGGCGTACACCAAGAGGAAATTATTCAAATTGGGGCGAAGAAACCAATGCCACACATGCAGGTTCTCATATTTTATCCAGAGATGACAGGGAAAACCCTGGTTCTCAGCTTACTGCCAGAAGTGATACTGGATATGGGTACAAAAACCGGCAATTGGAAGATACTGGAAGGGATCAGTTCCAGATAATTCCTCAAGAGGATTTTGGTTCACAAGGGCGAAACAAACCTGAAATGGCTGCTTCAAAACAGCAACAGTTTTTAAGTCCTATCCAAACAAGTGCGGATAGCATGAACAATGACAAGGTATCTGGCATGGATGGTCTGAGTGCATCTGCTACCAGTGGCAATTTGAGTATGCAAACTGGGATACATGCTGCTAATCTTTTAGACGGGCAAAGCTTGAGCCAAATAGCACAGAGCCAAGATGCAGTTCCTCAAACTTCTGGGGTACCAATTCATCCAGTCACCAGCCAGCAGCAGGATGCTACATCCATGTTGCCATTTAATAACCAACAGCATGAAAGCAACTTTTCATTACATCCGAACAGGCAAGATCAGTTTAGCAACTTCTCATTACATCCAAACAGGCAAGATCAATTTGAAGCTCAGGCAACTGCAAATAACTCGGCTCCTAGCATGCAGAATCAGCCAGTAGCTGTTCCTTATATGGGACAAGGCCCACACAGCTACACTCTAGGTTCACAGGCATTGCCTGCATTTAATGGACATAATTTCAGTGTCGCTGGTCAAGTTCCGCAAGATCGTCCAACGCCTTTCTATGCTGGGCAGAGTCAGGCAACTGTTGAAATGTCCAATCCTAGTCAAGAGGGTGGTACTCAGAGCATGCAAAACACACATAGTTTCCAGCCCGTTGCTCCAAATATGCAAGCTCATAGTCAAGCCTTGCAGGGGCTATCTGCAGTGCCTAGCCAAGGCACTGGTACTCAAAGCATACAGAACGCACATAATTTCCAGCCTGTTGCTCCACCATATATGCAAAACCGGGGTCAAACCTTGCAGGGTTTATCGATATTGCCAAGCTCCAGCTCAGCTGATATGCCTGGTGCTCCCCTTGTTCCTCCTAATGAGGAAGAAATTCGCCGTTCATTAACATCTCTGGCGGCAACCCTCATAATGCAGCCTGGTACAGTTGCTGGACTACAGTTGCCCCAGCCTGTTCTGAATCCGAGCTTGATGGCCAGTTTGTCAGGTGTTGAACCCAGTCAGTGGCCTTGGGCACAGCAGCAACAGGTAGGAACGACCCAACTCGCGCAGCAGCAACAGGCAGGAACGACCCAACTCGCGCATTCTGAACAGCAAGCTCCCCAGCAGACATTGCCGGCACCATCTATGGCAGTTGGTAGTAGTAATGGCAACACCTCGGCGCCCCAGTCGGTCGGTCAGACCACTGCGACATCAGTGGTTACTGCCCCACAGCCTGCAGAAAATAAGAAAGTAGAAGCCAAAGCCAAAGATAGCGATGGCGAACAAGATGGCGACAAGAATAAAAAGGGCAACAAGGAGGAGTCCAAGGCGCTGAAGATGTTCAAACTCGCGCTCGCAGACTTTGTGAAGGACGCACTCAAACCTACCTGGAAAGAGGGCCAGCTGACCAGGGAGGTTCACAAAACCATAGTGAAGAAGGTCGTCGACAAAGTCACGAGCACGGTCGAAAACACCCCTCCCACAAAAGAGAAGATTGATGTCTACATGTCCTACTCGAAAGAAAAACTGAGCAAACTTGTACAGGTATAGCCCCCTCACCTGCTATTACCCCTGTTGCAATAGCCCCCTCACCTGCTATTACCCCTGTTGCAAACAACCTGGCACTTTGTTATGTTGACTAACCGGTTTGGTTTGTGTGGCAGGCATATGTCGGCAAGTATGTCAAGGCATAGCACCATCCCGCCGGCCAGAATGGCGACATCGGGCGTCTGTTTTTGTGCCTTGTGTGACAGGAAGAATGGAAAGCAGGGTTTAGGTGGCAAGGGTTTTCTTTTTGTTCTGTTTCAGGCGCCTTGTGCAAATGTTGCCTTGTGTGACAGGAAGAATGGAAAGCAGGGTTTAGGTGGCAAGGGTTTTCTTTTTGTTCTGTTTCAGGCGCCTTGTGCAAATGTTGCCTAGTGTTGTATCATCGTCGTCTTCTTTTGTACAACAACACCATTTGAAACATGAACCTTCTGTAGCGGTAGATAGATATAGGTTATGCAAAAGACGTGTGGGTCGGTCGTCGTCTTCATGAACACTGGGCGTGTTCCGTGTTTGCATGCATGTAGAACTTGACTTAGCATGACTGCCAGTTGAAACTCTGTCCTCTGTTTGCTTGGTTGGTTGTTTGTTTCTTTAGCTTTTTCTTTAGCTTACTGTTATCTTTGGTAAATGGGAAAAAATAAATAGTTTGTGGGAACAAACTCCTGATCCGAAGCACCGTGCTGTCTGATCTGATATGTAGCAGTTCTGCGTTCACATATGCTGCAGTACAGTACATGTGATAATATGCAGCTTTTGCCAATGCCATGTTGTTTGGTCGAGCTTATCTGCTGCTGGTTGCGGCACCTTTCTGTCCGTCTCAAATGCTGATCTCAAAGGGACCGACTGTTGGTAAGTCGCCTGAAATTTTATTTTTGTTGATTTTCTGAACTGTTGGATTAAGATCCAATGGCCATTCTTCTTTCTTCTTCCTCTACCTTTCTTCCTCCTTGAACCTTCCCTCATCCTAATGTCTTCGCCTCTGGTTCACCTAATGTCCTTGCCTCTAGCGAGGCCGTTGTCTAATTCGAGCATGAATCAATACTAAAACGCGCCCACCCTCATTGGTCAACCCTCGGACTCGCCTCCGCTAGAGACACCGCGGCAAGGCACGTCGTCTCTGGCTCTGGCTCAGATATGCCGTCCGATCTGAGAATCCGACGGCCCAGGAGCCCGTATCATGGTAGCACCTGAGCCTCGGTAGCACCAGATACTCTCCCATTCATCAAATGTCCTCCCCATTTGTCTGTGGTGTCCACCAAAAAGGTGGTGTTCAAGAGCATCTCTCTTTTTTTCAAGCTATTTTCTCATCACACTGCACGATAAATACTAAGCACAAACAATTTCAACGCGTTCACTGACAAAATATTAAGCACAAAACAATTCAACAAGTTGACGACGAGAGGGCGGGCACGGAAGAATGGCGGCAACAAGGTGGGTGCCGGTCGCGGGCCAGGGGAGGAAGAGCGGTGGAGAGGTGGTTGGGGGTGGATTCAATAGCGAGGCGTACATTTTTTTTTTCTTTTTGCGAAAAGCGTACATGTTGACTTCACTTCAAATGAGACATCGATACAACTGAGGGTACGGTGAGGGAGAAGCAGGAGTCAGTGGCGGGCTAGAACTCTATTCACTAGCATGGCTCGAGACAAAAAACCACGGAACGAGGCCAGAAATGAGGAACAATAAAGTCTAGGATGTACATGCAAAGCTGCTCTAAAAATCCGATAAAAACGTTTGAGCTTGCGAGCAGAAACTCCATGTCCCGTCTGTCTCTCTGAGCGCGGAATTCCGTGGCAGCACCGTGGGTTTCCCGAGCCCGAAATTCACACAGCTAGCGATGGATCAGTGGTACCATCTCAAACCTCGGAGCAGTACTACTACTGGAGTGCTAGTACTAGTACCAAAGCCAAAGAAGGCATATATGCTCGAGAAAAAGCAAAAAAGAATCAGCAGCTAGCAAATAGCGATGGACCGAACCGCAAAAATGGGCACTCAATCCTCATGCAGCAGTCAGGTCAAGGGAGGGCGCTCGCTAATCACTCCCGATTATCTTTCCTCCCTTCCTGTCTAGTCTCTCCCCTCTCCCCTCCCATCTTCTCCTCCCCTCCGCTCCCATGGCGCACCCGCCAAAACCCTAGCTAGCCCCCGGACGGAACGGAACAGCCCGCTGCCCGCGCCTCATCCTCCTCTTCGTACCGGGACGCCCCGGCCGGCGCCGGCATGGACCACCACCACCACCACAAGCCCGGACTGCGGGGGCGCCTCCGCGTCACCGCGGCCCGGCGCCGGGCGTGGCAGCAGCAGTCCGCCTGCTGCAAGAGGCCGGCGCGCCGCGACCCGGTCGACACCGTGCGCAAGTTCATGCGCCGCGAGATCGGCGGGGGCCACCGCCGGCCCCCGCGCCCCGCCGCGCCCTCCACCTCCGCCTTCTCATGCCCCGAGAAGTTCCGCAACTTCCAGCTGCAGGTCCATCCCTACTGCTCCCCCTCTCTCTCTGCAGTCCGCACTTAGGTCTACACCCTCCGTCCTGGGATTCTCTCAGCGGCGCTCTGGAATCCACTCTTGCCCGCTGATTGGAGATTTTTCTTAATGTGATTAGGGTTGTAATTTTAGCTGATTTATTCATCTATGCGATCCCTGTTAGCAAGCAAATGGCGACGCATATCAAATTACACCAGTGTTTTGGTGGACTGACTGAGGATGCTTATAACGAGGTGTGGATGCGGCTGGATCTGGGAATTATGTTAGAGAACATCGACTGCTAATGACTCTGTTCTAGTAGAAAACTGACAGTTACCATATGCCCTTTCCCTAGTTTTCTGCACATAGGAAGTCAGTAGCTAGTGCAAGAGTTTTCTGGTTTAAATTTAGGTTTTCTCTTCTATCAGTAATTCAGCGGAGGGTTGTTGTTGGTTGCGTGGGATTCTTCGTAGCATCATTTGCCATAGCAACTCGTGCAACAATTGGATGGGCCAGGGTTGAAGAGTGAAATGGCTGAAAGTAACTTGATGATGAGTTGTATCAACTGTCTGGAGTGGTTGACATATATTTAGCCCAAGTTTTGAAATCCAGAGCATTGATTGGTATGTTTGGTTCTAGCCCAAGTTTGCACTAGCAAATATTTGGCTAGCCAAAATTTTGGTTGAGCTTTTAGTTGCCCATAAGTTGGCCAACATTGGCAGGAAAAATGAACCAGAATGGGCAAAGAATCATTGGCATGCCAAAATGTTGGCAACCATTCAAACAAAGACCAAATGTTTGGTCATGACAGAAAAATTGGTAGGGTGAGCTTTAGTCACCATACAAACATAGCCGTCTGGTTTAGCCACAAGTCACTAATGTTTGTTTTATTCCCTTTCCCAACCATACCTGATGAAGTCATGAGTTCAGAATCTGGTTTTGGCTGAATAAATAAAATATTAGAGTTTTGCACTCTGTATTTCCATAAGCATTTTTTTATTGCCTGAAAATGGTCCCTGGGCTGAACCAAACCACAGACCAAACCAGTTTTTTCGCTGTATAAATAAAATATTAGAGTTTTGCACTCTGTATTTCCATAAGCATTTTTTTTTGCCTGAAAATGGTCCCTGGGCTGAACCAAACCACAGACCAAACCAGTCTTTTCGCTGTATAAATAAAATATTAGAGTTTTGCACTCTGTATTTCCATAAGCATTTTTTTTTTTTTACATTTTTGGCCTGAAAAAAGTCCCTGGGCTGAACCAAACCAGACATGGCACCATTGCCAGTTCTTGTTGGACCACTGGTTTGGTCTGGTATTTTAATCTACGGCTCATCCCTAGAGAGTTAACTAGCACCTATGCCCGTGCGTTGCACGGGAGAGAAAATTATCGGTTACGTGCAAGCACAACGTCCTGTAGCAAATCCGGCACGACGAAGTGTCCCGTCCACCAAAGTGACCAACAGTGCAACATCCAGATGTTGCCACCCGGTGGCAGGGATGCGCACGCCAAAGTATAGAAAAAAATGCATATCAGCCAGGCATTAATCACATATGCTCGTGTGTTGCAACGGGAGAGAAAATTATCTGTTATGTGCAAGCACAACGCCCTGTAGCAAATTCACTGCAAAAAAATGCTAGTTCCCGTCCACCAAAATGACCAACAGTGCAAGATCCGGATGGTGCCACCCGACAGCAGGAAGGCGCGCACCAATGCCTAAAAGGGAATGCATATCAGCTAAGCATTATTTTAGGAGAAAAGAGAACCGACACAGGAGGAGATAAAAAAAAGTTAACTAACAACACACATCTTTTTGCGCACCGACACATCCACTCCTTGATTGTGTAGGCAACTCGAGAAGGAATATCATCAACTCGATCTTCGCCTTTACTCCAGCCCACAATACTTCCTTTAGTTATGCAAAAAATTTCCAGCCCGCAAATCTTTATTCAATTTACTCCAGCCCATATAATCCATCCTCTTTAATTATGCACCTTTTTTTCCCAGCCCACAATCCTTCCTTTAATTATATACGTCATGCAATGTTTAAATACCAGGAAGGACACCCGTTCAGCCCACAAACACCCACGTTTTATAGCGCTATCATGCAGCGTGCAAAGCCTCCCCCACCTTGCATGTAAGGGATCCCGTTTAATTAGCTCACGGCAGGAAACAGCGTTGAACGTATATAAATTGGTGAGATTAAGTTTTGTGTAGCGAGGTGGGACTATTCAACGTGAAATATCCATGGTTTTTGTCCGCCGATGATGTTTGCGTGCGCTGATGGAGCTGGCCCAGCTGCTGGAGCGTAGGCCGAGGCTCAATACGGCTGTGTGGCCTTTTGCATTTCTTTGAATATATATAAACATAATACAACCTTTGGTATTCACAAGTGTATGGTGGCCTTGTTGGTTAAGGAAGTTATAATGCCATGGGTGGTTTCTAGTTTGAATCCCACCCGGGCTTAATTTTTTTCGTTGAATTATTACTATATTAAACACATCCCGTGGGCCGGCCATTATCTAGACACGGTCGAAGGCCCAAGTTAGCAGCGCGAGGCCGCGAGTGACAGACGAAAAATAGGCAGTGCGAACCATTTTATCACCTATGAAACATTATTTTTTGGACTGCGGGTTGATTCTCGTAAAGGCCAGGGGGGTTTCTGCAAAGTATCATGACGGACGGAATATCACCTTCCTTTATTAGCAGGTATAGATATATCAGTTAAACATGCCAATCATGAATTGGATGAGCTAAACGTAAATAAATACATATGGAGAAGGGTTCCATGGCCCCACAAAGATTGATCCAGCATATTTTATAGTCTGTCTATACCAAGTAAAAATAAGATGAACTATTTTATGCACATATTTTTCACATATCTAGTAACTTCGAGATTTGTAAACCATGTAAAGGAAGTATGTCTTTAATTTGGTTTTGCAGGAAGAATACGACACATACGACGATCCGTTTGTCCAGCTGCCATTGGCGTGGAACAGAAGGAGGATTATTGAGATTGTAGCTGCGAGAGATTTAATATTTGCACTCGCCGAATGTGGTCTTTGTGGTGCATTCAATCGGAGTAAGTCTCCTTCTTCTACACTAATCGATTTTGCTCTGTTATTTACGTCTGTTATGTTCCTGATAAACCTTCTCATCATGTTGGCAGCAACAAACAAGCGCATATGCCATTTGAATATAAGCCCGGATGAAGTGATTAGGAGCCTGTTCTATAATAAAAACAACGACTCACTTATCACTGTTTCAGTTTATGAATCAGATCGTTACAGTTCACTGAAGTGCAGAACAACTCCAATAGAGTAAGTGACCTTATCTATTTCTTCTCAGACTTGTTTGTGCGTGCCAGTACTTTTAGTGCAAAACTGCTTATCTGTCTTTCTACAGGCTTCTGCTCCTTTTTTATGTTTCTGAAAAAAAAGTTGTCAATGGGTCTGTCTCGAGTTCATACATGAGATGCTTGTAACAACTTTGACTAATTTATCTTCTCTCCTTGCAATTGCATTTTAGATACATCCGGAGAGGCCAGCTACATGATGGATTTCCTTTATTCGAAACTGAATCGCTGAAATATCCTGGCTTTGTTGAGTTTGATGATGTTAATGGCAAAGTATTGACTTTTTCGGCACATGATAGGTAAGTTACATTTTCTGCATTACAGTTTGGCAGCAGTCAATATGTTGAATTGTTTAAATGTTCCCTCTTTGCAGTACCTACAAGGTTTTTGATCTAAAGAATTACAACTTTCTGTATTCTATATGTGATAAGGACATCCAGGAGATAAAAATAAGGTTTGGTTGTCGCTGATTACTGATACTATTCATCTTTGACCTAAATAGTTGATGACATGTTCTGAAATTCATGAATCCTCTCTCACCAGCCCCGGGATCATGCTTGTGATATACCAGAAGGCAAGTAATCATGTCCCACTAAAGATATTGTCAATCGAGGATGGAACACCGCTGAAAAGCTTCACTCAGTTGCTGCATCGAAACAGAAAGGTTGACTTCATCGAGCAGTTTAACGAAAAACTTCTTGTGAAGCAAGACAAGGAAAACCTACAGATTATTGATGTACGTTGCTATTATTTTATCTACTTATGGCAGCTACACTCGTACTTTAATTTTGAGCTAACACTTTTTTAGCAGCGAATTTTGAGCTAACTTTGGTCTCTGGCCAGGTCAGAAACTCTGGTCTGATTGAGGTGAACAAAACAGAGTTCATGACCCCTTCAGCGTTCATCTTCCTGTATGAAAATAATCTGTTCCTGACATTCTGCAATAGAACGGTTGCTGCTTGGAATTTCCGTGGAGAGCTAGTTACATCGTTTGATGACCATGAGTTGTGGCATCCTAACTGCAACACCAATAATATATACATCACCGCCGACCAGGACTTGATTATCTCATACTGTAAAGTTTCAGGAGGCGGCACAAGTGATGCTGACGATGAAGGCCGGGAAGGTAATAATTTCACCCTGCATTGGTTTTGACGTGCTAAGACCTGCTGCATTCTTTATCCATAACTTGACTGAACTTGACCGAGTCCCCTCAGCTTCCCGCATGGGGTCGATCAATATGAGCAACATCTTCACAGGGAAGTGCGTCGCCAAGATCTCGGCCCTGGACCCGACCCTCATGATCGCTCCCCGGAGAAAAGGTGACACCAGCAGGTCCACCATCCGAAGCAGCGTGTCGGACGCCCTGGAGGACATCACGGCGCTCTTCTACGACGAGGACCGCAATGAGATCTACACCGGGAACAATAGAGGTCTGGTGCATGTGTGGTCTAATTAATTAATTAGTCTCTCTGCCGCACATATCTGCCCCCCAATCTCTGTACATACACCTGTACCTGCATTTGTGTTCCAATGTCGCATACACCAGTCAGTTGTAATGGCCACTCCGGTGGTCGGACTATAGTGGGTGGGATTGTACCTTGACTTGTTTTGTGTTATTACACCATTGGTTAGAATAATAAATAATAATCTGATGTGTGGATTGATTTTCGAACTCCGCCTATGTTGTCTTAACATAGCCGGTCCCAAGTCCGGATAAAGGAGGAGGGTTGTGATAGGCTTGGCGAGCCAACGTCAAAACTCAGCCACTCTTATGGAGATGAAACCCAAAAGATTATCGTTGGGGCGTAACCATCTCAGCGACGCGCCACATCGGAACCCGGGTGTGGTGGAAAATGGGCAAGGGCTGGGTCGTCACCCCCCAGGTGGCGCGCCGTATCTTGATTTGAATACGGTGGCAAGTGAGCGAGGATCGGGTCGTCGCATCCTTAGTGGCGCGCTACATCGGCGTCCGGGTGTAGTGGAAATTGAGCAAGGGTCTTTGCATTTCACTCGACGAGTGCGAAGGGTAAGGAAGCTAGCCGAGCCTAGGAGGATTCGCTTAGGTAGCTGGAACGTAGGGTCTCTGACAGGTAAGCTTCGGGAGGTAGTTGATACCGCGGTGAGGAGAGGCGTTGATATTCTTTGCGTCCAAGAGACCAAATGGAGGGGACAAAAGGCGAAGGAGGTGGAGGGTACCGGCTTCAAGCTGTGGTACACGGGGACGATTGCAAACAGAAATGGAGTAGGCATCTTGATCAGCAAGAGCCTCAAGGATGGAGTGGTAGATGTCAAGAGACGTGGGGACCGGATTATCCTGGTCAAGCTGGTAGTTGGGGACTTAGTTCTCAACGTTATCAGCGCGTATGCCCCGCAAGTAGGCCACAATGAGAACACCAAGAGGGAGTTCTGGAAAGGCCTAGAGGACATGGTTAGGAGTGTACCGATTGGCGAGAGGCTCTTCATAGGAGGAGACCTCAATGGCCACGTGTGCACATCTAACACAGGTTTTGAAGGGGTGCATGGGGGTTTTGGCTATGGCATCAGGAACCAAGAAGGAGAAGATGTCTTAAGCTTTGCGCTAGCCTACAACATGATCATAGCTAACACCCTCTTTAAGAAGAGAGAATCACATCTAGTGACTTACAGTAGTGGGCAACACTCTAGCCAGATTGATTTCATCCTCTCGAGAAGAGAAGACAGGCGTGCATGCCTAGACTGTAAGGTGATACCTGGAGAGAGTGTTGTCCCTCAGCATAAGCTTGTGGTTGCTGACCTCCGCTTTCGGATTCGTGTCTAGCGGGACAAGCGTGCCAAAGTCGCTAGAACGAAGTGGTGGAAGCTCAAGGGGGAGGTAGCTCAGGCGTTCAAGGAGAGGGTCATTAAGGAGGGCCCTTGGGAGGAAGGAGGTGATGTAGACAACATGTGGATGAAGATGGCGACTTGCATTCGTAAGGTGGCCTCAGAGGAGTTTGGAGTGTCCAGGGGAAGTAGAAGAGAAGCTAAAGATACCTGGTGGTGGAACGATGATGTCCAGAAGGCAATTAAGGAGAAGAAAGAGTGTTTCAGACGCCTATATCTGGATAGGAGTGCAGACAACATAGAGAAGTACAAGATGACAAAGAAGGCCGCAAAGCGAGCTGTGAGTGAAGCAAGGGGCTGGGCGTATGAGGACCTCTACCAACGGTTAGACACGAAGGAAGGCGAAAGGGACATCTATAAGATGGCCAAGATCCGAGAGAGGAAGACGAGGGATGTTGACCAAATCAAGTGCATCAAGGACGGAGCAGATCAACTCCTGGTGAAGAACGAGGAGATTAAGCATAGATGGCGGGAGTACTTTGACAAGCTGTTCAATGGGGAGAGTGAGAGCTCTACCATTGATCTGGACGACTCCTTTGCTGATACTAGCAGGCTTTTTGTGCGGCGAATCCAGGAGTCGGAGGTCAAGGAGGCTTTGAAGAGGATGAAAGGAGGCAAGGCGATGGGCCCTGATTGTATCCCCATTGAGGTGTGGAGAGGCCTCGGGGACATAGCGATAGTATGGCTAACCAAACTTTTCAACCTCATTTTTCGGGCAAACAAGATGCCAGAAGAATGGAGACGGAGTATATTAGTACCAATCTTCAAGAATAAGGGGGGTGTTCAGAGTTGTACTAATTATCGTGGAATTAAACTGATGAGCCATACAATGAAGCTATGGGAGAGTCATTGAGCACCGCTTAAGAAGAATGACAAGCGTGACCAAAAATTAGTTTGGTTTCATGCCTGGGAGGTCGACCATGGAAACCATTTTCTTGGTACGACAACTTCTGGAGAGATATAGGGAGCAAAAGAAGGACCTGCATATGGTGTTCATTGACTTGGAGAAGGCCTATGATAAGATACCGCGGAATGTTATGTGGTGGGCCTTGGAGAAACACAAAGTCCCAGCAAAGTACATTACCCTCATCAAGGACATGTACGATAATGTTGTGACAAGTGTTCGAACAAGTGATGGCGACACTGATGACTTCCCGATTAAGATATGACTGCATCAAGGGTCAGCTTTGAGCCTTTATCTTTTTGCCTTGGTGATGGATGAGGTCACAAGGGATATACAAGGAGATATCCCATGGTGTATGCTCTTTGCGGACGATGTGGTGCTAGTCGATGAGAGTCGGACGGGGGTCAACAGGAAGTTGGAGTTATGGAGGCAAACTTTGGAATCGAAAGGTTTTAGACTTAGTAGGACTAAAACCGAGTACATGAGGTGCGCTTTCAGTACTACTAGGCACGAGGAGGAGGAGGATGTTAGCCTTGATGGGCAGGTGGTGTCGCAGAAGGACACCTTTCGATATTTGGGGTCAATGTTGCAGAAGGATGGGGATATCGATGAAGATGTGAACCATCGAATTAAAGCCGGATGGATGAAGTGGCGCCAAGCTTCTAGCATTCTATGTGACAAGAGGGTGCCACAAAAGCTAAAAGGCAAGTTCTATAGGACGGCGGTTCGACCCGCAATGTTGTATGGCGCTGAGTGTTGGCCGACTAAAAGGCGACATGTGCAACAGTTAGGTGTGGCGGAGATGCGCATGTTGAGATGGATGTGTGGCCACACAAGGAAGGACCGAATCCGGAATGATGATATACGAGATAGAGTTGGGGTAGCGCCAATTGAAGAGAAGCTTGTCCAACATCGTCTGAGATGGTTTGGACATATTCAGCGCAGGCCTCCAGAAGCCCCAGTACATAGCGGACGGCTAAAGCGTGCTGATATTGTCAAAAGAGGCCGGGGTAGACCGAACTTGACATGGGAAGAGTCCGTCAAGAGAGACCTGAAGGATTGGAGCATCACCAAAGAACTAGCCATGGACAGGGGTGCGTGGAAGCTTGCTATCCATGTGCCAGAACCATGAGTTGGTCGCGAGATCTTATGGGTTTCACCTCTAGCCTACCCCAACTTGTTTGGGACTAAAGGTTTTGTTTGTTGTTGTTGTTGTTGTTGTTGTGTAGATTGATTTTCGCTGACATGGAATGATTTGTTGGCCGGAGATTATTTTTCTTTTTGTTGCAAATATGAAGTTGAGCCTCTGATGGACCCTGTGTGTTTGTGTGCCATCTTGTCTATCCATGGTGTTACCTGTGTTATCTTGCCCCCAGCTGCTGTATCAATGTATGATGTTGCTGTATGCAGGGACCGTCGGTCCACTTGAGCACCTTTTCTTTTCTTTTTTTAGCATAACTTGAGCACTTGTGGCACTTGCTGTAGTGTGGTTTAGTGCGTTGTGGCAACAAATGTTGTCAGCATATATTCTGTTAAAAGAGTCAAGCCCATCTTTCGTAGTATATATATGCAAGTGGAGTAGTGGCAGGCAGTATTGCAAGCCATTCATTCCGACAGCTTGTTGTAACTTTTAGTGAGCACTTGTCTTGGTTGATTATCAGTGTTCTTTGTTGTGACAACTATTGGTTGTTTATTGGCCGCCCCTGAATCCTGCAAGCAGATGAGTTACTGTTTGTTTGGTCATCAGTGCCATGATATAATAACAGTCTACTGTATACGAGACTGCCGCAAGCCTTGCAAGGCACTGCGGTGTGCAGTCGGCTGGCACGCACGGTGCTGCGTGACGCCGAATCTGCACGGGATGACTAGTTTATTTACTACTCCCTTCGTCCCACAACGTAAGAT
The DNA here is from genome assembly GCA_039707655.1 of Elymus sibiricus. Lineage (NCBI taxonomy): Eukaryota > Viridiplantae > Streptophyta > Magnoliopsida > Poales > Poaceae > Elymus > Elymus sibiricus. Next base: position 335,070,246 of record CM077674.1, on the reverse strand, counting down.
GTTTTTATGAAATTGTACGTATTGCGTTAATCTACACTGGTAGTGTATACAGGAATTTGATATTGCGCAGTGTACCCTCCCCACCCAAGTTGCGGAGAGAGTGGGAACCATGGCACACGCCAGCTTTCCCGTCACGGCTTGGAAATGGAAGCAACGCACACGAGACGAGCCTAGACGCTGTGTATTTTAAAACGCTACAGGCGCAGACATTCCTACATATGGACATACAATCATCCCAATAAACGCATGCACATCCCTACCCTTATGAGCACCTTCAAGAGACTGAGCCGACACATCATCTTGAGATTGACGAAGTCGTCACAGACGTCTTCGTAGTCGACGGGAACGTCTCCTCCTACTAAACGCACATCGTTGGAAGGCCTGAAATAAATCCAGAAAAATGCGAGCACCGGTGCCAAGTCTGAGACTTGAACTCTGATGGGTTGGGATACCACCGTTCTTCTAACTATCCAACCACAGGTTGGTTCGCGACTAGACGTTGTTTGGTAAGGTAAGAGCATCTACAACCGGACCCTCCATATCTGCCCCAAATGCACGAACGGGCTGCCCGGTCAGTGCCCGGACGAAAAATTACCACCTAACCGGGCGGCTGATATCCGGCCCAAACGCCCGGGCTGACCGGCACTCCCCATATCCAGCCCAAATCTAGGGCAGATACGGGGACGCTTGGACGCGTCCGCCACGTAAAATCCGACCCACGCTGGCCCACCCGACCCCATATATATTGGACCCTATCCGCACTCCGATCGAAACCCTAGCCCCCGCGGCGGACGTTGGCGAGGCGGAGTCGCACTCTCTGACGCTGCGTATGGTGTGTGGCCACCCCGGGCGCCGCAAACCGTGTCGTGGTGGACATCGCCGGCTCCTCCACGACGGATCCATCATTGATCTGACGTCCACCGGTGACGTGCACGCGATGGGCTCCGACGAGGAAGAGTAGGGCATGGGAGACGACGACGACTCGAGCCCCGTGAGCCGGTACATGTCCCATGTCATATTGTACCTCGCTGGCGACCGAAGAACACTTTGAGGGGCGCAGCTGACCGCCGAACATAGGCACGACGGATCAGGACGAGCACGAGTGATCACCGCGGATGTTTGGGGACCGGATTTTGGTGATTGTGGTTATAGATACTCTAAGGCCTCCTTTGGTTTGAAGGAATTCTATAGGAATTCCAGAGGGTAGGATTTCTATAGGAAAATTTCTTTTAGAGCCCATTGGTTTGTAGGAATATAATCCTATTCGTACAGAGGAATTCTTCCTATTCTCCATATTTTATAGACTCAATGAAAAATGTGAACCAAAGAGCATCTTCTTTTCTATTCCTGTTCATAGGATTTAAAATACATATCTATAAATTTCCTATTTCTATTAATTTCCTACCCTACGAACCAAAGGAGGCCTAAGATTCCGTGGGAACGTTCTCCACTGCACACACCGCACCACACGGGCTGCCCTACTAATGATTGAGGCCTCCCAGTAACTAATTGCAGTAAATCACCCGCAATTTTTTTATTTGCAGTAAATCAATCAGTGTGTCAACTTCACGTGACAAACGGATCCACCCACGGACGCAGAGTTTCAGCCCGAGCTCAAATGAGGTTGGGTGAACAGTAAAATCAAAAAAATCTGATTTTTTTTGTGACAAACATTGACAAAAGTTTCAAGTGCTTGCAAAAGTTCATCATGGAATCACATTCCTAGAAGGCATGGCAAAAAAAAATTTGGTACTCTTAAAATGCTACTTTCAAAAGCATTTTCGAGCACTGAATTTGTTTTTTCACCACGCCTTACAGGAATGTGATTCGACGACAAATTTTTGCAAGCATCTGAAACTTTTGTCAAAAAAAATTCAGTTTTTTTTTTAAAATTCAATTTTACTGTTCACCAAGCTCATTTGAGCTCGGGAGCGGAAGTGTTGGTGCAATATTTGCCCTCCTGTGTTTTGGAGATTGTTGACAGAAACAGGCATGGACTGATTTGTTTGCTAGTGCACACAGAGAGAAATAGTCCATGCAGTTCCGAAGCGAATGCTGTCTCCGGTGTCAAGTTCGAGGAACTTCACCGAAGAATATCTGCGCAACAGAGAAGGATGAGATACATCCATTGGAGTCATGTAGACGAGAAGATTGATGTGAAGGAGTTAACCCCTCGAAACTTATTGCTGACGCAAAGCAATTTTTATTCGGTGTGTCCGAAGAAGAATGACTGCAGTCGAGAAAGTTGAAGACGAAGCAAAGACGTAGCATTTGTTTCGTTGTTCTTCGTTGTCTTATTTGAGTCATAGGACCTCCGTACTATTAAGAGGGGTATAGGTTCTCGAAGCTTAGATCCGCTGTGATGCTTAGCCCAAACCTATGCAAGACTGGGAGAAATCTCTTTATGCTTCGAATGATTACCTGCCAGCAGAAGACGTTGTTCTTCGGTGCTGCGGGAGATATCTTTCGAACTGAGGAGTTAGCATTACTTGCTCCGCAAGGAATGTTACCGTTGTGCTCAATATCCGACCGTTGGACTCATGTCGTTCGGCCATTGGCTGCCCCACATGTCCAATTTGGTCTTTTTCCTTCAGGGAAGGCTGCGGCTATAAATAGCCACCCTGCTCCAATGTTGCCCGTTGGCTGCTCCGCTTAAGATTTCTGAGAAGATTGATTGAGCATCCCCTCTTTGAGTGATTTGAGTTTAAGATCCATCGAGAGAAATCCAAGAACCAAAACTTAGACAGTGGTTGAGCATCACAGTAGTTCTGAGTTAGAGTTCTGGTACCTATTACTCTTGAGAGCTGCGCACTCTCTAGACGGATATGTGTCGGCTCGAGTGTCGAAGAGTAATTGTCTTCACCGAGCAAGATCTTCAGCAACCAAGAGTCATTGTGGTTTGCGAAGAAGTCTGTCGAAGGTTTGGAGATCACCGACAAGTATCTACCACGAGTGAAATCAACTGGAGTCTGATCAGCTCCGAGTTGAAGGAGAATAGGGCGAAGAGAGTTTATCTTCTGTGTTAAATCACAACCCCTCCAACCAGACGTAGTCCTTTGGCAGAAGGGCGAACTGGTCTACCAAATTCATCTGTCGCCATCGAGCACCACTAGTTCACTCTACTTTACTGCATCATCTTCAGCAGTTTACTTTCGTGCTCTATGTCGATAGTATTGATCTGATCTATCATAGTTCGTTGCTTTTCATTCGCATCCTCATCATTCATTTCTGTCGTTTCTGTCTAATGAATATCTCATCGCACTTGTGCATGTTAGTGTGATTTCATTCAGTGCCGTATCCATTCACCTCATCACTACTTCCCTTGAATTTCCCTCGCAGTTCATACCTTGTTTTCCCTCATGCTACTGCATCTGTTCGTATAGTGCATTACCATCATAATCGTCAAATCTGTGATATTCCTCGCTCGAACTATTATTGCTTCCTACATCGATAGATATGTTCCTCTACAGCGTGCTTGATTAAGTACCTTGCTACCGAACCTTATTTCCGCTGTTGTGTTTGGGATCAGTTCAGAACATTCGCAAGAATTTTTGAATCTCCCATTCACCCCCCTCTGGTCGATATACTCTCGGTCCTAACAATTGGTATTAGAGCAGGTACTCCCTGTCTCTGTCTATTAAAGGTCTAACAACATTGGAGTTTTGAGTATGTCGTATGCAGGTAGATCCTCGCACTCTGAAGGGTTTCCTATCTTCGATGGAAATGACTATGTCTACTGGAAAGAGCGAATGAAAATCAGACTTCAAGCCATCAACATTGAACTTTGGCAGATTGTGGAAAATGGATACACTGTTCAACACCCTGATGCTCCTACTTCCGATGACAAAGCTATAATGCGGTTGAATGCTCAAGCAAAAGACATTATCTGTGACAGTATCCCGAAAGACATTTTCATTCGATTTTGAAAGCTTGACACTGCCAAGCAACTTTGGGATGCCATCAAAGATGTTCATGAAGAATTCATTACCAGAACAGATCAACACACATATATGCTTCGTGCCATGTTTGCTGGTTTCAGAAGTCTTCGCAAGGAAAGTGCTATGGAACTCACTGATCGGTTGACAAATATTGTTGAAAGACTTCATCAACGTGGAGTAACAGATATCACCGATAGAGATGTGGTCAACAAGTTGCTGAGTGTTCTTGATGCAACCTTCGATCCAATCGTAACTGAAATCAAGCAAAGACCAGACTATGAAGAACTTCACTACTTCGAGGTCATGACGCTGTTGTCTATTCACGAAGAAAAGATGGAACTTGAAAATGGGCATCAAGAATCTTCTTCGGAAAGCGAAGGGGAAATTCTTTCACATTATGGCAGTTCACAAGAAGAGGATGTCGAGAATCAACACTCTATCACAAGAGAACTAGAAATGCTCACTGAAAGACTAGGTAATCTCAGAAGACAAAATCTGTGTCTCACAAATGATGACAAAGTTGACTTGCCTGAATCTTCAAGAAGATTACCTCCGAAAGAAATAAAGTGCTTCAAGTGCAAACAATTCGGTCACTACATAGCAGACTGTCCTTGCTGGGAACAAGATGAAAAACCTAGCAACAGATGGATTCATCTTTACTGCTCTGAATTCACTCGAGTGGACCGTCACACTAAGCTCTCGAAGAAAAATGAATCTTTTGCATCCTCTTCGACGAGACCAGTCACTGACGTGCAAACCAGAGCAACCATTGAATCTAATATGAAGAGAATATCGCAGCTGACTAGAGTGTGTGATGAAATAAATATGGAATCTAAAGATGAAACATCCGAATCCGAATCAGAAGACGAAGAGCTTTACAGAAGCCTAGGAAGAGGCAATGCATTTGTTGCTCATGAATGATCCGAGAAATCACTCGAATCAGACTCTGATGATTATTCTTCAAGTGATGATGAACCACTAGCACTCTGTCTCATGGCAAAAACCTCAAAGGATCAGGTATCAGCAAAACACCAAAAATCTATGACTGAATATTCTCCTGAATACATTGCCTATGCTAAACTGGTTAAGATTGCCAAATCTCAACAAGATGAGCTTGAAAAACTTGAAAAGAATCTCAGGAAATCCGAAGGATTACTGGTCGAAGAGATGGAGAAGAATCAAGAGTTGACTAAAGAACATGATGCTCTTTCTTCAACGATTGATGATCTTTCTAACCGATATGATTCTCTTGCAGTCGACTACGAGAGTTTATCAGATGAACTCCTTAGCAGGAATCAAGAACTCGAGTCACTGAAAGAGTCTTATAACGTGCTTGCGAAGGAAAAAGCTTCTCTCTTCGTCGAGTAATCTGAAAAACTTCCTAATGATTTTATGCCTCCTTGCTCAAAATGCCTAGAACGTAGCAATGCTGATTCAAATGCTAAATCATCCAATGCTGTCATCGAGAATATTGCAACCACTACGAATGATATTTCTAACCCCTCTTCCGAGGAATTTGTGGCTATCTCTGATGAGAATTGCAGGTTAAAGAACTTGCTTGAGACAGGAATACTAAAGAGCCTCAAAGGGCATCAAACTCTCTGTGATGTGCTCAAGAAGTCAATACTGCACAAAAATCCCCGAAAGGAAGGACTGGGTTTCGAAAGGAAACTCAACGTTGATGGAACCTACTGGACTCCCAAGCAATATCCTCGAACGAGTTGGGTTCTTGCCAAAAGCAAAACTCTCGAACCTGCACGTCTGTCAGGATATGACACTCCCATTTCTGTTGTTTCTGACGAGTCTGATGACTCAAACTACAAATTCTTCAAACAACAGAATGGTAAGGTTTTCGCTCGGTATGTTGGGACTAACTGCAGGTCTGGTTCACCCAAGAAGCAAATCTGGGTGAAGAAGTGCATCATTGAAAATTTATCTGTCACTGCTAGCCTGAATATGCAGGGTAATTCTCTTTGAGGAAATGATAATCACTCGCAGATTGGCGCTGCAACTTCCTCGAATGGATATCGGTCAAACATTCGACAAAAGGAGTACATGCGTATCTCCTCGAATCATTATGCTCATGTCTCTGGGAACAATTTCAATGCATATTCATATGATTACTCTCGAAATGTACAGGCAAACTACAGAGATCAACGAAGGAACATCCCTGCTCAGTCAAGACAAATGAGGTCTGTGCTGCCCACACAAGTGTGGGTTGCGAGAAAGAACTAACTCGTCTTGCGGGAACTCTCTCTCAGGGATTCTATTCGCTTATCCATAGCCCTGAGATCTATATTGTTGGTGCTAGTTCTTTGTGTTTATTTTTTGTTGTTGTTTGTCTTCGAGTTGCCGTGTTTGTGTTTCGTTCGATGAACAACTCACTCATAGCTCTCAGTTTAGTGTTTCTTCTCTTCTGGCTGAGTGTTTTGTTTCGGACCCTTTTATCCCTCTATTCTTTCTCATCCAAATCTATGCTGTCCGTCATGAGCATGCAATTTGATCTGAAGAAAATCTCTCTCCGACGTCCTTGGTCGCGAAAGAGATCAACTTCAAACTTTTATCCATTTTTGGCGTTAAGCCCTTCCTCAAATCTTTCGAACTCCCGCTCTCTTCCCGAGTTTCTCGCAGAGAACGGTTGCCACGTGCCCTCGATCTCCACAATCGTGATCGTGTCCGTCGAATGCGGAACGTCCCGCAACTGTGGGCCGTAGATTTCGGAGAGGAGGTTCAGCTCTCCAGCTATAAATATCCCTCACCGTGTCTTCTTCCTCATTTCCTCAAACTTTCGTTTCACCTCCACCCGAGCCCGTGCTTGAAGCAACTCCGGCGAGAAGCTCCGCCGTGCTACTCCGGTGAAATCTCATCGCAACTGATCACGCCGGTGCGGTAATCCTTCCTCCCGCATTGCCGTAGTTGATTCAAGTTGCCAAGTTAGGGCGCTTGGATTCGGAACTGCTCCTGTCCATAACTTTGTTCTTAGGGCAGTTCTTACCGATGCTATTTTCGTTGGTTTATTTCACCACGGTAGATCTTTAGGACTCACTAGGATTTGACTTGTACGGTTTGTAGATCTTCCTCGTACTTGTTTTACTCGACCTAGGATTCATGTGTATTTATCTGAAAGATTAGATGGCTATCAACCTGCCTAGTTTCTTCTGTGGCTAGCTTGTAAAATCTATCAAGGATATCTTTTTGGATTACCATGAGTTCCTTTGAACTCCCTCAAAATCATTTTCGTTCAAAATACTTTCTGTGCATGCTTATGACCCTACCCTTTTTCCCTCGTATCTATTCTATTTCACAGGTTGGTTATGGCACAGAGTTCGCAAGAGTATTCAGATTCTGAAGAAGAATTGCCTCAGTTCCCATCAAGGTCTGAACGAATGAGAATGACTGGAGGAGGAAAATCTTCGAAACCACCCAAGGCTCCGAAGAAGAAACATGAGACTGAATCCGAAGAAGATGATGAGGAGATTCCCTCTGCTCACAGTCAGCCCGAGGATGAATTGGTCACCGACGCCCTAACCATCTTTTCTGATGGAAATCCTAAGAAGGGTGGTCGTGGCAGAGAAAAGAACACCACTGCTGAAATGTCTGATCCGGATAGTTACAGAACTCCACCAGGGATTGAATCAACGACAGATCGCAACAACAGGCTTCAAAGAATTCGCCGCCACTGGGCAGGCAAATGGTTTAGATACGAAAATGTTCGCAAGAAGTACTAGATTCTGTTTGCTTTCACACCACCGTGGAATGACTGCATTGCTGAAAACTGCATTGGCCCCGATGATGAAAAAGTCAGACCACCACAGCCTCCAAATGCTCACCCCGACTCCCTCAAAACCATCGCTGATTTTCCCGAGGAAGTGGCTAAGAGGGCGAAGGCCAAAGCCAAGCGTGATGCTAAGGAAGCGAAGAAAAACCAAGTTGAAGCAAAAAACGTCGTGCTGACCCAGCAAGACGTACAGAAGAAAATTGATTGTGCATCTGTTTCCAAGGAAAGCAAGTCTAGGAAATCAGTTTCCCCTCGTGCACCTCGAAAGAAAACTGTCGCCAAGAGAATCAAGAAGGCACTTCCTGACTCGTCTGATGAGTCATCCAGCGAAGAGCTCCCTGATGAAATTCCACAGTATGATCAACTTGCCATTCTCAACAAGCCATCTAAGAGCCCCTCTCCAGTGAAAGTTTTACCCTCTCCAAGGAGATCACCAAGGCATGCACCCATTCCCTTCACTGACAAACCTTCGGGTTCTGCAGCCCCGAGAACTTTGACAAACACTGCAGCGAAGAGAAAGCTGCATTCTGAAGAAAAAGCTGATGTGTCTGCCAAGAAGGCCCGGCCCACTGTTCCTGCTTCCACAGAGGAACATAAGTATGATTTCAAATTCATGATCGATGTGATTGACAGTGCTGCATATGATGCAAAATCTGATGATGTGAGCGGTCTGGGATTGCCTGATGATGTTATCGAATGGTGACGAAGCATTTCATCGAGCTGAGAAAAATCTCCAAGAAGCTATATAAAGCAGTCAAAGACAAGCAAGCTGTCGAGAAAATGAGGAGTGAGGCCAAAACTGAATCCGAAAGGAAAAAGCTGAACAAAGAAATTGTTGAACTCACCAAGGCCCTCAGTTTCTTGCGCAATGAGAAAATTGATTGGCACTCGCACTTGCACATGGAGGTATCTCAGTTGTGTGACAGAAGGAATGAGGAGATTGACCGCAAGGCAGATCTTGCTCGAAGAAGAACTCAAGAAGAAAGACGTCAGAAGGCTAGGGCGAGAGTCAGCAAACCGAAAGAAAACAAAGACCGCCGCCTTCAGAATGTCATTGTTGATCCTATTCCTCTGGACTCCAGTGCACCCTTGCAGCAGGTTCCACCATCTCCACCTCGTGAAGATGAACCTATGCAGCAAGCTGGCACTGTGGAGGTTGTTATCCCAGCTCCGGTAGTCCAAGAACAACCTGATATTGTTGATATTTTCCTTGGAAAGGCTGATGAAGAAAATGCTTCGCTTAAGCAGCGAGCCCCAGTAGATGAGACTGATGAAGAAATTGAAGTTGAGAAGGCAGATTCATTGCCGCCGAGAACATCGCAAGCAGAGCCCTCCAAACTAAATAAGGAGGAGAATGACAAGATTGAGGGGGAGCTAAATGCTTCCCGAGAGAAAACAACCCCGGTCACATCATCTGGTACCCCTACTCAGATGGATGTTGATTCTGCTCCTCTTACCGGTGCACCAAAGACGGTAGAGGAAGAAAATAAATCTGATGAGCCGGTGGCTCGAGAAGTAACTGTACCACCAGTTGTGACTCAAGCGTCTGAGAAAGAGGTCGTTGTGCCTCTAGCTGAAGAAAGTGCAAAGAAAGAAATGGCCCTTGTGCCCGAAAACTAGAAAGCTGCTGAAGGAGTTCCAGCGAGCAAAAACGGTAGTCAGTCAAGTTCTTCGAAGCAATCTGCACAAGAAAAATCAAGGATGCCACGTGCTCCTCTCAAGCCTATTGAGGAAGGAGTGCCTGCACCTGATGACATTCAGACCCGATTTATGGCCGATGAAGAACCACTGAGAAACCCATTGGAAACCTATCCTTTGTTTCCTGTCGATGATGGCCAGAATGATCCAGCTTTCAACGAGCAGTTTCATCATTCGAAACTTGCATTCTTTGGGACCAGCCCATATGATGGAGAAAGAACTTCCTTGTCACCAAGATTCTGGACAAAGGAACAGGCCGTGTACTATGCTCGCATTCTGTACGGCAAGAATCGCATCTTCAAGCACAAGATTCTGGATTTCGCCGAGCTCGAAAGTTTACCTTGCTTCCATCACACCATCAAGCAGATTGAACAAGTCTCCCTGAAGAGTTTCCTTCGTTTCAATCATGGCTGGAATCGTGAAGTAATCCTTCAGTTCTATGCCACTCTTTATATATCAGGGGACCTTGCTAATAGCAGTACTTGGATCCTCGAATGGATGACCGAAGAAGAAAAGATCAAATGTTCGGCTGACCAGTTCTTAGCACTGTTGAATCTTCCTCTGTGTGAATTTGATGCCACTCGGGAATAAAGACTGCACTACTGGGATGTTTCCGAAGCTGAACTTCATATGCTGATGGATCCCAAACTTGTTGGTGATGAATGTACCGAGGCAAATCCTAAGAATCTGGCCTATGAGAACAAAGTGTTGTTCTATATCCTCTGCAACTCCCTCACGCCAACAAACAGGCCAGAAACCATTCATGGCATCGTGGCAAATGCTCTTCAAGCAACAGCTCATGGCATTCGGTTTGACATTCCATATCTTTTCATTCGCAACTTGGCCTATGCAGCTGATACCCCTCAGGCTTTGAAGCTATGTGCACCTTGGGTCATGTTTGCTATTGAGCAGCTTACTGAGAAAAAAAAAATCTGCCCACATGTCCCGAAAGTTTTCATTCCACCAGTCCGGGACACTCTCCGGATCGTGAAGGACATCGGCAAAGGGAAGACACCTATTGATGCTGTAGGGGAACGCAGCAGAAAACAAAAAATTTCCGACCTACGCACCAGCCCAGGACCACTATGGAGACTGCATACAAGGTTTGATCTTTTTCGTTACCGACTCATAGCGCAGCGGAAGAAGAGTCGATGACGATCGTTGGTGCAGATCCCCGCAGCTAGGATTTACAACCTCCCAACTGCGAGGATGTACTCCCTTGTCAGCTCACCGGACGAGTCTCCGGGCAGCCCTTCGGGAGGCCTCGGGACAGTCCCTCGGATAGTCCCACCGAACGGATCCTCGGACAGCCCTTCGGGAGGCCTCTGGACAGTCCCTCAGATAGTCCCACCGGACGGATCCTCGGACAGCCCTCCGGGAGGCCTCTGGACAGTCCTTCGGATAGTCCCACCGGACGGATCCTCGGACAGCCCTCCGAGAGGCCTCACGGACAGCCCTTCGGGCGGGTCACTCGGACAGCCCTTCGGGAGGACCCCCGAAACTCGGACAACCCTTCGGGAGGACCCTCGAACAGCCCCTCGGGCAAAAAAGATCGAACCTACGACCTCTCTACGGGGTTGCACACATACGGTGTCATCTATCCGGCAGGGCTTCGCCGTCCAGAACTAGTTCCCACCGAAACCCAGACAGCCTTTCGGCTCTACGAAACTATTTCGCGGGGAGGGAGAGAAGAAGGCCAGATCAAGCATGGCTTGTGTATGTTGAGAAAGATTGTGTCTTTAGGCAGCCCCCTCCACCCCTATTTATAGGCCAAGCCCAAGGTTAGCTTCTCCAAGAAGCTAAGGGGAAAAGTACCAAAAGGCCCTCAAGGTAGCTTCTCCAAGAAGACACCCAAAAAGCACTTTCACTATTCACGAAACCATTTTTCCGCGACCGTTAAATCCGAAAATATTTCTGTGGGCCTTAGAATAATTCCAGTACCCACACAAATGATTTTGGACGCGTTCCGAAACAATTTCAGATTAGTGATTTTCATCTGCGAAAAGCAAACAAAGCGGTTCCGGCAGCTCCAGAACATTTCCGGTTTTTTTCATCGAAAAAACCCAGAAGTTCCCAGACCAATTCTGGCACCCTCCAAGAATTTCCAGGCGTGTGCCGAGACCATTTTGACTTAATGGTATACTACGAAACAACTTTTCGGTTTTACCGAAACTATTCCGGTGCTCTCTCTCCGGAACTTTTCCGCTGTCTCCGAAACTTTTCCGGTGACTTTCTCTCAGACTCCCTGTCTAGTATTCAATAGATAGATGACCCTTAAGCGTGTGACCCTATAGGTTCGGTGAAGTATAGACATGACCGGAACTCTTTCCGATCAATGATCAACATCGGAGCCGTGGACACCCATATTGACCCCTATACCCACACGAATAAAATTCGAGTGAACCTCCAGTTGCCGTGTGCTATTCTTGTTGCTTCGCGATATGTTACAAATACCCGAGGTGAGAATCATCGGCATCCCCGTGGATCAACACTTGTCCACAATGCCAGTTACCTCGTTACCGGTTTTGTTCTCTTTTCTCCTTTCCGTGTTCCGGCATCCCTGTGATCAAATCACAATGTGTCTGGCCAGATGATGGTGGATACCGTAACACCGAGAGGGCCCAGTGATATCTCTCCATCGTCGGAGGAGCAAATCCCAATCTTGAGCTATCAAGTTACTTGACATACTTTTCCATGAACCCGTAAGCCGCCGTAATAGCCACCCATTTACGGATGACGTTTAACAAACCCCAAAGTTCATGAATCAAGCATGAAGAAACTCGATACTCTCATGGTCTAAGGAATTATGCAAACGTTAACTTCTCTGTGTTATTAACCATTAACTTATGACGAATGTATCTCATAGCATAACAACAATTCGGGTCGATTCAACACAAGTGTTCTCCTAACATTGTGCCCTCAAAGTTGCCGGCATAGTCATGCCCATGATCAGGAAAACAGAACCATCATGCAACACTTGAGCTAGTCTTAGAGGCCAGACTAGGAATACTTTTTACCGTTTATTATTCCACACGTGCATATGAGTCTTCCTCCGAGCCTCGTGGTTATTGCAGACTTGAGAACCATAGCAGTTATAGCACGGAATATAAACTTAACTACAAACATGGAGATAAATAATAACACTTATTATTGCCTCTATGGCATATCTCCTACAGAGTCGCACTTGCACTAGAGTCAATAATCTAGTCAATGGTAATGCACTTTACACCTATGGCATACCGGTGTAAAACATGCTTCGCTTGTGGTATAGTCTGATGTCCAACGGATCTGACAACTTCAGTTCCGTGTGTATTTCTGCATATCCTCGCGTTTTCACGTTTTCACAAAATTCATATTTTGTGTGGACTTGGCTTCATATATATGTGAATCACTGGTCAATTCTTGATTCCTCAGACTGAGCTATGGAGCAGCTATCTTCAATAGTGTTCCATTGACCAAAGCCATCTTGGAACCATACTAAGTTCATGAACAAACTGTATGATTCAACATCTTTTATGTCGCTTTGAAAGCGGCAACATACTTAGCCTTAGTTATAGAATTCGCCACAGTAACCTGTTTGGAACGATTTCCAAACACCGTGCCACCATATCGTGTATTACACAAAACCCTTAACTTAAATCGAAAATCGCATGGAGAATTGATGAAGACTGTATCGATGCAATTACTTACAACGAGCACTTCATAATCTCTGCTTGCGAGAAAACATGTCATCAGTGCTACTCCAGTACTAAATGACATTTTTCACTGTTGTCCCATGATCAGTACTTTGATCACTTTGGTATCTATACTCGCAACTCCTTGGGAGTACTGGACATATCTGGTTGTTTTACATACCATGGAATACATGATTAATCCAAACATGAAAGTGTGTGGAATCTCCATCATGTATTTTGCTCATCAGTGTTTTGGGACACCGAGTCTTGCAAAAACCCTTTCCATGTGACTTCGGCAAGAATCACTCCTTGGCGTTTTAATGCTAAACCGTTTTAGCATCTTGTCAATATGTATTTTTGGCTTAGCCTATTAGGAAATTCTATCTCGTAGATAAATATGCCTAATATCAAGGCTATTTAGCCCAAGCACTTCATTGAAAAACTATTTTTAATGAAGTCCTAATTCGTGTCAAGAAATTTCCAATCAACAATGTGTCAAGCACACAAAGTTTTTAGAAATATTATTATGCTCCCACTTACTTTCTTGAAACCACAAGCATCTTCGTTATCCATTGATGAAAACAAACTCTTTTGAGTATTTCATCAAAAACGAAGATTCCAACTCCATTTTGCTCTCTTCTATCCATTGCTGGAACTTTGAAGTTTGCATACTTACTAGCATCCTCTGGATTTGACAAAATACCTTGGACTGTACCACATGCAAGTCCTAGGTTGCATTTCCATCACATGGAAATCCTTTTGGCATCCATGTATCATATCTCAAGATTGAAATATCTATTAATTGCTAGTTTAACCCGATCTGACTTTAAGCATCGCTATGGTGACACAACCTCATCGTAGTCAACTCCTTGAACTTGTTATTGCAACAAGTCGAGCTTTATGGATAAAACATTTTATCCACATCAGTTTATAGTTCCATTAATGTTCGTTAGACTCTAAGTCTTCCGAAGGGTTTATCAAGATATAATCTTGAATCATTTATGGAAACTATCTCGGATTATATTGGCATTTAGCCAATTCCGGAGTCAGGGCCCATCAACGCTTCCTTATGTATCGTAGGTATACTGTTGTCTAACAACAATATCTCGCTTGCGCACCTGAGTGGTTTGCACGAGTTTTGCCTACGTGGTTCAGTTGCAAGTTCGACCGAAGTCCATACATTTCATGTAGAGGCTTCCGTGTCAGTCGCAGTAGGAAACTCTGGAATTACTTCCAAGGTTTCTTTCCTTTGATCTGATGACGAAGATACTATTATCTCGTCGAGTTGCACTGTTCTCCCACTCACCTTTTTGCAAGAACCATTCTCTTTAAAAGCATACCATTCTTGGTGGCAAACCTTTTTGCCTCGGTATAGTGGTGGAGGAATTCCCAATAACTTGGGATAACCTACAAAGTAGCACTTGTCTGATTTGGAATAGGTTTGTAAATATTTTACACAAGCCCCATATTCCAAATGTTAAGAAAAGACATAACATGGTTGGGTGTACCATACCATGGAGTCATTTCAACAGATCTGATGGTGCTCTTTTCAGTGTAAAAGCCGCAGTCTCTAAAGCATTACTTTAAAAGGGATGATGGCAAATTGATTTATGTCATCTTTGATCTTACCATGTCATAAATGGTTTGATTGCATCTTCACGGACATTCCACTCACAGTGGTGTTCCGGGAGGTGTAAGTTATGAAACTCCCTTCACAACTCATCCGACATACGCTAAACTTGTAACTCAAATATTCCTTTCTGCAATCAAATTGCAGAAACATAATTTTCTTGTTACAATAATTTCTACTTCATATTGAAAACCTTTTGAATGACTTCAAAAGATCCAGACTTGCATCTCATCAAGTAAATATTCATATATCCACTTAAGTCATTTCTGAAGATAGATAAATCCACTGCTAGCAACAACATTTATCGGACTACATACATTAAAATTGTATGATCACCAATAAGTTTGTTGCTCATTCCTTATGGCCTGTGAACGGTATTTCAATCACTTCACTTTTCGGAGGAAAGTTGCAAGTGTCAGATGATTCATAATCAAACGAATTCAAAATCCATCATTATGGAATTTCTCCATGCGGGTTTCTCCAATGTGACCAAATGCAGTGCCACACATGTGTGGTATTCTCTTAGTCTTGCGACATTTAGCATCAGTGTTATGGATGTATCATATTACCATCAATATTCATAACATACATCCCATCCACGATGGAAGCATGGCCCTTATGTTATTCATAACACTAAACAACAATTGTTCTTTTATGAACAACCCTTTTGCAACATACATTATGCAATGGGCTAGAGTGTGTAAAAACTCTAAAATGAATTATGAAAGTAAATTCGGAGGTAATATATTATTATCAATATTCATAACATACATCCCATCCATGATGGAAGCATGGCCCTTATGTTATTCATAACACCGAACATCAAAAGTTCTCTTATGAACAACCTTCTTGCAAGATACTTTATGCAATGGGCTAGAGTGTATAAAAACTCTAAAATGAATTATGAAAATAAATACATAGGTAATGTACCGAGTATAGCGACTTTTACTATGTTCCCAGCGCATATCTAAACCTCACTCCGGCAAGTCTTTTAGGCCGTAGTAGTCCTTGCATCGAGTCGCAGCAGAATGCAATCGAGCAGGTATCTTTTGTGATCAACTCACAATACCAAAGAATTAGTGATTAACATGTTTAATCATAATTCCCAAGAACTATTTCCTTGACCAGCCTTCTATACATCAATAACTTGTATGACATTCATACATGAGCTGGACATTCCAGTCTTCTCTCTTTTTGCCTTTATACTTTTAATAGTTTAACTTTCAGTATTTCTCCTACTCTTAGAAGAAGCACTCAACTTAAGAGTGGCGTTAGCCCCGGACTTCCTAGGTGTGTAAGTCACACTAACACCCTTTGGACATTTCCTTTAAGTTGTTGTTTTATTCACCTTTCATGATATGACAGGCGTTCTTCTGGATCCCTCTCTTATCAGTCAAATGCATAGTAAACACTTTACTAATAATTTGCAAAACAAACATTGCTTTGGATATCACATATCTTTTAGCCATTGTTTGTGTCTGAAAATGATTTTCAGTTCCATGAATATCACATAGATATCCCAAACTTTTGAAGTTCGGGTATCATGGAAGCAAACATATTGCACTTGACCGTAACATAATTCTAGCTTTTGGATCGAAGGACGAGAGTCACATTATCCATAGCATTAGCGGGAGAATACCAAAAGCATGCGCTAGGACAAAGTCCTTCTCGGCACTTTCGAGGACAATCCTCACATTACGTTACATACCGTAAAGTTTTAACCAGATATTTAACAGCTTATTCAATTTTAACAGGGAAGGTGGAAACGTGAGCCATAATTCTACAACTATTATGCAAATTACACTTTAGACAAGTGTTCATAATTAATTGCACTAAGAATTAAAAGAATTAATTCTAAAGTGCGCTCCCACTCAAATCAATATCTCTCAAAATTGATTGCGAGTGATACAAGATCCGTATTTCAATTCGACGCCATTGACGGGTTCATCACTGATGACGCGAATTTCAATCGGTAGGCCAACTTGCCGATCACATCTCTATGTGATTCTTGTTCATCTTTCGATGGGCGTGTTCCGAGCTCAGGACTCTCCTGCCTGAACGTCAAAGACAACCAAGTGATCTTGCTGTGAGGTCTGACCTCACCCGCCTCATTCCTCTCGATTCGTTCGTGCTCATGTGTACATGGCGCACCCCGAAAATATACGAATTTCAGACGGTGCTACACTTGGGTGAACACTAACTACTTTGATATTTTAAGTGAGAGATCACCCTAATAAAAGCGACTACCGCGCAATCAAGAAGGGTGCATCATAAGGGATAAACATCTCAGGCAATTCATAATAGCATGATATGGTATAGCCCTTTCTGACGGAGAAGTCTTTTATTTCTTCGTCTTCGGCATTCGCGTCGGTGTTCACCTTCGCGAAGATTGCCACCACCTTGTCGATGCACCAGATAATATTGCTATCTCTATAGCTAATAAAATAAGTGCATTACAAAAGGTTGACACGCAGGTCATTAAAGTGACAATCATATGGCTCCAGCCATCATGCCGAATCATGACACGCAGGTCATGTTAATTTACATCATATAGTCATCTCATACATAATCAAATTAATATGAGCACTGCTATACCACATCATATGCACATGCAAACCATCCTGCAAAACCAAGTTAGACGCCTCTAATCGGTTTATGCAAAATTTCATTTTACGTGGCTTCTAAGGTTTCGAACAAACCGCAGCTACCAACGTCCATCATCAAGTATGATTATTCAAGTCGCTAGATTAACTTTACGAGGTGTATGAAACACGAGATAATAAAATCTCGAGCCCCATACTGAACTTCGTCATACGCATGACCCCCGTGCAGATCATATCTGCATTGCCCTTTTGTCTGCGAAATTTCATCTTTCTCTCTAACTATGGTGGAGTTCAATGAACTATTAGCACTTCATTGATCAATCAGGATCGCGGATTGCCAGAACTTTGAAACTCCACCATGCTGTTATCAAGATCAGAAATATGCAAATTCCAAGGAAGCAACATGAACATCGCGTAATAGATTTCATCTGCTACCCGCACAAATAATTATCAGCAGTAGAACTCATTTGCTACAAATTATATTGTGCAACACCCATACATCTCTATTCTAGATCGTAACATGCATCTATGCATAGCACGGCTCATGATGCCACTGTAGGGGAATGTAGCAGAAAACAAAAAATTTCCGACCTACGCACCAGCCCAGGACCACTATGGAGACTGCATACAAGGTTTGATCTTTTTCGTTACCGACTCGTAGTGCAGCAGAAGAAGAGTCGATGACGATCGTTGGTGCAGATCCCCACAGCTAGGATTTACAACCTCCCAACCGCGAGGATGTACTCCCTCGTCAGCCCACCGGACGGATCTCCGGGAAGCCCTTCGGGAGGCCTCGGGACAGTCCCTCGGATAGTCCCACCGGACGGATCCTCGGACAGCCCTTCGGGAGGCCTCTGGACAGTCCCTCGGATAGTCCCACCGGACGGATCCTCGGACAGCCCTCCGGGAGGCCTCTGGACAGTCCTTCGGATAGTCCCACCGGACGGATCCTCGGATAGCCCTCCGGGAGGCCTCACGGACAGCCCTTCGGGCGGGTCACTCGGACAGCCCTTCGGGAGGACCCCCGAAACTCGGACAGTAACTCGGACAGCCCCTCGCGCAAAAAAGATCGAACCTACGACCTCTCTACGGGGTTGCACACATACGGTGTCATCTATCTGGCAGGGCTTCGCCGTCCAGAACTAGTTCCCACCGGACTGGTGCAAGCATCTCGGAGTTGGAATATACGCTTTGATGAGGTGATCAAAGCATATGGTTTTGTACAGACTTACGGTGAAGCCTGTATTTACAAGAAAGTGAGTGGGAGCTCTGTAGCATTTCTAATATTATATGTGGATGACATATTGTTGATTGGAAATGATATAGAATTTCTGGATGGCATAAAGGGATACTTGAATAAGAATTTTTCAATGAAAGACCTCGGTGAAGCTGCTTATATATTGGGCATCAAGATCTATAGGGATAGATCAAGACGCTTGTTAGAACATGTGCTGCCTCCATGTTTGGTTTTGGTAATTGATGACAATCTCTATGGACTAATGGTTGCCTTGAGTTATATTTGAAGGGTTTGTCCATAGGCTTTGCTTGTAGACCATTTGTTGGTCTCAAGGTGATTTGAAGAAGAATATGTGTTGACCAAGGTTATTCATGGAGTTATCCAAAGATTGGTCATGTTGATCAAGACTAAAATATGAAGAGTGATTCAAATTGATCAACACACAAAGCGTAGAAGATGTACCGAGCGAGATCAAGTGATCTCATGGTATGGTAAGCAGTGTCCATTACGCTTTGTGTACTAACCCATGTTCTATGCAAGAGTTCTTTGTGGGGTTAGGTTTGTTTCCATGGGCGTGCATCAAAAGGAAGATATCACACAACCCATGGAGGATGACATCAAGTGGTGATCGTCATCAAGATTGCGGTGTGCAAGTTCAAGTGGAGCATCACGAAGAGATCACATGCTTGAAGCTTGCTGTCCATTGTGGTGACAATGGACTTGTGAAGATGTGCCGAAGAGTGGCTCACCCATAGTGGAGTATGGGGGAGCAATCAGCTAGTCTTCATCGAGCCGGCGCAATCAAGAAAGGTGGTCCAACTTGAGGAGGTCAAGATCGTCATCATCTAGCTCAAGTGGACTTTGCGCAAGGCAAAGGTTTGCCCTTGATAGGTTTTCTATTTTACCGGTCTCATGGTAGTAGTTGGGAGACCGGGTTATAGGATCGATAGCCGTACTATCAAGGGGGCTCTCAAGTGAGTAGCTTTATCATATCTTCGTAGAGAGCTCAAACCATTGCATCCTTGCATCATATTTCTTGGTTCGTGTTTGGTGTTTCTCTTTGTGAGCCTTTGAGCTTTTGGTCATCTTCATGACAAGCTCGAGGTCATCGAAAACGGAGTTCATATATGCATCTTCTATGATGTTTTCGATGTTGGAGTTTATGCCGGTTCTTCATTCATAGAGGTTTCTCATCTCTATATCATTGGTATTTTCTCTACTGCCACTTCTTAATATAACCAGTCGCTGTTGGATAGTATTTGTCGTCCTCTATCCAACAAGCTTGAGTTTGCTCAATTCGGAGCTCATTTGCAGAAGTTATGGCAGTTCAGGGTTTATTGTTTGTCTGGGCAGTTTACCTGTCACCAAAGCGGTAGTACCGCTCGGGGCCACGGTAGTACCGCTTGACACGGTACTACCGCCCCTACTACCGTTGCACTACCGTGATTTCTACTGGCATTCTTTTTCGTTTAGCGGTAGTAAAGCGGTAGTGGTGCGGTAGTACCGCTTGACACGGTACTACCGCCCCTACTACCGCTGCACTACCGTGTTTTCTTCTGGTGTTATTTTTCCCTAAGCGGTAGTGGGGCGGTAGTGGAGCGGTAGTACCGCTTGTTGCGGTACTACCGTTCCAGTGCTACCCCACTTCCTCTGTTTCCTCTGTCCTGCGAAAGCTTAAGCGGTAGTACCGCTTAAGTTGAGCGGTAGTACCGCTTGGTGCGGCACTACCGCTCCAGTTTCTTGTTGATTGCCTGCTGTTTTTGAATTACTACCGCACGAGCGGTAGTACCGCTCGCAAGAGCGGTAGTACCGCTTGTGCGCGTCCTGCACGGGTAACGGTTGGATTTGGGGTGGCCCTATAAAAGGGGTCTTCTTCCCCAACGGTTTTCTTATCCATTGCAGCTCTCTCTCCTCCCATTGTTGACCTTCTAGAGCTTTGCTAACTCTCAATCCCTCCATGGTTTCTTGCTAGTTTTTGGGGGAAAAGAGAGAGGAGATCTAGATCCACATTTCCACCAATCACTTTCTCCTCTAAGTGAGGGGAACCCCTTGGATCTAGATCTTGGAGTTCTTGGTGTTCTCCTTGTTCTTCCTCTCATATTCATCCATAGCTTTTGTTGCTTTGGTGGGATTTGGGAGTGAGGGACTTGTCCACTTCGTGTGTTCTTGCCATTGCATTAGTTGCATCGGTTTGAGTTCTCCACGGTGATACGTGGAAGTTGTGAAGTTGAGTAGCTTATTACTCTTGGGTGTTTGGGCACCCTAGAGCTTGTTCCTCTTGGGTGCCTTGGCGCCCTAGACGGCTTGGTGGTGCCTCGGAGCTCAATCATTGTGGTGTAAAGCTCCGGGCAAGCGTCGGGGTCTCTAATTAGGTTGTGGAGATCACCCCGAGCAATTTGACGGGTACCGGTGACCGCCCCCAAGGGTTGCCAAAGTGTACGGGTTCGGTGACCGCCCTCAAGGGTCCCATTTGTACGGGTTCGGTGACCGCCCTCAAGGGTCCCTTAGTGGAATCACGGCACCTTGCATTGTGCGAGGGCGTGAGGAGAATACGGTGGCCCTAGTGGCATTGTTGGGGAGCATTGTGCCTCCACACCGCTCCAAACGGAGATTAGCATCCGCAAGGGTGTGAACTTCGGGATACATCGTCGTCTCCGCGTGCCTCGGTTATCTCTTACCCGACCCCTTTACTTATGCACTTTACTTTGTGATAGCCATATTGTTTCTTGTTATATATCTTGCTATCACTTAGTTGTTTATCTTGCTTAGCATAAGTTGTTGGTGCACATAGGTGAGCCTAGTCGATTTAGGTTTTGTGCTTGTCAAATTAACCGCTAGGTTTATTCCGCATTTGTTCAAGCCTAAACCGTAATTATTTTAAAGCGCCTATTCACCCCCCCCCTCTAGGCGACATCCACGATCTTTCAACGCTTGATAGGACTTTCACAAAGCACATACCTTGACAAAGTTTTGAAGAAGTTCAAAATGGATCAGTCAAAGAAAGGGTTCTTGCCTGTCTTGCAAGGTGTGAAGTTGAGTCAGACTCAATGCCCGACCACGGCAGAAGATATAGAGAAAATGAAAGTCATTCCCTATGCCTCAGCCATAGGTTCTATTATGTATGCCATGCTGTGTACCAGACCTGATGTGTGCCTTGCCATAAGTTTGGCAGGGAGGTACCAGAGTAATCCAGGAGTGGATCACTGGACAACGGTCAAGAATATCCTGAAGTACCTGAAAAGGACCAAGGACATGTTTCTCGTTTATGGAGGTGACGAAGAGCTCGTCGTAAAGGGTTACGTCGATGCAAGCTTCGACACTGATCCGGATGACTCTAAGTCACAAACCGTATACGTATTTATATTAAATGGTGGAGATGTGAGTTGGTGCAGTTCCAAGCAGAGCGTCGTGGCGGGATCTACGTGTGAAGCGGAATACATAGCTACTTCGGAAGCAGCACATGAAGGAGTCTGGATGAAGGAGTTCATATCCGATCTAGGTGTAATACCTAGTGCATCGGGTCCAATGACAATCTTTTTTGACAACACTGGAGCAATTGGCATAGCCAAGGAGCCCAGGTTTCACAAGAAGACCAAACACATCAAGAGACGCTTCAACTCCATTCGTGAATATGTCAAGGATGGAGACATAGAAATTTGCAAAGTACACACGGATCTGAATGTGGCAGACCCGTTGACTAAGCCTCTTCCACGAGCAAAACATGATCAGCACCAAGACTCCATGGGTGTTAGATTCATTACTATGTAATCTAGATTATTGACTCTAGTGCATGTGGGAGACTGATGGAAATATGCCCTAGAGGCAATAATAAAGTTGTTATTATTTTATATTTCCTTGTTCATGATAAAGGTTTATTATTCATGCTAGAATTGTATTGACCGGAAACTTAAATACATGTGTGAATACGTAAACAAATACCGTGTCCTTATTGAGCCTCTACTAGACTAGCTCGTTGATCAAAGATGGTTAAGGTTTCCTAACCATAGACATGAGTTGTCATTTGATAACGGGATCACATCATTAGGAGAATGATGTGATGGACAAGACCCATCCGTTAGCTTAGCATATGATCGTTCTGTTTATTGCTACTGCTTTCTTGAATGTCAAATACATGTTCCTCAGACCATGAGATCATGCAACTCCCGGATATCAGAGGAATACCTTGTGTGCTATCAAACGTCACAACGTAACTGGGTGATCATAAAGATGCTCTACAGGTATCTCCGAAGGTGTCCGTTGAGTTGGCATGGATCGAGACTGGGATTTGTCACTCCGTGTTTCGGAGAGGTATCTCTGGGCCCTCTCGGTAATGCACATCATAAGAAGCTTGCAAGCAAAGTGACTAAGGAGTTAGTTACGGGATGATGTATTACGGAATGAGTAAAGAGACTTTCCGGTAACGAGATTGAACTAGGTATGGAGATACCGACGATCGAATCTCGGGCAAGTAACATACCGACGGACAAAGGGAATTACATATGTTGTCATTGCGGTTCGACCGATAAGATCTTCGTGGAATATGTAGGAACCAATACGAGCATCCAGGTTCCGCTATTGGTTATTGACCGGGGAGGTGTCTCAGTCATGTCAACATCATTCCCGAACCCGTAGGGTCCGCACGCTTAACGTTCGTTGACGATATAGTGTTATATGAGTTATGTGAATTGGTAACTGAAAATTGTTCGGAGTCCCGGATGAGATCCCGGACATCGCGAGGAGTCTCGGAATGGTCGAGAGGTAAAGATTTATATATGGGAAGTCATATTTTGGGTTCCGGAAAAAGGTGCAGTTTTTTCGGTATTGTACCGGGAAGCTTCCAGAAGGTTCCGGAGGATTCCGGAGGGGTCCGGAAGTCCACAAGTGGGTCCACCACATCCCAAAGGGCTGGCATGGGCTAAGGGGAGGCACCCTGGCCTTATTGGTCCAGGCGCACCAAGTCCTCAAAAGCCCACGCAGCTAGGGAAGGAAAAAAGGGAGAGTCCTAGTAGGAATAGGATTGGACTTTGGAGTCCAAGTCCACGTGGGTACTATTCATGGTTACTGTTCACGTGGCACTATTCCTTCTACTCCAAGCCCCTACACATATATAAATAGAGGAGAGGGGGCGCCCCAAAGGACACAACATTGTCTTAGCCGTGTGCGGCGCCCCCTCCACAGTTCCGTCCCTCGGTCATATTTTCGCAGTGCTTGGGCGAAGCCCTGCGGAGATAGCATCACCATCACCGTCATCACGCCATCGTGCTGCCGGAACTCATCCACTACCTCGCCGTCTTGCTGGATCAAGAAGTCGAGGACGTCACCGAGCTGAACGTGTGCTGAACGCGGAGGTGCCGTACGTTCGGTGCTCGGTCGGTTGGATCGTGAAGTTGTTCGACGACATCAACCGCGTTGTTCTAATGCTTCCGCTTACGGTCTATGAGGGTATGTAGACACACTCCCCCTCTCATAGCTATGCATCTCCATGGATAGATCTTGCGTGTGCGTAGAAATTTTTTGGTTTTCCATGCAACGTTCCCCAACATGCACACATACGGTGTCATCTATCCGGTAGGGCTTCGCCGTCCAGAAATAGTTCCCACCGGAACCCAGACAACCTTTCGGCTCTACGAAACTATTTCGCGGGGAGGGAGAGAAGAAGGCCAGATCATGCATGGCTTGTGTATGTTGAGAAAGAGTGTGTCTTTAGGCAGCCCCCTCCACCCCTATTTATACGCCAAGCCCAAGGGTAGCTTCTCCAAGAAGCTAAGGGGAAAAGTACCAAAAGGCCCTCGAGGTAGCTTCTCCAAGAAGACACCCAAAAAGCACTTTCACTATTCACGGAACCATTTTTCCGCGACCGTTAAATCCGAAAATATTTCTGTGGGTCTTAGAATAATTCCAGTACCCACACAAATGATTTTGGACGCGTTCCAAAACAATTTTGGATTAGTGATTTTCATCTGCGAAAAGCAAACAAAGCGGTTCCGGCAGCTCCGGAACATTTCCGGTTTTTTTCTTCGAAAAATCCCAGAAGTTCCCAGACCAATTCTGGCACCCTCCAAGAATTTCCAGACGTGTGCCGAAACCATTTTGACTTAATGGTATACTCCGAAACAACTTTTCGGTTTTACCGAAACTATTCCGGTGCTCTCTCTCCGGAACTTTTCCGCTGTCTCCGAAACTTTTCCGGTGACTTTCTCTCAGACTCCCTGTCTAGTATTCAGCAGATAGATGACCCTTAAGCGTGTGACCCTATAGGTTCGGTGAAGTATAGACATGACCGGAACTCTTTCCGATCAATGATCAACATCGGAGCCGTGGACACCCATATTGACCCCTATACCCACACGGATAAATATTCGAGTGAACCTCCAGTTGCCGTGTGCTATTCCTGTTGCTTCGCGATATGTTAGAAATACCCGAGGTGAGAATCATCGACATCCCCGTGGATCAACACTTCTCCACAATGCCAGTTACCTCGTTACCGGTTTTGTTCTCTTTTCTCGTTTCCGTGTTCCGGCATCCCTGTGATCAAATCACAATGTGTGTGGCCAGACGATGGTGGATACCGTAACACCGAGAGGGCCCAGAGATATCTCTCCATCGTCGGAGGAGCAAATCCCAATCTTGAGCTATCAAGTTACTTGCATACTTTTCCATGAACCCGTAAGCCGCCGTAATAGCCACCCATTTACGGATGACGTTTAACAAACCCCAAAGTTCATGAATCAAGCATGAAGAAACTCGATACTCTCATGGTCTAAGGAATTATGCAAACGTTAACTTCTCTGTGTTATTAACCATTAACTTGTGACGAATGTATCTCATAGCATAACATCAATTCAGGTCGATTCAACACAAGTGTTCTCCTAACATTGTGCCCTCAAAGTTGCCGGCATAGTCATGCCCATGATCAGGAAAACAGAACCATCATGCAACACTTGAGCTAGTCTTAGAGGCCAGACTAGGAATACTTTTTACCGTTTATTATTCCACACGTGCATATGAGTCTTCCTCCGAGCCTCGTGGTTATTGCAGACTCGAGAACCATAGCAGTTATAGCACGGAATATAAACTTAACTACAAACATGGAGATAAATAATAACACTTATTATTGCCTCTAGGGCATATCTCCTACAGATGCTACTGCCTCTGCCTCTACTAAAGCTCTGAAGGTCAAGAAGGCAGCAGTAGAAATCCCTCGTGAAGAAAATCCCTCACTGTATGAGATTTGTCTTCGCACTCAGCAAGCCCTGGAAAGTCACATCAAGCTCGACCGCAAAGAGAAGTTGGAAATGATGGCTAAGATCAATCTGCTTCACAATTATGCTCGCCAAGCTCTTCTATATGAGAAGGAACAAAAGAAGCGCTCCTGGACCCTTTTGCGCAAGCATTATTCTCGCACACAACTATCTGCCAAGGGTATCGAGAAAGATTATGATCATCTGGAGCTGTTTGAAGTTCCTCGGATCCGAAGGCAAACCCCAGTGCTTCCTCAGCGTTCTTCCTCCACCGACCTGCTATTTGTTGAACCCGATGATGAACTTGAAGACAGCAGGCACATTGATATTCAAGCCAGATGCACCTCGCGCTGCTGCTCCCGAAGCCCATGCTACGACTCCAACTCCTGCTTCGGCCTCAACCATCGCTCGCTCTGCTTCGCCGAACAGTTCGAGTTCTGGGGATTCTTCGGACGAGTAGTTCCTCACATGCATTCTCTTTCCTATTTGATACTTGTTGACAAAAAGGGGGAGAAGAACATTGAGAGATAGATAAGCGGGATATTTGCAGGGTGTTTCCATTCGCCATTTGCTTTTTAGTCAAACAATTTGGTTTCTGTCGTTGAACTATTTGCTTTTGTTCGTAGAACTTAATCTCACCACCTGTGGTGATGGAATACTGCGTCGTCATGTACCGTTAATAACCCCCCCTGCAATGCTATTTGCTTCCAGTTATCTGTTTGCAGGTGCTATTGAATGCTTACTTCCTTGCGATAATTATCCTCGATACTTATCTATCGTGCAGGGTAAAGTGAAAGCATTTCAAGGAGGATTGGAAATCATGCTTCTCTAAAAGAGATATCTCACTCCTTGAAACTATATGTATCTTCCACTTAGATATGCTACTATGATTATCTTTCGATATCTAACGATGCAGGAGAAGAAAGGTTGCTTTAGAGCAAATTTACTCATGATTCAAAAGAGAATTCTTTCTATCTGTCTCATAAGCTGTTTTTCCTCGCATATTTCTATCGTATCGTCCTTGTTGCAGGAAAAACCTCGTCTGAAGCATATCTACTCCGAGCACAATACTTGTGATTCCCTTGCTCTGATTTTCTTCGAATATCTAACTTGTAGGGAACCTATATCTCGTGTGGATTCAAACTGTGTTCTGAGAAAATCTTCATGGCTTATTCTTTGCCACAACTCATTTCAAAATATCCTCACTATCTAACAAATCTATTTCAAAGGTTGTGTGTGGCAGGAAATACCTCAGACACCATCGAGTGCACTGGATAAGACTACGAATGAGATCATCTGTCAATGTCACTCATACGAAGATTCACCTCGCTACCTTCCGTGTTATCTCCTATGCATACTCTTAAGTCAGAATGATGCATACCTTCAGGGGGAGCGTGTTTTATCTTCGTAATTAACTCTTGTCTTTCATTATCCTTCGCATTCCATTCTATAATCTATCTTTCGATGTGTTCAGTTTTGTCAATAATCGTCCAAAAAGGCGGAGATTGTTGGTGCAATATTTTCCCTCCTGTGTTTTGGAGATTGTTGACAGAAACAGGCATGGACTGATTTGTTTGCTAGTGCACACAGAGAGAAATAGTCCATGCAGTTCCGAAGCGAATGTTGTCTCCGGTGTCAAGTTCGAGGAACTTCACCAAAGAATATCTACGCAACAGAGAAGAATGAGCTACATCCATTGGAGTCATGTAGACGAGAAGATTGATGTGAAGGACTTAACCCCTCGAAACTTATTGCTGACGCAAAGCAATTTTTATTCGGTGTGTCCGAAGAAGAATGACTGCAGTCGAGAAAGTTGAAGACGAAGCAAAGACGTAGCATTGGTTTCGTTGTTCTTCGTTGTCTTATTTGAGTCATAGGACCTCCGTACTATTAAGAGGGGTATAGGTTCTCGAAGCTTAGATTCGCTGTGATGCTTAGCCCAAACCTATGCAAGACTGAGAGAAATCTCTTTATGCTTCGAATGATTACCTGCCAGCAGAAGACGTTGTTCTTCGGTGCTGCGGGAGATATCTTTTGAACTGAGGAGTTGGCATTACTTGCTCCACAAGGAATGTTACCATTGTGCTCTATATCCGACCGTTGGACTCGTGTCGTTCGGCCATTGGCTGCCCCACATGTCCAATTTGGTCTTTTCCCTTTAGGGAAGGCTGCGATTATAAATAGCCACCGCGCTCCAACGTTGCCCGTTGGCTGCTCCCCTTAAGATTTCTGAGAAGATTGATTGAGCATCCCCTCTCCGAGTGATTTGAGTTTAAGATCCACCGAGAGAAATCCAAGAACCAAAACTTAGATAGTGGTTGAGCATCACAGTAGTTCTGAGTTAGAGTTCTGGTACCTATTACTCTTGAGAGCTGCGCACTCTCTAGACGGATAGGTGTCGGCTCGAATGTCGAAGAGTAATTGTCTTCACCGAGCAAGATCTTCAGCAACCAAGAGTCATTGTGGTTTGCAAAGAAGTCTGTCGAAGGTTTGGAGATCACCGACAAGTATCTACCACGAGTGAAATCAACTGGAGTCTGATCAGCTCTGAGTTGAAGGAGAATAGGGCGAAGAGAGTTTATCTTCTGTGTTAAATCACAACCCCTCCAACCAGACGTAGTCCTTTGGCAGAAGGGCGAACTGGTCTACCAAATTCATCTGTCGCCATCGAGCACCACTGGTTCACTCTACTTTACTGCATCATCTTCAGCAGTTTACTTTCGTGCTCTATGTCGATAGTATGGATCTGATCTATCATAGTTCGTTGATTTTCATTCGCATCCTCATCATTCATTTCTGTCGTTTCTGTCTAATGAATATCTCATCGCACTTGTGCATGTTAGCGTGATTTCATTCAGCGCTGTATCCATTCACCTCATCACTACTTCCCTTGCATTTCCCTCGTAGTTCATACCTTGTTTTCCCTCATGCTACTGCATCTGTTCGTATAGTGCATTACCATCATAATTGTCAAATCTGTGATATTCCTCACTCAAACTATTATTGCTTCCTACATCGATAGATATGTTCCTCTACAGCGTGCTTGATTAAGTAACTTGCTACTGAACCTTATTTCCGCTGCTGTGTTTGGGATCAGTTCAGAACATTTGCAAGAATTTTTGAATCTCCCATTCACCCCCCCTCTGGCCGATATACTCTCGGTCCTAACAGGAAGGACACTTTGTTCACCCATCGGCCATCGCTCTACTTTGCTCCCGACACTTGAGAAACAACTCACACGCCTGGGCCCACCCATAGCTCCACTGATACCTGGGACCCACGGCGTCGCCCCCACCCGTCAGTAACAACCTTCCAAGCCATACCGTGGGGGCCCGAGTAATGCTACATCTACAAAGGCTTACTTAAAAAATTTTACGTACAAACTGATGTGGAGGGTTGTGATTGGTAATAAGAGGATGAGGGGGCCCACCCCACTTAAAATCAGGGGGGAGAGAGAGAATTACTCCCTCCGTCCACGAATAAGTGTATGCTACTTGTGATCTGCGTTGGTTTTTCCCCGAAGAGGAAGGTATGATGCAGTAC
This sequence comes from Elymus sibiricus, assembly GCA_039707655.1. Classification (NCBI taxonomy): domain Eukaryota; kingdom Viridiplantae; phylum Streptophyta; class Magnoliopsida; order Poales; family Poaceae; genus Elymus; species Elymus sibiricus. The sequence goes on along the minus strand of CM077674.1, from coordinate 335,040,904 downwards.
ACTAGAGATAAGTATTTCTCTCAGTTATGAAACCAAGGTTATCAATCCAGTAGGAGAATCACACAACACCTCGTTAACATTACCTGCACACAAAATAACAAATCCTTGCACCCAACGCAAACAAGGGGTTGTCAATCCCTTGGCGGTTAATTGCAAGATTAAATTGTATGGTGATAGATAAATAGATCGAACAAAAATACAAAATAAAATAAATAAAGTAAAAGTGCAGCAAGGTACTTTTAGGATTTTTAATATATGATAGAAGTAGACCCGGGGCCATAGTTTTCACTAGAGGCTTCTCTCATGAAAATAGCATACGGTGGGTGAACAAATTAATGTTGGGCAATTGATAGAAAAGCAAATAATCATGACGATATCCAAGGCAATGATCATGTATATAGGCATCACGTCCGAGACAAGTAGACCGACTCCTGCCTGCATCTACTACTATTACTCCACACATCGACCGCTATCCAGCATGCATCTAGTGTATTAAGTCCATAAAGAACGGAGTAACGCCTTAAGCAAGATGACATGATGTAGACAAAGTAAACTCACGCATGAATAAACCCCATCTTTTTACCCTTAATAGCAACGATACATACGTGTCATGTCCCTTTCTGTCACTGGGATTGAGCACCGCAAGACGAAACCATTACAAAGCACCTCTTCCATTGCAAGATAAATCAATCTAGTTGGCCAAATCAAATCAATAGATCGGAGAGAAATACGAAGCTATAATATGTAGGAGATATGCCCTAGAGGCAATAATAAATGTTATTGTTTATCCCCATGTTCGTAATTAAGTTTATATTCCGTGCTATAACTGCTATGGTTCTCGAGTCTACAATAACCACGAGGCTCGGAGGGAAACTCATATGCACGTGTGGAATAATAAACGGTAAAATGTATTCCTAGTCTGGCCTCTAAGACTAGCTCAAGTGTTGCATGATGGTTCTGTTTTCCTGATCATGGGCATGACTATGCCGACAACTTTGAGGGCACAATGTTAGAAGAACATTTGTGTTGAATCGACCCGAATTGATGTTATGCTATGAGATACATTCATCACAAGTTAATGGTTAATAACACAGAGAAAGTTAACGTTTGCATAATTCCTTAGACCATGAGAGTGTCGAGTTTCTTCATGCTTGCTTCATGAACTTTGGGGTTTGTTAAACGTCATCCGTAAATGGGTGGCTATTACGGCGGCTTACGGGTTCATGGAAAAGTGTGTCAAGGGACTTGATAGCTCAAGATTGGGATTTGCTCCTCCGGCGATGGAGAGATATCTCTAGGCCCTCTCGGTGTTACGATATCCACCTTTGTCTGGCCAGACACATTGTGATTTGATCAGAGGGATGCCGGAACACGGGAACGAGAAAAGAGAACAAAACCGGTAACGAGGTAACTGGCAGAGTGGACAAGTTGTTGATTCACGGGGATGCCAATAAGTCTCACCTCGGGTGTTTGTAACATATCGCGAAGCAATAGGAATAGCACACGGCAACTGGAGGTTCACTCGAATATTTATTCGTGTGGGTATAGGGGTCAATATGGGTGTCCACGGCTCCGATGTTGATCATTGATCGGAAAGTGTTTCGGCCATGTCTATATTTCACCGAACCTATAGGGTCACACGCTTAAGGGTCATCTATCTGCTGAATACTAGACAGGGAGTCTGAGAGAAAGTTACCGGAAAAGTTTCGGAGACAACGGAAAAGTTTCGGAGAGAGAACACTGGAATAGTTTTGGTAAAACTGAAAAGTTGTTTCAGGGTATACCATTAAGTCAAATTGGTTTCGGCACACACCTGGAAATTCTTGGAGGGTGCCAGAATTGTTCTAGGAACTTCTGGGATTTTTCGGAGAAAAAACCCGAAAATGTTCCGGAGCTGCCGGAACCGCTTTGTTTGCTTTTCGCAGATGAAAATCACTAATCCGGAATTGTTTCGGAACGCATCCAAAATTATTTTAGTGGGTACTGGAAATGTTCTAAGACCTACAGAAATATTTTCGGATTTAACGGTCGCGGAAAAATGTTTCCGTGAATAGTGAAAGTGCTTTTTGGGTTACTTTATGGAAAGCCACCTTTTAGGGCTTTTCCCAAAAGGCTTCTAAAAGGACTTGGGGACTAAGGAACCCCTTTTGGGGAGGACTAACTAGGGGGTGGCCAGCCATGGTGAGGCTCCTACATGGGGTCCCACTTGCCCTCTTACCTTCCCCTTTATGCCCTTGTGGAGGACTCCATTCATGGGATTTTGGGGTTTTGGAATGCCACCCCACCCCTTGGGATTTCCTATAAATAGAGGTGGAGAGGTGCTCTCCACACTCACTCCTTTCTCACATACAAGTGCCATGCATGATCTGGCTTCTCTCTCCCTCCCCGCGAAATAGTTTCATAGAGCCGAAAGGCTGTCTGGGTTCCGGTGGGAACTAGTTCTGGACGGCGAAGCCCTGCCGGATAGATGATACCGTATGTGTGCAACCCCGTAGAGAGGTCATAGGTTCGATCTTTTTGCCCGAGGGGCTGTTCGAGAGTGCCTCCCGAAGGGCTGTCCGAGTGACCGTCCGAGTTTTGAGGGTCCTCTCGAAGTGCTGTCCGTGACTCCGTCCGAGGGACTGTCCGACCGCCTCCCGGAGGGCTGTCCGACGAGCAGACAAGGGAGAACATCCTCGCGGTTGGGAGGTTGTAAATCCTAGCTGCGGGGATCTACACCGACGATCTACATCGACTCTACTTCCGCTGCGCTACGAGTCAGTGACGATTGGATCGAAACCTTGTATGCAGTCTTCATAGTGGTCCTGGACTGGTGCGTAGGTCGGAATTTTTTTGTTTTCTGCTGCGTTACCCTACAGTGGCATCATGAGCCGTGCTATGCGTAGATGCAGGTTACGATCTTGAATACATAGAGATGTATGGGTGTTGCATAATATAATTTTGTAGTAGATGAGATCTATTGCTGAAAATTATTTATGCAGGTAGCAGATGAAATCTATTACCCGATGTTCTTGTTGCTTCCCTTGAATTTGCGTATTTTTGATCTTGATAACGGTACGGTGGAGTTTCAAAGTTCTGGCAATCCGCGATCCTGATTGATCAACGAAGTGCTAACAGTTCTTTGAATTCCACCATAGTTAAAAGAAAGATGAAATTTCGCAGACGAAAGGGCAATGCAGATATGATCTGCATGGGGGTCATGCGTATGACGAAGTTAAGTATGGGGCTCGAGATTTTATTATCTCATGTTTCATACACCCCGCAAAGTTAATCTAGCAACTTGAATAATCATACTTGATGATGGACGTTGGTAGCTTCGGTTTGTTTCGAAACCTTAGAAGCCACGTAAAATAAAATTTTGCATAAACCGATTTGAGGCGTCTAACTTGGTTTTGCAGGATGTGCATGTGATGTGGTATAGCAATGCTCATATTAATTTGATTATGTATGAGATGACTATATGATGTAAATTTACTAACATAACCTGCGTGTCATGATTCGGCAAGATGGCTGGAGCCATATAATTGTCACTTTAATGACCTGCGTGTCAACCTTAAGTAATGCACTTATTTTATTAGCTATAGAGATAGCAATATTATCTAGTGCATCAACAAGGTGGTGGCAAACTTCACAAAGGTGAACACCGACGCGAATGCCGAAGACGAGGAAATTAAAGACTTCTCCGTCAGAAAGGGCTATACCATGTCATGCTATTATGAATTGCCTGAGATGTTTATCCCTTATGATGCACCCTTTTGATTGCGTGGTAGTCGCTTTTATTAGGGTGATCTCTCACTTAAAATATCAAGTAGTTAGTGTTCTCCCAAGTGTAGCACCGTCACAACATCTTCCTTTCGGAGTGCGCCATGTCTACATGGGTACGAATGATTGTACGGGTGTAAGGCGGGTGAGGTCAGACCTCGCAGCGAGATCACTTGGTTGTCTTGACGTTCTGGCTTGATCGTCCTGACCTCGGAACACGCCCATCGAAAGATGAACAAGAATCACATAGAGATGTGATTGGCAAGTTGGCCTACCGATTAAAATTCTCGTCATCAGTGATGTCCACATCAACGGCGTTGAATTGAAATGCGGGTCTTGTATCACTCACAATCAATTATGAGAGATATTGATTTGAGTGGGAGCGCACTGTAGAATTAACTTGTTTAATTCTCTGTGCAATTAATTATGAACTTTGTCTAAGTGAAATTTGCATAATAGTTGTAGAATAATGGCTCGCGTTTCCACCTTCCCTATTAAAATTGAATAGCTATTATATATCTGGTTAAAACTTTACGATTGGTAACGTAATATGAGGATTGTCCTCAAGAGTGCCGAGAAGGATTTTGTCCTATCGCATGCTTTCGGTATCCTCCCGCTAATGCTATGGATGATGTGACTCTCGTCCTTCGATCCAAAAGCTAGAATTCCGTTACGGTCAAGTGCAATATGTTTGCTTCCATGAGACCCGAACTTCAAAAGTTTGGGATAGCTATGTGATATTCATGAAACTGAAAATTAGTTTCAGATACAAACAAAGGCTAAAAGATATGAGATATCCAAAGAAATATTTGTTTGCAAACTATTAGTAAAAGTATTTACTATGCATTTGACTAATACGAGAGGGAGCCAGAAGAACGCCTATCATATGATGAAGGTTGAAAGGATCGATACGGTCGACTAGAGGGGGGGTGAATAGGAGACTACAAATTTTAATATTTCTTGTCAATTTTAAGGTTTAGCGGATAAATAGGGTTCACTAGATATGCAACTAGGTGAACACAACCTATATGACAAGCAAGCTCCAAGCTAAATATGCTAGGTAACAATCTAATTAGCAAGCCGACAAGCATACAACGCAAAGTAAAGTGCGGGAAAGGATTAACCACAAGTGAGACGAGGACGCAGATTTTATCCCGAAGTTCACTCTTCCTTGGGGAAGAGCTACTCTCCGTTTAGAGCGGTGCTGGAGCCAAAGCTTGCGGAATGCCACCGACGGCTCACCGTAATCTCTTTCGAGTCACCCCCAAGAGATGAGCCTCGAATCAGTCGGGGTTGGTCTTGAAGGCGACCACCACACCTTTACAAACTTCTCCGGAGCACACCACAAGCAAGGAAGCTTCCGGAGGAACCTCTAACCGCCTAGGAGCCCAAGCTCCAAGAGTAACAAGTCAATGGTGGATGAATATTGTGGGGAACGCGGTTTGGTTTGGTCAAAGTGTAGATCGGGTCTTGCTCTCCCAATCCCCAAAGTTTCAACAAGTTTGGGTGGAGGGATTGAGAGTATTGAGCAAAATGGAGTGTGGCAATGGTGGAGCTCAACAAGACATTAGGGTTAGAAGTTGGAGGTGGAAGAAGGGGACTTATATAATGTTCTTGGCCGGGTGGGGATTTCTGCCCGTTGGACCCCGTGCGCACGGTGTCCAGAGACTTTCCAACCACCCCGTGCACATGGGGGTCCAGGATCCCGTGTGCACGGGGTGTCCAGAGAGTTTCGTGGCACCCCGTGTACACGGGGATCAGAGACCCCGTGCGCACGGGGATCAGAGACCCCGTGCGCACGGGATGTCTAGAAACTTTCTGATCACCCCGTGCGCACGGGGGTCAAATACCCCGTGCACACGGGGTGTTCAGAGAGTTTCTGAAGAAGCTCCTAGGACACCACGGTAGAACACAATATGAGTGGAATCTTGGTGGAGGTGTAGGAGAGCTGGTGTATAAGTCTTGGAAGAATTCCCACATGACACTAATCCACAATGACCCCTCTTAATAGTGCGGTTTTTCCTACGACTCAAATTTAACCAAAACGAAAACCTTCGAGTCGCCGGTAAACCACGCCTTTGATCTTTTTGAATTGGGGGAGGGGGGGTCACACAACTCCATAATAATCTTCATGGAACCAATGTCCTGAGATAAACTTTAGCAACCGATATTAGTTCCTCTAACCACATTGTCATCACACCAAAATATAATTAAGTGCCATATGCACTTTCAATCTCCCCCTTTTTGGTGCATTGATGACAACATGGTTAGGACATGGCAACAAAGATATATCAATAACGAATAGCCATGAGACAATGGTTGATCATGGGAGCTCCCCCTATGTGTGTGCAAGGATAGAAGAATATGCTTGAGTATGCATCGAGCACACACATATTAGGCTCCCCCTAGATCAATATTGTCAAGGTAAGTGATAAAAAAACTTACACGGTGCCTAGATCACATGCAAGAGTGTGGTGAGCATGTAGAGAGAGACAATAACAAATAATGCTAAAAAACAAACAATCACAAGATAGATCAACATAAGCATAGATAAACTCCATAAAGTAGATAGTCTCTCACATAGACTAGGTAGCTCACGACCACACCATGAAAAGCAAAAAAACATCTCAAGCCAACTAAACACCAACAAATAACACGAGGCATTGAGATCTCGAAACACAATCTCCTAAGACTTCTCCCCCTTTGTTATCAAGACAACAAAAAGGGAAAAGGCGAAGCAAATAAACCACTAGACAAGAGGAGGCGCGCTCGTAGCATCATCATCATCATCAAAGCGATATCCTGCCAACGGAAAAGAGCGAGCCGTGGCCACACTGTCAGAGTCCTCGGACCCAGGGCCAACCTCCTCTCCTGCAGCAGCACTCTCGGCCTTTTTCAGACGCCTTTCAAGCTTGCCCCTGTTGGTCTCCTTAATCTGACGACGCTGAATGGACTGACACATCTTTAACATGTTGCTCACGGTCTTCAGAAGAGACTTCTTCTCCTCTCTGGTGAAACTGGCATCAGCAGCAACCTGCTTATAACGCCCCGGACACACTCGCCGGTGGTCGTTACTCCTGGCGGGATCTAGACTGGCCCCACAGATCAATACTAGTCTTTTCTGCGCACTTTGTCCTCACTCGTGCGCACCCGGGAGCAACTTCCCGGTCTGTCACCCATCCTGAAATTACTCCAAGCTAAGCACGCTTAACTTTGGAGTTCTTTCCGAATAGGCTCCCAGAAAAGAAGGAATTCCTTATTTATATGAGTAGTCTATCATCCCTATTAAGTCAGGCTATCACACTGCTTCCCTTTGCCACGCGGAATCCGTGCATGGGATGAACAACCCTCAGTGTAGGTAGCACGATCCTCAGGCCTGGGGTTGTGGCCCTTCTTGGGGGGCACATAAGGTGGAGGAGCAGCCGGAAGCCAGTTGGCATCACGCTTCGGAATGGAGGTACGGTACTTGGCAGTGTACTTGGCTGGGCAGACAGACTCAATCAACGCCTGGATGAACGGAGCGTAGATGCATGACTTGTTCTCCTGAATACACTGTCTGATCTCATAGAACATGAAGTCCAGAACATCCACTTTCTTCCTGTCATGAATGTAGACAAAGATGTCCAACAAGGAGCTCCTCAGATTGTGAGAATCTCCGGCCTTAGGATTAAGGGTGTACCTAAGGATGTGGCGCATAGTATCATAGGTAGGCTTCAAGTGTTTGATAGAACCTGTGGTGAAAGCCTTCTCTAGCTTGTAAGCAAAAGCAAACTCATCCTTGTCTCTTCCAGTCTCACGGACACGACCATACTCAGAATGCTCCTCAGCAAAGAACTGATAAGGAATAATGGAAGAGAATTTAGCCATGGGGGCCTCACACTCATACGTGCCAGACATCCAAGTCATAGTGCGAGCCTCATCATTGTGAAAGTACACGGTGGCAAAGAACTGCATCACAAGATCTTCATTGAACGGATGATGAAAGGTGACGAAGGAAATCAGGCCAAGTCTCCCAAGAGCATCATACACACCGGGATAGATATGAGCATTGTCCCGAAGAGACTCCACATTGATTTGCTTGTGGGGGGCAAACTTGTTCTTCTTGGTCATGATCAGCTCAGAGAACACACGGTGCTGAAAATCATTCTTGAATCGTGGGTCAACTCATGTACTGGTGTCTGGCACATAGGGGAAATCCTGCCTGCGAGCCCAAAGTTCTGGCTTGGTCCACCGAGAGAGAGGAAGATTCTTGACATTACGACCTCCTGGAAGAACATGTTCCTCTGGGCTCTCATCACCTTCCTCCTCCTCATCATCATCAACAAACTCAGCCTCTCCCTCTGCATCTTGATCATAGTGAGCATCATCCTGAGAATCATACTCATCCTCACTAGAGTCCTCAGAAGCCTCAACCACGGGCTACTTAGTGGTAGCACGGCGAACTCGACCCTGACCAATGTCCTCTGACAACTGACGACGAGCAACCGTGAACTGACTGTCTCCTGCTTTGGTGCGCTTGCGACGAACCTCGGACCTCTTGTTAGCGGAGACTGAGAAACACAAAGCAAAGAACACAACAGAAGCCAGAAGATGAGTGCACGTGCATGACGATATGGCAAGGAGTAGAAATAGAATCAAACTGCAGTGAACCCACTGTATACCCCGTGCGCACGGGGTCAAACCCACGTGGGCATGGGGCCCCATGCGCACGGTACAGGCCCGTGGACACGGGGGTCCCATGCACACGGTACAGACCCGTGCACACGGGGGTCGCCTGGCGACAACCACTTCCAGATCGAAATCCAGAGGTGAGTGTGGCCAGGAACAGGGACAGGGATTCAACTCAGTTTTACATCTAAGTCTAAGGAAAAATTCGCCTAAACTAGTAGATAGAGGAACCCTAGAACTACACAATGCATCCATGGAGAACTAAAGGAGAAAATGGAGGGGGGGCATACCAGAGGAAGACCCCATCCTGAGCAATCTCCATGGATCGGAAAGGGCTCCACGGCGCGAGGGTGCGCCGGAGAGGATCGAGGCGACGGCGGCGGCCCTTGAGGCGTCCTAGGGCGTGGAGGGGGCAAATGGGTGGGAATGAACCCTAACCCCCCACGTCCCACCTCATTTGGGCCAGAAACCGCAGACCCCGTGCGCACGGGCTAAAGTGCCCGTGAACACGGGGGTCCCGTGCTCATGGTACATAGCCCGTGGGCACGGGGGCCCCGTGCGCACAGTACATGACCGTGGGCACGGGGTGTTCACAGAGATTTTGACAGCAAATTTTACTTTGAGTCCCAGCCGGATGTATACCCTTACCGAAACTCAAGGTGCATTTCCGTCTCACTTCAGAACACGTCGCGAGAGAAAACCAACACTACTAGAAAGGTGTATGTGTAGCACTTGCACTAGAGAGAAACGAAAAACACAAACAACACGAAAAACGAACACAAAGACTAGAAGAACCAAAAAAAAGACAAAATAAGATCCAACCTCCAAAGGAGGGCGGTGGCCGAAGCCACCATGTCTGAGTTTATTTGGTATGGCACCGCGAAGATATGAACCTTAGGCCCAAGACCAATACTCATCTTTGAAGCACAAGTGCCATCTTGAAATGGCTAATGTGAAAGATTTTGTTCAATTTATGCACTAGTAGGATAAGATAGCTCATGAGTTGAGCTAGCTCCCCCTACATAGGTGCCTACATCTACAACAAGATATTAGTTGAGCATGCGTGTGTATGCAAGGACCTCAATCCAAGTTACTTATATCCACGATATTTAGCTCATGCCTTAACTCACGGAATCTAGCTTCATCAAGTGGCTTGGTGAAGATATCAGCAAGTTGTTGTTCGGTGTTAACATGGAATATCTCAATGTCTTCTCTTGCCACATGATCCCGAAGAAAATGATGACGAATATCAATATGCTTGGTTCTGCTATGTTGCACGGGATTGTCGGCGATCTTGATTGCACTTTCATTGTCACAAAATAGAGGCACTTTGTCACATTTGACACCATAATCCATCAAAGTTTGCCTCATCCATAATAATTGTGCACAACAACTTCCGGCGGCAATGTACTCGGCTTCGGTGGTTGAAAGATATACACAATTTTGCTTCTTTGATGACCAACTTACCAAAGACCTTCGAAGGAACTGACATGAGCCGGACGTGGACTTGCGATCTACCTTGTCTCCGGCCCAATCCGAGTCCGAATATCCCATTAACTTGAATGTTGATCCTTTGGGATACCAAAGGCCCAAGTTTGGGGTATGAACCAAATATTGAAGGATTCTTTTCACTGCCAAAAAATGGCTCTCCTTGGGAGCGGATTGAAATCTTGCACACATACACACACTCAACATAATATCCGGCCTAGATGCACAAAGGTAAAGCAAAGAACCGATCATGGAGCGATATACCTTTTGATCCACATCTTTACCATTGGGATCAAGATTAAGTTGGCCATTGGTGGGCATGGGCATCTTCATGGGCTTGACATCTTGCATTTTGAAGCTCTTGAGCATGTCTTGAATATAAAGTGTTTGGTTGATGAAGGTTCCTCCTCTCAATTGCTTCACTTGAAATCCGAGGAAGAACTTCAACTCTCCCATCATGCTCATAGCAAATTCCTTGGTCATAAGATTCTCAAACTCAACGTTAATAGCATGATTAGTGGAACCAAAAATAATATCATCAACATATATTTGGCACACAAACAATTCTCCTTTTACCCTCTTCGTGAAGAGAGTGGAATCTATTAACCCGATCTGGAACCCCTTCTCGCTTAGGAATGCCATAAGGTGATCATACCAAGCACGAGGTGCTTGTTTAAGTCCGTAGAGCGCCTTATGGAGTTCATAAACGTGAGAGGGGTGATCGGGATCTTCGAAACCGGGAGGTTGTTTGACATACACCAACTCCTTAAGAGGACCATTAAGAAATGCATTCTTCACATCCATTAGATACAATTTAAAATCATGATGTGAAGCATATGCAAGCAAGATACGAATGGACTCAAGACGGCAACGGGGGCAAAGGTTTCACCGAAGTCCAAACCTTCAACTTGGGTGAACCCTTGTGCCACTAACCTTGCCTTGTTTCTAGTGACTTGTCCATGCTCATCTTGTTTGTTCTTAAAGATCCACTTTGTACCAATGACATTATGATGTTCTTTGGGCCTTTCCACAAGAGTCCATACTTTGTTGCGGGTGAAGTTGTTGAGTTCTTCATGCATGGCATCAACCCAATCCGGGTCGTCAAGAGCATCTTCAACCTTTAGGGGCTCAACACAAGAGACAAACGAGTGATGTTCACAAAAGTTTGCCAAACGTTTACGAGTAGTTACCCCTCTTTTTATGCTCCCATAAATGTTCTCGGTGAGATGTTGAAGATGCTTTAGCTTGGCGGCCGTTTTTTGCTCCTTGAGTGCAAGCTCTTCTTCACTTGGTTTTGAACTTGATGAAGAAGATTGACCTTGAGAATTGTGTAGCCTTGGAGACACCCTTTTCTTCACAACCTTAAGTTCTTGTTCGTTCGGAAGTGACGATGAGGGAGACACTTGAGGTTGTGGTTGATCTTGATCTTGATCTCAAACTTGAGCTTGATCTTGAGCTTCAATAATTAGTTCTTCACCATTTGGTTGAGCTTGCTCTTGATCTTGCTCGGGAACATGAGGGACTTGTTCTTGTTCTTGGATAGGTTCATGATCTCCCGTAGCATCTTGCACTTGAGGTGGCGGTGATGACTTCCCTTGTGGTGAATCCACAAGAGGGGCTCTTACTCCTTCTTCTTCTACTTGGACTTGGGGTGTTTCTTGTGGACGAATGTGACCTATCCCCATAGTCCTTATAGCTTGTGAAGGAGCCTCATCACCTACAAGACAAGGAACAATTTGCTCCGCACGGGAACCGTTATCTTCATCAAACTCCACATTTACCGTTTGCTCAATACACCCGGTGGATTTGTTGAGAACTCGGTAAGCGTGAGAGTTTGACGAATATCCAACAAATATGCCCTCATAAGTTTTAGGCTCAAACTTTGCTAAACGAGGTTTTTTGTTTAGAATGAAACACTTACAACCAAATACTCGAAAGTATTTGACGTTAGGCTTTCTCCCGATTAGAAGTTCATATGGGGTCTTGTTCTTGAGTTTGCGAAGATAAAGCCAGTTTGATGCATGGCACGCCGTGTTGATGGCTTCGGCCCAAAGCTTGTATGGCAACTTGTACTCGTCAAGCATGGTCCTAGCCATCTCAATGAGAGTCCGGTTCTTCCTCTCCGCAACACCATTTTGTTGAGGAGTATAAGGTGCGGCATATTGATGCTTGATCCCCTCATCACTCAAGAACTCGTCCATCGTGTAATTCTTGAACTCGGTGCCGTTGTCACTTCGAATTGCCTTGATCTCACAATTATGTTGACGTTGAGCTTCTTTGGCAAAGTTGATGAAGGTGTCTTGAGTTTCATCTTTAGTCTTGAGAAAGAACACTCATGTATATCTTGTGTAATCATCAACAATGACAAGACAATACCTCCTCCCTCCCATACTATCATAAGATGGAGGCCCAAAGAGATCCAAATGGATGAGCTTGAGAGGCCTCAAGGTGGTAATGATAGTCTTTACTTTATGAGCTTTTTCATGTAGTTTTCCGACAATGCAAGCACTACAAGGACAATCTTTGGCAAAAGACACATTAGTTAGTCCAAGTATGTGCTCCCCCTTTAAGAGAGCTTGTAAATTTCTCATGCCAACATGGGCTAGCCGTTGGTGCCATAGCCACCCCACATCGGCCTTGGCCATTAGGCATGTTGCAAGATGAGTTTTCTCTTTTGAGAAATCAACCACGTAAAGGTTGTCTTCAACATGCCCAACAAAGACCACTTTGAGATTGCTTCTCTTAAAGACGGTCACATGAAATTCACCAAATGAGAATCATAACCGGCACGTGCCAATTGAATCGTGGAAAGTAAATTGTAGTGAAGGGATTGAACAAGCATGATATTCGTAAGTGATGAATCACTAGATATTACCACCTTGCCCAAACCCAATACCCATGCCCTTGCTATTGTCACCAAAGGTGATGTTTGAAGAGGCCTTGAGCGAATCAACGAAATCCACAAGCAACTCCCTCTCTCCGGTCATATGATTGGTGCAACCACTATCGATCACCCATTGTGTTCCACCGGAGGTATAGTCCTACAAGAATCAAGCTTTGATTTTAGGTCCCCATTTTGCAATGGGTCCTAGTGAGTTAGCAACAAGGGTCTTAGGAACCCAAATAGTCCAAGCATAATCATCATAGTTGGTGCCAACAAATTTAGCAAAGGTATAACCATCATCTCCTCTCATGAGGACATAAGATGGGTTGTTCTTGCCGGCAAACTCTTTGGGAATGGACTTGTCCCTAGTGACCTTGCCATCCCCAACATCCCCTTTTTCCTTCTCCTTCTCCTTGTGTCCTTCATGAACAAATACTGCCATTTGTTGGGGAGGAGGAGTGGGACCGATCTTCTTCTTGTTGCCCTTCTTCTTGTTCTTCTTTTTCTTAGAGGAGGTGAAAGATCGTGGATGTCGCCTAGAGGGGGGGGGGTGAATAGGCGCTTTAAAATAATTACGGTTTAGGCTTGAACAAATGCGGAATAAACCTAGCGGTTAATTTGACAAGCACAAAACCTAAATTGACTAGGCTCACCTATGTGCACCAACAACTTATGCTAAGCAAGATAAACAACTAAGTGATAGCAAGATATATAACAAGAAACAATATGGCTATCACAAAGTAAAGTGCATAAGTAAAGGGCTCGGGTAAGAGATAATCGAGGCACGCGGAGACGACGATGTATCCCGAAGTTCACACCCTTGCGGATGCTAATCTCCGTTTGGAGCGGTGTGGAGGCACAATGCTCCCCAACAATGCCACTAGGGCCACCGTATTCTCCTCACGCCCTCGCACAATGCAAGGTGCCGTGATTCCACTAAGGGACCCTTGAGGGCGGTCACCGAACCCGTACAAATGGCAACCCTTGAGGGCGGTCACCGAACCCGTACACTTTGGCAACCCTTGGGGGCGGTCACCGGTACCCGTCAAATTGCTCGGGGCGATCTCCACAACCTAATTAGAGACCCCGACGCTTGCCCGGAGCTTCACCACAATGGAATGTGGCTCCGAGGCACCACCAAGCCGTCTAGGGCGCCAAGGCACCCAAGAGGAACAAGTTCAAGGGTGCTCAAACACCCAAGAGTAATAAGCTTCTCAACTACTAACTTCCACGTATCACCGTGGAGAACTCAAACCGATGCAACTAATGCAATGGCAAGGGCACACGGAGTGCCCAAGTCCTCCTCTCCCAAATCCCACCAAAGCAACTAATGCTAGGGAGGAAAATGAGAGGAAGAACGAAGAAGAACACGAAGAACTCCAAGAACTAGATCCAAGGGGTTCCCCTCACTTAGAGGAGAAAGTGATTGGTGAAAATGTGAATCTAGATCTCCTCTCTCTTTTCCCTCAAGAAGGAGCAAGAATCATTGGAGGGATTGAGAGATAGGCAAGCTCAAGAAGGTCAACAATGGGGGGAGAAATGAGCTCAAAGGATAAGAAAACCGTTGGGGAAGAAGACCCCTTTTATAGGGCCACCCCAAATCCAACCGTTACCCGTGCAGGACGCGCACAAGCGGTACTACCGCTCTTGCGAGCGGTACTACCGCTCGTGCGGTAGTATTTCAAAAACAGCAGGCAACAACAAGAAACTGGAGCGGTAGTGCCGCACCAAGCGGTACTACCGCTCAACTTAAGCGGTACTACCGCTTAAGCTTTCGCAGGACAGAGGAAACAGAGGAAGTGGGGTAGCACTGGAACGGCAGTACCGCAACAAGCGGTACTACCGCTCCACTACCGCCCCACTACCGCTTAGGGAAAAATAACACCAGAAGAAAACACGGTAGTGCAGCGGTAGTAGGGGCGGTAGTACCGTGTCAAGCGGTACTACCGCTCCACTACCGCTTTACTACCGCTAAACGAAAAAGAATGCCAGTAGAAATCACGGTAGTGCAACGGTAGTAGGGGCGGTAGTACCGTGTCAAGCGGTACTACCGTGGTCCCGAGCGGTACTACCGCTTTGGTGACAGGTAAACTGCCCAGACAAACAATAAACCCTGAACTGCCATAACTTCTGCAAATGAGCTCCGAATTGAGCAAACTCAAGCTTGTTGGATAGAGGACGACAAATACTATCCAACAGCGACTGGTTATATTAAGAAGTGGCAGTAGAGAAAATACCAATGATATAGAGATGAGAAACCTCTATGAATGAAGAACCGGCATAAACTCCAACATCGAAAACATCATAGAAGATGCATATATGAACTCCGTTTTCGATGACCTCGAGCTTGTCATGAAGATGACCAAAAGCTCAAAGGCTCACAAAGAGAAACACCAAACACGAACCAAGAAATATGATGCAAGGATGCAATGGTTTGAGCTCTCTACGAAGATATGATAAAGCTACTCACTTGAGAGCCCCCTTGATAGTACGGCTATCGATCCTATAACCCGGTCTCCCAACTACTACCATGAGACCGGTAAAATAGAAAACCTATCAAGGGCAAACCTTTGCCTTGCGCAAAGTCCACTTGAGCTAGATGATGACGATCTTGACCTCCTCAAGTTGGACCACCTTTCTTGATTGCGCCGGCTCGATGAAGACTAGCTGATTGCTCCCCCATACTCCACTATGGGTGAGCCACTCTTCGGCACATCTTCACAAGTCCATTGTCACCACAATGGACAGCAAGCTTCAAGCATGTGATCTCTTCGTGATGCTCCACTTGAACTTGCACACCGCAATCTTGATGACGATCACCACTTGATGTCATCCTCCATGGGTTGTGTGATATCTTCCTTTTGATGCACGCCCATGGAAACAAACCTAACCCCACAAAGAACTCTTGCATAGAACATGGGTTAGTACACAAAGCGTAATGGACAATGCTTACCATACCGTGAGATCACTTGATCCCACTCGGTACATCTTCTACGCTTTGTGTGTTGATCAACTCGAATCACTCTTCATATTTAGTCTTGATCAACCTTGAATCTTTCCAACTCTCTTCATTAGGATGATGTCTTGAAGGTAAACATGAATGTTCACACAATCTCCTTCTTCAAGACATGCTTGCAATAGGCTCATCTCTTACATGACCAATCTTTGGATAACTCCATGAATAACCTTGGTCAACACATATTCTTCTTCAAATCACCTTGAGACCAACAAATGGTCTACAAGCAAAGCCTATGGACAAACCCTTCAAATATAACTCAAGGCAACCATTAGTCCATAGAGATTGTCATCAATTACCAAAACCAAACATGGGGGCAGCACATGTTCTAACAGGAGGGATCAAACCCAATTCCCTCCTTGGTAACACACTCCTTTTGGTTGCTCAAGAGGTCATTGAGGTTTTTCTCCCCTTGAATGCACGACACAAGCCCTTTCTTAATTTGGGCTTTCAACTTCTTATTCTCCTCTTGGAGAGAGGAGCAATCATGAGCAAAGTTAGCCGTACAAGATTCATCATTTAAATCAATATGAGGGATGGAAGTGAGAGCCTTAATGGTTGTAGCTTTAAGTTGAGCATAAGACTCGGTGAGGGCAATGAGGTCACCTTTGACAACCTTGGAGCTAGTCACAAGGAGCTCATGTTCCTCAACAAGTCTCGTGTGATCAACTAGAAGCTTTTCAACCGTAACCTTAAGGGCATCCTTGTTCTCAAGAGCAAGTTGCAAAGCATCATTGGTTTTAACAAAGTCAATTTGATTAGAAGACAAGGCTTCCTAAAGTGATGCTCTCATGGCACTCTCTTCATGTAGTTCGTGCTCGAGGAGTTCGACTCTCTCTTTTTCCTCTATGAGGAGGTTTTCAACGTTCTCAATAAAATCATCGCGTTCGGCGAGTGACTTAAGGAGATCGCCAAAACGAGCACAAGCTTCACCATGAAGAGTTCTCATGAAAGCCATCAAGGATTCCTCATCATTATCCACACCATCTTCACACCCATCCTCCACAACCTCACAAGAGACATTGGAAGTGTGGATGGTGGTTTTTTTTGATATAGACCTTGGTTTTACCTCTTTGGCCATAAGGCACCGATGAGTGAAAGGCTTTTCCTCGTTTGGGGAGTTGAAGAGGCCGGTGGTGGAGGAGTTAGTGACATGCATGGCAATGGCGGCCGTGCCCACATGATCATCATCACCGTCATCTTCATCTCCGGACATGTATTCTTCATGGACAAGAGCCTTGTCATCTTTTCTCTTGGTGAACTTGGTGAACTTCTTCTTCTTGAGCACAAGCTTCTCGGACTTGTCTTCATGCCTCTCATACGGACAATCGTGCACAAAGTGTCTTGGGCTATCACAATTGTAGCATTTTCTTCGTCCAAACGATCTTCCTTGAAGGTTCTTCCCTTTGTTTGCCATGGTCCCGGAGTATTTCTTGACCAAGAGAGCCAAGTCTTCCGCAAAGTCATTTGCCGGGCAAGTGGTGTCAACATCTTCCTCACATATCTCTTCCACTATTTCTTCGTCCCTTGAGGGTTGACCAACAACTTTCTTGGCCTTCAAAGCAAGATTTGAGTTCTTGGTGGCTTGAGAAATGGCAAAGGTCTTCTTGGACTTGGTCTCCAAAAGAACATGAGTTGAGAAAGTGGATACAACTTGTGTCGCGGTTAACTTGTGATAGTCCGGGCGTTGATGTATCATCATCACCATGGTATGTTCCGTGAGGACCATAGCATCAATGAACTTGTCCTTAATGAAATCATCATTTGCCCAAGTGCACCCAAAGGTTCTTAAGTTGAGCACAAGAGACTTTAGCCTTCGGTACACCTCTTCCGTGGTCTCACCCTCATTCCTCACAAATAGATTGACTTCTTGTTTGAGCAAGGCTAATCAAGATCTTCGAATTGCTTCATCACCTTCGAGAGCCTCCTCAAGACAATCCCAAATTTCCTTGGCGGTTTTGAGAAGAGCAATGGAGTCACTATAGTCATCTGTCACCGCGGTGCGCAACATGTTGTGGGCGGTAGCATTGAGTTGATCATCAACCGCTTCTCTTGGAGTGAGATTCATGGGATCTTTGGGAGAAAATCCATTGACCACAATCCACCATAGTTGCGTAGAGGCACTGCGTATGTGAGACTCCATATCTAGCTTCCACTTAGCAAATGCATTAGCTTTCAAAGGGGGCGGAGGCCCAACAGGATTAATGCGAGGGTGTTGCAAAGGTTGGGGGTGAGTAAAAGGGTTCCACGGCATTGTACATGGGAACTTGAGTGCGAGCCGGGGATGCAAGGGGTTCTCTCGAATCATCCGCACCATGAACCGCATTTGGATCAAATGAGTTTGAGGCGGATGTCGAGGGCTTTAAGCGAGCATTAAGTTCCTCCTTGACCGAGGATCGAACTTCTTTCAACATAGCAGTTTTGAGGTCCGCAAACATCGAAAGAATGTCGGTCGCGGTCAAGGGGGCACCCGGGTTAATGGGGGCAGTGGGAGCAACGACCGAAGCACCGAGTGCTTCGGCCGCGTCTGTGGGTAGGTTTTGACCATCCTCCGCAAGAGATGCGTCACCACCCTCATTCCCTAGATCGGCCATATCCTCCAAGGATGTAAAACCTTATATTAGAGCATGAGGCTCTGATACCAATTGAAAGGATCGATACTGTCGACTAGAGGGGGGGGTGAATAGGAGACTACAAATTTTAATCTTTCTTGTCAATTTTAAGGTTTAGCGGATAAATAGGGTTCACTAGATATGCAACTAGGTGAACACAACCTATATGACAAGCAAGCTCCAAGCTAAATATGCTAGGCAACAATCTAATTAGCAAGCCAACAAGCATACAACGCAAAGTAAAGTGTGGGAAAGGATTAACCACAAGTGAGACGAGGACGCGGATTTTATCCCGAAGTTCACTCTTCCTTGGGGAAGAGCTACTCGCCGTTTAGAGCGGCGTCGGAGCCAAAGCTTGCAGAATGCCACCGAAGGCTCACCGTAATCTCTTTCGAGTCACCCCCAACAGATGAGCCTCGAATCAGTCGGGGTTGGTCTTGAAGGCGACCACCACACCTTTACAAACTTCTTCGGAGCACACCACAAGCAAGGAAGCTTCCGGAGGAACCTCTAACCGCCTAGGAGCCCAAGATCCAAGAGTAACAAGTCAATGTTGGATGAATATTGCGGGGAACGTGATTTGGTTTCGTCAAAGTGTAGATCGGGTCTTGCTCTCCCAATCCCCAAAGTTTCAACAAGTTTGGGTGGAGGGATTGAGAGTATTGAGCAAAATGGAGTGTGGCAATGGTGGAGCTCAACAAGACATTAGGGTTAGCAGTTGGAGGTGGAAGAAGGGGACTTATATAGTGTTCTTGGCCGGGTGGGGATTTCTGCCCGTTGGACCCTGTGCGCACGGGCTAAGTGAGCCCCATGCGCACGGGGTGTCCACAGACTTTCCAACCACCCCGTGTGCACGGGGGTCCAGGATCCCGTGCGCACGGGGTGTCCAGAGAGTTTCGTGGCACCCCATGTGCACGGGGATCAGAGACCCCGTGCGCACGGGGTGTCCAGAAACTTTCTGATCACCCCGTGTGCACGGGGATCAGAGACCCCGTGCGCACGGGATGTCCAGAAACTTTCTGATCACCCCGTGCGCACGGGGGTCAAATACCCCGTGCACATGGGGTGTCTAGAGAGTTTCTGAAGAAGCTCCTAGGACACCACGGTAGAACACGATATGAGTGGAATCTTGGTGGAGGTGTAGGAGAGTTGGTGTATAAGTCTTGGAAGAATTCCCACACGACACTAATCCACAATGACCCCTCTTAATAGTGCGGTTTTTCCTACGACTCAAATCGAACCAAAACGAAAACCTTCGAGTCGCCGGTAAACCACGCCTTTGATTTTTTTGAATTGGGGGAGGGGGGGGTCACACAACTCCATAATAATCTTCATGGAACCAATATCCTGAGATAAACTTTAGCAACCGATATTAGTTCCTCTATCCACATTGTCATCACACCAAAATATAATTAAGTGCCATATGCACTTTCAAAGGTGAATAAAACAACAACTTAAAGAGAAAGGAAATGTCCAAAGGGTGTTAGTGTGACTTACACACCTAGGAAGTCCGGGGCTAACGCCACTCTTAAGTTGAGTGCTTCTTCTGAGAGTAGGAGAAATACTAAAAGTTAAACTGTTAGAAGTATAAAGGCAAAAAGAGAGAAGACTGGAATGTCCAGCTCATGTATGAAAGTCATACAAGCTATTGATGTATAGAAGGCTGGTCAAAAAAATAGTTCTTGGGAATTGTGATTAAATTGTTAGTCACTAATTCTTGGGTATTGTGAGTTGATCACAAAGATACCCGCTCGATTGCATTCTGCTGCGACTCGATGCAAGAACTACTACGGCCTAAAAGACTTGCCGGAGTGAGGTTTAGATATGCACTGGGAACATAGTAAAAGTTGCTATACTCGATACATTACCTATGTATTTATTTTCATAATTCATTTTAGAGTTTTTATACACTCTAGCCCATTGCATAAAGTATCTTGCAAGAAGGTTGTTCGTAAGAGAACTTTTGATGTTCGGTGTTATGAATAACATAAGGGCCATGCTTCCATCATGGATGGGATACATGTTATGAATATTGATAATAATATATTACCTCTGTATTTACTTTCATAATTCATTTTAGAGTTTTACACACTCTAGCCCATTGCATAATGTTTGTTGCAAAAGGGTTGTTCATAAAAGAACAATTGTTGTTCAGTGTTATGAATAACATAAGGGCCATGCTTCCATCGTGGATGGGATGTATGTTATGAATATTGATGGTAATATGATACATCCATAACACTGATGCGAAATGTCGCAAGACTAAGAGAATACCACACATGTGTGGCACTGCATTTGGTCACATTGGAGAAACCCGCATGGAGAAATTCCAAAATGATGGATTTTGAAGTCGTTTGATTATGAATCATCTGACACTTGCAACTTTCCTCCAAAAAGTGAAGTGACTAAAATACCGTTCACAGGCCATAAGGAATGAGCAACGAAGTTATTGGTGATCATACATTTTGGGGATAAGTATATTTTTCGTCCTCGAACTCTCGTCATAGTATAGAAATCGTCCCTCAACTCCAAAACCACCAAAACTCAGTCCCTCAACTATCAAAACCAGATAGTTTTCATCCCTCGTGCCACTTCGGGCGGTTTTAGTACGCGGTGAACAGTAACTCGATGAACAGTAAATTCGAAAAAAAAATCGAAAAAATCTGAAATTTTACGGCATCGAAGATACACTAGTGCGCAAGGTGTGTGCTAAATTTCGTGCTGTTTGGACATTCGAGCAGCTCGTGGCAAAAACAAAACCGTAAATCGGCTATAGCGGTGAACAGTAAATTCAAAAAAATATCAAAAAAATATGAAACTTTTTGGCATCAAAGATGCTCAGGTACGCAAGATGCGTGCAAAATTTTGTGATCAAATAACATCTGAGGAGCTCTAGCAAAAAAAAACAAAATAGTGCACTTTTTCAAAAAAAAAAACTGAGCCAAATTTTGTTTTTTTGCCACGAGCTCGTATAATGTCCAAACACCACGAAATTTGGCACGCACCTTGTGCACCCAAGCCTCTTTGATGCCAAAAAATTTCATATTGTTTTGAATTTTTAATATTTTTTTCGAATTTACTGTTCACCGACGTACATATTTATAGTTTTTTCTTTGCCACAAGCTGCTCGAATGTCGAAACACCACGCAATTTTGCACGCGTCTTGCGCACCAGAGTATCTTCGATGCCGTAAAATTTCAGATTTTTTTAATTTTTTTTGCTATTTTTTTTGGAATTTACTGTTCATCGAGTTACTGTTCACCGCGTACTAAAACCGCCCGAAGTGGCACGAGGGACGAAAACTATCCGGTTTTGATAGTTGAGGGACTGAGTATTGGTGGTTTTGGAGTTGAGGGACGATTTATATATTTTGGCGAGAGTTCGAGGACGAAAAATATACTTATCCCTACATTTTGATGTATGTAGTCCGATAAATGTTGTTGCTAGCAGTGGATTTATCTATCTTCAGAAATAACTCAAGTAGATATATGGATATTTACTTGATGAGACCTCAGTCTGGATCTTTTGAAATCATTCATAAGGTTTTCAAAAATGAAGTAGAAATTAGTGTAACAAGAAAATTATGTTTCTGCAAACTAGATTGCCGAAAGGAATATTTGAGTTACAAGTTTAGCGAATGTCTGATGAGTTGTGAAAAGAGTTTCATAACTTACACCTCACGGAGCACCACTGTGAGTGGAATATCCGTGAAGATGTAATCAAACCATTTATGACATGGTAAGATCAAAGATGACATAAATCAATTTGCCATTATCCCTTTTAAAAGTAATGCTTTAGAGACTGCGGCTTTTACACTGAAAAGAGCGCCATCAGATCTGTTGAAATGACTCCATGGTATGGTACACCCAACCATGTTATGTCTTTTCTTAACATTTGGAATATGGGGCTTGTGTAAAATATTTACAAACCTATTCCAAATCAGACAAGTGCTACTTTGTAGGTTATCCCAAGTTATTGGGTATTCCCCCACCACTATATCGAGGCAAAAGGTTTTGCCACAAAGAACGGTATGCTTTTGAAGAAAATGGTTCTTGCAAAAAGGTGAGTGGGAGGATAGTGCGACTCGACGAGATAACAATATCTTCGTCATCAGATCAAAGGAAAGAAACCTTGGAAGTAATTCCAGAGTTTCCAACTGCGACTGATACGGAAGCCTCTACATGAGATGTATGGACTTCGGTCGAACTTGCAACTGAACCACGTAGGAAAAACTCGTGCAAACCTCTCAGGTGCGCAAGCGAGATATTGTTGTTAGACAACAGTATACCTACGATACACAAGGAAGCGTTGATGGGCCCTGACTCCGAAATTGACTAAATGCCAATATAATCCGAGATAGTTTCCATATAAATGATTCAAGATTATATCTTGATAAACCCTTCGGAAGACTTAGAGTCTAACGAACATTAATGGAACTATAAACTGATGTGGATAAAATGTTTTATCCATAAAGCTCGACTTGTTGCAATAACAAATTCAAGGAGTTGACTACGATGAGATTGTCTCACCGTAGCGATGCTTAAAGTCAGATCGGGTTAAACTAGCAATTAATACATATTTCAATCTTGAGATATGATACATGGATGCCAAAAGGATTTCCATGTGATGGAAATGCAACCTAGGACTTGCATGTGATACAGTCCGAAGTATTTTGTCTATCCAGAGGATGCTAGTGAGTATGCAAACTTTAGAGTTCCAGCAATGGACAGAAGAGAGCAAAATGGAGTTGGAATCTTCGTTTTTGATGAAATAGTCAAAAGAGTTTGATTTCATCAATGGATAACGAAGAAGCTTGTGGTTACAAGAAAGTAAGTGGGAGCATAATAATATTTCTAAAAACTTTGTGTGCTTGACACATTGTTGATTGGAAATAATATAAATTTCTTGACACGAATTAGGACTTCATTGAAAATAGTTTTTCAATGAAGTGCTTGGGCTAAATAGCCTTGATATTAGGCATATTTATCTACGAGATAGAATTGCCTAATAGGCTAATCCAAAAATACATATTGACAAGATGCTAAAACAGTTTAGCATAAGAACGCCAAGGAGTGATTCTTGCCGAAGTCGCATGGAAAGAGTTTTGCAAGACTCGGTGTCCCAAAACACTGATGAGCAAAATACATGATGGAAATCCCACACACTCTTGTGTTTGGATTAATCATATATTCCATGGTATGTAAAACAACCAGATGTGTCCGATACTCCCAGGCTGTTGCGAGTATAGATACCAAAGTGATCAAAGTACTGATCATGGGACAACAGTGAAAAATGTCATTGAGTACTAAAGTAGCACCGATGGCATGTTTTCTCGCAAGCGGAGATTATGAAATGCTCATTGTAAGTAGTTACATCGATACAGTCTTCACCAATTCTCCATGCGATTTTCGATTTAAGTTAAGGGTTTTGTGTAATACACAATATGGTGGCACGGTAGTTGGAAATTGTTCCAAACAGGTTACTGTGGCGATTTCTATAACAAAGGCTAAGTATGTTGACACTTTGGAAGTGATAAATAAGATGTTGAATCATATATAGTTCATTCATGAACTTAGTATGGTTCCAAAATGGCTTTGGTCAATGGGACACTATTGCAAATAGTTGCTCCATAGCTCAGTATGAGGAATCAAGGTTTAACCTGTGATTCACATATATATATACAAAGCCAAGTCCACACAAAATATGAATTTTGTGAAAGCGTGAAAACGCGAGGAGATGCAAACATACACACGGAACTGAAGTTGTCAGATCCGTTGGACATCAGGCAATACCACAAGCGAATCATATTTTACACCGGTATGCCATAGGTGTAAAGTGTTTTAGCATTGACTAGATTATTGACTCTAGTGCAAGTGGGAGTCTGTAGGAGATATGCCCTAGAGGCAATAATAGATGTTATTATTTATCCCCATGTTCGTGATTAAGTTTATATTCCGTGCTATAACTGCTATGGTTCTCGAGTCTACAATAACCACGAGGCTCGGAGGGAAACTCATATGCACGTGTGGAATAATAAACGGTAAAATGTATTCCTAGTCTGGCCTCTAAGACTAGCTCAAGTGTTGCATGATGGTTCTGTTTTCCTGATCATGGGCATGACTATGCCGGCAACTTTGAGGGCACAATGTTAGAAGAACATTTGTGTTGAATCGACCCGAATTGATGTTATGCTATGAGATACATTCGTCACAAGTTAATGGTTAATAACATAGAGAAAGTTAACGTTTGCATAATTCCTTAGACCATGAGAGTGTCGAGTTTCTTCATGCTTGCTTCATGAACTTTGGGGTTTGTTAAACATCATCCGTAAATGGGTGGCTATTACGGCGGCTTACGGGTTCATGGAAAAGTGTGTCAAGGGACTTGATAGCTCAAGATTGGGATTTGCTCCTCAGACGATGGAGAGATATCTCTGGGCCCTCTCGGTGTTACGGTATCCACCTTCGTCTGGCCAGACACATTGTGATTTGATCACAGGGATGCCGGAACACGGGAACGAGAAAAGAGAACAAAACCGGTAACAAGGTAACTGGCATAGTGGACAAGTTGTTGATTCACGGGGATGCCGATAAGTCTCACCTCGGGTGTTTGTAACATATCGCGAAGCAACAGGAATAGCACACGGCAACTGGAGGTTCACTCGAATATTTATTCGTGTGGGTATAGGGGTCAATATGGATGTCACAGCTCCGATGTTGATCATTGATCGGAAAGTGTTCTGGCCATGTCTATATTTCACCGAACCTACAGGGTCACACGCTTAAGGGTCATCTATCTGCTGAATACTAGACAGGGAGTCTGAGAGAAAGTCACCGGAAAAGTTTCGGAGACAACGGAAAAGTTTCGGAGAGAGAACACCGAAATAGTTTTGGTAAAACTGAAAAGTTGTTTCAGGGTATACCATTAAGTCAAATTGGTTTCGGCACACGCCTGGAAATTCTTGGAGGGTGCAGAATTGTTCTCGGAACTTCTGGGATTTTTTGGATCAAAAACCCGGAAATGTTCCGGAGCTGCCGGAACCGCTTTGTTTGCTTTTCGCAGATGAAAATCACTAATCCGGAATTGTTTCGGAACGCGTCCAAAATTATTTTAGTGGGTACTGGAAATGTTCTAAGACCTACAGAAATATTTTCGGATTTAACGGTCGCGGAAAAATGTTTCTATGAATAGTGAAAGTGCTTTTTGGGTTACTTTATGGAAGCCACCTTTTAGGGCTTTTCCCAAAAGGCTTCTAGAAGGACTTGGGGACTAAGGAACCCCTTTTGGGGGGGGGGGACCCACTAGGGGGTGGCCAGCCATGGTGAGGCTCCTACATGGGGCCCCACTTGCCCTCTTACCTTCCCCTTTATGCCCTTGTGGAGGACTCCATTCATGGGATTTTGGGGTTTTGGAATACCACCCCACCCCTTGGGATTTCCTATAAATAGAGGTGGAGAGGTGCTCTCCACACTCACTCCTTTCTCACATACAAGTGCCATGCATGATCTGGCTTCTCTCTCCCTCCCCGCGAAATAGTTTCGTAGAGCCGAAAGGCTGTCTGGGTTCCGGTGGGAACTAGTTCTGGACGGCGAAGCCCTGCCGGATAGACGACACCGTATGTGTCCAACCCCGTAGAGAGGTCGTAGGTTCGATCTTTTTGCCCGAGGGGCTGTTCGAGAGTGCCTCCCGAAGGGCTGTCCGAGTGACCGTCCGAGTTTTGAGGGTCCTCCCGAAGGGCTGTCCGTGACACCGTCCGAGGGACTGTCCGACCGCCTACCGGAGGGCTGTCCGACGAGCAGACAAGGGAGAACATCCTCGCGGTTGGGAGGTTGTAAATCCTAGCTGCGGGGATCTGCACCGACAATCTACATCGACTCTACTTCCGCTGCGCTATGAGTCGGTAACGATCGGATCGAAACCTTGTATGCAGTATTCATAGTGGTCCTGGGCTGGTGTGTAGGTCGGATTTTTTTTTGTTTTCTGCTGAGTTACCCTACAGTGTCATCATGAGCCGTGCTATGCGTAGATGCAGGTTACGATCTAGAATACATAAACCCGAAGGTCTGTGGTAAACTACTCACGCTTCATCAGAAGGGCGGCAAGGTTGATGGAGAGCCCCTCCGTGATAGATGCCCCCTTCGGCGGAGTACCGGAAAAGGCCTCCAGATGGGATCTCTCGAGAACAGAAGCTTGCGGTGGCGGAAAAAGTATTTCGTGGACTCCTCTGTTGGTTTTCCGATTTTAGAGAATTTATAGTTGTGGAATTAGGTCGAACGGAGCTGTGTGGGCCCCACAAGCCACTAGGGCGCCCCCCCTGGGGCGCGCCATGGTGCCTCGTGGGCCACTACTTCATCTTCTCGTCTCCTCCCGAAGCTTCTAGTGTTTGTTATGTCCAGAAAAAAATCTCCAAAAAGTTTCGTGGCATTTGGACTTCGTTTGGTACTGATATTCTGGAAAACCAAAAACAGGCAAAAAATAGCAACTGGCACTGGGCACTAAGTTAATAGGTTAGTCCCAAAAATGATATATAATTGCTGTAAATGTATATAAAAACATCCAAGATTGATATTATTATAGCATGGAACAATCAAAAATTATAGATACGTTGGAGACATATCAGCATCCCCAAGCTTAATTCCTGCTCGTCCTCGAGTAGGTAAATGATAAAAACAGAATTTTTGATGTGGAATGCTACCTATAATATTCATCATATATTCTTTTCTTTATAGCATGGACATTTGGACTTGAATGATTCAAAGCAATAGTCTATAGTTTGACATGAAGATATAAATACTCAAGCATACTAACAAGCAATAATGTCTTTCAAAATATCAACGCTAAAGAAAGTTATCCCTAGCCCATTATGCTCAATCATTGATCCATTCATGAAACACACCTAATATTAGCTACACACAATGCACAAGTATGACAATAGTGCTCTCTAGTTGGTGCTTTGTAAGAGAAGATGGAGACTCAAAATAAAAATAAAAATTGCATAAAAGTAAATAGATAGGCCCTTCGCAGAGGGAAGCATAGATTTGCAAATTTGCCAGAGCGCAAAGCTTAAATTAGAGAGATAAAATTATTTTGAGAGGCATGCTTTTCCTGTCAACGAAAATGACCGAGAATTCCCAATATCTTCCATGCTAGACACATCATAGGTGGTTCCCAAACAGAAAATAAAGTTTATTTCCTTTCCACCATTCTTTCACAATCCATGGCTAGCCGTATCCACGGGTGCCCTCCATACCAACACTTTCCAAAGAATTTTGTTGTTATTAATTTTTGATTCATTGTGGGACTGGGCATCCCTATTACCAGCCACTCTCTCGTGCAATGACAAGTGAATAAACACTCATCGTGAGAATAACACACCTAGCATGGAAAATATTGGCCACCCCCTGCCGCTTCATGAGCGGTACGGGCACACAAAACGGAAAATTATTTTGAAAAATTTAGAGTTGGCACATGCAAATTTACTTGGAATGGCATTGAAATACCGCATATAGGTAGATATGGTGGACTCATTTGGCACAACTTGGGTTTAAGGAGTTTGGATGCACAAGCAGTATTCCCGCTTAGTACAAATGAAGGCTAGCAAATAGATTGAGAAGCAACCAACCACAAAGCGAAAACGGTCATAAACATGCATTGAACATAACTAACACCGAATAATGCACCATAAGTAGGATATAATTTCTTTGCATAACTATTGACTTATGTGCATGCATAGGGAATCACAAACCTTAACACCAATATTCTTACTAAATCATAATTACTCACTAACATGACTCACATATCATCATCTCCATATCGCAAAACTATTGCAAGGAATCACACTTATCATATCCAATGATCTATATGAATTTTTTTATTATATCCCTCTTGAATATTCATCACTTTGGGACCAAATTCATATCTTGTGCAAATTGCCATTACTATTATCAACTCTCAAAAAGATATAAGTGAAGCATGAGAGTGCACATATTTCTTTAAAATTTATCAACTCTCAAAATAATATAAGTGAAGCATGAGAGTTCAAATATTTCTTCAAAATTTAGCCACCACCGTGCTCAAAAAGATTTAAGTGAAGCACTAGAGCAACTGCCTAGCTCAAAAAATTTAAGTGAAACACATAGAGTATTCTAACAAATCATGATTAGCGTGTGGCTCTCTCAAATAGGTGTGTCCAGCAAATATGATTGTGACAAACTAAAAAGCAAGAAAAGTAAAGACTCATATAATACACGACGCTCCAAGTAAAACACATGTCATGTGATGAATAAAAATATAGCTCCAAGTAAAATTACCGATAGTTGGTAGAAGAAAGAGGGGATGCCTTCTGGGGCATCCCCAAGCTTAGATGCTTGAGTCTTCCTTGAATATTACCTTGGGGTGCCTTGGGCATCCCCAAGATTAGGCTCTTGCCACTCCTTATTCCTTCATCTATCATGGTCTCACCCAAAACTTGAAAACTTCAATCACACAAAACTCAACAAAACCTTCGTGAGATCCGTTAGTATAACAAAATAAATCCTTAACTTTAAGTACTGTAGTAAATTGATTCATATTTAATATTGGCATAATGATACTGTACTCCAACTTCTCCATGGCTTATACCCCCCGATACAATCCATAGATTCATCAAAATAAGCAAACTATGCAACAAAAACAGAATCTGTCTAAAACAGAACAGTCTGTAAAGATCTATTTAAAAGCTATACTTATGTAACTCCAAAAATTCTGAACAAATAGGACAACGTGGGAAATTCATATACCAATACTTTGTAAAAAATTAAGATTTTTCTGACGCTCCAGTACAGAACTAAAATTCCAGCACTGGACGCAAAACTTTCTGTTTTCCAAACAGCATCAATTATACTATCTTCCAAATCATCACAAAGGCATTACTTGGCAAAAACACTAATTAAAACATAAAAACACAATCATAACAGTAGCATAATTGTGTAAACACACAAGAACATAAATAAAAATTTATTGGGTTGTCTTCCAACAAGCTCTTTCTTTATAGCCATTAAGATATGCTTGAGATTTCAATGATGCTCTCATGAAAGATAATAATTGAAACACAAAGAGAGCATCATGTAACATGTGAAAAACACATTTAAGTCTAACATACTTCCTATGCATAGGCATTTTATAGGAAAAAAATTATCAAGACAAGCAATATCTAGCATATGTAAATAGGAAGAATGGAGCATTAATAATTTTAGCACAAAGAGAGGTGATTTAGTGACATGAAAGTTTTTACAACCATATTTTCCTCTCTCATAATAATTACATGTAGGATCATAATCAAATTCAACAATATAGCTATCATATACAATTTTATCTTCATGATCCACATGCATAAAAGTTTTGTAATCTTCCAAGATAGTGGGATTAACATCAACTAAAGTCATGACCTCTCCAAACCCACTTTTATCAAAAATTTCATAAGATTGATAATTCTCCAAAGTAGTTGGATCATTATTACCTAAAGTTGACGCTCTTACAAACCCACTTTTAATAGTATTGCAAACATTATTATCAATAACATATTCATCATGAGGCTTAAATAAATTTTCAAGATCATAAGAAGCATTATCACCCCAATCATGATCATTGCAATAAGTAGTGGACATGACAAAATTATCATCCCAATGCTTGTAGTTTTGCATATTATTAGCACAATTCACATTAATAGAATTTATAGTAACATCATTGCAATCATGCTTTTCAATCAAGGAGCTATCATGAATCACTTAATAAATTTCTTCTTCTAACACTTCATCACAATTTTCAGATTCATGATTTTCAAGCAAAACTTCATAGAGAAAATTAAGAGCACTGAAATCACTAGCAATTGGTTCATTATAATTGGATCTTTTGAAAAGATTAGCAAGTGGATGAGGATCCATAGTGATCTTAAATTTTTGTTTTACTTTCTGTTCTTGTGTGTTGACATGGTAATAAAAGCAAGCAAGCAAATAAAATATTTTTGTGTTTTTGTAAAAACTTTTTAGAAGTGAGGGAGATGAAAACGAGAGGTAAAGACAAATAAAATAAATGCAAGGAGATGAGAGTTTTATGCGTAGGTACTTTATAGATGTTGATGATGTCTCCCCGGCAACGGCGCTAGAAATTCTTCCTGCTACTTGTGATCTGCATTGGTTTTTCCCGAAGAGGAAGGAATGATGCAGCACAGTAGAGATAAGTATTTCCCTTAGTTATGAAACCAAGGTTATCAATCCAGTAGGAGAATCACGCAACACCTCGTTAACAGTACCTGCACACAAAATAACAAATCCTTGCACCCAACGCAAACAAGGGGTTGTCAATCCCTTGGCGGTTAATTGCAAGATTAAATTGTATGGTGATAGATAAATAGATCGAACAAAAATACAAAATAAAATAAATAAAGTAAAAGTGCAGCAGGTATTTTTAGGATTTTTAATATATGATAGAAGTAGACCCGGGGGCCATAGTTTTCACTAGAGGCTTCTCTCATGAAAATAGCATACGGTGGGTGAACAAATTACTGTTGGGCAATTGATAGAAAAGCAAATAATCATGACGATATCCAAGGCAATGATCATGTATATAGGCATCACGTCCGAGACAAGTAGACCGACTCCTGCCTGCATCTACTACTATTACTCCACACATCGACCGCTATCCAGCATGAATCTAGTGTATTAAGTCCATAAAGAACGGAGTAACGCCTTAAGCAAGATGACATGATGTAGACAAAGTAAACTCACGCATGAATAAAACCCATCTTTTTACCCTTAATAGCAACGATACATACGTGTCATGTCCCTTTCTGTCACTGGGATTGAGCACCGCAAGATCAAACCCATTACAAAGCACCTCTCCCATTGCAAGATAAATCAATCTAGTTGGCCAAACCAAATCAATAGATCGGACAGAAATACGAAGCTATAATAATCATGCATAAAAGAGTTCAGAGAAGACTCAAATAATATTCATGGATAATCTGATCATAAACTCACAATTCATCATGTCCCAACAAACACACCGCAAAAAGTGATTACATCGGATAGAACTCCAAGAACATTGTCGTGGTTTTGACACGGCAGATGCCCTTGTGAAAGGACTTGGAGATGAGGCCATCACACAAGTGTGGAAGCTCAACGGGGTTGATCGGGAACGGGAAAACGCCGGGTTACCTAGGTTCGGCCCCTCACGGTGGAGGTAAAAGCCTACGTCCTGCTTGATTATATTGCTGTGGTTCTCGATTACAAGGATGCGGATTCGCTAACCTAGCTTTCGAGAGATTGCAACTTAGTCTTTTTCGCCTAGGTGCTCCCCTTTATATACATAGGTGGAACCCTAGATTTACATGAGAGTCCGGGTCGTGGCTCTGCCCCGTCTCCTACTCTAAGTCTACTTGATCTCCAAGACAACCCTGAAGCCAAGCACCTTCTTCTTGAGCCGGCCCACTACCTGAGCCGGCCTTTCCTGCTAGACCACCATCAAGCCAGCCCGCCAAGAATCCTTTAGCCTTGCAATGAGATGACCCGCTGAGCCTGTTCTATGGCTGGGTTATCACCCTGTCGGGTCTATATGCTGGTAAATATCCCCAACATTAGCCCTCAGTTTGACTTGAATTCATTCATGTTAAACTCCACCCTGAAAGATAGAATTATTAATAAAACATTATCCAATTGCTTCTCAAGCCGGTTCTCTGGGACACCGGGTCATTTTTTCTGTTTCCAGACTCGGCACTTTTCATCTCTTGCTCCTTATGACATCATACTCCACCTCCACAAAATCTGGAATGACGTCACTGGGAATCTTGAACAGATCTATATTGTTTCATTGGGCATGAAAACCGAGGAGCCTTTTTAGCCACTGTTTACTATACTGCCTAGGATTTCGTGCACGCCATTTGGGGGTCCTGTGGTGCCCATAAATAGACCGTGCCCTTTTCTCTTCCTTCCTTACTGCCTTTCTTCTTTCTCTCAACCTCCGACTCCACCGCGCCCGCACGAGCTCGTCGCCGCCGGAGCCAGCATCTCGTCGTATCTCCTCTGCGTTGCCGGAGCCATTCATCACCGTGCGGCCGCATCTACTGCACCTCAAAGACCTCGGATTCGAACATCAGATCTGTAAGCTCTCGTCCCCATCGCCATTAGCTTCTCCTGTTCTTCCGTATTCTTCGCCACACCCTCTGTTGATCCAAAAATGCATCGGGTCTTTTGTGCTTTTAGTTCACACGGCCGCTCCGCAGTAGTTCTCTATCGGCAGATCTGTTGTGTTGCTTTAAACAGACCCCATTACCCTTTATCTTACAAAGCGAAGAACATACCTAGTTTTTAACTTTTCATTTTTATCTGTCTCTCAGATCTGTGAAATTTTCTTACTCAATAGGAACTTGTTTACTGACTCATAGCATAAGCCATGTTAACACTTGCAAAAATTCTCACCAAGTATTGTACCGGCTTATATTCGTAGAAATCTTGACCCGGAATTTATCTGCACCTTCCTTCGTAACCCGGCCAAATCTCTCAGTTGTCGGCTCGTTGTACTATTCATACTTTATTAAAAAGCTCATATTAAAGGCTTATGACATCTTCTCTCTTTCATAACAGCTGAAACCATGCCTCACAAGCCCAAGATCATCAACTGGGCCAAGTCCAGCATGTCTGAACTGAGGCTGCAAACCTTGGTAGATTCCGGGTTGTTGCCATCGAAGGAAGAAATTTCATGCCGGGCTCCAGAAGAGGAAATTCACCCCCAACCCGGCCAAAACGAGATCGTCATTTTTGCTGATCATATCTCAAGGGGTTTTTGTCCTCCCGGCTCAAAGTTTTTCAGGGATGTATTGCATTTCTTCAATATCAGGCCTCAAGACTTGGCCCCCAACTCCATCTTCAATCTATGCCAATTCCAAGTGTTTTGCGAAGTTTATCTGCAGCTTGAGCCGTCTCTTAGCCTGTTCCGGGAATTCTTTTATTTGAACCGCCAAACAGAACACAAGGACGGTCCAAGTATTGAACTCGGCGGAATTTCTATCCAACGTCGAAAGAACATAGTCTTCCCCAACGCCAAGCCGGCCAGCCATCTCAAAGGGTGGCATAGAACCTGGTTTTATTGCAAGGACACATCCCCCGAAGGGCAAACCCCTCTGCCGGGTTACCGGGCAAGCCGGCTTGCCATTAGTGCAGCCTTCCCGGGTCTTGCTCCCAAGGAAGAGAGGGAGAACTTGGAGCCGCTATATCCGAAGATGAATGCTTTGATTGCTCACGGCCTCACCGATGTCGATTTGACCCGAACTTGGGTCGAGTGGAGGATTCAGCTGCTCAGCTCCAGGACCCGGCTGATGCACACCTACACCGGCCATCACGACGACCCACTTCGGTTCAGCCGGGTTAACCTCAAGGAGAAGGATGTCTGATGTCTACTACACAACTTATTCTTGTAGACTCGTGTTGGGCCTCCAAGCGCAGAGTTTTGTAGGATAGTAGCAATTTTCCCTCAAGTGGATGACCTAAGGTTTATCAATCCGTGGGAGGCGTAGGTTGAAGATGGTATCTCTCAAACAACCCTACAACCAAATACAAGAAATCTCTTGTGTCCCCAACACACCCAATACAATGGTAAATTGTATAGGTGCACTAGTTCGGCGAAGAGATGGTCATAAAAGTGTAGTATGGATAGTAGATATAGGTTTTTGTAATCTGAAAATATAAAAACAACAAGGTAGTGATGTCTACTACACAACTTGTTCTTGTAGACTCGTGTTGGGCCTCCAAGCGCAGAGGTTTGTAGGACAGTAGCAATTTTCCCTCAAGTGGATGACCTAAGGTTTATCAATCCGTGGGAGGCGTAGGTTGAAGATGGTATCTCTCAAGCAACCCTGCAACCAAATACAAGAAATCTCTTGTGTCCCCAACACACCCAATACAATGGTAAATTGTATAGGTGCACTAGTTCGGCGAAGAGATGGTGATAAAAGTGTAGTATGGATAGTAGATATAGGTTTTTGTAATCTGAAAATATAAAAACAGCAAGGTAACGAAAAGTAAACGGGCATCAAAACGGTATTGCAATGCTTAGAAACAAGGCCTAGGGTTCATACTTTCACTCGTGCGATCTCCCAACATTGTTAACATAGTTGAATCATATGTAAATCCCTCATGTGGGACAAAGAGTTCAATCCAAAGTCACAAATAGCGGAGAACAAACGAAGAAATTATTGTAGGGTACGAAACCACCTCAAAGTTATCCTTCCCAATCAATCTTATGAGCCATCCCCCTTAATTGTCACGAACAACCCTAGAGTTCGTACTAGAATAACACCTTAAGATACACATCAACCAAAACCCTAATGTCACCTAGGCACTCCAATGTCACCACGAGTACCCACGTGTTTGATTATACGATATGCATCACACAATCTCAGATTCATCTATTCAAACCAACACAAAGAACTTCAAAGAGTGCCCCAAAGTTTCTACCGGAAAGTCAAGAGGAAAATGTGTGCCAACCCTTATGCATAAATCCCCAAGGTCACGGAACTCGCAAGTTGATCACCAAAACATACATCAAGTGACTCAAGTGAATATCCCATTGTCACCACAGATATCCATATGCAAGACATACATCAAGTGTTCTCAAATCCTTAAAGACTCAATCTGATAAGAAAACTTCAAAGGGAAATCTCAATTCATCACAAGAAGATAGAGAGGGGAAAACTCCATATGATTCATCTATATCAATAAAGCTCGCGATACATCAAGATCGTGCCATCTCAAGAACACGAGAGAGAGAGATCAAACACATAGCTACTGGTACAAACCCTCAGCCCTGAGGGTGAACTACTCCCTCCTCATCATGGAGACCGCCGGGATGATGAAGATGGCCTCCGGTGATACTTTCCTCCCTCCGGCAGGGTGCCGGAAAAGGGCTGTATATGAGATCGTGGAGGTACAGAGGCTTGCGGCGGCGTAAAAACTCATCTAGGTTAACTTTCGGGGGTTTCTGAATATATAGGATTTTTCAGCGTTGGAATCACGTCAGACGGAGCCACATGGGCCCCACGAGGCACCAGGGCGCGCCACCCCTCCAGTGGGTCTTGGTGCCAGTATTTTTTATATGTTCCATAAAAAATCTCCAAAAAGTTTCATCCAATTCCAAGAACTTTTATTTCTGCACAAAAAACAACACCATGGCAATTCTGCTGAAAACAGCGTCAGTCTGGGTTAGTTCCAATCAAATCATACCAAAACCATATAGAATTGTTATAAACATGGCATGAATGCTTCATAAATTATAGATACGTTGGAGACGTATCAGCATCCCCAAGCTTAATTCCTGCTCGTCCTCGAGTAGGTAAATGGTAAAAGAAATAATTTATGAAGTGTGAATGCTAGCATAGTGCATAAGTTTGATCAATGATAATTTCAATCACTTTTCCTAGCATCATAACAGCAACTTTCTCTCATAAAAGTCATCATGATAAAGTAGCAATTAGAAACAGAAATTTTGATGTGGAATGCTACCTATCATAATCATCATATAATCTTTTCTTTTGTTGCATGGACATTGGACTTGAATGATTCAAAGCAAGATCATTATTATAACAGCAATATTTATTATCATAAAACTTCTCATGAGCAAGTAACAATTCATCACAATAATGAAGTATAAGGCATAAACTTTCTTGGAAACTAACAAACTATTCTAGTCAACAATGCAATTGCAATTCATCATATTTTCAGGAAGGGTCTCATGTAGGAGCTTTTTAGCAAGTCCACATACTCAACCATCATTTAGTCTTCTATGATTTCTAACACTCACGACATATATATGGAGCAAAAGTTTCAGCCAGACACATAGAAAGATAGGGGCTTGTGATTTCGCCTCCCAACTTATTCACCTCAAGGGTGATGTCAACAATAATAACTCATGATCACTCATATCCAATTGGATATATGTGCCTAGATCTTTCCCCACCACATGTTGCTTGCAAAAGAGAAAAATAAAAAGGAAGTAGAGGAGAATACTATTGACTCTTGCATAAAAAGTAAATACATAAAAGTAAATGCATAAAAGTAAAAGATAGGCCCTTCGCAGAGGGAAGCAGAGGTTGTCATGCGCTTTTTGTTGTTGGATGCACAAGCCCTTAATGCAAAGGAACGTCACGTTATATTGCCCCTTGTGATAGCAACCTTTATTATGCAGTCCGTCATTTTTATTTCTTTACCATCACAAGTTCATACAATGCTTATTTCCCTTACAATAAAAGATCATACATATTTAGAGGCAATTTTTATTGCTTTTTGCACCGATGACAACTTACTTGAAGGATCTTATTCAATCCATAGGTAGATATGGTGGACACTCATGGGAAGAAACTGGGTTTAAGGGTTTTGGATGCACAAGTAGTATCTCTACTTGGTGCGGATTTTTGGCTAGCAAAGATATTGGGCAAGCACCACATGTTGGAGGATCTATAACAATATATCTTCTATGTGAATATGAACAAACATAATTCATTACGTTGTCTTCCTTGTCCAACGTCAACAATTTGACATAAAATACTTAATGGGGGCTCACAATCATAAAAGATGTCAAAGATAGTATATTTGCATGTGAATCTTCTCTTCCCTAATTAACTTTTTCATGAATTGCATCATTGACTAATGATATGCTTGTTAACCTCCAATAAATTTTACCACTTATACTTTTCTTTATGTAATGTCATTACTTTCCATAAGATTAGCATATGATCTCTTTCATTATTTTCATTGCAAGGAATCACACTTATCATATCCAATGATCTATATGAAAGTTTTTATTATATCTCTCTTGAATATTCATCATCTTGGGACCCAATTCATATCTTGTGCAAATTACCATTACCATTATTAACTCTCAAAAAGATATAAGTGAAGCATGAGAATTAATGACAAACTACTCCAAAATATATAAGCGAAGATCAATGAGCAGTGAAACAATTAAGTAGCTATGTAAGGACTCTCTCTCATTTAAAAAAATTAAGATCTTGATATTTTATTCAAACATCAAGCAAAACAAAGACACAACCAAGTATAGCACACATTATGTGAACAACTGAAAACTTGGGTTCAATCGAGACTAATCGATAGTTGATGAAGAAAAGTGATGGGATGCCTACCGGGGCATCACCAAGCTTGAATGCTTGATACTTCTTGGAATATTAACTTGGGGAGCCTTGGGCATACCCAAGATTGAACTCTTGTGTCTCGTTAATTCTTCTCATATAGTAGTTTCCCTAAGTTTCAAAAACTTCATCCACACAAAACTTGACAAGAACTTGTGAGATATGTTAGTATAAATCCACTCAAAACCGTGACATTCTCTACTGTAGAAAATCACTAAAATTATAATTAATCATTGAATACTAAATGCCTCTGCATATTTAATACTCCTATCCTCAAATAGAATCATTAAACAAACCAACATATGCAAACAATGCAAACATAACAGCAATCTGCCTAAACAGGACAGTCTGTAAAGGATAATTAAGAATCCATACTTAGATAACTCAAAAAATTCTGAAAATTTACCACACTGGAAATAATTTATCAAAGTTGACTGTATCAAAATTTCAAGATTTTATCACATTCTGATATTTCTAGGCAATTTAATCAATAGCAGCAAACTTTCTGTTTTGAAACAGCAACTCATGAACTTGCAAAATAAGCATGGTAAAGGCTATAATTGGCATTTTATTGAACTAAAAGATACAAAACATGATTATTTATAAAATCAAGCAAATATAAACAGAAGAAAGTGACGCTCCAAGTAAAACTCATATTATGTGACGAATAAAAATATAGCTCCAAGTGAGGTTACCGATAGTGTTGAAGACGAAAGAGGGGATGCCTTCCGGGGCATCCCCAAGCTTAGACGCTTGAGTCTTCCTTGAGTATTACCTTGGGGTGCCTTGGGAATCCCCAAGCTTAGGGTCTTGCCGCTCCTTATTCTCCTCATATCGATATCTCACCCAAAACTTGAAAACTTCAATCACACAAAACTTAACGGAACTCCGTGAGAATAGTTAGTATGATAAAGAATAAACCATCACTTAGGTACTGTCCAAGACAAGATTCACAATTATTCCCATATAATTCCTACTGTATTTTATCATTTCCAAAATTTATATCTCATAATATAAGCTATGGAAACATTAAAACAAGCAAATTATGCATTGAAAACAGAATCTGTCAAAAACAGAACAGTCTGTAATGATCTGAGCAACTACCATACTTCTGGAACTCTAAAAATTCTGAAAAATTAGGACAACGTCAAAAATTTGTAACCCAATACTGTGTACAAATTTCAGAATTTTTTCACGCTCCAGTACAGAATAGAAATTCCAGCACTGGACACAAAAGTTTCTGTTTTTGCACAGAATCAAATCAACAAGCGTCCACACTACCCCAAAGGCTTTACTTGGCACATTATTGAAAGAAAACATATAAAACATGATTACTACAGTATCTTAATCATGTGGACACACAAAAAAAGTAGGTATAAGTATTGGGTTGTCTCCCAACAAGCGCTTTTCTTTAATGCCTTTTTATCTAGGCATGATGATTTCAATGATGCTCACATAGAGGTAAAGAATTGAAACACAATGGGGGCATCATGAAGCATATGACTAGCACATTTAAGCCTAACCCACTTCCTATGCATAGGAATTTTGTGATCAAATATTTTATGAGAGCAAGAATCAACTAGCATAGGAAGGCAAAACAAGCATAACTTCAAAACTTTCAACGCATAGAGAGGAAACTTGATATTATTAAAATATGTAGAAGCAAATATTCCTCTCTCAAAATAATTTTCAGTAGCATCATGAAGAAATTCAACAATATATCCATCACACAAAGCATTCTTGTCATGATACATAAGCATAGAATTTTTATTACTCTCCACACAAGCAAATTTCTTCTCATTCATAATAGTGGAAGCAAACTCAATGAAATAACTATCATGTGATACTTGATTGGCATAATCCAATTGAAAATTAAAATCATGATGACAAGTTTCATGGTTATCATTATTCTTTATGGCATACATGTCATCACAATATTCATCATAGATAGCAACTTTGTTTTCATAATCAATTGAAACCTCTTCCAAAATAGTGGATTCATCATTAAATAAAGTCACGACCTCTCCAAATCCATTTTCATCAATATAATCATCATAAATAGGAGGCATGCAATCATCATAATAAATCTTCTCATCAAAACTTGGGGGACTAAAAATATCATCTTCATCAAACATAGCATCCCCAAGCTTGTACTTTTGCATATCATTAGCATCATGAATATTCAAAGAATTCATACTAGCAACATTGCAATCATGCTCGCCATTCAAATATTTTATGCCAATTTTTTTATTGAATTCTTCTTCTATCAATTGAGTACAATTTTCCTTTCCATCATTTTCAAGAAAGACATGATAAAGATGAATAATATGAGGCAACCTCAATTCCATTTTTTTTGTAGTTTTATTTTATAAACCAAACTAGTGATAAAACAAGAAACTAAAAGATTCAATTGCAAGATCTAAAGATATACCTTCAAGCACTCACCTCCCCGGCAACGGCGCCAGAAAAGAGCTTGATGTCTACTACACAACTTGTTCTTGTAGACTCGTGTTGGGCCTCCAAGCGCAGAGGTTTGTAGGACAATAGCAATTTTCCCTCAAGTGGATGACCTAAGGTTTATCAATCCGTGGGAGGCGTAGGTTGAAGATGGCATCTCTCAAGCAACCCTGTAACCAAATACAAGAAATCTCTTGTGTCCCCAACACACCCAATACAATGGTAAATTGTATAGGTGCACTAGTTCAGCGAAGAGATGGTGATAAAAGTGTAGTATGGATAGTAGATATAGGTTTTTGTAATCTGAAAATATAAAAACAGCAAGGTAACGAAAAGTAAATGGGCATCAAAACGGTATTGCAATGCTTAGAAACAAGGCCTAGGGTTCATACTTTCACTAGTGCGATCTCCCAACATTGTTGACATAGTTGAATCATATGTAAATCCCTCACGTGCGACAAAGAGTTCACTCCAAAGTCACAAATAGCGGAGAACAAACGAAGAAATTATTGTAGGGTACGAAACCACCTCAAAGTTATCCTTCCCAATCAATCTTATGAGCCATCCCTCTTAATTGTCACGAACAACCCTAGAGTTCGTACTAGAATAACACCTTAAGATACACATCAACCAAAACCCTAATGTCACCTAGGCACTCCAATGTCACCACGAGTACCCACGGGTTTGATTATACGATATGCATCACACAATCTCAGATTCATCTATTCAAACCAACACAAAGAACTTCAAAGAGTGCCCCAAAGTTTCTACCGGAAAGTCAAGACGAAAACGTGTGCCAACCCTTATGCATAAATCCCCAAGGTCACGGAACCCGCAAGTTGATCACCAAAACATACATCAAGTGACTCAAGTGAATATCCCATTGTCACCACATATATCCATATGCAAGACATACATCAAGTGTTCTCAAATCCTTAAAGACTCAATCCGATAAGAAAACTTCAAAGGGAAATCTCAATTCATCACAAGAAGATAGAGAGGGGAAAACTCCATATGATTCATCTATATCAACAAAGCTTGCGATACATCAAGATCGTGCCATCTCAAGAACACAAGAGAGAGAGATCAAACACATAGCTACTCGTACAAACCCTCAGCCCTGAGGGTGAACTGCTCCCTCCTCATCATGGAGACCGTCGGGATGATGAATATGGCCTCCGGTGATGCTTTCCCCCCTCCGGCAAGGTGCCAGAAAAGGGCTGTAGATGAGATCGTGGAGGTACAGAGGCTTGCGGCGGCGTAAAAACTCATCTAGGTTAACTTTCGGGGGTTTCTGAATATATAGGATTTTCAGCGTTGGAATCACGTCAGACGGAGCCATGTGGGCCCCACGAGGTACCAGGGCGCGCCTGGGCGGGGGTGGCGCGCCCTGGTGCCTCGTCGGCACTGGGTGGCCCCCCTCCAGTGGGTCTTGGTGCCAGTATTTTTTATATGTTCCATAAAAAATCTCCAAAAAGTTTCATCCAATTCCAAGAACTTTTATTTCTGCACAAAAAACAACACCATGGCAATTATGCTGAAAACAGCGTCAGTCTGGGTTAGTTCCAATCAAATCATACCAAAACCATATAGAATTGTTATAAACATGGCATGAATACTTCATAAATTATAGATACGTTGGAGACGTATCAGGTAGCAAGTAACAAAAGTGAGCACAAACTGTATTGCAATGTTTAAAAACAAGGCCTAGGGTTCATACTTTCGCTAGTGCAATCTCTCAACAATGCAAACATAATTGGATCATATAACCATCCCTCAACGTGCGACAAAGAATCACTCCAAAGTTCCTATTAGCGGAGAACATAAGATAGAAATTGTTGTAGGGTACGAAACCACCTCAAAGTTATCATTTCCGATCAATCTATTGAGCCATCCCTATAAGTGTCACGAATAGCCCTAGAGTTCGTACTAAAATAACACCATATGAAACACATCAA
Source organism: Elymus sibiricus (assembly GCA_039707655.1). Lineage (NCBI taxonomy): Eukaryota > Viridiplantae > Streptophyta > Magnoliopsida > Poales > Poaceae > Elymus > Elymus sibiricus. Next base: position 334,998,885 of record CM077674.1, on the reverse strand, counting down.
CCAACCCTAATGTCACCTAGATACTCCAATGTCACCACAAGTATCCGCGAGTTGATTATACGATATGCATCAAACAACTTCAGATTCATAATATTTAATCCAACACAAAGAACTCCAAGGAGCACCCCAAAGTTTCTATCGGAGAAAAGATAATGAAAACGTGCATTAACCCCTATGCATAGATTACCCCAATGTCACCTCAGGAATCCGCGAGTTGAGTGCCAAAACATATATCAAGTGAATCAATATAATACCCCATTGTCACCACGGGTATTCATATGCAAGACATACATCAAGTGTTCTCAAATCTGAATATTCAATCCGACAATAACGAAACCTCGAAGGGAAAAGATTCGATTCATCACAACAAAGATAGAGAGGGAAGAAACACCATATGATCCAACTATATTAACAAAGCTCGCGATACATCAAGATCGTGCCATATCAAGAACACGAGAGAGAGAGAGAGATCAAACACATAGCTACTAGTACATACCCTCAGCCCCGAGGGTGAACTACTCCCTCCTCGTCATGGAGACCGCAGGGATGATGAAAATGGCCTCCGGTGATGATTCCCCCCTCCGGCAGGGTGCCAGAAAAGGGCTCCAGATGGGATCTCCTTGGTACAGAGGCTTGCGGCGGCGTAAAAACTCATCTAGGTTAACTTTCGGGGGTTTCTGAATATATATGATTTTTTGGCGTTGGAATCACGCGAAGAAGGGCCACAGGGGGCCCATGAGACACCAGGGCGCGCCTGGGGGGTGGCGCGCCCTGGTGGCTCGTGGGGCCCCTGTGGGTCTTCTGGCCACCTCCCGAAGCTTCTAGTGTCTCTTATGTTCCAGAAAAAATCGTCAAAAAGTTTCGCTGCATTTGGGCTTCATTTGATATAGATTTTCTGGAAAACCGAAAACAAGCAGAAAACATCAACTGGCACTGGGCACTAGGTCAATATGTTAGTCCATGAAAATCATATAAAAGCCATATAAAAGTGCACCAAAATCATACAAAACTATAATAAACATGGCATGAATACTTAATAAATTATAGATATGTTGGAGACGTATCAGTGTCCTCAAATTTGCTAAGAAACTTCTTGGTGAGACAAAGGAGGACATTAAGATTGTGGGGCTCGCCCCCTTTAGTGCCAACAAGCCGGCCCCTCCGGTAAGCCGTCTCTATCACTTTGCACTTTATCAATACTGCGTTGTCCTTGTCATAACTCCATTCACTCGCCGTGATGCAGGAGAATGATGACTGGTGGCGGGTTGAGGTTCAAGACCCTACTCCTCCTCAAGAGGACGACAAAGAAGAGTTGGATAATGAAGAAGACAATGAGGTAGAACTTGACTCTCTAGGCCGCCTTTTTAATCAGATTGCTGATGCTCACTCATCTCAGGAAGAAGCTGAAGTTAGCCACACTGCCGAGCCAGAGGTAACCTTGATCTCCTCAGATTCTGACTCCCCAATACCTATTCGGAAGAAAACCCGGGCTGTAATCCGCAAAGTTCGAAGGAAACCCTGGGTTGCTGTCCGTAAAGTCCCTTTTTCACATCAGGACGCTCATTTGGATCCCCAATTTGTTTTGAAGAAAACACAACAAGCCGGGACCTCAAAAAGGAAAACCCGGAGTAGCGAAGGCGAGTTGAGTGGCGGGCTTCCATATGAGCCGCCATCCCGTAGAGCACGGGCAGAGGTGCTTCTTAGTCCAACTCCCTCTTTTCCTCTAGCTGGTCGTTTCAAGGAACCCTTACATTTAAATGACTCGGCCTATCAGACATCCCCCTCTTCGGATGAATCAAGCGCTACTCAGGCGCCGGCTTTCAGCATCAACCAGGGGTAAGCACATTGATTATTCCTGTGTCACCCAACGGCTCTTTTACCTTATACCTTTTATAACTGAATTAACTCTTTGCTCCTTGTACAGTGCCAAGGCCATCAAGAAGACCAGCGTCGCGGCCGGGTCATCTGACCCGGTTACTCAAACGGGCCTTCAGGTAGAAACGGAGGCCCTCTTGATTATTCAGGATGAGCCGGCCTTTCAGCCCAATCCGCCGCCTCAAGATATTGCAAGCCTGGCTCGCGCTTCCTCTCCTATTGTTCAGGAGAGAGAAATTTTAACTGAAGATCAACCCAAACAGCAGCTCACGGCCCCAGCTCAAGAAGAGGTGGTGGTGATGGATAAACAACAAACTGCTCCACCTGAGACCTCTACTGCTCTTGCCAAAATCCCTGCCAGGGCTGAGCCATCCATGAAGAACAAGGGGAAGGCGGCTCTTGACTTCTCCGCTTTTGAAGATCAAGACTCCAACGCCCTTCATCAAGCTGTGCTGACCCGGCTGTCTGAAAGCCGGGACACAGGAATTGCGATGATATCTTCCCTGAAGCAGAAATACGAGGTAATTGCGCCTTCTGCCCTGAACCATATATATATGTAGCCCCCAACGGCCGGGTCATTCTAAAATGATGACCCGGGACTTCCAAACTTTATCTCGCATGCATAACCTCAGTTGGCACCTCCAAAGGCCGGCTCATCATATCATGACGGGCGGGTCTCCATATCTAATAAGATCAAATCATGCATTAGCCCCCATGTGCCATGTAGAATGCCTGCATCTGCATGGAACTTGCTTGTTTACTTTTTGAGAAGCGCTGAAACCCGTAGCCCCCATGGGCCGGGTCGACCGGAAGGGCGGCTCGGGACATGTTTAGACAATGTATAACTGAGGCTGCTTTATAGGACATGCTGAACCAGGTGGAGGCTCAAGCTTCCTTCTTCCGAAAGGAAGCAAGGAAGGAGAACAAACTGCGCCAAGAAGCTGAGAAGGCATATGTAGAAGCCAACAAATCTCTGCTCGTGGTGAGGAACACTTTGGAAGAAACCGAAGCAGTAAGAGCTGCCCTAGCCGCGCGTGCTGAAGAGGCCGAGGCCAAACTTGAGCCGGTAACTCAAGAGCTGGCCACTCTAAAGGGCCAGATCACAGCCATGTGCCGGGCCATCTTTGGTAAGCAAAACAGACCACCATGCGCCGATTATCCCAACTTGAATATGCTAAGCCGGCTTTACTGATCGTGTGTACTTATTTTTGCAGGCCGGAAGAATCAAACTCTTGTGCAGCAACCACTGGTGAAATTGAAGGCGGTGTATACCTTTGTGGAGCAGCTGTACATAGGCGGCTCTTGATGCATAATGGCCGCAAAAAATAACACAACGCCGCCGCAGTTGATTGCTGACATGTTGAAGGAACTGTCTATTGTGCCCAAATGGTTTGGTGACTGGAAAAGGGCGGCTTGCCGCACTGGGGCTCTAACAGCGCTTGCTCATGCCAAGGCATATGTGCCAGAACTCGATCCGGCTCAAATTGTGGGCGGGTATCCAGAGTTCAATGTGGACGACTCGCCTTTTTCCAAGAAAGACTTTCAACGCTGTATAAAAGAAATCCGGGTTGCAGCCACCGAGATTGCAGAAGAAGCAGATCTGACCAAGTACCAGGCGGGCTACTCAAAGGAGAATGAGTGGATGGAGCCACCAAATCATGAGCCAGTTGCCCTAACTCGCGCGCGTAAGCATACTTTTGCCCCTGAAGTTGATCCTTCTTCCGTGATTTCCGCCGACACGATGTTTGAAGCCTTGCGCTCCATTCAGTGGTCGACCGGTGAGTCAAGTCAAGAAGCGGGGGATGACGAAGGTCATGAAGAGCTGGCACAAGGTGCCCCGTCGACCGCCGATGCCATTTCTAACCCGGCTATATAGAACCCCGGCTCTTCCGCTTTTGAGCTTGTACTGTGGAAACTTTTGTCTGGCCGCAGCTGATGGGCGGCTTGTAATAGCTTAGCATAAAACACTTGTTGCTGATGCCAGTGCCATCGCGTACTGTGCTCGTTATTGCATGTACAAACTTTTTGTGGATGCCTTGCTTCTGTGAATCCTCTTTTGGGCCTCAAGAGCCGGTTTTTGCAATGAGAGTGATTCTGCTGAAACAATGAAATTGCATAGAATAATGATTGTGATTGATGGAATCATATAAATTAGTAACTTTGTTACTGCTTGTAACGAATGAAGAATACCAATTTTAACTAAGGTAAATGTTATGTATGAATGTATGCAGAGATGAGATGAATGCAGAAGCTGGCACTTTGGCCTGTTTTGGTAACACCCAATTTGAAAGACCGGCTTATAAAGCTCAAGTCTGATTTTGCTTTCATGAAGCTGGCACTTTGGCCTGTTGGTTTGTCCTTGCTTTCTGAAAGCCAGCTCTCACGCAACCAATCGAACGTTTTAACTCTGATGAATTCAGGGTCACCTATGTGATTGACTCATCAGACGTACGCCGGGTCGCTTTTTAGGGAGTAGCATCTTGCTAACAGGCAGGTTTAACCAATTTTGTGGCATCTCGCCGGGTTAAAGGGTTTTGTAAGCTAAACTAAATTGAGTTGGAAGCCCCCAAGTAACCAAGATCAACAAATAAAGATCCAACACACAATTTTGAGGTGAAACAACACTTTTATACAGTGTTGCCGGTCTTTATTTTATTTGATCGAAGATAGGTATATACATGATAGAAGGTATGTACAAAGATGGGACTCAGTCGATGACTTAGGTGTAGTATGGCCAGAGCTGGGCAATGTTCCAAGGCCGACTTGTTTCCTCCTCAGAGGTACGTGATTTATCTGCCTCTCGTAAGTCAATCAGGTAATAGGACCCGTTGTTGAGATTCTTACTGACCCCAAAGGGCCCTTCTCAAGGTGGTGAAAGCTTATGCATGCCTGTCTGGTCTTGTATTAGATGGAGCACTAAGTCACCTTCCTAAAAAGTACGGCTTCGAACTCTACGGCTGTGATAGCGACGTAGGTCTTGCTGGTAAATTGTTGATCTGGATGCGGCAAGGTCGCACTCTTCTTCCAGAGCATCAAGAACGTCTTGGAGAGCCTGCTCATTATCTGATTCCACGTAAGCCGCCACTCGAGGGGAGTCATGACGAATATCGCTTGGAAGTACAGCTTCTGCACCATATACCAGGAAAAACGGCGTATAGCCTGTTGACCTGTTGGGAGTAGTCCGTATGCTCCAAAGCACCGCAGGTAACTCTTCTTCCCAGCAACCCGGCGTGCGCTACAAAGGCACCATGAGCCGGGGTTTGATACCACGCAGCAATTCCTGATTGGCCCTTTCTGCCTGTCCGTTGGACTGAGAATGCGCAACCGATGCTAGATCAAGCCGGATGTGCTCCTGTTAACAGAACTGTTTCATAACTCCCATGGAAAGATTGGTTCCATTGTCCGTAATGATACTGTGCGGGTAGCCAAATCGAAATATCAACTTTTTTAGAAACTTGACAGCTGTTGCTGCGTCGCAGTGGCTGACTGGCTCTGCTTCCACCCACTTGGTAAATTTATCCACAGCCACCAATAGGTGTGTATGCTTGTTCTTAACGTTTGAAGGGTCCAACCATGTCAAGCCCCCAGACTACAAAGGGCCAAGTTATTGGGATCATCCTCAACTCCTGAGCCGGCACATGAGCCTAGCGAGCATATTTCTGGCATCCATCGCATTTGCGCACAATATCTTCTGCATCGGCATGAGTAGTGAGCCAGAAAAAACCGTGCGGAAAGCTTTTGTGACTAGTGATCTTGAGCCGACATGGTGCCCACAGTCCCCAGAATGAATCTCATTGAGAATTACGCGGCCTTCTTCAGGCGAAACACAACGCTGAAAGACCCCGGTGACGCTCCGTCGGTGCAACTCACCATTGACGATGGTCATAGACTTGGATCGTCTGATGATCTGCCGAGCAAGGATTTCCTCTGTTGGAAGTTCTCCCCGGCTTAAGTAAGCCAAGTAGGGGACGGTCCAATCAGGTATAGCGTGGACAGCTGCCGCTAGAGCTGCCTCTGGGTCAGGAATAGCTAAGTCCTCCTCTGTTGGTAACTTGACAGACGGGTTATGCAACACGTCCAGGAAGACATTGGGTGGCACCGGCTTGCGCTGAGACCCCAAGTGAGAGAGTGCGTCTGCTGCCTCATTCTACCGGCGATCAATGTGATCGACCTGGTAACCTTTGAAGTGTCCAGCAATGTTGGTGACCGCGTGCCGATAAGCCGCCATAAGGGGATCCTTGGAGTCCCATGTACCAGAAACCTGTTGGGCAACCAAATCTGAGTCGCCCAAACATCTGACCCGGCTCAAGTTCATTTCCTTAGTCATCTGTAGTCCATGAAGTAATGCCTCATATTCTGCTGCATTGTTAGTACAGGGAAACATGAGTCTTAAAACATAACAGAACTTATCTCCTCGTGGGGAAGTAATCACAACTCCAGCTCCCGAGCCTTCAAGCTGCCTTGAGCCGTCAAAGTGTATGGACCAGTATGTTGTGTCGGGCTTCTCTTCAGGAGCCCGTAACTCTGTCCAATCATTAACGAAATCCACCAATGCCTGAGATTTGATTGCCGTGCGGGGCATGTATTTGAGATGATGCGGACCAAGCTCGATGGCCCACTTAGCAACCTGGCCTGTCGCCTCCCGGTTCTGGATTATATCCCCAAGAGGTGTTGAGCTGACCATAGTGATTGGATGTTCATGGAAGTAATGCTTCAGCTTGCGGCTAGCCATAAATACTCCGTAGACCAGTTTCTGCCAATGTGGATATCGCTGCTTGGACTCGGTTAACACTTCACTGATATAATACACGGGGTGCTGAACTGGATATTCCTTGCCGTCCTCCTTGCGCTCCACCATGACTGCCACGCTTACAGCCTTGTTATTGGCAGCAATATATAGCAACATTGGTTCCTTCTCACGAGGGGCAACAAGGACTGGCGGCTCAGACATCTGCTTCTTGAGGGCCTCAAAAGCCTGATCTGCAGCGTCACTCCAGACGAAGTTATTTGATTTCTTAAGCAATTGGTACAACGGAATCGCCTTCTCTCCAAGCCGGCTGATGAACCGGCTCAGCGCCGCAACCCGCCCAGCTAGCTTCTGCATGGCATTTAAATTGGCCGGCTAAGCCAGGGTCGTGATTGCTTTGATTTTTTTTGGGTTAGCTTCAATGCCACGCTCGGAAACAAGAAATCCTAGAAGCTTTCCTGCAGGGACACCAAAAACACACTTCTCCGGGTTAAGCTTCATCTGGTAGATACGGAGATTGTCAAATGTTTCCGTGAGATCCTCCAACAGAGTTTCTTTTTTCCGAGACTTGACCACAATATCATCAACATAGACATGAACATTCCGCCCGATATGTTTGTGCAAGCAGCTTTGGACACAACGCTGGTAAGTCACCTATGCACACTTCAGACCAAACGACATGGTTGTATAACAAAACGCCCCAAAGGGCGTGATGAAGGCCGTCTTTTCCTGGTCCTCCAGCTTCATCTTGATCTGATGATAACCAGAGTAAGCATCCAGGAAGCATAAGCACTCACAACCCGCCGTAGCGTCGATGATCTGGTCAATACGGGGCAAGGCAAAGGGGTCACTAGGACAAGCCTTATTCAGGCCGGTGTAATCAACACACATCCGCCAAGTCCCATTTTTCTTCAGAACAAGCACCGGGTTGGCCAGCCATTCAGGATGGAAGCCTTCAACGATGAACCCGGCAGCTAGGAGCCGGGCCACTTCTTCACCAATAGCTTTTCGTCTTTCCTCATTAAAATGACGGAGATACTGGCGAACTGGTTTAAACTTGGGATCCACATTAAGGGAGTGCTCAGCGAGTTCTCTCGGTACACCTGGCATGTTAGAAGGTTTCCATGCAAAGATGTCCCGGTTCTCACGGATGAACTCGATGAGTGCGCTTTCCTATTTAGGATCCATGTTTGCCCCTATGGTGAACTGCTCAGAAGAATTGCCCGGGGTGAAATCAACTTGCTTTGTGTCCCTGGCCGACTTAAATTTGAGCAAAGGGTCTGACTCTATTGTAGGTTTCTTCAGGGAGGTCCTGTCGGACGGGTCAACATTGTCCTTATAATATCGCAATTCTTCTACAGCGCAAGCTGTCTCGGCATATGCTGCATCTCCTTCTTCGCACTCGAGTGCAATCTTCCGGTTGCCTTCAACTGTGATGGTCCCCCTGGGCCCTGGCATCTTCATTTTCAGGTAAACGTAGCATGGCCGTGCCATGAACCGCGCATAAGCCGGCCGGCCGAACAGAGCATGGTACGGGCTTTTAAGTTTAACCACCTCAAAGGACAGAAATTCAGAACGCCAGTTATCTTATGAGCCAAAGGCCACCTCTAGGGAGATTCTTCCCATGGGATAGGCTGACTTGCCAGGAACAATGCCGTGAAAAACTGTAGAGGACGGAGTCAACTGCTTATCCGACAGATTCATCCACCTGAACGTGTCATAGTACAGAATATTTATGCTGCTGCCTCCGTCCATGAGCACTTTTGTCAATGTATAACCGCCAACCTGCGGTGCTACCACCAAAGCTAAATGCCCGGGATGATCAAGGAGGACCGGATGATCTGCCCTGCTCCAGGTGACCGGCTGTTCAGACCAATTGAGGTAATAAGGGGTTGCCGGCTCAACCGCGAGGGCGGCTCGTCGTTGCACCTTTCGATCCCGTTTGCAAGTGCTGGTGGTGAAAACATGATACTGCCCACTATTTAGCTGCTTTGGGTTACTCTGAAACCCTGTCGCACTAGCTTGGTGCTGATTACCCTGGTTGTTCCGCTGATTGCCGCCTCCAGTATTACCAGCTCCCTGAAACCCGCTGCCCTGGCCATTGTTCCCGTGGAAGCCAGGACCTGTGAAAGGTCCCTGTGAGCCGGCTCCAGAGAAGCCGGGTCCCTGATTGTCGGGTTGTCCACCATTGCCACTTCCGTTATGATGGTTCTGGAAAACCCGTCTGGAGAACTCTTGCATGATATAGCAATTTTCCCAGGAGTGGCTAGACGGCTTACCATTATAACTATGTTTTGGACAAGGAGCCTTGAGAGCTTCCTCGTAACTGAGAGGGCGATTACCAGAGGACTGCCTCCTAAAACCATCGTTCTGATGCTGACCTTTGTTCCCTGTGTTGGTGTTCGCCAACAGATCGGAACTACCGTCGTAACCCTTGCGTTTACCACCGTTGTTGTTCTGCCCATTACTGTTGTTCTGCTGGTGGCCCTTGCCACCGCCTTTCTTGTCTTTACCGGATTTCTCCTCATCAGACGGCGGGTCCTTAGTATTGTCAGACTCCGCGTACCGGGTTAAGACATCCATTAGATCCCCCATGTCCTGGGCTTTCCTCTTGAGTCGCCCTAATTTTTGGACCAATGGCTGAAATTTGCATGTTCGTTCCAGAATCAGCACCGCCTGAGCCACCGAGATACTGTCAGAACTGTGTATAACCTCTGCAACCCGGCGAGCCCAATGGTGTGCCGACTCATCCTCGCGCTGAACACAACGCTCCAGATCAACAATGGTGGTTGGACTTTTGCAGGTTCCCTGAAAATTCTTGATGAAGCACTCCTTCAGCTCCTGCCAAGTGTTGATAGAATTCACTGGAAGGTTTTTCAACCAAGTGCGAGCGGGGCCTTCCAACATGAGAGGCAGGTAACGTGCACAGACTGCCTCGCTTGTGCCTAATAAGTCCATTGCCAATTCATAGCTCTCGATCCACTCGGTGGGCTCCAGATTCGCTGTGTAATTAGGAACCTTGCGAGGACCTTTGAAATCTGGGGGTATGCGCGCTTCTCGCAGGGCTGGCACCAAACAAGGAGTTCCGATCATGCGGCTCGATAAGCCCCCAAGCTGGCCAGCTGTCTGGGTTGCGTTGTGCGGGACGGGCGTTATCGGCGGGTTGACATGCACCGGCGGGTTGTGCCCTGCACGCGCGTTTTCTTCCTCCCACGCTCGTAGGGCCCGAGCGGCGTCCATAATGTTTTGCGCATTCGGGATTCTAGGTTGATGTTGATCCGCCCGTGGTGGGGCGACTCTTCTGCGATGTGCGCTGCTGGAAACCGCTGATGACTCTGGACGCTGGCTCCTGGTACGGCTCTGATGAGGGGTTGAGTGAAGACGGTGCTGGCTATGCGAGTAGTTGGCCTGCTGGACTACTGCTGTCTTGAGCATCGCAATAGCATTCCTGGCCTCTGTTTGAATCGGGTCGTCCCCCTCAATCGGAATGGCCACCAAGTTGTGGTTGCTGCCAGCACGTTATCGACCGGGTTGGAGTAGTGTCCAATTGGGGTCTGGAACCGGTGAGACGGCGGCTGCTGTTGCTGATCTGGCGTGCGATGCTGGGCCGGCTCCCGCTGCTGAACCGGCTGCTGCAAAGGCGGCTCTCCCGTGGGGACAACTCCAGCCCCCGGGTTCGTCGGAGCCGGCGGTGTGGTGAACAGCTGAGTCGGCTCGAGATTAGCCGGAAGCCGGCTCTGATGACGCCTCCTGTGGACGAGCTCCGACTCGACCTGTCGGCGGTTCAGGTAATGCGCCTCCTCATCCAGGCGCTGCCTCTCCTCGGTAAGCCGGGCCTGCTCCTGAGCCATGCGTGTGTTCTCTGCATTGATGTCCTCTTGGATCTTGGCCATCTGCTCACGACACTTCGTGATCTCCGTGTTGCGTGCTGCTGCGTTCTCCGCAGTGACCGGCTCGGCCAACAGGGCTACCAGCGTGTTCATCAAGTCCGCGAGCGCCTGCACCCCAGTGTTCTGCGAGCCGGCGGCCGACGCGCCGGCTCCTCCTGAGCCGGTAAGGTTCTGCCCGGCCGCGGGATCGGCCGGGTCACGCACCGGATCTTGCCTGCCCGCCATGTATACCGCCGCAAAACGAGATAGATCCGGGATCTCTGGAAAGACGTCATCCGCGTATCCGAGCCTTCCATCACGCAGAGGACGGATCGACTCGGTTTCCCCCGTTGAGGACTCGCCGTCAGATTGGACGAGCGTATCATCTTCAGACAGGGAGTTCTCCGACAAGGCCACCCCTTGGGTGAAACCCACGAAGACATGGTTCCGGCCGGCTTGACGCGGGCCGGGTCTCGCCTGGCATGGACCAGCGCGGCGTGCCGACTCGACACCGGCGATGCTCTCCAACCCGGCGGCCGACTCGCCGACCACGCCGATGAAGGTGTGGATCTTGCCGAAGGGGACCCGGTACCCGTACTCGATTGAGTCGGCGTTAGGGCCCCAGTATGAATCATCGATGTAGAACTTCCCGCGGCGGCTCTTCGTCATCATGCCAACCGCGTACTTCCGAACCCTTGGAAAGATCCCGCTAAGAACTCAACTCCACCGTGCGTAGGCCCCACGGTGGGCGCCAACTGTCGTGGTTTTGACACGGCAGATGCCCTTGTGAAAGGACTTGGAGATGAGGCCATCGCACAAGTGTGGAAGCTCAACGGGGTTGATCGGGAACGGGAAAACGCCAGGTTACCCAGGTTCGGCCCCTCACGGTGGAGGTAAAAGCCTACGTCCTGCTTGATTATATTGTTGTGGTTCTCGATTATAAGGATGCGGATTCGCTAACCTAGCTTTCGAGAGATTGCAACTTAGTCTTTTTCGCCTAGGTGCTCCCCTTTATATACCCAGGTGGAACCCTAGATTTACATGAGAGTCCGGGTCATGGCTCTGCCCCGTCTCCTACTCTAAGTCTATTTGATCTCCAAGACAACCCTGAAGCCAAGCACCTTCTTCTTGAGCCGGCCCACTACCTGAGCCGGCCCACTACCTGAGCCGGCCCACTACCTGAGCCGGCCTTTCCTGCTAGACCTCCATCAAGCCGGCCTGCCAAGAATCCTTTAGCCTTGCAATGAGATGACCCGCTGAGCCTGCTCTATGGCCGGGTTATCACCCTGCCGGGTCTATATGCTGGTAAATATCCCCAACAAACATCGAGGAGAACATTGTATTGAAGATCAAAAAGAGATAAGAAGTCATCTAGCTAATAACTATGGACCCGAAGGTCTGTGGTAAACTACTCACGCATCATCGGAAGGGCAGCAAGGTTGATGAAGAGCCCCTCTGTGATAGATTCCCCCTCCGGCGGAGTACCGGAAAAGGCCTCCAGATGGGATCTCTCGAGAGCAGAAGCTTGCGGCGGCGGAAAAAGTATTTCGTGGACTTCTCTGTTGGTTTCCCGATTTTAGAGAATTTATAGTGGTGGAATTAGGTCAAACGGAGCTGTGTGGGCCCCACAAGCCACCAGGGCGCGCCCCTCCGGGCGCGCCGTGGTGCCTCGTGGGCCACTGCTTCATCTTATCGTCTCCTCCCGAAGCTTCTAGTGTTTGTTATGTCCAGAAAAAAATCTTCAAAAAGTTTCGTGGCATTTGGACTTTATTTGGTACTGATATTCTGGAAAACCAAAAACAGACAAAAAAACAGCAACTGGCACTGGGCACTAGGTTAGTCTCAAAAAATGATATATAATTGCTGTAAATGTATATAAAAACATTCAAGATTGATATTATAATAGCATGAAACAATAAAAAAAAATACGTTGGAGACGTATCAGTGTACATCTAGCTTTTGTCCTAAGTCAAAGTTTTAAAACTTTGACCAACTTTATAGGAAAAAGTAGTAGCATTTATGACACTAAATTAGTATCAATAGATCCATTTTGAAATGTATTTTAATAATATACCAATTTGCTGTCATATATGTTATTACTCTTTTGTATATAGTTGGTCAAAATTTTAAAACTTTGACTTAGGACAAAACCTAGATGTACAGTTATTCGCGTAAACCTTTGTAAGTCTTTGTAGGCGTAGCATTATTGGTTGGGCCCCGACCCTCTCTCCCTTCTCCCTCCTCCTCGCCCGTCGCGAGTTGGAAGACCAGGACGCGAAGCGAAGCGAGGCCGGCCGCCCGTCGCGCACGCCTCGGGTTTCCGATGGAGCCCGCGGCCTCCTCCGCATCCGCCTCCTCGTCGTCGGCGGAGAGGCGGAGGGCGGCGCCGGAGGCCGCGGAGCTGAGGGTGCAGCGGAGGACGCTCGAGACCGTGCTCGAGCAGTGCCAGCGCGCGCTCCCGCGCCCCGCCGCGCCCTCCACCTCCGCCTACTCCTGCCCCGAGAAGTTCCGCAACTTCCAGCTGCAGGTCCCTACCGCTCTCCCTCTGCACTCTGCCCTTAGGTCTACACCCTCCCTCCTGGGATTCTCTCAGCGGCGCTCTGGAATCCACTCTTGCCCGCTGATCGGAGATTTTTCTTAATGTGATTAGGGTTGTTATTTTAGCTGATTTGTTCATGCGACCCCTGTTAGCAAGCAAATTGCGACGCTTATCAAATTACACTAGTGTTCTGGCGGACTGACTGAGGATGCTTATAACGAGGTGTGGATGCGGCTGGATCTGGGAATTATGTTAGAGAACATCGACTGCTAATGACTGTATACTAGAAAACTGACAATTATCATATGCCCTGTCCCTAGTTTTCTGCACACAGGAAGTCAGTAGCCAGTGCAACAGTTTTCTGGTTTAAATTTAGGTTTCCTATTCTATCAGCAATTAAGCACAGGGTTGTTGGTTGTGTGGGGACTCCTCGTAGCATCATTTGCCATACCAACTCGTGGAACAATTGGATGCGTCGGGTTGAAGAGTGAAATGGCTGAAAGTAACTTGATGATGAGTTGTATCAACTGTCTGGAGTGGTTGACATATATTTAGCCCAAGTTTTGAAATCCAGAGCATTGATAGGTATGTTTGGTTCTAGCCCAAGTTTGCACTAGCAAATACTCCCTCCGTCCCAAAATAAGTGACTCAACTTTGTACTAACTTTAGTACAAAGTTAGTACAAAGTTGAGTGACTTATTTTGGGACGGAGGGAGTATTTGGCTAGCCAAATTTTTGGTTGAGCTTTTAGTTGCCCATAGTTGGAATGGCCAACATTGGCAAGAAAAATGAACTAGAGTGGGCAAAGAATCATTGGTATACCAAAATGTTGGCAACCATCCAAACAAAGATCAAATGTTTGGTCATGACAGAAAAATTGGTAGGGTGAGCTTTAGTCACCACACAAACATAGCCGTCTGGTTTAGCCACAGGTCACTAATGTTTGTTTTATTACCATTCCCAACCATACCTGATGAAGTCATGAGTTCAGAATCTGGTTTTTGCTGAATAAATAAAATATTAGAGTTTTGCACTCTGTATTTCCGTAAGCATAATTTTTGCCTGAAAATGGTCCCTGGGCTGAACCAAACCACAGACCAAACCAGTTTTTTGGCTGAATAAATAAAATATTAGAGTTTTGCACTCTGTATTTCCGTAAGCATATTTTTTGCCTGAAAATGGTCCCTGGGCTGAACCAAACCACAGACCAAACCAGTTTTTTGGTTGTATAAATAAACTATTAGAGTTTTGCACTCTGTATTTCCATAAGCAATTTTTTTTTTACATTTTTGGCCTGAAAAAAGTCCCTGGGCTGAACCAAACCAGACAAGGCACCATTGCCAGTTCCTGTTGGACCACTGGTTTGGTCTGGTATTTTAATCTACGGCTCATCCCTTGAGAGTTAACTAGCACCTATGCCTGTGCATTGCACGGGAGAGAAAATTATCGGTTACATGCAAGCACAACGTCCTGTAGCGAATCCAGCACGGCGAAGTGTCTCGTAGACCAAAGCGACCAACAGTTCAACATGCGGATAGTGCCACCCGGTGGCAGGGATGCGCACGCCAAAGTCTAGAAAAAAGATGCATATCCTCCAGGCATTAATCACATATGCTCGTGCGTTGCAATGAGAGAGAAAATTATCCGTTATGCGCATGCACAACGCCCTGTAGCGAATTCACTGAAAAAAAAATGCTAGTTGTCCCGTCCACCAAAACGACCAACAGTGTAAGATCTGGATGGTGCGACCCGACAGCAGGAAGGCGCGCACCAAAGCCTAAAAGGGAATGCATATCGGCTAAGCATTATTTTAGGAGAAAAGAGAACCGACACAGGAGAAGATAAAAAAAAGTTAACTAACAACACACATCTTTTTGCGCACCGACACATCCACTCCTTGATTGTGTAGGCAACTCGAGAAGGAATATCATCAACTCGATCTTTGCCTTTACTCCAGCCCACAATACTTCCTTTAGTTATGCACTTTTTTTCCAGCCCACAAATCTTTATTCAATTTACTCCAGCCCATATAATCCTTCCTCTTTGGTTATGCACCTTTTTTTTCCAACCCACAATTCTTCCTTTAATTATATGCGTCATGCAAAGTTTAAATACAAGGTTGGACACCTGTTCAGCCCACAAACACCCACGTTTTATAGCGCTGTCATGCAGCGTGCAAAACCTCTCCCACCTTGCATGTGAGGGATACCGTTTAATTAGCTCACGGCAGACAACGGCGTTGAACATATATAAATTGGTGAGATTCAGTTTTGTGTAGCGAGGTGGGACTGTTCAACGTGAAATATCCATGGTTTTTGTCTGCTCATGATGTTTGCGTGCGCTGATGGAGCTGGCCCAGCCGCTGGAGCGTAGGCCGAGGCTCAATACGGCTGTGTGGCCTTTCCGTTTCTTTGAATATATATAAACACAATATAACCTTTGGTATTCACAAGTGTATGGTGGCCTAGTAGGTTAAGGAAGTTAGAATGCCATGGGTGGTTTCTAGTTCGAATCCCACCCAGGCTTAATTTTTTCGTTGAATTATTACTATAATTAAACAAATTTCGTGGGCCGGCCATTATCTAGACACGGTCGAAGGCCCAAGTTAGCAGCGCGAGGCCGCGAGTGAGGAATGAAAAATAGGTAGTGTGAACCGTTTTTTCACATATGAAACGTTATTTTCTGGACTGCGGGTTGATTCTTGTAAAGGCCAGGGGGGTTTCTGCAAAGTATCATGATGGACGGAATATCACCCTCCTTTATTAGTAGGTAAATAGGTATATCAGTTAAACGTGCCAATCATGAACTGGATGAGCTAAAACGTACATAAATACATATGGAGAAGGGTTCCATGGCCCCACAAAGTTTGATCCAGCATATTTTATAGTCTGTCTATACCAAGTAAAAATCAGATGAACTATTTTATGCACATATTTTTCACATATCTAGTAACTTGGAGATTTGTAAACCATGTAAAGGAAGTATGTCTTTAATTTGGTTTTGCAGGAAGAATACGACACATATGACGATCCGTTTGTCCAGCTGCCACTGGCGTGGAACAAAAGGACGATTATTGAGATTGTAGCTTCAAGAGATTTAATATTTGCACTCGCCGAATGTGGTCTTTGTGGTGCATTTAATCGGAGTAAGTCTCATTCTTCTACACTAATCGATTTTGCTCTGTTATTTATGTCTGTTATGTTCCTGATAAACCTTCTATCATGTTGGCAGCAACTAACAAGCGCATATGCCATTTGAATATAAGCCCGGATGAGGTGATTAGGAGTCTGTTCTATAATAAGAACAACGACTCACTTATCACTGTTTCAGTTTATGAATCAGATATTACAGTTCACTGAAGTGCAGAACAACTCCAATAGAGTAAGTGACCTTATCTATTTCTTCTCAGACTAGTTTGTGCGTTCCAGTAGTTTTGGTGTAAAACTGCTTATCTTTCTTTACTAATTTATATCTTCTCTCCTTTCAATTGCATTTTAGATACATCCGGAGAGGCCAGCTACATGATGGATTTCCTTTATTTGAAACTGAATCGCTGAAATATCCTGGCTTTGTTGAGTTTGATGATGTTAATGGCAAAGTATTGACTTTTTCGGCACATGATAGGTAAGTTACATTTTCTGCATTACAGTTTGGCAGCAGTCATATGTTGAATTGTTTAAATGTCCCCTTGTTGCAGTACCTACAAGGTTTTTGATCTAAAGAGTTACAACTTTCTGTATTCTATATGTGATAAGGACATCCAGGACATAAAGATAAGGTTTGCTTGCTAATTACTGATACTATTCATCCTTGACGTAAATAGTTGATGAAATGTTCTTACATTCATGAATCCTCTCTCACCAGCCCTGGGATCATGCTTGTGATATACCAGAAGGCAAGTAATCATGTCCCACTAAAGATATTGTCAATCGTGGATGGAACAACGCTGAAAACCTTCTCTCAGTTGCTGCATCGAAACAGAAAGGTTGACTTCATCGAGCAGTTTAACGAAAAACTTCTTGTGAAGCAAGACAAGGAAAACCTACAGATTATTGATGTACGTTGTTATTATTTTGTGTACTTGTGGCAGCTACATTAATACCTTGATTTTGAGCTAACACTTTTTTAGCAGCGAATTCTGAGCTAACTTTGGTCTCTGGCCAGGTCAGAAACTCTGGTCTGATTGAGGTGAACAAAACAGAGTTCATGACCCCTTCAGCGTTCATCTTCCTGTATGAAAATAATCTGTTCCTGACATTCTGCAATAGAACGGTTGCTGCTTGGAATTTCCGTGGAGAGCTAGTTACATCGTTTGATGACCATGAGTTGTGGCATCCTAACTGCAACACCAATAATATATACATCACCGCCGACCAGGACCTGATTATCTCATACTGTAAAGTTTCAAGAGGCGGCACAAATGAAGCTGACGAAGAGGGCCGGGAAGGTAATAATTGCACTGTGCATTGGTTTTACGCACAGTATTCAACATGAGATCGATCAACTTGACTGCAGGTTCCCGCATGGGATCGATCAACATGAGCAACATCTTCACAGGGAAGTGCGTCGCCAAGATCTCGGCCCTGGACCCGACCCTCACCATCGCTCCCCGTAGAAAGGGCGACACCAGCAGGTCCACCATCCGGAGCAGCGTGTCGGACGCCCTGGAGGACGTCACGGCGCTCTTCTACGACGAGGACCGCAACGAGATCTACACCGGGAACAATAGAGGTCTGGTGCATGTGTGGTCTATCGCATACACCAGTCATTTGTACGGTCGGAGTATAGTGGGCGGGATTGCACCTTGACTTGTTTTGTGTTGTTATTACACACCATTGTTTAGAATAATGATAATAATAATCTGATGTGTAGATTGGTTTTCGCTGACCTAGAATGATCATTGGCAGGAGACCTTTTTGTTGTTGTTTGCAAATATGAAGTTTTCCTGAAATGGACCCTGTATGTTGTGTGCTATCTTGTCTATCCATGGTGTTACTAGAGTGTTATCTTGCCCCCGGCTGCTGTATCAATGTAAGTATGATGTTGCTGTGTGAGGGGGGCGTCGGTCCACTTGAGCACTTGTGGCACTTGCTGTAGTGTAGTTTAGTGCGGCGTGGCAACAAATGTTGTCAGCGTATATTCTGTTAAAAGAGTCAAGCCCATCTTTCGTTGTAAAATATGCAAGTGGAGTAGTGGCAGGCAGAGTATTGCAATCACCTCAGCAACTTGTTGTAGTTTCCACTTTCAGCCAACGCTAAGCATTGGTTGCTTATCGGTTTTCTATTTCTCGATGAAAACCATTTGTTTATTTAGCCACCTCTGAATCCTGCAACCAGAAGGTTACTGTCATAAGCTGCCGCAAGCCTTGCAAGGCACTGCAATGCGCAGTGCAGTGTGTACGCAGGGGCCGTGACGCCGCTGCATTTGCACGGCACACCTCTTGTGTCATTCTGCTAGCAAACTATTCCAGCAGGCGAAAGTGTCTTTTGCTCGCGAGCTCATTTGCACCTGTTATGAACAGTAAAATAAAATCTGTTTTTTTGCCAAGAACATTGACGACTTGTCTACATACCGGTAAATGTTTTTGCGTAGTCCTAATGTTATGGGAAAAAACAAAATCAATGCTGCAAAATGCTTTTAAAAATAGTCTTTTTTTTTTGTAGCAGCGATTTTTCTACTTTTTTCCCAGAGCATTTAAGAATGTTTTTTATCTTCATATAAAAACTTGAACGTGTGTAGACAATCAGATGTTTATTGTGGTAAAAATTCAGGCTTTTAATTTTTAATATATATTTTATTTTACTATTTATGAGTGAGCATTTGAGCTCGCGACTGTGTCCACTAGCAGGGTAATTTTGTTTAGTGTCAAAAAAAGTGGCAATGGCACGGCAGCTTTCCCTTTCACATCGTGGCGTGGAAGCGGTGCGCACGAGGCATCACATCGGACATGGGTAGATTCCGCCCTGAAAAAGAAAGAACGTCTTGCACGGCCGGGCCTAATGATTGTGGCCTAGCAGTAATTAATCGCAGCAGCAGTAAATTACTGGATGCGTCAACTTCACATGACAGACAGCGGGTTCCTCACTCCCAGATTCACCTCTCCCGCACGCCTACGGCCGGCCGCAGAGCCACTGACGCCCTGGACCCACATACCCGGACCCCACCCGTCAGTAACAACTTTCGGAGCCACACCACTTACCGTGGGGCCCTCTCTCTCTGTCTTATCTCGAAGCCGCCGGGAAAAAGAAACGAACGCAGCAAGAGACACTCCTCCCTCCCCTCCCCCCGCGGCTCCGTCCGACTCTACAGCAATCGTCAGGCACGCGGCGCACGTCTCCTTCTCCTCTCCTCCCCCGCCGCGGGTTAGACGTAGACCAATCCGGGAAGCGAAGCGAGTCGCCGGCGCCCTAGGGTTTCCGATGGAGCCCGCGGCCTCCTCCGCCTCCGCGTCGTCGCCGGCCGCGGCGGAGAGGCGGAGGGCGGCGCCGGAGGCCGCGGAGCTGAGGGTGCGCCGGCGGACGCTCGAGACCGTGCTCGAGCAGTGCCAGCGCGCGCTCGAGCTCATGCGAGACGCCGACGGGCTGGAGGAGGGGGACGGGGATCCGGAGGACGAGGAGGGGGAGCGGGATCCGGACGAGGGGGGTGGAAGGGCGGGCGGCGACGTCAGCGACGGGGAGGGGCCGACGCCGACGCCGACGCCGGAGCCGTCGGAGACCGACTACGAGACGGACGAGGTGAGGGAGATCTCCCATGCCCCTCACGATTTAGTGTTCCGGAGAATCGAGAATTGGGACTATTGCGATGTTGATGGGTTGGATTGAGTGGCGACTTGGGACAATCGGGGGTCCTCGGAACTGTAGTGATTTATTTGTTGGAATTGCGGGTGGATTATGATAGCAATCGTTTGGCTCAACTGCCTTTAGTATCTGGGTGCCTAGCTAGTTGTTGTTTTCTTAACAATCATGGTGCAAACGAGTAAACTGGTGTCTGTTACTATTGTGTTCCGAAACATGATGGAATGTGTAAAGGAAATAACTGGGTAACACAATTTATCTAGCTAGCATTTGTTTTGCCAAACTCAATAATAGCTGTCTGTTTTGCACCTTCAAAGTAAGCACATCGCAACAACTACATTTGATTCAATGGTCCGTTGTAGAATTGGGATTGCGATTGGTTGATGGGTTCGATTGATTGACGACTTGGGACAACTGGGGGTCCTCGAAACTGTAGCGATCTAGTAGTCTCTTGTTGGAATTGCGGTGGATCATGACAGTACCATCTGGCTCAACTGCCTGTGCTTGGCTAGTTGCTTTTTTCTTATTAATCACGGTGAAACGAGTAAACTAGTGTATTATCCTGTTCGGAAACACATGACAAGGAATGTTTGAAGGGAATAATTGGATAACACAATTTACTTTTATCATTTGATTTGCCAAACTTAACAGCTGACTCTTTGCACCTTGAAAAGTAAGCACATCGCAGCAACCATCACTGAGCCTTTGGTTGGATAGAATATGGCAATACCCTGGAATTAAGCCAAATTAACATGAATTTGTTTTACTGTTTGAATCGACTGAACTGTTCTTTGCTACTTTTGGATATCAGTTATTGAGGTGGTAGTGAAGATGAGACTAGGGAGAGAGGGAATGAGAAAAGGAGCTTCCAGTGTACTTAATTTTATGCCTTCTGTTCTGAAACTTTCTTAATTTTTGCACCTCTCCATTTACTCATGCAGCTGTGTAATCTTCTCAAATCGAGGGTCGAATCACCTGAATTTCTAGAAAAGCTTGATAACATTCAGAAGTCAGTATACCAACATGGTGCAGGTGTGCATTTGCCCAATGAACTGTCATTTCTTTGTTGTCTCCAAAATTTGAACAATACGTAAACTGACCTTGCCACTCCATGCTACAAATGCACGTTTATTCACTCATTGAAATCAAACCTGTCAACTGAACAGTTCTGCCATTACTCATGTAACAGTAGATGAAACCATATCATGGGATATCGTAAGCGCAGCAGATATATGGGATGATAAGAGTATGAATGTCAGTGATGATTCAGAGGATGGATATGTTCTAGTTAAGCAAGAGGATATAGTTGATGGGATTGCATGCTTCATGGCTGCATACCTGCTGTCGCTGAAAGAAACTAAGGTATGCAAAGTCCAGTTCACCTTTGATTCGTGATTTCTCTTGAATTTTTGGTGTACTTGGCTTTTCTTACGCAGTCCTTCATGAATATCAGTCTCGGCGTTCAAATGTCCATGAAATCTTGGATTCTGAAAAAAAAACATGTTTATTTTACAGTGATTATTGAGGTTCTGGATAATTAAATAGATTCCTAGAAGTGAAAAACATGACTTAGTGGGATCATGGATTACCAATAGTTCAGTATGGTATCTACTCTTGTTGTAGGCTTCACAGTTCACACTATTGTCCGTTGTACTATCTAGATCAACATGGGGAGGCCCGTCAATATTCCTTATTTTACCTTGACTGCTAGTAGATTGTACTTATCATGGAAGAGTACTTCATATCGCTCATTGATTTGAAATCTTCGTACTTCTTTTTTTTTTTTTTTTGACGTGCAAGGCAGGAGCACTGCCGATTTTCATTAAGAGAGAAAAATAGAGAACAAAGTGGCCCGGTTTATAAGGGAAACTAGGCCGAAAAAACCTTACAACACACGATTGAAACAGAGGACAATCGTGCAACCCTAGCCGACATCGACTACTCAAACTCCACCGCCAACAGACCCACCACCTGGAGAAGTGTGAGGACTCTTCGGTGACGCCTTCAAGAAGCATCGTCGCCGGTATCCTTCGACCCCCATCGAACCAAGGCTTTCGCCCAGAGTCATCCACAACAACCCCGCCGGACCTCGGGAAAGTCAAGCCACACCAAACAGCCACCACGGCAACCCTAGAACCAACAGACCACGGTCTAGTGAAGAGGAGGAACTCTTCGACGACAGCTTCAAGAAGCAATGTCGCCGGTATCCTTCGATCCCCATCGAACCAAGGCTTTCGCCCAGAGCCCTAAGCCTCTCCACCTATACAAGCACCGGGGAAGGAGCTCAGCCAGTGCCAATAGAGAGAATCTCCGACAGAAGCAGACCAAAGACGCCGGACCCAGGAATCGTCGATCGAGCCACACAGCACCGAGGAGACGAGCAAACGTCGATGAACAACACCACCTGACCACCGCCACCATCCACCAACGAACCGGATCTGAGGAGGGGTGGCGCCGCCAGACACACCGGTAGGACCACCTACACCACGCAGAGGCCACTACACCAGGGAGTCTAGCAGCTCCAAACAGCACCACGCCGGCCGGAGCACGCCACAAACCTCGACAGAAAACCACCAGCACAGGCCGCCGGAAGACCACCGCGCATCCGCCCTGCCGCCCGCACGGCCCAGGACAGCCAGCACCGTCGCATCCCGCCGGCGGTGCGCGCCCACCGGATCCGAGCGTGAAGCCCCGATCCACCACCAACGAACGGAAGCCGCCCCTCCACCGCAGGGAACAGGCAGATGGAGGCCACCGCCGCCGCCTGGGGCCGCCGCCCCAGCGCCCCGCGCCGCAGATGTGGCCAGACGGCCAGATCCACCCCGGAGCGCGCCTCCGTTGAGCACGCATCGCCGTCCAGGGCCGGCCTCCGCGCGCGCCGGGAGGGAGAAGCCCGCCGCCGCCGGCAGCCGCGCGGGCTTAGCCCGGTGGAGAAGCCCGACGGCGGCGAGAGGGGCGGGGGGAAGCGGGGGTGGCGGCGGCGGCGCTGGCGCTAGGTTTCGCTCGAGCCGCCCCCCCTGGAGAGCGACGCGGGCTACCGTCTTAGTCCAAATCTTCGTACTTCTAATGCTGGAAATTTCATGTTCTGCAGGAATTGACGCCCAATCAACTTCAAGAAGGTAACCTTCTCTTTTCCATTCTTAATTCAGATGAATTTGGTTGGTTGTAAGTTTTCTTATGTTTGATTCCCCACCCTTCATTTTTCAGCCCTTAGCAAGACTTTTTCAACTAAAAAGAGAAAAGGCAAACTTCAGAAGGCATGGGCTGGAACGCAAGTTATTTATAATGTAGCATCATGGAGTGCAACAGCTATTGGGTGAGTTAATATCCTTAGTAATGGGTAATTACAAGCACAATTTCTGTGTAATATTACCATGGTGGAGCTGTCAGGGTAAGCCTCACGTCCTTCTAGAGGCTCCTTGGAGCTCTACCCAAATAATCTGTTCTAGGACCCTTGGGAGGAAATTGCTTCCCACTGAAGATTGAAAAGTTAGGACAGAATGCCATCAAACTAAATGGTCTGTAGGCAACAAACATAAACAAAATCACACCTCAGGGAAACTGGACATGATCACTTCACTTCACGAACAAACCATACACTAGATTAGTCAAGATATGATATTTCAAGTTTGATTAGTTGCATCAATTGAAGTTCTACATATTGATCGAATACACCTTTTCAGCATGCAAACTTCTGTAACAATATGTACAACAAAATTAGTTACTGCACAATATTGTGCTGCAGGCAGTCAATTTGAGGGCATCATTTCGCATGATCACACGACTCCAATAAGTTTTTATGAGCACATGGGTGTTTGTATTTCCTGATTTTTCTCCCGTGTCACTCTCTTGCAGTATCTACCAGAATCCGGCGATTCTAAAAGCAGCAACAGCGGCCTTCTGGACATCCTGCCGTGTGGTGTCCAAGTTCCTGTGAATATGGTTGTCACTGAGATCCTGTACACATTGTATGATATGGACTTCCCTGTACCTCCATTGTGGGAAGCATTGTTGTCAAACTCTGTGGCACGCTTGTTCTTCGATGTGATCATCATAGGTTACTTTCAACAGTTAGATCATGCGTCATCTCAAAGTGAATAATGGGACTGGCTGATCCTTAGTGTCTGATCTAGCTGCTGAGTGTAGCTTCCTGTGTGTTTTACTTATATCATTCATTTGTATCCAACCTCCGATTGTGATCTCCTCCTTGTATATATCAGCTGTACAACTGAACTGAAACTTGGCCGTGCTCTGTCCAACTGTAAATACACTGATTCGTTTGAGTGACGTGCTCAGCTCATCATGTGTTGTGCTGCTCCTTTTTTTCCCTAGGGAGCCGCGTCATTGTCACTCTCAACTGAACTTTTTTTGTGGACACTCTGAACTGAAGTTAGATGGCACTGTATATCATAAGCATGTTTTGTATGTAAAAGATAGGTTCTCTTTCCACTATCCCGTCCTTGATTGCAAAACTAAAGATTGGGCCTACAAACATATAAAACGTGCTCTTTTCTTCAGAACGTTGATCTACAATGGGACGGTTCTTCAAAATCTGTATGTTGAAGCGTGCTTGCTTAGTGGTGGATTGTTATATATTGGGAATACAACTTGTCTGAGATATGAAGTTAACCTATACCTTAGAGCTTACAAAATATACTTCGGAGTTCGGAGGAACAAATGCTATTTTGACTTTGGAGCGTATCGTTGTAGTGCCCACTTGCTTTTGTTGCCCATTTGCCACTCATTTTTTGTTTAGCGGAGGACGGGGCGTCGACCCGTTGGCTGGGCAGCTGGAGTTGCTGCCAGCCCGCCCGGGTTTGAGCCTTGGCTCTGACTTGCGGCGCTCGCGGAGTTTCTCCTATAAAAAAAGCCAACGAGGGTTAGCCCTTGGGTTGGTCTCAAATTTTTTTTTAGCATAAAGGCGAGTTCCTGCTTGTTGTGCTTACCCTTATTTTTGGTAAAAAAAAGGGCATATTTTAAGTGGCCCTCATTTCCTCATCACCCCACATGCAGGTGAGTAGGTGTGGTTTCTTCATCAGCAACGGAAACACGCTGTAGTTACTACACTTAAGGCCTCGATCAACGCGACACATATTGGATGCATGGACGGTCAACGAGACCAAAGCAAGCATTTGGTGACGGGCCCTTCCTAATCCTACCGGACGGATGATCTCATTAACCATGGACGGACACCTCAATACTTTTCTTGAAAAGAAACAGTTTAAAAAAGGATGCGGCTAGGGAGCACACATGTGCTCTCTAGTGTTCCCAAGCACACACCCATAAAAGATAAATTTTTGTATGATACAAAACTCATTCTAAGAAAGGAAAGATCTTTGTCCCATGTGTATTTATTTGTGTGTTTAAAATTTTCAAAAAGTAATAATTTTTGAACCGATTGTCGTAATTAAGATCCGTTTGCACCGTTAGGTTTCTGGTGACAAGCTCTTCAAAACTAGATCCCATATGGGTATGTTTCGACGAACTTTTTTTTTAGGCAACTTTGGTGCCACGAAGAGGCAACTTTTGTATTATAGTAAGCAACTTTCGGTTAGGCTGTGTGCCATGGTCACCTATCATCCCAGTGTTCTTTTAAGTTGGCTACGATGACTATCAAATTGCCTAGCATCGTCTGTAAGTTGCCTACCATGAACATCTATCAACTTTGGTACTACATGAAGCACCTTGTTGCCAGGTTACCTATCATGACTACGTACCCATCAACGTAATGCTCTTATAAAAGCTGGCTATCATGACGTCAAGTTGCCCAGCTTCACGTATGAAAGTTGCTTTTGACGAACTTTTTTTCCAGGCAACTTTGGTGCCATGGAGAGGCAACATTTGTACTACAGTAAGCAACTTTCGCTTAGGCTGTGTACCATGGTCACCTATCATCCTAATGTTCTTTTGAGTGGGATACAGTGACTATCAAACTCCTAGCATCACCTGTAAGTTTTCTACCATGACCACGTATCAACTTTGGTGCTACATGAAGCACCTTATTGTCAGGTTGCCTATCATGACTACGTACATATTCACTCAATGCTCTTATAAAAGTTGGCTACCATGAACGTCAAGTTGCCTAGCGTCACCTATGAAAGTTGCTTTTGACGAACATTTTTTCTCAGGCAACTTTGGTGCCACGAAGAGGCAACTTTTACACTATAGTAAGCAACTTTCGCTTAGTCTGTGTACCATGGTCACCTATCATCCCAATTTTCTTTTGAGTTGGCTACGATGACTACCAAATTGCCCAGCATCACTTGTAACTTGCCTACCATGACCACCTATCAACTTTGGTACTACATGAAGCACCTTGGTTCTAGCTTGCCTATCATGGCTAGCTATTCAACTCAATGCTCTTATAAGTTGACTACCATGACCATCAAGTTGTCTAGCGTCGCCTATTAAATTGCTTTCGGCGAACTTATTTTCTCATCGTGATAGGCAACTTTGGAGCCACAGAGAGGCAACTTTTGTGCTACAGTATGCAAATTTCATCGGTAGGCAACTAATTATCAATAACATGCAACCCAGAGTCATCGGTAGGCAACTAATTAGCAATGTCAAGCAATTTATTAGTCATAGTAAGTTACTAAAAATTAGCAATGAAAGACAATTGAGCATCGACGGTAGGCAACTTCCTAGTATTGTAGCCAACTTAGAGACAATGGTAGGTAACTGAGCATCCGTTGGTAGACAACTCACTCGTCACTGTAGGCAAAGTGAAGAGAATGTTAGGCAAATTTACTAGTACAAATTATATAGCGAAGTTGCTTCTGTGCACCACTAAAGTTGTCTTCCATAGCAGATAAGTTGCTTTGAAAATGTGAAGTTTACCACCCCCACACAACTTCTCCTCTTTTCATAGACAACATAAGTGGTGTGAAGTTGCCATCCCCCAAGCAACTTATCACTTGTCTTGGCAACTCCCGTCCACATCTCTGGCAACTCCCATTCACAACTATGGCAACTCGCGCCCGTGTTTCTGGCAACCAGCGCCCCTCGCCTATATTTCTACCGGTTTTGCGCAGGGGCGGTCGCCAGACCCAACATATCCCCCAAAACATGATTCTCGTGCGCGCCACCGCCCCTCGGTGTCTCGCCGTCGTCACCACCCACCACCCCATCCTATAGAAAAGCTTGTGGTATCCTTAGGCAACTATACCTAGTAAACATTGGGCAAATTTTGGTCGGTAAAAACACAATACACAACTCACTCTCGCGTCTCTGGTAACTCACGTCTACTTCTTTGGAAACTTGCGCTTCCTCGTCTTCTGGGAAGTAAACAACATCTCATCCCCCACCTGTTTCTTGTCGTTTCCGCAAATCGACAATTCAATCCACACCCCATCTCACCATGAAAACCATCCAGACCCTCTTCGCTTCCATCTTGCAAAGTAAAGGGAAGAAAGAAAAAAGACATTACAATCGCAACGAAAGGCAACTCCCATCCACAACTCTGGCAACTCACGCCTGCGTTTTTACCAACTAACGCCCTTCGCCCATATTTCTATGGGTTTTGCGCAGAGGTGGTCGCCACACCCAACCTATCCCCCAAAACGTGCTTCTCTTGCGCGCGCCATCACCCCTCGGCGTTTTGCCGTCGTCACCACCCAGCACCCAGCCTATAGAAAATCTTGTGATATCTTTAGGTGACTACCTAGTAAAAACATTTTCTTTTTCTCCGCAAAAGTTGGACCACCATCTGCCCAACTCCACCAGTTCCATCCATCCATGGACAAATCCAACCCCCAGTACCCATTGCTACCGTACCACTTCATCCTATCCTTCCCTGCATTGCATATGAATTAGACATGTCGTCTCAAGATCATGCATTCAGATAAGATCTTGGAGAGTTGGACTTAATCAAGCTAATTAAGCTAACACTCAATGTGTCTCATTAGAGCCTGCCATCTGCGTGCTTAATTAAGTAGATCACGCCAAAAGCCGTTTCAATTAGGAACCTGGTCACAATGTTCAGGTTTTCTGAATCTTAACAACGAAGACGAATTAGGCAAGCAGCAAAACAAGATTCGAGTTGCAGCAAACAACATGGCCGATCGAGCTGACGAGCCGCATCGGCCGACGCGCCGGACGTGTTGTCCCTGCTGCACACCAAATCAAAATTAGCTCTACAGTACCTAGGCAGTAGGCACACAATCCATCCAGCCCCATGAGGAGCCTTGTGGCCGTCCTCCTCCTGGCGCAGCTGCTGGGCGCGTGCCATGGGCAGGAGCGGATGAACTACATCGTCCATCTCAAGCCGAGGTACGAGGACAGCGCGCTGGCCCGGTCGAGGCATGGCACCGCTCGTTCCTTCCGAAGGCCGTGCGCGGACGACGACGCTGGCCAAGGATCACATTGCCGAGCGCGGCCGCGGACGACGACGCTGGCCAAGGATCACATTGCCGAGCGCGGCCGCGGACGACGACGCTGGCCAAGGATCACATTGCCGAGCGCGGCCGCGGACGACGACGCTGGCCAAGGATGACATTGCCGAGCGCGGCCGCGGACGACGACGCTGGCCAAGGATCACATTGCCGAGCGCGGCCGCGGACGACGACGCTGGCCAAGGATCACATTGCCGAGCGCGGCCGCGGACGACGACGCTGGCCAAGGATCACATTGCCGAGCGCGGCCGCGGACGACGACGCTGGCCAAGGATCACATACTCCTACGGCCACGTGTTGACGGGGTTCGCGGAGCGAGGACCGGGTCGGTGGAGGCGGAGCGCAGCGGATCTCGCCGGATCCGGCCCAGGGTGGGTGGTGGAGGCGGGTCGGCGCGCTGGGGGAGGTGGCCGTGGCATGGAACAAGGTGTGCACGGCAGCACGGGGGGAGGGAGATGGTGAGTTCGTGGGGGAGAGAGGAGTGGGTCGTGGGTTACGGGGAAAGAGATGGGGGTGGGTGGATTCGTTTTGTCCGATCCGACCAGCCGACACCTGACGGGCGCGATTGGGAATTTGGGATCATACGGCTGAGAAGGGTGTGCGCTCGGGAGCCATGAATAGTGCAGCTGCGCTAATTAGAATTTAGGTTTAAAAAAACAGATGACGGTTAGTTATGGTAGATACACTGGTACAGCTAACCTCTGATCTAGTACTCCTACTACTACCAGCCTGACACGCCTCTGCACGTATATAATCGCACGCAGCCAACAGACGATCCATTCATCCACGCTCTTCCCTCCAAAAAACACGTGATCTAGTCGTGACTGACAGGCAGATTTTGATCGATGGACCCCAAGCTGCTCGCGCTCGCCGTGTCCGCGGCCGTGCTGCTGGCCCTGGCCGCGCCGGCGCCGGCGTCCGGGCAAGCCGCGGCGACGCCGTCATGCACGGCGTCGCTCGTCTCCGGCTTCACGCCGTGCCTCGGCTACATCACAAACAGCACCAGCGGAGGAGGAGGGTCGTCGTCATCGCCGACGCCGGGCTGCTGCCGGTCCCTGTCGGCATTGGTGAACGCCAGCACGGGCTGCGCGTGCCTCCTCCTGACCGGCAGCGTGCCGCTCGGCGTGCCGATCAACCGGACGCTCGCCGTCACGCTGCCCAGGGCCTGCAACTCCATGGCCGTCCCGCTTCAATGCAAAGGTACGTCCATCCATCCATCCTGCCCATGCTCGGAACGATCGAAGTTAATTTCCTACGAGGTTTCCATTAACGATTGAAGTTGGCGATGAACTGCAGATGCGTCGGCCCAGCTCCCAGCTCCAGCTCCGGGCCCCGTCGCGGCCTCGGCCTCTCCCGCCATGCCACCGCTGCGTAAGAAACTCAACTCGTCGCCCCACTAACTTTCCTTATGTCGCTGTTGATGCTCACTGATGAAGCGTCGCGGATGAATTTGCAGCTCCGGTGGCGCCGGCGCCGCCGTCGGGAACCACCGTGTCGACGCCACCGACGAGGAGCCAGAGCCAGGGGCAGACGAGGCCGCAGGTGGCGCCCAGCTCTGCCTGGAGAGACAGTGCTCATGTGCCTGTGTTCGTGGCGATCCTCGCACTTGGAGCCATGCTGGTTTGAGGCTGGGCAAGAATTCAACGTTGCTGCAAGACGTGTTTATTATTATGTGTTTTCTGGGCTTGTTTGTTAGTAGGAGAGTTTACATTGGCTCTTTGTATACACATTCTTTTGGTTGTGAATTGATCTCTCAAAGATAAATAAAATACGGATTGCTGATTATACCGTCGGTGTTTACATACAGTAAAAATGTCGGAACATAACAAGATTTGTCTAAAAACGGTGAGAAGCAAGGGAAAGCGCGTTGTTTACACTCTTCACAGACAAAGCAAAGATCTGTCTAAAAAATCTGTGACCAAGACGACACTACTATTCTTTCTTTACTAACAATGCCTGCTAATTCAGGATATCTAGCCGTCGATCTGATCTACGGATCTGTCTCTGTAGTTCCTCGTCCTGAGTGAGAACACGGCGCAGGTGTAAGCTCCGGTCATGGCTATAATCAACACTCCAGCATATGTGCACACTGTCGCCGCGCAGACGTAGAGGTACCTATTGCCAGTGGGGAATGAAGTTCGTCAGATAGCATTAAAAACCAGATGTAAGCATACGTAAACGATCTATATACTGGAGCAAGTAAACATGTATTCACAATAACCATCACAGCCAGTGAAAACATTCTGACGCTGGCCCTTCCATTGAGCGCTTAAATTGTGAAGTAACTAAACATTATACTTGTAAAGATTCCATTGAGCACTTACTTTGGCGAGAATACGCTCCAGACAAACAAGTGGTTCCTCATGAGCAGCAGGACAATGGTGTATGAAGTCAGGGCAATAGAATTGATGAGCAAAGGGAGCAAACAGGGCAGTGCGATCATTCTGCTCAGGATGCTACTCAATTGCTGTGGAGTGGAGATATCATTACTATCTTTCACCGACATATGAACCACCATCCCGAGGTATAACAGCAGAGGTGACCCATATGTAATGATGAACATCAGAACCCCAGAAAGGACCGTGGAGTAGCTTGAAATGCCCTGTTAAAATTAGATGGTTAAATCTGAAAGAAACTGGGAGAAGAAACACTTCTTCAGAGAGTTTTATGTTGGAACTTACAATGAAAGCTCCAGCAACATCGATGCTGGCGAGGCTATTGGTGTTCCCAAGACCAAAGTGGCCTGTCATTCCCAAGAATTGCATTGCAACAACCTACACCACGTATTGCCCAATTGTTAGCCAATGAAAATAACCACTTCCCATGATTCCATGAACCTGGGGAAAAGAACATGGTGGTCGAACAAAGATTATAAAGAATAAACTAACCTGTACCCATTGCCTATGCAATGATTTCTCCAGAGAAAAATAAATCACACTCGAGATTATTTGCAAGAGAATAAGCAAAACAGGAATTGCATTTATGGGTTGTTGCAGAAGCAATTGAAGAAGACACCAGAACATTGTATATGTTACTCCATTCAAGAACACTGAATGATTGAGGCCATGCGCCTTTTCAGGATTGGAGCCGGAGGAGGATGTTGGTTCTGCTTCTTTAGAATGTGTTGGAAATATCCATGGCAATAAAAGAAAAGTGCAAGTTACTGAAATACTTGCGATGACATAGAATATCTGAGCTATTGATGTTGTGCTATGGTTGATTGGTACCAAAGTATCGACCTGACTTTTCCAGATATGCAGCATAACTAAAAGCCCACACGAAAGGTGGGTCAGCCATAGCCCTATAACAAGCATTCTTGTTCTCAGTAACATGAGTGAAACTGAATAAAATACCACAACCGCAAGAACTGAGATACTTTGCAGAGACTTTACAATAGAAGAGTCAGACTGGGTCAATATCTTTGAAATGTCAGGAAAGTGAACCCAGTTAATCCCACCTTGATACCAAGCTCTTAGAATTCTCCCAGCCACAAGAACAATAAGGACAGCGTATAACTTGCAACCATTTTGCTGTCCTGGGTTTATCTTATAGCTGGCAAGATAAGAGGAGCTATTTCTGCGAAACATCTTTGCTTCCGATCTATGGACTACTGTTGAGTTTGATTCTTTCAACATCGATTGGACTGTCTTGATGAGAAATATTAAATAGAGAGTAGAAGTGAGAAAATGCCATATATACTGCTCTTCTTCAACAAAAGAGCTTGAACCAAGGCTGGCAACATAGAGCAAAATCCCCATTAGAATGAAAACTTCATCAAGGTGCCAATGTTTATCCAAATCCAACTCAGAATGGTGTTCAGCTTTAATATGCGACTTCCCCTTAAATATGCAAGAGATAATCCCAACAAGAGAAAAACATGAAATAATCATCAAGGAGATTGCAGAGGCAAGCAAATAGAGTGGTTTCTGCAAATATAAACAGTGAAAGGAGATGAGTCACTCAGAATAAAGGCAACTGCAAAAGTAGGGTATAAAATTATAACACTGCAAAGGTAGTAAAATTACATCGGTCGCTCTGTGAGACAACCACTCACTCGCATGTCTTAAGAAGCCAGAGTAGGAGTCCACAGCAGTCCCAAAGAGCCCAGCTGCTTCAACGGACCTGGAACAGCAGAGTTCTTTTAAACGTTGGTGGGTGATCATATTCATAACTTTTTAGGAAATTAGAACCATAAACTCACCTGAAATTAGAATTTCGATGAAGAAGTGAGGATCGATGAGAAGCAAAAGCCTTAGAAAGCAAACGGCACAACTTTTTCTCAGTAGATTCAGGAAGCATATCAGCTCCAAAGTCATCCTTTGAATCAACACAGTCTTCAGAGCAGAAAGCAGGTCTCTGTTTTTGTAACAATCTTAAGATTTGCCACGAGTTCAGTTCTAGGGTGCGCAGTTTTTGATCATCTAAGACAAGATGCAGACACCGTTTCAGAGCTGATAGCTAAGAGTACTTAATCTTGTAATTTGTACACAATCACAATATTCTTATGTAATTGAGAATATAACAATAAGAAAAGCATGTGCTTATACATCCAAGAGGAACTTAAACCTATTGAAGCTATGAAGTCTACAAGCATAAAACCTCTACTTCTACGTCCAGATGAAGCGTAACACATTTGAGAAAGAAGGTACAAACATTCACCTGTCAAAGAATTAAAAAGCTCCGGAAGCAAGACACCTATATTGTTTTTAGGAATCGGTATGCCAAAGAGAAGAGCTAGAGTTGGGGCAAGGTCAACCTGGCAAAAAAAGGTGACTGGTCAGAGTTGTGTGTTGGTATCTTGAAACACTATCCATCAGATATTACTGATTTCTTCAGCTTGATTGCCAAGGAAAGTTTTATAAGAAAATAATCACAGGCTGCAACAATTTCTATCAAAACTCACGAGTATACTACAAACTGAACTAGAGCTTCTAAGGGATAAGCTGAGAGAAGTATATATTCATACTTGAAGTGCTTCTTTCTGGTCATAAGGTGAACAATATGAGCTCTCAACACTGTGTCCAATAAAAAGGGCAAGGGAGTCGGTTTCTTCGTAGGAAGATCCTCCATGATTACCAACTTCAGTCATTCCATGATCACTGACCACAACCTGAAATGTAGGGGCAGAGCCAAAATCCTTATGAGAAATAGTGTAGAACCTTTATCTTTTCAGATGTGGCAGCTTGGCAATTCATGTTTTTTGGTGGATTGTCTTGTTTTCACATCCACTAATTTTTGGTTGTACATAGATCCTATAGATCCTTACCTACAGTTCTATTTATGCTTAATTATTAGATATATTCAGTTCTTCCGCAAAGTGTACACACTACTGAACTTAACGTAACGGGAAAATATTGTACGTCCAAGCATTTTTAATGCAACTTGGAAGATAGAGTGGATGCAAGATGCAAAATTGCGTTGC
Source organism: Elymus sibiricus (assembly GCA_039707655.1). NCBI lineage: Eukaryota > Viridiplantae > Streptophyta > Magnoliopsida > Poales > Poaceae > Elymus > Elymus sibiricus. The sequence goes on along the minus strand of CM077674.1, from coordinate 334,965,246 downwards.
AACCCCTGCACGCGCAGAAATCATTAAATATCGTAAGTGAGAAAGGCATCAGAAGCAGACTCTGTTACACACATCTGAGCAATCACTATTGCTAATGGATTCTCGAAGCAATCTCCTGCAGATGTTGGAGTAAACTTCTACGCGACATTAGATCTTTGGTACTAGAAGCAGTTATTTTTTTGTTTGGTAGAAACGAAAGGATCACATACCAAAAGTGTTCTGTGTGAGTTATCCTGAATGCTCGTAACTGCAGCATGGATCCTTCTAATCACATCATCCATCTCCTTCAGCTTTGGGGTCATCAAATTACTGTCATTTTGAAACTTGAATTCAAACTAGACATTGTTCAAACAAAAATACATGGAAATGATATGGAATATACCTCTGGCGGCCGCCTATATGGCCAACATGATCCAAACCTAAATAGTGAAGAATCTGAATGGCAAATAAAGGAATTTCTCAGTATTGACCTAAAAGATTGTAGTTAACTTTATCAAACAACCAAAAAAGCTAAGGCAAGTAAAGAAAGTTAGACATCGACCATAACAAACATTAGCTGGACACTTGGACGACATGGTTGGAATCCAGAGAATGAGATAGCATTATCTGTCACAAGTGATAAAATAAGCGAACATGCACGGAAGCATCACTAAAAATGTACCAGTGCATCCCAGTCTTTTGCAGCAAGCTCAGATTCCAGATGACGAGAAACATTGAAATCAACCTCAACCGTATCTTTAACCTGCAATATGGTCACAAATCATTATAGAAATTTTAACTCATAATGGACCAGGCTGTAAAGAACAAAGAAATCACTGTTATTATATAGCACAAATTAAGCAGCAATTCATATGATCAAGTGCCTAATATACGATACGCTCCTTAAAGTGTGTCATATGTTCACCAGAGAAAAGTAGCCCGAAAGATGGCAAGGAGATGCCAAACACCTAAAATTTTAAATGTGCAAATTTGGTCTATCAGCTAGTGATTTCAGTATATATTCTCATTTGTTCTGAAAAAACACACATGGATGAAATGATTCTTTTTTGTAAAGTAATTGTTAGATCAGTGCTTCAGATGATAGTGAAACCAAACTTATCAGCATTTAAACCTGCAACTTATGTTCTTATCCTCCAATAATCAATATCATCAAATCTCATTGCAAGAAAAGCATGTGAAGCATGAGACAGGACTTACATAAAAACTGCTCACTCCATCTTGTCTGTAGAACAGTGTTGGAAACAATTTGATCCATGTCTCATCTCCCAACATCACTAATTTATAACCAATCGTATGAAGCTGATCTGTGATAAATATAGGAGTGCAACTTATAAGTTATAAGGAATTACTTATTGCTAATTTGGCACACAAAGTTGGACTTTCAAGACAGAGAGATAGGGAGGTAGCAAGAGGTTCTAACCAAGAAGATTGTCATCCAAGAAGGCTTGAGTATTGAAGTTAAGTGCTACATCTAGAAAACCTCCAATTGCCCCTGACACCATTGCCTGAAAGAAAATACACTTAGGATTGCTCCACATTTGGCATTTGTATAAATAAATATTTCTATGTAAAATAAGTCATACTTTTAGTCGGGGCATTGTAACGGTTGGAGGCGCAGCCTTTGCATGATAACCAACTGCTTTGCAACCAGCTAACAGAGACTCTGTGTATGGCATTGACTCCATCATTTCTTTGGTTGGAGGTTTTCCCTCTCTCCCAAGTACAAATTCAGCAGGTAGTCCGTCTATCACCTAAATTGACATTCATAGACTCAAAAGGCCAAACATTAAAAGGTAAGATAAAAAGTCATACAAATGTATAGGATTATGCTGCCAGTAATAGGCATATAAATATAGGACATACCATCAATACCAAGCGATCATACACATGGGGAACCTTAGAAAGTTCCTGGAATGAATCATACACAAAATTACAAGCATTAAAAATCATAAATGCATAACTTACATAAGAAGCTCTAGGAAAGATCATCAGTATAATGACTTGTACTAAATTTGAGTACATATGAAGTTCTGTATCAGCATAAAATGTGGCAACCTTGGCAAAACTTGCATTCCTTTAAAATCTTGGACTCACTATAACATTCTATAACGGTAAACAGCAGTAATTTAGGATTTGACGGACGAACATAAGAACATTCTGGAACTAGTGGCAAAGCATCATTGGGGCCAAGGGAGCCCAATCTCCCCCCCCCCCCCCTCCCCCCTCTACATTTGTACAACTGTGTAAAACTAGTAGTGATATTTAGAGTATTGAAGTGACTGAAGACAACCATCCTAAATTAGGCAGGAGCAGATGGAAGGGCATCGACCAGAAAATGAATTAGGCAGTAGCCTTCTCCTTCCTCCAGTTCATCTCGTTCCCCACCTAATACTTTGCCGAAAAATCCTAAGCTATGATTCTTGTATTACCCAACCCCAATTTCTATTGTACTTTGTGTGTATCGTTGTGTTCTCAATCCAATCATAGTTTGGGATATGACACCTTGACAAAATTAGGATTTGTTGGATGAACATCAGAGCATAGCAAGGCTTCATTGGGGCCAAGGGGGGCCAACACCCCCCTCCCTCACACACACCCCACTCCACATTTTTACAAATGTGTAAAACTAGTACTGATATTTTGAGTATCTATGTGATTAGAGCTGAAGAAAATCATCCTAAATTACTAAATTGGTGCATCTTCTGATGCTGGCCCCCCCACCTTGTTGTTGGTGCAAGCTCCGCCGACAGTACTAGGCGGATCTACTTAACTGTAGAGCGAGCAATTGAAACGGAAGCAGTGCCGTACCCTGTACAGCGATCTGAGCTGATCCGGAGGAAGCGCCGGCTCCTCCCCGCCGTCGACGAGACCGCACGACGGCGCCCGGTAGCTCTCCGCGCCACTGCAGGGTCACCAACCACACACCAGACGCGCGTCAGCCCAAGTAAACAAACACCGCCTACTGGCTCAGAGAAAAGCGGGGCTGAGCAGAGGTAGAGGCGCGGACCTGAAGCCCGGGAGCGTGGGCTTGACGGGGAAGAAGCCGTAGAGGAAGAGGGAGAGCCCCGCTACCTGCAGCAGCACCGCCACCACCGTCCAGCCCGCCACGGCGGCGCCCATGGCTTCCCTCCCTCGGTCGGCGGTGGCAATCGCCGCCGCTGCTCTGTTTTTTTTTTTCCGCTGCTCGGGAATGGATATCGGAGCCGAGGAGGAAGACACGGCTAGGCCCATTTGACATCCAAGTTACGGACTGAGTTGACGACCTGGACCTCAAAGCCCAAGCGGAATAAGCCCATTTGAGCCCGCATAATCTTGACACATCGGGCCGAAAGATGCACTCGCGGCCCATCAGAAGCACGGCGTTTCGGGGACCGGATGGATAAAGCGCTCCCCTCCCATTTGCTTCTCCTTCTCCACTGCTCTGCTCATCTTGGACGCTAGGGTTTATCTTCGGATTACGAGAAAATCCTCGGGCAATGGCGTCGGTGCAGCTCTGCGGTGCCGCGGCCGTCGGCGCGGCGGGATTCGCCGGGAAGGGAGCGGCCGCCGTCGAGCCTCGGCGCGTCCCCGCGCCGGCAGCGGTCGGGGTCCGCCCGGCCCGGCGGGGGGCGCTCCGCGGGCTCGTCGCCAGGGCAGCCACCGTCGTCGCCCCCAAGGTGCGTGCTTTCCGTGCAATGCGCCATGGTTTCACTACAATTTTTTGGCGAGGGGTGGTGGTTCTCGTGCGCTCTGTTACATGTGTATTAGCAATGGGTAAGGTTGGACTGTCGAAGAGGGGACAAATCGAATTTTGGGATTGCCGGAATATGTTATTTGTGGTTCGTCATGCGAGTGAATCAGTGAAGTGCACCTTGTTTTGCTTGAATTGAAAGGTCCAATGCTGTGGCGTGTCGTTGAGGTTTCTATGCGCTTGATTTCAGTTCTAGTAGAATTGACGATCAGCGAGCTGTTATGAACAATCAATTGTGTCATCAAATGAACTATGAGGTTGGAATTGGATACCACCGATATCAATATATCTAAAAGGAGCCCAGAAAGCGGTTATGTTTTCTTTGTGGCTTGTTCTTAGCGTTTTAGTGGAGCCTCTAGCTCTAATTATCGTATGGGGAGTGTGCTTGCGGATCTGAAACCATCTCCTGTTATTCTGGTGGTTGCAGTACACGACGGTCAAGCCCTTGGCCGACAGAGTGCTTCTGAAGACCAAGACTGCCGAGCAGAAGACAACCGGTGGGATTTTGCTCCCTTCAACTGCACAATCTAAACCTCAGAGTGGTGAGGTAGTTGCCATTGGAGAGGGAAGAATCATTGGGGATAGCAAAGTGGAAGTCGGCATTAAGGTATGTCTTGTGCAGTCAGTTTGTTAGAGTCTTATGAGTGGTATTTTGGTTATTACAAATCCAGTCAGAAGCATGCTAAAATGCTGATATGATGAAGCTTGCAACACACTTGTTACCTGTTTGGATTCTAGGATTTTGCAAATGTTGTGCCAGTTTTGTTGTATCTGGTTTGGTCCTTCTATATGTTTTGCTGTGATAGTTAGTTTTCAATACAGTCAGTATTTTCCAGTCTTATGAGTAGGATTTTGGTTATCACAAATCCAGTCAGAAGCATGCTAAAATGCTAATATGATGATGCTTGCCTTACCTTTTTGCATTCTAGGATTTTATGCATGTTATGCCAGTTCTGTGTCTGGTTTCATCCTTTTACTACATGTCTTCTGCTGTGATAGTTGTCAATACAACAAGTTTGTACCAGTGGTTGGTGAGTAAAGGCAGATGTAACATGTATCATCTGTTATGTAGGTTGGGGCTCAGGTTGTATATTCGAAGTATGCTGGAATGGAGGTGGAGTTGAATGATTCCAACCATCTGATCCTAAAAGAGGACGATATCATAGGTATTCTGGAGACAGAAGATGTGAAAGACATGAAGCCTCTTAGCGACCGTGTTCTTATCAAGGTAGATATTTTCACATATACATTTATTGTGTACATCTGGTTACATCAACATATATGTCTTGGATTGTGTGCTGGTATCAGTTTAGTGGCTGTTTCTATCTTAGGTTACTACCCTCAAGTCTTGTTATAATAATCATTTCATGCTTTTCTACCTGTATAACAGGTAGCTGTAGCTGAAGATAAAACTGCCGGGGGCCTGCTGCTGACTAACAGTGTCCAGGAGAAGCCATCTGTTGGAACGGTTAGTCATTTACTAGTTCTGTTGGACAATTTTGATGTCTATGATGCCTATGTTTCTGAGCTGCACGGGTCATGTTGCAACTGTACCTTGGCATCTATCTAGCTCGAATCAATCTTACTTTTGAGCTAATGCCAAGTTCATTTGTCGGAGACAGGTGGTTGCTGTCGGCCCGGGCCATTTGGACGAGGAAGGCAAGAGGATCCCGTTGCCGGTATCCACAGGCAGTTCCGTTCTGTACTCCAAGTATGCTGGCGCCGAGTTCAAGGGTGCCGATGGCACAAACTACATCGTGTTGAGGGTATCTGATCTGATGGCTATCCTCACTTGAGCTGGATTGTAGCGCAAGGCGCGGTTTTCCTGATCATAAATGTTCCAAAGGCAACTTAAACTAGATGAAGAGAAATGAGAATCCCCTTCATTGTTTGTGGCTCTGCACCAAGCTGGTTTTCCTCACTGATATGTACCCCTGCATTCTATTCTTTGCGCCAACCAAGGTTGTTAGTAGAATACTATTAGCCCACTCTGATTATGAATCGACGGTCCAAGATCTTATAAATTCAAATAAGAAAAACACATTATTTCTACCCTAGAATGGTTTTCAAAATCCAATATACTACAAGTCATTGGGGGTAGATGTATGTAGTATGTATGTATTGTAGATGCCCTTACAAGAAATACAAAGGCACAACTATTGCTGTAATGCCAACATGGATTTTGTTACACACAGCTATGGAAACATTGCTGGTCATCAATCAGGTCCTCAAAACATCGTCACTCTTGCGCCTCGGATCTTATCCGTAGGTAGAAGCGGAAGACACAGGTGTCTCGGATCGGTATTCACGCTCAAGCTCATCACCTCAGCCCGTGTTTAGTGTCCCACAGCGTCGAAATCAAACTTCGCCTGAACAATTTCACCAATGTCTGCAAACATATCATAAAGTTTCTATTAAGATTTATGTGCTTGTGATGTTTCAGTCACAATACAGATTTATATTGGTGACAGCTGCGATTACCGAAAACGTATAAATAAATCAATATACTGTGTCGTGCTGCGTATAAGTACCCAAAACAATACGCATTTAGGGGGAGGGGCGGAGGAAGCTTGGCACCATTTAGGATTCTCAAAAAAAAAAAAAAAAAAAAAACAATACGCATTTAGCATAGACTGGAAGCCAGTCATCAGTTTCTTCTTACCCAGGTCAGCTGTGAGGAGGGCCTCGCCCTCATAGTTGGGGCCTGCCAACACTGCCCTAGATGGCGAGATGATGGAACTCCCTCCAGCGCAAACCGCGGTGTGCTCTGTTGATTCATTCATTTTTATCAGCGGTATCAACAAGAGTTGCATGCTCATGTTACTCTCTTCACTACTATGCTCTCTTGTGATGATTTGGAGTATAAAATCGAATGTACATTGATAGTGAATTACACCATGAAGTAGAAGAATAACAAATAAATTTAACAAATACAGGTAACAAGGTCAAAGCCGCAAAGGTTTTGTCAATTATGGGGCTCTACTTCTTGAAATGCCGGAAAACACAGGAACAGAAATCAAATATCATACACTTTAGTTCAGTAATATACCAGCTGTAATTTATCAGCTTGTTTGAGGTTTTCCTTGATTGCTTTTGTATACACACTTCAGTTCAATAACATAACAGCTGTCAAGTATGATTGCTTTTCTTACATTATTTTGTGGTTTATACTTCCATTCTAGCACTAAACATTCCAATATATTGTCAATGTAACTGTAACACAAACAAATAATGGTGTGCTCTGAAATTTGTAGCTAACAGATGGACTGAAACTATAGTTCAAAAACGGAATAAAAAAAGGTTCAGTTCTGGGTGTATTTCTATTTCTCCAAAGCACAATGCACAATAAAAATTATAAGTACCAAGCAAAAAGATGAAGCATGATAATTATCATGAAAAATAATGTACAGTGAGTATATGTTGCCAAAATCTTGGCATACCAGGCACATCTATGGCAACTACATGGTACTTCCAAAAGTCTTCTTTTCCCTTTGCAGATCGACAGCCAATAGTTAATCCAAAGGTAGACCCATGAGGGTGGCCACCGACAAAGACTTCTGGGAAAAGAACCAACTGTGAACCATATCCAGCTGCCTCCACTATCAATTTTTCTGCTTTGTCTGTCAAGCAATGCAGTTACGAATTAGCAGTAACAAAATATTCTCCAGTCATGGAAGGATTTCATGTTCATAAATGGATTGCATGCATACAAGATATCTTACCAACATGCGTTTTCCGTTTCAAATCCTTGAGCTCTTTTGGCGTAATATTGCTTTATCTTATTCTTAATTAGATATGGTGGAACACCGTTTATTGCAGTTAAGTTGTTATTAATGACCAATAGCTCATGCTTAACAGGAAATATCATAGAAAACAGGGAGAAGAGATGCAAGTAAACAAAAAGATTATTGAAGTTTATCCAGGCAAAAGGAATCTCCCACTAGGAGACTGGAAGCTAGTGTTTGCTATCTTAAAGCTTGCCATCACAGCTATGTTGCAAAACAAATAAGTTTGATACTGACTTCTATCCAATGCTCCTGACGCATAACCACAAAGTGTACAGCAATAACTGCTTCTGCGCATTTATAATTAAGAAGAAGAAAAAAATTTCAAATGTGACATGAACATCTGCCCCCTTGATATACCAGCTCAGCAGTCTCCCATCAGCAAGGGGAATTGTGTGCCACAAAGTATGCTTGTGTGGTACATCAAACACCTCGTTTTCTGAGCAAGAAAAACTGTCCATCGAACTTGCCAACATGCCACTAAGAAACTGCACCAACTACAATTCAAGAAAACTGTCAATTCCTTTCCAACCTAGTCTATAGGCATCGAGAAAGCACAAAACTTCCTTTGTACATCTGAGACCATGGTCAAGGAAGGAGAATAATATCATAACTCAAGTTTGATTGGCACACCGTTCTTACTATTCGAGGCATCAGTCTGATAGATTACAAAAAAGCAAGTCCGTGCTAGTGAGACAAGCAAGCAAGCACCTAGCGCTCAGCACCTGATCCACACACTAGCGAGACAAATGATCGAACACCATACGAGCTACTAGCAACAATAGGGAAACCAAAGTCAGAGCACATACCGAACGTTGCAGGGGTGTCGTAGAACATGCTGCAGGCCTGCACAAAAGTGGCCCGCACGGTAGTGGCATCCTGGTTGGCGCCGGCGTTCATCTCCACCTCCGCAATCACCGGCCCGACGCCGGAGCTCCTGGGGGGGAAAGGCATCGTTGCCAACTTGCCGAGCAGTGGATCGGAATAGGAGGGGATGTCGCGGGGATGCGGGCTACTTGTCGTGCTTCCTGCGTAGGTAATCACGGACGAACTGATCGCGGGCGAGCGTGCGCGCGCGCTGGGGCTCGATGTGGACGTAGGAGAGGTGTGCACCGTAGGTGAGGAGCCCCGCACCGAAGGCGAAGAGTGCGACGGTGGATAGCAGCTGCCGGGGAGTGGACGGGGAGCACCAGCCCATCTGTGGGGAGTTTGGTGGCGATTTTAGAGGCAGGGCCACTGAGGAAGAAGAGAGGTGGGATTGGTGGACTTAGGGTCAGTTCTTCTGAGCTGCGGCTTGTGCAAAAGTGGCTCACTGTCTAGCACAAGGATACAAAGCAAAATGAATACACAATTAAATAAAGAGCCTACTGTCCAATGCAATGAAATAAAGAGCTCTTGTCTAGAATTTTTGTTCATGTTCATCAAAACAAGCTCACTTTCAAGACCATGTACATCAAAACAAGCTCATTTTCAAGATCATATACATCAAGACGAGTTCACTTTCAAGACCATGTACATCAAAACAAGCTCATTTTCAAGATCATAACATCAAGACGAGCTCACTTTCAAGATCATATACATCAAAACAAGTTCACTGTCCAATACACAATGAAATAAAGAGCTAGCTGTCTAGATTTTTTGTTCAGATACATCACATACTCATGCATCACACACATCATAGCATCAGTCCACGCATCAGGTGTAGCAGGTGGTAATGGTATTAGTCCTATGGGCCTTACCTTGCGGAGCTGGTCGGGGAGCTGCTGTACTGGGGCGTCGGCGTTGGTTGGCCCGTGGCCGGGTGGCGGCAGCGCCTGGAGTGGGGAGGAGTAGAGGGCCAGCTGCCGGAGTGGGGCGTCGGCGTCAGGTGGCTGGACGAGCGGGGGCGACGCGCGGCGGCGCGGGATGAGCGGGGGCGACGCAGGACAACCGGTGAGAGGAGAGTGGCTAGCCAGCAGCGGGATCCATGGGGAAAGAGAGGTCGCAGGCGGAGGCGGCGTCGTAGATCAGGCTGAGGCGCGGCGGCGGCGATGTGGTGGTGAGTGTATTCTATTTTTACCAAGTTTACGGGGAAGCTCGGAAATAGAGCGTGTTTCGATAACAAGCTTGTAAAATCTCCTGCTGAGTTTTTTTTTTGGCGACAATCCTGCTGAGTTTATTTGCTATGCCTGTTCCTTTTTACGATACTGGGCAGGTTTACAAAAGGAGGATGATAAGGCGATCCTGGAGCAAGGAGCAGAGTCTGCAAAGAACAACGACGGTTGCTCTTCTGGTGCATTGATCCTATGGGTCTTAGCACGACGACTTTCCGACTGTCTACTACGGCAAGTTGTGCCGGCTCCGGCGAGGGAGGGGCGATGACGGCGGCGTGCCTTCGGCTCGCTTCAGTGCTTGTAGTCGTCGCTACGTAGTCTACGAATCTGGATGTAATTTTTATTATTTTTTGTGTTCGTTGTAATGCCATGATTGAAGATGAATAGATCGAAAGTTTTTCAAAGAAAAATGGTGAAAGACAGCAAGATGAAGATGCAAGCAGAGAGGATGCGATGGATGAAGATGCCAATGACATGAAGCAAGCTGAGTTTGGTCTGTCACGTGGAGGAAGCTTTTGTGTGCACCTGCGTGTGCTTCTCTTTGTTTTTCTCCCCTTTTGGGTTGAAAATAGGGGGCTTTGAGTGTTCCAGAAGTGTGTTTGTCTTTGTTAGCGCCTTCTTTAAACCTTGTATCCACCCCCTCCTTGCTAGCGGTGCATGCGGTAGTTTGTCCTCCTTTTGAGAACCAATGTAGTTGGGGTTTTAGGGTTTTCTCTATGGGACCTTTTTCTTTTGTTGTCTGGTTTGCGCTATAAACGCGATGGCCCCTATTTGTTTCGTTATCTGATTAGTGGTGGAACCCGATCCAATATGGATCGCATGATTTTTTTTTACCAAGTTTATAACAAAATATATCTGAGTAATGATTTTTTGGCTCCCGAGTAACAGAGCCCAAAATTTTGCAAAATTTAAAACTAACTTTCTAAGTTTTAATGAGTTCTGAAAAAAAATACACATATAGGGATGTGTACTTCATGTATGTAGATATATTATGACGAAATACGTTTAGAGGTGAGCTACATAAAAAGATAAAATCATGAGCTTGCATAGTGGAAAATAGTACATGTGCTAGAAATTCATTTTTTTTGTGTGTAGCACACTTCAAAATGCATTTCATCATGCAACTTTACAAACATATACTGTAGTATACATGCGTAGTTTTTTCAGAATTTTTTAAAACCTATAAAGTTGCTTTTTGAATTTTTCAAAATCTGGGCTACATGGAGCTCGAGCTTCATTAGCAATTTCTGAATATATCCACGCCTACATTATTATATGAATAAACGCACTTGTGCCGACATCGTGACATTCAACCATAGATAATCAGTGCAAGGCCACACTACAAATGAAGTGGCGATCAAATTCACCTTTGGTTGTAGGTATCATTGACATGCCCATTGAAAACAAAACGAAAAATAAGATATAGTAGGTATTATTTCCACGTGTGCACTTACAAGTAGGACTCACCTGTTCGAATTCACATCAAAGTACCTAAATACTTAATTAGACCTATCTGCAATGGATTGCACTAATGTGTGATGTTCTGTGCAACAATCCAATAGAATAGATATTATGTGCAAAATCAACACCAATAGTTTTTTTTTAGATGATCAGGGGAGGGTGAAACCCCACCCCCAGTTCCATTTGCAAGAATGAAACCAGAGTAGGCAACCACTTTCCACGCTGCACTCAACTAAGTAATTTTTATACTGGTCTCCAACTTGATTCATGAGGGTGTAACCTCACTAATCTTTGCTAGTTATACGGATTAATGTATCTCGCTTGTGGGAATAAATTTTGCTCATAAAAAAATCATTTCTAAATATTGAAGAATATAAAATCATTGAAAGAATGTTGTATTCATTGTAAAAACATTTTTTTAATTTTGCCCTATTTTTGTGGCCGGTTATTAATATTTGTGCTCTAGATATGATAGATAGATTTACTACAGACTAGGAGGTGTCCACAAACTCAGTCGACAGAAACAGAGTGATGGACAGTGGAAGAGAAACAAGGTGCAACATTTTTACCATGATGTGGCATGTGGTGATGCTCAGATCTGGTGTTTTGACCTTGCCGCCTTGGCATGGTCATTTGCGCAGTTAGACTAGATCGACGGCCCCGTCGTCCTGCTGAGCTTTTGTGGCATCTCATACTACAACTATTGAAGAATCAATTTGAACAATATTAAAGAAATAGTGTGGGGTGTTGTGATGGTGAGGGGGCTAGCCCCCCCCCCTCCCTCCCTCCCTAAGATAAGATAGGGATGGGTGAACCTGTCAGCGTCCTCTCCTATCATCAGTGTCCAGGCCAGACTGTGGGGCCGTCAGTCCGTGGCCCAGGCCTGATCAGAAGCTAGCACTACTACAAATAGAAGGAGAGGTCCAGAGAATAGCTGGGCTTGGACGGAAGGCTTTGGCCTGGCTCAGCTTGGCTGGCGATCTCTCTCTAGCTCGTGTTCTTCTTCCTCTGTCTCCTCCCTTCCTCTGTTCCTCCTCTTGTAAGCCTTGATTTGTAGCCAGACCATGGTGATTCAGTGAATCTAGCAGCTAGATGCTAACATTTGGCATCAGAGCCGTTCGATCCTCCTCCAAATTTCTCAAAAATTCCACCAAAATGTTGTTCCCCATCCTCCGCTTGCAACATGTTCGACAGAATGCCCAGCCACAAATTCACCTGCCCCGAGGGCATTCTTCACACCCGGATCAACAACGTTTGCCACACAGTCACCGTCGAGTCGATTCACCAGTTGTTTCGTCGCTCCGGTGATGGATATGTGATCGGAGCGTACGAGCGGGTGGTGGATGGGATGTATGGCGTGGAGGCGTACATCGAGTTCCGGTTTCGATGAAGGGATGCCCGAGCTCGAGATGCCCTGGATGGCCATGCTATCTACAATGGCTGCTGCATCCTTGCCGTCGACCTCGTCCCGCCGGTCTACACCACCATCACCATGCCGGATGACGATGGGATGGCGCCCTCATACTTCTACGATGATATTCCCTACGCGGAGTGGGCTGCAGCGTTGGCCGCGGTCGAGCACCATGATGGGGCACCCGCTACATCCACCGACGACCTCCAAGTCGAGGTGTCCATGGGCGCCATTAGCGCGACTGTGTCCGAGCTCACCGCGCCTACAACACCAACTCTGTCCGCGACCACCGACAACGCTGTCCTGGAGCCCAGTGTGAGTGACAAGGTGCTCGAAGTCGACACCGCTCCGACGCCCACCACTTGTTCGACGGGGTTCCCAAGCTGCGACACGCCCGAGGAGTCAGCGATCACCTTGTCCACAACACTACTTCATCCATGATCGTTGACAACGTCGCTCATGAGCCTGGACTCGACCATGACACCGACAAAGATGACCCCATGGTGACGTGCCCGACCATTTGGAGTGTGCCTACATTGGTGCCGGTTCCCTCTGCGTCGACCCAGGCAATGGTCGCGATCCCACTAGTAGAAAACAGGGGTTCTGGCCAGATCAGAGCAATAGTCCCGGTCATGTTACGAACCGGGACTAATGTGAGCATCAGTCCCGGTTCGAGCGGCTAGGACGCCGGCCGGGCCTCGGCAGGCATCAGTCCCGGTTCCAGACACCAACCGGGACTAAAGGGCCTCGCTCCCTTTAGTCCCGGTTGGTGTCTCCAACCGGGACTAAAGGTTAGTCTTCAGTCCCGGTTCTAGACACCAACCGGGGCTAAAAAGATGCCTATATATATCCTCGCCCCTGCCCGCCCTCTCCTCTGTTTTTTGGCCGTAGAAGGTGGGAGGTGTGTGTGCTACTCTGTTCTCACTTCTTATGGACATGAGGTGTTCGATGAAATGCTCGAGCCACACTTAAGCTTTCTCCTCTATTCTTCCTCCAAGCTCGACCTCCAAGCTCCATTTTCCCCAAGATTTGTCTAGATTTGGCGGTGCACCAACTATCCAAGTGTTCTAAAAGGTTAGCAACTTCATCCTTTCATCTCTCACTGCTAGTTTAGCTCATTTCATATGCTCTAGAAGTAGAGTGGTTTGTGGGAGTTTATTTGATTTAGATGCACAATTTGAGCTCAAATTAACTTCTTAGTTTGCACATGTGTAGGGTGCCGTCCCGTCCCCGTCCCCATCCTCACCGCCGCCGATCGCCCGCGCCGATCTCGTCGCCGGCACCACCGTGGTGAGCCTCTTGTTCTTATCTTTTTTTTAAAAGAACAAATTCTTACTTGTATGATTTAGATAGCTATTTGTATAATTTTCTTACTTGTATTATTGTTTGTTATTATATAGTGCCATGATTTTGGTATCCGCCCCCGTCGGCTCTCGTCCGGTCTATGATTCGGATGTGGTATATTATCTTTTATAACTATTTGTTTCATTTAGTGTTTATGACAATTATGCCGACCAACTTGACATAGATGTTTTTATCTAGGAGGTATGTGAACCGGAAATTCCAACCGACCCTCTTGTCAAGAGTTTAAATTTAGTTGAAAAAGAAAACAATTATTTGAAAGAAAAATTGAAAAGAATTGAAGAAGAGAAGATGAAATTGGAGTTGCATGTTGCCGATGTCGTCGATCTACACAAGATCCAGATGGATGCAATGCGCTTAAAGATTAGAAAGATTAGAAAATATGCCATTGATAAAGAGGCTTGGTATCATTATGCTGTTGGATCAATTGTTACCTTAGTTGCGATTTTGATCGCATTTGTTGTTGCATTTAAATGTTTTACATAGTTGTATGTTGTTTTATGAGAACTATGTATGAACTTTATGTATTTATTTTTGCAGTAATAACATTTGATCACTACTATACTTTGGTTTTAATGTGATGATGAACTTGTATTAATTTGGTCATTTCTCTATTCATGATGTTCTGTAATGGTTTTTGATATACTTAATTATATAATGCAGATGAACCGGCAATGGATGTACGGTGACCGACGCACTTCCGAGTACATTACGGGCCTGCATAATTTTATCGATGTGGCCGAGGCAAACAGTCAGAATGGTTTTATGTATTGTCCATGTGTTGTCTGTGAGAATACGAAGGATTACTCTTCCTCTAAAACCCTTCACTTCCACCTGCTTAAGAAGGGTTTAATGCCCCACTATAATTGTTGGACCAAGCACGGAGAAAGAGGGGTTATGATGGAAGACAATGAAGAAGAAGAGGATGATGACAACTATCCTATATTCCCTGAATACGGTGATACTGCAACGGGGGAAGCTGAAGATCAAGAGGCACCAGATGTGCCCGTTGATGATCTTCGCCGGGTCATTGTTGATGCACAGAGAGAATGCGAAAGTGAAAGGGAGAAGTTGAAGTTCGATCGCATGTTAGAGGATCACAAAAAACGGTTGTACCCAAATTGCGAAGATGGCAACACAAAGCTCGGTACCACACCGGAATTGCTGCATTGGAAGGCAGAGAATGGTTTATCTGACAAGGGATTTGAGAAGTTACTGAAAATAATGAAGAAGAAGCTTCCAAAGGATAACGAATTGCCTGACAGTACGTACGAAGCAAAGAAGATTCTCTGCCCTCTAGGATTAGAGGTGCAGAAGATACATTCATGCCCTAATGACTGCATCCTCTATCGCGGTGAGGAGTACGAGAATTTGAATGCATGCCCGGTATGTGGTGCATTGCGGTATAAGATCAGATGAGATGACCCTGGTGATGTTGAGGGCGTGCGCCCCAGGAAGAGGGTTCCTGCCAAGGTGATGTGGTATGCTCCTATAATACCACGGTTGAAACGTCTGTTCAGAAACAAAGAGCATGCCAAGTTGTTGCGATGGCACAAAGAAGACCGTAAGAAAGACGGGATGTTGAGAGTACCCGCTGATGGGTCGCAGTGGAGAAAAATCGAGAGAAAGTGGCTGGAGTTTGCAGATGACGCAAGAAATTTATGGTTTGGTATAAGTGCAGATGTCATTAATCCTTTTGGGGAGCAGAGCAGCAATCATAGCACCTAGCCTGTGACTCTATGTATCTATAACCTTCCTCCTTGGTTGTGCATGAAGCGGAAGTTCATTATGATGCTAGTGCTCATCCAAGGCCCTAAGCAACCCGGCAATGACATTGATGTGTACCTAAGGCCATTAGTTGAAGAACTTTTACAGCTGTGGGATATCAAAGGTGAACGTGTGTGGGATGAGCACAAACAGCAGGAATTTGACCTACGAGTGTTGCTGTTTGTAACCATCAATGATTGGCCTGCTCTTAGTAACCTTTCAGGATAGACAAACAAGGGATACAATGCATGCACGCACTGTTTAGATGAGACTGAAAGTATATATTTGGACAAATGTAAGAAGAATGTGTACCTGGAACATCGTCGATTTCTTCCGACCAAGCATGCCTTAAGAAAGAAAGGCAAGCATTTCAAAGGTGAGGCAGATCACCGGAAGAAGCCTGTCCCCCGTACTGGTGATGATATATTTGATATGGTCAAGGATTTAAAAGCAATCTTTGGAAAGGGTCCTGGCGGACAATCTGTTCCGACTGACGCTGACGGACACGCACCCATGTGGAAGAAGAAATCTATATTTTGGGAGCTACCCTATTGGAAAGTCCTAGAGGTCCGCTCTGCAATCGACGTGATGCACGTGACGAAGAATCTTTGCGTGAACCTGCTAGGCTTTTTGGGCGTGTATGGGAAGACAAAAGATACACCGGAGGCACGGGAGGACCAGCAACGTATGAACGAAAAAGACGGCATGCCTCCAAAGCAGTATCAAGGTCCTGCCAGCTACGCTCTTACCAAAGCGGAGAAGGAAATCTTTTTGAATGCCTGCTCAGTATCAAGGTCCCGTCTGGCTTCTCGTCGAATATAAAGGGAATAATAAATATGGCAGAGAAAAAAATTCCAGAACCTAAAGTCTCATGACTGCCACGTGATTATGACGCAATTGCTTCCGGTTGCATTGAGGGGCTTCTACCAGAAAATGTTCGATTAGCCATTGTGAAGCTATGTGCATTCCTCAATGCAATTTCTCAGAAGGTAATCGATCCAGAAATCCTACCAAGGTTACAGAATGATTTGGTCCAATGTCTTGTCAGTTTCGAGTTGGTGTTCCCACCATCCTTCTTCAATATTATGACACACGTCCTAGTTCACCTAGTCGACGAGATTGCCATTCTGGGTCCTGTATTTCTACACAATATGTTCCCCTTTGAGAGGTTCATGGGAGTCTTAAAGAAATATGTTCATAACCGTGCCAGGCCAGAAGGAAGCATCTCCAAGGGCCATGAAACAGAGGAGGTTATTGAGTTTTGTGTTGACTTTATTCCTGACCTTAAGCCGATTGGTGTTCCTCAATCGCGGCATGAGTGGAGACTGAGTGAAAAAGGCACGCTAGCACCGAAAGCAATAATATGTAGGGACGGGCATTCTTGGGCGCAAGCACACTACACAATTCTACAAAATTCTACCTTGGTGGCCCCGTATATCAATGAACACAAGAATATTGTACGCTCCCACCACCCGGGGCAGTCTGACGACTGGATTACATGTGCACACATGTCGACTTTCGCCGGTTGGTTGCAAACACATCTCATGAGTAACAACACTGTTGGAGATGAGTTGTACTTGTTGGCCAGGACACCATCTTCGACTGTATTGACTTTTCAAGGGTACGAGATAAATGGGAATACATTTTACACGATCGCCCAAGATAAAAAGAGCACCAACCAAAACAGTGGTGTCCGCTTTGATGCAGCAAACACCAATAGGGCAAAGGACACATATTATGGTTACATAGAGGAGATATGGGAACTTTGTAGGGGAACGCGACAGAAAACAAAAAAATTCGGTACAGCGAGCATGCCCAGGATCACTATGGAGACTGCATACAAGATTTGATCTGATCCGTACCGACTCGTAGCGCAGCGGAAGAAGAGTCGGTGTAGATCGTCGGTGCAGATCCCTGCAGCTAGGATTTACAACCTCCCAACCGCAAGGATGTACTCCCTCGCCGGACAGCCCTTCGGGAGGCGGTCGGACAGTCCCTCGGACGATGTCGCGGACAGCCTTTCAGGAGGACACTCGAAACTCGAACCGAAACTCGGACAACCCTTCGGGAGGACACTTGAACAGCCCCTCGGGCAAAAGATTGAAACTACAATCTCTCTACGGGGTTGCACACATACGGTGTCAGCTATCCGGCAGGGCTTCGCCGTTCAGAACTAGTTCCTGCCGGAACCGAGACAGCCTTTCGGCTCTACGAAACTATTTCGCTGGGAGGGAGAGAGAAGCCAGACAAGTCAAATGGCATGTTTATGAGAGCAAGGATGAGTTTTGGGGCAGCCCCCTCACCTCTATTTATAGGATAGCCAAGGGGTAAAGATGGTATTCAAAAATACCAAAAGTGCCCCCACTTTATGTCATACATAAAAGAATAAAAGGAAAAAGGGGTGCCATGTGGAGCTCCATGAAGGAGCACCACCTTGGCTGGCCACCTTGAGCCCCCCCCCACATGGGGGTGCCTTGGCTCCCAAGTCCTTCTAGAAACCTTTTGGGAAATATCCCAAAAGGTGCTTTCCAAAAAATATCCAAAAAGCACTTTCACTATTCACAAAGACATTTTTCTGCGTCCGTTAAATCCCAAATTATTTCTGTGTGCCTAGAATAATTCTAGTACCCACCAAAATAATTTTGAACGCATTCTGAAACAATTTCGGAACAATGTTTCTTCAGCGAAAAGCAACCAAAGCGGTTCCGGCTGCTCCGGAACATTTCCGGTTTTTGTCCCGGAAAATTCCCAGAAGTTTCCAGAACACTTCTGGCATCCTCCAAGAATTTCCAGGCGTGTGCCAGAACCAATTTGACTTAATGGAATACCCTGAAACAACTTTTCAGTTTCACCGAAACTATTTCGGTGTTCTTTCCGGAACGTTTCCGTTTCGTGCGAAACTTTTCCGGCGATTTTCTCTCAGACTCCCCGTCTAGTATTCAGCAGATAGATGACCCTTAAGCGTGTGACCCTATAGGTTCGGTGAAGTATAGACATGACCCGGAACACTTTCCGATCAATGATCAACATCGGAGCCGTGGACACCCATATTGACCCCTATACCCATACGAATGAATATTCGAGTGAACCTCCAGTTGCCGTGTGTTATTCCTGTTGCTTCACGATATATTACAAATACCCGAGGTGAGATTTATTGCATCCCCGTGGATCAACAACTTGTCCACTATGCAAGTTACCTCGTTACCGGTTTTGTTCTCTTTACTCGTTTCCGTGTTCCGGCATCCCAGTGATCAAATCACAATGTGTCTGGCCAGACGATGATGAATACCGTAACACCGAGAGGGCCCGAGAATATCTCTCCATCGTCGGAGGAGCAAATCCCAATCTTGAGCTATCTCGTTTCTTGTCATACTTTTCCGTGAACCCGTAAGCCGCCGTAATAGCCACCCATTTACGGATGACGTTTAACAAACCCCAAAGTTCACGAAGCAAGTACGAAGGAACTCGATACTCTCATGGTCTAAGGAATTATGCAAACATTAACTATCTCTGTGTTATTAACCATTAACTTGTGACGAATGAATCTCATAGCATAACATCAATTCGGGTCGATTCAACACAAGTGTTCTACTAACATTGTGCCCTCAAAATTGCCGGCATAGACATGCACATGATCAGGAAAACAGGATCATCATGCAATACTTGAGCCAGTCTTAGAGGCAAGACTAGGAATACATTTTACCGTTTATTATACCACACGTGCACATGAGTTTCCCTCCGAGCCTCGTGGTTATTGTAGACTCGAGAATCATTGCAGTTATAGCATGGAACATAAACATTCATTACCAACTCGGAGATACAAAATAACTGTTATTACTGCCTCTAGGGCATATCTCCTACAAACTTGACTGTGGACGTGATTTTAAGGTCCCTTTGTTTCGGTGCAAATGGGTCAATCTGACATGAGGCGGGGTACAGGTAGACCCGCAGTATGGAATGACAACAGTGGATCTCAACAATCTTGGGTACCCAGACGAACCATTCGTCCTAGCCAGTGATGTGGCGCAAGTTTTCTATGTGAAGGACATGTCTACCAAACCGAGAAAAAGAAAAGATAAGGAAGCGAATACATCATACGATGAGCCAAAGTGCCACATAGTTCTTTCAGGGAAAAGAAACATCGTGGGAGTGGAGGACAAGACTGACATGTCAGAAGATTATGAAAAGTTTCATGAAATTCCTCCCTTCACAGTGAAGACTGACCCAAGCATCCTGTTAAATGATGAAGACTATCCATGGTTACGGCGCAATAAGCAAGGGACACACGCAAAAAAAAAGTGAAGACTTTCTCTCTAGTGAGTTTCCGGACTTATAACTGGAAAATCCCAAGTTTTGCAAGATTCCACCCCTACTGTGTGGTTTCTCTGATCGGAGGACCCCTTATGCCGAGCCAAGTCCAGATGAGAGGAGTTTTGGTTGCTTTCTGGTGAAACTGAGGACAACATATCAGATGGTAGGATTGTTCAAGTAACTGTTCGGCATATACAAGATAACCGAATAATTTGCACCTTTGATTCTGGGTTAAAAGCCATAGTTATGCTCCACAACTATTCTGATGATGGCTTTGATCTAGAATCACTACAGTTACATGAAGGCGATGTATTAACTGGCAAGATTGGCATCTGTTTTAATTTTTGGTAAATGTATGTTTCTTTCCTTGCAAATATGCAGGCATATCTCATGAACATTCAGGCACCTTTATATTATTTTACATCAGGAGTACAACCCCACATCATGAGTATGTTGGGTTATACCCAAAGGGCTTTAGATTCCGGAAGAAAGATTTTGACAGCATTGATCGCCTTGTGTCATATTTTCTAAAACATATTGACAAACCATCACTTGATGCTGGCCCTTCAATGCGAAATGTTGCGGCAATGGTACCTATGAAAAATAACTTGATAGAACTATTTGTCACTATCTGATGAAAATCTATATAATCAAACATTGCATTCATATAAGCATTCACTCTAGCAAGCATTCTAGCAATCAAAATACAATCAATGAATAAAGCAATAAAGAAAACAATAAGAAAAAGCAAATAGAAAACAAAACAAAATACTAAACTAATAACTTAACAGAAAAGAAAATATAACATTATTAGGTCAAAATAATATTAACTTAGAATTAACATAATATAATTTTGCAAAAGATTAACAAGAAAACATAAACTAAAATAATTAAAACAAAGGAAAAAGGTATAAAACTAAAAGAGCTAAACATAATCTGTTTTTGATTAAAACACCAGGTTTGTCCCGGTTGGTGGCACAAACCGGGACTAAAGGCCAACCTTTAGTCCCGGTCGTAGCCACCAACCGTGACTAAATGCCTACCCTTTCACGCCCTTTTGGCTGCCGAAAATTAGCTTTAGTCCCGGTTGGTGGCTCCGACCGGGACTAAAGGCCTACCTTTAGTCCCGGTCGGAGTAACCAACCGGGACTAAAGCTCGAGGTATATAACCGCCCGGGCCATCTTCCTCCCCCAATCTTCTCCATCTTCCTGCCCCGATGCCGAACCACACCACGCCGCCGCCAGGCTGCCGGAGATCGCTCCCCCCCCATCGCCGACGCCCGTAGCCGCTCGTCGCCCCGCCGCCCTCGTCGCCGACGGCCGCCGTCGCCGGACCTCCTCGCTCTCCTCCCCGAGCCGCGTCACCGAGCCTCGCCGCCCCCCCGCTCCCCGGCTAGCTGTGAGCCGCCGCCGTTCCCCTCCTCCTCCTATCCCCCCCCCGCGGTCACCGGCGCCGACGCCGCCCGCGCTCAGGCCGCTCCGACGGCGCCGCCCGCGGTACATGGAAGAGTGGATGGATTGATCGATGGATGTAGATGATTTGCTTGTTCTTCTCGGTACATGGAACAATGGATGGATAGATGGATGTAGATGATTTGCTTGATTGATGCTCAATGCTACTGTGTGTATGTAGATGATTTGTTAAAAAAATTTGCTACTGTGATTGCTCAATGCTACTTGTGAGTGGTTCTGTTTTGCTACTGCTATGTGCTAATTGATAGACATTGTAGATGGAGATTGATAGACATTGCTCAATTCCAGTTCAGGGACATTCAGGAACCCGCCTAGCTGTCTTTTTTTTTTGTTATTTTTGTCTCAGTGAATTATACCCCAGATTCATAGATTTTCAGTGAGCATTATCAATGTTGAAGGAGTGATCTTAATGGACAGAAAAAATTTATAAAGTTTGATCCAATTTTTTTTGCGGGAGAAAGTTTGATCAAGTTATCTAAAACAATTTAAATTTCCCCGACGATCGCCGGAGGAGTCCCCGACTATCGCCGGAGGAGTCCTCGACGATCGCCGGTGAAGAGTCCTCACCGTTTCCTTCCTGATATTTTGGGTTGTCGGAGGAGTCCCCGACGATCGCCTGTGAAGAGTCCTCACCGTTTCCTTCCCGATATTTTGGGTTGCCGGAGGAGTCCCGACGATCGCCGGGGGAGTCCCCGACGATCGTCGGTGAAGAGTCCTCACCGTTTCCTTCCCGATATTTTGGGTTGCCGGAGGAGTCCCCGACGATCGCCGGAGGAGTCCCCGACGATCGCCGGTGAAGAGTCCTCACCGTTTCCTTCCCGATATTTTGGGTTGCCGGAGGAGTCCCCAATGATCGCCGGTGAAGAGTCCTCACCGTTTCGTTCCGGTAGAACCGTAACTCCGATCGAGACGTTCTTTATATGCATTTGTTTCGATTTCTCTTGTAGATTATGTTTTGCCATCATCATACATGTTAAAATAAATAAACTTGCCGTTCTGTCCAGAATACTAAAACTGTATAAAATGCATATGAAATAACTTGCAAGTGGTTGCAGAAACTATGGATCCGGAACACGTCAGAGACTAAGAACAAGAGAACATGTTGGAGGAAATAATCCGCGATGGAGATGATGATATCACCTCACATTTTCTGAACGACTCCGGTGAGGGAATGGACGGCTCCGGTGATCGAATGGAGCGAGAAGATGACGGCTCCGGCGGTGTTGGAGCCTTAACTGTTGCAAAGTCCGGCGAGGTATATTAATTAAGCCTCTGCTGACTAGATGCATTAATTGATTTGTATGTACATATATTAACGCTTCTTTCTTCTTTTAGCCCTCCGGATCAAGCCAAACTTCTATAAAGAGACGAGGCCCGAAGAAAAGGTTGGGCAAGAATGAAAGGTTCACGATCGAAGAAGTCGCTGCAGATGGCAAACCGACTGCTCCCAAGCGGACCACAGACCGATTTATAAGTCAGTGCGGAGTTGTTGTTAGGGACAGCATCCCGATCAGCATTCAAGAATGGAATAAGCCAAAGGCGGATGGAGTTTCTTATGTCGACGATAGATCCAAAGATGAGCTTTGGAATACGCTCATCACAAATTTCACCCTACCGCCAGAGGTGGAGCAAAAAGTCAAGGCGTGGGCTCTTAAGAAGATGGCCCAACAATTCAACAACTGGAAGAAAAGATTGCACGAAAAGTATGTCCTGAAAGGGAAGACTCCAACATTCACCGGAGCAGATGAGAAGTTAAAAGATCACTGGCCCGCATTTGTGCCGTACAAGACATCGGAGGCAGGTAAGAAAAGGTCCAATATAAATAAGCAAAATGCTGCAAAGAAGGAATATCACCACGTTACGGGGTCAGGTGGCTACAAGGCTGCCCGGCCTAAGTGCGAGAAAGCTGAGAACGACCTGCTTGATAAAGGGATCCATCCAGAGACATTGGACTGGACCGAACGGGCAAGGACTTGGTTCTTCGGGCATGGGGGAACTTTGAACCCAGAAACATGGAAGTGTGTTTATACGAAAGCTCAACTTGCAACACCCGTCAAAGCCATTCAAGCTGCAATGAAGGACGTGCAGGAGGGGAAGTTCCATCCCGACAGAGAGAAGGACGAGCTGACACGCGCCCTCGGGAATCCTGAACACCCTGGACAAACACGAGGCACATCAGGCTCCGTTCCGTGGAAGGTTGGGTTTCCCGACAGCAGTGACACTTACAGAAGCCAAGGGAGAAAGAAGAAACTGGATGCAGACCGGCTGCAGAAGGTAGAAGAAATAGTAGCGTTGCAGCAGAAGCAAATAGAGGCACTTACCAGCCAGCGAGCTACCGGCCCATCATCTCAGCGGCACGAAGATCCTTCATTCGTTACTTCCCACGGAGCTACCCCACCATCTCAGCGGAAAAGTAGCGTGGCTTCCTCTTTGCTCGTTCAGCCGCCCATAGATGATATCACGACTCCTGATCGCTACCCCGTGGATGATATCACGGAGAGGGAACATTGTGATCTACATGCGAAATGCATGAACATAACCTTGAAGGTGGCGGTCGGCTATGCCTTACCTCGTGTACCTGATGAAACTTACCATTGCTCTCTGATTCCAGATGGCTATGCTGTTGTCGGGGTGGATGAAGTTACCAACGGAATTGAGCAGCTGGAGCTTGAGTACCCTACAGGTGAAGGGGAGACTCATCTGGGAGATACCATAAGGACTACCATTCTATGGAGAAAGGAACACATCGTGCTTCCATACTGGACGCCGCGTCAGCAGACTCAGCCGGAGGAGGCCCCTCACCAGACTCCTCACAGTCCAGCTCTATCTCCGCTGCCTCAGCCATCTCCGCCGCGTCAGCACACTCCGTCGCCTCAGCTGTCTCCGCCGCGTCAGCGGACTCCGCCGGAGGAGGCCCCTCAGCAGAATCCGCCGCGTCAGCTGACTCCGCCTCCTCCGCTGCCTCAGCACCGGCGAAAGAGATCCGCCGCCGCTCCAGCGGCTAGTAGTACAAAAGCGAAGAAATCCAGATCAGGTAGCGTCAAGAAGGCTCCTGCCAAGTTACCATACGACATGACTGAGGAGGAAACCAAGGAGATCGTGGCTGCCGACGTGAAACGCCAGCTTGCACCGACCCGTCCAGATCCAACGGAGAAAATAGATCCGGTAAAAGCAAGGCGCTTGCTGGAAAACCTTACAAAACCACCGCCGCCTCCGCTGCTATCAAACTATGACCGCTCTATTGTAAAGTCATATAGAGATCCACAGCAGCGGTCGGGAAGTAGCAGTAGTGCAAGGGGAAAAACAATTCCCCAGCTTGGCGAACAGAAAAACCAATCGTGCCCCCCGCTCAAGGTGTTTACCGATATCACTAATGATCCGGGGGTAGCGGCCGCTGATCCTGGTTTCACTCTTGGTGATTACTTAGGCGATGAGGTACAGTTCGAAATGGCTGAGTTAGCCTTTAAATTCGAGCACGGGAAGCCTCTCGTCAGACCTGAGGAGCTCCCGCATCTACCAACGATGATGCAAAGATTGCACGACTGGTACTTGGAAGCCTCAAAGCAAGGGAGCAACTATATCATTGCGGGAATTAAAGATGAGCATTGCTTCAATGGAGACGAGGAGATTTTCATTGAATTTGAAGAATTATTTCAGTTATACAATCAAGACACCATCGACAAATCTATCGTCAGTTGCTATTGTTTGTAAGTATCATTTCTGTAATTAAGTCTCTAGCTCAACTCGTTAATTGCATGTATAATTATTCTCACTATATATATTATGCAGAAAGAAGATCCTCGAATGCAAAAGAGGACAAATGTATGACATTGGGTTCATTAACCCAAATACTATTCATGAAGCTACGGTAAAATGGAACGCCAAGGATACAGAGAAGATGTTGCTAAGGGCGTTAATTAAACAACAAACCAAAAGGGAAATACTATTTCCTTACAACTTCCAGTGAGTGTTATACTGTCTTGTACACATCATTCTGTTTCGCTTACTCGATGTTAAGTATAATTGATGAGCTATGCGTGCCCAGGTTCCACTTTATTCTGCTAGTCATTCAGTTTGACGCAGGAAAAGTACTTGTCATGGACTCGTTACGTAAAGACCCTGAGATGTGGGCGGACCTGAAAAAAATTCTCCAGAGGTAATTTCAATCATTATCGCACTATATCGGTAACTATCGTTCATTTCCTGATATCAAGTAATTAATAACTCCTTTATTCATTTTTCTTTGCCGGGCAGGGTTTGGAAAGAGTTCACCAAGCAGGTTAGGGGTGAATGGAGAGAGGAGCTGCGATTTGAACAACTCAGTGTAAGTAGTACTAGCTAGGTCCGCGCATCTCTTTGATTCTAGTTTCAATACCACTATCATGCTTGATTATTATTTTGATTGAACTATATTCTCATAAAGTGCTCGAGGCAGGGATCCGGGAATAACTTATGTGGATACTACGTTTGCGAGTTCATTCGCCAGACGACCTCTGAGACGGGCAGATTTTTTTAAAAAACTTGAAGTACGTAAACAATATTTACAAATTTATTTTATTACCATTAATTGTGTTGAGTTTCATTCATATATATATATATATATATATATATATATATATATATATATATATATATATATATATATATATATATATTGACCCCCTTCTTTAAATTAGATCGAACGGAAGCGGGACGAACTCATACCAAAGGCTCGCATACGAGCAATTCAAGAGAAATTGGCGGGATTCTTCCTTCAAGAGATCATAGCTAAAACCGGAGAATACCATCGAGAATTGGTAGTGAATGTTGGTAATTAGATATTAGGGATCGTAAGAGATGTTACATTGTATATATGCATGAACGTATACTATACGTAGTAGCGCCGAATAGATATACGAAAACTTGTTGTTCAACCAAGCACGGAGAAAGAGAGGTCACTTCTCTCTATATTCATGACGATTTGTGTAATCGTTCCTTCATTGCTATATGTAGTAGCTAGCGTCGAGTTGAATGGAAAACGTAAAATAAAAACGAAAACCCTAAATGTAAAAGAATTGAATGGTAAACACAAAAAGAAAAGGGGGAAACACAATATGAAACCCCTAAATCCTCCAAAACCCTAAACCCCTCATTTCAAAAAAAAAAAAAAAACCCCAGCGCTTGGCAGGTGCTGACGCGTGGCTGCCTTTTAGTCCCGGTCGGTGTTACCAACCGGGACTAAAGGTCCTCCTGCCTGGGCGCTCCACAGCGGCCACGTGGAGCTCCTTTAGTCCCGGTTCGTAACACAACCGGGACTAAAAGTGGGGGCCTTTAGTCCCAATTGCTTAGGGCCAGTTCTTTTGAGCTGTAGCTTATGCATAAGCTCCTGTGAAAATAAGCCTCAAATAAGCTCCTGTGGAAATAAGCCCATGAGAATAAGCTAGCGAGTTCTTTTTAGTTCCCGTCCCTCTAGCTTAATTTTGATGTACCAAGTGAAAAGTCTGTAATACCCCTGGGCCGTAATTTGTTCTAATATTGATTTGTGTTTTAGCGTTTTGTTGCCCATATAAACATAAAATCGTTTTTTCAAACATCATGAAATATTAGTCGAAGATCATTTTGTCACATACAGGGGGGGTCATTTTCTCACATACAAACATTGTAAAAACATCATTGTCTCACATAGAGAGAGACGTAACAAAAAAAATGACAGCTCCATGTAGGAAAATTGTGCTGACGAAACTGAACAAAACACTAGTTCAACAGGGATAAGATGCAACAAGGGGTGAGTACAAAAACTGAATCTGCATCTGGTGGACTCCTAACGATAACACACACACTCCCAGATTCTGAACACACTCGATCTACTGGGTGTTTGCACCTAGGTACATTAGCAGCACAATACCAAGAACTAGTATGGTGGCCATCAGGTTGGCGCACACTATCAGTAGACTAGCAGCAGCCATGACTTTGAGATGATCGGCCCATAACGCGATCTGCATGGAGATCTGCTGGCTTGTGCGCGGCCAGCCTGCTGGCACCGGGAATCTTGCTCGGTGTTCCCTGACGAGAGGACGAGCGACGGCGGACGGCTGGACAGAGGAGTGGCGGGGTGGGGCAGAGCAGAGGGAGACGGGGGGAGGAACGCGGCCAGCACCAACGGGATCCATGTCGTCGTCGTCGGAGTAGGGCGGCATCGGGAGGCGGTCGTCGGCGGCGGAGGAGGCGCGGGCGGCGGCGGCGGCGGCGGGGAAACCCTATTTCGCGGGAGGAGGGGGCGAGAAGATGCACGCGCAGCTCTCTGGGTCATTCGGGTTCATACGTGGGGAATGAGGGCAGTGGCATTTCCTTTGTAATTGTGTGCAAGTGGAAGGGCAAGGGGATATACCGGTTCGTTTTTAAATGACCGCTCGCGAGAAGCTGCCCACCCCCAGCTTTTTTTCATTGTGAAGGAGAGGGCTGTGGAAATAAGTTAAGCTCTATGTCCCAAAACGAGTTTTTTTTAAGCTTTTGACTTAATTTGACAATAAGCTGAAAAAAGCCACAAAAGAACTGGCCCTTAGTCCCAATTGCTTAGGCCCTTAGGAACCGGGACTAATGCCCTGTTTTCTACTAGTGTCCCCTGGGCTGTGTTCACGCTGTTTCCTATTAACGGCAGCATCGACATCACTAAAAGGCAAGTAGAAGTAACGGGTAATACTTCTGTGATTAGAGATTATCTATTGGTAAATTCAGGGTTGCCTTGGGATCAAGGGACTAGCAAGTTCAGTTGGTTTTTTCATGAGTTTAGTGTTCTGCCAAGTTCAAGTTTAATTGCACTCGATGACTGGCTTGATTCTAATGTGGACAATGGTAGTGTTAGTAGACAATCAGATGGAGAAACTGGTGAGAAGGTATTTACAGAGCTAGTTTTGGACCGAGAGGATTTGGATGGTGATGGTTTTCAGCAGCGATGTGTGCTTTGTTCATATTTAGATATTTTACAACTATAAAGTAATCAAACACAATAAATCATATCTATTCTCAGTTTTAGTTCTCATATTATTACTTTAAATACGCATGCTCCATACAGTCAAATCACATTGAAATTTATTGCAAAACATTTACGCAACAGCGTGTGGGGTATCATCTGGAGTAGTTAAATTAAAGAAAGAGCCACATTACATTTTGGATCTGCTGCAGTGTCCGAATGCGGTGCTGCGTTTTTGTACATAGTCCGACTTGTCGGGCGATAAAACCTGAGGCCTACTGTAACACGGCAGAGGAAAATGGCCTTGGATATGACGCTTTAACCGCTAGCTCAGGGCTTGAGAGCATCGTTCGAGTGTTAGAAATAAACAGCTAGCAGCGGCAGGAGCTAATAAGGAACGATAGATCATCCATCTAGATGTCCAGTCTAGGAAAAGCTACCACTTTTATTAACCCGGACCTAACGTGCTGCTTGTAAGTTGTCACCGTCAGCCACCACTGGCCAAGCTAGCTAGCTAAGGCCGTTCAACGCCGTTCCGAGCACGCACCGCCGTCCAGCTCCGTCGGTTTTCAAGCAGATCACGACGACATCGTCCGTCCGGGGAGAGGGAAAGCTGTCGCCGAGAGCTAGCCAGCGAGATGTGATATAACCCTGAGATCCACCGCCCCGGCCGGGGTGAACAAGGGACGACGGAGAAGGATAAAGAGCATGGAGACGATACCCTCCCTTCCACAAAAATTGTCCCCCGGCAAGATCCGCGTCCAAACCGAGTCTTCTTAAGTAAAGAAATCTGTAAAGAAATATAAGAGCGTTTTAGTGATCTAAACGCTCTTACATTTTTTACGAAGGAATCATATTATACCCGAGCAACATGAGGAGATGTGAGATCTATTTGACTGCGATCGAAATGTTTATTTATACTCCTACAAAGAAAGAACACTTTGCACGTCATCCAGAGAAAGAAAATACTAAAATTGGTCAATGGATCAGCGTAGCGTATAGAGTAGCATGCAGCTGGGTGGAGACGACAGAGGGTGGGTCAAGCAAGAAAAATTAGCGCGAGCAACAGAGGATTTCCCTGGCGCGCACAATGCGTACGAGTAGGACCGGTCAAAGGTTAACCGTCGGGTCGCGTCGACACCACAAACACAAAGGTCAACCGGCCACAGTTCAAACTCCATAGCTCCCTTTACCTTCTATAGATAGATAGAGGAATTCCCTATACGGCGCCCTCAGCGCCCCTTATAAGCTTAGCGGTACAGGGCGCACACCCCCTTGTCCGCGCTGGGCCGGCCCACGTTCCATTTTTTCTGTTTTAAAGAAACAAAGAACAACACGTACATGCCGTGGTTCGAACACAGGATCGCCTGGTTAAACCCTCGCTACCATAACCAACCAGCTACCAGCCTTTGACGTGTTTAGTTATAGCTTTTTACTTCTTTTGTTCTCTTTTTTTTGCTGGAACGGTTTTGTTCCTTTTTTTCCATTTTTATTCATTTCCATTTTACTTTTTTTTCCTAAATGTTTTTTATAATACATGATTTTGCGTTTCAAATTCGTGATTTTTTTTTGAAATTTGATGAACCTTTTTTCAAATTCAATGCACTTTTTTTCAAATTCAATGCACTTTTTTCAAATTCGACGAACTTTTTCTCAAATCCGACGAACTTTTTCTCAAATCCGATGAACTTTTTTCAAATTCGATGAACTTTTTTTCAAATGCGATGAACTTTTTTTCAAATTCGATGAACTTTTATTCAAATGCGATGAACTTTTATTCAAATCCGATGAACTTTTTTGTCAAATCCGATGAACTTTTTTCAAATGCGATGAACTTTTTCAAATGCGATGAACTTATTTTCAAATCCGATGAACTTTTTTCAAATGCGATGAACTTTTTCAAATCCAATGAACTTATTTTCAAATCCGATGAACTTTTTTCAAATCCGATGAACTTTTTTTCAAATTCGATGAACTTTTGTCATATGTGATGACCTTTTTGTCAAATGCGATGAACTTTTTTCAAATCCGATGATCTTTTTTGTCAAATGCGATGAACTTTTTTCAAATGCGATGAACTTTTTCAAATCCGATGAACCTTTTTTTTTGTCAAATCCGATGAACTTTTCCAAATTCGACGAACTTTTTTTCAAATTTGTGAACTTTTTTAAAATTCATGTCCTTTTTTTATAATTCGTGATTTTTTTTTCGATTTTTCGCGATTTTTTTTCTGTTTTTTTGAAAGTCAATGGTTGACCAATCAACTGGTCAACCACGACCAGTCAGCGCGATCGATTAATTCAAGAATCAAGGCGTTACAGTAAACGGTATAACTATGCAATAAATTACGCTGCTACGGTGCTCTTAAAAAGTTAGGAATTAGTCACTAGTACCTAGTTGCTGTGGTGGTTGGCCATACTCGATTGTTTTAATCGCGGCACGAGTCGATCCCCCAGAGCGCTACTTTTTCGCGCTGCCCGCCAGCGAGCGAACGAAGTTTTGCTGGGCCGGCCCAAATAGCACCACCTTCGAGCGCCAGTAATCAAAACCGGCGCTGAGAGCGCCGGTTAGGAGCTCCCATAGATAGACGAGTGTTAGCATCGGTCTAGCCCACACTCGCACACGTTCTGAACGTTTATGCGCACACGGGCCAGCATTCAGCGGAGAGCCCACTCCATGCCAAAAGCCCGGACTGAAAGGAGGAAGGAATCTCTTCCTTATATGCTGGTTGTGACCTCCTCCCGTAAGCAAGGTGGGACTAAACTCGAGCCAGCCTCACCGGCCTACAGCAGCCCTAACGAGGCCAGAGTTCAAACTCCATAGCTCCCTTTACCTTCTATAGATAGATAGACGAGGGACCGCCACGTACGGCTAGAGCTCGACGGGTCAAATCGACGGAGTGCCAAGGCCCCCCGTCACCCTCGTACGTACGCGCTCATGCAGTAGCCGTCGGATAGCATGTCTCCACCACCACTGTCCAAATGAGCGGCTGACTATACATCCATCTAACTGTCGACCTGCTGCATGCTCACCGTACAAGGCTTCCCAACACACTAACACAGAGTCAAAGTGAGTTCATCTCTATATATCCAGCCTAGTTATAGTTTTTCTATTTTCTTTTGCAAGCTCATGCCTTGTTGTAAAAATATTGTATGGACGATTGAGTTAAAGTCATGCATACTACCTGTTCTTTTCCTCCTCGAATGCGCACAAGCATGTGTACCATATATTGAAGGAGAAAAAGTTGTGACGCCAGCCATGTTGTCACAGGTGACAAAAGGATTCAACGGATACAAACACACGTTCCTCGGGATCAATCTGCATATCCAACGTCCTGAAAAAGGCATCAAGATCACCATGCAGAGGAGCCCGCCTAACATCCAAACCCTACCCCTCCCGGCCCACTCTAGAAACTACAAGCCTAAGCGACAGAGATGCATGGTTGAGAAATTCTGTCTTTGCGATGCTTCCAAAGCTCTTTTCTTTTTTAAGAACACGTAAGAGAATTGTGTGCCTTTTGTATTAAGATAGGAGTGGACAGTTACATATACATCAGGGGGTACAACCTTAGCCACTCTGCCTGTCAATCAAGCTAGCAAGGCAGAGGACCGATAGGAACAGAGAGAACAACTAGTTCTCACAGGAGCCCACACGACTTGCACATGCAAGTTTCCAAAGCGCAAATTCAACATGGATTTTGGCCAACACTGGGGTTGAAAGGCATGCTTTCCTGTCGAAAACCTGACTGTTCCTGTCGAGCCATATGTGACGCGCAGTCAGGATGACAAGGGAGTTGAGCTCCTTCCTGACAGTAGTCGGGGCCGCCACTGAGAGAAGACCACCATGATGAAAGAGTTGCATCCCTATTAGGAGTGAAATGATGCAGGCGTAGGGGAAGCAGGGTATTGTACCAGATTTCAGGCGCAAAGGGACAAGCGAGGAGGAGGTGCGTGGTAGTTTCAAGTTGTTGGCAGCCCAACACGCAGCTAGGCGGGTGATCCATATGCCTCGCAGCCAGTCGGTCAGCAGTCCACAGGCGATTTCGTAGGGCAAGCCAGGTGAAGATTTTGAGCTCAAGCGTCGCCCATGAAGACCACAGCTCATGCACCCACGGGAAGAATTCTCTGCCAAGGAAGAAGGAGCCGTATGTCAATCTGGCAGAATATCTGTCGTCAGAGGTTAGGTGCCAGGTTAGGCCGTCTTCAGAATCCTGCAGGGTGAGGCGCTGAACTTGCGGCAAGAGCTCGAGGAACTCCGTGATGGCAGGAACGGAGGGGGTTCCTCTGATGTCGGCCACCGTGCGCCTTCGATTGCCAGGCTTGACGAATGAGAACAAGCTGGGGCAAGTTGCTCAATGCTATAGCCGTCCAGCCATCGACCCATCCAGAAGTTGATATTGGCGCCACAGCCCACCGAGCACTTTAGCGTGGCACCGAAGATGCCCTCTGCCTCCTTGGTGACCATAAAGGGTAGGCCAACCCATGGCTTGTCTTCGCCAACATCCAACGCGAGCGCACGCTAAGGGCTTGGTTGAGTAAGAAAAGATTGTGAACGCTTAGGCCGCCATATTCTTTAGGAGAGCAAAAGGTCTTCCATTCAACCAAGAAGCTGCCAGCGAGACTTTCAATCCATCCTGACCTCTGGTGGCTTGAGACTTCCAATCCGGCCTCAACAACCACCACAGGTCAACAACCACCAGAGGTCAGGATGGATTGAAAGTCTCACCGTTGAGGCCGGTTCGGCCGTCATCAAGCAGCTCCAGACCAAGAACGAGTCGTCTGCCGTGGGGACCCAATTAGGCCGCCCCCAAGCGCCTAACAACACACTAGAAGTTGCACATGCGAGGATGCAGCCAACCAACATGTGGTCAATTTTTTGATGTATTGATCGAAGAATGGGCAGGTAGCTTGATGCGGCAAACCACGTCGAGCGAGTCGATCGGAGGTCCAGTGCCTATTCTTCATGGCCAACCATAGTAAGAACTTGCAGCTCAAAGGTGCCCTCGAGTCTCAAATAACTTCGACAACTAGATCCTCCCGGCGTGTAGCAAAGAGCGCCTCTTAGGCCAATTTCACGGAGAAGTGGCCACTAGGTGTGGCCCAAGAGATAGAATCATCAGTGAATGGTTCCAGTCTGACCAGTGTGAGGCACTCCTAGGGCGCAAAAGACTTCACAATTTCTTTCGTGCCCAAGTACGGGCCAACATCCACCGTCCACGCGCCATGCAGGCCATCCGCCACCGTGCAAGCACTAGTACAAAACAAGGCTTTGGTCCAGGTCAAATAATTGCATTAGTCCCGGTTCTGTTACGAACCGGGACCAATGGGTACATCAGTCTCGGTTCGTGAGGCCAGAGCGCCGGCCGGGCCATGGCAGGCACCAGTCCCGGTTCGTCTGACCCCTTTAGTCCCGGTTCCAGACACGAACCGGGACTAAAGGTTCTCGCTCCTGGCGCAGCCCCTTTAGTCCCGGTTGGTGGCTGGAACCGGGACTAAAGGTGTGTCTTCTGTCCCGGTTCTAGCCACGAACCGGGACTAAACATATGCCTATATATATGCTCTCCCCTGCCCGCTCACTCCTCTGTTTTTTGGCCGGCCGGTGTGGGAGGTGTGTGCTGCTCTGCTCTCACCTCCTATGCACATGAGGTGTTCGATAAAATGCCCGAGTCACACTTAAGCTTTCTCCTCTCCAAGCTCGACCTCCAAGCTCCATTTTCGCCAAGATTTGTCTAGGTTTGGCGGTGCACCAACTACACAAGTGTTCTAAAAGGTTAGCAACTTCATCGTTTCATCTCTCATTGCTAGTTTAGCTCATTTCAAATGCTGTAGAAGTAGAGTGGTTTGTGGGTTTTAGTGGAGGAGTGTATGTGGGAGTTCTTTTGATTTAGATGCACAATTTGAGCTGAAATTAACTTCTTAGAGTCTGCACATGTGTAGGGTGCCGTCCCCGTCCCCGTTCTCACCGCCGTCGATCGCCCGCGCCGATCTCGTCGCCGGCACCACCGTGGTGAGCCTCTTGTTCTTATCTTCTTTTTAAAAGAAAAAAATTCTTACTTGTATGATTTAGATAGATACTTGTATAATTTTCTTACTTTTATTATTGTTTGTTATTATATAGTGCCATGACTTTGGTATCCACCCCCGTCGGCCCTCGTCCTGTCTATGATTCGGATGTGGTATATTATCTTTTATTATGATTTGTTTCATGTAGTGTTTATGACAATTATGCCGACCAACGTGACATAGATGTTTTTATCTAGGAGGTATGTGAACCGGAAATTCCAACCGACCCTCTTGTCGAGAGGTTAAATTTAGTTGAAAAAGAAAACAATTACTTGAAGAAAAAATTGAAAAGAATTGAGGAGGAGAAGATGGAATTGGAGTTGCATGTTGCCGATGTCGTCGATGATCACAAGATCAAGATGGATGCAATGCGCTTGAAGATTAGAAAGATTAGAAAATATGCCATTCATAATGAGGCTTGGTATCATTATGCCGTTGGATCAATTGTTACCTTAGTTGCGATTATGATCGCATTTAAATGTTTTTCATAGTTTCAATGTATGTTTTAATTAGATGCTCTAGAGAGCTATATGTTGTTCTATGAGAACTATATATGTATGAACTTTATGTATTTATTTTTTCAGTAATAACATTTGATCACTACTGTACTTTGGTTTTAATGTGATGATGAACTTGTATTAATTTGGTCACTTCTCTATTCATGATGTTCTGTAATGGTTTTTGATACACTTAATTATATAATGCACGCAGATGAACCGGCAATGGATGTACGGTGACCGACGCACCTCCGAGTATCTTGAGGGCCTGCATAAATTTCTCGAAGTGGCTGAGGCAAACAAGCAGAATGGTTTTATGTATTGTCCATGCCCTGTCTGTGAGAATACGAAGGATTACTCTAACTTGAAAACCCTTCACGTCCACCTGCTTGAGAAGGGTTTCATGCCACACTATAATGTTTGGACCAAGCACGGAGAAAGAGGGGTTATGATGGAAGACAACGAAGAAAAAGAGGATGATGACAACTATCCCCCTGAATACGGTGATACTGCAACGGGGGAAGCTGAAGATCAAGAGGAACCAGACGATGTGCCCGATGATGATCTTCGCCGGGTCATTGTTGATGCAAAGAGACAATGCCAAAGTGAAAGGGAGAAGTTGAAGTTCGATCGCATGTTAGAGGATCACAAAAAAGGGTTGTACCCAAATTGCGAAGATGACAACACAAAGCTCGGTACCACACTGGAATTGCTGCAATGGAAGGCAGACAATGGTGTATCTGACAACGGATTTGGGAAGCTACTGAAAATAATGAAGAAGAAGCTTTCAAAGGATAACGAATTGCCCGACAGTACGTACAAAGCAAAGAAGGTTCTATGCCCTCTAGGATTGGAGGTGCAGAAGATACATGCATGCCCTAATGACTGCATCCTCTACCGTGGTGAGTACGAGGATTTGAACGCATGCCCGGTATGCGGTGCATTGCGGTATAAGATCAGACGAGATGACCCTGGTGATGTTGAGGGCGAGCGCCCCAGGAAGAGGGTTCCTGCCAAGGTGATGTGGTATGCTCCTATAATACCACGGCTGAAACGTCTGTTCAGAAACAAAGAGCATGCCAAGTTGATGCGATGGCACAAAGAAGACCGTAAGAAAGACGGGAAGTTGAGAGCACCCGCTGACGGGTCGCAGTGGAGAAAAATCGAGAGAAGGTGGGGGGACTTTGCAGGTGACGCAAGGAACGTATGGTTTGGGTTAAGCGCGGATGGCATTAATCCTTTTGGGGAGCAGAGCAGCAATCATAGCACCTGGCCCATGACTCTATGTATCTATAACCTTCCTCCTTGGTTGTGCATGAAGCGGAAGTTCATTATGATGCCAGTGCTCATCCAAGGCCCTAAGCAACCCGGCAATGACATTGATGTGTACCTAATGCCATTAGTTGAAGAACTTTTACAGCTGTGGAATGGAAAAGGTGTACGTGTGTGGGATGAGCACAAACAACAGGAATTTGACCTACATGCGTTGCTGTTTGTAACCATCAATGATTGGCCTGCTCTCAGTAACCTTTCAGGACAGACAAACAAGGGATACCACGCATGCACGCACTGTTTAGATGACACCGAAAGTATATATTTGGAGAAATGTAGGAAGAATGTGTACCTGGGACATCGTCGATTTCTTCCGACCAACCATCAATGTCGAAAGAAAGGCAAGTATTTCAAAGGTGAGGCAAATCACCGGAAGAAGCCCGCCCTCCGTACTGGTGATCACATACTTGATATGGTCAAGGATTTACAAGTAATCTTTTGAAAGGGTCCTGGCGGACAATCTGTTTCGAATGACGCTGAGGGACGCGCACCCATGTGGAAGAAGAAATCTATATTTTGGGACCTACCCTATTGGAAAGACCTAGAGGTCCGCTCTGCAATCGACGTGATGCACGTGACGAAGAATCTTTGCGTGAACCTGCTAGGCTTCTTGGGCGTGTATGGGAAGACAAAAGATACACCGGAGGCACGGGAGGACCAGCAACGTGTGCACGAAAAAGACGGCAGAATTCACCGGTCCATATGAGAAGATAAAAGATCACTGGCCCGCATTTGTGACCTACAAGAAATCGGACAAGGGCAAGCAAAGGTCAGCGAAAAATAAGCTAAATGCTGCAAAGAAGAAGTATCACCATGTTACGGGGTCAGGTGGCTACAGCAAAGCCCGGCCTACGTGGGACAAAGCTGAGCAAGACCTGCTTGCTAAAGGGGTCCAACCAGCGACATTGCACTAGCCAGATCGGTCAAGGACTTGGTTCTTCGGGGTTGGGGGAACTTTGGACCCAGACACAGGGGAGTGTGTTTGGACGAAAGCTCAACTTGCAATACCCGTCATGAAGCTTGAGGAAGCAATCCAGGCAGCGCAGGAAGGGAGGTTACATCCCGACAGAGAGAATGACGAGCTGACACAGGCCCTTGGGAATCCTGAACACCCTGGACGAACGCGAGGCACATCAGGCTCCGTTCCGTGGGTGCATGGGTTTCCCGACAGCGGTGGTTATAGAAGCCGAGAGAGAAAGAAGAAAGCGGAAGGAAGCGAAATGCAGAAGATCAATGCAAGATTAGCGAAACTAGAGGAACTTGAGAGCCAGCGAGCTACCGGCCAACCATCTCAGCGGCACGAAGATCCTTCCTTCGACACTGCCCCAGAAGCTACCCCACCATCTCAGCGGAGAAGCAGCGTGGCTTCCACGGAGCTCCTTCAGCCTGATATCACGGCTCCTCGCTACCCCGTGGATAGTATCACGGAGGCTGAACATTGTGTGCTAATGGCGAAATGCCAGAACCTGACCTTGAAGGCGGTGGTCGGCTTTGTTTTACCTCCTCGAGCTGAGGGAACTTTCCATTGCCTTCCGATTCCACATGGCTATGCTATTGTCACTGTGGATGAAATAATGGAGGGATTTGAGGGGCTGGAGCTTGACTACCCTACAGGTGAAGGGGATAATCTTCTGGAAAATGCCTTAAGGAGTACCTGCCTATGGAGAAAGGAGTACATCAAGCTTCCAAACTGGACGCCGCCTCAGCAGACGCAGCCGGATGAGGCCCCTCAGCAGACTCCTCACATTCCAGCTCAGCCGGATGAGGCCCCTCAGCAGACTCAGCCGGATGAGGCCCCTCAGCAGAGTCCTCTTCCGCCTCAGCTGTCTCCGGCGCGTCAGCGGACTCCGCCTCCTCCTCCGCCTCCTCCAGCGCGTCAGCGGACTCCGCCTCCTCCAGCGCGTCAGCGGACTCCGCCTCCTCCTCCGCCTCCTCCAGCGCGTCAGCGGAATCCGCCTCCTCCTCCGCCTCCTCCGGCGCGTCAGCGGACTCCGCCGCCTCAGCAACAGCGGAAGAGAGCCGCCGCTCCGGCGGCTAGCAGTACAAAAGGCGGGAAGAAATTCAAATATGGTCCAAGCCTCAGGGTTCCTCCAAAGTTACCATATGAGAGGACTGACGAGGAAAACAAGGACATCAGTGCTGCCGAAGTGCAGGCCCATTTTGAACGGAAACGTCCACCTCCGAAGGAAACAATAGATCCGGTGAAAGCGAAGCGCACTCTGGATGCCCTTAAGCGACCACCACCGCCTCCGCCGCAATCCAACTATGACCGCTGTATTGAAAAGACATATGATGAAGCGCGGCGGTTGGGAAGTACTGCTAGTGCTTCAAGACGAAGAAGTGGGAAAACAATTCCCCAGCTCGGCGAACAGGAGAAGCAATCGTGCCCCCCGCTCAAGGTGTCTAGCGATATCGCTAATCATCCGGGGCTACTGCCCGGTACCGCTCTTAGTGATTACGTGGGCGATGATGTACAGTTTGAAACGGCTGAGGTAGTAGAGATCTTTAGATACGAGCACGGGAAGCCTCTCGTCAAATCTGATCATCCTCCTCTAACAACGATGATACGAAGATTGCATGAGTGGTACTTGGAAAGCTGCAGGAAGAATGGGTCCGATTGTTTGATGGTGAGAATTAAAGATGAGCACGACCTCATTGGAGTCGAGCTGATGCCTGTTGAATTTGTGGAGTTATTTCAGTTATTCAATCAAGAGGCCCTCGACAAACAACTCATGACTTGCTACTGTCTGTAAGTATTACTTCTGTAATTAAGTCTCTAGCTCAACTCGTTCATTGCATGTATATATAATTATCCTCACTATATTATGCAGATTGAAGATCGTCGAATGCCCAAAAAGACAAATCTATGACATTGCGTTCATTAGCCCAAATACCGTAAATGAATGGGCGGTACAAAACAGAGTTAAAGAGACCGAGGAAAACTTGCTAAAAGCGTTCCTTCGACATCAAAACAAAAGGGAAATACTCTTTCCTTACAACTTCAAGTGAGTGTTACTGTCTTGTGCATATTCGGTTTCGCTTACTCGAGGTTAAGTACTGTAATTGATGAGTTATGCGTGCGCAGGTTCCACTATATTCTGCTATCCATTAAGCTTGACGGGGGAGTAGTAACTGTCTTAGACTCGAGACGTAAAGATCCCAAGGATTATGCGGACATGACTGCAATGCTCCAGAAGTAAGTTCAATCAATACCGGGACCATATCGGCAACTTTCGTTCATTTCCTGATATCAAGTAATCATTTTCTTTTATTCAACTAGATCACGAAATAACTGAGGATCGAACTAAAAGTAAGTAAAGATAATAAAAGTGATGGTGATACGATACCGGGGCATCTCCCCCAAGCTTGGCGCAAGCCAAGGGGAGTGCCCATACCCATGTGCTCAAGTGTCCTTCTTCGGTGATGATGGTGGTGGAGTAATGGTAAGCTTGGCCAGCTTACGTTTGAGGATGAAATTTTCCTCCCTCAAATCATCGACTTCTTGCTCAAGCTTCAATACCCTTTTACATAATGCCTCCTTGCTCTCCTGCAGAAAACGGGACGGAATAAATTGAATCTTAGATTTCTTTACTGTGTTTGGGAGACTCGACTTCTTAAACTCCACATGCATATCTCCAGGTCGAGGTAAAGGGGCATCATCTTCATCCGAACTCGCGTCTTCCATCCCCTTTATGTTGGCCTCTTGCTCCTTCTCGAACAATCCATAGGGGTCTAAATCCCCATAGGCCTTCGGATTTGCAAGATAGTGTGATATGAAGCTCTTCCCATCTGAGTCTTGAGACGACATATTTTCAGATCTGCCAGGAAATCAGCACGAAACAAGAACATAGGAGATTTCTGCGATACGGTGGTCAAAACATCTGGAAAGCCATATATAGATTTTTTATCTTGCAAAACAAGTAATCCAGAAGAAAAACGGAGTTGGGAAGGCACACGTGGGGCCCACGAGCCACCAAGGCGCACCTGGGGGGATGGCGCGCCCTGGTGCCTCGTGGGCACCAGGTGGGTCCCTTCGGCTGTTTCTTATTTTTGTGTTTTTATAAATATTCCAAAACTGACAGAAAGTATTTTTATGGAATTTTTGGAGTCGGTTTACTTACCGTATCACATACCTCTTCCTTTTCAGGGTTCTGGAGTGTTCCAGAAGGTCTCCCTTATGTATTCCTCCGGTGTAGTTGTTTCAATAATATTAGTTTCAACATTAATAGGGGTACCTGAAATATAATGCTTAATTCTTTGCCCATTCACCACTCTCGGATTAGTGCCATCGGAGTTATTTATTTTGATGGCTCCGGAGCGATAAACTTCTTCGATAATATACGGTCCTTCCCACTTAGAGAGAAGTTTTCCTGCAAAGAATCTTAAACAAGAATTGTACAATAGAACTTGCTCACCTACTTTAAATTCCTGTTTTTGAATTCTTTTATCATGCCATATTTTAACTTTTTCTTTAAACAATTTAGCATTTTCATAAGCTTGGGTTCTCCATTCATCTAATGAACTAATGTCAAATAACCTCTTCTCACCGGCAAGTTTGAAATCATAATTTAATTCTTTAATTGCCCAATATGCTTTATGTTCTAACTCAAGAGGCAAATGACATGCTTTTACATAAACCATTTTATAAGGAGACATACCCATAGGATTTTTATAAGCAGTTCTATAAGCCCACATTGCATCGTCAAGTTTCTTAGACCAATTCTTTCTAGATCTATTGACGGTTTTCTACAAAATTAATTTTATTTCTCTGTTGCTTAGTTCAACTTGACCACTAGTCTGAGGATGATAGGGAGATGCAATTCTGTGGTTAACATCATATTTAGCAAGTAATTTACGGAATGCACCATGAATAAAATGTGAACCACCATCAGTTATTAAATATCTAGGGACTCCAAACCTTGGGAAAATAACATCTTTAAGCATTTTAATAGAAGTATTATGATCAGCACTACTAGTTGGAATAGCTTCTACCCACTTAGTAACGTAATCAACAGCAACTAAAATATGAGTATACCCATTGGATTTAGGAAAAGGCCCCATATAATCAAATCCCCAAACATCAAATGGTTCAACAGCAAGTGAATAATTCATAGGCATTTCCTGACGTCTACCAATATTACCAATTCTTTGACATTCATCACAAGAGGAGACAAATTTACGAGCATCCTTGAAAAGAGTAGGCCAATAAAAACCAGATTGTAATACCTTGTGTGCAGTTCTGTCTCCCGCATGGTGTCCTCCGTAAGCTTCGGAGTGACACTTCCGTATGATTTGTTCCTGTTCATGCTCAGGTATACAACGTCTAATAATACCATCTACTCCTTTATAAAGATGTGGGTCATCCCAGAAGTAATGTCTTAAGTCAAAGAAGAATTTTTTCTTTTGTTGGTATGTAAAACTAGGTGGTATGTATTTAGCAACAATGTAATTAGCATAGTCTTCAAACCAAGGAGTATTACGAGAAGCATTTATAACAGCTAATTGCTCACCAGGAAAATCATCATTAATAGGTAGTGGGTCATCAAGAACATTTTCTATTCTAGACAAATTATCTTCTACGGGATTCTCAGCTCCCTTTCCATCAATAATATACAAGTCAAATTCTTGTAGCAATAAAACCCACCTAATAAGTCTAGGTTTAGCATCTTTCTTTTCCATAAGATATTTAATAGCAGCATGATCGGTGTGAATAGTTACTTTAGAATCAACTATATAAGATCTGAATTTATCACATGCAAACACAACTGCTATAAATTCTTTTTCAGTAGTAGCATAATTTCTTTGAGCACTGTCTAGAGTTTTACTAGCATAATGGATAACATTTAATTTCTTATCAACTCTTTGTCCTAGAACAACACCAACAGCATAATCGCTAGCATCACACATAATTTCAAAAGGCAAGTTCCAGTCAGGTGGTTGAACAATAGGTGCAGTGGTTAAGGCTTTCTTAAGTGTTTCAAAGGCTTCTAGACAATCATCATCAAAAACAAATGGAACATCTTTTTGCAAAAGATTGGTGAGAGGCCTAGAAATTTTGGAGAAGTCTTTAATAAATCTCCTATAGAAACTAGCATGACCAAGGAAACTTCTTATACCTTTAATATCTTTGGGACATGGCATTTTCTCAATAGCATCAACCTTAGCTTTATCGACTTCAATACCTCTCTCAGAAACTTTATGGCCCAAGACAATACCTTCATTCACCATAAAGTGGCACTTCTCCCAATTCAAGACAAGATTAGTTTCTTCACATCTCTGCAAAACTCGATCAAGGTTGCTTAAGCAATCATCAAAAGAAGTTCCGTAAACGGAAAAATCATCCATGAAAACCTCAACAATCTTTTCACAAAAGTCAGAGAATATAGCAGTCATACATCTTTGAAAGGTACCAGGTGCATTGCATAAACCAAAAGGCGTACGTCTATAAGCATAAGTTCCGAAAGGACAAGTAAATGTGGTTTTCTCTTGGTCGGGTTGTGATACAGGTATTTGAGAAAAACCAGAATAACCATCTAGGAAACAAAAATGTGTATGCTTAGACAATCTTTCTAACATTTGATCAATAAAAGGTAAGGGGTAATGATCTTTTCTAGTAGCTTTATTTAATTTTCTAAAATCGATTACCATCCTATAACCAGTTACAATTCTTTGTGGAATGAGTTCATTTTTATCATTAGGAACAACGGTTATGCCTCCTTTCTTAGGGACACAATGAACAGGACTTACCCATCTACTATCAGCTATGGGATAGATTATACCTGCTTCCAGAAGTTTTAATATTTCAGTTCTTACCACCTCCTTCATCTTAGGATTTAATCGACATTGGTGGTCGACAACTGGTTTAGCATCAGGCTCCATATTAATTTTGTGCTGACATAGAGTGGGACTAATGCCCTTAATGTCGTGGATTTGTCACGGCAGATGTCCGGGTTAATGGACTTAAGGTGTGGGGTCATCGCACGTAACTGGTAGCTTGAGAGGGGTTGAGCGGGACGAGAGACGCGGAGTTTTTACCCAGGTTCGGCCCCTCCGATGGAGGTAAAAGCCTACGTCCTGCTTTGTGTCTTATATTGATGACGATGACAATCTCGGTTACAAGGGTGCGGAATCAGCACCTCTAATCTCGAGACCCTCTTTCTGACTATCCTTCCTGACCTGTCTATGAGACCTGTCTATGAGACCTGTCTATGAGACGTCTAACCTGACCCTCTTGGGGTGACCCGCCCCTCCTTATAAAGGCCGAAGGGGCGGTTTACATGTAGAGTCTAAGTCGGATTGATGACTTCCCATCGCGGGCTTCTCTTCATGGGCTTCCGAGTCCTGGGCTTGTAACCCATCCCGGGCGGCTTACACCGGGCGGGTTACAACCAGGGCTTATCTTTAGAGACCCGTCTCCGTGACTCTGATAACACTGTTCACCTCCTGGCACTGTAGCATCCGGGTTAGCCTCCTGACACTGTAGCCGGGTTAGCCTCCTGACACTGTAGCCGGGTTACCATCTTGGTACTGTAGCTGCCGGGTTACCCCTGACACTGTAGCTGCCGGGTTACACCCCTGACACTGTAGCTGCCGGGTTACACCCCTGATACTGTAGCTGCCGGGTTACACCCCTGACACTGTAGCTGCCGGGTTATACCCTGACACTATAGCTGCCGGGTTAGAACTGTAACCAGGTCTGTACTGTTTGCCGGGTCAGCATGTCTGCCGGGTCAGTACTGTTCTCCGGGTCAGTATTGTTTGCCGGGTCAGCATGTCTGCCGGGTCATATCGCGGGGTAATATCCCCGTCA
Source organism: Elymus sibiricus (assembly GCA_039707655.1). Lineage (NCBI taxonomy): Eukaryota > Viridiplantae > Streptophyta > Magnoliopsida > Poales > Poaceae > Elymus > Elymus sibiricus. The sequence continues at coordinate 334,921,203 of CM077674.1, read as the reverse complement.
TTAGCCCCCAGGTTAGCTTGAATTTATTCATGGTAAGCTCCATCGTCTTGCAGGTATATGTCCTTTGAAACAAAATATTGGGAATACAACACCCATATGCCGTTGAGTCGGCCTTCAATGTTCTTGGCGGGTCTCCTCCGCCGGGTTATAATCATTGATAGTGCCGGGTTATGATTTGTTGGTGACGCCGGGTCAAATAACTGGACTCCAGCTGAAATTGACATCTTGAAAACTTCTCCAATTTTTTGATATATTCATATTACCTGTAGCCCCCAAGCTCCAAGTTGATCCATGATGACTTGGCGCTTTGCAACAATATCTTTAATTGTGTAGCCCCCAAGTACCAGGTTGTCTTGCCTGCAGCAGCCTGGGACTTATAACTGTCTTATACTTTATGAAGCTTCAGCTGGTGTAGCCCCCAAGGGCCGGCTCACCAATATGTGATGTGCCGGGTCTTCAATTTGTACCTTATAATCTTGTTTTGAACAACTGAATACTGTAGCCCCCAAGTGCCAGGTCGCACGCCTGCGGCGACTTGGGACTTTAGAAAATTTGATCTGAGCGGTGTAGCCCCCAAGTGCCAGGTCAGTAAGAAGTACTGGGCTGGGACTTTAGAAAAATATTGAAAGGCTTTGCTTATCTCCTTGATATAACAGGGTCTTGCTGACAATATAATGATTTGAAAACCAGCTTGCATTAGCCCCCAAGTGCCGTGATGCATGCTTGCAGCGACATGGGACTTGCATACTTGATATAAACTGTCCTTGAATAATGTAGCCCCCAAGTGCCGGGTCGTCTGCCTACGGCGACTCGGGACTATTGTGATAATAATATGACTCATCATAATTGTTGGATGAATCCTTGACCGTGGTTGTAATATAACCCGGAATGCATATCCTGGAATAATTCCTTTGTCTTTGATATGAAATCCCTGCTCGTAGTTGCGGTGCAACCCGGCGAGTATGTGAGAAATCCATGATGAAGATCCAGCCATGTTGGCTATTAAAGATCTATTTGTTCTGGCGGCTTATCTTATAAGACAAGACCTGCAAAAATAAACAAAACAGAGTATATTCTGCATTGTTGTAAGGGCGGCTTGAAAAAGCACAACCCGGAGATGTTAAAATCTCGTATAGCCTTGCTTCCTCTTTCACAATCTTGCTCTGACCCGGTTTGGCAAACCGGCATGATATGCAAATATGATGCAATGCATGATGTAATGTATGATGCAATGCAATGGATGATGTTTCTTGCTTTGCCTTCCAAAAAATTCATATGATGGTTCTTCTGGGTGGACTCGATGCTTGAACTCATACCAGTGCAGGGTCTCTAACGAGATTGACCGTCAATTCCTTTGAACGGCTCAGGGTCTCTAGGCGAGATTAACTGATAAGAGCGCAACGAACCAGAGAGAGACACAGCAGGTGGGAGAGTTTACCTCGCCGCTGTAAGAGGCCCTTGCAGGGGGCAAGTTTTAGAACTCGCTGCACCCCTGACAAAGCGGCATCAACTTACAGGCAGGTATAACTCGGATTTGCGGATGTAAGGGTTTGCCTCGCCGCTGTAAGAGGCCTTTGCAGAGGGTGAGTTTTTAGAACTCGCTGCACCCCTGACAAAGCGCATCTACTTACAGGCAGGTATAACCCGGAATCGTAGATCGAAAAGAGGGTAAGTTTGTAACTTGCTGCACCCCTAGTGATCTTTGTTGACGGAGTCAACATTTGGGTCCACGAACCGCCTTATATTGGCTGAAGAGCCTGACCGAGAGGGTTGAAGCTTAACCCGGTGGGTTGAAAGCCCCCAAACGGCCTTGTCGATGATGTCCATTAGCGTGCCATCTTGTAAGCCGCCGTTAGTTAGGCCGGCAACTTGTAAGCCGCCGTGTTATTTACTTTGTGGCTGAAGAGTCGATCAAGAGGGTGAACGAGCTAAATCCGGTGGGTTGGAAGCCCCCAAATGACCTTTGTTGAAGTATCAACATTGTTGCAGCATCTTGTAAGCCGCCATCTTGTATGAAGAAAATAGCAGAAGCCCCCAAGTTTGAACGGTGCATCATGGCGACTCGTCTTCTTGAGTAACTTTTAATCCTTCCATCAATGATGTAGTATCCCCGAGATCGGGTTAACTTTCTTGCCATGATCTGTGGCTCTCATTAAAAACGTCCAAGTGTGTCGAGTCATGTCTGTAGCCCCCGAGTTCTTAAGTTGACTCGAAGAGGCGGCATGAGAATCTCCACTGAAGGTTGAGGTTGACCACGGCGGGTTATAGATGATCCCGCATGAATTGTTTCAATCATCCGGTCGATGGTTCGTCCCGGCTGGTCGTTGAAGCTTTAACCACTGCAATAGTGGCGACTTGTGCACCTGTCCGTCGGGCGGCTTGTGCAGGCGATCAGTGCACCGATATGCTGATGTAGATCAGACCACGGGCGGCGTCTTGCGCTCGTCCGCTGGGTGACTTGAACCGGCAAGCACAGCACCAGTATGTTGATGTAGATGTAGGAGTCAGCCGCGCGTTTGAAGGTGGCGCAGGTGTGATAGACGGCCGCGGCATTGTAAGCCGGTATGGTCGGGAGAGGCGGCCGCGGCATTGTAAGCCGGTGCGGACGGATGACTCGGCCGCGGGCGTTTGTAAGCCGTCGCGGGCGTATGAGTCGCCCGTGAGTTGATGTAGACCGGACCACAGGTGGTTTCCGTGCGTCCATTGGACAACTCGTACGGGCGGGTGCTGATTTGAGCTTTGTGCCCGCAGTACGCCGGTCACCTTGCCAGTCCTGCATAACGAAATCACAGACGAGAGTAACTGTTCTCGAAAGAATAATAAATGTTTCAATAAAAATTGAATAGACAGATTTCACCTGATTCGCCCGGATGACAGATGGTTCGTTCTGTGAACATGCCCCAGTAATTTCAATGGCGATTTAGCCGGTCTTTCGAGGCCGCGGCAGAGGTGGCGGGCCGTAGCGGCGAAAACAGCTCGAGGCGAGACTCTGGATGATGAGGCAGAGGCGACTCGCAGCGGGCGCATGGCGGCTCAGAAAGGCCAATAGGCGGTGGGCCAGTGCGTGGTTGTGACCACGAAGACGAAAGCGGCGACTCAGCCACGGCGGCTCGGAGACAGCGCCGGGCCGGGGCGGCTCTCGATGAACGCGTGGCGGATTTTTTTTTTTTTTTTTGAGGCGGCCATTGGCTGTAGCTCATCTCCACGCGGGCAGCCAGCCCCTCATCCTTTCATCTCTTTTTCTCCGGCCAGCCCCTCTCTTGCGTTTCTTGAAGCAAACGGCTAGATCCAGCGGAGGCAACAGCCGGCTGGGGGCTAGGCCGCCGGAACCGACCGGGGGCGAGCTGGGTAGAGCCGGCCGGGGGGTGAGCCGGCGGGCGCCAACTGTCGTGGATTTGTCACGGCAGATGTCCGGGTTAACGGACTTAAGGTGTGGGGTCATCGCACGTAACTGGTAGCTTGAGAGGGGTTGAGCGGGACGAGAGACGCGGAGTTTTTACCCAGGTTCGGCCCCTCCGATGGAGGTAAAAGCCTACGTCCTGCTTTGTGTCTTATATTGATGACGATGACAATCTCGGTTACAAGGGTGCGGAATCAGCACCTCTAATCTCGAGACCCTCTTTCTGACTATCCTTCCTGACCTGTCTATGAGACCTGTCTATGAGACCTGTCTATGAGACGTCTAACCTGACCCTCTTGGGGTGACCCGCCCCTCCTTATAAAGGCCGAAGGGGCGGTTTACATGTAGAGTCTAAGTCGGATTGATGACTTCCCATCGCGGGCTTCTCTTCATGGGCTTCCGAGTCCTGGGCTTGTAACCCATCCCGGGCGGCTTACACCGGGCGGGTTACAACCAGGGCTTATCTTTAGAGACCCGTCTCCGTGACTCTGATAACACTGTTCACCTCCTGGCACTGTAGCATCCGGGTTAGCCTCCTGACACTATAGCCGGGTTAGCCTCCTGACACTGTAGCCGGGTTACCATCTTGGTACTGTAGCTGCCGGGTTACCCCTGACACTGTAGCTGCCGGGTTACACCCCTGACACTGTAGCTGCCGGGTTACACCCCTGACACTGTAGCTGCCGGGTTACACCCCTGACACTGTAGCTGCCGGGTTATACCCTGACACTGTAGCTGCCGGGTTAGAACTGTAACCAGGTCTGTACTGTTTGCCGGGTCAGCATGTCTGCCGGGTCAGTACTGTTCTCCGGGTCAGTACTGTTTGCCGGGTCAGCATGTCTGCCGGGTCATATCGCGGGGTAATATCCCCGTCACTTAAGATCATCAAGAGTATATCCAATAGCGGCTCGGTGCTTCCTTAGAGTTTTCAGCAATCTCTTTTCTTCATACGCTGAAAGGTTAGCACTAATAATAACAGGATATATCTTCTTTTCATCTAGATAAGCATATTTCAATGTATCAGGCAATTGCTTCAATTCAAACACAGGATCACCTTTAGGTGGAGGAGGACCTCCAAGAGTTTCAACAGGCAAATTATGTTTAAGGATAGGTGGTTGATCAAAGAACATCTTATCAATTTCATTTCTTTCATGCATATGCATATCATTCTCATGGTCTAGCAAATATTGTTCTAACGGATCAGTAGGAGGTACGACAATAGAAGCAAGGCCAATAATTTCATCTTTACTAGGCAATTCTTTGTCATGAGGTTGTCTACGAAATTTGGAGAAATTAAACTCATGAGACCTACCACCAAAATCAACACTGACTGTTTCTTTAGTGCAATCAATCTTAGCATTAATCGTGTTCAAGAAAGGTCTACCAAATATAATGGGACAAAAATCATCTTGTGGAGAACCAAGGACTAGAAAATCAGTAGGGTATTTTGTTTTTCCACACAAGACTTCAACATCTCCAACAATCCCAAGTGGTGTAATGGTATCTCTGTTTGCAAGTTTAATAGTAACATCAATGTCCTCTAATTCAGCAGGTGCAATATCATTCATAATTTCTTGATACAAAGTGAAAGGAATAGCACTCACACTAGCACCCAAATCACATAAGCCATGATAGCAATGATCTCCACAGGCATGCCCACAACGGGTCTGTTTTTATCTTTAGAATCAGGTTTAGCAATTCGAGCTGCTTCATTGCAGAAGTAAATAACATGCCCATCTATATTATCAACCAAGAGATCTTTAACCATAGCAACATTAGGTTCAACTTTAATTTGTTCACCGGGTCTAGGTGTTCTATTATGACTTTTGTTAACCACAGTTGAAACCTTAGCATGTTCTTTAATCCTAACAGGAAAAGGTGGTTTCTCAATATAAGCGGTAGGAACAACTGAATCAACATGATAAACAATTGTTTCTTCTTTAACACTAACAGGTTCCTCTATCTTTTCTTTAACAGGGGGATGATATTTAAACCACTTATCCTTAGGGAGATCAACATGAGTAGCAAAGGATTCACAAAAGGAGGCTACTATCTCAGAGTCAAGTCCATATGTAGTGCTAAACTTATGAAAAGCATCGGTGGCCATAAAAGATTTAACACAATCGAACTCAAGTATTATACCTGACTTATTACCTTTGTCGAGTTCCCAATCTTCAGAGTTGCGTTTAATTCTTTCCAAAAGATCCCATCTGAATTCAATAGTTTTCTTCATAAAGGAGCCAGTCGAAGAAGAATCGAGCATAGTTTGATTATCATGAGAAAGCCGAGCATAAAAATTTTCTAAGATATTTTTTCTTGAGAGGTCATGATTGGGGCATGTATGCAACATATATTTAAGCCTCCCCCAAGCTTGAGCGATGCTTTCTCCTTCACGAGGCCAAAAGTTATATATATAATTCCGATCACGATGAACCAAATGCATAGGATAAAATTTCTGATGGAATTCTACTTTCAGGCGGTTCCAATCCCATGTATCAGTATCATCACATAGCCTATACCATATTAATGCTTTTCCCTCCAAAGATAAAGGGAAAACTTTCTTCTTAACTCCTCTCCGGTTATACCTGCAAGCTTAAACAATCCACAAATTTCTTCCACATAAATCAAGTGCATATCAGGATGTACCGTTCCATCTCCTGCATAAGGATTAGCTAGCAGTTTCTCTAACATGCCTGGACGAATTTCATATTCAATATCTTTTTCAATAGGTGCAGTAGGTTGAGGAGTAACTATCTGTGTTTCCGGTCGAGGTGAAGATACCCCGAACAAACCCCTCAAAGGATTACTTTCCATAGTGACAAGTGATAGTAAATTTCAGCACGTAATATAAATGTTTCCTTACTAAATTCCACTTACCAAAGGTGCTTCACTCCCCGGCAACAGCGCCGGAAAAGAGTCTTGATGACCCACAAGTATAGGGGATCAATCGTAGTCCTTTCGATAAGTAAGAGTGTCGAACCCAATGAGGAGCAGAAGGAAATGACAAGCGGTTTTTAGCAAGGTGTTTTCTGCAAGCACTGAAATTATCGGTAACAGGTAGTTTGATAGCAAGATAATTTGTAACAAGTGACTAGTAACAATAGTAACAAAGAGTGCAGCAATATAGCCCAATCCTTTTTGTAGCAAAGGACAGGCCGGAACGATCTCTTATAATAAGTAAAGCGTTCTCGAGGACACATGGGAATTTCATCTAGTCACTTTCACCATATTAGTTTGATTCGCGTTCGCTACTTTGATAATTTGATATGTGGGTGGACCGGTGCTTGGGTGCTGCCCTTACTTGGACAAACCTCCCACTTATGATTACCCCCTCTCGCAAGCATCCGCAACTACGAAAGAAGAATTAAGACTACTCTAACCATAGAATTAAACATGTGGATCCAAATCAGCCCCTTACGGAATAGCGCATAAACTAGGGTTTAAGCTTCTGTCACTCTAGCAACCCATCATCTAATTACTACTCCACAATGCATTCCCTTAGGCCCAAAGATGGTGAAGTGTCATGTAGTCGACGTTCACATGACACCACTAAGAGAATCACAACATACACATCATCAAAATATCGAACGAATACCAAATTCACATGATTACTTATGACAAGACTTCTCCCATGTCCTCAAGAACAAAAGTAACTACTCACACATCATCAACATGTTCATGACCAGTAGGGTATTGAATTGCATAATAGATCTAAACATATAATCTTCCACCAAGTAAACCAACAAGCATCAACTACAAGATGTAATCAACACTACTAGCAACCCACAGGTACCAATCTGAGGTTTTGAGACAAAGATTGAATACAAGAGATGAACTAGGGTTTGAGATTAGATGGTGCTGGTGAAGATTTTGATGAAGATTAGCCCTCCCATGATGAAAGGGTCGCTGGTGGTGTCGATGGCGACGATTTCCCCCTCCCGGAGGGAAGTATCCCCGGCAGAATCTCTCCGCTGGAGAGCAAAAGTGCTCCTGCCCAAGTTCCGCCTCGAGACGGCGGCGCACCGTCCCGAAAGTCTTCTCTCTATTTTTTTTAGGTCAAATGCCCTTATATACCAGAAAATGGGGGCCAGAAGTGGGCCAGGGGCCCCACGAGGTACCAGGGCGCGCCTGGGGGGGTGGCGCGCCCTGGTGCCTCGTGGGCACCTGGGTGGCCCCCTTTGGTACTTTTTGCTTCCAATATTTTTTATATATTCCAAAATAATTCTCCAGAAAATTCCAGCTCATTTGGAGTTGTGCAGAATAGGTATCTTGACAGAGCTTTTTCAGGTCCAGAATTCCAGCTACCGGTATTCTCCCTCCTTGTGTGAATCTTGCATATTTAGAGAGAAAAGGCATTAGAATAGCTCCACAAAGTGTTATATTGATTAAAAACATTATAAATAATAGTAGTAAAACATGATGCAAAATTGACATATCAGGAGGAGATAAGGGCGTCCCCGACCCCCTGCTAACCCTAGCCCCCTCAGACCCCTCCCTCTCGCTCGCCCCCTTCTTCCTCTCGCGAGCCCGGCGCAGCCATGGCCGTGCCGGCGTCGTCCACGCGGCCATCGTCCACCCCGAGCCACGCCACGGTGTCCAACCGCTCTGTGGAGGTCGTCCACATCGCCTACCGCACTGGATCGTGCTCGGGAAGCAACGCCGACGCCGCCCTCCTCGTCTTCCTCCGCTCCGGCCGCAGCCGATCCGCCGCCTCGACCCGCTGCTCCGGCAACTCCCCGGCCTCCCCGAGCCTCTCCTCGGCCTCGCGGTGAGCCACCGCGCCAGATGCGCCCTTCTCCTCTCCCTCTGGTCGCCTCTAGCCACCCCGGCCACCACCACCGTAGCTCACCGCCGCCTGCTCCATCGCCGCCATAGCTAGGGCCGCCGTAGCTCGCGTCCGAGGCCACAGCCTTGCTCCAGGGGCTCCCAGGAGGCCGTTGCACCCGCTAGCGCTACTTCCCGTGCCCTCTGTCGTCGAAACGGAGCACACCCGAACACGCCGCCGCCTGCCGTCGTCGTAGCACTCGACTCCGGCCAACCCCGCTGCTGCCACCACCGCCATTCGACGCGCGACGCCGCGGGCGTTCGAACGCGCCAACCCCCGCATCAAACCGAGGCCTGTGGCCGTTTTCCGGCCGACTCCGGCGCGTCTCCGCCGCTGTTTTGGTCGCCGCCGGCGCGCCGCCGCGAGGACGCCGGGCGGGCTCACTCGCCAGGCTGTTTAGCCACTAACCAGGCCTAATGACCCACTGACACGCGGGCCCATGTACTGTAGCATTAGGATTAGTTTTAATCTAACAAATAACTAGTTCAGTCACTGACCGCTGGGCCCCATCTAACTAATTAGGCTAATTAGATTATTTAAAATCCTGTTAATTAACTCTGTCACTGTCAGCTGGGTCCCACTGGGCCTAGTTGACCAGTCAACCTGCTGACTGGGCTGATCCCAGTCAATGACAGGTGGGTCCCACTGGACCCACTGTCCAGTCAACGTTGACCTAGTCAACTGCTGACTGTGCAGTTGACTGGGCCCACTGTCAGCCACACATGCACATTTCTGGGTACACTTCTGTGTACCCATAGCAATTTATATTTAAATAATTTTCGAATTAAATTAATTCCAGAAATTTCAGAAAATGATTAAAACTTTGAAAAATCATATAAAATAATTTGTAACTCGGATAAAAATAATTTATATATGAAAAATGATCAGAAAAATCTAACGAATCCGAATATGTCTTCTGCTGGCATGTTAGAACCCTCTGCGTAGGAGAACCTGTAACTTTAGGCCTGTTTCCGATAGATGAATAGTGTCTGACCTCCGGTAAATAATTCCAAATTAATTCCTAAATTAACTAAAATGGTTTAGGGGTGTATTAGGTCACCCCTGCATTGCATATTGCCATGTCATTCTCTGTGAGTGCATTTTTTTGCTATGTATTTATCTGTTTCCTCTCCCCTTTTCTCTCCGGTAGACCCCGAGACCGACGCTGCTGCCGTGTACGACTACGTCCCTGACGACCAGGCCTTTTCAGCAAAACTTCCAGGCAAGCAAACCCCCTTGATCATTTCTATATCACCTATTCCTTCTCCCCCGTGCTTGCATTAGAATTTGCTACCGTATTTGATTACTCCTATTCTGATGCATAGCCTGATTTTCTAACTGTTGTTGATACCTTACCTGTTTTCCTAAATACTTAGTATAGACTGGTTAGTGATCCATCAATGGCCCCACCACCCTTGTCCTTGTTGCCATGCTTTACCACCGGTGACTCGATCAGTGTTATCGATGTACAGAGACCGAACACAGCACCGCACACCCCCTTAGTTGTACGACTCTGCAGAGCTACTATCGAGTGCCGAGGGTGATACCTCCTACCTCACTCCTGATGATATCTCTGTAGCGTAGCTAGTCGGTTGTGGGTTACCGAGGGTGATTCCTCTTTCACCACCTCCGATGATGCCTCTGTCGTGCAACCCCTCAAGTGTGAACCCATCGAGGGTGATTCCTCCGAGTTCACCTTGACAGTTGCATCGAGTGGGAATCCATCGAGGGTGATTCCTCGGATTACCCCCTTGATGTTACGGACACACGGTTACCTTTAACTGTTGCCCCCATGTATTGTTACTGCGGGACTGAAGGGACAGGCGCTACCACCCCGGTAGAGATGGACCTGAGTTCCCGACAGTCTCTTGAGAGTTGGGTTGACCTGGAGGGTACCCGCGAGATAATTACGAGGCGCGGCCGGGCAGACAGAGATCGCCCTAGAGAGGGATGGGCCTGACCCTTGTTGCACTTCCTCGAGACAGGGCGACAGGAGTACTGATCGTCACCGCGGGCTCCCAACACACTAACGGATTTAGGTATTTGATCTGAGTTGGCCATTGGCCTATACGCACTACCACCACGCGGGATAATGGTTTAATGGGGCCCTCGGCGTCGTATGTATCAACCGAAAGCTCTGTCAGACGTCCAGTTCAGCATTGTGGGCCTGTCGGGCCAGTGCCATCCAGGATGAGGTGGTGCTCATCCCAGCTCGTCGCATAACGACCCGGAGTGCAAAGGGCGATGGGCCCAAGACCCCCGAGCGCTTAGGATGTAGACCGGCGAGGACCTCTCTGCGGAGCCTAGGTAGGACTACGTCGTGTCGATCAGCCGAGGCCGGGCATGACCGAGAAAGTATGTCCGGCCAGAGTTAATCGAGCGTGTTGGGTAACAGTAGTGCATCCCTGCAGGGAATTTATCTATTCGAATAGCCGTGTCCACGGTAACAGGACGCTCACTGTTGTATCCCGATCTACTACAACTTGAACTGGATACATGTTAATTAATTGTAAGCTCCGGGGTCGCTTTCTCGCCGGAAGTCGAGGAAGGATCTCTAGGCTTTGCTACTACATGCTTGTTACTTTATGTTATGCTACTAATCTACACTCTTCTTATGCTGCAAGACGCTGCAAGATGCTAGTCTTCGATAGGCTAGGCCCTCTCTCTATTCTGGCACTTCTGCAGACTAGTCCACAGATACAATCCCTTCATTTGATACCGATGCATATTTAGCATAGATCTGATGTAAGTCTTGCGAGTACTTTGGATGAGTACTCACGGTTGCTTTGCTACCTCTTTTTTCCCATACCCGTTGCTGCGATCAGATGACGGAGCCCCGGAGCCAGCTGCCCCCGTCGGCGGCTACTACTACCCCACCGGCGGAGCCTACTGCTACGTGGAGACCGACGGCCAGGAGTAGTTTAGGAGGCTCCCAGGCAGGAGGCGTTGCCTCTTTCGATCAGAGCCGTTGTTTGTTTTCGCTTTCTTAAGGCACCCTTGTTTAACTTTGTGTCTGTACTCAGATACTGTTGTTGCTTCCGCTAACGGTTGTATGCGAGCTTATGTATTCGAGCCCTCGAGGCCCCTGGCTTGTAATATAAAGCTTGCATTATTTTATCTTGTGTCTATAGTTGTGTTGTGATATCTTCCCGTGAGTCCCTGGGCTTGATCGTGCGCATTTGCGTATATGATTAGTGCACGATTAAGTCGGGGACGTCACACTCATGATGATAGTACATGTACAAGTTAAAATCACTTTATCTGTTTGACTCTATCTTATTGGAGTCTCATCGTTCACGTGTTCTTTATAATCACCTAGTGAAGTTTGCGTTGTTCAACCGAACTAGAACACATATATCATAGTTGATTGAGTTACCATAGTCAGTAGCTCACAACCGCATACATATATTTTGACTTTACGTGTTTTATACGATTTAACTTATCCTAGATAAATAAGAATAATTTACATGCCTAGATATATCGCCATTGGTTCAGTTACCATTGTACAACGGATCTTATGCGTTATCAATCTACTTTATTTATTTGGGTTGCTAGCTCACTCTAGATACTTTACTCGTGTCGCCGTCGATGGATCGAGTTATAAAAATCATCATGCCCTAAAAGTCACTTTTGCTCACTTGACATGATTTTAGTGAAGTCCCACCAGATTAAAAGCATGTGCTCAAAACCGATATGCAACTATCACTATATAAATTATAATTGTTATGATTGCTCAAATGGAAATAAAATGATAGTATCTTTTGTGCCATCTAAATTGTTTTGCAATGTCAGCATGCACCAATGTATTTGTAAAAAGAAAAGTAATAGGTTTCTACAAAATAAAACTAAAAGGTGTAATTTCATCTTTGCGTTGACATTCATGCCTACAATGTCATGTGTATATATTTCCTGCAAAAAATGTCATATCTAGATTTTAGTTTTTTTGTAGGGCGGGGCGGGGGGGGGGGGGGGGGGGGGGGGGGGGTGCACATGCATGGCCCTGGCTCATACTATGTTGCCGTACATCTGCGTCGTCATCCAAAAAAATGAGTTTCTACATCCGCACCAACTTCATGTTCAGTTCAAGTTCCTTGGAACTGGGCAACTCATGAAAAAATCAACTATATATAATTGCCTACCGTTGCAAATTTCGCTATACATATACAATACTTAAAAGCGGACGACAAAATTGTGTGGGATATACGAAACCAAATTTTCGGCTCACGGCATGACGATCGCTGCAGTGTCCGAATGCGCTAGCTGCTAGGTTTGTAGCTAGTCCGACTTGCCGGGCGGTAAAAACCTGGCCGAGGTCGCTGGCTCGCTGCTGTAACACGGTCACGGTGTCGAGAGGAAAAAAAATGCCCTTTATATAGAGATAAAAAAATTCCGCCTTCGATTTCACTCTGATCTCCTTCGCACACACCCAATGCCATCAATTCCGCCGCCGTTCCACCACGCCGCCACCGGAGAGGAGCCATGTCCGTGCGCGTTGGCGACGGTACACGCCTTGGCCGCGCACTCGCCCGCTGACTCCGCTACGCTCTGGCCGGAGGGTAAGGCCGCCGGCCACGCCGTCGCGCTGTGTGCTGCAGGGGCGCCGCAGCGTACACATGACCGGCCAGAAAAAGTTCACCGTCGGCGTCGTGTCGGGTCCACACCAGTGCACGACCACAAAGTCCAAAGGCATGCAGACTTCTGGGCGGCAGCACCAGCGCCAGATAGATAGGGTATCTTTTGCACGCCGCCGCGAAATCCAAATCCCATCGCTTCCTTTCCTTCTATAGACGAGAGACGGCCACGTAGTGGTACGCACGGTTACGGCTAGAGCTCGACCGACCGGGTCAATTCGATGGAGTCGCCCTCGTACCGTCGTACGTTCGCTGGCATGCAGAAGCCACATATCGCCGTCTCCTTTCAGTCTGTCCAAATGATCCGCTGACTGTACATCGATCCCGCCATCGATCCGCGCGCTGCCGCCGTCTTACAAAGAAGACCTTCGTAGTCAGAGTCAAAGTGATCGATAACGTTTAATGCATAACGTTGGATGACAAAAAAGTCTCTGATTCATGCGGTCCAAACATTTAGAGGCGTTTCGGTGCACAACATTGGAGTTGCTCTGATACTTGTGTTTTTAAACCATGCATGCATACGTAGTATGTTGATATTTGAGTCATTCACTCTAGCTAGCTCAGTTGTGTCGTTAATTTTTTTCTTCTTTTTTGGCGAAACCGCAAATGCTCGCGCATATACACTCATTTCTATAAACGCATGGACACCATTTGGCTATGAGAATTTTCAAGAGACTAAACCGGCGAGTCTTGAGATTTACAAGTTGCCGTAGATGCCTCGTTGTTGACGTGAGATATTGTACATGAAACAAAGCTAAAATCACTTTACTTGCTTGGTGCCTTGGTACGATCTCATTGACGCCCGGCTAGATAAAAATAACATGGAACTTTGGGGTAATTGTACATGTTGGAATAATTGGCAACTTTAGACTAATTTAATCGTTGAAACTTTAAGCGTTTTTTTTTGTCAGTTATAGGAAAGTTGTGATTTTATCGGTCGCTCGTACTAAAAGAGTTGAAACTTAACATGTTTTTTTTTTAAATTCGTCAAAACGTATTCAAAATGGATCTTATTTGAAAGCGCTCGTCACAAGAAACACGAATATGAAAACAAAAATTAATCTGAACTTTTTATTCAAAAGATATGAAAGTTGAAAAATCGAAAGCCACCCCAAATCCTCTCCGGGTCTGCCACCACCGGAAAGGTGGTACTAAACTTTGTGTAAGCCCAAAGATTCCAACAGACCAACACACTCCAACCGTGTGACTAACTCACTTGGCTTGCGTGAGACGAGTTGGCCAACTCAGGGGGATAGTGCTCACATTAGCCATTTGACTCTACCTTACAGGAGTTCTATCCACTACCTAGACCTCTTGTGTCTTGAGAAACATGTATTGAAGTTTGTTTTCTCTAATCGTATTAGAATTCATATATTGTCGACGATCGAGTTACGTGCTTGATATGATTTTACCGGTTTTGATAGATAAAAGTACTCCCATGTACATGCCTTTAGAATTAAACGGATTATGATCTTTAGGTTGTTCACTCTACCATACCTGGGTTTGTTCACTCTTGTTACTTTAGTTGTGTCTTTGTCAACTGAGTTGCTAGAATTACCGTCTCTTAAAAGTCACACTTTCCATGGTTGATATGATCGTAGGGAAGTCCCGCTAGATAGAATTCTATGTTTCAAAGATGGATATGGAACTTCAGGTAGTTCACTCTAAGTGTGACTTCTAAGAGACGGTAATAGTACACATCTCACACATGCATCATTGCGGGTTGAGTTGCCGTATCACCAACTCTGCACGGTGATAGTACACGTACAAGTTAAAATCATTTTAATCATTTGACTCTTATCTTACTGGAGGCCCATCTAGTAGATAAAATTCACGCGTTCTTCATGATCATCTAGTAAAGTTTGTGTTGCACAAACAAATTATAATACATTTATCATTGTTCATTGAGTTACCGAAGTGAGTAGGTCACATTGGTATACACATGTTTTGACTTTACGTGTTTTATACGACTTCACCGGAGTCTAGATTGATAAAATTATAATTACCTTCCTTTCGGAACAAGATAGTGATACTGGGTTCTTAAAGCTCTACTTTACTTATGAATTCAATGGTTTGAGTTCTTCACTTTGCTAGCTACTTTACTCGTGTCGCTATCGATTGAGTTACTATAATCATCATATCATTACTAAAAGAAATCCCTTTGACCCCTTTGACACGATCTTAGTGAAGACATATCATCATTTCTTTTAGAGATGCTCCTAAATCTAAAAGTCCAAAGAGAGAAGTCCGAATTAATATTGTTAAGGATAACTGATGCGGGTGCTGCTCGATCATGTCGGAAGACCTTGGCATTGCGAGAGTCCCAATTCCCAAATCTTCCAAAGGACGGAGAGAACGATGGAGGGCCAAATATCATCGTCGTGACTGGCCGGCAATGTCACATCCTAAATGAGGTCGATGGAGGTAAGTGGTTCCAATCCAAGCCGGAGCCAAACCTGCAAGGCCTTAGGGCAAAGAATGAAGATGTGAAGGGCATCCTCGACAGGAGCGTTGCATCTGAGGAAGTGGCTCCTAGGCACAATCGTCTTGTGGGAGAGGTTGGCTTTGGAATTGAAGCCATGCATGCCCCATTTTAAAAAATTAAACATTAAAAAATGATTTTTTTTAACGTTTACAAGACATAAGGTCTAGAATGTGAAAAGTTCAAATGAAAAATTTGAAATACACATGAAGAATAAAAAACACTTTAGCTACTTGTAAGTTGCCTGAATTTTGAATTTGGGTCAGTAAATTTCTTGGCCGTTGATTTTTGTTCTGAGATTTGTGTTGCGTTGTTTTTTCTGGCTTGTGATGTTTGTTGTGCTGGGCTTGTTTTTTCAACTGGCCCATATTTGGGTCAGTTGATTTGCTACTGGGCCAAAGCCCATTAACTGTGCGATCCAACCCTCCTCTCTCTCTCTCTCTCTCTCTCTTTGTTTTTTTATGTTTTTATGTGCTTTTGCATTTGTTTTTTGTTTTCTTTGTTAGTTAGTTTGTATTTTTATTTTGTTGCTATTTTTGGTATGTTGGGTGAGTGTAAATGTATACACATAAATACTATGCAATATGTGTGAAAATTACACTATTATATGAATATTGTTGTTTGCATACTACAAAAGTGCAATTTTAGAGCAAAGTTGTGTGCAACTTCTTTTAAACCTTTTCCTTATCTTTCTTCTTTAAAGGGTAATACAATTGCTACTAATTCATTGTTCCCTATTTCTTTTAAAAGAGTTAGTACTTCATTTTCTTCCTTCTTCCAGGGTAAAAACAATGCCACTAATTCATTCCTTCTTAGGAATTATTTTGTGAAATTTTCACTATTATATGTTTATTCTTGCATATTTTTGAAAAACACATTTTTGTGAATATTAAGTGCAAAATTTGTCGTTGTTTGTTTTTCTTTTTATTTTCTTTCTCCTTAAGGGTAATATCAATGCCAATAATTTATTATTCCTTATAAAACCTCATTATTTTGATTTATTTTTTATTTTAATTTCTTCCTTCTTAAATGGTAATACCTATTTCACTAATTCATTGTTCCTTGGAAAATCTTATTATTTTGATTTTGATTTTGTTTTATTTAATTTTATAACATACCAAAGCCACTAATTCATTCGTTCTTGAAAATTTTGGTATATTGATTTCCCCCCCCCCCCCCCCCCTTTCTTCCTTAATGATAATAACAATGCCACAAATTCATTTCTTCTTAGGAAACTTCCCTTTTTGTGAAAACCCCACTATTATATTCTTATTCTTGTATATTATAAAAGTGCGCAATTTCTGTGTAAATTGTTTACAAATTTTGTTATTATATGTTCTATTATTTTTTATTTTATTTATTCTTAAAGGGTAAACCAATGATAGTAATTCATTTTTTCTTAGAAAACTTCATTATTTTGATTATTTTTTATTTCACTTTCTTTCTTCTTTAATGGTAATACCAATGTCACTAATTCTTTCCTTCTTAGGAATTCTTTATTTTCGTAAAATTTGACTATTATATGCATATTATTGCATACAATAAAAAAGCATAATTTCTGTGCAAACCACATGCAAATTTTTTCATTATTTGTTTTTTTCTGCTTTCCTTTCTTCTTAAAAGGTATACTGATGTCACTAATTCATTCATCCTTAGAAAAAATTAGTATTTTGATTTTGTTTTTGTTTTCATTTTTTTTCCTGAAGGGTAATACCAATGGTACTAATTCATTTCTTCTTAGGAAACCTATTTTTGAAAACTCAACAATTATAAGCTTATTCTTTCATATCATAAAAAAGCACAATTTTGGCATAAATTGTGTGTCAATTTTGTCATTTTTTTATTTGTTCCTAAAGGATAATTCCATTGCCAGTAAACATTCTTTCTCTATTTGGAGTAGAGATGCCATGGATCAAATACCAATGCCACTAATTCATTCTTTCTTTAGAAAACTTCCTTTTTTTGCAAAAACTTCACTATTATATGTTTATTCTTGCATATTATAATGAAGTGCAATTCCTGTGTAAATTGTGTGCAATTTTTTTTCATTATTTTGTTTTAGTTTTTATTTCATCTTCTTATTTTCTTTAAGGGTAATACAAATGCCACTAATTCAACCTTCCTTTTAAAACTTGATTATTTTAATTTTCATATATTTTTCCATTTTCTTTCTTCTGAAAGAGTAGTACCAATACCACTAATTTATTCTTCCGGAGAAAACTTCGTTATTTTGGAATTTTTTAGTTTTTTATTTAATTTTCATTTTTCCGAAAGAGTAATACCAATGCCACTAATTCATCTTCCTTGGAAAACTTTATTATTTTGATCTTTTAGTTTTTATTTTATTTTATTTCTTTTGAAAGGGTAATCCCAATTCCACTAATTCATTCTTCCTTAGAAAACTTTATTATTTTTATTTTTTATTTTTTTTATTTTTAAGGGTAATATCAATTCCACTAATTCATTCCTGCTTAGAAAACTTCTTTTTTGAAAATTACACTTTTACATGTTTATTCTTGCATATTATAAAAATGCACATATTCTGTGTAATTTGTCTGCAAATTTGTCATTATTATTATTTTTCTTTCTTCTTAATTGGTAATACCAATGGCACTAATTCATTATATCTTACAAATTTTTGTTATTTTGATTTTGATTTAGTTTTTTTCCATTTTCTTTAGTTTTTAAATGGTAATGCCAATGCCAATAATTCATTCCTTCTTAGGAAATTTCTCTTTTCTGCGAAAATTCCACTATTATATGCTTATTCATGCATATTATGAACAAACACAATTTCCATGTAAATTGCATGTAATTTTTTTTCTTTGCTTCAATTTCTTATATTTTTAAGGGTAATACCAATGCCACTAATCAATTATTCCATAGAAATTTGAAATGTTTTCCTTTACTTTTTTATTTATATATTCTATGAGGTGACACCACTACAAGTATTAGAATTTCAAGCGACCGATCCCTTTTCTTCTTTTGGTTATCGGGTTTACAACTCATAGTAATTAAAACCATGATAGTCATAGTTTCCCACGCTATTTTAGCCAAACTTGCCTTGGCGATGTGCTTAAATTGTTAGCCACACTTTGGCTCTTCTATATCGGAATTTTGCCATATTTTTTGTGTGTATGACATGTGGGCCTTTTTTCACAACAAAAATCTTAATTAGTAAAAAAAAAGTGTGGGAGTATGAAACAAACATGGATATATACTGCACATTGGATATTTTAGGGGCCGGTGTTTCATGCATCCATCACGCTGGTGCACGTTTCTCGCGATAGCACTTGCAGCACTAGTGTTAGTGGCAACTGAGACCCAAATTTTGTTTTCAGTCAACTGACTGGTAGCCGGTCCGAAAACAAAAAAAATTACAAATCCGGATGGATGCCATCCATTCCGCCGCCCCCATCCGGAGAAGCTCCCGCGCGCAGCTCCACTTGTCCGTGCGCGCAGAGGTTGCGATGGCACACGCCTTGGCCGCGCACTAGCGCGCAGGCTCCGCTCTGGCCAGGAGGGCGACGGCACGCCGTCCGCAGCGTGCCGGAGAGCGCCACGACGTACACAACCGGCCAAAGTTCACCGTCGGGTCGCGTCCACACCACACGACCACAGAGTCCAAAGGTAGACTCCTGGGCGGCGGCGGCGGCACCAGCGCCAGGCATTTTTCTGCACGCCGCGCGCGGAACTTGATCCAATGTCGCTCCCTTGTAGACGAGAGACGGCCACGTAGTAGTGATTCGACGGAGTGCCAAAGGGGCCGGGGTCCGTCGCCCTCGTACGTACGCGCGCATGCAGAAGCCACAAATCGCCGTCTCCTTTTCTGTCTGTCCAAATGATCCGCTGACTGTGCATCGATCCCACCATCGATTCAGGCGCTGCCGCCGTCTTACTCGGAAGGCTTTCAAAGTCAAGAGTCCAAGTGATTTCATCTCTATGAATATATCAGGCCCAATTATATACTCCCTCTGTCAATCATCCGTCAATCATCTGACGCCCGCGTCGCCCCCACTCTGGGCGACTCGGGTGCCCCCAAATCCTAGCCGCCGGGCTCCTCCCTCCGTCCTCCTCTCCCTCCGTCGCCGCCGGAGGACGCCACCGGGCTAAGCCCGGTGGCCGACGGTGGTGGCGGGGGATCCCCTTCCCTACTCGCGATGGAGGAGGTGGTGCGGACCTCATTCCGTGAGGAGGCGCGGCTGATCTGGATCTTGGTGGCGGCGGCTTGCTCCGGGCGGCGGCGTGGCCGTCTAGTGGCAGGCCGATGGTGGCGGTGTGGTGAGGACGCCGTGGAGGACCGGGCAGATCGGGTCGGGTGCATGCGGTGGTGGCCTCCGGTCATGGCCTGCCCGGGATGGTCGCCTCGCTGCGCCGCGGCGGATTCCGGGGCGGCGGCCCCGGGCGGTGGTAGACGGTGAGGCTCAGATCGTCCTCGGTTGCATAGCGTGGACGTACCCATCTCCAAGGCGGAGCTGCTCCGGCGGTCCGGCGGATTCGACCCCGGATCCAGTTCGGTACAGAGACAGTGAAGAGCGCGCTTGGGATTCATCCTAACGGCTCTTCCGGCATGGCGCAGTGGGGTGGCAACCCTCTCTCCATGTTCCAGTGGTGGCGCCCTTCGGCAGTGGCCGGAGCGTCAGGATACACCGCGGTGGCAGTGCGGCTGTGGATGATCGCCGGTTCTGGACGGCCAGCCCCGGGGCTTTGTAGGTGGTCTTGCAGATGCACAGGTTGTCGGTTGGATGTTCTTGGGACGGATCCGGGTGAAAACCTGGTCTTCGGCCGGTGGCCGGAGCCGGTGATGGTGACGCCCTTGGCGTCGTTTCCTTCATGAAGGCATCATCGAGGTGAAGCTCCCAACTCCTCCCACTACCTCCGGGGGAAACCCTTGATCAGTTGATCGGATGATGGCGGCGCTCTTGTGTCGTTCCCTCCTTGGGAGCATCATTCTTGGAGGTGTGCATTGGCTCGAGGGACCAGTGGGCGGTTTCAGCGGTGGAGCGGCGTCTCATGTCACGCATCGACGATGTGGAGTCTCGGCAGCGTGGCGCAGCAGGGTCTCGGCGACGGATGTATGATGATGGATGCGCGTAGGGAGGTGGCGTTGTCTGGCGCCGTGGTGGCGTCAACGGCAGACCTGCCAAGGTAGATGCGTCAGTACCTGCTCTGAAGATGGATCGGTGGAAGATGGCGGCGGCGGCCTCTCAGAGTGCGCCAGACCGGTGTGTGACCCAGTCCCGGTATGTGGCTGGGCTGGGGCATCCGGCTTTAGATGATTAGGCTTTGGTGCGATGTCTGTTTGGTATTCGGCTCGGACATTCGGCACCCCTTCATCAAGGGGATAGGAGTAGCGACAGGTGTTGCCAAGATGGTGGCTCGAGGCTTACTAATGTATTACTTTGTAAGGTCTTTGTGAATAATTAATAAAATGGATGCATGCATCGCCCAGATGCAGAGGCTGGGGGTATATCCTCCTTTTCTAAAAAAAAAAATTATATACTCTCTCTGTAACAAAATGTTGGATTGTTTTTATAGCCAACTACATCAAAAAAAGGTCTTATATTTCGTTACAGAGTGAGTACCTTCATCCGGGTGTATAAGGCATGCACGTAGTTCTAGCTCGACAATTTAATTTAACTAGCTAAATATGTATTATATATGACAAAAAAATATATGTTTAGAAAGTACATCCTCCGTCCGGATTATTAGGCCCCCTTGTATTTTGGAACCAACTTTGACCATCGATTTGATTTGTAAATTATAGATGATATGCCATAAAATATATATTGTTGGATTTGTATTCAAAAGAAGTTTTGAATGGTACCACTTTTGCTACATATAACTCATGTTTTGTGACGCAAATGTATGGTTAAACTTTAACTCAAAATATGAGAGGGTTTAATAAACCCGAACAGAGCGAGTAGAATTCTATGCGTGTATCAAAGACGGATACTGAAGTTCAGGTTGTTCACCCTAACCGTCTAACTAGCTCACATGTGTTGTTGTGGGCTGAGTTACCATATCACAAACTCGCGGTGATAGTACATACACAAATTAAAATCACTCTAACCCTTTGACTCTTATAATACTAGTGTCCCATCTGGTACATAAAATTTACATATTCATCATGATCACCTAGTGAAGTTTGTGTTGTGCAATCAAATTAGAATACATTTACCACCGGCAACCGAGTTACCTAAGTTATTAGCTCACATAGGTATTGTTGACACCAGATTTTGACATGATCAAAAACTTAATTAAGAAGACCTCAAATGGAAAAGTTATCAACATGTGAAAGTTCCGTATCGTCAAAATGAGAAACTTTGATGTTTGGGTCATCACCATCCAATCTCATCTAAAAGGTCGAAACTGTGATCGAAGTACTAAGATTTTGGCACTCAGAGTACTGTTCGGCCGATTACACCTTCAAGTCTGCCTCATATGAGAAAATTTTCTACATGAATTGTCTTCGTCTCGTCGAATCGGTTGATTTTGATATAAAAATCATCTCAATCCGAGTTCGTATGCAAAAGTTAGAGCCTTCGGAGTGCGGCCCTACCACGAGGCAAAAAGTGGCGCGCCCAATCAGACAGGTATATGTTTTGACTTTACGTGTTTTATACAACTTTACCGGAGTCTAGATAGATAAAATGATAGTTACCTACCTTTTGGAACAAGATGATGATCTTGGGGTTCTTAAAACTCTACTTTAGTTATGTGTTTACTGATTTGGGTCTTCACTTTGCTAGCTACTTTACTCAGGTCGCCATCGATCGACTTACTATAATCATCATCTCACTGGTAAAAGAAATCCCTTTTATCTGCTTGACATGATCTTAGTGAAGTTCCCTGCACGCCACATAAAAAAACCACATGCTCGAAACTAATATGCAACTACCAATATATAAATTTATCGTTATGAGAGCTCAAAATGAGATAGAATAATGTTATTTTACTTAATTTTAAATATTGTCATATTTTTATTTTAAAAATACCCTCTTTGTCTCATAACATAGTGCACATTGTTTTTTCCAAAGTCAAACTTCACAAACTTTGACCGAGTTTATAGAGTAAATTATCTATATCGACAGTACCAAATATATACCATATGAAAGTACATTTCGTGGTAAATGTAATGATATAGATTTGCTATTATAGACGTTGATAATTTTTCTATAAACTTGGTCAAATTTACAAAGTTTGACTTTTAAGAAATCTAGTACGCACAACATTTTAGGGCGGAGGGGGTACTAATAAGCATCACTCACTTTTACCCGCTTGACACGAGCTTAATGAAGTCCCGTTGGATAAAAAAACACGTGCTCAAAACCACCCGAAATTTTCAAAATGCAACATTTTTTTTTTGTTTTTAAATACTTATTACAAGCAGCATTCACCGACCAGTTCATAGATAAAGAGGGTCAAACTATGAAAGCTTACATCTTGGCGACTTTCATGTATGGCTGGTACCATGCGTATCATAGAAGGGGAAAAGAACAAGAGTTACCGACTCATCTCATGGCGGTAGATCAGTATTCACACGTGGATCCACGAACACAGACGAACGAAGATAGGATCCACGTGGATCCATCAAAGACAAATGCCGACCGAATCTCGTGAGATCTGTCAGAGACAAACCTCAAACGGGGACTAGGCGGGGAGAACATTATTCCATCTCCACTAGAGTTGTGAGACTAAACTTTCCGCACTTATTATCATGCATGAATAAGCCATATGGGCCTCTGAAATTTTTCCTAGGAATTATTGGATAAAATAAATAGACTAGCCCAATAGTTCCAACACATGTCCTTTGACCCAATATCACCGAGCGATGCACGATGCATGACGGTCGCTGCAGTGTTCGAATGCGCTAGCTTCTGGGTTTATAGCTAGTCTGACTTGCGGGGCGGTAAAATCCTGACCAAGGTCGCCGCCTTGCTGTTTATTTAACACAATACAATCATAGATGCTTAACGCATACACTCACTCAAATGTGCATACGCACACCCTACCTATGTAAGCACCTTCGAGATACTGAGTCATCATAGACGTTTTATAGTCGACGAAAACGTCTCCTCACACTGAGCGAAAATCGCCAAAAAGACTAAAATAAATCCAGGTCACAGTATCAAGAGAAAAAATGGCCCTTTAGAGAGAGACGAGCGATATGATGCTTTAACCGCTAGCTTAGGACTTGAGCGCATTGAGTAGTAGAAATAAACAACACAGGGAGCTAAGAGCAGCTTTTGTAGCTAGATTCTCAACAACATGCACTCTTAAAATTTTAGAAACTTTAGAGGAGTTGTGCAAAGTCATACTCATAAAATGGTTTTGAAGTGCACTCTTTTCTCTGTCATGTTGGGTTGCACTTGTTAGTGGATAAATTTCACCCTGGTCTCCTTCCCATCGCACCCAATGCCATGAATTCCGCCGCCGTTCTACCACCCGGCACCGGAGAAGCTCCTCACGAGCCTTGGCCGCGCACTCGCGCGCAGACTCCGCTCTGGCCGGAGGGTGCCGCCTGCCGGCCACGCCGTCGCGCTGTGTGCTGCACAGCGTACACATGACCGGCCAGAAAAAAGTTCACCGTCGGCGCCGGCTCGAGTCCACACCAGTCCACGACCACAGAGTCCAAAGGCATATGCAGACTTGTAGTCGGCAGCACCAGCGCCAGGTATGGTATCTTTTGCACGCCGCGGCGAAATCCAAACCCCGTCGCTTCCTTTTCTTCGAGACGAGAGACGGCCACGTAGTCGTACGTCCGGCCAGAGCTCGATCGACCGGGTCAATTCGACGTAGTGCCCAACGGGTGCCCCGTCACCCTCGTACGTACGCGCGCATGCAGATGAGCCGCTGACTGTACATCGTTCTCGCCATCGATCTTAGTCAGAGTCAAAGTGATTTCATCTACTATATCAATCCAGCCTAGCTGGTTTGTAGCCGTGCTTATACTAGATTAATCCATGTGTTTCTGAACCATGCATATGTCTGTCAATATTTGGATCATTCACTCTAGCTAGCTCACACGGGTCCTTTTCTTTTTTTAATTTGTGTGTGTCATCCTTGCGCAGGAACCGTCCTAATCTTCTCTATATATGGTTTCAATTTTATCGGATGTCCCCGATGGACTAGCACACTCACATCGTTCGCCAATTAGGTTACGAATTGTACATGAAAAGGGCTAAAAATCACTTTACATGCTTGGTACGATCTCATTATCGTCCACTATGTTGAGTCGTTCACTATGTTGGAACAAATAGCAATTCTAGATGGATTTTAGACATAAGAGCAAGCACATGCATCGGGAGAGCAAGCACATGTGCGTTTGTCGTCCCATACTCTCAATGTTACTGTACATACCAAGGCGAGGAGGACAACCAAGTATATGTTGGTCTCAACCTACCACCACCGGCAAATGTGGGACTAAACTTTGCGCAAGCCCATATATTTCAACACACTAACTGTCCGACTAACTCGTGTTGCCGTGAGACGAGTTCGGCAACTCACGTAATAGTACATGTACAAGTCAAAATCACCTTAGACATTTGACTCTACCTTATTGGTGTCATGTCCACTATATAGAACTCTCTCGCGTCTTGCGAAATATGTACTGAAGTTTGTGTTCTCTAGTCGAATTAGAAAAACATGTATCGTCAACGATGGAGTTACCAGTATCACCGACTTATATTTTTTAATACTATGTATTTTTTGACCCTGCAAGTTTGATATGATTTTACGGGTCTTGATAGATAAAAAATACTCCCATGCACATGCCTTTAGAATTAAACAGGCTATGGTTTATAGGTTCTTCACTCTGTTTTACTTGGATTTGTTCACTCATGTTGCTTTAGTTGTGTCGTTGTCAACCGAGTTACTAGAACTATCATCTTGTTAAAATCACTTTACCTGGTTGAGATGGTCGTAGTGAAGTTGTGGTTGAGTTACCGTATCACCAACTCACGGTGATAGTGCATATACAAGTTAAAATCACTTTAACTGTTCGACTCTTATCGTATTGGAGTCCCATCTAGTAACTTCATAATCATCTAGTACAGTTCGGGTCGCACAATCAAATTAGAATACATTTATCACCGTTAATTGAGTTACCAAAGTCAGTAGCTCACATTATTATAACTTGTTAGAGAAGATTGAAGCCGAGAAGAAGGCTGCCGAGGATGCCTCTGCCGCCGCCGCTGCTACGGCCAACTGGCCAATTGGAGGGTATAACTCGTTTATCCCGCTCCTATTTATTTTTGTCGTAGTCATACTAGCTTTCTGTATAGATGTATCTACTGTTTGCGTAGCATGGTCTTATGTGATCGAATATCAGTATGTGTTCATTACTGTCAATGCCATGCTAGTGATTTATTCGTAGATTAATTTAATCAAAAAATTGCCGATTTACTCAGCAGTAGTTCCGTTTTGAAATACTCACAAGCAGCGTTCACCGACCAGTTCATAAAAAGAAAAGGAAAAAAAAGGTCAAACAAAACCATCAAAGGTTACATCTTGTCGACTTTCATGCATGCATGGCCATAGTAAAACTATGCGTATCATAGACGGGGGGAAGAAGAAGAGCTACCGGCTCATCTGATGACGGTCGATCACCATTCACACGCCCTGCACGGGTTAAAAATCCATTTTCGTGTGCGTTTGACTCGAACTCGCCGCAAGCGCGGCCGGCGCGGGCACCATGCATGGCGCGCGAGCTAGCTACATCGGTCGCACCGGCGAATTCGGCGGCTGCAGCACCGTCCGACGGCGACGTTGGGTCGGCAGTCCCCGACTTGTCGGGCTGGCGGTGAGCCGGAGGTCGCTGCCGTGATGGAAGTAACACGGTACGACGTGTCAGAGAAAAACCGGCCGTGCAGCGAGCCCATGCACGCCACGCGGTAGTACTGAGGGAGCAACAAGGAACAAGAAATCGATCTCCGTCCATGTCTATTCAGAGGTAGCAGATGCTTCACTCCGGCCGTAACATGCATGTTTGTTGGTCACTTGTCACCGTCGGCCGCAATTTATCCCGGTTTTGGCACCTGTCGTTGCCACGCTAGCTATCTCGGCGCCACACCGTCCTCTGTCTCCTCTCAGGGCATCTCCAACGGCAAACATGGGAAACATCAAACGGGGGTTGTTTACCATTGACTAGCTTGCCGACATGGGGAACACAAAACAAGAATCCCTCAATATGGCATGTTTTCGGAATAAACTGACAAGTTTTTGTTCTTTTAACCGCAAACCATAAAACAGTTGTTCTACTCCCTCCGTATCAAAATATAAGGTTTTTTTTTATACTCCCTTATATAAAAAAACGTCTTATATTTTGATACAGATGGAGTACTATATTTATATAAACAAAAAAACAAGTACAATATTTACGTAAGAAAAACAACCAACTATAATATTATTCTATTATCCAATTCCTGCTCTTGTGGTCATGTTCCTAAGTGAGATGTCATAGTATCCTTGATGCCAGCATCATAGATGTACACCTATCCATTCTTTTAGATCATCCAATTTTTTGGCTTTGATTCTGTGTTCCAGCATGGCAATATCTTCTTTGAGCCTTAATCTCCAACTGTTAACACTCTGAACATCATTTCTAATTATTATTTTTGCATTTCTCTGAGTCTAGATATTCCAGCATCCTAGAATGATAACATCCATTGCAGTTTTACTTGGAAGATGTTTATGGGCTAGAAGTATATCAACAAAAAAGAGACAGGATTTTCAGCACCCGTGTGCCCCTACACCCTCTATGAACAGTAAATTCAAAACAAATTGAAAAAAATCAAAAAAATCTGAAACTTTGGGACATTAAACATGATCAAACTTTCGATGATCTTGCAAAGTTTCAGCTGAAAATAACATTCGAGGAGCCCTCACCTAAAAAAACAAAATCATTGTTCGAAGTTTATGTACACTTTTCAGTACTGATTTTTTTTTGTGAGGGCTCCTCGAATGTTATTTGTTCCTGAAACTTTGCAAGAACATCAAATCTTTGATCATCTCTGATCCCTGAAAGTTTCAGATTTTTTTGATATTTTTATGAATTTACTGTTCATGAGGGTGTAGGGGCACCCGGGAGCTGTTACACCTTTCTCTATCAACAAAACTTGAAATGCCCCGCTTTATGGCTGGAATTATGTTGTTCCAACAGTCCTGTGAAAACAAACAATCCCAAAAAAGATGCAGTGATGTTTCTTCAGTTCTTTCATTGTAAATAACGCAGTCATATAGCAATCCAGATACATTTCCATGTGTCTTGTGTCTGTGGGTTGCTTTGATGAGCAGCTAGAGATTGGAGCTCAGTATACCGACGAAACGCTTGAGCTGACGATGGTGTGTGAAAAATGGGGTTGAGTCTTCAGAGTTTATCCAGCTTGCAACATACTATGAATCATTGATGGTAAAGGAGTGAAGCTCTGGATATTTATGGATTAAAAGGTTGATCTAACCACTTGTCATACCATAGAAGTACAGACTGACCAGTGTCAACTCTGCATTCAATATTCAATTTGAATAGAGTTAAAAGCTTAAGATGGCTTTTCCGCCAGCTTGATCCTTCCATTTTATTCAAGGGAGATGTGTTGTGTAATAGCTTTCCCAGATCAGATTTACCCAAGGCAGATTATCTCTACTGAAGAACTTATGTAAACTTCTAAATTGCTATTGGAGTTCTTTGAAGGGGCGGAGAACGCAAAATTGAAGTTGTGCAAGGCTGCTGGCGCGAATCGCGGGTGAGGTCTTTGGAGCAAGGGAGAAATGGGCGACATGACCTTAGTGAAGTCCCACCTAATTAACTCCACATATATAGTACATTATTATTATTATGGTCGACAAATGAAATAAAACAATTTTATTTGTCATGAAAACATATTGTACATTGTTTAATGCTTTACAAGCAGCATTCACCGACGGATTAATATATAGAAAAGAAAGGGAGTCAAAATTTCATCTCGTCGGTGACAACACGCGTGTCTACAGTTTATAGAAGGGGAAAAATGAAGAGTTACCGGCCGTTCATGGCGGTCGATCACTGCTATTCACACGCACTGCACGCACGAGCTAAAAATCACCTTTTCATGTGCGTTTGACTGCCCGCGCGGCCGGCCGGCGGCACACGAGCTAGCCGCCGCTAGCTACGTCGATCGGTCTGCGGTATACTGGCGAAATCGGCGGCCGCACGCAGCTCGCTGCAGTACTGTGTCCGAATGCGATGCTGGGTCTGCACCGTCCGACTTGTCGGGCCGGCGGTGAACCGGGAGGTCGCTGCCGTGATGTACTGACGCTTCGGTACGTGTCGAAGAAAAACCAGCCGGCCGGCACTTTTTCTTTGGCTTTGGCTTTTGAGAGCGACGAGGGATCGATCTGATCGATCGATGATAGCTTGAGAGCGTACTATTCACGTAAAAACATCAAGAAATACCGAGGTTACGTCAGAAAAAAAATTATACTGAGGGAGAGTGATAAATTGGTACGGTACGTGACTGGCCACGCGGCTGGCTAGCTAGTAGCACAAACGTAGCAAAACACGCGACCCAAAACACGCCCATGAGGTAAAAATTGAAACTAATTCCTACAAACACTTGGAAATACTAAGGGAAATTCTGATAATCGTATGGACAAGCAGATTTGCAGAGAATTGATGACTCGCTAAGTTTTTTTTTTTTGCAAGAGAAAATTCCAATCTATCCATCAATTATGGCAGTACAGAGAACACTAGAGATAATAAAAATTATAATCAGGTTCATGGATCACCTAGCGACGACTATAAGCACTGAAGCGAGCCGAAGGCGTGCCGCCGTCATCGCCCCTTCCTCACCAGAGCCGAGCAAACCTTATTGTAGTAGACAGTCAGGAAGTCGTCGTGCTAAGGTCCCAAAGGACCAGCGCACCAGAGCAGCAACCATCACCGATGAAAAGAGTTGTAAATCGGAAAGATCAAACCTGTAACCACACGAACAAAGACGAACAAAAACTGGATCCAAATAGATCCACCGAAGACCAGCACCGACCGAATCCCGGGAGATCCGACGGAGACACACCTCCACACGTCCTCCGATGATGCTATTCGCACCATCGATCGGGGATCGGACATGGGAGACATCATTCCTACTAAGGGACATAGCCAGCACCACATAGCCCCAACCAAGACGTTGAACCTAACAAAAACAAGAACGGGGTCCTTCCCGCCGGCGGAGGGCCGAGATCCTCCGCACCTCCACGGGCCAAAGGCCATTGAAGGTGGGCGGATCGGCGCCGGCGGGAGGAGGAAGAAGACTTTTCTTGAGGAGGAGAGGAAAGACTTTTCTTCCTGGACAGATACGATGACTTGCTAAGTTGCTACCTCAAATTTTGGTCCGAAACTTCAAACCAACTAGAAATATTTGAAGGTTTTCACAGAAACCGCATGTCATGCACCGAGTCCATGTTTCAAATTCCAACTCACTTGAATTGGTAGTTTTTTTTTTGCAGGAAAACAACCGATCTATTCATCTTCAATCATGGCAGTACAACGAACACCAGAAATAATCAAAATTACTTCCAGATCTGTAGACCACCTAGCGACGACTATAAGCGCCGAAGCGAGTCGAAGGCGCGCCGCTGTCATCGCCCCTCCCTCACCGGAGCCAGGCAAAACTAATTGTAGTAGATAGTCAGGAAGTCGTCGTGCTAAGTCTCCATAGGACCAGCGCACCAGAACAACAACCGCCGCCGATGAAGAGTAGCGTAGATCGGAAGGATCCAACCTGAAGGCACACGAATGTAGACGAACGACGAACAGTTCCGAGCAAATCCACCTAAGACTGATCCGTCGGAGACACAGTTCCACACGCCCACCGACGATGCTAGATGCACCACAGGAACAGAGGCTAGGCGGGGAGAACCTTATTCCATCTTCAAGGAGCCGCCGCCGTCTCGCCTTTCTGAGCAGGACACAAACCCTAACAAATCTTGAAGACACATCTAAAAACGGAGCCCTCCCACCGGCAAGGACCGGGATCCACCGCGCCTCCATGGCCCTAAGGCCACCGGAGACGAGGCGGATCGGCGGCGGCACCGGCGGGAGGCAGAGGAGCCCTAATTTTTTCAGGGGAGGAGGTGGCTGCGTGATGGACTAGGGTCACTTCAACTGGTAGTTTAGGAGAAGATGATTTATTAAGTTATTACCCAAAAGCCTGCTGTGAAAATTCTGTCTACCTAGTAAACATTAAAAAATATGTATAAACATTCAATGAGTCCATAATTTAGATTTTATCCCATTCAGACAAGTAGCTTAGAGGAAATGATTCAGGTGTGTTGACATGTAGAGAGAGAGAGAGAGAGGGGGGGGGGGATTATGTGGCTTTGATGACGTGGTGACCACAAGTGCTAGAGCGGTATTTTTTTTGTTTTGAACACAGTACAGACTCAAGCGCTCATACATACGCACATACAATCATCCCTATGAACGCACACACGCACACCCTACCCCTATGAGCACCTTCGAGAGACTGAGTCGGCATATCATCTTGAGATTTACGAAGTCACCGTAGGCGCCTCGTCGTCGACGGGAACATCTCCTCCCACTGAAAGCGCATCGCCGGAAATCCTGAAATAAATCCAGAAATAATGCGAGCACCAGGACTTGAACCCTGGTGGGCTGGGGATACCACTGTCCCTCTAACCATCCAACCATAGGTTGGTTCGCGTGCTAGAGCGGTATTGCCTTCTTATGGTATTGAGAGCTATAAGAAGGGGCGTATTATGGTTTTCGAGTCGACAGGGGTCAGGGGTAATTTGAACTTCCTTTTTGCGAAAATGATCAGATCTATTATAAAGATTCACCGGAAGTACAAAGTACCTCAAACATAATAAAAATTACATCGACGTCCATGGACCACCGAACGACCATTGCCGCTGTCAGAACGAGCTACATGCTATGCTTATGTAAATTGGGCATGCATTGATTGCACTCCATGTCATGCACTCTCTTATATTAGAAAAGTAGGTTTGTAGAATTGATATTTTAAAAAAAAAAAAACTTGCACGTGGATATTAGATGGAATTATGTAGTTCTTTTAGAAAAAAGTTAGAAAATGTTCATAAAATAAGTCTACACGAAAAAGGCGATTGTTAGCTAAAAGCCGATGATTGTGAACTATAAGGCAGCTTTAGGTGCTCTAAATTTCTTTTGTGAAACCACAAGAATGCAAAACTCCGCCATCTCGAAATGTAAACTTGTTGGAATTTTTCAGAAAAATATAAAACCCAAAACACCCTATTAACTCGGTACCACATGCGCGTTACATCGCACAACTCACCGGAAGTTGGGGATGGTGCCTCCCTCCATAGGGCCTCTAGAGCCTCTGATGACATTTCCTACCGTATGTGTAGGAGAAAAACATGTATTGGCGTGAGTTATTCACCAACGCTTTTTAAATTCTTTTGTAATATATAATTTTATAAAGTCAAAATAATTTCGGAATAACTCTACCAATTTTTTTTTGCGAAAGAACAACTCTAGCACTTTAAACATGCATCTGCACAAAAAATCATGCATGGTGGGTTTTCCATCCAGTGGAGAGTGCACGTCACTACGTGATAATAGTGTCAAAAACACTCTTATATTATGGGACGAAGGGAGTACAAAGTATCAAGTTTTTGTTTTGTTTTGTTTTGGAAACATCGAGTAATATGATGAGCTTCAAAAGTAACAAATTCACAACTAAAAGAAAGAGTAACAAATTCATCATAGACGTCTTGCTATAGATGGGACCACTGTGTCACACTCACTTGAGAAATATTCTGACTTATAAGACACACATGTAATGTAATTTGGAGTTTGATCCCTCACGGCTTATTATTCTAATATATAATCACTGTAGAGCTTTGATTGACTTTTTTGCAGAACCATGGAGAGTCAGCCCTGTTGTCTCTCGGCGTCAGCAATGATCCTCCCTAAACCTTCAATAATTAGCTGATATATGTCACATTTTTTCTTGTGTACATTTTAGTACAGGTCTCTAGAACCAAAGAGGCCCCAATTAGGACGGGAGAGAACCTCCTGCAAGACGACGACCGACTGCGACCCCACCGAGCAGCTACACCCGGGATCTGCACGCGTTAGCCAAAGCGATCCCGTGCTAGCTGGCCGTACGACTCGCCACGTGGCTAGGACCATGCACGTCCCCGTCCGACGCGCCATTTCCCGCGAGTCAACGCGCCGCGCGCGACCCCGGCGACGGTATAAAGTGGCCGCGCGCCAACACCATCAGCTCAGCTCCATCGGCAACGCACTACCCTTCGACGTACAGCAGCAACACGAGCAAGCTTCGATCGACGACTAGCTAGCTAGCTCCTAGCTGACCAGTGGCATGTCGACGTCGTCGCCGACGAGCGGGGCCGCGTCGCCGGAGACGGAGGGCGTCAGGGGCAGGAAGTACAAGGGCGTGCGGCGGCGCAAGTGGGGCAAGTGGGTGTCGGAGATCCGGCTGCCCAACAGCCGGGAGCGCATCTGGCTGGGCTCCTACGACGCGCCCGAGAAGGCCGCGCGCGCCTTCGACGCCGCCTTCGTCTGCCTCCGCGGACCCGGCGCCGCTGGCGCCGACCTCAACTTCCCGGACTCGCCGCCGCCGCCGTGCCGCCACAGCGTCGACCCGCAGGAGGTGCAGGCGGCCGCGCTCTCCCACGCCAACCGCGCCACCGTCTCGGCACGGGAGGCGGCCGCGGCGCTCATGGAGGACGACTGCTCGCGGGCGCCGGCCGCGCTGTCGACAGAGCAGTGGTCCGTGACGCAGCCGTCGTGGGCGCAGCATGACAACGGCATGGACATTTTTGGCGATGAGGCGGCCGCGCCGGACGGCAGCATCGACTGGCGCTCCGTCATGGCGCACCAGCCGCCGCTCTTCTCGCCGACGGCCGGCTGGGGCAGCAATGCATACGACTTCCTGCAGGTGACGCCGCCGCCACAGGGCGACGAGGACATGGAGGAGTGTGGCCATGGCGCCAGCGCTTCCCTGTGGAGCTTTGACTCGAGAGACTCCTACTTCAGATACTAGTATTCTTCTTCTTTTTACAGGTCTATACTTCATAGCATATACCATAGTTAACATACTGTCACTGCTGCAGTTAACCTAGCTAAACGTGCAAAATTTCAACAGGCGCATTGCAAAGAGTATTACAGTTGCATTGCTAGTTTTAACACTGTCTACAGGCGCTTTTTTCCCTGTCTTATTTGTATCTTGCAAACGGATAATGCAAAAGTGAAGCTGAAAATTTGTATGGCCGCTTAAAAATATGTAAATGGATGTACTACAAGGTTACAGTTCGTTTCAAATATCGCAAACAACTCGCGCTACATCCAAATCCCATGTCTAAGTCAACATCATGAGCCGTCCTATGTTTTCGTGTTGAGTTGTGTATAGAAGAAGGCAACCGAGACTAGATCAGACTGCTGCTAGTACCATTTACATAGACATCAAAATAGATGGACCCACGTACCCAAGCTTTTCAAACAGCACGTTCAGCATTTTTTGTGATGTCTATTTTACTTATTTTAGGGCAGCAATGTTCCAAGGGTTGTACTTTAGTGATCTAAAAGATTTTATATTAGTTTACAGAGGTAGTGATATAAAAGATCTTATATTAGTTTACACAGAGGGAGTACAAGGAGGGAAGAGACAATTACTAGGTGGCCCTTGAGCTAGATCAGGCAGAATAAACGTTGCAATCATGCAGCCAGGTGAAACAACATAGTGCACTGCTGCCTACTTTTCTTCAGACGATCGACGATGATTTCGCGAAAAGAAAAGTCAAGGATGCTCTGTCTGGTGACAGAATTTTGCGCTCTGATTGATGAACATATATGCACGGATATTCAAGGCAGCTGCATGACATGCACACACTCAATTCCATGTGCAAACCAAACGCTGGAATAAAGAAAAAGGGCTATAGATCAGATGTAGTACACCACACCAGCCCTAGCTAGCTGGGCGCATATTCATGGGCAACTTGCGATATAGACAACACGGGGCGTCGTTTTCAAGCATGTGCCAAATAGTAGCAAGATCCGAGTATACAATGCACTGTGTGTGTTTGTGACTGAGACAGTTCCAACTGAGACCCGAAAGGGACACGCGCGCACTAGCTGTTGCGTCGTCTGTGTTGTCCTCCCTTGGACGCAGCATCTATCAAACAATTACTAGTAATATTGGAGTTTTGAGAAATTTTACTCCCTTTGAGATGGCTTAATTACCACGGTGAGAATTCTTTCTTTTTTTTTTTTTTTTTTGAGAATCCACGGTGAGAATTCTGACTATGGATCGAATACCATTTCCTTGGTATGTGGCCCGCTATGCCGTCTCAGACGGGAAGAATAATCGAGCTTGAGAGGACACGGGGTAGAGCATCTTGGTTCGACTCTTGGTGGGAGAAGGGAGTGCAAACCATGTCTAGTCACCATCCAAGCAACAACTCGGTTCGGATCCTAGTACGGGGAGTATACACGATTACGATCGGGTTGTCGATGCACTCCCCATCATACACGGTACACGCGATAACGAAATGAATTGAAGATGGCGTAGTGTGTGAGCGCGTGGTGAACACGCTACTTTTTTTTTTCGTCGGCCACAACTACTAGTCCTGAAAAATGTTGCAAAAAATGTACTAATTAATAGCAGCAAACCAGCCTCATATAGATCATCAGAAGCATGTCAGTCACCGCGTCTACGTCTACACTGTGTTTCACAAAAAAAAAAAAAAAGCACATGCATATATTAGAAACAAGCTGAAGTTCATCCATGGTAGTATTTCTGCCGAATTTGTGAATTTTTGTAGCAAAGGGCCCACACAGAACACCGGAGGCAGGTCCATGTGTACTGTCTGAACTCTGAAGGCAAGAAAGGAAAACTTCAATTTTCTTTTTCTTTAGGGGGGGGGGGGGGGTGTTATAATATTGAAGACTGATCTCTCTATGGTAATGAGTTGAATCTTCTTCTGTTCTGTACTTGGATATAATCCACGTGAGTGGCGTGCGTGTATGGCCTTTGGGTGGGGTCCTACACTACTCCTCCTCTAAGCTCTAGCTATATGGTTGGTTGCCCTGATTAACAATAGTGCAACAACATCACTCCAGTTCAACATGCATATAGTGTGGTCATCAGCAGCTTACTAAACAACAGTAGCACGATAATAAGAGTTGTCTAAAAAATATGCCAGTCATGTAAGCTGACCTTCAGAACATGCCGCTCTCATGTCTAGCCAGGGTCCACGAGTCAGCGAGGCGAGGAACTCAGCTGATGGGAGCAGCATATATTCTGAAAAGTCAACAATATAAGGGAATCACCGGTACGGAACGTCATGCCTGATACATGGCAAAAATGATTAGTTAACATGAAGTTCAAAACTCCGACACTTATTTTGGATCGGAGGGAGTAACAAGTCTCATGGCACCAAACAAGCCTTAAATTTCCTCAAGCAGCACGTGAATTACAAACTTAAAATTCATACATGTTTAGCATCTCTGCTGAATTTATGAACTCTGTAGCCAGGGACACATGCACAATAGACCATGGATAATTCTGTAGCTATATGCATTTATGCAATAATGCTACAGGTTGAGCTCTCTATAAAAGGGAATTGGTTGAATCTTCTTCTCTGCGGTACTTTTGTCCTTTGGATATCAACCAACCCAAATGCACTTTTTGATTGCACTGGACAGTGCGGATATTTATCACCCACGTGAGTGGCGTGCGTGTATGCAGCAGGGCCGTTGGGTGGGGGTTCTACTACTTCTCTAGGCACACATGGTTACCCCTGATTAACAATGGTGGTGCAGCATTACCCAAGTCCAACATGTATAGTCCGTCATCAGCTTATCAAATAGCAAGATTTTAGTAATATGAAAATTTCCAAAATACGCCGCAGACATAAGCTGAGTTTCAAGACATGCCGCTCTCGCGGCTGGCCGGGACCCACATATCCTAAACCCTAACTTCGGGGAGCAGCATGTTCTCAAAACTTCAATAATGACAAGGGAGTCACTGCCAAAGAATGTTCTTGCCTGTGATCAATGGCAAAATGATCAGCTAGTTAGCATGGAACCAACTGAAAAGCAACTGTTCACAAACAGTGCTTAACATGTGGGAACTAGGGCACATTCTTCTGGGGTTCCTCCCCCCCTTATTCTAGCTGATAATCAGGCAAGTACTACATTGTTTTCTCCTGGGTGTGATTGTGACACTTGGCTAACGCGGAGGAGCAAAACATAAGTAGCAGAAGATTCGAAAGGCACGTGTTCAGATCTGCTAGATAGATAGATATATAGTATCAATTCCCTCCTGTCTGGACCACGGGCACACACACATGCATGTGTGCGCAAGGACCAACCCCCCAAATAAGACTTCCCTTCTGCCTCTGCACACCATGCTTGTGTTAATTGCTAACAATGTGGTGTCCCTGCTCCTCCTCACCACACTGCAAATCTTGGGTGGCTTCATGGTCCGTTCAGGATCAAGAGGATGCATCTAGAAGTCAACTACTAACTCCGGCAAAAACATACGCGGTGTTTTTTAGAAACTGGACCATGAAACTGTTCTAACTTTGACTCCTACAATCAGTATATAAGGTGAAATTATTTAGATTGGTCAAGTGAATATGATATTATACTATTATTAGATTTGTCATGGACTCTTTTACTTCTTCTTAGTATTTAAGATTTTCTCACTGTGGCTTAACATATACTCCCTCCGTTCCTAAATATAAGCCTTTTTAGAGATTCCAATATGGACTACATACGGAGCAAAATGATTGAATCTACACTCTATAATATGTCTATATACATCCGTATGTAGTCCTTAGGGAAATCTCTAAAAAGTCTTATATTTAGAAACGGAGGGAGAACTATTCATATTTAAAAAAAGTAAGTGTCGATCCAGAACACACTGTTTTAGATTCCACTTCACACTTACTTTCAGTTGTCGAGCATTAGGCAGTAATTGATCCAGAGACCAAGTCAGTAGGCTGCACAAGTAAACAAGAGGACGCAATGATCATCATGACAATAGTGACAACACAACAGAAAAATAAGAGCACATGTTTGTAAACGTCAAGTGGTTGTTGATGTGTGGCATCCAACAACAGCGATAGCCATGGAGATCAGAACAAATTGAGGCCGACGGAATGGGTAGAAGCATATGATGGAGTGAGCGAATCACCTGGCTGGGAGAGCGCAAGATTACTTCCCCGATTCCAGTTCTGCTTCAGATTGACTTCCTCTTGATCACGGCTTTCGCTTTATCTGCCTTCCCTGATTTCTGTGCTATGTTGCCTTGCGGCCTCCACTATCCAAAATATGTCGGCAGATAAGTTTATGAAATGACCATGGCACTAGCAATGAGATCCCAAAACGCAACTTATGAATAATTATACCTGCTGCAACTTACTCCTATAGGTGTGAGAGAGCTGAAAATGGAAATGCAAGGAAGGTCCGAAATAGTTGCTATAAGAAAAATTGGCACCACATTGACACCCGCAAAGATTACGCGGTTGTTCCAGTGACTGAAGTAGAATTTATCAAAGAAGTCTAAGTCTAGCAGAACAGAAACCAGAAGTTAAGGCCAAAACATTGCAAGATTACAAGGTTCTTTTCCACCTTTTGCAAGAACAAAATGTCAATGGTGGCCAAATAATTGGTGAGATACAAAGAAGCCAATGTAAGCAAACGTATGAAGAGGAGAATCTCCTCTGTATTTACAGTTCTACGACAAAAAGATAAAAAATTAAAAAACCAAAAAATATGATAGTACCTAACTTACACTATTGAAAACCTATCAGTGACATAGTGTGTGTCTCATATATCATAATCAACTTCCGTACTGTTTAGCACTGCCCCACTCTTGAGAAGCTGCCCTTGCTCATCGTAGACATCTAAATTCTCACATGGTTTTGGAAACACTGACCCGATAACACGCCCTTCGATGTAGGAGCATTGGAATATATGCTTCTTCTTGTAGCTGATGCCTACTGACATGTCCTGAAAGGTGATATCCTTGATGGGGATGTAATTGCTGCCATGAGCACGGACAGGCACACGAACACCCCACCCATGTATTTTTTTGAATGATATGCCTGTGATATCTGGGAAGGCATTTCTGTCATACCCATCATCAGCATGCTCGTTGTAGTCAACCTTTATCACAATTCCAGCACGAACATTGTCGAAGGTTATGTTGCTGTAGGATATATTGCGGATGTAGCCTCCTCTTCCTATGGCAGTCTTTATTCTCACGCCTCGCCTTGAATCCCAGATGCGTACATTCTCCACCGTAACATTTGCAACTCCACCAGACATCTCACTGCCAATTGAAATTCCAGCACTGCACACAGGCAAGAGAAAAAGTGTAAGCTTCACCTTTATACTCCACATTCTATGCAAAAGAATGTGAAGGCTCATCCTGGTCTAAAACCACTGCTTTGTCTTGAGCACCGGACTTGAAATAAAAGGCTCATGCAAATAAATATTGTTTAAAAAGCAATGTATACCTAACCAAAGATCGGACTGTCACATTGCGTATTAAGATGTTAGAAGACGGCCGCCCATATGCAATCCCATATTGATTCCACCCGCTCTTTATAGCAATTGCATCATCACCAACAGATATGTAGCAATTCTCAATTAGGACATCCTCACAAGAATCTGCACAACACATAAACATATGTCAGCTGAAGATACCTACATATGGTTTCTGATCAGCAAGGTCTGTTATTAAGATAAGAATCGATCCCAGATGATATGCATCATTAGCAGATAGTTAATGCTACAAATATGCAGATGCTTGAAGTAACGCCTGAACATTGCAAAAAGAAAAATAGGTTATACTGGAAATCATTAAAAATAGTTGCAGGATGAATACCTGGATCTATGCCATCTGTGTTTGGAGCACCAGAAATAGGAGCTAAGATTGTAACATCTGAAACAGTAACATTCGTGCAATCATATGGGTGGAAGTGCCAGAAGGGTGAATTCTGCAACGTTATATTTGTAACAACAATGTCCTTGGACCACATCAGTTGCACAAGTGGAGGTCTTGTGTTCTTCAGCATTCTTCTACGATGCTTCAACCACCAAACTTCGCCCTGGCCATTTATGCTACCATTGTATCCTATTTAGCAGAGTGAAAAGAAGGAAGGTCATGATGGTTAAAGAGCTATCATAGAATGGATAATGAACATAGCATACCATAATTGTTCTGTTAGTAATTTAGTATACAAATGAGAAACAAATGCATAGTGAAACCAACAAACTGTAGGTCCTGCTGTTTCAGTGAACTTGCCTTCAGTATTTTCTCATTTAAAGATCACTAGAGAATATGCTATTCAAGCTATGGATATAATGTTCTACTTTTAACAAATAAGCAGGACATCAAAGCATGCATACCGAAATCAAGTACATTCAGATTAGGGGATTAAACAGGTCAAGCAGTCGCTTTGTGTTATTCAAACAGTCAGGAATGCTGGTACGCTGTTACCATCACTAGATTGCTTAATATGCACATTATGCACTTCTCTCACGCATGTTGCTTCATAGCTAACCAACAAATCCATGATAGGGTGTTGTAGATTACACAGCCTGACAAGTTGATATTGACAGCTTACTTAGATAAAAGTCAAACCTGTAATGACAACATCTTTCAAATTCTGTCCATGAATTAGACTCCCGAAACGAGGTCCTTTGCGCTCCCTCCCATATCCATAAGATGGCAGTGCTGGCATCAGCGGCCAATCGTTCTCGTCCTGTCCAGAAAAATATTAGAATCCCAGCTGGATACACCTGCTAATCTGAAATCTGTGCATGATACCATGCTAGAGTCAGAGATTCAGAGAGCTAAGAGTGACAGTTCAAATCATACCACATTCCACCCAACACTGAACACATTTTAAATGTTTGCTTTCAGATAAACAGCAATGTTTCGCCGAGCTAAAAGAAAGATAGTACGGAAGTTGGAATTAAACAGACAATGTGGTAATTATATTGTGCAATTACTACCCACCCATTTTCCATAATGGGAAAATCAGACACTGGTATCACTTCAATCTTCAGTCCTAGCGACACATCACACTACAACAATCTTTCTATTTTTACCATTGATCTGTTTATTCATCAAATCAACTAGTCAAAGGGATTTAATTCAACTACGTGTTAGCCACCCATGATCCACGCCACAATTCAATAGCACTTGAAAACTAACCCCCATTGATACAGTTCCAAGTAAAGCTCACCGTAATGCCGAGGATCTCCGCGCCCTGTGCGAGGAACAGCGTCATGTGGCTGGTGAGGTTGAACGGGCCCGTGAGCCAGCGGCCGGGCGGTACATTGAGCTGCGCTCCGCCGCGGTCCGCGAACGCCGCGATGGTCTCCACGGCGCGCTCGAAGGCCCGGGTGTTCACCGCCCACCCGTCCCCGACGCCGCCGAAGTCCGTCAGGTTGTACGCCATCGGGCGCAGCCGCGGGGCCGGGCGCGACGGCGGGAGCGCCGAGCGGGGCCCGCCCCCGGCGACGAACATGGAGGCGCTCTGCCACAGGAAGACGAGCGTGAACCCGGCGACCCACACGGCGGCGAGCAGGGTCTTGTTGGCCGCGAGGAACGCGGCCGCGCTCCGCCGCTGGCCGTAGAGGTGCAGCCTCCACCTCCCGCCCGACGTCTCCACCATCAGGCCGGCGGTTCTAGGGTGTGCCGCTTCGGCTTCGCTCCCCCGGGGCCGGAGAGGCGAGATCTCCCGATCTAGGGCACGGCGCGCGGCGCGGCGCGGGTCGGGTCAATGGGTGGGGCGGGACGCGGCGAGCTCGGATGCCGCGGAGGTGGACGGTGGTGCGGGCTTGGGGAATTCCGCCATTGGAGCGGTTGGTGCCGAGTTGGGTTTATAGGAGGGAAGAAGCCGTTTGAGTGAGGCGGAAGCGAGGAGCAAACAGGCGTGGCATTCGCGGGTGCGTGTTCCCTGTCACGGGCGCCGTCGAGGGGAAGAAGACGGCGAGAATCGTAGGTAGTCGTGGCTTAGAATAAGCCATCGGATTTAGATCGGACGGCGGGATCGAATTAAACCCGCGGCTTGTTTGGTTAAGGTAAATTGGAGAGTGGAAATAGTTTAATTTAGGGGATGGTTAGATATAAATTCATCTGTTTATACATTTATGGTTTACCAAAAAGACTATTTGTTCGCTCTTCGGGGTGATGATTTATGAAAATAAGATTTGGAGTGAAGATGACGGAGGTTGGGGGGAATTGGAATATATAATATCTTGAGACTTCATCATAACTTATGTCATCATCTTTTTAATTGTTTTCTCGAAGATTGTCTAACATGTTACATGTCTAACTTCTCTACGACCCCCTCTTCCAAACTTTTAACCCTTAACTCAAGCGTCTTGGATATATCAAGGTGGATCATTTCGCCATGTAGGCAAAAAGTGGATCTCTTTTTCAGGAACATATGTGATGTTCATTGACACGAAAAAATAAACATAACAATCGAATACAGGCATAATACAAACAAGAATCAAGCTACATCCATCTTTGGTCATAGTCCACACAAGTTTGAATCGCCTCCACGAGGAACTTGCTTACAGCGCCAAGACAAAGGATTCACCGTTGACACATCAACCAGTGACATGCTTCGAGCTTGGTAGGCATGATGGAGATCTCAGAAGACTGTAGCAGGAACACACCAGTCCGCAAGATCTAGTCGCCCAGACCCACCAGAACAAACCCTAATGGCTCCATGCCGATGCCAAAGACACGCCATCATGACGGAAAAGGAGCCGAATGGACTCAACGGCATCTCCACCCCCATCATGCCCCTGCCTGGAAACCAAACGTGAAATCACAAAGCACAAAGGCCCCTTCCCCCAACCCACCACCCAATGCTAGAGCGACACTCGCGGGCGAGGGGGTGGGAGAAATCCCAAGCGAGATAACTATTTTGAAGCCGATCGGAACCGTTATAGTGGTCTCTTTGAGTCGCATGCACTAATAAAAATTGAAATGCTTTTACGCACGTATGAAACATATAACTTCTCCTTTCTCGCATGAATTGAATCGTGCAGTTCGTACAAAACTTCCCATGAGATTATTGTGTTTGAATTGCAAAAAAAAGCATAAGGAAATGCCCGTGCTACAAACATGGTGGTTGTGGGTGGCAGAACAAAGATACGCATTTCCACAAAGACACGTTTATTTCCTCAAAGCCATTTTTTGAAAGCCATTACGGAAGGATACAAATATGTGGGGTGCCAAAGCTAACCATGAAAGGGATACGTCGAGTAGCAAAGGTTCTGCGTTAATTGGTGGCATAATTCGAGCCGTCGCGTCGTCCCGTCAGGTGAGACGCGACGCGCGGACGGCATTCTTCTCATCTTCATTTTGTTCAGG
This sequence comes from Elymus sibiricus, assembly GCA_039707655.1. Taxonomy (NCBI): domain Eukaryota; kingdom Viridiplantae; phylum Streptophyta; class Magnoliopsida; order Poales; family Poaceae; genus Elymus; species Elymus sibiricus. The sequence continues at coordinate 334,878,452 of CM077674.1, read as the reverse complement.
TGTCACTCAGCTCGATATGGTGGATTGGTTTGGTTGGGGGTTGGGCTTGACGTCGTAGCTACTCCTTGCTGGGCCGCTGCGTTTGGTGAGACGCGCCCTCCTCCTCTGCCTGCTGACCGACACGCCGCGTGCATGCTGGCTGGCTGGCTAGATCGGAGCGTATAGATGGACGCCTAAGCTTTGTCGGGGTGATCTGATGAGATGGATGCACCTACCTGCAGATGCGAGCATAGTTTAGAAATCTGAACTGGCAATCAAATTGGTGAGGCGGTTCAGGTTTTTACTGGTCGGACCGCCGGTTCATCGGTTCATTTGCGACAAAAAACGGAAATATTTAAGGTGATTTTTAATTTTGTTGACCTCACATCAGATGAATACACATAATATCAGATGTAACCATTGATAAATCGCAAACTGTTATTAGCATAGTTTGTTATTGGGCCTTGAGCATGTCTTGCCTGAAGGTTAGGTGTTTGATTCCTGACTATCGCTAAAATACCCTCTCGTTTAGGGTTAGCAGCGACGCCGCAGGCGATTCCTTGATCGCCGGGAGGATCGCTACCTTCCACCCATACTGAATCACCGTCCTTCAGGGGACGGCGAGGGAGACACAGAGGGCCTGGGGCACGCATCCCTAAATCCTCGTCGCCATGGCGGCAGAGATGTGATCTACATCGAAGTCTGGGAAGAAAGAAGAGATTGATCTGGACGGGATGCTTAAGAGTATGGAATGGCTTGATGAGGATGTGGTGATCGGGAAGGCGGACGCTAATTAAGAAATTCGAGGCGGAGGCTAGATGGATGGCAATTGCCAGAGTCACACAGACAGACCTTTCAGCTCGACGAATTCTTCGATAACATGAAATTTATTTGGGGTTTGGCTCAAACACAGAAGTTCCGAGAGGCTAGTGAGAACCTGTTTATCTTCCAACTATTCTGCCTTGGGGGTTGGAGGAAGGTCATCCACGGAGGACCCTGGCTCTTCAGGGGGTTTGGAGTGATCATCGAAGAATACGACGACAAGACGGACCCGGAGTCGGTGGTGTTGGATGGCTTGCATGTGTGGGCTCAAATCCACAAGGTCCAGACCTGTTCTGCCTTGAACCTGTGGTGGACTAGCTCGCTCGCAGGATTGGTAAAGTCGGAGAGGTGCAACTCCGTAATACCCTCTACTCCGAGGGTGATTATGTTCGTGTGCGGCCAAGGGTTTTAACTACCAAACCGCTGAATCGATTCACTCCACTGACGGTAGAAGGGGAAGGCACACACGCATGTTGGTAGTCAAGTATGAGAAAATTCCTTTCTTCTGTCAAGGGTGTGGATTCATGGGCCATGGCCACGAAGAATGTGGCATCGACGTGTGGAGGGAGGAGGACAAAAAGGGAGGCAGATGGATGCTAGCTCAGCGTCGAACAGTTGCGTACACTCAACCTACGGGCGGAAGATTTGCAGCCCGAGGAGGTAGGGGGCGAGGCCGAGGTCGAGGCGGCACTGCTAGGCGTGCCTTTGTCCCAGCTCGTGGGCGTGGTGGCGGTGATGATACTGGTATGATGAAGGACGCAAAGTGCAAATTCAAAGGGGGACAAGAGCAAAGATAATGAAGCTCCCTTAGCAGATAGTGGACACACAAAGAGCGCCAACGCAGAGGCAGCGCAGGATGATGGGTACCTAGGAGATGGCCTGTTAAAGCTTTATGGAGCTCGGTCCAAAAACTTAGCTTCGCTAGTGCATGTGCAAGCGGGTTCAGAGCTGACGGGATTACCGGGAGGTGGCCTGATGGAAGCCAAATAATAAGCATGCTTCAAGGGATACAGTGGTCGAAGCGCCAACACCTACTACAAGTGAGTCTTCGGACACCCAGCTAGTTCCCGTCTCTACTGTCAGTGGCGCTGGTGACTAGCCAGCAGTGCCACCCTTGCGGCCAGTTTACGTCTCTCCAAGGAAGAACAACAAGAAGTTAAAGAAGGGCACTGCTCAGAGCGGTGCAAACAACAAAAACATTTATGCCAATTCGGCGGACTCCTGTGCGGAGTCGCGCCGGGCGCAACGAGTCGTTTAAGCTGGAATTGTCGCAGAGTGGGTGGCGCCGTGACAATCCGAGAACTCCACGACATTGCGCGGAAGCTTGCCCCCTCAATTCTATGCACCATGGAAACTCAAATTGATAGAACTAGAGTTGAGGGTTTAGCCAGTACGTTAGGTTTTGATAGTTGTTATGTTATTGATAGCCAGGGTAGAAGTGGTTGCATCAGTGTATTCTGGAACACCCCAATAAAGCTTGAGTTTTTGGTTTACTTATCTTATCATATTGATTTTGAAGTAGATGAACCGGATAAAGAAAAGTGGAGATTAACATGTGTCTATGGTGAGTCCCAAACACACCTAAGTCAAACTTGGAGTGTGTTAAAAGAGATCAGCAGTTCAAGTGCTCTCCCGTAGCTTTGCATAGAGGATTTCAATGAGGTTCTACGTCCTTTCTTTTCCTTCTCTAGTCTCCTCCTCCACCGTTGAGAGTTGCCTCCGCTGGTCGCCCGGCTCGGGCCCTTTTCCTCGCCGTCGGCGCTGCCGGCCGGTGTAGGAATGGGAGAAGAGCTCGGGTTCCATGTATAGTCAGTAGATCTAGGCTAGGTTTTCCCTTAGTGGGATGTGGCGTCATGCCGGTAGTGAGGGCGTTGCTGGAGCGTGCAGGCCGTTGCTGGCGCATGGCGGGTATCTATTGCTTCTTCGTGGTGCTCCAATGGAGGGAGCCGGATGCGGAGAAGAGATTCATCGCCGGTCCCTCTATAAATAAGCCTGCTGGTTCTCCAGATCTAGAGATGGAGTTCGCATTTTTTCTGCCCCTTTTTAGCCGCCGTGGTGGTGGAAGAGAGGTGGTGGAAGTGCTGACTGCTGTTCTCCGTCGTGCGGCACGAGCAATTCGTTCCTGGAGCTCATCACATGGAGGGCTTGTGGAGAAGCTACGACGCTCACCGGTGGCCTCTTCCTTTCTGGGAGGATGGAAATCGGGTGGTAGCTGGCCGGTCTTTTCCGCCACTCTCCGGTATTTTCTGGTCGAAAGGCGACCCAATGTTATTCCTCCCGGCGTGGAGCCAGATGGGAGGCAGTCTAGCTTCAGTCAGGCGTCTGCTGGTTCTTCCTCCGGCGAGAAGCGGCAGCGAGTACATCAGGCCAAGTGGTTCGTCCCCGGCTCTGGTGATCTTGGATCCTGGCTGGATCTGTTTTCAGGGACCGATTTGCGATCTTGTTTTCCGATCTGGGGTCCTTTCTGTAAGAGTGTTGGACCTAGTTGTAATTTTCTATCCCTGGTGGGTCCTTTTGTAAGCTGTACTTTGATGGTTAATATCTAATGCAGCGCCTCGGTCCTTCTGGACCCTCCCCCTGTTAAAAAAAAAATGAGGTTCTACGTCTAGAAAAACACGAGGTCATGGGACAACGGAGCAATGCACAGATACAGAGCTTTAGAGAGGCGGTGGACGTAGACTTGGGCTATAAAGGCCGGTTTTGGACGTACGAGCCTTGCCCCCCCCCCCCCCCCCCCCCCCCGGGTCTCGAAGCCAATTCACAAGGCCACGGTTGACCCAGTCACTTACAATATTTGGCGGTACCATGGGTCGACCCACTTTTGCCCAGCCGCTCGTCCTCCCCTCTCGTGCAGTACAGAATTCTCGCCTTCCCCATGGCTCGCAATTCACCGCAGATTGCACGACAGCTACTACAACGTGTCAAATATTAGGAATTGGATGTTGGCCGCTAGTCAGTTGGTGTTCCATGCGCTAATTCGCTATTGATAAGTAATTAGAGCCTGTGTTCACACCACGCACGGTGATCCTAGCTCTTTGGATCCATGCTTGGCTTTCTTTTCTCACCTTTTTACTCAAGCAAGTATAGACAACTTTTCTAGCTCATTCGCACACATAACCATGGCCGCCGGCTACCGGACGCAGTCCGCCCGTAGCCTTCGTGCGTCCATTCACCACTGCCTTTTTTTGAGCAATCCATGCACCACTGCCTTTGTCCTCGCTGGCATGCCTTCTTTTTTTTTTCTTTTTTTTTTTTGAGCTTGGCATGCCTTCTTTACGTAGGGTAGACCCAACTCTCTCTCAAAAAAACCATACCCATCGGGTCAACAGGTACTGGCTCCCCTGACCCAATTAGGTCCGACCCAGCCTACCCATTGGCCTCGGTTTTGTGGGTCGGGCCAGTTACCCGTTGGGTCTGACTCGGCCCGTTCCCATCCTGTTGTGGCCAGGCAAATTTCTCTCAGGTCCCTCGCAAAAAAATAAATAAAAATTCTCTCATGTAGTGACCAAACATTCCCGGTTTCCGCCTCACAAACCCCAAATACCATCTTGACAGGAAAAAAAACATCCCCGGTTTCTGCCTCACAAACCCCAAATACCCAAAAATCCGCGGCCGCCTCACAAACCCCTCTCCTCTCTTCGGTCTCGGCACAAACCCCAAGGCCACCGAAACATTTCACGCACAATCCCCTCCTACGGCGAGAGCGCGCGGCGGCGAACCCCCACCTCTGCTTCTGCTTCGGTTGCCGGTATGGCGTGCATCAAGAGCGCCCAGAGGCCGGTCCTCATTGCGTCGGCGTTGGAGTCGCCGTACCTTGCCGCCGGCACAGTGAGCGGCACCACCGTTGACAAGCGATTCTCCGCGTCGGCCACCATTGAGATCTACCGGCTCGCAGGGCTGGCCCACAAGCCGGGCAAAAGGGGCGACCGCCCCGGGCCCCAAGAGGGGAGGGCCCCGACTACAAATTATACTAGCAAATACTATACAATTAAACATTACATCTAAAAGATTCCTAAATGCACAAAATAGAGCCTCAAGTTGAGTTTAGATACGCTAGTCCCTCTTTGCATTTATGATAATTAGATTTCAATGTTTAAACCAACGCAAAAAAATTCATTTGAGAAACGGGTAGGAGATGTCATTTGCACTAAATCAAACTATGCGAATCTAAATGAGCATGTTAGATAATTGAATCATACGCAAAAAACAAACAAAAACATTTTTGGTTCTTCGATGATTCGATTACCAAACCCAACTTGCATGTCACATTAAATATGCCCTAGAAATTTCTACAAATATGGTTGCCTAATATACACTAGAAACCACTATTAAAATATTTATGATTTACAAATCTCTACCATGACATTCAATAATATTAAAAGATATATGGACACACGCATAGATATGCAAATATATGTATATACGCTATACAATTTATGCAATATTAGAAAACTAATTCAAATGATTTTTTTAACAAGAAACCTAATTTTTGGTACATCATGCAATTTAAATTTTGCAGAATCAAAATTTTAAATGATGTACATTATTACTGTATAACAATGAATAATATAATTATTATTTGGAAACATTATTATGTGACTAATTAATAAAAAATATATTAATTAAAATTGTAATATGATACACTTAGTTTAAAATAAGTATAAAAGTTCGATATGAAAAATAATTATTTTGCATCGCCCCGGACAAAAAAATGGTTGGGATCGGCTCTGCCGGCTCGACTTCGGGTCCAACTCCCCTGACCTCCCCCTCCGCGCCGCCACCCCCGCACCGCACCGCCTCAACCACCTCTGCTGGTCCCGCCCGGTCGCCGCTCAGGGCGACTCTTTCTCCCTCGGCCTCCTCGCCGGCGGCCTCTGCGATGGCTCGGTCGGCTTGTGGAACCACTTGACCCTTATCAGGTATTCACCTTCGAATCCGCCTTCCATGCCTATCCCACCCTCCTGATTTGTTTATCCGGTCCCTCTTGCAGCCCCGAGGGGCAGGCGGAGGACGCAGTGGTCGCGCGGCTCGTGAAGCACACCGCGCCTGTGAGTGCCGCCGTGCTAGTGGGTTGGAATTGCGTTTCCTTCCTTCTGAGGATGATCGTGTATGTTGGGTTTCCTAGGTTTGCGGTTTGCAGTTCAGCGAGCTCACGCCAACACGGCTTGCATCAGGCGCTGGACCCGGGGAGGTTCACATATGGGATCTCAACAACCCCTGCAAGCCTCCCATGTTTAAGGTATATGGCCCCTGCTTGTTCACAGAAGAGGATTGTAGCCTTATTGTATCGCAATGCATGATATCTAAAGAATTGTTAGGTTTGTTTTGACGTAGGCGTCTGTGTTGTGTATTTCTAAGGGTAGTTGTGCGATTGTGGCAAATTAAGATGCGCCTTTCCTGTCGAGTCTTTATGGAATGGTGCGGTGAAATTTTTGTTGGAAAGCTATCACGTTAAGGTGCCATTCCCATTTTCTACATCAGTTCAATATTAGCAGAACTGCCAAACTTTCTCTGATGCAGTTTGTCCTTCCTTGCTCCAAACAAATCATGCATTTCCCACCTTCTTTCTATCATCATGCATTTTATTTCCATGTGTTTGATAGGGCATATTGACACCACAGGTTTCCGTTCTTTTTGGTTTGGGGGGATTAAGAAATGATTCAAATAAGCATTAAAATGAAAGCATGTAAGTCAAAGTTATGCAGAATGCAATCACAGTAATTTCATGACCCGTTAGCAAATTAACTACGGAGAGATGTTTATATGTTTGAGGAATCCCCACTACCGTATCATTTTAAAACTAACATAATGGTGGGATTTGTTAGCAACATTGTTGATACCTTTATTGTCATGGCTTAGTTTTATACCCCCTTTGTCCGGGATTATAGGGCCAGCGTTTTACTGTGCGCCGTCTGGATTTGTTAGACCAAGCTTGATTCTGTTGCTGATCCCGCTAGGCGGTTGGACATGCAAGCAGGGGAGAGAAAAAAGGCGCTGCATGCATGCTATCCATTGGGTGCATGCAGGCAGGGGAGATAATGCGTTCGTGCTTTGGGGAGAGATCGGAGGGATTAGGGCATGTACAATGGTTGATAAGACAGTCTTATCTTAGGGCCGTGCTACAAATCAGCCGGGTGATTTGTTGGAGAAGTAAACCGCCTCGGGCGCCGTTGGATCAACCCGCGCTCAGCCGTCAGATCCCGCGGCGACTTATCCACGCGCGACGCGCTTCGGTCCGAACAGCCGTTGCAACGCACGGTCTGTTGCAACGCAGCAAATCCCCCCAGACAGAATCCCACCTGATCCCCGCGAATCGCGCGGCGGCGGCGACCGCGGCACGGTCTGCCCAAAACCCGCCGTCGTTGAGCCGCCGCAACACCTCCCGTAGCAAACGAAGCACGCCGCGCGATACAAGCCACCCCCTCCCACCTCCTCCATCCATCCCCAACTCGAAGCTCGGCGCTCCTGCTTCGATCCAATGGCGCACATCGCTAGGGACATGTTCGCCTCCGCCTACAATCGAAGCTCCGGTGGCTCTGTTGCATCCCGGTGGACGGATCCAACTCCGGCGACCGGTCTACAGCGCAGGGAGCAACCTCCCCTTGCGAACATCTACCGTAACCCGTCGGTGGTCTTCCCAGAGGCTACAACATCCACTTCTGCTGCGAATTGGGTAAGATCTCTTCGAAACCCTAACAATTTAGTTGAAGCAAAATTGAGTCTTGCAATGAGCATTGGGTGATTCTGACCATTCAAGAATGACACCATGATCCAGGGGGGTGTGCATGATCCAGGGGGGTGCATGTCACTTGCTGAATTTTTACTGAAAACACGGATAAATTAAGAAAATAATGTTGATTTGAAAACCACAGTTTCAGAGATTGCAGCAAACAAAAAACAACAAATTACTACTACTATGTATTTAGATTGCACAATTGACTGCTACTATGTATTTTGATTGAATTGTAGTACATTGCAAAAAGAAGAAAATATGGAATATGTAGTGTTGCATTTGGCAAAAATGCATTCTGTTGAAAAATGTAGTTAAAAATGTACTGAGTGCTATGAAGCATCCTTGTATCCCTGAAGCAAATGAATTATCATGCTTAACTGTCTTGTTACTTTCTGCATTTACATGCTACTGCTTGAACTATAATTTGTATTTCATAAGTTGTAATCATGTTATGAAGCATCACTTGTGCTGATGGATCAGCTAAAAGAAAAAAAACTTTTGTTTCCACTGTTGATAGGCTGCCCACAGTGATGCAAGAGGTGAGGAGAGCTACAGTGAACATCAATTTGCAGCAAATTTTAGACCAAGTTCAGCAGCTGCAATGTCTGATGATGAAGAAGATGATGAGATTTCATCTCAGCCACTTGCACCCTATGTTGGGATGGAGTTTGACTCTGTAGATGAAGCTAAGCAGTTCTACAATGACTATGCTTTCAAAATGGGCTTTGGCACACGCATATCTGCTTCCAAGAATAGCCAAAAGAAGGGGTCTGCGATACTAATCAAGAGGGTGTTCCAGTGTGTCCATGCGGGAAAGCCAGAGAGTAAGAGTGATACTAGCAGTGCTTCGGAAGCAATCTCAATGGAACAGAACTCATCAAGCAGAGAGGCTTGGTTCGAAATGGATGTCACAAACAAGCGTCAGAAAAATAGATTGTTGCATCATGAGTGCAAAGCACACTTGATAGTTGGGCTGAGGGGTAATAAATGGATTGTTTCATATTTTGTTGTAGAGCATACCCACCCTCTGATGCCACAACCAGAGCGTGTACGGTTCTACCGCTCGCACCGCAACATTCCGCAAGAAGATTTGGACCTCATAATGACAATGCACGATGTAAACTTCTCCACTTCATCGTGCATGGGAATGCTTGGGAGGGTCCGTGGTGGAGACCGGAGGATACTACCATATGTTAAGAGGGATGTTACAAATGTTCGTTCCAAGCTGCGGCAAACCATAAATCTCAGGGACATGGACATGACAGTTGCGTACTTTGAAAGGCGGCAAGATGAGAATCCTCAATTCTACTATGCAAAAACAGTTGATGAGGCAACAAACTCTGTCACGGGCCTGTTTTGGGTGGATGGGAGGACAAGGGCCTTGTACCCTAAGTACAAAGATTGTATTTTCTTTGACACGACATTTTGCACAAATAGATACAACATGCCATTTGCTCCAATTGTTGGCGTCAACAACCACTTGCAGACAATTTTGCTGGGGTGTGCTTTGCTTCCGAATGAACATATCAAAACTTTCAAGTGGGTGTTCCAGCATTTTTTGATTGCGATGAACAATGAACACCCATTGAACATCATGACAGACCAGGACAAGGCCATGGAAACAGCTATTTCTGAAGCTTTGCCAAATACAGTCCATAGATGTTGCAAATGGCATGTCCAGCGGAAAGCGCGAGAGAAGTTGGGCAGAATACTGAGCAGGGATGAAGTTTTTGAGCAAGCTTTCTACACGTGCATCAACGATCCAGACACGGTTGATGAGTTTGAGGAGAATTGGCAGCACATGATACATTGCTTTGAATTGGTCGATAATAGACATCTTTGCAACATGTGGCGCACCAGGCATACCTGGGCTCCAGCATACTTCCGGAAGTGCTTCTTCCCATTCACGAGCACTACGGGGCGGTCAGAGGGCCTCAACTCTTACTTCAAGACGTTCATCAATCCTCAAGAGTCTATGTGGAAATTTGTGCAACAATATGAGGTGCTCCAAGAGACGATGCTAGACCGTGAGGACAACCAGGCTTTCATTGGTGAAGCAACAACATCGCAACTTTACTCAAGGTACAACATTGAGCGTCAGGCAGTAAATTTCTACACCCGGGCTGTCTTTGGGAAGTTTCAATCAGAAGTGATTGCGTCCACGGGATATGTAATCAACCAGGTCCCTGCGCTTCAGAATGGAAGCATGAACTTCGAGCTTTTCTCAAATTACTATGAGGACCCAAAAATATTCAAAGTGAATGTTGAGATGTCAGATGAGAAGTTTGAGTGCAGCTGCAGCTGTTTTGAGATGAATGGCATTATATGTGCCCACATCATTAGGGTGATGACTCACCTAAATGTGCAAACTATCCCGCAACGCTATTTGCTAGAGAGGTGGTCTGAGAAAGCAACAACACCAACAGGCAGTACTGGGAAACTTCTGGATTTTGGGCTCCCATCAAACAATACCCTCAAGTACAACTCACTGTGCAGGAAACTCACTTGGTTGGCCTCGCAAGCTTGCAGCAATGACAATGCATGCAAATTGCTGGATGATGCTGCTAATCAACTTGCGCCTGTTATAGCTGCAACAAAAAGAGGGGATCTACCAGAGCAGCGGGAGGTACATCAACAGCAAATGCCGCAGCAACAAGAAGCAACTCTAGGGGCCCCAAGGGGGCAGCGACAAAAAGCAAATCTGACAAAGCAGCAAGCTCAAGCAGCCAATCCGCCAAGCCAGCAGCAACAAGCGGCCAATCCGCATCCGCAACATGAACAAACGGCTGGTACGCCTGCTGCACAACAGGGTGCCATGCTTCAAAACCCAACTCGTGTTCCGAAAAAAGGTCGATCCACTGAAAAAGAAAGGAGGAAGACTCTGCTCGAGCAACGAGAGGATGCACACAAGAAGAAGGCTAAACAAGAGGAGAAGAAAGAGGAAAAGAAGAAGGAAGACAAACCCAGGGGAAAGCCTGGACCAAAGAAGAAAGTCATTTGCAAGTATTGCGATGAAGATAATCATGTCATACAAGAATGTAAGTACTTGAAAGCTGCAATGTCTATCAAAAAATGTCGTTACTGCAACGAAGATGGCCATGATGTCCAGGAATGCACCTACCTAAAAGTTGCAATGTCGAGAGATGCTGACATGGCTAAAGCAACAGAGCTTAAGCTGTGATGTAACAAAGAGTTTTGAAAAAACAAGACATTCCATCGTAGCTTCACAAAATATTGATTCCCTTTTATCTTCAGCTTTCTTTAAAAAAAATAGACATATAGTTTCAGATATGTAAAAAGAATGATGTGACAGTTATGGTTTCTTGTGCCTCTTCCCTGTATTGGCGTTGACACTGCCATCGAAAATTTACTGGAGACTATTTTCAGTATTTGATAGAAGTAAATTCCATGAAAAGTTGCTTCAATTTGGTTTTCAGTATTTGCGATTAGTTTTCAATTTGGTTGCACTTACTTTGCGTCGATTCCCTTTGCCTTCCAGAGTACATAGAAAACAAATGGGAAAATAGTTTTCCATGGTTTTCAGTATGGATGGTGATGCTGGTTTTCATCAATTCTAGTACGATGAAAAAAAAGTGTAAAACCATGAAGCATTTTCTTTTCGGGATTGATGATGCTGGATGCTACATTCACTCATGAAAATGAAAGGGGAGATGAAACGTGAAAAACACGTTCGCGTATACACCAATGCTCTTGGCACGAAACACACAACAAAATTTTTAGCACACATTTTCCATTCATATAAAACCCGAGAAAAAAGTCACAAGAACGAGTGTACGGTTAATCTCTTTGCATATATGAAACATCATCTCTTTGTAGATATGAAACACATCATATCAAACCAAAAAAGAAAAAAAAGAAAGATATAGTGGCAGTCTTGCTCCAAAAGTGTTTCACTGCTACAATAACAACTAAGAATGTGAAGAACTACTGGCCACTGCGAGCACGCCACTCCAGCTCCCACCAAAAACACCCTCGCTAAATGTTGCGTCTCAAGAACGGCCCCCCTTTTGATGCAGCATCTTCTTCAGCTGCTCTGCAGGGTCTAACTTGTTGCCAGGATGCCTCAGAAGATCAGAGGCGATCCTCATCCGGAGCTTTGGGATGTATTCCTGATACAAAGAAGAAACGAAAAAGGGGTGAAAAACAAAAAAAAACCAACTAAAGGAAAAGCGGGTGCATCTTCATTCACATAACAGCACACCTGGTCAAATGATGTCTTAACCACACCATCGAAGTTCTCCAAATATAGAATAACAAAAAAGCCGCAATCATAGCTGGTAAAGAAAAACACATGATAAAAGAAAGTTGAGTATATGGTTTGTGCAACAGAATCGAAACATTAAGAGACGAAATGAAGAAAAATGTTTCCTTACTAAGTTCCTTGCTGTGGATACACTGGATTGAACACCTCAAAAGAGTCAAGATCATGTTTGAATGTTGGTTCACTCCTTGCCACTCTCTTGAGGTTCATGATCTGATTTAAAAAAAGCACATGACATAAAAGGTGAACCACAAAATGTTCCGGGGGAAAAACATAGCTGAGAAGAAACATGAGCATATAAATACCATATTGTTGGTTGCTTTTTGAAGCAGCTATACATCTTTGCTATTCTTGATTGGGTCAAAAACGTTGAATTGCTTCATGGATAAGTTTGCAACAACTACAGCCCAATGCTTCTTCCGGACAATTCTAAAGAAAAGCTGCAAAAAATGGAACAACTGTTAGGGGGAGAAGCTTCGATAATAAAATGGAATAACAACATATAAATGAACACATAGTAGAAACAGCATACTAGATCAGAATTTGATATGTTGTTGTTCACACAAGCCATCCTAAACTCTCTTTCACACAATTTAGGGTCAAATGCATCGGGCTCGGCAGCAAGTTGCACCTGAAAAAACAAAACAAAATACGGAAGCCAAAAATACACACTAAGCATGAGACACGAAAAAAGATGAAAAAAACACGATTATGTTGCAATAGAATGATAGGGAAGAAAAAATAAGAATGTGTGCACTAACACTCATAAAAAACTGAGAATGCAAACTTCTTTGGCTTCTCCCTGCTGCCCATTTGCTCCAGGTTGAAAGTTTTTAGGTAGAGAGTCATGACCTCATTGTCGATCTCAGCTCGTGGCTTTAGCGAGGCATGGAAGTTGTGAAGTGATGTGTGGAAGCCGTCTATTTCAATGAAAGCAGGGCTGCATATTCAAAAACAGAAGAAAAAAGATGCATTGCAACAAATATCAGATGGGTACATAGGTTTTCACATAAAACCCCTATTTTGAATCAGAAAACATAAACAACTAGGGATCTCATGAGGATGCAAAAAGAACAAAGTCGTAACACTCACAGAGCTTCGCCATCCTTCGGTTTCCTTAACTTGTACCTGCTCATAACATACTGCTGATGCAAAGCGTCCCCAGTTGCATCAACCTTGATCTTCTTCATCTTCGAGACACCATCGGGCGACTGGGCAGCCCTTTTCTTCTTCTTGACAGACTTCTTGATATGACAGCTTGGCCCACTACTGGAATCAACATTGGCTGCTGCAACTCCAGAGATAGTTGAATTACCTTGCATGGGCACACATAAGAAAAAGAAAAGGGAGTGAGAGATGAAGGTTGCAACCGAAGAAACAAAGCAAAAACATTTAAAAAAAATGCAAAAAGAACAACAGAGTATGCAACATCAAGACACACTTGAAGATCCAATAGAGAACGGAGCTGCGGTGGCAATTGGAGATGCATCAAAAATTGGTTTGTTGATCTCATTTGGTCTGGGAACTTTTGGATCAGTGTCAAAAAGAGGAGCAGAGATGTGGGTTGCAATTGGATGTAGGATGCGATTGACATTATCCCTAGCTATTTCTGGCGTGTTGTCAAAAGTAGGCCCCGCTGAAGCCGTTTGCTGCACGGCAGAGGGGGTAGCAATTGCGTCTGGGCTCTTTGAAGATTTAGGTGGCACTTGCTGGTTAAGCCACTCATAGTCTTCACTCCCCACTGGAAAAAATTCGCACGATGGCCCATCATCACATTCCATCGCTGCGGCTTCCATTGCTTTCACCGTGCCCTGTGACAGAATAACCGTGCCAGCCTTGGCAGCAACACCCTGAACATCCTTGCCACAGTTGACATCTGGAGTTGCATCTGCATCCCCCTCTCTCGCAACCTCCCGCTGCGCATCCTCCTGTTCCACCTCCTTTTCCAAATCTACAAACCCCTTCCCGACTTGAGCGCAGCTCTGCCCTTGTTTCAACGCAGTATCGCCAGCACCTTCGACGGTAGGCATCTTGGGGCCAGCTGCCACTTGCCTCTCCAGCTCATCTTGTTGAGCTGAGGCGCTGGTATCAGACGCAGATGCTGCGTTGCTTCCACCTACAACAAAAGTTACATCTCCTCTGCCCTCATCCTCCTTGCTGCTCGACTTGCTCGAATGGACTTCAACCAACAGCTCCCCCATCCGCTTACAGAACATTGACTGGAGAACCTTCCCAACAGAATTCAGAGTGCTCTTCATCTCCACTGCATACAGATTCTTGTGCTTCTCATATATATGTTGCATATGCTCTGGGATCTGCTCCAAACATAAAACAAAAATTAAAGACCTAGAAAAAAAGAAACTAAAGAAATGAACAAATTGCAACATAAAAGGTGATAAAAAAAGGATGAAGTAGGGATATGCACCTCCAAGTTTACACTTGAGGGCAGTAGGTGTAGCCACTCATCCAGTGAGCCGCATACATCGTCGCCTACGTCGTTAACCGCCGCATTGCGTGAGCTTGGTGCATCGGGGATGCTTGCTCCTGACCCATGCTGTTGCTTCTGACCATCAACATCGATGCGGGGTCCCTCTGTTGCATATGGCGTCTCTGACAAAAGACGAAGCTGCAAACAACCAAAAAAGATTGAATCATGAAAAACTGGTCAGGTTGTAACAAAAAAAAAGAACAAACACAAAAAGGATATAAAAAAAACTGAGTTTCCATCTTACGTTGCGTTTCCCAAATTCAACCTTGTGAAGAGCAAGCTTGTTTCTATCAAGTTCTGCAGCAATTTTGAAGTCATTGGTGCTCACGAAGCACGCCCTAGGGAACGTCCGGTTGAACGTGTGCACACCAGCCAATGTCCTAGGGATGTCCAAGAAGTCCATGTATATTACCTGCATTAATGATGATTTTGAAGCACAAGAAAAAAAAACTCGATTACTATTGTACATGACCTGTTACAAAAAATCAGATATGGACAACACACAAAAAGGGCCAAAAATGGGCATACCGCAAACATTGGTAGACACCCTCCAATCCAGAACCCACCTAGTCCAGCCTTCCTCTTTTGTTGGTACTTCTTCACCTCTTTCATAGCAACGGCCAGGACATGCTCATCCCAAGCAAACTGATTCAGTTGATCCATGTCCATAAGGCTAGGCAGATACTCTAGAGGTATCATATTCCCAGTGCTAGGGGTTAGCACAAGCCCAAGTGAGAGTAATACCCAAGACCTCTCTATGGTAACAGAATCGTTGTTGCTCGCCTCACGAAGCACACTGATGCAACGCTTGATTGGAGCCCTATTCCCGGATCGATATATGTTGCGCAGCTCGTGGGGCTCATTCCTCTTCAGTAACTCCACCGGCCTACTCCCAGATGGGATGTCGAAAATTTTGTGCACCATGTCTCTTGTGAAATGTATAGTCTTCAACTTATGACTAAAAAAAAGGAACGGATTGCAACAATGAGAAACACAAAAAACAGAAGGGAGATTCTGAAAATATGTTTCACAAGAATAAAGGAAAGAACAGAAAAATGCATGAAATCAAGAAGGTGTACCTGAACATGCTCCGATCAGGATTGATTTTCATGATCAACCAATCCATGAAATCACCTGGTACACTGAATGACCCTATTTTCAACAGAGATCCAAAGCAACCCCTGCTTATGACTGCCCATTTATTAGCATGATCTTCCAAAAGCTTGTGCCCAATCGAATGTAACCGAGTGGCAGAAAATCGTGATGCGAAGGACCCATCAGTAGGTGCCTCATCATCCATTGGATGGTCGCTGCAAAAAAGAAAGAAAAAAATATTAGATAATAAAACTTTGTTATGATACATGTGCAAGAACATCAGTACACATCATTGCATTCGCTTGCTCAAGGCACAACAACATTACAACAGGGGTGAAAACAAAAAGTTCGGATGATGGAAAGCTCTCTGAATTTTTTTCTAACCTAGCAATTTCCATTATGGAAGCATGTTATGAAGCATGCCTGACATAAAAACTACTACGCATCATATGGGCATGTTCTGAAAAAAGAATCTCTGAAACATGTTTCTGAACCATTTCCTGACATGAAACACATCTTCTGAATTGAAAAAGGAAAAATCTGAAAAACCTGAAACTACTATATTCTATGATGTTGCTGCATTGAATCAAAATCAAAATAAAAACTCCATTTATAAATCCATTTCTAACTACACTGACAGCAACACCACCTACCCCCTCCCCCACCCCTCACCTCGCGGGTGGCGTACAGTGAATCCACCCCACCCAACACGACGAACAATCCTTCTGATGCAAAGGGATCCGCCTAGAAAAACCATCACTCCAACGACTAGAACTCCATCCATCCCCAAACTCCGCAGATCCGGCGAGCCCCACCGACAAATCCCACCCCTCCCACCCTCCGACACACCAGATCCGGCGCGACCCGATGGACCTAAACAACCTACCACCCCACCCCTACGCACTAGATCCAGCACATCGAACTTCCTTATGAACCCTAGCCCACCACAGCGAGCAGTAAAAATGGAAACGGAGGGGGCTTCGATTACTTACTTCGGCGGAGCAGCACCGTCGTCCATCGCTTGGGATGTCGCTGCACGAGTGTCCTGCCTCCCTGCAAGCTTTGGAGCCGCCGTCTGCCCACCTCGCAGCCGGGAGGACCGTCGCATCAAATCTAGTCGCCGTAGACTCAGGGGGAGGAGGAAGGCGATAGCGACGACAAGGAGACAGCGACCAGGTCTCAGATGTTGCAATTGCTGGGCGGCTCGAGACACATGTGCCAGGGAGAAAGCGACCTGGTCCGCTCGCGTCGCGCGTGCAACCAGAAACGTCCGATCTGTCGCGATCGGACGGCAAGCGAGGCGGCTTGACTTCGCCAGAAATCATCCGGCTTAAACATAACCTTTTCCCTTATCTTAAGCCTTGCATGTAGTTTAGAGATGACAAAAAAAGCATGTCTACAATGGTTATATCTTAGCCTTATCTTCAATAATTAGTTATTCCTAAAAATATGGTGAGACATATTGTGCTAAGAGATCATCTCTTAAAAAGAGAAGACAAGCCTTTTCTTGTGATTTCTCTCTCTTTCACCTCAGCATTTATCCTACGTGGCACTCCTAAGATAGCACCATTGTACATGCCCTTAGTAATTAAAATGGCTAGTGCCTTGTTGTGGAGAAGTGGCCCTCCAGCCTTTTAATCCCGGACGTAGACCTATCTTGCTGGTGTTATTTTGATGCTTCAGTTTCTCCATATTTTCTTCTTTTGGAATGATTGATGATTCTTATAATTTTTCTATAGTGTTCAATCCAGTGCTCAGGATGCAATAGCTTATTTAACCTGGAACACCAAGTCCCAAAATATGTTAGCGACCACTTCTAATAATGGAATGACAGGTAGGTGACACTTCGGTTGCTTTTGTAGAAGTTTTCCTATCTGTTACATCTCTGGGATTGTTTTTTACTGCTTTATCTCGTGGGTTTGAATTTATCACTCTGCAGTTGTTTGGGATTTTAGAGAGCAGAAGCCACCCACTAGGTAACTGATTTATCTACCTTCTGAACTTTATTTTCAAAACCTCGTTAGATACCAACTTTTGTATTATATATATTTCTAAGTTTCAACCTGCTGTTAAAATAGCTTTTCAGATTCAGATAGAAGGAAATGTTCAGTTCTTGAATGGAACCCTGACATATCCAGCCAGCTAATTGTCGCATCGGATGACGACAACTATCCTTCTTTGAAAGTAATGATCATTTCCTCTATATTTTTCTGTACTGTGGTTTGTCTTCTCCATATGCAGCTCTTTGCTAGAATAAATGAAACTGATCACTTTGTTCACTTTATTAAGGTGTCTGTTGTAGTTTTAGTGATGCTGCTGCCTTAATAGGAACGGCTAGCAGTAAAGAGTTTCTGGTCCTTCGTTTTAACTCACATTAGTAACCATTCTTCGTCCAGTATTTTCGGTATATCAGTAACTTTATACATTTATCCTTTCTAGGTTTGGGATGTGAGGAAAACCATTTCACCGCAACAAGAATTTGCTGGACACTCTAAAGGTTTTGTTTCTCTTGCGATTCTCATTTTCTTTTCCATCAAGTGGATGATGACAGTGCATTTAATATTACTCCATTCTTATTCTATTTGCATTTACTCTGATGACCAGGTGTGATTGCTATGTCTTGGTGTCCCTATGACAGTTCTTTCTTGCTTAGTTGTTCGAAAGACAACAGAACATTATGCTGGGATACAATCAGTGGAAAGGTATATCATTACTTTAACATCTAAAAGCTAAAACCCAATGATAAGTTGTCCTACTGATATGCTATCTTTTGGGAGGCTCTAATTGTGCCCTGTTCCTTCTGTTTCTTTTATAGATTATCAATGAGCTACCATCAAGCTCTAGTGGCATCTTTGACCTTCACTGGTGTCGTCGAAAAACGCCAAATGTCATAGCAGCATCCTCATTTGATGGGACGATAGGAATATACAAGGTAATGTGACCGTTCAACCTGAGAACAACTAGCAGATGGATCACTGGAGTTGCTTAATTTTTTTGTCGTTCGCTTTAGCTTATAGAGCTATATAAACAACTACAGGAATTCATCTACTCGCTAATTGTTATATAAATGGCTTAAATTTAGATGGGACTATGACTTGCCAGTACTTATGCTTGCCATATAAAGTTAGTTAATTTTCTGAATTTCTTATTGATTTCTTCTACAGTTCTCTAGCCTTGATGCAGCTGGGAAAAGTGCTGTTGATGGCCCAGGTAAGTTAGAATACTGGCTCATGCTTGACTTCCGGGAATATAATTAGATTTTGTTAAATTTAGAATTGCTTTCATCTGGTATGTCAAAACATTCCATAAGTTTACTGTGCTTTTATTTTCTCTACTTTTTTTACATTTCTTGTGATCTAGTATATTTAGAGTCCTTCTGTCAGCTGATCTTCATATTTTGATGCATTTACGTTTCATTTTATTCGAGCTGTGTTGTGATCTTGATCGTAAATCGGTTGATCTTAAATTGTTGGCATTACTTCTGCTGAGTATCTTATTGCTGAGATGGTTGAATTTTCCCAGTTAGCTACTTTGTCCTAGGATAACTGCTGTCGCCTTGTCTTGTGCATGTGTAGATAACAAGAATTTTGGCAGAGCTGCCCTTCCCTTTTACTGTGAAAAAGTGATCATATTCATATTTTTTTTTGTTCAGATGTTGAATTTTAATGTTTGTGCAGAAACCATTCAAAGTGCTACAGAGTATCAAGCAATCGCTGAGGCAGCAAATCGGTGCTCCAATAAGGCTGCTGCTTCTTTGGCTGTTGAAGCTGCTATTCCTGCGGTACCTCGAAAACCCAGAACCCCAACCACCAAGACCAGCTCAATTAAAACTGCTGTTGTAGCAAAGCCTAGAACTGCCTCTTCTATTATCACAAGATCTATAAAGTCAGTCGCATCTGAAAAAAACGGAGTGTGCATTGTATATAATGCATGCATGCTAAAGCATCGGGGAGATATGACAAATGAGGTGCCTGGAAGGATTGATGCCATAATGAAGAAGCTCAAACAAGATGGGCTGTTAAAGAAGTAAAAAATATTTCTCTCATTCTTTATGTCATACTAGTGTATTTCCGCATCTGTTGAATACTTTAAATAATTTGTTTATTTTCCTCATAGGTGTGATGTAGTGACATCCCCCGCTAACCCTACCCCCGCTCCCGTGTGGCGCCGCCGCGCCGCACCGGGGCGTCCCCGCCTCCCTCCTCCGCCCCCCCTCCCCCCGCCAGCACTCTCCTCTCCGCCGTCGCCGGCGACGACGCCAGGGAAAAGCCCGAGCGGCTCGGCGGCGGCGGCCTTCTTCTCGCGCGTCAGCTGCTCAAGATCGCTGCGGCGGTTCAGATCTTGATCTCCTCGGCGGTGATGGCGGACGGCGACGGCTGGAGTGTGGCGGCGGGTCTGTAGCCGCAGCGGCAGGTGGCGGCGGCGGCCATGCTGCAGCCGCTCAACATTCGGTTCGGCTTCGGACCACGGTGGCGCTCCTGGTCTTGATCTGCATCACGCGGACGCCCAGGGCGGCGACCCTGGGCTTGGCGGTGGTGGTCATTTCCTCCGTCGGAGGTGGTCGGCCTGAGGCTGGGTGGTCGGATCTCGAGATCCGTCATCTAGTCCCGGCTGCAAGTCGGGGAGACATAGTTGCTGGTGAAAACCGAGCCGACGGCGGGCGATGGCGGCGTTCTGCGCCGTTACCTTGATGAAGGCATTGTCATGTAACTACTGTCGACCCACTCGTGCTGCTCCGGGGAAAACCCTAGGATCTGATCTTCCAGATCGGACGATGGCGGCACTGCGGTGTCATTTTTCTCTTGGGAGCATCGTTTGTGGAGCAGCGCCGGAAGACAGAGGTAGAAGGTGGAGCGGCTTCGTCTTGCACGGAGCTTCGGTGGAGATGTCAAGTCATGCCTGGCCGACAGGTGCTACGCTGTGTCATGCCTGTTCGGCAGGTGCTACGCACGACAGATCTTCCGGAGACTTCAAGCTGTGTCGGCTGGTGGTACTTGGCGGCATGGTGCTGCGGTGTGCCGGCGGCGACCGCGACGTGCTCAGCAGTTTGCGCGCAGGGAGGTGACACTAGTAGAAAACATGCCTTTCGTCCGGAGCATTAGTCCCGGTCGGGTTTTGGACCGGGACTAATGTGACCACTAGTCCCGGTTCGAACGGCTAGGCTTTAGTCCCGGTTCATATGTGACCTCTAGTCCCGGTTGGTGTTACCAACCGGAACTAAAGGGGTGGTGGCAGGCTGGCGTCAGGCTGGGGCCCCTGCGAGCCCCTTTAGTCCCGGTTGGTATCACCAACCGGGACTAGAGATGGACCTTTAGTCCCGGTTGGTATCACCAACCGGGACTAAAGATATCACTATATATAGTGCTTCGTCCAGCCCGAGCCCAAGCTTTCCTTTCTCTGTTTTCTCCTTTCTCTCCACTGTTCTCTTCCCCTTGCTCAAGCTCATCCTCCATTTTTGCCAAGAATTGTCAAGATTTGAGGCACCCCATCTATCCAAGTGTTCACAAAGGTTAGCAACTTTGTCCTTTCATCTCTCATTGCTAGATTAGCTCGTGCAATGCTCTATAAGTATAGTGATTTGTGGGTTTTAGTTTGGGAGTAATTATGTGGGAGTTTATTTGATTTATATGCAATTTGAGCTCAAATTAACTTCTTAGTTTGCATATGTGTAGGTGTGGTTTACTTAGTGCCTTCCCGTCCCCGTCCTAACCACCGTCGATCGCTCGCACCGTTCCGTCGCCGGCACCACCTTGGTGAGCCTCTTGTTCTTATCCTTTTATAAAAAAAATCTTATTTGTATGATTTAGATAGTTACTTGTATAATTTTTTTACTTGTATGATTGTTTGTTATACATAGTGCCATGGTTTTGATATCCATCCCCATCGGCCCTCGTCCGGTTTATGATTCGGATGTGGTATATTCTCTTTTATAACTATTTGTTGCATTTCGTGTTTATGACAATTATGCCCATCAAGTTGACATAGATATTTTTATCTAGGAGGTATGTGAACCGGAAATTGCAACCGACCCTCTTGTCGAGAATTTAAATTTAGTTGAAAAAGAAAACGAGTATTTGAAAGAAAAATTGAAAAGAATTGAAGAAGAGAAGATGAAATTGGAGTTGTATGTTGCCGATGTCGTCGATGATCAAAAGATCAAGATGGATGCAATGCGCTTGAAGATTAGAAAGATTAGAAAATATGTCGTTAATAAAGAGGCTTGGTATCATTATGCTGTTGGATCAATTATTACCTTAGTTGCGATTTTGATCGCATTTGTTGTTGCATTTAAATGCTTTAGCTAGATAGTTTTATGTTGTGTTATGAGAATAAGTATGTATGAACTTTATGTATGAACTTGTATTAATTTGGTCTTTTCGGTGTTGTGTAATGAAGATGAGTCGGCAATGGATGTACGATGACCGACGCTCTCCCCAGTTCATTAATGGCGTGCATAGTTTTCTGCATGCGGCTGAGGCAAACAAGCGGAATGGTTTTATGTGTTGTCCATGTGGTGTTTGTAAGAATGATAGGAATTACTCTAGCTCAAAAGTTATTCACGTCCACCTGTTTATGTCCGGTTTCATGTCCGGCTATAACTGTTGGACCAAGCACGGAGAAAGAGGGGTTCTAATGGAAGAGAATGAAGAAGAAGAGGATGATGACAACTATCCTGAGTTCCCTGAATACGATGGTACTACAATGGGGGAAGAGAATGAAGAAGAAGAAGCTGAAGAAGAGGCATCAGATGAGCCCGCTGATGATCTTGGTCGGGCCATTGCTGATGCAAAGAGAAACTGCGAAAGTGAAAAGGAGAAGTTGAAGTTGCAGCGCATGTTAGAGGATCACAAAAAATTGTTGTACCCAAATTGCGAAGATGGCAACACAAAAGCTCAGTACCACACTGAAATTGCTGCAATGGAAGGCAGAGAATGGTGTATCTGACAAGGGATTTGAAAAGTTGCTGAAAATAATGAAGAAGAAGCTTCCAAAGGACAACGAATTGCCCGACAGTACGTACGAAGCAAAGAAGGATGTCTGCCCTATAGGATTAGAGGTGCAGAAGATACATGCATGCCCTAATGACTGCATCCTCTACCGCGGTGAGGAGTACGAGAATTTGAATGCATGCCCGGTATGCGGTGCATTGCGCTATAAGATTAGCCGCGATGACCCTGGTGATGATGTTGAGGGTGAGCGCCCCAGGAAGAGGATTCCTGCCAAGGTGATGTGGTATGCTCCTATAATACCACGGTTGAAAGGTTTGTTCCAAAACAAAGAGCATGCCAAGTTGTTGCGATGACACAAAGAAGACCGTAAGAAAGACGGGAAGTTGAGAGTACCCGCTGATGGGTCGCAGTGGAGAAAAATCGAGAGAAAGTGGCCGGAGTTTGCAGGTGACGCAAGTAACTTATGGTTTGGTATAAGTGCAGATGGCATTAATCCTTTTGGGGAGCAGAGCAGCAGCAATCATAGCACCTGGCATGTGACTCTATGTATCTATAACCTTCCTCCTTGGTTGTGCATGAAACGGAAGTTCATTATGATGCCAGTGCTCATCCAAGGCCCTAAGCAACCCGGCAACGACATTGATGTGTACCTAAGGCCATTAGTTGAAGAACTTTTACAGCTGTGGGACATAAAAGGTGTACGTGTGTGGGATGAGCACAAACAACAGGAATTTGACCTACGAGCGTTGCTGTTTGTAACCATCAATGATTGGCCTGCTCTTAGTAACCTTTCAGGACAGACAAACAAGGGATACCACGCATGCACGCACTGTTTAGATGAGACCGAAAGTATATATTTGGATAAATGTAAGAAGAATGTGTACCTGGGACATCGCCGATTTCTTCCGATCAAGCATCTCTTAAGAAAGAAAGGCAAGCATTTCAAAGGTGAGGCAGATCATCGGAAGAAGCCTGACCACCGTACTGGTGATCATATACTTGATATGGTCAAGGATTTAAAAGTAATCTTTGGAAAGGGTCCTGGCGGACAATCTGTTTCGAATGACGCTGACGGACACGCACCCATGTGGAAGAAGAAATCTATATTTTGGGACCTACCCTATTGGAAAGTCCTAGAGGTCCGCTCTGCAATCGACGTGATGTACGTGACGAAGAATCTTTGCGTGAACCTGCTAGGCTTCTTGGGAGTGTATGGGAAGACAAAAGATACACCGGAGGCACGGGAGGACCAGCAACGTATGCATGAAAAAGACGGCATGCATCCAAAGCAGTATCAAGGTCCTGCCAACTACGCTCTTACCAAAGAAGAGAAGGAAATCTTCTTTGAATGCCTGCTCAGTATGAAGGTCCCATCTGGCTTCTCGTCAAATATAAAGGGAATAATAAATATGGCAGAGAAAAAATTCCAAAAGCTAAAGTCTCATGACTGCCACGTGATTATGACGCAATTACTTCCGGTTGCATTGAGGGGGCTTCTACCGGAAAATGTTCGATTAGCCATTGTGAAGCTATGTGCATTCCTCAATGCAATTTCCCAGAAGGTAATCGATCCAAAAATCCTACCAAGGTTACAGAATGATTTGGTGCAATGTCTTGTCAGTTTCGAGTTGGTGTTCCCACCATCTTTCTTCAATATCATGACGCACGTCCTAGTTCACCTAGTCGAAGAAATTGCCATTATGGGTCATGTATTTCTACATAATATGTTCCCCTTTGAGAGGTTCATGGGAGTCTTAAAGAAATATGTTCATAACCGTGCTAGGCCAGAAGAAAGCATCTCCAAGGGCCATGAAACAGAGGAGGTTATTGAGTTTTGTGTTGACTTTATTCCTGACCTTAAGCCGATTGGTGTTCCTGAATCGCGGCATGAGGGGAGACTGAGTGGAAAAGGCACGCTAGGAAAGGATTCAGTAATATGTAGGGACGGGCATTCTTGGGCCCAAGCACACTACACAGTTCTACAAAATTCCACCTTGGTGGCACCGTATATCGAGGAACACATGGATATTGTACGCTCCAAGAACCCGGAGCAGTCTGACCCCTGGATTAAACGTACACACATGGCGACTTTCGGCGGTTGGTTGCAAACACATCTCATGAATGACGACAGTGCTGGAAATGAGTTGTACTTGTTGGCCAAGTCACCATCTTCGACTATATTGACTTTCAAAGGGTACGAGATTAATGGGAATACATTTTACACGATCGCCCAAGATAAAAAGAGCACCAACCAAAACAGTGGTGTCCGCTTTGATGCAACAAACACCAATAGGGAAAAGGACACATATTATGGTTACATAGAGGAGATATGGGAACTTGACTATGGACGTGAGTTTAAGGTCCCTTTGTTTCGGTGCAAATGGGTCAATCTGACAGGAGGCGGGGTAAAGTTAGACCCGCAGTACGGAATGACAACAGTGGATCTCAACAATCTTGGGTACACAGACGAACCATTCGACCTAGCCAATGATGTGGCGCAGGTTTTCTATGTGAAGGACATGTCTACCAAACCGAGAAAAAGGAAAGATAAGGAAGCGAATACATCATACGGTGAGCCAAAGCGCCACATTGTTCTTTCACGGAAAAGAAACATCGTGGGAGTGGAGGACAAGACAGACATGTCAGAAGATTATGAAAAGTTTCATGGAATTCCTCCCTTCATAGTGAAGACTGACCCAAGCATCCTGTTAAATGATGAAGATTTTTCATGGTTACGGCGCAAAGGGACACACGCAAAGAAAAAGTTTTATACCCCAAGATCCCACTCTGGGAAGTGATCGGCTTCACCGTCATCACTTTCTTCTCTAGTGAGTAGCCGAGATAGTCCAGTTTGTACACGAAGTGCATCTAGTTTTTGCCGTAACCCTCTCAACTTTTTAGCACATGCTATGTGGGTGAAATGATGACACCATGCCAAGTTTCAACCTTTTCAGAGTTCATTTGTAGTGCTTTTCAATTTCAGGGTCATTTAGCTCAAAAAAATCATTAAATGCATGAAAAATAGCAAATGAAGTTAGAAAGGGTTGAAATTTGAGGATGTGGCTTTGAATGGTGCATATTGAATGCACAAAAAGTCTGGAGTTGAAATAAGTTTAAAAAAATGAAATGCCTTTGTAACAGATGAGTTTTCGTCCGAAACCTTGATACTTCGAAGGAGATGGTCCAGTTTGTACACGAAGTGCATCCAGTTTTTGCCGTAACCCTCTCAACTTTTTAGCACATGCTATGTGGGTGAAATGATGATACCATGCCAAGTTTCAACCTTTTCAGAGTTCATTTGTAGTGCTTTTCAATTTCAGGGTCATTTAGCTCAAAAAAAATCATTAAATGCATGAAAAATAACAAATGAAGTTAGAAAGGGTAGAAATTTGAGGATGTGGCTTTGAATGGTGCATATTGAATGCACAAAAAGTCTGGAGTTAAAGTAAGTTTAAAAAAATAAAATGCCTTTGTAACAGATGAGTTTTCGTCCGAAACCTTGATACATCGAAAGAGATGGTCGAGTTTGTACACGAAGTGCATCCGGTTTTGGCCGTAACCCTCTCAACTTTTTAGCACATGCTATGTGGGTGAAATGATGATACCATGCCAAGTTTCAACCTTTTCAGAGTTCATTTGTAGTGCTTTTCAATTTCAGGGTCATTTAGCTTAAAAAATCATTAAATGCATGAAAAATAACAAATGAAGTAAGTAAGGGTTGAAAATTAAAACTCCTCATGCTGACTAACAGAAACATAATATAATTTGGCAAAAGAATAACAAGAAAACATATAAACTAAAATATTTAAAACAAATGAAGGTATAAAACTAAAAGAGCTAAACCGAATCTATTTTTGATTAAAACACCTATTTAAAATAACCTAAAAATTACCAAATTGAACATACTGATAAAACACACTAATATTAAACAGCAGGAAAAAGAATCACTCAAAAATCTATTTTTAAACTAAAGTTATTCACAAACGAGTGATTCACACAAATTTCAAAGAATTCAAATTTAAACTATTCAAATTTGAAAACTACTGGCACTAACAGAAAGTTTATAATTTTTGTGACCTAAAGCAAAAAGATTCACTCAAAAACTCTAAATATTTGGCTGTAAGTAGAAACAAAAGAAAAAAATAAAGCAAAAACAGAAAAAATGAAAAAAAAACTTTAGTCCCGGTTGGCACAACCAGCCGGGACTAAAGGTCCTCCTCCCGCGCTTAATTTGGGCCCGAAAACAGAACTTTAGTCCCGGCCCGTGGCTGTAACCGGGACTAAAGGCCAACCCTTTAGTCCCGGTTGCAGCCACGAACCGGGACTAAAGGTCCTTTAGTCCCGGGGCGTGGATTCAACCAGGATTAATGGTCGATCCTATATAAACTTTGCGTTTTCCACCGCCCAGGAGACAGATCGAACACCACACGTCGCCAGGCCGCTCGTCTTCAACCTCCGACGCCGGAGATCGCCGACGCCGTCCCGCTCGCTCCGGCCCCTCCCCGAGCCCGCAGCCCGCTGCATCTTCCTCGACCACGGGAGCGAGCGAAGAGCCCCACAGTGCCCGCACCATCGTCTTCCTCCTCGCCGGTTGCCACCACTGCCTCGACCTCGCCCTCAAGCACCGACGCGTCCATGACCTGCCTGAGCCCTCCCCAAGCTCGCGACGACCTAGCTGTGAGCCGCCGCCGTTCCCCTCCTCCTCCTATCCCCCCCCCCGCGGTCACCGACGCCGCCCGCGCTCAGGCCGCTCCGACGGCGCCGCCCGCGGTACATGGAAGAGTGGATGGATTGATCGATGGATGTAGATGATTTGCTTGTTCTTCTCTGTACATGGAACAATGGATGGATAGATCGATGGATGTAGATGATTTGCTTGATTGATGCTCAATGCTACTGTGTGTATGTAGATGATTTGTTAAAAAAATTTGCTACTGTGATTGCTCAATGCTACTTGTGAGTGGTTCTGTTTTGCTACTGCTATGTGCTAATTGATAGACATTGTAGATGGAGATTGATAGACATTGCCCAATTCCAGTTCAGGGACGTTCAGGAACCCGCCTAGCTGTCTTTTTTTCTTTCTTTTTTGTTATTTTTGTCTCAGTGAATTATACCCCAGATTCATAGATTTTCAGTGAGCATTATCAATGTTGAAGAAGGAGTGATCTTAATGGACAGAAATTTTTTGTAAAGTTTGATCCAAATTTTTTTGCGGGAGAAAGTTTGATCAAGTTATCGAAAAATATTTAACAAGAATGCAAGAAATGCAAATGGATTTATGTTATGAAGTATGGATAATGTGTCAATGTTGTATGTGATGTGATGATCTAATTTTTTTTCACTCGGTGGAATTTGCAGGCCGGTGAGCATGGATGCGATGTGATGATCTAATTTTTTTTCAGTTTCTTACTACTGTTAACTACTGTTTGTTAGGTGGATGGATGCATGGATGAATTTGTGTTAGATGGATGCATGGATGTTGTTAGATTCATAGA
The DNA here is from genome assembly GCA_039707655.1 of Elymus sibiricus. Lineage (NCBI taxonomy): Eukaryota > Viridiplantae > Streptophyta > Magnoliopsida > Poales > Poaceae > Elymus > Elymus sibiricus. The sequence continues at coordinate 334,850,608 of CM077674.1, read as the reverse complement.
TGGATGGAATGTTGGTCAAATTTTTGGAGCTATTTTTCTCATGCGAATATGTAGTAAATAATTGATGATGAAGCTTATTTTGCAATTTGAGATGTTGTTAAAAGCTATATGATATGTGATGGTCTAAATTTTTAAATCGGTACAATTTACAGATTTGTGGTGTTGCATCTTCGAGGAGTGTTTATCGACGTCGGAGCTGTTGATCCCCGATCTTCCCTCCGCTGATCAACTACTTCCTCTACAGCCGAGGGTGAGCTACGAATCCCCCTTCACCTCCTCATCTTTTTTTGTCACTAGATTTCAAAAATGTGAATCGTGTATTTGATAGGTGTATAAAAAATATAGACATGTGGTGAGAGAAAAAAAGAAAAATATAGAAATCGTGTGTTTGTTTTCATAGGAATTTGTTCTCGGCGACGATGCCCGGCCCGCATCCTCGTCGTCGACTCGGCGGCGACAACCAGTTTGAGAGGCGCCATGTCCGGGATTGGGCTCCGCCGGGCTGGCACTAGGAGGTGCTACCTTCCGGGGCGCGCAGCTTGGTGAGGAATCGGGGTCTCGTCGTCGACCCGGAGCTTCTTTGGTGGCGGTCGCGTGGGCCACTATCGGTGCAGAGGGAGCCGGCCCCCGAGAGGGTGGTACGTCGCCGTGTCAGGGAGGAGGACGAGCACGTCCGTCACTACATGGTTGCGTTGGAAGACAGCTTCTCCAATACCTGGCAGTTTCTTCAGGGATCTCACCCGAGCTATGATCCTGTGATGGTTCCTTCTCTTTGGGTGTTCACCGCCCGCGGCTCAGGAACCGGGAGTCGACGTCCAGTTTGATTGGGCGAGATGTTTAGTGATATTATGTGATATTATTGTTGCATTAACTGGATTATTCGAGATGTATTAGTGATGGAGGAACCGCGAGTCAACTGGATTATTCGATAATATTCGAGCTGTATTAGTGATGTTATATGATAATGTTCGAGATGTATTAGTGATAATATTCGATAATATTCGATGATGCATTAACTGGATTATTCGAAATGTATTAGTTTTTGCTTATTGAATGCATTCTAGTTTGAATACTAAATTGTTTTATCTTTCTTCTGGATTAGTTAAGCTATGGACTATAGCGACAGAGACGACCATGATCAAGAGGATATCATGTTCGACATGATACGCTCCCAAAACCCAGAGATTGAACTAGATGGCGGCTCACAATATCTGAACGAGTCCGGTGAGGGAATTGAGGAAGAACCAATAGACGAAGGGCACACAAACAATGATGGCGAAGGAAATGTTATTCAATTAACAAAGTCCGGCGAGGTATATATATATATATATATATATATATATATATATATATATATATATATATATATATAAGGCCTCTGGTGATCATTACATGTATTAATTGATTAGTATATATATATATATTAACGAATCTTTCTTCTTTTAGCCCTCCGGATCGAGCAAATCTTCTACAAGGGTAGTACGAGGCCCGGCTAAAAAGTTGCCCGATGGCATAAAGTACAACATCGATGAAATCAAAGAAGATGGCGAACCGATTGCTCCTAAAAAGAATGCGGACAAATTTATACGTCAATGCGGAGTTATTGTTAGGGACCATATCCCGATCACCGTTCAAGAATGGAATAAGCCAAAGGAAGATCGAGGAGTTAGTTTTGTCGACGAAAGAGCAAAAAATCTGCTTTGGGATACGCTCATGTCACATTTCACCCTATCAGAGGGTTTCACAGATCTCCAACGGGAGAAAGTCAAGAAGTGTGCTCTTAAGAAGATGGCCACACAATTCCGGTCTTGGAAGAAAAGATTATGGGCCAACTACGTCAACACAGTAAAGAAGACTCCAGAATTCACTGGACCACTAGAGAAGGTAAAAGATCACTGGGACTTATTTGTGGAGTTCAAGGAATCAGAAGCAGCTAAGGAACGGTCGATGAAAAACAAGATAAATGCTGAGAAAAAAAAGTTTCACCATGTTCTAGGGCCAGGTGGCTACAAGACTGGGTTGCCTAAGTGGGATGAATCTGAGGAAAAGATGATTGCTGCAGGGGTCACTCCACAAACAGTGGGTTGGCCCGACAGGTGCAGGACTTGGTTTTATGCGCATGGGGGAAAGTTAGACCCAAAGACAGGGGAGATTATTGAACAGGCAAGTCTTAAAGAAGCCTCGGACGCTTTACTTGAAGCAATAGAAGAGGCTCGAACGGGGGCGTTCCAGCCCGAGAAAGAGAACGACGAGCTTACACGCGCCCTCAAGAATCCTGAACACTCGGGACGAACACGAGGCAAAGGCGTTGTTCCGTGGGTTGAGGGGTTTGCGGAGTGGAACGACACTTACAGAAGCCGTGCGAGAAAGAAGAAGTGGGATGCAGACCAGAGGAAGCAGGATGCAGACCGGTTTCAAAAGCTAGAATCAAAGAACGCGGAGTTGGAACGCGCTTTCATGCGGCAGCAGGAGCAGACCGACACAATTAGCCAGCAAAGGGCGTCTCAGCGGCAGGAGCAACCAAATCCAGCATTGGATAGTACCATCCCATCTATGCCGAAAAGCAGCGTGGGTTCCACGGGGGTCCCGGCCGATGATGCACTGCTGGCTCGCTACCCCGTGGATGATATCCAAGAGACGACAACTTGTGAGCTACACATGAAAATGAAGAACATATCCATGAAGGTGGCAGACGACTTTGCTTTACCAAATGCACCTGAAGCAACCATCCACGGCAATCTGATTCCACCTGGCTATGCTTGTGTCGGGGTGGATGAAGTTCTGTCGGGATATGACTCACTAGAGCTTGACTTTCCTGGAGGTGAAGGGGAGCAGACACTGGGAGAAGCCATACGTGGTCTCATTGTATGGAGAAAGGAATGCATCGTGTTTCCAAACTCGGTGCCAAGGCCACCGACTCCTCCTCCAAGTCCGCCGCGTCAGCTGACTCCAACCCACCTCGAGACGGAGCGCAGCGCGAGTCCACCATATCGATCTCCGCCGCGTCAGCCGAATCCACCCCACCTCGAGACGGAGCCCAGCGCGAGTACGCGATATCGATCTCCGCCGCGTGAGCTGACTCCAAAGCGGAAGAGAGCACCAAAGAAGAAACCCGAGCCTCCTGCCAAAAAGAAGTTAGCTTACGAGATGACTGAGGAGGAAAACAAACAGGTCGTGGATGCCCAAGTGAAGGCCCATTTTGCACCGAAACCGCCCCCGCCTCCGAAGGAGAAAATACCTGAGAAAGTCATACAACACTTTGTGGATCTTGCTAAACCGGCTGTGGAGAAAAGGCGATCAGACTATGAACGCTCTATTAGCAAGTCATATTATCAACAAAAAAAATCAGCAGTCGAGCCTTACAGGTAGTAATAAAAGCAGGAAAACTATTCCCCAGCTCGGAGAACAGGCAGTGCAATCGATCCCCCCGCTCAAGGTGAGTACCGATAAGGCGGGAACCGACGCTGATAGAGAGATGGCTAGAGAGATGGGTATCACCGTTGAACAACTCCTAGGCATGGAGGAAGTCCCCATGATGGATCCGAAGGAACTAGCATGGAAATATGTCCCCGGGAACCCTCTGGTCAGGCCTGACGAGGAGGAGCTTCTACCAACGCAAATGCGCAGATTGCATGACTGGTACCTGAGAGAAGTAAAGGCCGGGCGAGAGAGCCTCATGGTGAAAGTCAAGCCAGACCATTACTTCCATGGAAACGATGTGTGGATTGAATTTCCAGAAAATTTTCAGTTATTCAATCAAGACGCACTCGACAAATCTCTCGTCAGTTGCTATTGTCTGTAAGTGATTTCTTTCTGTAATTTAAGTCTCTAGCTCAGCTCGTTCATTGCCTGTAATTATCCTCACTATATTCTTTTGTGTGGTATTATGCAGAATGAAGATTTTTGAATTGAAAAGAGATAGAGTCTATGGCATTGGGTTCATTGACCCAAATACCGTTAATGAAGCTGTGTTAAATAACCACAAAGAAGACAGAGAGAATAGCTTGCTAATGTTTTTGAAGGAACTAAATACCAGACCAGAAATACTTTTTCCTTACAACTTCAGGTGAGTGTTACTGTCTTGTACTACAAATTCTATTTTTGCTTACTCGATGTTAAGTGTAGTTGATGAGTTATGCATGCCCGCTTATACAAACGTGTGCGCAGATTCCACTGGATCCTGCTAATCATTAGAGTTGACGAGGAAACTGTTGAAGTACTGGACTCACTAGGTAAAGACCCTGAAGAATACAGGAGCCTGTTTTTGATACTCGACAGGTAATTTCAATCATTATCGCACTATGTCGGCCTCTTTAGTTCATTTTCTGATATCAAGTAATTAATAACTCCTTTATTCATTTTCTTTTCCAGGCAGGGTTTGGAAAAAGTTCATCAAAGAGGTTGTCGGTGAATGGGAACCACATCTGAAATGGCGACGGTCCAAGGTAATTAAGTAGTACTAGCTACGTCCGCGCATCTCTTTAATTCTAGTTTCAATACCATTATCATGCTTGATTATTATCTGATTGAATTCTATTCTGGTAACGTGTATGAGGCAGGAAAAGGGGACTAATTTATGTGCATACTACGTTTGCGAGAACATTCGCTTTATTACCGAAAGGAGCAGAGATGCAAGACATCTTTGGGTACGTAAACACTACTCACAATTTTTTTTATCATGATCTAATATATATATACACACAACTAATATATTCATATTGATCTCCTTCTTTAAAGATGACGGAGATGCGGGGTAGGCTCCTACGAAAGGACCGCATACGAGCACTTCAAGAGGAAATGGCGGGATTTTTGCTTCAACAGGTCATATCTCCCGACGGAGAATACCATTTCACCTAATGCCTGCATGTAATGATCTGCAAATTGTAGGAGAAATTGTATATACCAAATTGTATATATATATGTGTATGCATGGTCGTACGAGAAATTCTATGATATATGATTGATTCTACGAGAAATTCTATTATATATGCATAACGTGTACAGTATGTAATAGCGTAAAATATGTTTGAAATGAAAAAGAATTAAATGGAAAACACAAAATGAAAAGGAAAAATAAACAATAAACCCTAAACCCCTAAACCTTTAGTCCCGGTTGGTGTCACCAACCGGGACTAAAGTGGCAGGGATTTAGTCCCGGTTGGTGTCGCAGGGATTTAGTCCCGGGTCGTGGCCAACCGGGACTAAAGGGTGGGGGCCTTTAGTCCCGATTTATTTGTCCCGGTTGGTGAACCGGGACTAAAGGCCCTTCCCAACCGGGACTAAAGGCCGTTTCTCCACTAGTGTGGTGCCGTTGGGCGCCCTGGTGGCGTCGACGAATGGTCGGACTGGCAAGGATGATGCGGATCTTTTTCCTGAAGATGGGTCAGTGGTTCGATGATGATGGCGGCTTCTAAAACGTGTGCATGTGGTGTACGCTTTAGGTTTGCTGCACCGGTTGTAGGTTCCGATACGTTATGTGGATGAATCGGCGACGGCACGGGTTTTAGATATGGGGAGTGAGAGCACTCCACATTATCGAGTTTGTAGGTGTGAGTGCTGGCTTCGGGTGACTTGATGTATGTTCTTGTTAGATCTTTGTTGAATAATTAATAAAGATGGTTGTATGCATCGATTGATGCAAAGGCCGGGGGTTTTAACCTCCTTTTCAAAAAAAAAGGTGTGATGTAGTCGATGCACATGCTGTTGATTTTAAGCATGTGTTGGCTGTTCATACAAAGGAGTATTTCAAAGTTCTTCTGGATCTTCCTCTAGAGGGAAAAGAGAAAGAGGATGCATATAAGATTTTCTTTGAAACTGATATAGAATATTGCTCTGATACGAAGAATGCAATTTTAGCAGCTGCTGGAGCCATCATACAGGTAAAATGCGACCATATTATAGCTTATTAATGTTCAGTGTTAAGTTTGTTGGAGCTAGCTACTAACTCTCACCAGAATCCCTTAAGGATCTAACACACACATGTACTTATCTTCTGGTTTTCTCATGTAAACATGTACACTAGAGTCTAGAAGCTATACTGAGGAATCTTATACAACTACAACAAGTTTGTTGTTCACAGGTGGACTTATGCTGAGTTGTCTCATACACTACAACAAGCTTGTTGTACACAGGATTCCTTTACTGCCACAAGTTGTTTGATTAGGTTCAGATTTGTATTAGGTGCAAAGTTCAGATTAGAATCCATTTCAGAGTCGGACTTTATTTCCTTAGAGTCGGCTTGTCAGCAGAGTATTACTTTCTAAATATAACTTCACGTGACTAGGCAAATTGACTTCGGCAACAACTACTTGTACTATGATTAAAACTAACAAATTTAATGTGTTAGGATGATATTGATGTTCAATAGTGTGTTGTCAACATGAAAGTTATCTTAAGTTCGATTGATATCATAAAAACGGTGTCAAAGTACTTTCTAATTATTCAAGTGCTTTCAGGGATGTGATATGGTTGTGACTGGACAATACAAGCACGCATTTGCTGTAATCCCCCCCCCCCCCCCCCCCCCGCGGTCATCATGCATCGCGGAATAAGGGGTCTGGGTTTTGCTTTATCAACAATATTGCTTTGGGGGCAAGATATTTGATAAAGGAGAAGGTAATATTTCTGTTTTTTTTTACTTTGTGAACTTTTTTCCTTTTCAATTTTGTTTTCACAATTGAATGTAATCCTATGCTTTGTTATTATAGCATGCAGAAAAAGTTATGATTGTTGATTTTGATTATCACCATGGCGATGGTACACAGAGTATATTTTTTGACGATGATCGTGTCTTAACTTTCTCCATACACAGGTACATACAATCTACTAGTAATTTGAATGTACTTCACAGAAGATCAATTTATTATGTATATGTGCAGTACCATATCAGTAAACTAAGCCGTAAAATTATGATAGAATGATTAAATTCTACTGAAAATTCGTAGTAGCTTACTATAAAAAGCTTTTGCTTTATAAAGAAAACTATTCTTAAGGTGCCTTCAAATCATTTGGTATTCAAATTAAACTTGAAATGTTTGAATGAAAGAAAAATATGAAGTCTCGATAACTTTTATAAAGAAAATTATGAAGGAAAAAACTGTGTTGCAGTGAAAAAACTTCCTGTTGGCCACATGAGTAAAGCATGCATAATGATATACAACAACAGATGACTTAAGGACCGACTTATGTAGAATTGAGTAGCAGCATGTTGAAGTAGTCAAATCCTTGGCTTAAGGACCAACTTATCTAGAATGGAGTAGAAGTATGTCTCAGAAGTCAAATTCATTTGACTTTTGATTTTTTTTCCCTTACTGAACTCATCATTGTTTCTTATTGATTATTAATTCTTAAAAAATGTGTTCTAATTCTTTTTCTTTTCTAGGGATGGTGTTTTTCCAAACAGAACAAAAGAGGAAGGCAAGGCCAAGTGTGCAGATTATATTGGTAATGGAAAAGGTGAAGGATTCAATGTGAACGTCAATTTGAAGGAGGCATATGGAGATGGAGACATGTTGGCAATCTTTAAGCATATTCTTGTTCCTGTCGTGAAAAGCTTTTCCCCAAATTATATATTAGTTTCGGCTGGTTTTGATGCCGGTGCGTATAGTTTGATATTCTCATCACATATTTCACATAAAATCAATATTTGATATTTTGACACTGCTTTGTAATTTTAATCTAGCCCTCGGTGATGAAGTTGGCGATTGTAAAGTCACACCCGAAGGCTACAGCGCAATGACTTCCATTGTAAGTTGCTTTTTCTATATCTTGAATCCTTTCCTATATTTGAATCCCGACAAGTCAAGATTTTGCCATTTCTCAATTAATTTAAATAATTCGAATTCTTAGATATCTTTAAATATGATATTTGTAAATGCCGAATATTAGAACGTTTCGTATTGTAAAGTCACTGGAACTGTTTGAGTTGAATCGCTCAACTGCTGATAGTAAATGTTAGAACAGAATCATCACTCAGCTCTAACCCCCCCTCTTACTCACAGACACACGCATGTGCTCTTTATATTTTATCCACGCTTGAGAGGCTACATTCCTGCCACAAGTTTAGTACTTTTAAAAAACATACACAGGGCCTCAATAGCCAAACCGACCTAGCTACAAACCAACTCAAGCAATCGATATCTGGCTTCATTGCTTAACAGCCAAGATTTTCCTCTAGGCATGCAAATTTGGAACCTTGAGGGTACGTGGCTACTTTCCTCACACAGCTTTTAAATTTGACTTTGGCTTCCTCCTGTATGCCGCTCACCATTGGCTCATTTCTGCCTTGCTAGCTCAGCCAAACTTGATATTTTCTTCATCGCAGTAGTAGTTTCAAACTCCTTCAATGTCTTGCCGACATGCAAAGCTGCTGTACTTTCTCTACTTGCTGACATGCATGCAGCTGGTCAAATGTCCCATGCATGCATCTCTTTGGTAAATGACAAGATAAACAGTAACAGGGAAAATATTAAGGTTGCAGTTAAAAAACAGTTTTTAAAATGTGTACTCCTGGTATTCCAAAAAATCTGAAAAATCTAGTTTCAGTATGTATAATGAATTTTGTAAATACTCCCACCTTCCGAAAATACTTGTCGGAGTATCTCCGACAGGGAGTAATAACACTATCTATCTATCTATCAGGGGCAGACAGCCTGCTCCTGATCCTCTGACGCCACCGGATTGGTCCTGAACGATAAAGCCCCAACCCCCATGTCCCTCTGCAGCATTGAATTCTCCGTATGTGTTTATTTTCAGCTTGTCGCGAACCGCTCTCCGCCACTTGTCCTGCTGCCTGACTGCCATTGTCCTATTGCTGATCCTGATAAATTGGCTCGCATCTGCAGCCAATTGATGTACTGTTACTACAATCAGATTGTCCAGAGTAGACGTAGTGTTGTAGGTAGAACCCTAAGTGAAGATCTTTTCACACTTGGGGGAAAGGGAAGAACTCACAAGAACACACGAGGCAAATCACTCAAACAAAACCCAAACCACACATCCACTAGAGTAGCATACATGAGATCCACATGAATACATGAACAATCAAAAGAAAGTAGCACAAAGATAAGTTTCTTCCCACTCCAAAGGAGATGAGGTCTTGATGATAGTCTTCTCCAAGAGGAGGTCTTGATATCCCTTGGGATCTTTTCCTAGGAGGTCTTTATCTCCAAGAGAAGTGGTAGATGAGCAAAGCCCTCTAAAATATCTCAATACCCTTTGCTAACCCTAACAAATGGTCTATCCACGGAATATATAGGAGTAGGGAGGTAAGGGACGAAGTGAGGGGCAAAACAGGAACAAGTCGGCCACCTCGTTGGGAGGGCCGTGCGCACGGGGTAAGTGAGGCCCATGCGCAAGGGGGTCCCGTGGGCACGGTACACGCCCGTGCGCATGGGGTGCTACAGCGGCGAGGCCTGTGTGCACGGGGTCCTGGGGCCCGTGCGCACGGGGTGTGCGCATTCGGTTACAGAAGCTCTCTGGGAGGCCCGTGGGCACGGGGTCGAGGAAGCCCGTGCGCACGGGGTCGCCTGGGAGGTGCTGTCCACTTGTGGTTCTTCTCCTCCGTCTTTCTCGTGGCCTTGGCGTGGTTCCCCTTGGACTTGGCGATGGTCCTTAGCTTCTTGGCGGTAGTCTCCCTCATTCCTAATGACACACAATGTTTCCTTGTGAGGTAGCATCCAAGTTCCATCCATATCCATATGAAAGTCGTATAGGAGTGAGTTCACCTCGTTCTCGATGGCACGTGCGCGAGCTCTTGTCATAGGTCCACTTGGTGCTTGATGAGTTGTTGTGGTATCCATGGGGATGATCGAAGGATGCTCTGCATCATCTCCCCCCCCCCCTTGGGAAAGATCCGCCCTCGGATCGATATCTTCATCACCATGGTAGGGGAATAGATCCTTGACGTTGAAGGTGTCACTCACGTTGTACTTGTCGCACGGGATGTCGATCTTGTATGCATTGTCGTTGATGCGTGCTAGCACCTTGAATGACCCATCGGCGCGAGGTAGAAGTTTTGACTTGCGTTTGTTGGGGAAGCGGTCCTTGCGAAGGTGTAACCACACGAGATCTCCGGTGTTGATGTAACACCCCGATTTTTGGTCCTTTCTTTTTCTTTTGGATTTATTCGAATTTTTATTTGGAGTTCCTTTTTCCGTGGCTATGTGGTCTTAAAACCTGGAAAGATCTTCTCTCCTGCCACTTCCAAGTGGCTAGTCACTCTCAAATCTATCCCAAGGCCATGTCATTTCCATCTTAGCCCAACTCCAATATTTATTTATTGGGAATCTTCCTTTTTCTGTTAAAGGAATAACCCTGTTTGCCCTAGGTTGTGAAGCAACCTACATTTCTGTCTTCCATAAAATTCCCACAAAATTCTCATAAATTCTTTGGATCATATCTTTCACAAATATGTCAAAACCCATCCTTGCCTAGTTCAAAAATAATTCAGGGATAATCATTTTCCATTCTGTCCAGATTGGCACTTTGTGAAGGAAGTGCTATTTATATTTTCTTGATTGCCCTCAAATTGTTTGGGTACTCTCTCACATCCAAATAATTGCCACATGCCAAAATTCAGCTCTATTTGCCTAGTAAATCTTCCTCATAAAATTTCCAAAGTTTATGTCCAGAGAGAAGCTTTGTGAAGGAAGTACTACCTAGGATAATCCAAATGAGTTGAAATTTTGGTAGGTCATTCATAAGATCAAATAATTACTCTCCACCAAATTTCATCTCCATCCAACAATCTATGTGAGTACACCTTCCAATCTTGGTTTCTAGTCACAATTTCAGTTTGTGAAGCAACTATATTTTATATTGCTTCAAAAATTCTGAAATTAATCCAGGACCTAAATATACCTATATAATTTGATCATGCCAAAATTCACATCATTGTGCCAAGCCATTTTCTCCACAAAATTTCCCCAAGTTTCTGTCCAGTGGGTAGCATTGTGAAGGAAGTACCATTTTTACTCACCCAAATGGGATGAAATTTTTATGGTGCCTTCATATGACCAAATAACCATCCTACACCAAGTTTCAGATCAATCCAATCATGCAGGTGAGTGCTACTTCATAATTTAGTTTCTGGACCAGTTTTTGCAGTTGTAAAGCAACTATGTTAAATACTGGTCCAAATCTCTTCAAGAGCCACATGATCATAGTCCTTCCTACCCTAATCCTCTGTGACATTTTGTTTATCTCATTCATCAACTCCCTTGACCTCAACATCCAGTCAAACCTTGCTGCAGCAATGTTCAGTTGACGTTACACTTCATACCAGAGCCACTTTAATCGAACTAAAGCTGCAGTGGGGTCAATGGATGAAGGGACTAAGCTTTGGACAACTTTTTCCAGGCCCTCGAGCCCTCCCCATGCCAAACCACGCGGTGACCGCGCTGCTGGCATGCCAGCGCGCGTGCTCTGCCCGCTGTGGCCGCGCTCTGCGCGTCGTCTAGCCACGGGCTCGTTCCCTTCGTCCCTCCTCGGGCGTCTGTTGGTGCCGACCACCCTCGCCCCCCTTCCACGTGTCCCCCTGGTCCCTCTCCCCCTCCTGTAGCGCTCTCGCCGGCGCCAGTCATCGCGCCCGCGAGTGCACCGAGCACCGCGTGGCCGACCACCCCCTGTGCTCGCCCCGTCCGCACTCGCGCGTCCCTGGCGCCGCGTGAGCATCCCCTCAAGGGCCCCGCGGCGCACCCAAGCCTCGCCGGAGCATCTTCGCGTCTCCGTGGCGGCTCTCGGCCCCGCATCTCGCCCCGGCTATTTAAGCCGCCTCGAGCCAGTCCGAGCACTCCACCAGCCTCCCCTTCCTCCTATAGACCCGCCCAGCTACTCCATTTAGCTCGTAGAGCTCTTCTGCCCCTCCCATGACCGAGCCACCGCCGCCGGACTCCGCTCAAATTTGAGCAACCCGGTGACTCCCTCCTCACCTAGCCACCACCAGCGAGATCCCCAGGACCAACCGAAGCTCCGACGTACTCCTTCCTTCTCTCCGGTGGCCTATGGGCACGAGCCCATCGCAGCCCGACGCTGCCGTCCGCCGCGGCCGACCTTCCGCTCATCTCCGTGCTCCTCGACGGCCGAGCCGTACACGTGCGGACCCGCCTCGGTCCCCTGCATCCGCCAGTAGGCCGGGCGCCGCCTGCGGTGGCCTGTGCCAGCGGCAAACGCCGTCGGGGCCGGCTCTGTCCGTAGCCAGGTGCGGGCGACGAAGGAGGAAGAAGCCGCCCCCCCTCCAGCTGGCCAGTGTGGGTCCCGCGGCCCCACCGGTCAGCCGCACCCGCAGCGTTGACCCCAACCCCGCTTTATTTCAAGTGGAGACGTATTCCTTCGAATACGCTTACCAGAAAGGAAAGCGCAAACCGCTGCAGTTACTGCCTGGAATGCGCTTTCTCTATCCTAAAGCGTATTTCCAGAAGTGCGCTTTCTCTTTCCAGCCCATCGCCGAAATGGTTAATTAGCGGACGTTCGTCAGTTAAGCGCAGAAATGAATACTTTTTAATTGTTTTTCTGCCTAACGAACGAACGGCCAGAACTTTTTAACCGTGACTCCGATTCTGGTGATTCCAAAGCCCACGATCTCAGTTCGTCGAGCCCGTTCCGATGGTATCATTTTCATGAGGTTGTCACACTATGAAAATGACCATTTTGCCCTTGCCCTTAAAACAGCTCCGCCGAGAGGGAAACTTTTCCGGCAACTCTTTCCGCGAGTTCATCGCACCTCTCCCCGGTGAATCCTTCATCCCCAGGCAAGCCACGACAACCACTTGCATGATGGCCTTGCAGTAGCCATGGTTTTCACTTGAATATTTAAATAAATGTTTGCTCATTTAATTATTTTGTGAATATTATATGCTTGTGAATCCATGCTCGTTCTTATGCCTTGCTCATTTGCATCTAGTAAGTTAAATGATTATTTGCTAGTATTATTATTATCATGTTAGTTCTCGGATTTATTTTCCGATGCTAGTGATAACGATATGCTCATTTGAATAGTTAGGGTTTATTATGAAAATACTTGTTATATTCATGATTGTCATTATGCCATGCTCATTTGCATCCCGTAGAATAAATGAGTTATCATTTTTGATGCTATGTTGTTAAATGGTCATGTTGCCCATCCATGGTTACACTGATATCATGCTCATATGCATTGTTATTTCATTATGTTGTTATGACTCAGCTCATCACCATTCAAGTTAAACCTGACATTAATCGAACTTGAACAAATCTGTTGGCTGAGTCATGGTGCCACCGAATCGAGCTCACCAGTGCAACCACACTTGCCTGGATGGGGAGGCCCTAATGCGGTCTATTGTCATGCCTCTCGCCGGTGCCTCCTACTAGGGAAGGTTATGGGTGCACGCTACCCTGATCAGGTAGGCTACCATAAGCCTTGAGTACCCTAGTTGTATGGATCCGAGGTCCCCGTTTGGGACGATGTTTTGTTTGGCCGCGACGGTGGCGGCCACAAAGGTGGCGGATGTCACGAGTTGGCATCGGGGTAACCCAGAACATAGCCCAAAGGGGAGTTTGTTGGAGTGGCCGAGAGAGTGTCATGCAATAGATTGGTTTTGTCGGAATGTCGTTGGTCCACCCGAATGGGAGCACGAGGCCATGAGTTCCGTAATGTGGGTATAATGTACTAACCTCTGCAGAGTGTATAATCTATCGATAGCCGCGTCCTCGGTCATGGACACAGTTCGTAGTAGGTCACACTATGGGTCAACAGAAATAATAACCTGGATAATGACAACTTCGGTTCGATGAGAAAAGAAGTTGGTTGATCTTTTTGTGGTCAGGCGATGATCTCAGGTAGAGATCAAGCTCCGTGTGGTCATGTGATGATCACGATGGTATAGTTGATACCGAGCTTGGTTGATCCTGAGGTGATCGTGTGATGATCACGATGGTAAGTTTGTGGTTACGAGATAACCTCCGAGCAGAGTAAGTTGGTCCATGAGACCTTAAACGTCGACCCCCTTGCATGCTAGTGCTAGTATCATCCTGTTCATATCATGAATTATATGTACATGCCATGCTCATGTTGTTGCCATGCTCATGTTGTTGCCATGCTCATGTTGTTGCCATGCTCATGTTGTTCTAGTAGTATCGTGTTCATCTTTGATAATTAACTTGTAAATGCCATGCTATTGTATGTCTTGATTGCTTTGGTTGCTGTGAGCTTGCGAGTACATTCAAAGTACTCACCTGGCATGTCATGCCAGATTGCAGGTGATGCCGTGATTGCTTGTTTGTCGAGGACCCCGAGGTTGCGCTCTAGGATACGTCCCAGCCAGAGTCCCTGCGGAGTGGAGTTCATCACCGTCGTCGTTGTTACGCTGTTAGGATTTATTCCACTTCGAGATGTCTCGCTGCTAGCATAGAGCTATCTGAGCAGGCGAAGTGTCGTCGTGCCCCCTGTAACCTTCGTGCCTTCAGAACCTTTGTACCCGTGTTATTTGTAATAAAGAGCTGATTTGTTCTATGCCAAGCAGTGCCGTATTCCAGAAGACTTGATCTCTGTGCTGGAATACGGGGTGTTCCGGTCTCTCTGAGCCGGGGTGCCATAGCGATTGGTATCAGAGCAGGTCTGGCTATAGGACGCCCTAGTCAGCGCGAGCGTTAGAAACCGGTAGTATTGAGTCTAGTCGGTTTGCTGCATTTGATTGCTGCATTCGGTTGTCGCATAGCATGCATATAGACTTATTATCTTGTCACTAACGGCTGATCTTGTGAGTGTAGGTGGCATTGGTCTCGATCGACTACCCTCCCGCTTTGCATACTTGCTCGTCGGTGTTTGGTGTCATCTCTGTCCCAGCAGAGTGATGCCGAGATACCTTGTGGTGTCGATCTCTTGTAGGATTGATGCACAGGTATCACACCAATATCTTTCCGCCAGCCACCTATTGTTTCGGTGGTAGACATGCTTCTACCCCGGATCTTGCCATCCAACCCGCCGTTTGGCAACCCTCACTAGTCTTTGTTACCAGAAAAGGGCAATGCCAGCAGGCCCTTCTTTCCACCGCTATCCTACCCTATCTGGACGAGTACGGCTCCCTTCCGTACGCTTGATGATGATGTGGTCGTGACATCCGTGTCTCGCTACATGATCACCGAGTCCGACCTCATTCCTAAGCCGGTCCAGATGAAACCGGTGCTGAGCCAGCGCTTGGTGTAGCTCCGTTTACACCAATCCCTCCACACGCTGATCCACTTTCGTGCACACCGTCACAGCATGTTAGACCGTAGTACCGGAGTTTCCTCGAGAATTGTGTGCTTAAGTAGGCATGCATAGTGAGGAGAATAGTTGTGAAATGTGATGTTTGTATGTAATCTTAATGCTGTGTGTGCTTTTGTTCAATCATTTCTTTTGCTTCGTTCTTTGGGCCTTTGGTGTTGCCTTACTTCCCCTTATGAAAGTTGCTCATCAACCGACACCGGACCCGAAGAAACAGTGAGGAGTTCAAACATTTAGAAGCTCATCTAAGCATGATGGACTTCTCAGTCGACTGCATTATTTTGGGAATATCTGGTCTAACTGCAAATGACATCTTGGAGTGATTATCAGCATCAAGTTTACATCAGTGTGCAACCATCACAATCGTAATGAACCAGCTGGAAGACAATTCGTGTGCAAGACAACAATACATTTCCGGTCAAAGGAATATCAAGGATATATATAAATGGCATTCAATCCACATATCACGGAGAGAAGCTTCTGGAGTAAGCAACCCAGTCTTTCTCCGCAAGCTACCAGAGAAGCTTATGACGCAAGGTTCCTCAGTCTCCTTCAGTACGACATGTGGATGACTTACAGTGTAAGATACTCAGTCTTTTTCGGTAAGCCACCGCAGAAAGCTTCTGGCATAAGGCACCAAATCTTCCTCAGCAAGCAACCAGGAGGAGAAGCTTCTGAGGTACGGTACCCAGTCTTCTTCATCACGCCATCCCTGCAAAAGCTTCGAGTGTAAGATATCCAGTCTTCCTCGGCACGCTACTCTCAATGGCTTCCAACACAAGCTATCCAGTCTTCGTCAGTAAGACACTACAACCAGTCATAGTCATTGGTACAAGTAATTACACAGTAAGTTGGCAGTGCATCTCAAGAATCAGATCCGCAACAAGTTGATCAGAAACACGAGCTAGTCAAGACACAAGTGTCTGCCTTGGGAATCAAATGTTCAGCTACATATACTTCCATATTTATTGTGAGCAGACTGCCAAGGTCATGCAAGCCATTCGAACGATAATGCAAGCATGGTGAGAATCCAACAAATCCGTGAGTATGCAAGAGGAAGAAATAGTGTAGATAGCGTCTGGTTGGTAACTTCCGTTTGACCGTCGGTTTGTGGGTGATAGGCTGACGTGAAAAGGAGCTTGATTCCGAGCTTGCCGCATAATGTCTTCCAAAAGTAGCTTAGGAACTTGACGTCGCGGTTCGATACAATCGTCTTGGGCATTCCATGAAGTCGCAATATTTCCCTACAAAACAAATTTGTAACATGTGAAGCATCGTCGTTCTTGTGACATGGAATGAAATGTGTCATTTTAGAGAAACGGCCGACAACTACAAATACCAAGTCTTTTCCATTTTTAGTTCTAGGCAAACCAAGCACAAAATCCATACTAATGTCTTCCCATGGATGATATGGTATAGAAAGTGGCATATGTAAACCATGAGACTGAGCTTGCGACTTAGCTTTGCGACATGTGGAGCATCGGTTGGTGTAGCGTGCGACATCGCGAAACATCTTGTGCCAATAGTACTTGTTGGAGAGCGTGGCAAAAGTCTTGTCGCGACCGAAATGTCCCATAAGTCCATCGCCATGAGCCTCTTGCAAAAGCAACAAACGAAGAGAAGACTTGGGAACACAAAGTTTGTTAGCGCGCATAAGGTATCCATCCTTGATATAATATCGCTCCCAATAAGTGTTAGCAAGACATTTGGCATAAGGAGTTGCAAAAGAATCATCATGCTCATATAAATCTTTAATGTGCTCAAAGCCAATAACATTCTATTCAAGTTGAGTAACTAACATGCACTTGCGTGAAAGAGCGTCCGCTACAACATTTTCCTTTCCCTTGATATATTTGATAATGTAAGGGAAGGACTCAATAAATTCACTCCATTTAGCATGTCGTTATTTAATTTGGTTTGACCTTTAAGGTACTTAAGCGTTTCATGATCGGTATGGATGAAAAATTCACGAGGTCGGAGATAATGCCCCCAAACATGCAAGACTCTCACCAAAGCATATAACTCTTTGTCATAGATGGATGTGGCACCCCGCCTGAATACCACTGTAGCCAGACGGTGGCCGCACACACCAGCCCAGGAGAATCACTCTGGCATGCGCTTTTACAACAAGTATCATGAACACAGACATTTCTATTAATGGATATATCAGCCTTACATGATATTTTACAAGGGTGATGGCAGCGGAAAAACTCTATCTAAGGCAGCATGGTCTTGGTGCGGCTCCAATCCATAGGGATCTGACTGGGTTACTCTTCTAGCCCGCGAACACTCCGGCTCCTCGCTAATGGACGTCGGATCCTTAGGTGAACCTGGCCACAATGAAGGCCGCTGAGTACTTTTGAATGTACTAGCAAGCAAACCAAACTAACATATACAACAAGCAAAGCAATCCATGGCATTCAAGCATGCACTTGTTATCTTAACAATATTTGTTACCATGTTATGACAGAATTTTCTAGCAAGATTAATCATCTAGCATCGTTAATCATCCTGTTATAGCAAGATTATCTATCATGATACCTATTGGAGTAAATACAGTAAAGAAAAGCATATCAAGCAAATAATTCATACTCCGAATATTCTCACGATCCAGATCCGATTCAACTTTGCGGTCATCCGACCGCTCATCTTAAAGCCACCGCATGGCTAACATGCATACCCCTGACATCGTCTGATGTCCATGCATCTGCACTGCAAGTCTGACAAACCTTACCATTCTCTGGTTCAGTCTTAGCAATAACATTATATAGTTTGTTCCTCCAGACTCGACACAGACCAAATAGTGTGACCTAGTACGAACTGTGTCCCATGATCGAGGACGCGGCTATTCGAATAGATTTATACTCTGCAGAGGTTGCGCACTTTACCCACACTATGGAGCTCCTGGCCTCGTGCTCCCATTCGGGTGGACCGGTGCTGCTCCAACAAAACTTGTCTATTGCCTGGCACTCTTACGGTCCCACCGACAATCATACCCTCCCAGGGTCATGTCCTGGGTGGCCCCTGTGTCACCCCGTGACACCTGCCACCGTCGTGGCCAAACAAACTGTCCCAAACGGGGACCTGGTACCATATAACTTAACTGGGCTCACAGGATTATCACCGCCTACCGGGCCAGGGTAGCACGCACGCATAATCCTCCCTCTTTGGAGGTACCGACAAGAGGCAAGCCAATAGACCAAGTTAGGGCCGTCCCATACCGGCAAATGTGTCTGCACTGGTAAGTTCGGTTCGGTGGCACTATGACTCGATCTAGCCGACGGAGAAGGTTGTCATAATTAAGTCACATTCTTTATCATTGCAATGACAGTAGTAATGCACGATGAAAACATAACAACCTATCTCCATATGATCACATACGAGTCACTAGTGCTATAATATGGTGAGTACTAGCAAGTAAGGTAAATAGCAAATTCAACCTATCAGGAGTTCAATTATTTCTAACACAGGCATATTCATTAATTAAACACGCAAGAATA
The DNA here is from genome assembly GCA_039707655.1 of Elymus sibiricus. Lineage (NCBI taxonomy): Eukaryota > Viridiplantae > Streptophyta > Magnoliopsida > Poales > Poaceae > Elymus > Elymus sibiricus. Next base: position 334,831,867 of record CM077674.1, on the reverse strand, counting down.
ACACAGAGCAATGCTTTAGGGCATATATCAGATGGTCGGCTTGCCTGGGGGTCGAGGAATACTCCGGGAAGAAGTGTGATCACCTCGCGGAAAATTCACCGGAAAAGTTTCTCTCTCGGAGGGGCTGGATATAGAGCAGGGGAAAAATGGGCATTTTCAGAAAGTGTAAACATGGTGGAAGTGATGTTATCGGAACGGCCTCGACGAATAGAGAACGTGAGCGTTGGATTCACCTGTATCTGAGTTACGGTCGCTGAGATATGGCCGTTCGTTCGTTAAGCAGAAAAGCAGACAGAATAGTATCCACTTTAGTCCTTAACGGGTGAATGTTCACAAATTAGGGATTTCGGCAGCGGGGCTGAGAGAGAAAGCGTATTTCTGTGAGTACGCTTTCGATTAGAGAAAACGTATTCCTCCCAGAAGTTGTGGAAGATTACGCTTTCAGAATTGGAAAGCGTATTTTCGAGGAATACGCCTCCACTTATCCGACGTGGCAGTGGCGGGGCCGAGCGGCTGGTCACTTACACGCGGACCCCACGCTGGCTTTCTCTCTCCTCCCGCCTTCTTCTTCCTTCTCCTCTCCTCTGCCCCGACAGAGAGCAGCAGAGGCAACGGCTTCGCCGGCGCCGGCGACTGGAGACCACGGCGGCCTCGGGCGCCGTCGGGGATGGATGCGCCACTCCACCCCACGCCCGTGGATGGTGAAGAGGGCGCCAGGTTTGGCCGGAGTTGGCCGCGGCGACGGTGGCCTAGGGCGGCGGCTCCACGGCAATGGCGGGGTTCCGGTGGCCGGGGAGGCTGGGAAAGGGGGCGGTGGTGGTCTACGGCGACTGGGGAGTCCAGTGGTGAGCTTGACGGAGGCGGGGAAAGCCAGAAGCGGGCGAATTTAGGGGGATGGTGGCGGCGGCCATGGCGGCCAGTGAGGTGGAACTCGAGCTCAGCGGCTCGGATAGTAGGTCGAGGAGGTAGCTGGGAGGGAGAGGGAGTTGCTGCGGCTGTTGTGGTGCTCTGGGAGGGCTCCGGCCGGGGCTATTTATAGCCATCCGCGACCACCGGATAGGCTCGGCTGCCGTGGCAAGCCTATCGCCGTCCTGGCGCTTCCGGCGAGGTGGCAAGCTCCGGGTGGAGCCAACCTGACGCGGGGCAGCACGACGTGACACGGCGGCGAGGAAGTGGCCAAGGGGAGAGGAAGACGACGGCGGATCACGGACGCGCAGTACCGTGGCGGCACTCGCCGTGGCGTGGAGAAGAAGAAGGAGCAGGGGGAAGCTGCGGGAGAGGGTGCACGCGGCCTCTGCGGATCCACTGGACATGCCAAGACAAGCCTAAGCTTGCCGGAGCTAGCTGCCGACGAGGACAGCACGCGGAGCGCCGCTTCTACCTGCTGTCCACGCAGTCACCATGTGCATGGCTTGCTCTGGAAGGCTCCTGCATGTCCAAGCTTGTCCAGCAAGTGTATCACTGCTCAAATAGATAGGAGAAGGAGCTGGAACCAGCTAGGTAGCTCTGAGGTGAGTAAAACTTGCAGAAAAAGATTCTAACAGCAAACTTGGGTGGACTCTTGTGGAGAAATTAATGAGAGCGGGGAGCTGAACCTTTGTCAAAATGAAATATGGTAGGAAGGACTAGGTTCTGGTAAAATTTGAAGCCATTTGGACCACATTTACATGCACTTCCTTTGCAATGCAATTTCTGGTCCAGAAACTTGACTTTGAAGCTGCACTCAACTGGCTTAATTAAATGAGCTGAATTTTGGTTTAGGGTGATGATTTGGAGGTATGGAGATACTGGCAAAATTTCAGCTCATTTGGAGGTACCAAAGTGGTACTTCCTTCACAGAGTTAGAATCTGGGCAGAAAATTAGATAATTTACTGAGGAAAATTGGCTAGATGAAATGATGTAAAATTTTGCATGCTCACATAATTTAGGGAAGCTGAGGTCCTGGATTAATTTGAAGATTTTTGAAGCAATATAAAATATAGTTGCTTCACAATCTCAAAATAGATCCAGAAACAAGAATTGGATGATGTGCTCAAAATTTGAACTATGGAACTTGGGTTCTTGATGGAAATGGTGAATATATGAATATGACAATCTCCACAAATTATTTGGGATTTTTCCTGGCTACCAAAATGGTAGTTCCTTTGGAAAGTGCCCAAAATGCAATATTGGCTTTAAATAGGAAAATGCAATTTGCCTTATTTAATTATAGCCAATATTTTTATGAGAGCTCCATATGGTCACAAAGAATATCTCCACAAGTTTTCATGAACTTTGGAGATGGATAGATATTTTCCTGGATTTAATTCCTTTAACTGGCAGAAAAAGGAATTAATTTTAAATGAAAAATATTGCAAATGACTTGGCAATATTTTTACATATCCAGGGTTTATAGATATAGGAGAGACTCTGGGAAAAGTTTTGGAGGCAACAGATCAAAGGAAATTGGGGTTCCTTTGTAACGGAAGGAATTAGGGTTTCCCTTCCGATAACTCGGAAGGTGGGGTTTCGGCGGCAAAATCCTGAGAATAAATTTTGGGTGGCAAGGTTGGTCTGGAGAGAATCTCTGGTTGGATAGGAAAGGCAAGGCTGAATGACCATCTTCATATACCCAAGAGCGAGAGAAAATCCAGTAACACCGAAAAAAAACGGGAGCCAAATCCCGCGAAGGAAAAATCGGGGAGCGAAAACCAGGGTGTTACAATGGGATAGTTAAATTGAGCACCAGAAAGTTTTTCACTAAAATATGCAATGGGTTGCTTTTCTTGCATTAAAACTCCACCTATGCCATTACCACTAGCGTCACAATGCACCTCAAATGTTTTCTCAAAGTTTGGCAGGGCAAGAATTGGAGCATGTGTAAGCAAATTCTTAAGCTCATGAAATGTGGTATCTTGGGAAGGTCCCCAAACAAAAGGTGTGCTCTTCTTACTCAAAGAATGTAATGGTGAAGCAATGGTGCTAAAGTCCTTAACAAAGCGACGATAAAATCCGGCTAGACCAAGGAAGCTACGGAGTTGTTGTAAGTTTGTTGGTTGTGGCCAAGTTTTAATAGCATCAATTTTAGACTCATCAACTTCAACACCCTTAGAAGAGACAACAAAGCCGAAGAAAACAAGCTTATCAACACCAAAAGTGCATTTTTCCATGTTCGCATAAAGACGCTCATTTCTAAGAACTTGCAAGACGTCTCGAAGGTGTTTCACATGCTCATCAAGATATTGACTAAACACAAGAATGTCATCAAAGTAGACCACAACGCAAATGCCAAAGAGTTTGCGAAGAACATAATGCATGACACGCATAAAAGTGCTAGGTGCTTGAGATAAGCTCATAGCCATGACTAACCATTCATACAAGTCAAATTTGATTTTGAAAGCCGTTTTCCATTCATCACCTTCTTGCATGCGTATTTGATAGTAACCACTTTTAAGATCATTTTTTGAGAAAATGGTGGCTCCACTAAGTTCATTAAGCATGTCATCAAGGCGTGGAATGGGATGGCGATATCTAACAGTGATAGCATTTATGGGACAGCAATCGGAACACATGCGATAGGTACCATCTTTCTTAGGCACAAGGATTACCGGAACGGCACATGGACTCAAGCTCTCGCGTACATATCCATTCTCCATGAGATGTTGGACTTGCTATTGGATCTCTTTGGTCTCGTCGGGGTTGATGCGGTAAGGTGCCTTGTTTGGTAAAGGTGCGCTGGGAATGAGGTCAATGCGATGTTCGATTCCGCGAAGTGGAGGAAGTCCAGGAGGTAGCTCAAAGGTAGATGTTGTGAAGTATTAGTCTGCACCGCTTCATCTTTGCACACAAGCACAAAGTGAAGAACACTTGATGGGTTCTCACTCACATCCGTCAAATCTCTTTTGGTGGCGAGTAGGACTAAGTTTTTATTGTCGCTCATCGTGGAGTCACTCAATTTTGGCTTGTGGCGCTCACTTTCTTTGTGGTGGTTCACTCTCTCACTAGTCTCTCCACGATGGCCCGATGCTTGCTTGTCGGCGATGACTTGACTTGGAGACATTGGTCGAAGCACAAACTCCTTGCCCTTCATCTTGAAGCTATAGTGGTTGGTCCTTCCGTTGTGGATGACTCCGCGGTCAAATTGCCAAGGTCTCCCAAGAAGTAGATGGCACACGGACATAGGAACCACATCGCACTCCAAGGTGTCTTCGTAGGCGCCAATCTTGAAGGATACTTGGACGGTGTGTTCCACTTGAATGGTGCCGGAGTCGCTAAGCCATTGGACCTTGTAGGGGCGAGGGTGCTTCTTCTTGACCAATTGTAACTTGGAGCATAATTCTTCACTTGCCAAATTGTGGCAACTTCCGCCGTCGATGATGACCTTGACGGAACGTCCTTGGATACCCACTTTGGTATGGAAGATGTGGCAACGTTGGTCCTCGTCTTGATGTTGTTGAAGTGTCAAGACCTTGGAGACAACAAGAGCGGAGCTCGAATCATTATCACAAAAGACTTGATCGTCTTCATCTTCATTCACTTGCCGGTGCATAGCCATGTGCTCGAGGGCTTCTATTTCATCTTCACTCATGGAGTCATAGGAGCCGTCGACGTTAAGGATCATTGTGCGTCGTGTTGGGCACTCGAATGATTTGTTGTTGGAGATATGCCCTAGAGGCAATCATGTGATGATGATATTTCCCTATGTATTCATGAGTCTTTTGTATTGTCCTCGAACATCATCAACGATATGTATCAATAAGTATGTGACTTGTTTGTGGAACTATGTATTGTATGATGATCTTTCTAATGGTCCCTAGTTGATAAGGTTATGCGGACACATATCCTTGACTAGTATACGACTCGGTTGATGACTATGTTTCACAAGTCACGTGCATGAAGATGCTAAACCGATAGTATGGACTTGGGGATGGAGATCACCGAGTCGGACCGACCCACTTTGAGACGCAGCGAGATACTGTCATCTGTTAGTCTCAAGTACAATGTCTCTTCCATGTCCTAGACCTGAGGTCCTCGCATGTTCTCGGGATGAGGATCGACTCACTTAGGGTCTATCAAACTCTACTCCATAACTGGGTAGTTATAAAGGTAGCTTTCGGGTGAGTCGTGATACATGCCGCGAGACATGGCTGACCAAGATGGGATTTGCCCCTCCTATATGGAGAGATATTCTCTGGCCCCTCTCGAGTGATCAGATTCGAAAAGCATGGCCATGCGACTTGGGTTAAGTGTTAACCCAGTTCGGGAATCTGTATCACGGTTTCGAGAAGAGAGGTCGAGCTACCACAAGGGTGACAAGTACTCGCCTTGAGCTCGACAACATATATCGTGAGGCAAAAGGAATGTTGCATATGACACATTGTCGAGGTTCGTCAAATGACTTTACACACACATGGGAGTTGGCACGTTCTGCTAGGAGCCGCTACCAACTATCGACTTCGGTCGTGTCCATGTGTAAGTGAACCTATAGGGTCGCACACTTAAGGGGCTGCAACCCATTTGGATTGGATCCGAGTGGAAAATGGTTGTACATTCCTAGTGGGCTCAAGTGTTGAGCCCATCTCGGAGGTCTATATAAAGGGGAGTGGGCACACCACTTAGGGTTGATATTTTTCCACCCGTGACAGCCACCGCCACAACTCCCAACGCCCATGCCGCGCGACCGGACCTAGTAGTCCGCCGCCCGACGTTGCTCCCCGCACGTGTGGATACCTTGGAGGCATCGCATCTGCAGTGCTCGGATGAACCGTTCGAGGGATTCGCGAGGTACCGTTTGCGGGAGATCACCGTTCGCGGGTCTTCGCTGTTCGCGGGAGATCGGCGACGCGAGGAGGAGACGCCTCGGGAGATCGATTTCACGCATCACCAACTCTACTTCCTCTGCGGTGACTGCGCGTCTAGTGGTAAACCTGATCCCGTGATTTAATTCCAGCAGCATGATCTTGGGTGCGCGGTAGAAATTTTTTATTTGGCGCTTGCGTAGCGTACCGCGTGTTCCAACAGTGGTATCAGAGCCTATGCTGCGTGGTCTTAGATTTGGGGTAGAATTTCCATATGATGATATGTAGATTGGTTTATGTACTGGCCGATGAGATCGGTTGTCAATATGATTGACTGTACATGGTGTCAGGCGTTCGGAATTGCGATCTGTTTTTCCATGATCGTGTTGCGGAGGTCGTGACACAAATTACCCCTACCGGTCGGTTTCCGCCATCGGGGTAGACAGTGGAACATAAAGCCGGTCACAACACGCGAAGACCAATGAGATTGGTCAAAATTTGGTAAATATGATTTGCCGGTGAAAATTCCAGTGTAAAAATGCATAGATTGGATCTCTGTTTTTTTACGAATGTCCGGACGCCCGGAGATACCACGAGGGGCCAGCCCCCTCGACCCCCATTGCGTTAATCTCTTAGGGCGGCGCATAACTTGTTTTTGCAGGGAATGATTGTGATTTGGTATAGCCCATGAATGTTGCTTCTGTATTATTATTTCGTGACCTGCGTGTCATGAGTGCGGCAACCGGCAGGAGCCATATGGTTGTCCCATTATTGTATTAATGACCTGCGTGTCAACATGAGAAGCCATGTAATGTAATTTACTTTCAATAGCTATTAGTTTGTAATAGCATAGTATCTTATGTAACACTTGGCGGTTGACACCATGGCGTGGAGATGAAGATCACCACGAGGACAACCATGCATGGAGATGGAGATCACCATGGGCAGGGCGCGCACGTGGAGATGGAGATCACCATGCGCTATCAAAAGGGGCTATACCATATCACACATATATAAACTGCCTGTGAAAGTTTATCCATTTTATGCACCCTTCTTTTGCATGGTAGATGTTTTAAGTAGGGTGATCCCTCAAAGAATGTCAAGTACAAATGCCTCCCCAATTGCTGCACCTTCACATATCAAGTATATTTAGTGGTGGGCCTATAAAATTAGGGTGCCACTAGATCTCCTTGAAGTGATGGGTTTGTGTCGGACACTTACATGCGAAGCATTGGTTGACTTGTCGTGGCTATCAAAACAGTTTTGGGCCACGAGGCATAGAAGTTGGCGCGGCATGCGATGTCCCCAACAAAGAGTCGTATGGAGATACAATTAGCAAGAGTTGCTTACTGAGTGATCTCGTCTTCTAGCAGTGATGCAAAAGCTCACTAGTTGACATGTTGATCTTGGATCTTGAATCACTAATTATCAACGGAGGGATGTTGATTTTAGTGGGAGTAATGATCTTATTAAAATGTTTAATATGAATTACTCTTCATGAATACATGTCTTAGTGTTTTGCATATTTCTGTTGTAGATCAATGTCACCACCTTCTCAAGTTACTCCTTTTGCGCTGAAATCAATCCTGGAAAAAGATAAATTGAATGGAACAAACTTTACCACCTGGTATAGAAACCTGAGAATTGTTCTTAGGCATGAGAAAAAGGAACAAGTTCTAGAGAATCCGCTTCCAGAGGAACCTGCCGAGAATGCTAATGCCACAACCAGAAATGCCTACCAGAAACTCGTTGATGAATCAAACGAGATCAACTGTCTCATGCTGGCTTCTATGGATACCGATCTGCAGCAGCAGTTCGAAAATATTGAGGCTTTCGATATGATCGGGAACCTCAAAAGTATGTTTCAAATGCAGGCTAGGACCGAAAGGTTCAACGTCTGGCAATCCTTGATGGATTGTAAGCTGAAAGAAGGTGATCCATTGAGCCCGCATGTGATCAAGATAATCGGGTACATGCAAGCTCTGGATCGGTTGGGCTTCCCACTTGGGGACGAGTTGTCCACAGATAGAAATTTGGGTTCTCTTCCGGATAGCTATGGGACGTTCATCTCAAACTACCATATGCATGGGCTGGAAAAGAAGCTCACTGAATTGCATGGAATGCTCAAGGTGGCAGAGCAGGATATCAAGAAAGGTACGCATCGTCAAGTGTTGATGGTGCAGAACTCAGCTAAGTTCAAGAAGAGCTGGTCCAAGAAAAAGGCTAAGGCAAAGGGCAAGGAGAAGGGGGCAACTCCAGCTGCCGCCGCTGCGCCTAAGTCAGGGCCGGCCTCGGGGACCATTTGCTTTCACTGCAAGGAACCTGGACACTGGAAAAGGAACTGTAGCAAGTGGCTTGCCGAGAAGGGAAAGAAGACTGGAAGTGTTACTTCTTCTTCAGGTACACTTGTTGTATATGTTATAGACATTTATCTTGCTAATGTTTCTAGTAGCTCTTGGGTATATGATACCGGATCGGTTGTTCACATATGCAACTCGATGCAGGGGCTAAGCAGAACTAGGAATGTCACAAGAGGAGAAGTTGACATACGCGTCTGGAATAAAGCAAGAGCTGCTGCATTGGTCGTCGGCACTATGCAACTTAATTTACCTTTAGGATTTGTAATGGAACTTGATAATTGTTATTATGTTCCTGCTTTGAGTCAAAACATTATTTCTGCCTCATGTTTGATGAGACAAGGTTATGAATTCAGTATTAAGGACAATGGTTGTTCTATTTACTTGAATAATATGTTTCATGGCTTTGCACCCATTGTGAACGGGTTATTTATCCTAAATCTTGAAGGTGAGTCAGTCTATAACATAAATGTCAAGAGGCATAAGCCTAACGAAATAAATCCGACTTACATTTGGCATTGTCGACTAGGACACATTAGTCAAAAGCGCATGAAGAAGCTCCATGATGATGGAATTCTAACTTCGTTTGATTTTGAATCATTCGAGACATGCGAGTCTTGCCTACTCGGCAAGATGACTAAGACTCCTTTTGCAAAGAGTTGCGAGAGGGCGTTCGAGCTGTTGGAACTTATACATAGTGATGTATGTGGACCAATGAGCACGACAGCCAGAGGTGGTTTCCAATACTTCGTGACTTTTACCGACGACTTGAGTAGATATGAATATATCTACTTGATGAGGCACAAGTCAGAAACTTTTGAAAAGTTCAAGGAGTTTCAGAACGAAGTGGAAAATCAACTCGGCAAGAGAATCAAACTTCTATGATCAGATCGTGGCGGTGAGTATATGAGCCAGGAGTTTGATGATCATCTGAAGAGTTGTGGAATAGTCCCACAATTGACTCCTCCGGGTACGCCACAGAGAAATGGCGTGTCGGAACAGAGGAATCAGACTCTGTTGGACATGGTCCGATCAATGATGAGTCAGTCGGATTTACCCTTGTCATTTTGGGGATACGCTCTAGAAACTGCAGCTTTCACACTAAACAGGGTGCCATCAAAGTCCGTAGATAAGACACCATATGAGACATGGACTACGAAGAGTCACAGTATGTCTTTTCTGAAAGTTTGGAGATGTGAAGCATATGTCAAGCGACTCCAGTCGGACAAGCTCACACCCAAATCGGACAAGTGCATATTCATGGGATATCCAAGGGAAACCTTGGGATATTACTTCTACAATCGTGAAGAGGGCAAAGTGTTTGTCGCTCGACATGGAGTTTTCCTTGAGAAAGAGTTTCTCAATCGGAAGGCTAGTGGGTGGACGGTCCGACTCGAAGAAATTCGAGAACCACACGGGGACGTTCCGGTAGGTGATTCTGTCACACCGGATGTGACGCCCCTGACTTAATCGTGCACTAATCATACACGCAAATGCACACGATCAAGCCTAAGGACTCACGGGAAGATATCACAACACAACTCTAAACACAAATAAAAGTCATACAAGCTTTATATTACAAGCCAGGGGCCTCGAGGGCTCGAATACATAAGCTCGAGTCATACAAGCATCAGCGGAAGCATCAGATATCTGAGTACAGACATAAAAGTTAAACAGATATGCCTTAAAAAGGCTGGCCAAAACAATGACACTGGAACAAAAAGGCGCAGGCCTCCTGCCTGGGTGCCTCCTATCTACTCCTAGTCGTCGGTGGTCTCCACGTAGTAGTAGTCTCCGCCAGCGGGGTAGTAGTAGTCGTCGACTGGGGCAGCTACCTCCGGGGCTCCGTCATCTGGTCGCAGCAATCGGGTATGGGGAGAAGGGGAAGCAAAGCAACCGTGAGTACTCATCCAAAGTACTCGCAAGACTTACATCAGAACTATTCTACTTATGCATCGATATCAAAGAGGGGCTGTATCAGTGGACTGAACTGCAGAAATGCCAGAATAGAGAGAGGACCTAGCCTATCGAAGACTAGCATCTTCAACGTCTTGCAGCATTAGAAGAGTGTAGATTAGAACATAAATATAGTAGTAAGCAAGTAGTAACACGCCCAGAGATCCTTCCTCAACTCCCTGCGAGAAAGCGATCCCGGAGCCACATATTAAGCATCTCAAGTTCCAATTCTAGTTGTAATAGATCGGGATATTTTCCGAGCGTCCTGTTACCGTGGACACGGCTATTCGAATAGATATACTTCCCTGTAGGGGTGCACCAACTTACCCAACACGCTTGATTAACTCTGGCCGGACACACCTACTCGGGTCCATGCCCGGCCTCGGCCGATCGACACGTCGTAGCCCTACCTAGGTTCAACAGAGAGGCCAGCACGCCGGTCTACTCCCTAAGCGCTCAGGGGTCTTGGGCCCATCGACCTTTGCACTCCTGTGCGTTGCGTGGGCGGCCGGGACCAGACCTAGCCCCTCTATACACACGCAGGCTTTCGCGGTCCACCCGGGCGCGCGCCGCTCAATCGCTGACGTCTGAAGAACTTCGGCTGATACATACGACGCCGAGTGTCCATACTATTCCCGCGTGGTGGTTAGTGCGAAAAGGCCAGAGGCTTACTCAGATCACATATCCCTACCCATTAGTGCGTTGGGAGCTCACGGAAACGAGCAGAGACTCACAATCATGTGACCCCGTCGCCCCGTCTCGTGGACTTACGGCAAGGGCCAAGAATGCCCAGCAGTGCCACGTAACTATCTCGCGGGTACCCTCATGGTCAACCCGACTCCACATCTCTCGTGGGTACCCCTCGGGGCCGACCCGACTTTATTAAAAAAACTGTAGTAAAGTCAAAGTATCCGTGTGTCCATAACATCAAGAAGGAATCCGAGGAATCACCCTCGTTGGATCCCACTCGATGTATCCGTCAAGGTGAACCCGGAGGAATCACCCTCGATGGATTCACACTTGAGGGGTTGTACGACAGAGACTTCGTCGGAGGTGGAGAAAGAGGAATCACCCTCGTTAACCCACAACCGGCTAGCTATACTACAGAGGCAACATCAGGAGTGAGGTAAGAGGTATCACCCTTGGCACTCGATATTAGCTCTGCAGAGTCGTACAACTTAGGGGGTGTGCGGTGATGTGCTGGTCTCAGCCCATCGATCACATCGATAGGGGCACTGGTAACTAAGCGGGGCAACTAGGACAAGGAAGAGGGCCACAGATGGTTTATCAACCAACCTATACTAAGCATTTCAGATAGTAGGCGGGTATTAAAATAGGTTATGCATCAGAATAGGATCAATCAAAAGCAGTAGCAAATTCTAATGCAAGCAGGAGGGAGAAAGAATAGGTGATATAGGCATGTTCAAGGGGGGTTGCTTGCCTGGAAGCTCTGCGGGGAAAGAGGGGTCGTCGGGGATGTAGTCGCACTCCAGAGCTGCGTCGGTCTCGGGGTCAACCGGATAGAAGAGGGGGAAGAAACAATAAATAAAAGCAAATATCTGGGATATTTTCCCGGCTTTCAGGCAGTTATCGGAAATACTGAACCGGAGGGGAAGGTTCCATGTTCAGATAGTTAGGTGTGACGGTCAAGCATTTTGACCACATATTCGGATTCGTCTCGTTTTTCTGATCAACTTTCATGTTGAAAACTTTTCGATCCGAGCTACAGTTTATTTTCTACGATTTTTCAAAGATTTAAACCTTTTTCTGAAAATCCTGGAATTAAATCTAATTCGAAAATACCAGAAAATACTATACTACGTCAGCACTACGTCAGTATGACGTCAGCAAGTCAACCCCAGCTGTTCCAGGTCAAACCTCACAGCTGGGTCCCACATGTTAGTGACTCAGAGGGATAATTAGAGTTAAAATAAACTAAACAGAGGTTAATTTGGGAGTGGGCCCATCTGCCAGTGTCTACTTAACTATTAGATTAATTTTAAATCTAAATTAGGTTAATTTAAACACGGGGGCCCACATGTCAGCGGCACTGTGCTGCCACGTCAGCAGGGTTGACCGGTCAACGCGGTCAACTAGGGCCGCTGGGCCCACTGGTCAGCAACCCAGGGAGCCCCACGTGGCGGCCACGTTGGCGGTTGCCGGCGTTTATACGTCGGCGACGCGCAAACGCGGCGGAGCGTTCGGGATCTCGCCGGATTTCGCCGTCCGGCGACCATTTGGCGCGCGCGACCCCGCGTTCGATCGAGCGGAGCGAGGCGCGTCGACTGGTGGCGGTGGCGTCGCCGGAGTCGGCCAGAGTTGACGGCGGCAAGCTCGCGGGCGGCGCTGGAGTTCGGGCTCGAACGGTTACGGCGCTAGGGAACACGGCAAGAGCAGCGAGCGGCGGCGTTGGGATCCTACGGCTGCGGTGAGCATGGCTGCGTGCTCGGACGCAAACCGCGGTGACGGTGGCCACGGCGGTGAGCTCGTCTATGGTGGCGAGTACGGCCATGGCGGGATCGGCGACTACGGGCGCGGCAGGGAGCGGTGAGTGAGGGGAGAGGGAGAGGAGCTCACCGGGGAGGCGCAAGGGGGCCCGGTGATGACTTAGTAGTTGCAGGCTCGCTGGAATCGACGACGTTCGCCGGCGACCCGTGGAAGAAGAGGACGGCATGGATCCGTGCGTTGGAGCTCCCCGGCTTGCGTTCGTCGGCGCAGGCGACGCAACGGAGCACGGCGGAGCGGCTGGACACGTCGGAGAGGCGAGGCAAGGACAGTGGCCGCGGAATCGACGGCGTGCGGCGGCGGGCGCGTTCGGTTGCTCGAGAGAGAGAGAGGCGAGCGAGCGAGGGAGTGAGGGGGAGAGTGGATCAGGGCGACGGGGAGGCCGAGGGGGCGCATCCTTATCCCCTCGCCGGCCCTGTAGCGTCGCGGTGTAGCCCGCTAGCCGGCGAGCGCGCGCGCGGCCACGGCGAGGCCGACACGGGGAGAGAGAGAGATAGAGGAGGGAGACGGTGGGGAGCGGGCTGGGCCGCACTGTGCACTTAGGCCCGTGCACAGTGGCCTTTTCCCGTTTTTTCTGTTTTCATTTTACAGAAAGTTTTGCAAAATTAATGAGCTGCCAAATGCTTTTGTAAAAATGTGAAACTTGTCCACAAAAATACATTGCATTATTCTGCACTGCCACCAAAAGTTTGGGTAATTTTTGAATCCATTTGAATTTTTCATAAATGAAATGGCTTTTAAATTGTTGTTTTGGCACTGTTTTAAATGCTCTAGTCCAATTTAGCAAATATGTGATGTTGTTTTCCTGAACAATAATTTTTTTTGGAATTTTTGCTAAAACATGAACTATTTTCCAGCAATTTTTGAGCAACTTCAAATTTCACTTATTATTTGAATTGAATTCAGTGGAGGAATTTGAAATGAGATATAAATCCACATTGATCAAGCATTGTAAATCACAGTGACTAAGCATAATCATTATGGATCATTGTTGCTCATTACAGAGGGGTGTTACACCGGAGTTAGTCAGGGAACCTGTAGTGGAGTCGACGCCGGTTCCGTGGAGGTCGGAAAGGTTGTGCAATATGCACGACTGCAATGTGTTGTTCTTGGAGAACAACGAGCCGACTACGTATGCAGAAGCGATGGTGAGCCCTGATTCCGAGTTATGGCTTGAGGCCATGAGATCCGAATTAAAGTCCATGGATGACAATCAAGTTTGGAACTTGGTTGATCTGCCAGATGGCGTTCGAGCCATTGAGTGCAAATGGATCTTTAAGAAGAAAACTGATATGGACGGAAATGTCACAGTCCATAAGGCTCGACTTGTCGCTAAAGGTTATTGACAAGTTCAAGGAGTTGACTACGATGAGACTTACTCACCGGTAGCGATGCCTAAATCAATTAGGATCATTCTTGCTATAGCTGCATATTTTGACTATGAGATATGGCAGATGGATGTCAAAACGGCTTTCCTTAATGGAAATTTAACCGAGGATGTGTATATGACACAACCCGAGGGTTTTGTCGATCCAAAGAAGTCTAGCATGGTATGCAAGCTTCAGAGATCCATTTATGGATTGAGGCAAGCATCTCGGAATTGGAACATTCGTTTTAATGAAGCGGTCAAAGAGTTTGGCTTCATCAAGAACGAATGTGATCATTGTGTATTCAAGAAGGTCAGTGGGAGCTCAGTAGCATTTCTGATCTTATATGTGGATGACATATTGTTGATTGCAAATGATGTTCAGATGCTTGAATCTGTCAAGGACTCATTGAAAAATAGTTTTTCGATGAAGGACTTGGGAGAAGCAGCTTATATTTTGGGAATCAAGATCTATAGAGATAGATCGAGAAAGCTTATTGGATTAAGCCAGAGTGCGTATATTGACAAGGTGTTGAAGCGGTTCAACATGCAAGATGCCAAGAAGGGTTTCTTGCCCATGTCACATGGCATTAGTCTTAGCAAGACTCAGAGTCCTTCGACTCCTGATGAGCGAAGACGCATGGATGGGATTCCGTATGCTTCGGCTATTGGGTCCATCATGTATGCCATGGTATGTACTCGTCCCGATGTTAGCTTTGCTCTCGGCGTGGTGGGCAGATACCAGGCTGATCCAGGTGAGAGTCACTGGACAGCGGTTAAGAATATCCTTAAGTACTTGAGAAGGACTAAGGATATGTTCCTGGTTTATGGAGGTGAGGATGAGCTCGTTGTAAAGAGTTACACCGATGCTAGTTTCCAAACCGATAGGGATGATAGTCGATCGCAATCTGGGTTTGTGTTCATTTTGAACGGAGGAGCAGTGAGCTGGAGGAGTTCCAAGCAAGATATGGTAGCTGATTCTACAACAGAGGCCGAGTACATTGCGGCTTCTGAAGCTGCAAAAGAAGGTGTTTGGGTGAAGAATTTTATTTCTGATTTTGGAGTGGTTCAGAGCGCGTCCAATCCATTGGACCTCTATTGTGATAATAGTGGTGCTATCGCGCAAGTCAAGGAACCACGGAACCATCATAAAACCCAACACATACTCAAGCGTTTTAACCTTATTCGCGACATTGTCGAGAGAGGTGATGTAAACATATGCAAGGTACACACGGATGCAAATGTTGCTGATCCATTGACGAAGCCTCTCCCACGGTTGAACCATGAGGAGCACATGAGTTCCATGGGCATACGATGCCTAAATGATTGACTCTAGTGTAAGTGGGAGACTGTTGGAGATATGCCCTAGAGGCAATCATGTGATGATGATATTTCCCTATGTATTCATGAGTCTTTTGTATTGTCCTTGAACATCATCAATGATATGTATCAATAAGTATGTGACTTGTTTGTGGAACTATGTATTGTATGATGATCGTTCTAATGGTCCCTAGTTGATAAGGTTATGCGGACACATATCCTTGACTAGTATACGACTCAGTTGATGACTATGTTTCACAAGTCATGTGCATGAAGATGCTAAACCGATAGTATGGACTCGGGGATGGAGATCACCGAGTCGGACATACCCACTTTGAGACGCAGCGAGATAATGTCATCTGTTAGTCTCAAGTACAATGTCTCCGCCATGTCCTAGACCTGAGGTCCTCGCATGTTCTCGGGATGAGGATCGACTCACTTAGGGTCTATCAAACCCTACTCCATCACTGGGTAGTTATAAAGGTAGCTTTCGGGTGAGTCGTGATACATGCCGCGAGACATGGCTGACCAAGATGGGATTTGCCCCTCCTATACGGAGAGATATTCTCTGGGACCTCTCAAGTGATCAGATTTGAAAAGCATGGCCATGCGACTTGGGTTAAGTGTTAACCTAGTTCGGGAATCTGTATCATGGTTTCGAGAAGAGAGGTCGAGCTACCACAAGGGTGACAAGTACTCGCCTTGACCTCGACAACATATATCATGAGGCAAAAGGAATGTTGCATATGACACATTGTCGAGGTTCGTCAAACGACTTTACGCACACATGGGAGTTGGCACGTTCTGCTAGGAGCCGCTACCAACTATCGACTTCGGTCGTGTCCATGTGTACGTGAACCTATAGGGTCGCACACTTAAGGGGCTGCAGCCCATTCGGATTGGATCTGAGTGGAAAATGGCTATAGACTCCTAGTGGGCTCAAGTGTTGAGCCCATCTCGGAGGTCTATATAAAGGGGAGTGGGCACACCACTTAGGGTTGATCTTTTTCCACCCGTGACAGCTGCCGCCACAACTCCCCACGCCCATGCCACGCGACCGGACCTAGCAGTCCGCCGCCCGACGTTGTTCCCCGCACGTGTGGATACCTTGGAGGCATCGCATCTGCGGTGCTCAGACGAACCGTTCGAGGGATTCGCGAGGTACCGTTCACGGGAGATCACCATTCGCGGGTCTTCGCTGTTCGCGGGAGATCGGCGACGCGAGGAGGAGACGCCTCGGGAGATCGACTACACGCATCACCAACTCTACTTCCGCTGCGGTGACTGCGCGTCTAGTGGTAAACCCAATGCTGTGATCTATTTCCAGCAGCATGATCTTGGGTGCACGGTAGAATTTTTTTATTTGGCGCTAGCGTAGCGTACCGCATGTTCCAACATTTGTGGCCTCGGCCCTTGCAAGTGAAACACTTGATGTCACTTGTCTTGTTGGCATCCGTAGGAGGTGTCGATGACGAAGGTTTTTGCTTGGAGTTGCTTGTAGTAGTAGGAAGACGACTCGAAGATGTCGAAGGATGCTTGGAGCTTGACTTGTCGCCGGTACTTGGTGCAGCTCGAGTCGTGGAAG
Source organism: Elymus sibiricus (assembly GCA_039707655.1). Lineage (NCBI taxonomy): Eukaryota > Viridiplantae > Streptophyta > Magnoliopsida > Poales > Poaceae > Elymus > Elymus sibiricus. Next base: position 334,815,000 of record CM077674.1, on the reverse strand, counting down.
GAGTTGTCATAGTCGTTGAAGCTTGAGTGTATGAACCGTAGGTCTTGGAAGAGTACTTGGAGTACTTGTAGTCTTCTTGCACTTGTCGCTCCGCCTTGGTTGCTTGGTGCACTAGCTCGAGGAGGTTGGAGTACGGTTGGAAGTCCACTGTTTTCTTGATGGGATGGTTGAGGCCATTCAAGAAACGCGCCATAGTTTGTTCATCATCTTCCTTGACATTGGCTCGTATCATGGCAACTTCCATTTCTTGATAGTATTCTTCAACCGACTTGGTGCCTTGCTTGAGGAGTTGGAGTTTCTTGAAGAGATCGCGGTTGTAATGTGTAGGCACAAAACGAGCTCTCATGACATCCTTCATTTGATTCCAAGTCGCGATGGGTGGCTCGCCCTTCTATTGACGCCTTGCGATCACTTGCTCCCATCAAATGAGAACATAGTCTTGGAACTCTAGAGATGCCATGGCGATCTTCTTTTCCTCGTCATAATTGTGACGGCGGAATATCTTGTCGACCTTCAATGCCCATGAGAGATATTCTTCGGGATCGTTGCCACTGTTGAACTTGGGCATGGTGAACTTGAGCTTGCCGAAACGTTGTTCCTCATCATGTCGTCGATGGTGATGTCGATCTTGCCGTGGTGGTGGATCGTCATCCTCATGCTCCGCTCGATTGGCTTGGCGCGGGGGTCTTGGAGGTGGAATCCGAGCTCGATTTCTCCTTTCTTGGCGCTCCTCAAGGTGAGCTTCTTCGTCTCGGTGTTCATGTCGGAGCGCTTCTTCTTGTTCACGCACGCGACGGTTGCGCTCGTTCACGGCATGAGTTGCTTCTCGGAGAGCACGTTGCGCTTCAAATGCTTGCTCTTCTCGGCGTAGTTGTTCTTGCCGGAGGGCGTCACCGTCTTGGTCACTTTGTCTTGGACGTGGTGGTGCTTGGCCTTGGCGCGCTTGATGTTCTCGTGCTCGAAGGCGGTCTTGTAACCCATTGCCATGAAATGGATTTTGTGGAGCTTGATGATCGTCATGATTGTTGCGCCGATGAGATCGTGCTCGCGATGGACTTGAGCGTGAAGAAGAATCCGAAGAGTGTCGACTTGAATGATGCCGTCTTGAAGATGAAGTCGTGGAAGAGGCGCGGTTGACCATCATGTCGCGCAATTCCTCCATTTGAGATGATAGCTTGGCGTCAAAGTAGTCCCTTGTTCGTGATTCGTGATGCGATCTCCCAAAGCTTCACTTTCTTGATGTAGCGCTCATTGGACGCCGAAGAGATGACCCTTGGTGACGTAGTCGTGCGTCTCATCTTGCTCTTCAAAGAGCGGGTTCGCCGAGGTACTTGGCCTATCCATCATAATCAAGTGGTGGTGAGTAGGAAATGAGAGAACAATACCAAAGTTACCTTTTCTGAAGATTGAGGAGGTATCAAGTATCACTCAATGTAATGCAACAATAGTAGAATTGGTACCGGGTTTGTTTCTCACACCTACAAAGTAAGGCTTATCGAGTAGCTTGGTTAAGATGATTGGCACAAAATTCAAGCAAGTGTTAGTCAAGATATCGAAAATGTTGAAAAGATTCACAAATTGCAAGTAAGACAAATAGATCAACACCCTAGTATAACACTTGGAAACACACACACGAAGATAAGTGGGATCCGCGCAACCAAGGAATGAGCTCAAAATGTGGAATCACGGAAAATGCTCTTGTTGCACGGATACTGGAGAGACACTAGCTCGATTGCTCAAATGGGCTAGATACGCTTGTGCACCAACCTATGAGAGTAACGTGCTTGTCTTCAATCCCAAGTATGATATGTATGTATGGTCCAAGATGATGAACTATGCAAAAAGGCTCAATGCTATTGCTTACAAGCTCTTTGTTTCTTCTCTTTTGCTTAAAAGCTTTTTTTAACTATGCCAAAATGCTTGATGCGAGAGCCGATATCTAAGACAAGTAAGTAAGATATGCACGGGAGAAACTTATGGCACGATGATGATAGCAAGATAAATGCACGCTAAATGTAGCTATGCGGAGTAAGCATATCACTAAGGAGCACAAAGAGCGTGGCCCGGCAATTCTCAACTCGCTAGTCTCGATGGGTAAGTAACGCAAAATGGCTCAAGGCTATCAATGCAATGGCAAGGGGTAAGTACAAGATGTCGTCGAGGTTACCGTCCTTGCTTACGGTTGGTATGAAATGAAGTGGTCGATGTCAAGGTCGAGGTCGAGGCGATGATGAATGGCGGTGATGGTGATGTAGAACCGTCCCTAAGTAGCCTAAACACCTTAGGAAACGGCAACCGCGACTCAAAATCTCAAGAAAATATGTGTGTTAGTGCGGAAGTCGAAAGGTGTGGTGCAACAAGTGTAAAACAGGACAAAAAAACTCGAGGTGCAGACCTCTCTGGTGAGGCCGTGCGTACGGGGTAAGTTGTACCCGTGCGCACGGGGTCCCGTGGGCACGGGGTGTCGGGGGCCCGTGCGCACGGGGCGTTCCGCTTGCGCAAGAACAGCCCCAAATCCGTGGCAAAAACGAAAAATTCAGAGGGATTCGTCGGTGGGGAAGGTTGGGGATGGTGGGTAGGGGTAGATCCAGTTGCCAAACAAGAAATTCGTGGACCAAATCAACAAAATCTCACAAGATCCAACAAATGCAAAAAAAATTGGTAGGGCTATTTTTGTGGGGATTTTCAAAATTGGGACAAAACAAAGCAAAATCAGGCTAGAAAGTGGGGGGTAGGGACTCCAAGATGTGAATCAACCTTGCTCATGATACCAAGATGTTGTAAGGTAGAACCCTAAGTGAAGATCTTTTCACACTTGGAGGGGGGAAAGGGAGGTGAGTTCATCCCTTTCCCCCCTACAAAGGAAAGTAGCACAAAGGTAAGGTTCTTCCCACTCCAAAGGAGGTGAGGTCTTGATGATAGTCTTCTCCAAGAGGAAGTCTTGGTATCCCTTGGGATCTTCTCCTAGGAGGTCTTGATCTCCAAGAGGAGTGGTAGATGAGCAAAGCCCTCTAAAATATCTCAATACACTTTGCTAACCCTAACAAATGGTCTATCCACGGAATATATAGGAGTAGGGAGGTAAGGGACGAAGTGAGGGGCAAAACAGGAACAAGTCAGCCACCTCGCTGGGAGGGCCGTGCGCACGGGGTAAGTGAGGCCCGTGCGCACGGGGGTACCGTGGGCATGGTACACGCCCGTGCGCACGGGGTGCTACAGCGGCGAGGCCCGTGTGCACAGGGTCCTGGCCCGTGCGCACGGGGTGTGCACATTCGGTTACAGAAGCTCTCTGGGAGGCCCGTGGGCACGGGGTCAGGGAAGCCCGTGCGCACGGGGTCGCCTGGGAGGTGTTGTCCACTTGTGGTTCTTCTCCTCCGTCTTTCTCGTGGCCTTGGCGTGGCTCCCCTTGGACTTGGCGATGGTCCTTAGCTTCTTGGCGGTAGTCTCCCTTATTCCTAATGACACACAATGTTTTCTTGTGAGGTAGCATCCAAGTTCCATCCATATCCATATGAAAGTCGTATAGGAGTGAGTTTACCTCGTTCTCGATGGCACGTGCGCGAGCTCTTGTCATAGATCCACTTGGTGCTTGATGAGTTGTTGTGGTATTCATGGGGATGATCAAAGGATGCTCCGCATCACGCAGGCTCACCTGCATTTATTTTATTACGACGATTCCACCAACGCCAAAGAAAGCAACATGGCAGGACCTTCTTTGCTGAATCCAAGGATACCAGAATCTGTATGGCTTCCTGTGCACGTGCACTCTCGCACATACGATGACAGACGCCCTCTAGCTGTAACTGCTTCCAAACTTTCTTTACCTCTCTGCATTTTAAAAACAGATGGGCTCCATCCTCATCCAGTCTCCTACAGCAGACACATAGTGTCACATTCCATTCCACACCGATTGATGTTGAGTTGCACCGGCAAACTATTATGGGCAAGCCTCCAAATAAACTGTTTCACATTCGGTTGGCATTCTATATATCTCCCAATTTTTTTGTCACTGTATTTTGTCCACCCCTCCTGTAGATGATGATGCACATGCTCCATCCCGTGCATGCACATAAACTCTGTATGCTGATTTTACAGAAAAGCAACCCTTCTGATCATAATGTCATGCTGCAAAGCTTTGAACTCCTCATGGATGAGTGTAGCTAGTATAATGTTTGCATCTTGCTCTCAGAAAATATCATGGACCAAAGCCTCGTCCCATACAGCCGTTCCCTGGATAATCAGCTCATTAACGTGTGTCAATACACTGACCCCTCGGGGTAAAAGGTTTTCTAGTGCCATCACGAGCAATCCATGGGTCCTCCCATATCTTTACTTCTGATCCATCGTCTATAGGCCAAATAATAATACCCTCTTTCAACAGGTCCACACCTTTTAGTATACTACTGCAAGTATACGGCATTCCGGACTTTGGTTGGGCCTCTAGGGTTGATGTATCTCGATAGTACTTTGCTTTGAGGGCACAAGCACACAAAGAGTCTGGGCTATTTAGCATTCTCCATGCTTGCCTTGCCAACATTGCCATATTGAAGCCATGAAGGTCCCGGAAGCCCAACCCCCGCCTTCTTTCTTGTTCTTTGTGAGGGTGTCCCAACTAAGCCCATGAACCATGTTTTGCTTTTCCTGCTGCCCCATCAATATCGGTTGATCATCGTGCCCATCTGGTCACATAGGGTTTTAGTAAGATCGAAGCAAGACATGACAAAGACGGGGATAGCTTGTGCACAAGCTTTTATTAGAACATCCTTTGCTGCCTTGGACAACAAATGTTCCAGCTATCCCTGAATTCTTTTCCACATATTATCCTTCAAGTATTTGTTTTTTTTTTGTTCTGTTCTGGCCTACGTACACCGCCAAACCAAGGTACTTGTCCATTCGTGCCCAGCCCCAATTTGTAATGCATCCAACACCTCATTTTTCTTTCCCTGCCTTGTGTTCTTACTAAACAACACCGCTGACTTTTATCATAATTCACCATCTGACCCGAACAGTCCTCATATAAGCTTAGCACGGCTCGATTCCTAGCACTCTCCTCTGTTGCTTTGATCAAAACAAGGGAATCGGCTTGGTGTAGTCTTTTTTTGCTTCATCTTTGTAATATGCAATTGGCTCTGATATAACCATAAATATAATCGGCTTGGTGTTGTCTAAATCAGTGTTGTCTAAACAAGCTGAACACTATTGAAAACAATGTCATAAATCCATCACTTTTCAGCTGTCAAATATCGGGAATAAAAGGCTCGTGCTGGCTTTGGAAGGAGGATACGGCGAAAGATCATTATCCAGGTCTGTATCGGCTTGTGTGAAATCATTGGTGGCAACAGGTGAAGGGTTCCATGAAAAGGTTATTTTGAGAGACAAAAAGTTAAAAGTGCGAGACAGTACTTGGAAGACGATAAATGAGGTATGAGTGAAAATTCATTAACTTGTCTGTTACTCATTGAATCTAATAATTTACTTTCTTATTTTGATACTGATGGAAATATATTAATTTATTTGTCATAGGTCCATGGGCACCTGCTTCCATACTGGCCTATATTGAAGGGCCACAGTATCCCCCGTGACGTGTTAAAACGGCTGGCAGCAAAACCAGCTGCTCATTGAGGTAGGAGACAGTGGTTTTTGCGTCCCTACTTCAGCTGCAAATCCATCGGTTCATTTACTAATCAGTGCTTGCAATTGGGATTGGCTGTCCTCGGAGTTTGTTCTAACCCTTGGATGATTTCATTTCTGCAGGAGCTCCTCACCTGCCCTTTGTATGTGTGCTGGGCCAGCGTTCAAGCTGCTTTGACCCTTTTTTCATCATCATTTCCATATGTCTCTGTGTTGATGTAAAACAAACACTACTGTGCTGTGTAATTAGTAGCCTCACTGCCCTTTCTATGTGATGCTGGGCTAGCGTTCCTTTTCTCCGTCTTCATTTCCATTCGTCTCTGTGTTGACGCAAAATAAATACTACTGCGCTGTGTAATTATTGCTATTAAAGATACTTGTATGATGGAACTGGGATACATCTGACGAGCCGATGCTGGACGGGGCATGGCATGTGTGTAACAGCGAATTTATTCATTCAACTATGTTCACAGGGATACAAATAATAACAGGTAAAGCAGGTAGCCACAAGTGGCGGCTGACACCTAGAGAGGTTGCAACACGCCAAGGGTAGAGATAATGGTCACAACAAAGCAACCGCACCGCCACGGAAAATACAAAATGCACACCCCCACCCAAAATTACACGTCTCCTCAAAAATCGCCAAGAAGCCAAAAAGAATTAAAATTCAGAAGAAAAAAAGCATAGGGGAAATATGTTCTCCTATACTACTTAATTAGTGGTTACTTATATGTGAAATGAACCCAGAAAAATTCAGCTGGCGTGCAGAGTCACACAATCTGCTAGTAAATCATTTACACCACGTTCAAACAAATTCAAGTACAAATGCTAATAAACGGCAAACCCGCGAGAATACAACTCAAATTACCAATGCTACATGTTTTGGACATGGTTCAACGGTATTGCACAAAGAGAAACAATCAATGAGAGTATGAGGCCCCGGCACTAGTTTATGAGGCCACGGCACGGAGCTGTCCAGGTTGTAATGAGCAGATTTCGTGCTTCCATTTGGTAGATGGTAAGCCTCTATTTCCTCACCATGGACTCTCTCTTTGAGATCAAAGCTCAAGTAGATGGTGTCACCGCTTATGAAGGGGAAAACCTTTGTGGAAACCGAAAGGGAGCAATGCATGCCCATGAACAATGCTCGGCCGCCCAAGCTCATGACCGGGAGTAGAGTTCCGGTCTCCAAATCCACCTTGTAAACGTCCTACGTCCTCCTCCTTGATCTATTCCTGAGGTATCGAAGCGTGCGGTGCACCAGCATCAATTCCCCGTTGTTCACCAGGTGTGCGCTATCCATTATCATCGCCGAGATTGGCTTTTGCAATCTGGCAGCCACCTCCATGCGTGGTGGCTGATCTGCACTTGTCTCCAGCAGCATGACACCATTTTCTGTGGTGCAATAGAATCGGCCGGCAAACATCAACGGTGCTGTGTGTACTGAATTCTTGTACCGGACCATTGTCCAGCGCTCGTCGCCGGGTTTGGCGATGCCTAGGATGCATCGCGAGTTGAAGCAGAGCACGACCGAGAAACCTGCGGCAATGCCGGAGCCCCACGCTTTGAGAGGAAAATCACGGTTGGAAAGGAGGTTGGAGTGGTGCTCTGGAGGCAGCAGCGTGGTTAATGGCGGGAGATCCGTGAGCTGCTGGCGCGTCAGCGGGTTGAATAGGCGGATGTGGTTACGCCTGTAGAGCAAGATGAGGAGACCCTCGGGGGTGAGCCCGAGCACGTCATGGTCGCGGAGCTCCAAGAGTTCCGTTTTTATGCACTCTCCCGTGGAGACGTTAAGGAAGCGGCGGGCGTAGGGAGAGGCGAGTTTCTCCCGGAGAATGACCCACCGCCTAGGGTGGAACCGGCGGTCGAGAGCACCGTGCCCGCGCGGGTCGGTGCAGCACCGACGCCACGGGCCGCACACGGCGCGGAACCGGATGTAGTCGGCCACGTCGTTGGCGAGGACGCGCTCGGCGATGAGCCCCGCCGGACCTTCCCCAAGATTCGCCCAGTCCCTGCTGCAAGCCGGCAAAACAGATCAGATCAGGATCAGATAAAGAAGGCGAGAGGGCACGCCCGTACCAGTTATTAGCATCAGGATCATGGAACAGTGGATTGCGATTAGGCGCGGTACGTGCGCGCTTCGAGCCCCAGGAGGGGTTCGTCGTCGTAGGGGCGACGGTGCGGCAAGCACTCTGGAGGATCTGGGCGGTGGTGGAGCAAGCGCTCATGTGGCTCGAAGAGGGGATCTTGAGGGAGGAGGAGGGGCGCGTTTGTTGATGGTCCGGGGTTCCCCCCGGTCGCCGCCGCCTGGGCCTCCTCCTAGAGGCGGCGGCCGGCCCTCGCTCCGCCATCCGAGCGCGCGCCGGCGAAGGAGGGGTGGCGACTCGATTCGCTAGGAGGAGGCGGCCGACCCTCGATCCGCCATCCGAGTGCGCGCAGCCGAAGGAGGGGGTGGGGACTCGATTCGCTACGAGAAGGCGGCGGACCCTCGCTCCGCCATCCGAGCGCGCGCCGCCGAAGTAGGGGGTGGGGACTCCATCGCTACGAGGAGGCCGCCGACCTTCGCTCCGGCGAAGGTGGGGGCGGGGACTCGATTCGCTAGGATCGGCTCGGCGGAGGGCCTCGTACTTGTACTGCTCCAATCCGAAAGGGGGTCGACTTCCTTTTTTTTTTTGAAGTGAGGGGGTCGACTTCCAATCCCGCCTTTGGATGGCCCGGGCGGCAACCGGACCGGGCTCAGGGCTTGTTTGGATATTGTTCTTTTTCTTTCAGGCAAAGGCCTTGTTTGGATGGGAGCCCAAGCTGGGAGGCCCAATTCGTTGCTCCAGAGCTCGTGCGCTGCAGGCCCAGTTTGAGCGAGGCTGCTCCCCGATTTTCTTTTCTTATTATGTTTTTTTTTCGGTTGTTCAGTATGTTTTCCTTAAAAAACGACAGCTATTTTTTTATATTACTACTAATTGTGTACGTGCAATTTATGTTAATATTAAAAAAAATTACTTATTTTGCATGTCAATATTAAACAATAAATAAATTATACTTTGATACTCCCTCCGTCCCAAAATAAGTATCTTAACTTTGTACTAACTTTAGTACAACTCTAAAGTTGAGACACTTATTTTGGGACGGAGGGAGTATTAGGTAGGATGTAATTACCTGGTTAACAGTTTAACACTCACTGCAAAAAAAAGAAAAAAACAGTTTAACACTCACATTTTTTTTGCGGAGAGTTTAACACTCACGTTGATAGTAGGTACGATATTAATTAGGATGGCGCTAAATATGTTTAGTGTTATAAACATGTTTAACACTAAACAAAGGAGGGACGTAGACCGTTGGATAGACGCGGTTAAATGGGTGAGATTTATTAGATTTCCACATCTTGCTCTTTTTATATTAGTAAGTATAAATATAAATGACATAATATTAGGAAAATATATTAATTGTATTGCACGTTAATATTAGGTAAGATATAAATTACACATTGATATTAGATAGGATATAATTACTTTGTTAACGATAATGTTGATATTAGTTATGATATTAATTAGGGGATGCCGCTAAATATGTTTAGTGCTAAACATGTTTAACACTAAACATCAGAGCAACATAGACAGTTGGGTAGACACGATTGAAGGGATGTATTTTCCAATATAATACATATGTATATATATAGTATAATATAGAAAAAATTGTGAAATTGCAAAACAAAAAATGTTGATGGCATTTTTTAAAACATTCACACGAAATTTGGAATGTTTCAAAAAAATTAAAATGCTCGAGGATTTAAGAAATGTTCACGGACATGAAAATGTTGTCATTTTTTTAAAATATTTACAATTTCAAAAATGTTCTTTGATTTTTTTAAATCATGAAATTGTAAAAAATGTTCACAATTTTTTTTAAATGTCCGCGAACCCTGAAGTATGTTCACCATTTTTTAAATGTTGTCAAATATTAAAACATGTTTGTGTGATTTTAAAAATGAACACAAATTTAAAAAGTATCCATAAATTTTTAAATTTGTTCTTGAATTAAAAAATGCTCCTTGATTTAATAAAATGTTCATGTATTACTGGAATATATGTAAGTTAGTGATATATTTGGTCATAACTGAGGCATGTGAGTTCTATTAGTCATTCTAAGGTCAAATTAATTAAGGGCATTGGTATTACCTATAAGAAGACAGAAGCTGATTTTTTTTAATAAAAATAAGAAGCAATTTCTTTCTATGAAAGAATGAATTATGAGAGTGAACAATCAGCAATAAATTAATTAATATTATACAACAATCCCTAATATGAACAAATCATAAATACTTGTTATCAAACTCATTCCTTATATGCAGCAATTAGAATATATTGAAAACTTGCACATGACTTACCCAAAACTTGCACTTTGTCGTATTATGCAAAAGAAAGTATAAACTAGTACAACTATCCCTCCCTTTCTTTTCTACCACTTCTTATCACGGGACGATTTGAGTCGGAGGCAACGTCGAAGCAGGTGAGGCGATGTATGATCCGCGCCGCCAAGGTTTCCCAGTCACGACAGAAGTGGTGGAACCATCGTTTGAGGAAATTCGGGAGCATTCATGGCGGGAGGAAAAAGGGATGGGTATCCCAATCCCAGCCCAAGCGGCACGTTGATGACCCACTTTATGCAACAGTGAACGGAGGGCTAACTATTTCTAATTTAGATTTTATTTCTTTTGTACCCGTTGCAACCCACGGGCCTTTTTGCTAGTCAATTAAAAAAGAAAGACACAAAGTGGTGTTACCTGAAACAAAACCGAAAACAACTACAAAATTTATTCGAAGGAAAAATTCATTATGGACATTGGTATTACCTAAAAGAAGAAATTAAATGAAGAAAGAAAAAAAAACATTGAAAAAAAAATCATCTCATGACACATATGAAATTGAATTGTTAAAAAAGAACACGCACGCACGTGCGGATACACACAACACACACACACACATGCGTGCGTGCACTCACACAACACACACACACACACACTCGCGCACACGCGCTGTGCACATGTTACTCACCTCTGGCTAATTAATCGGTCTTTCCTTATGGACTATGGGCTTCTGGCCAATCAAGTCTGTTTGTATGTGGAATGTTGGTTGTCAGTCCAAAATCAGCCCAAGTTGGGCTGCTTCAAGTCAGAAAAAAAATCGACTGATGCCAAAAATATTTCCAGGTGACTGAAGAATAGCAAAAGCAAAGAATTGAAGAGCATAGGTGTACAGTACATTATTACAAGCTGCGAGAAGCTGCTAAAATGCAACACCGTCGACTTTTTTTTTTTTTTGAAACGAGAACACCGTCGACTATGAACTAATAGTAAAAATATATTGAATTGAATTACCCTTTTAAGCTTTTGAAAGTGGGCGCAATGACCTATATATGTGGTCTTCTACAAATCCACCCTAGTTGCGCAAGAGCATGTCACCTGGCATCACGCGAGGAGTTCGCCTTGTAGATCCCCCGCCTGGATTACAGGACGAACTCAACATTATATCTGAGACATAGCATGATAAATAAGTCTTGTATACGACAAGGCGTGGCGGAGCGGCATGACAAATCCACCCTAGATGCTTGATTCATTCTTGCACTTGTTTCTTCACACGTTATCAACACTTTCGTTCTCTGTTGAGAACAGGCCACCACGACAAGGCGTGGCGGAGCGGCATGACATTCACCAGCGCATGTCACGGCGACGCTGCGCAGTGGCGTCCTTCGACTTTAGGCGGCGTCAGCGGCAACACACCACCGGCTTGCAACAGGAACACAGCGAGGCATCGACGGCGTGCGGCCATGTAATGGCGAGACGCGCTGCGACGCGGCCTCGACACCCGGCAACGACGACGAGAAAAGCAACTCCGGCCACCACGCGCATCGTTGCCCGGGAGAGATTTTCCTCGAGAAAGAAAAGGGAAACAAGGTACTCCTTCTCCGATTTTGCTCCTGCAAACTGTATTTGCTTTAACAGGGAACCGGAAGCCACGGAGAACAGGGGCGTTGGCATCTAGTATAGAGCAAAGGATCGAAGCCCTCAACTAAAATTGAATCGCTCGGATCGAGCGTGTAGTACTCCAAGCAAGAATTTGGGGAACTATTTACCGGACACTGGTTGGCGGAGGAGCAACAGCGTTGCTCACCCGCGGGGTCCGGCTGCTCGGACGGCCCTGTCCCAACGCTCCAGGAGACAGGGCGCGGCGCCCCAGATGCATGGACACGGGGCGGACGTCGTCCGTGGTACTCTGCATATTAGGTTTGTCTAAAGTCAAACTCTTTAAAGTTTGACCAAGTTCATACAAAAAAATATTAACATTCACATAACAACATCAATATCATTAGATCCATCTTGGAATATTTTTTCATATTATATTTACTAGGTATTTTTTTTCGAGGAACCGGCAGGAGCTCTGCCTTTGCATTAAGAAGAAGAGAATTGACAAGTTTATAAGGGAAACTGGCCGAAAACCGATACAACGAAACTCACACCAGTCCCGGGGCTGCGTACCCAACGAGCCGACTTCCCTGTCGCCCAAACGACCAAAGTTGCCACCCTTCCACACAACCCGAAGCCGTCACTCCGGCTTACAAACCTCAGCAACTCACACACGTCGGCCCCGAGGCCGCACTCCACACGAGCCGACGACTCTGTCGCCCACGCAACCAGATCCGTCACTCCACAGCATCGAGATGCTCTCCGGAGCCGCCGCTCCGACTTCCACGCCGGCCCCGAGGCCGCGCTCCACCCGAGCTGACGACTCTGCCACCCTCGCGACCAGATCCGACACTCCACAACATTGTTCTCCGGAGCCGCCGCTCCGACTTCCTCACCGGCCCCGAGGCCACGCACTCGCCTGGCCGACGATGAAACCGCAAAGCCACCCGAGCCACCACGAACTGACGAAGGACCAGACCTCCAAGGCGTCGCCCCCAAGAGGAAAGCGACGAGAACGCCGCCGACACCCGCTCCGACCAAGGTCGAAACTTGGGTTTTCACCCGGAGAGCCCGAGACCGAGGCGACAATGGTGGTGAAGGGGCTCCACGACGCCGCCTCCAAGAAGGAAACGACGTCCTAGGACGCCGTCGACGCCGGCAACGACCAAGGTCGAGCTAGGCTTTTGCCCGGAGTTCACCAAAACCATCATCACTGCAGCCTGCCCAGCAAACCGTCTCCGGACATGCCGACCGTCCTCGCCCAAGCCACGTGACCAGGCACGCTAGACAGCTCGCCGCCGCCAACCACCACCGGCTGCAAAAACCACCGCAACCCTCCTCGCTCCGCTGCAGCGCCACCAACGCAGATCCGGGCACGGAAGGCCCATCTCCACCGCTGCAGAGCACCGGCGTTGTCGTGCCGCTGCCCACGCAGCCACCACAGCAGCGCCACCGACGGGAGCCCCCTCGGGGCCGCCGCACCCGCGACGCGCCAGATCCGGGCTGAGCAGCCCCAGATCCGCGCCTAGGACGCGGCCAGCCGACCACCCCATCGCCGGAGCCGTCCGCCGCCCGCAGCCGAGCACGGACACCGCCGCCTCGACCACCACCCAAGCTGCCGCTACCTCTACATGAGGCGCGCCGACGAGCCTGTCCCGGGGCCGCCGCCCCGGCCTCCTCGCGCTAGGCCGCCAACCACCACCGCGCCGGCCGGCAGGATCGACTCCCAGCGCCTCGGCAGACCGCCCCGTCACCCTGGTGACCGAAGCCGTCCTCCCCCAGCAGCCGAGCGCGGGCGCCGACGCGCACCGCTCGACCACCACCCGAGCCGCTGCCCGCCCCGCACGGAGGCCCGCCGGCGAGCTCGTCCCGGGGCCGCCGCCCCGGCCTCCTCACGCTGGACGGCGCCAGATCCTCCGCCGCAAACACCACCACCGCAGCTCGCGCACCGCAGGGAGGAAGAAGAGGAACGCCTCGCCGCCGCCGACCTCGAAAGCAGCGCGGGCTTTGCCGCCGGCTTGCTCAGGCGACGGCGAGGTGCAGAGAAGGGTGAGTGGAGGCGGCGGCTAGGGTTGCAGTCGCCACCCGAGTCGCCTGCAGGAGCGACGCAGGGCCCCACCTATCCAGTTCTTTCGAACCCTTTCAGGCGGCAGTTTCAATTTACTAGGTATTATAGATGTTAATATTTTCTAATATAAATTTGGTCAAACTTAGTAAAGTTTGACTTCAGAAAAATCTAATAAAAAGGACCGGAAGGAGTACGTGAGACCAGGCGTCACCGGCAACGCGCGCAGCGCGCATCGGCGCATCGGCAGATCGGCGGCTCGCGGCTCAGCGTCTAGCGCGCGGCGAGACGCAGACTCGTCCTCCCAGACGGAGACAACGGTTGCGCACCGACCCCTACGGAGCGGAGGCGTCCGACTGCTCGGCGACGTCAACCGCGGCGCACTGGTCCTCCCGACCGGCGGCGGTGAACTGGAACTCATAACCAGCGTTGCGCGAGCACGGCTGTCGGCTTGGCCTCTCAGGGAGGAGGAGGCTCCTGCGTGTTGCCATCTAACGCAAGGCGAGTACTCCGACGAGCCACAGCGATGGCCGAATCGGCGTAGAACAGGAGCGACTAAAGGAATCAAGAATCAATGGATTCCATGGGAAGGGAGACGATAAGGAACCTTATCCTTTCACCATCTTTCTAATTTAGTCCCCTGACTTTATGCATGGATAAGCCCTTGCGTTTTCTGGGTTAGGCCCTTAGGCTTAACATAACATACAGATACTCCACGAAATGGAGTAGTTTTCTGCACCATGCAAATAAACCCATGACGTGGACTCCAACATGAAACAATGAAAAAAAAAAGAATATGATCTCACCCACTGTTTGGGGTGTCTGATTTTTCGGTCAGTACCATTTTCGTTTTTCTTTTCTGCTTAGCTTTTAGCTATGCAGTTTTTCTTTATATTTACAGTAATTTATGTTATATTACTGTATTGTAAAGCACATTAACATATCAACATCTGATTAGGCAATTTAATGATTGCTATATGTTGATGATGTTTGAAAATTAATTTACTAGAGAGTAAATTAATTGTGCATGATGATTTCATGCAGGATATATTGGACATATCCAACACAGATCTTTGCTGAGTTTGCCATTGATGGTATCAATCATCGAACCTGGTCGATGTAAACATTAACTTGGCGGCCCGGGATCTCAGTTCCCACATAACCACACCCACTCAGGGGCTCCGGCTATAGTCGCTGCAGCAAAGTATGTTGCATTGCACTTCACTACACCATGATCTATAAAAATAGAGTATCGAATACTCTAGAGCTCTTTTGAGGAGCAATATGATCATTATGGGGTGATGATGATGCTTGAAGTGCATAGGAAATGGACGCTCGTCCGATTCCATGACTTGGAGTCTGTGGCAACATACAACTCTGATGTGCACCAGATCAACTAGTAGTTGAGATTCCGCGATATTGCAGTTCTGGATGTTGATCTCATCGAAGAATGCTCTTTACTTTCAATCCTTCTATGAGGATTTGGGCTGAACAATATTGTCGGCACTAAAGGAAAGTTGAGTTGTGATGAGAGGCAAAATAAGAGTGGATCTAAAATGGGCAAAAGTCATTACAAGGAGTATGACAAGGCCAACAACTCTGATGGTTGCTATAGTTGTGGTTGTATAACTCGGTCAATTGCAAGAAAATGTGATACCTCCAAGCATTTGGTGGATAAGTACATGCAATTAATTTCCAAGGGCAAAAGGTTCATGGAACCAGCTGGACATAGGGATGATTTCCCGATGGTGGAAAATTCCTAGAAGTTCCTCAGGACATGGGCAACCAGGAGAATGCTCAGCAAAAGGAAGTTCCACTACATAGCGTTGATGACATGCTAGTGGACTTCGCTTCTAGTGACAAATAATGTATGTATTTCTATATGAATTTGTATGTATACTATACTCTATATCTAACTTATGGAATAATCCAATTGAGAAGGAAACATGTTAAGTGGAAACTGGGTCTACTAACATGATATTAAGGGAGATTAAGTATTTCCAAACTCATGAGAATAGTAGTGGAAATATCATGACAATTGTTGGTTCTGGTCAAGCCACAATTGCACTCCCTATGGGTACTACATGGTAATCATGGATGCATTGATGTATCTAGATTCTACTCGTACCTTCTGAATTTTAAGAATATCTGTAATGGTTTCTATGTTGAAACTCATGAAGTGAGTGAGGTTGATACCTACTCATAACTCAGCAGAAGGGATTTGAAAGAAATCCTAGAGTAGATGGCTTCTCTACCTTTTGGATTATATTATACATACATCACCAAATACGCATTTTGCGTATACAATAGTTTTATGGGATCTTGATAAGTTCAAGACATGGCATGGTCGCCTAGGTCATCCTGGTGTTGGGATGATGAGAAAATTATTGATGGTTCTACTGGACACAATCTAGCGGTGTGAATTTTCCAAATTCATTGGATTATGTATGCATGTATGTGCAAACTAAGAAATTGATCACAGGGCCATCTTATCTCAAGAAAGACGATGAGCCGCTAGATTTCCTTTGAGAGGAGATATATGTGATCCAATTCAACCGTTATGTGGAATATTCAGATATTTCATAGTGCTTTTAGATCCATGAACGAGATGGTCCAATGTGTGTCTTACTTCTATAAGGAACCATGTTTTTACAAAGCTGATTGCTCAGATCATTAATTTGAGAGCAAATCATCCCGAGAATGGGATAAAATCCATCAGAATGGTTAATGCTACGGAATTTAGTTCGTGAGCATTTGATGATTACTGCTTAGATTGAGGCATAGTTGTGGAGCATATTGATACTTTGTGTACATACCCAGAATGGTCTTGTGGAATCACTTGTCAAGAGGATAAGTTGATAGCAAGATTGCTCCGACAGAATTGTAATCTCCCAACATCTAGTTGGGGACATGTAGTTTTACGTACTGCAAATACAAATTTGACGAGATGCATATTATATGGTCCCCCGTTGCAGTTAGTACGTGGAAATCAGCAAGTATTTCCCATCTGCGATAATTCGGTTGCGTTGGATACGTACCGATTTCACCACCGCAGCGTACATATATGGGCCCTCATAGAGAAATGGGGATCTATGTGAGGTGTAATTCTCCGTCAATCATAAGTACATATAGTCCTTAGAGGGGACTTGTTTATGGCCCGGTACGCTGATTGTATTTTGATGAGGACATTTTTCTGGCATTAGGGGGAGATAAGAACCACATTGAATGCCGAAAAATAGAATGAGATGTGAATAGACATCTAGTCTTTAGGTCTGAATGAATCTGAATTGGAGGTTCAGAAGATAATCAATTTGCAAAGTATCGTAAATAATCTGCCAGTTGCATTTACTAAGTGACGAGGGCATGTACTAGGGATAGGGTAACAGGCCTGACCTACAGACCCTACCCTAGGATACCATACACCTTATACTGGGCCCCAGGGCCAGATCAGCAGTCAGATGTTCTGCAGAGTGACATTCACTCGGAAGGCAATAGACCACTCGGAGGACAACACTCCACTCGACCGGCTGATTTCACTCGGAGTACCCGTCGTCACTCGGTCAAAGAAGACCAGGAGACTCTCCAGGAACGCAACGGTCAGGACGTGCGTCCACCCTCATCAATTGTAATCAATGCGCCCGTTACCAATAGATGGCGCCCTTAAACCCTCTCTTTAACCCTTGGTTATGGCGGCATTTATGGGGGCCTGGCAGACTCTATATAAGCCGCACCCCAGCTCCATAACAAGGGTTCGCAACCTTTTGTAATAGGCACCGCTAGGGATCAGACTACTGATATTTTGCTTCTATCAGACTAGTTGAACGCCCTAGGATCAGAAGAATATTGATCATCCGATCTAGAACGAAAAACCCCACGCATAGTACGTTAGCTTCCTTCCTTCGTCAATTGCTTCCTTCCTTGTATAACTGCTTCCGTTAAATTAGCTGCTTCCTAATTACGAACCCCCGGAAATTGCGATCCTTCCTGGTTAGCTGCTTCGTAATCGCTAACCCCCCAGAAATTGCGATTTGTTTCCGAAAACAGCTTAATAATTTTGGAGAGTATGATTATTTATCACAATTAAATCTAGCGGTTAATTATAAAAAAATTTAGATGTGCTTCTCTACGGATGGCACCATGATTTTTTTGCCATGGAAGCATTCTTGTTGATGCACGGAAGCATCATTTTGTGAATGATGTCAAATCCCATTTTTTGCGGAAATAATTTGGGGAAATATAATTATTTCTCACAATTAAATCTCGGCAATTAATTTTTTTTTGAACACTAGAAGGGTCCTGAAGGACCCATCATTATATTACAAAGGGGCAGATCATTTTACATAAAGACCCAACGAAAGTAGTAAAATACAAACAAGCCCCTGGCTTTTGCAGAAAGGACCTCAAACTAGATGAAAGGAACGCGATCGAGTCCAAATCAGGATCTACTCGGCCGAAACCTCGCCGTCGCCGGGGACGCACCACTTGGTACAACGAGGTCACCATGGTTGCCGGCCACAGCAACCGAGCAGAGCCTGAGCCTGCCTCCCATACGGCACGCCAGCCGGGAGGAATGATTTTTGGCCGCATTTCGACCAGAGAAGTCGTCGGGAAGAAGGAGCAGGCAGGCCGTCGACCGCCGCTATCACCCAAAGCTGAACGCAGCAGGGCAACGTGATTTTTATACCACAGAAGCATTCTTCTTGATGCATGGAAGCATCCTTTTCTTTTTAAGTACAATTATTTCTCACAATTTAATCCGGCAATTAATTATGATATATTGAAGATATGTTCTTAATAGATGGCAACGTGATTTTTATACCACAAAAGCATTCTTCTTGATGCGTGGAAGCATCCTTTTCTGGTGTAAAGGGAACAAACTCTTCATAGTAGGAAACATTTTGTCCGTTCCATGAACATAGTTGTAAGGAAGCACCATTTTGTAGTGTGATGGAACATAGTAATAGCCAAAAAATACGTGTGGAAGCAAAAGAAGCATGGAGAATTAAAACAAAACCACTTGGTATGAACAACGATTTACAAGTCTTTTATTTAAAAAAATGGAACAATATTACAATGACACTATTTCGCCGCCCAGCCAACGTAGCACTAAATGGGCTGATCAATATTAAACACTACACACCAGGAGCTCCTTCTGGCCAGCACAGTCGTAGTTGGCGAATAGCAGTGTCATGTCCCATTCACACCACGCTCGACATGAACATAGTCTCGTTGGCATTGTGTAGAAGCAGGAAGCATGGCTGAAGTCAGGTGCGAAAAAAATATCTATAAGTAGAAAATATTAAGAAACAAGGTAGCATGCACTTGTAGTGGAATGTATTATGATAAGAAAAGATTTAGTACAATAAATTTACTAGAAACTATGGCTTGTAGTGGTTGAAGCGCTCATGGTTGGAAAACGTTTCAAAACAGTCGGCTGATTTCTTGGTTTTGTAAGCCGCATCCTGCGCCGTCCGATCTCACTGTCTCTCACGTGAAGGTAGCCTACCTTTTGTGACCGCGTAGCCGCGCTAGCTTCCAGCCCCACGCGTTAAGCTGAGTGGTCCCCCTGGCTGTTTAACTTCTTTTTTACTAATTCTTCGCGCGTAGTGCTTGCCACGTACGTTGCTACACAGGTGAGAAAGCACATTGCAAGCACCAAAGCAAGCACCAAAGGCATTCAGAACACCATCTTCTTTGACGTTGATTGTGGATGTTGACTGAATTTGGTACTAGCAAGCTCATGAGTCATGGTTGTTTGGATATACGCACAGATTTGTGGCTGCATTTCTCTTGCCTACCGTCGGTCGGGACGTCACCGTTGCATGCAAAACACCCCCTCTAGTAATGCTTGGAGTAGCGCCATTGACGCCTCTGCCGCAGCCGCGGCCATTAAAGCATGCCATCGCAGCATCATCGTAGCAGCCGGATCGGCATCATAGCATTGTCGAAGTAGCAGTGCCACCATCCACGCCCGGGAAGCACGCCATCGTAGCAGCATCGAAGCAGCCGGGCCTCCGTCGCACCATCACTATAGTCGTCGAAGCATGCCACTGCCGTGGTTCGTCGCAGCATCATCGTGGCTATTGAAGCACCAACCGCGGTCGTCAAAGCACGCCACTGCCGGGGTTCGTCGCAGCATCGTTGTGGCTATCGAAGCACCCACCATGGTCATCAAAGCACGCCACTGCCGCGGCTCGTCACAGCATCGTCGTGGCTATCGAAGCACCCACCGCGGTCGTCGAAGCACGCCGTCGCAGCATTGTTGCGACCGTTCGAAGCTCACCACTGCCGCGGTTCGTCGCGTCCATCCAAGCACCCACCACGGTCGTCGAAGCACGCCGTCGCAGCATTGCCACGACCATTCAAAGCACACACCACTGCGGCGGTTCATCACAGCATCGTCTCGGTTGTCGAAGCACACGTCGCGGTTGTCGAAGCACGCCGACGCAACATCATCGAAGCAATCAGGCTGCCGTTGTAGCATCGTCGCAGTTGTCAAAGCACACCGCGGCCATTGAAGCACACCACGGCCGTTAGAAGCACGCCGTCGCGACATCGCCGCGGCCGTCGAAACTTGTCGTCGCAATATCATTGAAGCAAACGGGCCGCCGTCGCAGCACGTCTCATAACATCACCGCGGGCGTCGAAGCAGTGGGGTCACCGTCGCAGAGACGGCCGTCCAGCGTCGCAACGGCCTAACACTGACACCCGCGGCAGTGAGACCACCATCACAACATCGTCGTCACGGCTTGTAGCGCGTGTGTCCTCGTACGCAGAAGCCACTCCGCTGTTGGTCTTTACAGTAGCTCGTGTTACTGCAGCGGCGACTATCGTTTGACTTCCAAAGCTGCACGCTGCTGCTTGCTAGAAGACCCCTCGAAGGCCAGCATGACACTAGCCAGGGATGCACGTAGCTGCAAGTCGCCATGTAAACGTGAGCCATAGGTAAAACCAGTCGCGCGGGGCTCCGATACGCGATGGGCGTATGAATGTGGTGCTGGTCACCAGCACCCACGAGAAAAAATAAATTAGACGGGCTGACTTGGGTGGATCGTACGGCTCGTAAGACAAGTTGGTGGAACGATCCAGTGGCTAGCGACCGGGTTGATCCCACGCACGGATCAGCCGGATGACGCCTAGCGTCCGCCCTGTGGTAGCATCCCCGCGACTGCCTTCTTAAACATCCTTCTTTACACGCACTGCTTTGCCAGGTAACTAGAACTCCATCTTTCTCGACGCTGATCGTGGGTGTTGGTTTCATTTGATACTAGCAAGCTCTCATCGAATCAAGGTTGCTTGGATATAGCGCTAGCGCACTCCCCTCCCTCCCCTCTCGCAATGGTCATAGTAGCGTCCTTGACGCCGCCGCCGCCTTCGAAGAATGCCATCGCAACATCACCGGAGCAGCCGGGCTGCCATTGCCACACCGCTGCGGCCGTCGTAGCAGCATCAAAGCAGCCATGCCCGTCATCGCAACACCGCCGCGCCCGTGAAACAAGTTGTTCGCACACGAACGCGTCACGCGTACCCTCGACGCCGGGGGTGATGCACCGCAGCTCACGTCGAAGGAGGTCCGTCCGGCAGCGCGGTACGCAAGCAAACCGGCGGACGCTTTTGAGACCCGACGCACCGCTTCTCCGGGATGGAACCCGTTAGGAGTCACGGATGGACGATGGGCTGCCCTAGGTCGGTTCGCCCGCCCCTAGAGCCTCGAGGATCGCTGCCCTTCAACACGAAGAACGAACGAAGAACGAGAGAGAAAGAACAAGGAAGAGATGTAAAAGCTAGGGTAAAAAGTAATAGATTGATTTGTTCGATTGTGTGTTGTTTCAATCGGCCATCACCTCTTCTATTTAAGAGGGGGTTGGACTTCCCGTACAGGACACGGACCCAGATTTCCTTCCAAAGGGTCAAAAAATGCAGCCAAACTCGGACTTTCCGATCTGCCCGAATCTGCGCGGCTATAGGCAAGCGGTAGTACCACTTCTGGGCACGGTAGTACCGCTTAAAGCGGTAGTACCGCTCTGAGTACCGCTCTACTTTCGCTTAGGGTCTCGAGGGTCCAGAGACGTGCAGAGAAGAACTTTCCCAAGCAGTAGTAGGCGCGGTAGTAGGAGCGGTAGTACCGCTCGAGCGGTAGTACCGCTTATTGGCACGGTAGTACCGCTCTCTGCTGTAGCACCAATCTTGCAACGGCCGTAACTTTTGCATACGATCTCGGATTGAGACGATTTTTATATCAAAATCGACCGATTCGATGAGATGAAGACAATCCGTGTAGATCATTTTCTCATATGAAGTCGTCTTGGGGGCTTAATCAGCCGAATAGTGTTCTGAATACAAAATCTCAGTACTTCGAACACAACTTCGGCCTTAGAGATGAGATCGGATGGCTATGGCCCAAATATCAAAGTTTCTCCTTTCGACGATACAGAACTTTCTCACTTTGAGCACTTTTCCATTTGAGGCCTTCTTAATTATGTTTTTGACCATGCCAAAATCTGGTGTCAACACATGCCCCCCTGTTTTTCGGCAAAGCTTGTGTGCCGAAAAATAATTTGCATTAGGCTTGTTCTAAGGACGATGTCAACACTCCATCGGCCATTTATATTCTTAGGGCGATAATCATATATCGGTCATGTTTGTGCTTAGGATGATAAGTATACATCTTGAAGTCGATTGCCACCATCCCGAACCGGCGTAGATTCAAAATCCTCCATCCCATCTTCATCTCCCAATGTGTATACTGGACTTAAAATTTCCTCAATCAAAAGGGATGTTTCAGGTGTCGTGAACGATGTAATAAGGGTTGCATCATCCTTTTTTGGTGGCGTAGGTGCTGTTGTAGCTAGTGTAGAGGCATCTGCGTTTCCTTTTTGTTTTGGCCTCCACACTTGTTTTGTGGGCGCCACGGGCCGAATTTTATTGAACAATTCGTCCTTTTGCTCTTCTACTTCATGTGCCGCCTTCTCGCGGCTCCTCATGCGTTGTAATCTCCTTTTTTGTGTCTTGGACAGACCGGGAGGACACCACTTAGGTTGAATATACTTGGGATCCCTAGATTCTGCTTCGCTTGGAGAATTTTTTGTTGGCCGATTAGCACCATGGCTTGAACGGCCTTGTGTAGGGTAATAAAGCTTTTTGTGAGCAGGCCTTCTAGGTGTTGTCCACCCCATATGAAAAGCATAAGGAGCCATTGGGGGCTGCCCCCATCCTCCATTGAAGTCTCCCATGTAATATGGCGCATAGGGGGGGTGGTAGCATCCATGGTGCCAATGCCCATGACCCATATGGCCTTGCATAGTGTCGCGACTCTTGCTTCGGAGGTGATCTCGAACGCTTTGAATATGATGGCCGATTAGAGCTAGAACCGGCCGCTTGACTTGCATATTTGGATAGCAACATATCAAAAGTTGGCTTGATTCGCTTGCGCTTAGCTTCACTCTTTTTACACTTGCCAACTTCTGAATTCTTGGGCTTGATAAATTCAACATGAGTATCCTCTTGTACTTGCGGTTGCCCCCCGAGTGCAGGATTTTTTATGGTGATCTTGATTACCTCTCCACCATCGGATTGCTTCTCAAGCACGACTTGCCTCCCCAAGATCTTGTCGCCATCTTTGTTCTTCCTGGGCTCACCAATGACAATATTATCTTTATTAGCTGATTCGGCTATGTTAGGCCGAATTAACATTTTCTTCCCCTCCAAAGTCATGGTATTCATTGGGAAGGGCTGTCTATCAACTTGCATCTCAGAAAAACTCAATCGTCCGTCATTAATGGCCGATTGTATCTGTCTCCGAAAAACATTGCAATCATTAGTAGCATGAGAAAATGAATTATGATATTTGCAATAAGCACGCCGTTTCAGCTCCTCAAACGGCGGTATGGAGTGTGATATTCTAATCATCTTCTCTTGCAAGAGAGCATCAAATATTTTATCACACTTGGATATATCAAAATTAAATTTCATCTCCTCATCACGATTCTTACGAATCAGCTTAAGAGCATTGCATGCATAGGGTTTGGCCTTTGAGGACCAAACAAATTCAGTGGTACAGACACCAACCTCATCGTCCGAATATTCATCATTATAATCAAGCATATGCATTCTAGGACGATCGGTTGTTGACCTATGAATCTCTTTACTTCGGCTTTCTTGAGCCAAAGCTTTCTGCAAGACTTGGTTAATATTTAAAAACTCATAACTTTCTAGCCTCTCCTTAATGTGAGTTTTCAAACCATTAAGGACAAGATCCGCCAAGTCTCTTTCGGTTATCACTAAGCTATAGCATCGGTTTTTTATATCTCTAAATCTTTTGACATAATCGGTGACCGATTCATCATGCTTTTGCCTAACCGATGTAAGATGCGATAACTTAAGCTCATTGTCGCCACTATAAAAGTGATCATGAAACTTTTGCTCTAGTTGCGACCATAAGAGAATTGAGCTAGGTGGCAAAGCAGCAAACCATGAAAATGCGGTGCCAGTTAAAGATAAGGGAAATAACCGCACTTTCAATTCTTCTATGGAACTTGCTTCACCCAACTGTGCTAGATACTGACTCACATGCTCCCAAGTTGTTTTTTGTGCCCTCTCCACTAAATTTGACAAAATTAGGAACCTTATAACCTGGAGGGTACAAAACTGCGTCGAAGTGTTCAGGATAAGGCTTTTGATACACACGACTCTTTACTTTCGGCTCATTTCCGAAAGTTTCTTGAAACATCTTATGCAAATCCTCCCTTAATTAGGCTAAAATTGGATCCGAGGTAGATGAAGATGCTTGTGGCAATGGCATAGGAGCAACTTGGGAACTAGCTAGTGATACAACTTGTGGAGTAGGCGCCGAAACATAATTCGGCGGAAGACCAAACATGCTTGTACTCATAGGTGATGTGACAAAGTAATTCGGCGTAGACGCCGAATTGGGCACACTCATAATAGGATTAGGGTATGCAGGTGAAGCCACAAGTTGATTGGTTTGGCTAGGATAAAAATTCATCGGCAAATTGTAATGTTGTTGCATGGGAGGTGCCGATGAAATAGGTAAAGTTGGATTAGGTTTTTCTGGGCTAATGGATACACCAACATTACCACTAGATGACGGCGGCATATTTTTCTGAGCATTAGTATTTGCCACGAAAGAATTGTACGCCATCACATTACCCTTGCTAACAAGAGTTTCAATCACAGCCAGTTGCTCAGGAGAAAAAACTTTGCTCACAGTGATTTCATCTTGTTCATCAATGGGAGGAGGTAACCTGATTTCTCCAATCGGAGTGATGTTGCCTTGGCGGTCCTTCTTGAAACTTGAAAGAAACGCCTCCAAATCCTCCTCCTCGCGCTTCTTCTTGAGCGCCTCAAAAGCCTCTTCACGCTGTTTCTTGAGCGCTTCGTAGGCCTGGCGATGTTCCTCCGATAGCTCATCAAGACCGGGCTTAATGATGTTATCGGCGTTAACTTCTGAGGGTTTGGGGAGATTAGACATGGTTGATGATGATTCTTGATCTATCGTCCCCAGCGGAGTCGCCAAAAAGTGTGTTCGCACACGAACGCGTCACGCGTACCCTCGACACCGGGGGTGATGCACCGCAGCTCACGTCGAAGGAGGTCCGTCCGGCAGCGCGGTACGCAAGCAAACCGGCGGACGCTTTTGAGACCCGACGCACCGCTTCTCCGGGATGGAACCCGTCAGGAGTCACGGATGGACGATGGGCTGCCCTAGGTCGGTTCGCCCGCCCCTAGAGCCTCGAGGATCGCTGCCCTTCAACACGAAGAATGAACGAAGAACGAGAGAGAAAGAACAAGGGAGAGATGTAAAAGCTAGGGTAAAAAGTAATAGATTGATTTGTTCGATTGTGTGTTGTTTCAATCGGCCATCACCTCTTCTATTTAAGAGGGGGTTGGACTTTCCGTACAGGACACGGAACCAGATTTCCTTCCAAAGGGTCAAAAACGCAGCCAAACTCGGACTTTCCGATCTGCCCGAATCTGCGCGGCTATAGGCAAGCGGTAGTACCGCTTAAAGCGGTAGTACCGCTCTGAGTACCGCTCTACTTACGCTTAGGGTCTCGAGGGTCCAGAGACGTGCAGAGAAGAACTTTCCCAAGTGGTAGTAGGCGCGGTAGTAGGAGCGGTAGTACCGCTCGAGCGGTAGTACCGCTTATTGGCACGGTAGTACCGCTCTCTGCTGTAGCACCAATCTTGCAACGGCCGTAACTTTTGCATACGATCTCGGATTGAGACGATTTTTATATCAAATTCGACCGATTCGACGAGACGAAGACAATCCGTGTAGATCATTTTCTCATATGAAGTCGTCTTGGGGGCTTAATCAGCCGAATAGTGTTTTGGATACAAAATCTCAGTACTTCGAACACAACTTCGGCCTTAGAGATGAGATCGGATGGCTATGGCCAAAATATCAAAGTTTCTCCTTTCGACGATACGGAACTTTCTCACTTTGAGCACTTTTCCATTTGAGGCCTTCTTAATTATGTTTTTGACCATGCCAAAATCTGGTGTCAACACAAGTCGTCGCAGCATCGTCGAAGCAGCAGCGCCTCCGTCGTAGCATTGCTGCGGTTTTCGAAGCACGACATCGCAGTCGTGCCAACGCCGCGGTCGTCGTAGCATCATCGAAGCATTCGGGATGTCGTCGCAGCATCGCCGGGGCCGTCGAAGTACACCACAGGTGTTTGAAGCATTCGTCGTGCCATCGCCGCGGCCATCACAGCATGCCTCGTAGCATCACCAGCATCCTCGCTGTTGTTGAAGCAGTCCGATGTCGCAGAGACTGTCGTCCAGCATCGAAGCACTGCCTGCGGCCTTACAGTGATGACTTAGCAGCCAGACCACCCTCACAACACCATCGTCTCGACCTGCAGTGCGTCAGCCCATGTACACAACAGCCACTCCGCCGAGTTGGTCTTTGAAGTAGCTCGCGCCGCTGTAGCGGTGACTATCATTTCATTTCTAAAGATGAACGTAGCTGCCATGCCTCTCTCTACAAGGCAGGGACGCGCGTGGCTGGAAGCTGCATGAAGGGCCTCCGCCGGTGCTGATGCAGGTTCCACATCAACGACTAACAGCGCGGAAGGTGTTGTGCTGCAGCATGCAAGGCCATGGGGCGCTGCTGCGTTGGTGGCTAGTTGCATCGGATGCGCGACGCGATGAGCAGGGTTGGCTTCTTGGCGAGCAGCCAAAGGTGGTCCGACGGTGCCGTATGAGAATGTGAACGCACACGTGCAGTTGTGAGACAAGAAAGAAAAGAACGAGTAGGGGTTTCCATCTTGTTACGCTCCCACTTCGATTACCATTCAATTCACTCGCGGATACAAGTTTCAGTGGCTATGGTTCAAGATACAGGAGGGGATCAGGGAGGAAGAAGGGGGTCCGAGGGAGAGATAGCCGCCGCCGTTACAGTTCAGTTTCTCCACACCCTCACGTAAGAGGGGACGACGCCTACTTAACCCTACCAGTAGTATCCCACACCTGGGCTGGGAACAGGCTGCTGGGCCGCACCTGTCGACGAGGCCGCTCCGGGCCGGTGGGGGTCGGTGCCGCAGTTGGGCCGCCAGTGGAGCTTGCAGGTGGGGTCCGAGAGACAGGGGGCGTAACACTCCCTCCTCCTCGAGACACAGCTTGTCCCCAAGCTGGTGTTGTCCCCAAGATGGTGCCGTGGGAAAGTGTTGACGGAGCTCGACGCGGTCCTCCCATGTTGCAAACTCCGGGGGCTGATCTGTCCAGCTCACCAAGACTTGAGGCGTGGTCGTGTTCTGGCGCTGAAGTATGCGAGTGTCCAGAATCTCCTCAGGCACTGGGCTGGATGCAGCGGCAGCCGGGAGTTGTTGCAGCACGTGCTCGGTGGGCAGAAGAGCTTGGCAGAGCTGGGACACGTGGAAGACGGGGTTTATGGTACTTGCCGGCGGTAGTTGGAGCTTGTAGGCGACGGCGCCGATGCGTTGCAGAACCTTGTAAGGGCCGAAGTAGTGGAAGGCCAACTTCTGGTTGCTGCGAGTGGCCACCGATCGCTGCACGTATGGCTGTAGCTTCAAGAAGACCCAATCGTCGACAGCAAAGACGCGATCAGATCGGCGCTTGTCCGCCGAGTCCTTCATCTGCTGCCGCGCGCGAAGAAGATGTTGCCGAGCCAATGCCTCCATCTGCGTCCTGTCAGCCAGCCATTCCGACAGGTCTGGGGATGCGCAGGTTACCGGATCGACGATGCCGAAGAAGCGTGGCGCGTGTCCGTACAACACTTCAAACGGGGTCGTCCCGAGAGCGGAGTGTGGCGATGTGTTGTACCAGAACTCGGCGAGGGGGAGCCAGGCGGACCATTTGCTTGGGCAGGAGTTGACGAAGCAGCGAAGGAAAGTCTCCATGCACTGGTTCACTCGCTCGGTCTGGCCGTCCTTCTGCGGGTGGCGAGCGGTGCTCATGCGAAGCTTGGTGTGAGTAAGGCGGAAGAGCTCTTGCCACAGCGTGCTGGTGAAGACGGGGTCGCGGTCGGAGACGATCGACTCCGGTAAGCCGTACAGTTTGTAGATGTTGGCGACGAAGGCCTGCGCCACTTGAAAAGTAGTGAAGGGATGCGGCAATGTGATAAAGTGAGCGTACCGCGAGAACTTGTCGACCACGACCAAGATAGAATTGGAGCCGGAAGAACGCGGAAGACCCTCAACAAAGTCCATCGAGATCATCTGCCAGGCTTGTGTAGGCACGGGCAAGGGCTCGAGCAGACCCGGGTAGCGGACCCGCTCCGGCTTCGCCTGCTTGCATGTCTGGCAGGAGTCTACGAACAACTTGACATGGTGTTTAAGTCCAGGCCAGGTGAAAAGGCGGCGAACTCGGCGATATGTTGCGTTGAAGCCAGAATGGCCGCCAATCGCGCCCGTGTGCAGAGCACCGAGGACCTGTTTCTGGAGATCCACATTGTCCCCTAGCCACACGCGCCCGTTCTGCTTGATGATGCCGTCCTGAAGCTGAAAGCCATCGGTGTTGCTGGGCGAGGCAGCCAATCGAGTGAGCAGCCGTTGAGCGCGGGGGTCGTCCTGGTAGCCCTTCTGTACCTCCGCCAGCCACGCCGGCACAGCCGTGGTAATAGTGGCGAGGTCACCTTGTGCAGGACCCGGCTTCCGGGACAGAGCGTCGGCAGCTCGGTTATCCGCCCCTTTCTTGTAGACAATCTTGTAACGGAGTCCGAGGAGTTTGGCCATGATTTTCTGCTGCCACGGAGTAGCCAGACGCTGGTCTTCGAGATGGATCAGGCTGCGCTGGTCCGTATGCACCACAAATTCATCATTCTGCAGGTATGCGCGCCAATGGTCGACTGCCAGAAGAATAGCAAGTCCCTCCTTCTCGTAGGTGGATAACAGTCTATTCCGTGGCCCGAGTGCATGGCTAAGGAAACCAACGGGGTGTTTATCTTGAGAGAGAATAGCCCCGATGCCGTAGTCACACGCATCCGTCTCCAGCTCAAACGTCTTGGTGAAGTCCGGTAGAGCGAGGACCGGCGCCGTGACTAACGCCGTCTGCAGGGCGCGAAACGAGGCTTCCTCCAATTCTGTCCAATGGAACACCACATTCTTCTTGAGGAGGTCAGTCAGAGGACGGCAGATGACTACAAACCCTTTAACGAACTTGCGGTAGTAGCCCGCCAATCCCAAAAATCCGCGGACTGCTTTGACTGTAGTGGGCACTGGCCACGACTGGACAGCTGCAATATTCCTGGTGTCCGTGCGTATGCCGGCGCCACTGATCTCATGGCCAAGGTACAACAGCTTGGAGCTAGCAAAGGTGCACTTGCTTCGATTTAACTTGAAGTTGTTGTCGCGGAGCAGTTGAAACACTTGACGCAACAGAGTCTGATGAGTCTCGATGTCGGCGCTGTGGACGAGGATGTCATCAATGAACACCAACACACCTCGACGAAGCACGGGAGCCAGAACTGTGTTCATGCCGCCCTGGAAGGTGGATGGACCCCCTGTCACACCGTAGGGCATCACCTTGAACTCGTAATGGCCATGGTGGGTCTTGAATGCAGTTTTGTGCTCGTCCTCGGGTCGCCTGCGGATCTGGTGATATTCGGCACGCATATCCAAGCTGGTGAACAGGCAGGAGCCGGCCAGTTCGTCGAGCAGTTCCTCAATGATAGGGAGAGGGTACCAATTTTTGATTGTGATGGCGTTGAGATGCCGATAGTCAATGCAGAACCTCCAGGTCAAATCCTTTTTCTGCACAAGGAGCACGGGAGAGGCAAAAGGGCTGGCACTTGGCTGGATGATGCCTTGGGCTAACATGGCTGCCACTTGACGTTCCACTTCATCTTTCTGCACGGGGCTGTGCCTGTAAGGGCGTATGTTGACTGGTCAGGCTCCGGGCACCAGAGGAATAGCATGATCGAACGAGCGCTGAGGAGGCAGCCCGGTGGGCTCTTCGAACAAGACTGAGTACTGTTCCACGAGATCAACAATGGCACCAGGAAGTGGGGGTGAGTCTGCATCTGAACTGACTGAGCACAACTGCACCACACGCGCCACTGCTGTTTGCTATAACAAGTCCTGCAATTCAGTCCCAGAGATCATGTGGCATTGAGTGATATCCGCTTGGGCTCCTTTAAGCTGAACTTGCTTCCCTTCATGCTCGAAAGCCATGGTTTTCTCCAGCCAATGCACGTTCATGGGGCTGTGGCGAGCCATCCAATCCATACCCAAGATAACATCGTAGCTACCCAGAGGCAGTAATTTGAGATCCGTGGTGAACTGAGCGCTCTGCGATTGCCACTGACAGGCCGGAATTTCTTGAGTACTATGGAGAACACCTCCATCAGCCACCCGGACCGTGAGAGTACGCCGTGCTGGTTCAACCCCTTGAAGATATGCTGCCAACGCTTGACTGACAAAACTGTGAGAAGAGCCTGAGTCAATCAGCATGAGAACCTCTCGCCCTTGCACCCTGTCGTGTAGGCGCATAGTGGTTGGTGATTCAGCGCCCTCTAGGGCCTCCTTGGACAGAACACAGCAATCCGCGGCGCTTGTGAGAGGTTCGCCGGAATCTTCTTGTGGCGATGGTGAGTGCAACATCTCGATGAGCTCCTCCACCACGTGGAGCTGAACAGTGGGAGCACAGCGGTGGTCGCGGCTCCACCGTTCGCCGCAGGTGAAGCACAAGCCTTTGGCGCGGCGGTACGCACGCAACGCACCCAGCTTGTCGTCGTGTGTCGGCATGTGCGAGGCATCCGGAGATGCACGACGGTCGTCTTGGCGCGGCGCGGGTGTGGTACCACCAGTCTTGGCCGGCGGTGGTGGCAATGGGAAAGCCATGCAGGAAACCGCCCTTGTCCCTGCCGACGAAAAGGACGCGCCTAGCGGAGGTCTGTCGTCGCGTCGGAGTGCCTCGGCCACCTCTTCCTGCAAACAGGCAAGATCCACAGCAGTATCCAGCGTCTGGGGGCGATGTAATACAACAGCAGCACGAATATCACGATGTAAACCCTCCATAAATTGTGTAACAAAAAATGCAGGATCCCAAGAGCTATGGTGTGCTAGCAGATTGTGCATAAGCTGCGTGAATTGTTCGGCATATTCAGTAACCGTGCCCGTTTGCTTGAGCTGGTTAAACTGCTGAAGCAGGTTCTGAAACTCCTCTCTACCAAACTGAGAACATATTGCTGTAGCAAAATCGCCCCACTCCGAGTAATGCAAGTGTGCTTGCGATGACTGCAACCAGGACAGTGCGCCATCGGTGAAATACATGGCCGTGCAGCTTACCCAGGTGTCCGGGCTTAACGTGCAAACGCGAAAGTAGGCTTCGCACTTGAGATGCCAAGCGCGAGGGTTGGCACCATCGAACAGAGGGAAATCAAAGCGGGGCGGGGCGGCAAGCGGTGGTAACCACGATCCCCAAAGAACGACTGCTCGCCGGTATGAGGGAACTCGGACGTACCAGTGGCCGGAGGCAACCGTGGGGTACGGATCTTCCCAACCGATTTCCCCCGTGGATCGTGATGTACGCCGTGGCCATCGGGCCCGTGACCAGTGTCACCTCGAGCTGGAGCGTCGCCGGCGCGAAGACGGAGCGAGTCGGCAGCCGGTGGAAGTAGGAGAGGGCGAGGCGCGTCCACGGCATGTGGCAGGAGTGGAGGAAGATCAGCCAGGCGCATGGGCTGAGGTGTGGGCGTCTCCTTGGCGCGATCCGATGGCGCCGCCTCCGTGGCCTTGTCCGACATCGCCGCCTTGTCGATCTGGATCCGCAATTGACCCACCTCCTACCGGAGCTCCTCCACGGACTGCTCGATCGAGGGCTGCCACCCTTGCAGCTCGAGGACGACCGGATGGATGTCGTCGATCTTGGCGGTAAGGGCCGCGATCGCCGCGGTCAGATCACCCAATGCCTTGGTGTGTTCTTCCATCGTCGTTGCTTTACCCCGACGCGTCTGGATAATCGACGGAAACCGTCCGGCCAGCGTTGGTGGTGGGGAAAAAAAATTGGGGGGGGGGGAATCTGGAGGCTCTGGATACCAATTGTTACGCTCCCACTTCGATTACCACTCAATTCACTCGCGGATACAAGTTTCAGTGGCTATGGTTCAAGATACAGGAGGGGATCAGGGAGGAAGAAGGGGGTCCGAGGGAGAGATAGCCGCCGCCGTTACAGTTCCGTTTCTCCACACCCTCACGCAAGAGGGGACGACGCCTACTTAACCCTACCAGTAGTATCCCACACCTGGGCTGGGAACAGGCTGCTGGGCCGCACCTGTCGACGAGGCCGCTCCGGGCCGGTGGGGGTCGGTGCCGCAGTTGGGCCGCCAGTGGAGCTTGCAGGTGGGGTCCGAGAGACAGGGGGCGTAACACATCTAATGGTCATAATCACGCCAATCAGACGGCTAGGGAGGCGGCTGACCCCGCGCCGGGATCAGCCGGCTGATTCCTAGCACTGGCCCTCATGGTTTCAGAGAAAATGTATGTACAATGAGAAGCATACAATGCAGTGGTTGATGCAAAAGTTCACCACAATTGATATACAAGTGTAAATAAATAGCGAAGCATAGTTGCATGCAGTGGATATGTATGAACAACACTCTCAGCCTTATTGTAAAAAAAAGGATTGTTCATGATGAGAACTAAAGGAAGCAGATACTCACAGCGGTTGCAATTATAATTGGAAACCATGGAAACATATGCAGGAAATAATGAAATATTGGGCAAAATATTTGAAACAGCTGAGAACATAAGGCTATGTGCAAGAAATAAAAGAAGCACACATTGGTAATCGTAGAAGCACAAATTAATTACCATATATATAGCGAGATAAACATCTGAACCATAGAAGCGTGTCCGTTAAAGGAAGAATGTATATCTCTACGAGCAGCAAAACATTTATACAAACAGAAGCATACATATGAAGCAACAGAAGCACGGCGTTGGAAATAAAAAAAGCAAAAAAGGACGAAGCATGTTTGGTAGGGGTTGAAGCAAATTTATGAAGCTAAACAATTATAAGATTAGATGGAACCATGCTGCAACTTTAGTACATACACAATGAAAATATGTATGAATGAGTACTTGACATCGGCAGAAAGGATGGAAGAAAAATTGCATAAACCGAAGAAGCACTTGAACTGGATTTGGAAACTCACAGGAAGCATGAAATATGCTATATGAATATGACTTATCTTTTGAAGTATAGAACATTGAACATAGAAGCAAATTAAGATTGCAGCAACATAGGGATGCACGTTTGGTGTTACCTACGTACAAAATTCATTGAGTTTTGTTTACCTATGGAAGCATATACTCTTGCCCGAAGAAGCATGTGTATTACAATTTAAAATCTCCATGAGTAAGAAGCATGAAAAGAGTATGTTCAAAACAAAATTAGAGTTAATTGGAAGCATGATTCTGGCAGAGCCCCGGGGCGGCGAGGGGGCTTGCGAGATCAAGAAATTTTGTCACAGGCAGGCTGCCAATGTCTGCTAAACAAGATTATCAATAAAGTGGGGGCCCTGATGCAACCAATTAGTCAAATAAACACCGTTCCACAAGAATAAAACGCAATCTGCGGGCGATAAAATCGCTCCAAATAAGAGTATTGATTGCTAGCATTTTTCATATTTGAACCGTAAAATTGACAAAAAATTAGAAAAATCAGTAGCTATGGCATTGGAGGTCGCAAAGGTGTGGTTTCTTACTATTAGTCGCGTGAGTTACCGTCACCGTCGCTACAAAGAAGGCACGACCACACGATGCAACCTGTAATTGCAATCACCTGGAGGCGCTATGAAGTTTCCCGGGGCCTCCCCGGCCATGTGTGCCTGTTACCCGGCAATGAAGGGCGCCGCGACCTCATATGTGAGCGATGGTACGTGCTGCGATGTGGTGGAACCGGGGAACTTGGGAGAAAGGTAGGGATGCACGGCCGTGCGGTAGAGAACGACGAGATCTGGAGCGATTTTGACGGGAAGGTGCGGGATTTGGGGGATTTGTGCGGGGATATCGGTCAGTTGGATCAGGTTATTTTTGGATCCTCTCAACCATGCGATGGAAAGGACATCGACGGAAGAGGACTCGTCTGACGAATGGAAGGGATCACACTACTGACTAAGAGGGTTTCCCTTTTGTAATCCATACACTCAAGTCAATCAAGCTCCAGAGCACCGAGACGTAGGGCTATTACCTCCACCGCTGAGAGGCCTGAACTCGTAAATCCAAGTGTAACAACTGCGCCGTAGCTGGGCTCTGTCCTCCAATTCGTACCCACATACACTACTGTCAGGCTTATACCCACGACAGTTGGCGCCCACCGTGGGGCAGGCGTCTAGCGACTTCCGGCGCAGTTGGGATTTTCCCTTCATCATCTTGGTTTCCGGCGGCGGACTGACACTCGGCGGCGAGATCCGTTTCGGCGTCCTCAGTTTCATCGCAGACGATTTGGCGTGGCTTCAGGAAGCCTCGCTGGATGTAGAGGCTTTGCCCATCCGCGGCGCAGTGCACTTCCACGCGAGTACCTTCGGTGTTCTTATTCGACAACCTTCAACACCGTACCAGTCGGCGCCTCCTCGCTTCACCAGCCGCCGCCGCAAGCATTCCAGACGTTCGCGGCTGCAACGGTGGATCAAGCATGCGATGGCCCTTCAGGCTGCAGCCCCGCAAGTCGCGGCAATCGAGCCCGATGAGCCCGTCTTTGATTCGTTCGCCTCCTTGCATGAGCACTCTGAAAGCTTATCCGAGTGCGAGAGCAGCGATCCCGCTGCAGAGGTGCTGATGGCCGATTCCCCGCCCAGTCCGTCTGGGTACGGCCGCGGCGGTGCGAAGACCGGCGACTCGTCGCGCGCTGATCTTGGCGGCGGCAGAGACCGCCACGACGACGAGTACTACCCCCGACCTCTCACTCGACAGCAGAGGGAGGAACTGCAGCGCAGAAACGAGCAGACCCTCCAGACGCCCATCGTTGGGACGACTCTCGAGGCTCAGGCTTTGGAGGCCGCGCGCCAGGCCAATTTGGCTGAGCGCAGTCGTCTGGAGGCGCTCCAGAAATCACTCGATGATTGTGCCCAGCGACAACATCAGCCCAGTTCCAGTCGACGATAGCGGCAGTTGTTCTCGAATGACCAGCAACAGAACTTCCAGGTATTTCGCACTCCCGTTCAGAATTTGGCGGCGGCCACTCGGATAGCAGATTCCATCGAGCCGTCCTGATCCGAGGCGGGAGAGGGTCTACGGCAGATCCGGGCCTTACTCAAGGCGGCTGAAGAGCAGAATTCAGCGGTGTCCCAGTCACGCAACATGATTCACAGCAGATCCATCAGGGCTGACACCGTCCAGTCGGCCCACAGCCCGGTGACCCCGAGAAGAAACAGACACTCGCCTCCGCGGCGAAACGACCAAAACCGCCACCGAGACCAGTACTCGGAGCAGGGTCGCAGTCGGAATACGCCTCCACGGCGCCAAGATGATCGTCGCCGTATGCAGACGCCCCTTCCGCAGGATGGCTCGTACGTGCCCCGGCCGTACGATGCCAGGCGTCCTTACGGCAATGATCGAAGGGCCAGCCCTCCCTGCCATGGTGATGGTTATCGCCAGAGAGAACCAGTCGACCTTCGTGACCCACAGTTCAACGCGAGATCCGTACTCGCTCAGAACCTGGTCGACAGAGGCAGAGCTCTTAGAGAGAGTTTGGACAGAGATCGTCCGAGTGGAAGTGGAGCCTTCGTCTCTAGACCCGAGTGTTTCAGCAGAGCAATTAGGGCCGCTGAGATTCCGCCTAACTTCAGATTGGCGGCTGGAGTAAGTAAATTCACCGGTGAGTCCAAGTCAGTAACTTGGCTAGAGGATTACCGAGTGGCTGTGCAGATTGGAGGAGGCAATGACTATGTGGCTATGAAGCATTTGCCCTTGATGCTGAAAGGGTCCGCCCGAGCCTGGCTCAACCAACTCACTCCAGCTAGCATCTACTGCTGGGAAGATTTGGCTCGAGTGTTCATTAAAACATTCGAGGGCACGTGCAAGCGCCCAGGCGGATTGACTGAGTTGCAGCATTGTGTGCAGAAGCCGAATGAAACCTTGAGGGAGTACATTCAGCGTTGGACAACCTTGCATCATGTGGTTGAGAACGTCACTGAGCACCAAGCCGTCTGCGCCTTCAAGGCAGGAGTCAGATATAGAGAACTCATCCTGAAATTTGGCCGGTCGGGATCTTTAACCATGAGCCGAATGATGGAAATCGCCACTCGGTATGCGAACGGAGAAGAGGAAGACCGTCTCCGTACCGGCAAGGGGAAAGCTAGTGAGCCCAGCCCTGGAAACAACAACCCCAGTCAGAAGCCGAAGCGCAAAGCTGACGGATCGGCTCAGGCCGAGGCTGCCGCACTGGCTGGTCAAGCCAAAAAAAAGGGAAGGCCAAAGAAAAGTGGATCCCGAGGAAGAAGAAAGATCAGTCGGGCCAAGATGTCCTTGATTTGCCATGCCATATTCACACCAGAAAAGATGAAGAGGGCAATCTGATATTGCCCAAGCATACCACTCGACAGTGCAGATTGTTAATACAACAGTTTCGGGAGGGCCAGTCGAGTGACAAAGGCCCAGATGATGCTGATGATGAAGACAAAGATGAAGCTTATCCTACTGTCAATGCAACTCTGATGATCTTTGCGGATGTTGAGAGCAAGAGCCGGTTGAAGGTTATCAACCGAGAAGTTAACATGGCTATGCCGGCGACGACAAAGTTTCTGAACTGGTCGAAGACTCCGATCACCTTTGATCAGTCGGACCACCCGGCCTACATTGCCACCCCTGGGCGGCAGGCGCTGGTGGTCGATCCGGTCGTGGGAGGCGTTCGGTTGCGAAAGGTCCTCATGGACGGTGGAAGCGGACTGAACATACTCTACGCTGATACCCTGAAGGGGATGGGCATCCCGATGTCCCGTCTCAGTGAGAGCAGTATGCAGTTCCACGGAGTGATCCCCGGCAAGAAAGCAAAGTCACTCGGGCAGATTGCCCTGGATGTAGTCTTTGGGGACGACAAGAACTTCAGGAAGGAAAGGCTGACCTTCGAAGTGGTCGACTTCCGCAGCGCCTATCATGCCATCCTTGGTCGGCCAGCCTACGCACGTTTCATGGCCCGCCCATGTTATGTGTACCTTAAGCTAAAGATGCCCGGCCCCAAAGGCGTGATCACAGTCACTGGCAATCGGCAGCGCGCGGAAGAATGTTTGCAGCAGGGGTCCAAGATTGCTGATGAACAGATGGCTATGGTGGAGTTGGAAGAATATAAGAAAAATGCCGATCCGAGTGATCTGCTACGCTCCAAGAAACCGGCTGCGGAGTCTGCGTTCCAGTCGGCTGGTGAGACGAAGCCTGTGCATATTCATCCGGAGGATCCCAATGCCGCACCCACCAACATCTCGACGGCACTCGACAGCAAATAGGAAGCCGCGCTCATCCAGTTCCTCCGTGAGAACTGGGACATCTTCGCATGGAAGCCATCCGACATGCCGGGTGTTCCCAGGGAGCTGGCTGAGCACCGTTTGCGAGTTGACCCGAAAGCAAAACCTATGAAGGAACATCTTCTTCGTTCTGCTACACAGAAGAGGAAAGCCATTGGCGAAGAAGTTGCTCAGCTCCTGGCAGCCGAGTTCATCCGTGAGGTGTACCACTCCGAGTGGCTCGCCAACGTCGTCATGGTTCCTAAGAAGGATAAGTCTCTCCGAATGTGCATCGATTTCAAGCACATCAATTGGGTCTGTCCCAAGGATCATTTCCCGCTCCCCCGTATAGATCAGATCGTAGATTCCACCATGGGGTGTGAGCGACTGTCTTTTCTGGAGGCATACTCCGGGTACCATCAGATCCGACTGTATGGGCCAAATGAAATAAAAACAGCTTTTATCACCCCATTCGGGTGTTTCTGCTATATCACCATGCCATTCGGTCTAAAAAATGCCGGTGCCACTTTCATGCACATGGTCCAAAAGTGTTTACAAACACAGATCAGTCGGAACATCGAGGCATACATGGATAACATAGTGGTCAAGTCCAGAAAGGGTTCCGACCTGCTGGCCGACCTAGCTGAGACTCTCGCAAACCTGCGGAAGTATGATATTAAGCTAAATCCAGCAAAATGCACTTTCGGAGTGCCAGGGGGCAAGTTACTCGGGTTCCTCGTTTCCGAACGAGGGATCGATGCCAACCCTGAGAAGATCGGTGCAATAGTACAAATGAAACGTCCAGAACGGCTTCATGATGTACAGAAGCTCACGGGTTGCCTCGCAGCTCTGAGCTGATTCATCTCCCGCCTTAGTGAGAAGGCACTGCCCCTTTATCGATTGATGAAGAAGTCTGATTCGTTTGAGTGGACTGCTGAAGCACAAGTAGCGTTTGTTCAACTCAAAGCCCTGCTTTCCACCCAGCCGGTGCTCGCCGCTCCGAACAGCAATGAGCCGTTGCTCTTGTACATTGCGGCCACTAGTCAGGTTGTCAGTACCGTCCTCATAGTCGAGCGAGAAAAAGAGGGCAAAGCTTACAAAGTTCAGCGCCCAGTCTATTACATTTCTAAAGTTCTGACTCCGTCCAAGCAGAGGTATCCTCATTATCAGAAGCTCGTCTATGGCATCTACCTGACTGCGAAGAAAGTAGCCCATTACTTCCAAGAGCACGTCGTATCAGTCATCAGCGACGCCCCGCTGTCTGAGATCATGAACAATCGGGATGCGACTGGTCGAGTGGCGAAGTGGGCTATCGAGCTCCTGCCCCTGGACATCAAGTTCAAGGCGAAAAAAGCGATCAAGTTGTAAGCATTAGCTGATTTCTTAGCCAAATGGACAGAACAGCAGCAGCCGACTCAGAGTCACCCGGAACACTGGACCATGTTCTTTGATGGTTCCAAGATGCTGAATGGTTCAGGAGCCGGAGTTGTGTTGGTGTCTCCAAAGGGCGATCGACTCAGTTATGTTCTGTAGATTCACTTCGATTCCTCCAACAATGAGGCCGAGTATGAAGCGCTCCTTTATGGTCTCCGTATGGCCATCTCACTCGGCGTTCGACGCTTGATGGTCTACGGGGACTCAAATCTAGTTGTGAATCAAGTAATGAAGGAGTGGGACATCAGGAGCCTTGCTATGACAGGATA
The DNA here is from genome assembly GCA_039707655.1 of Elymus sibiricus. Classification (NCBI taxonomy): domain Eukaryota; kingdom Viridiplantae; phylum Streptophyta; class Magnoliopsida; order Poales; family Poaceae; genus Elymus; species Elymus sibiricus. Next base: position 334,775,719 of record CM077674.1, on the reverse strand, counting down.
TTGTAATGCAGTGAGAAAACTGGAGAAGAAATTCGAGGGTCTGGAGCTGCATCACATCCCGTGAGCCAAGAATCAGGAGGCAGATGATCTGGCAAAGATCGGATCCACTAGAAAATCCATACCCAGTAATGTGTTCCTCGAGCATTTGCGTTCCCCGACGGTGAAAGAAGATCCCTTCACTGAAGAGCCCCCTCAAGTGGTCGGTCCCTCCGATTCGACTGAGATCGAGGTCCCACCAGTCATTGACTTAGTCATGGAGGTCCTGGCAATCACGCCCGACTGGACGGTACCGTACATTGCGTACCTGCTCAGGCAAGAACTTCTAGAAGATGAAGCCGAGGCCCGCCAGATTGTTCGTAGGTCCAAGGCCTTTACAGTGATGGGCGATCAGTTGTACAGAAAGAGCGTCACTAGTGTGACTCAGCGCTGCATCTCTCCGGAGGAAGGTTGATTGATCTTGAAGGAGATTCACTCGGGAACTTGTGGACACCACGCGTCCTCTCGGACAATCGTGGCTAAAGCTTACCGAGCCGGCTTCTTCTGGCCACGTGCCAATGAAGCTGCGCAGGAGATAGTCCAACACTGCGCCGGGTGTCAATTCTATGCAAACTTATCACACAAGCCCGCGTCTGCTCTGAAGACGATCCCACTCGTCTGGCCGTTTGCAGTCTGGGGACTCGACATGGTGGGGCCCCTCTGGACAGGGGCGAGTGGATTCACCCACTTGCTGGTTGCGGTTGACAAGTTCACTAAGTGGATTGAAGCCAAACCCATCAAGAAGCTAGACTCTCGCACGGCGATCAAATTCATGAAAGAGATAGTCTTCAGATATGGCGTGCCCCACAGCATCATTACTGACAACGGCTCAAACTTCGACTCAGAAGAGTTCAGAGCGTTCTGTGCCACCCAAGGCACTCGGGTCGACTATGCATCCGTAGCCCACCCACAGTCGAATGGGCAAGCCGAGAGAGCTAATGGACTGATCCTTCAAGGTTTAAAGCCACGACTCATGCGTGATTTGGAGCACGCAGCCGGAGCCTGGGTCACTGAGTTGCCGTCAGTTCTTTGGGGCCTGAGGACGACCCCCAATCGGTCTACCAATCGTACTCCCTTCTTCATGGTGTACGGGGCCGAAGCTGTCCTGCCGAGTGACCTGCTCCACAATTCGCCCCGAGTGGAGCTATACTCCGAAGCTGAAGCAGAGCAGGCACGGCAAGACGCAGTTGACCTCCTGGAAGAGGAGAGAGAGATGGCTCTTATCCGTTTGGCCACCTATCAGCAAGATCTACGATGTTTTCACGACATGCACGTCAGAAGTCGGACCTTTCAGGAAGGAGATCTTGTGCTCCGAGTGGATCAGCAACGACCTCACAAGCTTGCTCCTGCGTGGGAAGGTCCTTTTATCGTGTCAAAGGTTCTGAATAACGGAGCATACCGCTTGTATAAACTTCTGAAGCAAGTAGACGAGCCCCGTGCTTGGAATGCAGATTTGCTTCGACAGTTTTATACTTGATATTGAGATGTAATAAAAGCACTCGAGTGATGTTCGATGAATAAAAGCATGACTTTACCAGTACTACATTGAGTTCACTCGTACGCATTCTCTGGCTTATGACCCCCAGTGGGTGTATGCCATTCAACTTACCTGCGAACCAGCTTTCACCTAAGTTAAAAACCCACTCCGAGTGACGAGCATCCCTCTCACTCGGGGGCTTGGCTACGAACCAGCTTTCGCCCAAGCTAAAAAAACGACTCCGAGTGACGAGCATCCCTCTCACTCGGGGGCTTGGCTGCGAACCAGCTTTCGCCCAAGTTAAAAAACCCACTCCGAGTGACGAGCATCCCTCTCACTCGGGGGCTTGGCTGCGAACCAGCTTTCGCCCAAGTTAAAAAACCACTCCGAGTGGCGAGCGTCCCTCTCACTCGGGGGCTTGGCTGCGAACCAGCTTTCGCCCAAGTTAAAAAACCACTCCGAGTGACGAGCATCCCTCTCACTCGGGGGCTTGGCTGCGAACCAGCTTTCGCCCAAGTTAAAAAAATGACTCCGAGTGACGAGCATCCCTCTCACTCGGGGGCTTGGGTGCGAACCAACTTTCGCCCAAGTTAAAAAACCAACTCCGAGTGACGAGCATCCCTCTCACTCGGGGGCTTGGCTGCGACCAGCTTTCGCCCAAGTTAAAAAACCACTCCGAGTGACGAGCGTCCCTCTCAGTCGGGGGCTTGGCTGCGAACCAGCTTTCGCCCAAGTTAAAAAACCACTCCGAGTGACGAGCATCCCTCTCACTCGGGGGCTTGGCTGAGAACTAGCTTTTGCCCAAGTTAAAAAACCACTCTGAGTGACGAGCATCCCTCTCACCCGGGGGGCTTGGCTGCAAACCATCTTTCGCCCAAGGTAAAAAACCACTCTGAGTGACGAGCATCCCTCTCACTCGGGGGCTTGGCTACAAACCAGCTTTCGCCCATGTTAAAAACCCACTCCGAGTGACGAGCGTTGCTACTTGTGAGCTGCGTTGGTAATTCCCTGAAGAGGAAGGGAGATGCAGTACAGTAGAGATAAGTATTTCCCTCAGTTATGAAACCAAGGTTATCAATCCAGTAGGAGAATCATGCAACACCTCGTTAGCAGCACCTGCACACAAAACAACAAATCCTTGCACCCAACGCAATCAAGGGGTTGTCAATCCCTCGGCGGTAAGTTGCAAGATTAAATTGTATGTGATAGATAGATAGATTGAAACAAAAATAAAATAAATAAAGAAAAAGTGCAGCAAGTATTTTTAGGGTTTTAGTATATGATTTAGATAGACCCGGGGGCCATAGTTTTCACTAGAGGCTTCTCTCAAGAAAATAGCATACGGTGGGTAGACAAATTACTGCTGGGCAATTGATAGAAAAGCAAATAATAATGATGATATCCAAGGCAATGATCATGTATATAGGCATCACGTCCGAGACAAGTAGACTGACTCCTGCCTGCATCTACTACTGTTACTCCACACATCGACCGCTATCCAGCATGCATCTAGTGTATTAAGTCCATAAAGAACGGAGTAACGCCTTAAAAACGATGACATGATGTAGACAAGATAAACTCACGTATGAATAAACCCCATCTTTTTACCCTTAATAGCAATGATACATATGTGTCATGTCCCTTTCTGTCACTGGGATTGAGCACCGCAAGATCGAACCCATTACAAAGCACCTCTTCCCATGGCAAGATAAATCAATGTAGTTGGCCAAACCAAATCAATAGATCGGAGAAGAAATACGAAGCTATAATAATCATGCATAAAAGAGATCAGAGAAGACTCAAATAATATTCATGGATGACTGATCATAAACTCACAATTCATCGGATCCCAACAAACACACCGCAAAAAGTGATTACATCGGATAGAACTCCAAGAACATCGAGGAGAACATTGTATTGAAGATCAAAAAGAGAGAAGAAGCCATCTAGCTACTAACTATGGACCCGAAGGTCTGTGGTAAACTACTCACGCATCATCGGAAGGGCAGCAAGGTTGATGTAGAGCCCCTTCGTGATCGATTCCCCCTCCGGTGGAGTACCGGAAAAGGCCTCCAGATGAGATCTCTCGAGAACTAAAACTTGCGGCAGTGGAAAAAGTATTTCATGGACTCCCTGTTGGTTTCCTAATTTTTGCGAATTTATAGTGGTGGAATTAGGTCAAACGGAGCTGAGGTGGGCCCACGAGGCACCAGGGCACGCCAGCCCCCCAGGCGCGCCCTGGTGGCTCGTGGCCACCTCCTCTGGCGTCCGGTCTTCTCCTGAAGCTTCTAGTGTTGGTATTGTCCAGAAAAAAATCTCCAAAAAGTTTCGTGGCATTTGGACTTCGTTTGGTATTGATATTCTGTAAAACAAAAAACAGGCAGAAAACAACAACTGGCATTGGGCACAAAGTTAATAGGTTAGTCACAAAAAATGATATATAATTGCTGTAAATGCATATAAAAAATATCCAAGATTGATAATATAACAGCATGGAACAATAAAAAATTATAGATACGTTGGAGACGTATCAGCATCCCCAAGTTTAATTCCTGCTCGTCCTCGAGTAGGTAAATGATAAAAACAGAATTTTTTATGTGGAATGCTGCCTATCATATTCACCATATATTCTTTTCTTTTGTAGCATGGACATTGGACTTGAATGATTCAAAGCAATAGTCTATAGTTTGACATGGAGATATAAATACTCAAGCATGCTAACAAGCAACCATGTTTTTCAAAATATCAACGCTAAAGAAAGTTATCCCTAGCCCATTATGCTCAATCATTGATCCATTCATGAAACACACTCAAATATTAGCTACACACAATGCACAAGTATGACAATAGTGCTCTCTAGTTGGCGCTTTATAAGAGAAGATGGAGACACAAAATAAAAATAAAAATTGCATAAAGTAAATAGATAGGCCCTTCGCAGAGGGAAGCAGAGATTTGCTAATGTGCCAGAGCTCAAAGCTTAAATTAAAGAGATAAAAATATTTTGAGAGGCATGCTTTTCCTGTCAACGAAAACGACCGAGAATTCCCAATATCTTCCATGCTAGACACATCATAGGTGGTTCCCAAACAGAAAGTAAAGTTTATTTCCTTTCCACCATTCTTTCACAATCCATGGCTAGCCGTATCCATGGGTGCCTTCCATACCATCACTTTCCAAGGAATTTTGTTATTATTAATTTTTTGATTTCATTGTGGGACTGGGCATCCCTATTACCAGCCACTCTCTCATGCAATGACTAGTGAATAAACACTCATCAGGAGAATAACACACCTAGCATGGAAAATATTGGCCACCCCCTGCCGCTTCATGAGCGGTACGGGCACACAAAATCGAAAAATTATTTTGAAAATTAGAGTTGGCACACGCAAATTTACTGGGAACGGCATGGAAATACCGCATATAGGTAGATATAGTGGACTCATTTGGCACAACTTGGGTTTAAGGAGTTTGGATGCACAAGCAGTATTTCCGCTTAGTACAAATGAAGGCTAGCAAAAGATTGAGAAGCAACCAACCAAAAAACGAAAACGGTCATAAACATGCATTGAACATAACTAACACCGAATAATGCACCATAAGTAGGATATAATGTCGTTGCATAACTATTGACTTAATGTGCATGCATAGGGAATCACAAACCTTAACACTAATATTCTTACTAAATCACAATTACTCACTAACATGACTCACATATTATCATTTCCATATCGCAAAATTATTGCAAGGAATCACACTCATCATATCCAATGATCTATATGAAAGTTTTTATTATATCCCTCTTGAATATTCATCACTTTGGGATCAAATTCATATGATGTGCAAATTACCGTTACTTTCATCAACTCTCAAAAAGATATAAGTGAAGCATGAGAGTGCAAATATTTCTTCAAAATTTCAATCTTATCAACTCTCAAAATAATATAAGTGAGGCATGAGAGTTTATTTCTTCAAAATTTTAATCTTGTCAACTCTCAAAATAATATAAGTGAAGCATGAGAGTTTATTTCTTCAAAATTTAGCCACCGCCGTGCTCAAAAAGATTTAAGTGAGGCACTAGAGCAACTGCCTAGCTAATTTTTTTTAAGTGAAGCACATAGAGTATTCTAACAAATTATGATGAACGTGTGGCTCTCTCAAAATAGGTGTGTTCAGCAAGGATGATTGTGATAAACTAAAAAGCAAACAAAGCAAAGACTCATATAATACAAGACGCTCCAAGCAAAACACATATCATGTGACGAATAAAAATATAGCTCCAAGTAAAATTACCGATGGTTGGTAGAAGAAAGAGGGGATGCCATCCGGGGCATCCCCAAGCTTAGACGCTTGAGTCCTCCTTGAATATTACCTTGGGGTGCCATGGGCATCCCCAAGCTTAGGCTCTTGCCACTCCTTATTCCTTCATCCATTGTGATCTCACCCAAAACTTGAAAACTTCAATCACACAAAACTCAACAAAACCTTCGTGAGATCCGTTAGTGTTGGGGATGTTTACCAGCATATAGACCCGGCAGGGTGTTAACCCGGCCATAGAGCCGGCTCAGCGGGTCAGCTCACTGCGGGGCTGAAGAACTCTTGATGGGCCGGCTTGACGAGGCCTAATGAGGAGTGGGCCGGCTTAGGAAACATGCCGGCTCACGAGAAAGTGAGCGGTGTGAAGGCCGTCTTGGAGGACAAGAAGGGCATAGTAGGAGACGGGTCAAAGAATGACCCGGACTCTCATGTAATCTAGGGTTCCACCTGTATATATAAAGGGGAGCACCTGTACAAAAAGGACTAAATTGCAATCTCCTCGAGAGCTAGGTTAGCGAATTCGCATCCTTGTAATCGAGATCTCCAGCAATATAATCAAGCAGGATGTAGGCTTTTACCTCCACCGTGAGGGGCCGAACCTGGGTAACCCGGCATCTTCTCGTTCCCTATCAACCCCGTTAAGCTTCCACACACGTGCGATGGCCTCCTCTCTAAGTCCTTTCACCAGGGCATCTGCCGTGTCAAAACCACGATAGTTGGCGCCCACCGTGGGGCCTACGCACGGTGGAGTTGAGTTCTTAGCGGGATCTCTTCTAGGGTTCGGGAAGTACGCAGTTGGCATGATGACCAAGAGCCGCCACAGGAAGTTCTACATCGACGATTCACACTGGGGCCCCGACGCCGACTCAATCGAGTACGGGTACCGGGTCCCCTTCGGCAAGATTCACACCTTCATCGGCGTGATCGACGAGCCAGCCGCCGGGTTGGAGAATATCTCCGGCATCGAGTTGGCACGCCGCGCTGGTCAGTGCCAGGCGAGACCCGGCCCGCGTCAAGCTGGCCCAAACCATGTCTTCGTGGGTTTCACCCAAGGGGTGGCCTTGTCGGAGAACTCCCTGTCTCAGGATGACACGCTCGTCCAATCTGACAGCGAGTCCTCGACGGGGGAAACCGAGTCAATTCTTCCGCTGCATGATGGAGGGCTCGGGCACACGAACGGCATCTTTCCGGAGAGCCCTGATCCGCCTCGCTTCGCGGCGGTGTACATGGCGGGTAGGCAAGATCCAGTGCGTGACCCGGCCAATCCGACAGCGGGGCAGAACAACCTCCTGGCCGGCTCAGGAGGAGCCGGCGCCTCGGCCACCGGCTCTCAGAAGCCCGGGGTTCAAGTGCTCGCGGACTTGATGACTACACTGACAGCCCTGTTGACCGAGCCGGTCACTGCAGAGAACACGGCGGCGCGCAACGCGGAGACCACGAAGTGTCGCGAGCAGATGGCCAAGATCCAAGAGGACATCAATGCGGAGAACGCCACATGGCGCAGGAGCAGGCACATATTGCCACAGAGAGGCAGCGTCTGGATGAGGAGGCGCGTTATCTGAACCGCCGACAGGCCGAGTCGGAGCTCGTTCACAGGAGGCGTCATCAGAGCCGACTTCCGGCTAATCTTGAGCCGACTCAGCTGTTCACCACACCGCCGGCTCCGACGAACCCGGGGGCTGGAGTCATCCCCACGGGAGAGCCGCCTTTGCAGCAGCCTGTTCAGCAGCGAGAGCCGGCCCGACATCGCACGCCGGATCAGCAACAGCAGCCGCCGTCTCACCGGTTCCAGACCCCAATTGGACACTACTCCAACCCGGTTGATAACATGTTGGCTGCAACCCACAACTTGGCGGCTATTCCGATCGAGGGGGACGGCCCAATTCAGACCGAGGCCAGGAACGCCATTGCAATGCTCAAGACAGCAGTGGTGCAGCAAGCCAACTATTCGCATAGCCAGCATCAGCGTCACTCAACCCCTCATCAGAGCCGCACTAGGAGTCAGCGTCCTGAGTCGCCTGCAGTCTCCAGCAGTGCACACCGCAGGAGAGCCACCCAGCCGCTGGCGGAGCAGCACCAGCCCAGGATCCCGCAAGACGTTGTGGATGCGGCTCGGATTCTACGAGCGTGGGAGGAGGAAAATGCGCGTGCAGGGCACAACCAGCCGGCGCACGTCAACACGTCGGCGCGAGTCGACCCGTCGCCGAATGCCAACCCGCCAGAAGTGCAGCACTCGCCCGACGTAACCCGGTCAGATGGCTGGCTTGGGGGCTCTTCGAGCATCATGATCGGAACTCCCTGCTTGGTACCAGCGTTGCGAGAGGCGCGCATCCCCCCGGATTTCAAAGGGCTTCACAAGGTTCCTAACTATACAACGAATCTAGAGCCCACCGAGTGGATCGAGAGCTATGAGTTGGCAATGGACTTGTTGGGCGCAAGTGAGTCGGTCTTTGCGTGTTACCTGCCTCTGATGTTGGAAGGCCCTGCACGCACCTGGATGAAAAACCTACCAGCGAATTCCATCAACACGTGGCTGGAACTGAAGGAGCGCTTCATCAAGAATTTCCAGGGAACCTGTAAAAGGCCAACCACAATTGTGGATCTTGAGCGTTGTGTCCAGCGCGAGGATGAGTCGGCGCATCACTGGGCTTGCCGAGTTGCGGAGGTTATACACAGCTCAGACAGCATCTCGGCCGCCCAAGCAGTACTCGTTCTGGAACGAACATGCAAGTTTCAGCCCCTGGTCCAGAAGCTTGGGCGGCTCAAGCATAAAGTCCAGGATATGGGTGACCTCATGGATGTCTTAACCTGGTATGCAGAGTCAGATAACACCAAGGATCCGCTATCGGACAAGGAGAAATCTGATAAGGGGAAGAAAACCGGTGGTAAGGGTCAGCAGCAGAACAACAGCAATGGTCAGAACAACAACGGCGGGAAACGTAAGGGTTATGATGGTAGCTCTGACCTGGTGGCGAATACGAATGCAGAGAACAAGGGTCAGCGCCAGAATGGCGGTTCTAGGAGGCAGTCCATTGGTAATCGCCCTCTCACTTACGAAGAGGCTCTCAAGGCTCCTTGCCCGAAACACAGTTACAATGGTAAGCCATCCAGTCACTCCTGGGAAAATTGCTACGTCATGCAAGAGTTTGCCAAGCGGGTCTTCCAGAATCATCATAATGGGGGCGGCAATGGCGGACAGCCCGCCCAACAGGGACCCAGCTTCTCAGGGGCCGGCTTGTAAGGGCCCTTCGCAGGACCCGGCTTCCAGGGGAACAGTGGCCAAGGCGGCGGGTTTCAGGGGGCTGGTAATACTGGAGGTGGCAATCAGAGAAACAACCAGGGGAATCAGCACCAAGCCAGCGTGACGAGATTTTAGAGTAACCCGAAACAGTTAAGTAGTGGGCAGTATCATGTTTTCACCACTAGCACCTGCAAACGGGATCGGAAGGTGCAACGATGAGCCGCCCACACAGTTGAGCCGGCGGTTCCCTATTATCTTAACTGGTCCGAGCAGCCGGTTCCCTGGAGCAGGGCGGATCATCCAGTCCTACTCGATCACCCTGGCCACTTAGCTCTGGTGGTTGCGCCACAAGTCGGCGGTTACACCCTGACTAAGGTGCTCATGGACGGAGGCAACATCATCAACATTATGTACTACGACACGTTCAGGCGGATGAATCTATCCGATAAGCAGTTAACTCTGTCCTCTACAGTCTTTCATGGCATTGTTCCTGGCAAGTCGGCCTATCCCATGGGAAGAATCTCCCTTGAGGTGGCTTTTGGCTCAGAGGATAACTGGCGTTCTGAGTTCCCGTCCTTTGAGGTGGTTAAACTTAAGAGCCCATACCACACCTTATTTGGCCGACCGGCTTATGCACGGTTCATGGCACGGCCGTGTTATGTCTACCTGAAAATGAAGATGCCAGGACTAAGGGGAACCATCACAGTGGAAGGAAACCAGAAGATTGCGCTCGAATGCGAGGAAGGAGATGCAGCATACACCGAGACGGCTTGTGCTGCTGAGGAATTGTAGTACTATAAGGACAATGTTGACCCGTCGGACAGGACGTCCCTGAAGAAGCCCACAACGGAGTCAGACCCTCTGCTCAAGTTTAAGTCGGCCAGAGACACGAAGCAAGTTGATTTCACACCGGGCAATTCTTCTGAGCAGTTCACCATCAGGGCAAATATGGATCCCAAATAGGAAAGCACGCTCATCGAGTTCATCCGTGAGAACCGGGACATCTTTGCATGGAAACCTTCTGACATGCCAGGTGTACCAAGAGAACTCGCTGAGCACTCCCTTAATGTGGATCCCAAGTTCAAGCTAGTTCGCCAGTATCTCAGTCGCTTTAATGAGGAAAGGCGGAAAGCTATTGGTGAAGAGGTGGCCTGGCTCCTAGCTGCCAGGTTCATCGTCGAAGTCTTCCATCCTGAATGGCTTGCTAACCCAGTGCTTGTTTTGAAGAAAAACGGGACTTGGCGGATGTGTGTTGATTACACAGACCTGAATAAGGCTTGTCCTAGCGACCCCTTTGCCTTGCCCCGTATTGACCAGATCATCGATGCTACGGCTGGTTGTGAGAGTTTATGCTTCCTGGATGCTTACTCTGGTTATCATCAGATCAAAATGAAGCTGGAAGACCAGGAAAAGACGGCTTTCATCACCCCCTTTGGAGCTTTCTGTTATACCACCATGCCGTTTGGTCTGAAGTGTGTACAGGCGACTTACCAGCCTTGTGTCTAGAGCTGCTTTCATAAACAGATTGGGCGGAACGTTCATGCTTATGTTGATGACATTGTGGTTAAGTCCCGCAAGAAAGAAACTCTGTTGGAGGATCTCAAGGAAACATTTGACAACCTCCGTGTCTACCAGATGAAGCTTAATCCGGAAAAAGTGTGTTTTTGGTGTCCCTGCAGGAAAACTTCTGGGATTTCTTGTTTCCGAGCGTGGCATTGAAGCTAACCCGGAAAAGATCAAGGCAATCACGACCCTGGCTAGGCCGGCCAGACTTAATGACGTGCAAAAACTGGCTGGGCGGGTTGCAGCGCTAAGTCGGTTCATAAGCCGGCTTGGAGAAAAGGCAATTCCGTTATACCAATTGCTTAAGAAATCAGATGACTTCGTCTGGAGTGATGCTGCAGATCAGGATTTTTAGGCCCTTAAGAAGCAGTTGTCAGAGCCGCCAGTCGTTGCTGCCCCTCGTGAGAAGTAACAATTGTTGCTATATATTGCTGCCAATAACAAAGCGGTAACCGTGGCAGTCGCGGTAGAGCGCAAGGAGGATGGCAAGGAATATGCAGTCCAGCACCCTGTGTATTATATCAGTGAGGTGTTATCCGAGTCCAAGCAGCGGTATCCACATTGGCAGAAACTGGTCTACGGAGTATTTATGGCTAGCCGCAAGCTGAAGCATTACTTCCATGAGCATCCAATCACTGTGGTCAGTTTAGCACGTCTTGGGGATATAATCCAGAACCGGGAGGCGACAGGCCGGGTTGCTAAGTGGACCATCGAGCTCGGTCTGCATCATCTCAAATACGTGCCCCGCACAGCAATCAAATCATAGCACTGGTGGATTTCATCAATGATTGGACAGAGGTGCAGGCTCCCGAAGAGAATCCTGACACAACATACTGGTCCATACACTTTGACGGCTCCAGGCAGCTCGAAGGCTCGGGGGCTGGAGTTGTGATTACTTCCCCCCGAGGAGATAAGTTCTGTTATGTTTTGAGACTCATGTTTCCCTGTACTAACAGTGCGACAGAATATGAGGCCTTGCTTCATGGGCTTCGGATGGCCAAGGAGATGAACCTGAGCCGGGTCAGGTGTTTGGGCGACTCAGACTTGGTGGCCCAGCAGGTTTCTGGTACTTGGGAGTCCAAGGATCCCCTTATGGCGGCTTATCGGCACGCGGTCACCAATATCATTGGACACTTCAAAGGTTATCAAGTTGATCACATTGATCGCAGGCAGAACGAGGCGGCGGACGCACTCTCTCGCTTGGGCTCGCAGCGCAAGCTGGTGCCACCCAATGTGTTCCTGGACGTTTTGCACAACCCGTCTGTCAAGTTACCAACAAAGGAGGACTTGGCTGTTCCTGACCCGGAGGCGGCTCTAGTGGCTGCTATCCATGCAATCGCTGATTGGACGGTCCCCTACTTGGCTTATCTAAGCCGGGGAGAACTGCCAACAGTGGAACTCCTTGCTCGACAGATCATTAGACGGTCCAAGTCTATGACTATTGTCAATGGCGAGTTGCACCGACGAAGCGTCACTGGTGTTTTTCAGCGTTGCGTTTCACCTGAAGAAGGCCATGCAATTATCAATGAGATTCATTCAGGTGACTGAGGCCACCATGCCGGCTCAAGATCACTGGTCGCAAAGGCTTTCCGGCACGGTTTTTACTAGCTCACGGCTCATGCTGACGCAGAGGACATTATCCGTAAGTGTGATGGTTGCCAGAAATATGCTCGCCAGGCCCATGTGCCGGCTCAAGAGTTAAGGATGATCCCGATTACTTGGCCGTTCGCGGTCTAGGGGCTTGACATGGTGGGACCCTTCAACCGTTCTAAGAACAAGCATACGCACCTACTGGTGGCTGTGGACAAGTTTACCAAGTGGGTGGAAGCAGAGCCGGTCAGCAACTGTGACGCGGCTACAGCTGTTAAGTTTCTGAAGAAGCTGATATTCCGATTTGGCTACCCGCACAGTATCATTACAGACAATGGGACCAATCTTTCCAAGGGAGCCATGGAACAGTTCTGTCAACAGGAGCACATCCGGCTTGATCTAGCATCGATTGCGCATCCTCAGTCCAACGGACAGGTCGAACGGGCCAATCAGGAATTGCTGCGTGGTATCAAACCCCGGCTCATGGTGCCTTTGCAGCGCACGCCGAGTTGCTGGGAAGAAGAGTTACCTTCGGTGCTTTGGAGCATACGGACTACTTCCAACAGGTCAACAGGCTATACGGTGTTTTTCCTAGTCTATGGTGCAGAAGCTGTACTTCCGAGCGACATTCGTCATGACTCCCCTCGAGTGGCGGCTTATGTGGAATCAGATAATGAGCAGGCTTGCCAAGACGCTCTTAATGCTCTGGAGGAAGAGCGTGACCTTGCCGCGTCCAGATCAGCAGTTTATCAGCAAGACCTACGTCGCTATCACAGCCGAAGAGTTCAAAGCCGTACTTTTCAGGAGGGTGACTTAGTGCTCCATCTGATACAAGACCAGACAGGCATGCATAAGCTTTCCCCACCTTGGGAAGGGCCCTTTGTGGTCAGCAAGAATCTCAACAACGGGTCCTATTACCTGTTTGATGTACGTGAAGCAGAAAAATCACGTACTTCTGAGGAGGAAACAAGCCGGCCTTTGAACATTGCCCAGCTCCGGGCATACTACACCTAAGTCATCGACTGGGTCATACTTTTGTACATACCTTTTACCCTGTATATACCTGTTTTTGATCAAATAAAATAACGACCAGCAACACTGTGTAAAGGTGCTGTTTTGCCTCAAAATTTGTGTGCTGGATCTTTATTTGTTGATCTTGGTTACTTGGGGGCTTCCAACTCAATTGAGTTTAGCTTCCAAAACCCTTTAACATGGCGAGATGCCTCAAAGTTGGTTAAACCTACCTGTTAGCAAGATGCTACTCCCTAAAAATGACCCGGCGTACGTCTGACGAGTCAATCACATTGGTGACCCTGAATTCGTCAGAGTTCAAACGTCCGATTGGTTGTGTGAGAGCCGGCTTTCAGAGAGTGAGGACAAACCAACAGGCCAATGTGCCAGCTTCACGAAAGCATGTTCCGGCTTGTGCTCTATGAGCCGGCCGTTGCAAGAGTATTCCGGCTTGCACTTTATAAAGCGCATTCCAACTTATGATTATGTTCTTTTTGTTGCACTCATCTCATCTCTACATACATGCATACATCCAATGCATAGCATTTACTTTAGTTACTTGGATATTTTTGATTCATTGCAAATAGTAACAAATATTACTCGTTATGTGATTTCATCAATCACCATCACACGCAGTTGTTATTGTTTCAGCAGGATCACTCTATTGCAACAACTGGCTCTCGCAACCCAAAAGAATATTTCCAGAAGCAAGGCATCATAGTATTGGTACAGGCAATAAACAAGCTCAGTACATAATGGCACTGGCATCAGCACCAAGTGTTTCATACTACCCTATTACAAGCCGCCAATCAGCTGTGGCCACGACAATTTTTTTACAAGTTCTGCCTACAAAGGATAAGCCGGCGCTCTATGCTGCCGGGTCAGAGCTGGCGCCAGCGCTCGAGGAAGCGCCCTGTGCCGGCTCTTCGCGGCCGTCGTCATCCTCTGCTTCTTGGCTTGAGTCGCCGGTCGACCACTGAATTGAGCGCAACGCTTTAAATAGGGCATCAACAGATATCAGGGAGGAAGGGTCAACTTCAGGAGCAAAGGATGGCTTACACATACGTGTTAGGGCTACCGGCTCATGGTTAGGCGGCTCTATCCGCTCATTCTCCTTTGAGTACGGTGCCTGGTACCGGGTCAGGTCTGCCTCTTCTGCGATTTCGGTGGCGGCAACCCGAGTCTCTTTGATGCAGCGTTGGAAGTCCCTCTTGGTAAATGGCGAGTCGTCCACATTGAACTCTGGATACCCGCCCGCCACCTGAGCCGGATCGAGTTTCGGCACGTATGCCTTGGCTCGAGCAAGTGTGGTTAGAGCCCCAGTGTGGCAGCACGCCCTTTTCCAGTCATCGAACCACCTGGGCACGACTGGCAGTTCTTTCAGTGTATCGGCAATCAGCTGAGGCGGCGCCTTGGTGTTCTTGGCGGCCATTATGCAACGGCAGCCTCCTATGTACAGTTGTTCTACCAGGGTGTAGACCGCCTTCAATTTCACCACAGGTTGCTGCACCAGAGTTTGATTTTTCCGACCTACAAACACAAGTATACACCCTCAGTCAAGCCGGCTTGGCGTATTTAAGCCGGAGCTATTGGGGTATAGCGGGCTGTTTTGCTTACCAAAGATAGCCCGGCACATGGCAGTGATCTGGCTTTTTAGTGTCGTCAGCTCTTGAGTTGCCGGCTCAAGTATGGCTTCGGCCTCTTTCGCTCGCGCAGCTTGGGCGGCTCTGGCAGCTTCAGTCTCTTGCAAGGTGTTCCTCACAATGACCAAAGACTTATTCGCCTCAGCAGCAGATTCTTCAGCCTCTTTGCACAATTTCTTCTCCTTCCTTGCTTCCTTTCAGAAGAAGGAAGCCTGGGTCTCCGCATGATCTAGCATTTCCTGCAGGGCAGACTGTTATACAAAATATACGTATGACCCGGGTCGCCCTAAAGGACAACCCGGCACATGGGGGCTACACGTTTTCGAGCTTCAAATAAAACAACAAGACAAGTTCCATGCAGCTGCAGGCACTCTACATGGCACTTGGGGGCTAATGCATCAATTGATCTATCCTGCTCAGTTCTCAAGACCTGCCTGTCATGAATGACAAGCCGGCCTTTGGGGTCGTCGGGTGAAGTTCTACTTACAAGTCAAATTTTGAAGTCCTGGGTCATCATTCTATAATGACCCAGCCCTTGGGGGCTACATATATATATGGTACAGAACAAAGGATGCAAATTACCTCATACTTCCGCTTCAAAGACGTTATCATGGCGATCTCTGTGCCCCGGCTTTCAGACAGCCGGGTCAGCACAGCCCGATGTAGGGTACTGGCATCTTGGTCTTCAAATGTAGAAAACTCCAGAGCCGTCTTCCCCTTGTCCTTTGGGGCCGGCTCAGGCCTGGCCGGAACTTTGGCAAGAGCGGTGGAGGATTCTGGTGCAGCAGTTTGCCGCTCACTCGTCACCACTACTTCTTCTTGAGCCGGGGCTTCTTCTTGAGCCGGCGCCTCGGGCTGCGGGGCGGGTTGGTCTTCAATTACATTTTCCCTCTCCTGAGCAGGAGGGGATGCGCGAGCCGGGCTTGTTATGTCCTGGGGCGGTGGGCTGTTTTGGATTGCCGGCTCGTCCTGGGTGGCCAAGGTGGTCTCTCTCTCTCCTTGGGGGCCTGGTTGAATGACCGGGTCAGATGACCCGGCAGGTGCTTTCTTCTTGATAGCCTTGGCACTGTACAAGAAACAAAGGAGTTATTCATTTGAAGGGGGGAAGAATAAGGAACTGCTATATGTCACAAGAGTATTTGCTTACCCAAGGTTGATGTTGAAAGCCGGCGCCTGCGTAGCGCTTGACTCGCCCGAGGAGTGGGACGTCTGATATGCCGAGTCATTTAAATGTAAGGGCTACTTAAAACAGCTAGCTAGAGGAAAAGAGGAAGTTGGACTAAGAAGCACCTCAGCTCGCGCCTTACGGGATGGCGGCTCGTAGGGAAGCCCGCCGCTCAACTCGCCTTCACTACTCCGGGTCTTCCTTTTGGAGGTCCCGGCTTGACGAGTTTTCTTCAAAACAAATTTGGGATCCAAATGAGCATCCTGGTGGGAGAAAGGGACCTTACGGACGGCAACCCGGGGCTTCCTTCGAACCTTGCGGATCACAGCCCGGGTTTTCTTCCGAATAGGTCTTGGAGAGTCAGAATCAGAGGATATCAAGGTTACCTCTGGCTCGTTGGTGTGGCTAATTTTGGCTTCATCTTGAAGAGAAGGGGCGTCAGCAAGTTGAATAAAAAGACGGCCAAGCGAGTCAAGTTCTACCTCAGCCTCATTTTTGGCAGCCGGCTCATCCGCATTGGCCGGCTCATCTTGCTACTCCACTGGGGCGGGGGCGGCTTGTCGAGGTTTCTTCCTCTTCCAAAACTTGTCGTCTGCCTGCATTTGTGACAAGTCGACAGTTAAGAATGAGATGAAGAAGGCGAGTTAAGAACAGAATAAGAAGGTGCAAGCGCTTACTGAAGGCACATGATTGGTCAAGCAGAAGGGTGCTAGCCCGGTTTTGTTGCATTTCTCTTGGGGCTCTCCCAATAGTGTCTTGGTGGTCTTGTTGATGTCACTCACAGATAAATTGACTTGGCTGAAGCGTTGAACGTCAGCCGGCTCACCCGTATAATTGCACATCAAGTCGCCCCTCCGGCTAAGGGGCTGGATTCGCCAGCTTATCCAGCACTGGGTCAGATCGATCCCGGTGAGACCGTTGGCAACCAAGGCCCTTATCTTGGAGTAAATAGGGGCAATTTGCTTACGCTCTTCTGCTGACAGCCAACCCGGAAAGGCAACTGTGGCGTTGAGCCGGTCCAGTCTATAGCCCGGCAGGGGGTTTTCATCCTGAGGAGCAGTGTTTTTGCAATAAAACCAAGTTTTGTTCCAACCCTTGGGGTGACTCGCCAGCTTGGCCTCAGGAAAGGGGGTGTTTCTCCGCCTTTGAATGGAAACACCACCAAGTTCTATGCTAGGGCCATCGGTGAACTCAGTCTGATGGTTGATGTAGAAGAACTCTCGAAAGAGAAGGACAGTTGGCTGTATCTGGAGATACACTTCGCAGAAGACTTGAAATTGGCATAGATTGGTGATTGAGTTGGGGCCAAGATCCTGCGGTCGAAGGTCGAGAAAATTAAGGACGTCACGGAAGAATTTTGACCCGGGCGACCGAAACCCCTTCTGAAGATGATCTGCGAAGACGACCACTTCGTCCTGCTTAGGCTGGGGGGAGCTCTCTTCATCAGGCGCCTGCCAGCTGATTGGTGCTTGAGCCGACAAGAGGCCTTGCCCAACAAGCTCGTTCAAGATCAGAGTTGAGACCTGGGATCTGACCCAGTTGCAGGACTTGTCGGTCTTGGGAGCCATGATGATTTCAGATTTCAACTGCAAAGGTAATATGCCGGCGTGTTAAGCTCAGGAATGACAAGCCGTCAGAGTGTATAACCCGGCAAAATGATAAGATAACCAGGATGGTTAAATTCATGACCCGGATTTATGCAAGCTACGGAGAGCAGTGGTGAGCCGGAAAAACAATGAGCCGGCGTCAGAAGTTCAGCGGTATCCTGAGTTTTGCTAAGTGTTGATCTAGCTACAAACAGGAATCCATCTGAGCAGCTGCTTTTGTAGATCTAAAAAATACTTTAAAAAAGAAGGTTTAAAAACCTAAATATGGTTGAGTATGTGAGCCCGTTTGCATTGGGGGCCTGTGGAAGGCAGTCCGGAGATTTAGATGGCAAAAATGGCGCTACCGCAATATTAAGGGTTCTTATTTAGATCATTATGGAGCATCTAGATCTACCATTGAAAGGGGGAGAAGAACACTGATGAACACGGGTAAACGCCGACGAACTGCAATGCGGAATGAGGCGCTACAGATCTAGGGGGAAGGATTTGAGTATACCTGACCGCGGTGGATGTAGCCGAAGTGTTCTAGACGAGCTCCGGCGATGGCTGGACGGCAGAGAAGGGCGCAGTCGAGGTGGTCGGAGAACTCGAGGTGGCGACGCTTCGGGCACGAGAAGTGGCAGAGGCGAGGAAGAAGATGAGCAAGAGGTGAAAAACTACAGTGGGGGATGAGTTGGCCTCTTTATATGCACAGTAGAAAATTAAAACGGCAGAGGCAGAGCCCCAGGCGGCGCAGTAATTTTCGGCTGCGGGCTCCTCGATTTTCGCTCCTGACAAGACGATACATACCCACTCAAAGATTCGATATGATGTCATCCCAGATTTTGTGGAAGTGGATCGTGATGTCATAAGGGAAAAAGAGCTGAAAATGCTAAGTCTGAACCTGAAGGAATGACCCGTCGATTTACTTAACCCGGCAAATTGAGCCGGTCAAGGACGGCGTTCTAAAGGACCGGCTTGGGAGGCATTTGGAGAATATATTACTAATGCTTTTGCTTTTTCAGGATAAAGTTTAACGTGAATAAATTCAAGTCAAACTGAGGGCTAATGTTGGGGATGTTTACCAGCATATAGACCCGGCAGGGTGTTAACCCGGCCATAGAGCGGGCTCAGCGGGTCAGCTCACTGTGGGGCTGAAGAACTCTTGATGGGCCGGCTTGACGAGGCCTAATGAGGAGTGGGCTGGCTTAGGAAACAGGCCGGCTCACGAGAAAGTGAGCGGTGTGAAGGCCGTCTTGGAGGACAAGTAGGGCATAGTAGGAGACGGGTCAAAGAACGACCCGGACTCTCATGTAATCTAGGGTTCCACCTGTATATATAAAGGGGAGCACCTGTACGAAAAAGACTAAGTTGCAATCTCCTCGAGAGCTAGGTTAGCGAATTCGCATCCTTGTAATCGAGATCTCCAGCAATATAATCAAGCAGGACGTAGGCTTTTACCTCCACCATGAGGGGCCGAACCTGGGTAACCCGGCGTCTTCTCGTTCCCGATCAACCCGGTTAAGCTTCCACACACGTGCGATGGCCTCCTCTCTAAGTCCTTTCACCAGGGCATCTACCGTGTCAAAACCACGACAATTAGTATAACAAAATAAATCACTACTTTAAGTACTGTTGCAAACCCATTCATATTTTATTTTTGCATTACACCTACTCTATTCTAACTTCTCCATGGCTTATACCCCCCGATACAATCCATAGTTTCATCAAAACAAACAAACAACACATCAAAAACAGAATCTGTCAAAAACAGAATAGTCTGTAGCAATCTATTTAAAAGACATACTTCTGTAACTCCAAAAATTCTGAAAAATTGGGACAACGTGGGAAATTCATATACCAATACTGTGTAAAAATTTCAGATTTTTTTGACGCTCCAGTACAGAACCAAAATTCCAGCACTGGACGAAAAACTTTCTGTTTTCCAAACAACATCAATTATACTATCTTCCAAATCATCCCAAAGGTTTTACTTGGCACAAACACTAATTAAAAACATAAAAATACAATCATAACAGTAGCATGAAAGTGAAAACTCACAATAACAGAAACAAATAATAAAAATTTATTTTATTCATTGGGTTGCCTCCCAACAAGCGCTATTGTTTTATGCCCCTAGCTAGGCATAATGCAAAGTTTCAAGTGTTGTCATCTTTGGTTTCCAACTCCTCAATCACACATCTATTTTTTCTAATAGATTTAACATAGGTGTTTCTCATCATCACACTTCTAGGCACCAAATCAATAATTTTACTTTTGTGGATAGGTTCCTTAATTATATCAATGAAATTGGGGTGCACGCTAATCATTTTAAGATCCTCATCATTACTACGATAAAAACCGGGAGGAATCGCTTTTTCTAAAAATTCTCGTTTAGCTTTTAGTATAGCGGTTCTTTTCTTACTCTCATCCATGGAGACATATAAAGCTTTAATTGATTCATTAATATCAATTTTAGGTGGCAAAATTTTAGTCTTAAGATTTTCCACATCATGAATAATTCTATCAATGCTCCTAGACATATCATCAAGTTTACTCAATTTTTCTTCTATCATAATGTTGAATTTTTTTTGAGCATTAATAAATTCTTTAATATTACTTTCAAGATCAGAGGGCATCCTATTCTTCTTCTTCTTCTTCTTCTTATTATTATTATTATTATTATTATTATTATTATTATAAGATTTACCATAAGGATTGCCGTAATTATTAGAGGAATTTCCAGGAAACGGTCTAGCATAGAAATTACCTCTATAAGCATTATTATTAAAATTGTTTCGCGAGACAAAATTCACATCTACGGGATCATTATTTTGTTCAATCAAAGTGGATAAAGGCACATCATTAAGATCAATAGTAGTATTTTTGCTAGAAACCAATTTCATAAGCGCATCAACTTTATCACTCAAAGTATTAATTTCTTCAATAGAATTCACTTTTTTACTAGTAGGAACTCTTTCAGTATGCCATTGTGAATAATTTTCCATAATATTGTCAAGCAATTTAGTAGCTTCTCCCAAAGTAATTTCCATAAAAGTACCACCCGCGGCGGAATCTAAAAGATTTCTAGAAACGAAAGTTAATCCCGCATAAATTTTTTGTATGATCATCCATAAATTTAAACCATGAGTAGGGCAATTTGTTATCATTAATTTCATCCTTTCCCAAGATTAGGCAACATGTTCATGATCAAGTTGCTTAAAATTCATAATTTGATTTCTAAGAGAAATAATTTTCGCGGGAGGAAAATACTTAGTAATAAAAGCATCTTTACACCTATCCCAAGAATCGATACTATTTCGTGGTAAAGATGAAAACCAAAATTTTGCACGATCCCGCAATGAGAATGGGAATAATTTTAATTTCACAATATCATTATCCACATCTTTTTTCTTTTGCATATCACACAATTCTACGAAAGTGTTAAGATGGGATGCAGCATCTTCATTAGGACTACCAGAAAATTGTTCTTTCGTAACAAGATTTAGCAAAGAGGCATTAATATCACAAGTCTCCGCACTAGCGGTGGGAGGAGCAATCAGAGTACTAATAAAATCATTATTATTAGTATTGGAAAAATCACACAATTTTGTATTTTCTTGAGACATCGTGGCTACGCAAACAAGATAACAAGCAAGCAAACATGCAAACAAGGAAAAGGCAAACGGAAAATATTTTTGTATTTTTGTAAAAACTTTTTAGAAGTGGGGGAGATGAAAATGAGAGGCAAATGCAAATAAAGTAAATGCAAGGAGATGAGAGTTTTATGTGTAGGTACTTGATAGATGTTCATAATGTCTCCCCGGCAACGGCGCCAGAAATTCTTCCTGCTACTTGTGAGCTGCGTTGGTAATTCCCTGAAGAGGAAGGGAGATGCAGTACAATAGAGATAAGTATTTCCCTCAGTTATGAAACCAAGGTTATCAATCGTTAGCAGCACCTGCACACAAAACAACAAATCCTTGCACCCAACGCAATCAAGGGGTTGTCAATCCCTCAGCGGTAAGTTGCAAGATTAAATTGTATGTGATAGATAGATAGATTGAAACAGAAATACAAAAATTAAATAAATAAAGAAAAAGTGCAGCAAGTATTTTTAGGGTTTTAGTATATGATTTAGATAGACCCGGGGGCCATAGTTTTCAATAGAGGCTTCTCTCAAGAAAATAGCATACGGTGGGTAGACAAATTACTGTTGGGCAATTGATAGAAAAGCAAATAATCATGACGATATCCAAGGCAATGATCATGTATATAGGCATCGCGTCCGAGACAAGTAGACCGACTCCTGCCTGCATCTACTACTATTACTCCACACATCGACCGCTATCCAGCATGCATCTAGTGTATGAAGTCCATAAAGAACGGAGTAACGCCTTAAGAACGATGACATGATGTAGACAAGATAAACTCACGTATGAATAAACCCCATCTTTTTACCCTTAATAGCAACGATACATATGTGTCATGTCCCTTTCTATCACTAGGATTGAGCACCGCAAGATTGAACCCATTACAAAGCACCTCTTCCCATGGCAAGATAAGTCAATCTAGTTGGCCAAACCAAATCAATAGATCGGAGAAGAAATATGAAGCTATAATAATCATGCATAATAGAGATCAGAGAAGACTCAAATAATATTCATGGATGATCTGATCATAAACTCACAATTCATCGGATCCCAACAAACACACTGCAAAAAGTGTGCCCCCACTGGAATGGTATCCACTCAGAACGGTCCGCCCGATCCGAGTGACGGCCACACAACAAAAAAAGCAAACAAACAAATCAAGTTCTAAGACTCCCGCCGACTGCCGGCAGTCAACGGCAGTCTCGGAGACTACACCCAGTGGGTGCACTCAGCGTGCCCCCACTGGAATGGTATCCACTCGGAACGGTCCGCCCGATCCGAGTGACGGCCAAACAACCGAAAAAAACAACAACAAGTTCTAAGACTCCCACCGACTACCTGCAGTCGACGGTAGTCTCGGGGACTACACCCAGTGGGTGCACTCAGCGTGCCCCCACCAGTCGACACACCCAGTGGGTGTACCGAAAAAATACCGACTGAAACTCCTACAGAAGAAAAAATGAATTGGAGATCAACTTACAAGAGCACTTACTCGGACATTCTCCTAGAGAGCAGCACTGGCATCTGATACGTCTCCAATGTATCTATAATTTATGAAGTATTCATGCCATGTTTATTATAGTTTTGTATGATTTTGGTGCACTTTTATATGGCTTTTATATGATTTTTATGGACTAACATATTGACCTAGTGCCCAGTGCCAGTTGCTGTTTTCTGCTTGTTTTTGGTTTTCCAGAAAATCCATATCAAATGAAGTCCAAATGCAGCGAAACTTTTTGATGATTTTTTCTGGAAGGAAACGGACCCAGGAAGCATCGGGGAAGTAGCAGAAGAGCCACAGGGGCCCCACGAGCCACCTGGGCACGCCTGCCCCCCCAGACGTGCCCTGGTGCCTCGTGGGCCCCCTGTGGCACCTCTTTGCATGATTCCAATGCTGAAAAATCATATATATTCAGAAACCCCCGAAAGTTAACCTAGATGAGTTTTTACGCCGCCGCAAGCCTCTGTACCTCGACGATCTAATCTACAGCCCTTTTCCTGCACCCTGCCTGAGGGGGGAATCATCACTGGAGCCCATCTTCATCATCCCGGCGGTCTCCATGATGAGGAGGGAGTAGTTCAGCATCGGGGCCGAGGGTTTGTACCAGTAGCTATGTGTTTGATCTCTCTCTCTCTCTCGTGTTCTTGATTTGGCATGATCTTGATGTATCGCGAGCTTTGTTAATATAGTTGGATCATATGGTGTTTCCCCCTCTCTATCTTGTTGTGATGAATTGAGTTTTTACCTTTGAGGTTTCACTATTATCGGATTGAATATTTTTATGGATTTGAGAACACTTGATGTATGTCTTGCATATGAATACCCGTGGTGACAATGGGGTATTATATTGATTCACTTGATGTATGTTTTGGCACTCAACTCGCGGATTCCTGAGGTGACATTGGGGTAATCTATGCATAGGGGTTGATGCACGTTTTCATTATCTTTTATCCGATAGAAACTTTGGGGTGCTCTTTGAAGTTCTTTGCGTGGATTGAATATTATGATTATGAAGTTGTTTGATGCATATCGTATAATCAACTCACGGATACTTGTGGTGACATTGGAGTATCTAGGTGACATTAGAGTTGGTTGATGTGTGTCATATGGTGTTATTTTAGTACGAACTTTAGGGCTGTTTGTGACACTTATAGGAATAGCTCAATAGATCGATCGGAAAGGATAACTTTGAGGTGGTTTCGTACCCTACAAACAATTTCTATCTTATGTTCTCCGCTAATAGGAACTTGGGAGTGATTCTTTATCGCACGTTGAGGGATGATTATATGATCCAATTATATTAGCATTGTTGAGAGATTGCACTAGGGAAAGTATGAACCCTCGGCCTTGTTTTCAAGCATTGCAATACCGTTTGTGCTCACTTTTGTTACTTGCTACCTTGCTGTTTTTATATTTTCAGATTACAAAAACCTATATCTACTATCCATACCACACTTGTATCACCATCTCTTCGCCGAACTAGTGCACCTATACAATTTACCATTGTATTTGGTGTGTTGGGGACATGTGACGCCCCTGCTCGACCGTGCACTAATCATACACGCAAACGTGCACGCTCGAGATCAGAGACTCACGGGAAGATATCACAACACAACTCTAAACTCAAATTTAAACATAAATCTTCATATTACAAACCAGGGGTCACGAGGACCCGAATACATAAGTCATACAAACAAATAATATCTGGATACAGACATAGTTAGTCAAGTTTGCCTTAAGAAGGCTAGCACAAACAACGACACTGATCGAAAAGGCGAAGGCCTCCTGCCTCGGGCCTCCGAACTACTCCTGGTCGGCGGGCTCAACATAGTAGTAGGTGCCTCCGGGGATCTCCTGCTCCTGGGCTCCATCGTCTGATCACAGCAACCGGGTATGGGGAAAAAGAAGCAGTAAAGCAACCGTGAGTACTCATCCAAAGTACTCGCAAGACTGACATCAGAACTATACTAAGTATGCATCGGTATCAAAGGAATGGGGCTATATCTTTGGACTAAACTGCAGAAATGATGGAACAGAGGGGGAGAGGCCTAGCCTAACGAAGACTAGCATCTTGAAGCAATCTTGCAGCATCAGAAGAGCGTGGAACAAGATAATATATAATCAATCATATTTTAGTAAAGCCCTGGGATCCTTCCTCGACTACCCTGCGAGAATTAGATCCCGAGAGCAGTAGCACCAGTTTAATATTGTATCAGTATCCATTTGTAGTTGTAGCAGATCAAGATACAACTCCTAGCGTCCTGTTACCGTGGACACGGCTATTCGAATAGATAACTTCCCTGCAGGGGTGCACTACTGTTACCCAGCACGCTAGATTACATCTGGCCGGACACACTTGCTGGCTAATGCCCGGCCTCGGGTAATCGACACGACGCAGTCCTACCTAGGCTCAGCAGAGAGGTCAACACGCCGGTCTAAATCCTAAGTGCGAAGGGGTCTTGGGCCCATCGCCCTTTGCACTCCTGCACGTTACGTGGCTGGTCGGGGCCCAGGCGCGACACTGTATACACAAGTGACGTAACCAGCCCACCCCAACGATCAGCCCGCATCTCTGAGCTGTGACATCTGAAAAGCTTTCACCAGATACATACGACGTAGAGGGTCCCATAACCATTATCCCACGTGGTGGTAGTGCGTATATGGCCGGCGGCCAACTCAGATCAAGTACCCAAATCCGTTAGGCATATTTAGTAACTCGCGAAGACGAACAGGATTCCTGTCGCTCCGGCTGGGTAACATGCGGTCCAACGACCAGGGACCAGGCCCACCTGCCCTGTTGTTCCGCCACAATAATCTCTTGCGGGTGCCCTCCTGGCAAACCCGACTTCCCAAGTACCGTGGTAAAGGTCAAAGTACCCGTGTGTCCATAACATCGAGGGAATCCGAGGGATCACCCTCGTTGGAATCCTACTCGAGGTAATCCGTCAAGGAGATCCAGGAGGAATCACCCTCGATGGTCCCCACTTGAGGGGTTGCACGACAGAGTCATCATCGGGAAGGGGAGAGCGAGGAATCACCCTCTGCAATCTCCACCGATGTGCTATACTACAGAGATATCATCAGGAGTGCAGTACGAGGTATCACCCTCGACACTCTATAGTAGCCCTGCAGAGTCATACAACTAAGGGGGTGTGCGGTGATGTGACGGTCTCTGCACATCGATCACAATGATCGAGGTACTGGTAACAAAGCGGGGCAACAGGGACAAGGGGGAGGGGTCACTGGTGGAGCACTAACCAACCTATTCTAAGCAGTTTAGGATGACAGGTAAATAACAACAGCAAGTTACAAAAACAGGCTATGCATCAGAATAGGAGCAATCAATTACAGTAGCCAATTCTAATGCAAGCAGGAGGGAGAAAGAATAGGTGATATAGGAATGATCAAGGGGGTTTTGCTTGCCTGGAAGGTCTGCTGAAAAGGTCTGGTCGTCGATGACGTAGTCATACTCAGTAGTGTCGTCGGCAGTCTCGGGGTCTATCGGGAGAGAAGGAGGGGGAAGAAAGAATAAATACACGGCAAACAATGCAACAGGGATGCATGGAATGTCAACATGCAGTGCCAGGGGTGTTCTAATGCAGTACTACGCAAGTTAGTCAGAGCGGGAAATTATCCGGGAGTGTTCTCCCAGCTCCGGGTGATTATCGATACACTGAACCGGAGGGGACGGTTCCATGTTCAGTAGATTAGTGTGTTGGGGAACGTTGCATGGGAAACAAAAATTTTCCTACGCACACATAAGATCTATCCATGGTGATGAGCATCTACGAGAGGGAGAGTGAATCTACATACCCTTGTAGATCGCTAAGCGGAAGCGTTAATAAACGCGGTTGATGTAGTCGAACGTCTTCGCGATCCAAATCGCCGAGCGTCCCGCGATCCAATCACGATCCTTCCGATCTAGTGCCGAACGGACGGCACCTCCGCGTTCAACACACGTACGGCTTGATGACGCCTTCACCTCCTCGATCCAGCGAGCGATGGTGAAGTAGTGGTTGAGTTCCAGCAGCACGACGGCGTGGTGATGGTGGTGAGGAACAATCTCTGCAGGGCTTCGCCAAGCGCTACGGAGATTATGACGGAGGAACTAGAGGGTTAGGGTTGCCGCACACGGCTTGGGGAAATCTTGATGTGTCACGTGTGCTAGCCCTGCCCCTCTATTTATATGTTGAGCCTTGGGGTCCAAACTTGGAGTAAAAGGCTCTTCCAAGTCGGTTTTGCCCGCACAAGGTCGGTTTGGCCCGCAGGGAAAGAGTCCAACTCGGATCCCTGCCGAACCGTGCACAGCCGCACACAAGCGGTAGTACCGCTTCACACAAGCGGTAGTACCGCTTGGGCGGTAGTACCGCTTCACACAAGCGGTAGTACCGCTCGGGCGGTAGTACCGCTTCACACAAGCGGTAGTACCGCTTACGCGGCAGCAAAACTACTTTTGCGCTTTCCAATACCTCGTGGGCTTTATCCCTTTGGCCCATATAAAGTGTTGCTGCACCCGAACACTTCGGTAAACATCCGGAACCCATTCCGGTGAACTCTGGAACTCTTCCGGAGATCGAAACACTATTATCACATATATCAATCTTTACCTCCGGACTCTTCCGGAGATCCTCGTCATGTCCGGGATCTTATCCGGGACTCCGAACAACTTTCGGTCACCAACATAATAACTCAATTATACTAATCGTCACCAAACGTTAAGTGTGTAGACCCTGCGGGTTCGAGAACTATGTAGACATGACCGAGACACCTCTACGGCCAATAACCAATAGCGGGACCTGGATGCCCATATTGGCTCCTACATATTCTACGAAGATCTTTATCGGTCGAACCTCTATGTCAAGGATTCAGTTAATCCCGTATGCTGTTCCCTTTGTTCTTCGGTATGTTACTTGCCCGAGATTCGATCGTCGGTATCACTATACCTAGTTCAATCTCGTTACCGGCAAGTCTCTTTACTCGTTCCGTAATACAAGATCCTGTGGCTAACTCTTTAGTCACTTTGCTTGCAAGGCTCAATGTGATGTTGTATTACCGAGTGGGCCCTGAGATACCTCTCCGTCATACGGAGTAACAAATCCCAGTCTTGATCCATGCCAACCCAACAGACACCCTCGGAGATACCTGTAGAGCACCTTTATAGTCACCCAGTTACGTTGCGACGTTTGATACACACAAGGTATTCCTCCGGTGTCAGTGAGTTGCATGATCTCATGGTCAAAGGAACAGATACTTGACATGCAGAAAACAATAGCAATAAACTGACACGATCAAATGCTACATTTACAGTTTGGGTCTTGTCCATCACATCATTCTCCTAATGATGTGATCCCGTTATCAAATGACATCTCATGTCAATGGCTAGGAAACCTTAACCATCTTTGATCAACGAGCTAGTCAACTAGAGGCTTACTAGGGACACAGTGTTGTCTATGTACCCACACATGTATTTGAGTTTCCAATCAATACAATTATAGCATGGATAATAAACGATTATCATTAACAAGGAAATATAATAATAACCAATTTATTATTGCCTCTAGGGCATATTTCCAACAGTCTCCCACTTGCACTAGAGTCAATAATCTAGTTCACATCACTATGTGATTTACATTGTAATGAATCGAACACCCATGCAGTTCTGGTGTTGTTCATGTTTAGCCCTTGGAAGAGGTTTAGTCATCGGATCTGCAACATTTAGATCCGTGTGTACTTTGCAAATATTTATGTCGTCCTCCTTGATGTAATCGCGGATGGAATTGAAACGTCGCTTTATGTGTCTGGTCCTCTTGTGAAATCTTGGTTCCTTGGCTAGAGCAATGGCACCAGTATTATCACAAAACAGAGTCATTGGGTTAAGCGCACTAGGCACTACTCCAAGATCTGTCATGAACTCCTTCATCCAGACACCTTCCTTCGCCGCCTCCGAGGCAGCGATGTACTCCGCTTCGCATGTAGAATCTGCTACCACGCTTTGCTTGGAACTGCACCAGCTAACCGCACCCCCATTAAGAATAAATACGTATCCGGTTTGCGACTTAGAGTCATCCGGATCAGTGTCAAAGCTTGCATCGACGTAACCCTTTACGACGAGCTCTTGATCACCTCCATAAACGAGAAACATGTCCTTAGTCCTTTTCAGGTACTTCAGGATATTCTTGACCGCCGTCCAGTGTTCCATTCCTGGATCACTTTGAAACCTTCCGACCATACTTATGGCAAGGCTGACATCGGGTCTTGTGCACAGCATTGCATACATGATAGAGCCTATGGCCGAAGCATAGGGGATGACACTCATCTTTTCTCTATCTTCTGCAGTCACTGGGCATTGAGTCTTACTCAACTTCACACCTTGCAATACAGGCAAGAACCCCTTCTTGGACTGATCCATTTTGAACTTCTTCAAAACTTTGTCAAGGTATGTGCTTTGTGAAAGTCCTATTAAGCGTCTCGATCTATCTCTATAGATCTTGATGCCTAATATGAAAGCAGCTTCTCCTAGGTCCTTCATTGAAAAACTCTTGTTCAAATATTCCTTTACGCTTTCCAGCATTTCTATATTGTTTCCAATCAGCAATATGTCATCCACATATAATATTAGAAACGCTATAGAGCTCCCACTCACTTTCTTGTAAATACAAGCTTCTCTGTAAACTTGTATAAACTCGAACGCTTTGATCACATCATCAAAACGAAGATTCCAACTCCGAGATGCTTGCACCAGTCCATAAATGGATCGCTGGAGTTTGCAAACTTTGTCAGCATTCTCTGGATCGACAAAACCTTCTGGTTGCATCATATACAACTCTTCCTTAAGGTAACCGTTAAGGAACGCTGTTTTGACATCCATCTGCCAAATTTCATAATCGAAAAAGGCAGCTATTGCTAACATGATTCTGACGGACTTAAGCATCGCTACGGGTGAGAAGGTCTCATCGTAGTCAACTCCTTGAACTTGTGAAAAACCCTTTGCCACAAGTCGAGCTTTATAGACGGTGACATTACCGTCCGCGTCCGTCTTCCTCTTAAAGATCCATTTGTTCTGAATGGCCTTACGCCCTTCAGGTAATACTTCCAAAGTCCATACTTTGTTTTCATACATGGATCCCATCTCGGATTTCATGGCCTCTAACCACTTCTCGGAATCCGGGCCCATCATCGCTTCTCCATAGCTCGTAGGTTCATCGTTGTTTAACAACATGACCTCTAAGACAGGGTTGCCGTACCACTCAGGAGCAGTACGCGTCCTTGTCGACCTACGAGGTTCGATAGCAACTTGATCCAAAGCTTCATGATCATCATCATTAACTTCCTCTTCAGCTAATGTAGGCTCGACAGAAACAACTTTCTGCGTTGTGCTACTCTTAGGTTGAAGTAAAGGTTCAATAACCTCATCAAGTTCTATCTTCCTCCCACTCAATTCTTTCGAGAGAAACTCTTTCTCAAGAAATGTTCCGTTTTTAGCGACAAACACTTTGCCTTCGGATCTGAGGTAGAAGGTATACCCAACTGTCTCTTTTGGGTATCCTATGAAGACGCATTTCTCCGCTTTGGGTTCCAGCTTTTCAGGCTGAAGCTTTTTGACATAAGCATCACATCCCCAAACTTTAAGAAACGACAGCTTTGGCTTCTTGCCAAACCAAAGTTCATATGGCGTCGTCTCAACGGATTTCGATGGTGCCCTATTTAAAGTGAATGCAGCTGTCTCTAATGCATAACCCCAAAACGATAGTGGCAAATCGGCAAGAGACATCATAGATCGCACCATATCCAATAAAGTTCGATTACGACGTTCGGACACACCATTACGCTGTGGTGTTCCAGGCGGTGTCAATTGTGAAACAATTCCACACTGTCTTAAGTGACTGCCAAACTCATAACTCAGATATTCTCCTCTTCGATCAGATCGTAGGAATTTAATCTTCTTGTTACGATGATTCTCAACTTCACTCTGAAATTGTTTGAACTTTTCAAATGTTTCAGACTTGTGTTTCATTAAGTAAATATACCCATATCTACTTAAGTCATCAGTGAAGGTGAGAAAGTAACGATAACCACCGCGCGCCTCAATGCTCATCGGACCGCACACATCAGTATGTATGATTTCCAATAAGTCACTTGCCCGTTCCATTATTCCAGAGAACGGCGTTTTAGTCATCTTGCCTATGAGGCATGGCTCACATGTGTCAAGTGATTCAAAATCAAGTGA
Organism: Elymus sibiricus; assembly: GCA_039707655.1. Lineage (NCBI taxonomy): Eukaryota > Viridiplantae > Streptophyta > Magnoliopsida > Poales > Poaceae > Elymus > Elymus sibiricus. The sequence continues at coordinate 334,744,712 of CM077674.1, read as the reverse complement.
CTCCAAAAGTCCATCAGCATGGAGCTTCCTCATGCGTTTTACGCCAATATGACCTAAACGGCAGTGCCACAAGAAAGTGGTATTATCATTATCAATTCTACATCTTTTGGCATCAATGTTATGAATATGTGTATCATTATTATCGAGATTCAACAAGAATAAACCCCTCACATTGGGTGCATGACCATAAAAGATATTACTCATATAAATAGAACAACCATTATTCTCTGATTTAAATGAGTAACCGTCTCGCAATAAACAAGATCCAGATATAATGTTCATGCTTAACGCAGGCACCAAATAACACTTATTTAGGTTCATCACTAATCCCGACGGTAATCGAAGAGCGAGCGTGCCAACGGCGATCACATCAACCTTGGAACCATTTCCCACGCGCATCGTCACTTCGTCCTTTGCCAGCCTCCGTCTATTCCGCAGTTCCTGTTTTGAGTTGCAAATATGAGCAACCGCACCGGTATCAAATACCCAGGCACTACAACGAGAGTTGGTAAGGTACACATCAATAACATGTATATCATATATACCTTGTTTGTTGTTGGCCGCCTTCTTGTCAGCCAAATACTTGGGGCAATTCCGCTTCCAGTGTCCAGTTCCCTTGCAATGAAAACACACAGTTTCTGGTTTGGGTCCAGCCTTGGGTTTCTTCACGAGAGGAGCAACTGCTTTGCCACTCTGCTTGGAGTTACCCTTCTTACCCTTGCCATTTTTCTTGAAACTAGTGGTTTTATTGACCATCAACACTTGATGCTCCTTCTGAATTTCAGACTCAGCGGCTTTCAGCATCGCAAACAGCTCGGCGACTGACTTGTTCATCCCGTGCATGTTATAGTTCAACACGAAGCTCTTGTAGCTAGGTGGCAATGATTGAAGAACTCTGTCAGTGATAGCCTCTGGCGGAAGGGGCATCCCTAACTCAGCCAGACGGGTGGAGTACCCAGACATTCTGAGCACGTGATCACTGATAGACCCGTTCTCCTCCATCTTGCAAGCATAGAACTTATCGGAGATCTCATATCTCTCGATCCGGGCATTCTTCTGAAAGATAAACTTCAACTCCTGGAACATCTCATATGCTCCATGACGTTCAAAACGTCTTTGAAGTCCCGGTTCTAAGCCATACAACATTGCACATTGAACTATTGAGTAATCATCAGAACGAGCCTGCCAGGCGTTCACAACGTCTAGAGACTCAACTGGAGCGGGTGGATCACCAAGCGGTGCATCAAGGACATAAGCCTTCTGGGAAGCCGTAAGGATAATCCTTAGATTACGGGCCCAGTCCACAAAGTTACTTCCATCATCTTTCAACTTAGCTTTCTCTAGGAACGCATTAAAATTCAGGGGTGCTACTGCGCGAGCCATGATCTACAACATAAATACTGCAAAGACAACTTAGACTATTGTTCTTAGATAATGAGTTTAGTTAATCATATTTAAAAAACTCCCACTCAAATTGACATCCCTCCGATCATTCGAGTGTAACATGATCCAAATCCACCAACTCAAGTCCGATCATCACGTGAGTTGAGGTGGTTTCAATGGTGAACATCTTCATGTTGATCATATCTACTATATGACTCATGTTCGACCTTTCGGTCTCTTGTGTTCCGAGGCCATGTCTGTACATGCTAGGCTCGTCAAGTTTAACCCGAGTGTTCCGCACGTGTAACATGGCTTACACCCGTTGTATGCGAACGTAGAGTCTATCACACCCGATCGTCACGGCGTGTCTCGAAACGACGAACTTTCGCAACGGTGCACACTTGGGGAGAACACAATTTTATCTTGAAATTTAAGTGAGGGATCACCTTATAATGCTACCGTCGTCCTAAGCAAAATAAGATGCATAAAAGGATTAACATCACATGCAAATCATAAGTGACATGATATGGCCATGAACTTGTGCTTTTGATCTCCATCTCCAAAGCACTGGCATGATCTCCATCGTCACCGGCATGACACCATGATCTCCATCATCTTGATCTCCATCAACGTGTCGCCATAAGGTTGTCGCGCCGACTGTTGCTTCCACGACTATTGCTAACGTTTAGCGATAAAGTAAAGCATTACATAGCGCTTAATGATTGACACGCAGGTCATACAATAATTAAAGACAACTCTATGGCTCCTGCCAGTTGCCATATTCATCGACATGCAAGTCGTGATATTCTATACAACACATGATCATCTCATACATCACATATATCTCATCATGTAATTGGCCATATCACATCACAACATACCCTGCAAAAACAAGTTAGACGTCCTCTAATTGTTGTTGCAAATTTTACGTGGCTGCTATGGGTTTGCGAGAACCGTTCTTACCTACGCAAAACCACAACGTGGTGTAGTGATTGCTTTTTGATCTTCTAAAAGAACCCTCTTCATTGAAATCGATTCAACTAAAGTGAGAGAGACAGACACCCGCTAGCCATCTTTATGCAACGAAGTTACATGTTAGTTGAAGGAACCTGTCTCGCGTAAGTGTACGCGTAATGTCGGTCCGGGCCGCTTCATCTCACAGTACCGCCGAATCAAATATCAACTAGTAACGGCAAGCAATATGTATACACCCACGCCCACAACTCGTTTGTGTTCTACTCGAGATCTCATCTACGCATAGACCTAGCTCATGATGCCACTGTTGGGGAACGTTGCATGGGAAACAAAAATTTTCCTACGCACACATAAGATCTATCCATGGTGATGAGCATCTACGAGAGGGAGAGTGAATCTACATACCCTTGTAGATCGCTAAGCGGAAGCGTTAATAAACGCGGTTGATGTAGTCGAACGTCTTCGCGATCCAAATCGCCGAGCGTCCCGCGATCCAATCACGATCCTTCCGATCTAGTGCCGAACGGACGGCACCTCCGCGTTCAACACACGTACGGCTTGATGACGCCTTCACCTCCTCGATCCAGCGAGCGATGGTGAAGTAGTGGTTGAGTTCCAGCAGCACGACGGCGTGGTGATGGTGGTGAGGAACAATCTCTGCAGGGCTTCGCCAAGCACTACGGAGATTATGACGGAGGAACTAGAGGGTTAGGGTTGCCGCACACGGCTTGGGGAAATCTTGATGTGTCACGTGTGCTAGCCCTGCCCCTCTATTTATATGTTGAGCCTTGGGGTCCAAACTTGGAGTAAAAGGCTCTTCCAAGTCGGTTTTGCCCGCACAAGGTCGGTTTGGCCCGCAGGGAAAGAGTCCAACTCGGATCCCTGCCGAACCGTGCACAGCCGCACACAAGCGGTAGTACCGCTTCACACAAGCGGTAGTACCGCTTGGGCGGTAGTACCGCTTCACACAAGCGGTAGTACCGCTCGGGCGGTAGTACCGCTTCACACAAGCGGTAGTACCGCTTACGCGGCAGCAAAACTACTTTTGCGCTTTCCAATACCTCGTGGGCTTTATCCCTTTGGCCCATATAAAGTGTTGCTGCACCCGAACACTTCGGTAAACATCCGGAACCCATTCCGGTGAACTCTGGAACTCTTCCGGAGATCGAAACACTATTATCACATATATCAATCTTTACCTCCGGACTCTTCCGGAGATCCTCGTCATGTCCGGGATCTTATCCGGGACTCCGAACAACTTTCGGTCACCAACATAATAACTCAATTATACTAATCGTCACCAAACGTTAAGTGTGTAGACCCTGCGGGTTCGAGAACTATGTAGACATGACCGAGACACCTCTACGGCCAATAACCAATAGCGGGACCTGGATGCCCATATTGGCTCCTACATATTCTACGAAGATCTTTATCGGTCGAACCTCTATGTCAAGGATTCAGTTAATCCCGTATGCTGTTCCCTTTGTTCTTCGGTATGTTACTTGCCCGAGATTCGATCGTCGGTATCACTATACCTAGTTCAATCTCGTTACCGGCAAGTCTCTTTACTCGTTCCGTAATACAAGATCCTGTGGCTAACTCTTTAGTCACTTTGCTTGCAAGGCTCAATGTGATGTTGTATTACCGAGTGGGCCCTGAGATACCTCTCCGTCATACGGAGTAACAAATCCCAGTCTTGATCCATGCCAACCCAACAGACACCCTCGGAGATACCTGTAGAGCACCTTTATAGTCACCCAGTTACGTTGCGACGTTTGATACACACAAGGTATTCCTCCGGTGTCAGTGAGTTGCATGATCTCATGGTCAAAGGAACAGATACTTGACATGCAGAAAACAATAGCAATAAACTGACACGATCAAATGCTACGTTTACAGTTTGGGTCTTGTCCATCACATCATTCTCCTAATGATGTGATCCCGTTATCAAATGACATCTCATGTCAATGGCTAGGAAACCTTAACCATCTTTGATCAACGAGCTAGTCAACTAGAGGCTTACTAGGGACACAGTGTTGTCTATGTACCCACACATGTATTTGAGTTTCCAATCAATACAATTATAGCATGGATAATAAACGATTATCATTAACAAGGAAATATAATAATAACCAATTTATTATTGCCTCTAGGGCATATTTCCAACATAGTGGGCTGTGGCAGGCATGTGGGTGGCATATTCGGATTCGTCATATTTTTCTGATCGTTTTTCATATATAAATTATTTTCATCCGAGTTACGGTTTATTTTATATGATTTTTCAAAGTTTTAAACATTTTTTGGAATTTCTGGAATTATTCTAAATTCGAAAATAAATTGGAAATTGCTACGGGTACCCAGTGGGTGTACCCAGCTGTTCAGCATAGTGGCTGACCAGTGGGCCCGTTAACTGAGTCAAAGGTCCAGTCAGCCACCAGTCAGCAGTGGCTGACAGGTGGGGCCCGCTGGCTGAGTCAGCAGGTGACTCAGCCAGGCTTATCCGTTTGAACAGTGAACCGGGCCCACATGTCAGTTTGTTAATTTTAGTTAAACCATTTTATTAGCTCTAATTAATTAGCGTGGGGCCCGTTGTCAGTGGCCGATTAGGTCAGTCGGTTAGTACTAATTAGGGGTTAGCCACCTAACTAAATATCTGACGCGTGGGGCCAAGGAATAGTGCCGGCCGGCGTTTAGACGCCGGTGGCCATTCGGCACGGCGGCGTTGTGCGGGAACGCGCTCCCGGCCACCATTTGGCTCAGGAGAGGGTGCTACGGGACGGCAGCGATGCGGCGCATCCAATGGGGCCAGCAGCCGTAGCTAGGAGTGGCCGGAGCGAGATCAACGACGATGCCCGAGCGGCGGTGTCGGGCGGCGCTGTTCGGGAACGACGCTAGAGAGGACCAGAGGGAGGGGGAAGAAGCGCATCCGGCGCAGCAGCTCACCGCAGTGACGAGGAGCTGCTCGGAGTGGCCGGAGGAGGTCGCAGTGGAGCGGATCGAGGCGGCGATGGACAGCGGCAGGAGGTTGAAGAAGGGGTCTTATCCGGCGCGGTGGGGTACTCCAGCTGGACCTGAAGCATGTGGTCGACGTAGACGAAGCAGAGGAGGCTCGAGGACATGGCGGCTCGACGAATGGTGGTTGGTGGCAACGGCAATGGCGAGCGGCGGCGATGGACGCGTTCGGCCTCGAAGGAAATGGAAGGGGACGAGGCGAGGGAGAGGAACGGGCGACCTAGGGTTCGTCCAGGGGGTCCTGGCGTCGCTCTTAACCACCAGAGGAGCCGGGAGATGGCCGACACGGCGGCATCCGGTGCATGGACGGCCATGGCGTCCCTACCTCCCAGCTCTGGCGTGAGGAGGGAGAAAGGCCAGCCATGGTGGGCTGGGCTGCACTGTAGTGACTCGAAGCCCAGTCCACTAGTCACTTCTCTGTTTTCTCTTTTCTCTTTCTGCTTTGCTTTTTTTTTCCTGTTTACATTTTCTTTTAGCTCCAAAAGACTTTTGTAAAATGTGAAGATTGCCAAATCAAATACTATGCATTATGTAGTACTGCCACAAAAAGTTTAGAGGCATGACAATTTCATTTGGATTTTATTTAAATACAAATGGATTAAAAGTGGTTGTTTTGGGTGTTGTTGTAATTAATTAAGGTCATTTAAATATTTCAATTAATGTTGGTTCCTTCATGACAATTACCTACTGATTATTTGCAAAATTATGAACAATTTAGTTTTGCAGTTTGAAGAAATAATAATTTGACTTGCATTTTGGTTTTTGAATTAAAGTTGGATTATTTTCTAAATGCAATTTAATTAGGATGATCATGATGACAAGGCACTTTAATTAGCTTAATGACAAGGTTAGGATTTGGGGATGTTACAAATCTCCTCCACTACAAGAAATCTCGTCCCGAGATTTAAGAGGTGGAGTAAGGGGGTAAAGCTTTGGTTACGAAATTCTAACGAGTCTTCTCGATCTTCGTTGCTCTTCTCGAAGAGTTTGCCCCATGATGTTTATCCCTTCATTTCTCTGCCTCTATGCATCATGACGAAGTTGTCATCCTTCCTTCAGACTCTTCATCGTACTTACGAAAAGAATAAGGGGTGTCTCGGTAATGACGGAATGCTATAAGGGGTAATCATCTGGGGTTATCCCATGAATGAACGCACAAGTACCTCTCGAGTTGGAACTCAGGAAATACATCGAGAGAAAATAATAAAAGGCATGAGAAGTTTCACGCGGGTAGGCATGCATTTAATGCCTAATCAAAAGGTGAAAAGGGGTTCCAGAGCAACGAGAATAGATATTGCGTCTGATACCGGAATAGAACATCGTAAGGAAGGTGGCTCGTGAAATACACACGAAGCCAAGCATGAGGAATAACTTTGGAAACAGGGATGTATAGGAGAGTCAGGTTTCGATCCTGTGGAACTGTGGTGTGTGCCGTTTAAAAGTAGGAAGGGCGGTGACATCTTGCATGGTCACGATAGCAAGGCATGTCAGAGAACAGCTTGTCAGCTACGTTGGTAACAACGTCGGTTCCAAGGGCGGGGAATGAAGAGAACCATTATCCTGCTCGTTGAAACGAGGCGGACCAATAGGCAAAGTTCTCGTCCACCGGGGGTTACCGGAATGTCATCAACAATAGTAACAGGGTCTTCCTGACAGAGTTGTACACCGAAGTGTTTACATAAGCAGGGAATTATCACTGCTTAGATAAGTTAGATTACATGAACGGTTAAACAAACCAAAGGAAAGGAAAATGTGATAATCAGATTAGAGAGACCAATGGAAAGGAAAATGTGACTATACACAAGTATCAAGAGTATAACTCTCCCAAGGAAAAGCAGAGCATGATATCCATGACAGGATAGCAAGTGAATCACCATTTAGGTAAAAGGAAGTATTACGAATTAAATTCATAACTTGGGATAAGTCAAAGATGTTGACAATGATCACAACACAATTTATCGAAAGGTTTCAGGAAGATGTAATTGATCATTAACATGATCAAGCAGAAGAAATGGGGAAGCAGAAGGTCAATGTGTTATAGGGTGGATTTGATTCACTTATTGGTGTTCCCGGTTGACAACAAACTAGAACCCATGGAATTACTAAGACGGTGAAAGGTATTACTCTACCAAGGATTTAAAAGAGATAGCGCAATGGCATGATATCCTCGAGATACCAGAGGGTAATACTCGAAGGTAGACCAGAATAGAAGCTGAACTAGATCGTTGATCTGCGGATGGCAGGTGCTTTAACCTTGTTGAAAAATAGACGAGGCACGGGAATGGAGTTATCAAATGAGGTCGGCATGGTCAGAACCATTACTGCATGGAATCAAGTTAAGGAAACTGGAAGAATTATACAAATGAATAAATATTTTGCAAGAAGCTTCTGTGACGGTCTACATCGTTTCCATGGGCATGAACACCAAGTCCAAGGTCGACTCCCACTTCTTCAACGCATAAACTTTCATTCACTTCTCGCTTTCGATGAAGTTGTAGTGCTGAAAATTTATCTGGCGAAACACCAGTAGAGTATAACTCATAGAAGTTTCCGGGTTCACACAGATTAGGGAAATCATAGGTTCAACCCATCGGGGCATTTTACGAATCTATACAACACAATTATAGGAGCAATGGATACACGCTCGAAAGCAGAGAGCTAACGACACAGAGTAGATGATACAACCCGCCAATGGCATTTTGTATCAGGGGAAATTCATCTAAAACACAAAGGAACTGTCAGGTAGTAATCCACCAAAAGATCTGGGGTTCGCAAAGGATCTGATGTGAGTATCGGTACTCCACCAAAAGAGGAAGGAATGCAAGTGCATGAATTACGATTTCCAAATATGGGGAATCAGAAGCAGACGTTGTGATCAAAGAATGAATAATTGAATGGGCTTATAGGCACAACCGATCAAAACATAATTGGTCAGAAACCAGCTCATATCCGGAATGACGTTTGAGCCGAAAGGATAATTCCTAAGGATCAACTGATGATTGCGTGCATTTGCACACATGATGAATTAGGGGACTGAAAATGATAGTGAGAAGGGATGACAATGGGATTACTAGACATATGGAATTATCCATAATGCAAGCAAGCAAGAATTTCAAGAGCAATAGGCTGCTGAGGATTTTCGGAAGATCGAATAGCATTTCGAAGAATTTTGTGAAACACAAGAACAACTAGGGGTGTACAAATCCCCGATAAGAGCGAGGAATTACTCGTAGGTGCATTCAGGTGACAAGGAACTGCAAGGCAGTAGATATAAAGGATTCTCGGAACATCAGTGAGTGTATTCGGAATCATCTGGTAAATCAAGGGAGTAGCGGAAACATCTGTATCAAGTGGCTCTCCGGGAGAAAATGGTCACAAGAACCTAAAGTTAGAGTTAGTAAATTCTTTAACCCGAATAGAAGAGAGATCAGAATCCCAGATTAAAGGAGAGGAATAAAAGATCCTAATACCACCCATTGGCGACGTGGGCCCGTAAGCCACACAGCCATGTTAGTAAAATAGTTTTTTAAAGACTAGACTCAACTTCGACCAAGGAATTGGAAATGGGCTTCCTACAGGTAGTCGGCTCTGATACCAACTTGTGACGCCCCTGCTCGACCGTGCACTAATCATACACGCAAACGTGCACGCTCGAGATCAGAGACTCACGGGAAGATATCACAACACAACTCTAAACTCAAATTTAAACATAAATCTTCATATTACAAACCAAGGGTCACGAGGACCCGAATACATAAGTCATACAAACAAATAATATCTGGGTACATACATAGTTAGTCAAGTTTGCCTTAAGAAGGCTAGCACAAACATCGACACTGATCGAAAAGGCGAAGGCCTCCTGCCTAGGGCCTCCGAACTACTACTGGTCGGCGGGCTCAACGTAGTAGTAGGTGCCTCCGGGGATCTCCTGCTCCTGGGCTCCATCGTCTGATCATAGCAACCGGCTATGGGGAAAAAGAAGTAGCAAAGCAACCATGAGTACTCATCCAAAGTACTCGCAAGACTGACATCAGAACTATACTAAGTATGCATCGGTATCAAAGGAATGGGGCTATATCTTTGGACTAAACTGCAGAAATGCTGGAACAGAGGGGGAGAGGCCTAGCCTAACGAAGACTAGCATCTTGAAGCAATCTTGCAGCATCAGAAGAGAGTGGAACAAGATAATATATAATCAATCATATTTTAGTAAAGCCCTGGGATCCTTCCTCGACTACCCTGCGAGAAAGAGATCCCGAGAGCAGTAGCACCAGTTTAATATTGTATCAGTATCCATTTGTAGTTGTAGCAGATCAAGATACAACTCCGAGCATCCTATTACCGTGGACACGGCTATTCGAATAGATAACTTCCCTGCAGGGGTGCACTAATGTTACCCAGCACGCTCGATTACATCTGGCCGGACACACTTGCTGGGTAATGCCCGGCATCGGGTAATCGACACGACGCAGTCCTACCTAGGCTCAGCAGAGAGGTCAACACGCCGGTCTAAATCCTAAGTGCGAAGGGGTCTTGGGCCCATCGCCCTTTGCAGTCCTGCACGTTACGTGGCTGGTCGGGGCCCAGGCGCGACACTGTATACACAAGTGACGTAACCATCCCACCCCAACGATCAGCCCGCATCTCTGAGCTGTGACATCTGAAAAGCTTTCGGCTGATACATACGACGTAGAGGGTCCCATAACCATTATCCCACGTGGTGGTAGTGCGTATATGGCCGGCGGCCAACTCAGATCAAATACCCAAATCCGTTAGGCATATTTAGTAACTCGCGAAGACGAACAAGATTCCTGTCGCTCCGACTGGGTAACACGCGGTCCAACGACCAGGGACCAGGCCCACCTCTCTCCTAGGTGGTCTCCACCTGCCCTGTCGTTCCGCCACAATAATCTCTCGCGGGTGCCCTCCTGGCAAACCCGACTTCCCAAGTACTGTGGTAAAGGTCAAAGTATCCGTGTGTCCATAACATCGAGGGAATCCGAGGGATCACCCTCGTTGGAATCCTACTCGATGTAATCCGTCAAGGAGAACCAGGAGGAATCACCCTCGATGGTCCCCACTTGAGGGGTTGCATGACAGAGTCATCATCGGGAAGGGGAGAGCGAGGAATCACCCTCTGCAATCTCCACCGATGTGCTATACTACAGAGATATCATCAGGAGTGCAGTACGAGGTATCACCCTCGACACTCGATAGTAGCCCTGCAGAGTTATACAACTAAGGGGGTGTGCGGTGATGTGACGGTCTCTGCACATCGATCACAATGATCGAGGCACTGGTAACAAAGCGGGGCAACAGGGACAAGGGGAAGGGGTCACTGGTGGAGCACTAACCAACCTATTCTAAGCAGTTTAGGATGATAGGTAAGTAACAACAGCAGGTTACAAAAAACAGGCTATGCATCAGAATAGGAGTAATCAATTACAGTAGCCAATTCTAATGCAAGCAGGAGGGAGAAAGAATAGGTGATATAGGAATGATCAAGGGGGTTTTGCTTGCCTGGAAGCTCTGCTAAAAAGGTCTGGTCGTCGATGATGTAGTCATACTCAGCAGTGTCGTCGGCAGTCTCGGGGTCTATCGGGAGAGAAGGAGGGGGAAGAAACAATAAATACACGGCAAACAATGCAACAGGGATGCATGGCATGTCAACATGCAGTGCCAAGGGTGTTCTAATGCAGTACTACGCAAGTTAGTCAGAGCGGGAAATTATCCGGGAGTGTTCTCCCAGCTCCGGGTGATTATCGGTACACTGAACCGGAGGGGACGGTTCCATGTTCAGTAGGTTAGTGGGGTGTGGCAGGCATGTGGGTGGCATATTCGGATTCGTCATATTTTTCTGATCGTTTTTCATATATAAATTATTTTCATCCGAGTTACGGTTTATTTCATATGATTTTTCAAAGTTTTAAACATTTTCTGGAATTTATGGAATTATTCTAAATTCGAAAATAAATTGGAAATTCCTACGGGTACCCAGTGGGTGTACCCAGCGGTTCAGCATAGTGGCTGACCAGTGGGCCCGTTGACTGAGTCAAAGGTCCAGTCAGCCACCAGTCAGCAGTGTCTGACAGGTGGGGCCCGCTGGCTGAGTCAGCAGGTGACTCAGCCAGGCTTATTCGTTTGAATAGTGATACGGGCCCACATGTCAGTTAGTTAATTTTAGTTAAACCGTTTTATTAGCTCTAATTAATTAGTGTGGGGCCCGTTGTCAGTGGCCGATTAGGTCAGTGGGTTAGTACTAATTAGGGGTTAGCCACCTAACTAAATATCTGAGGCGTGGGGCCATGGAATAGTGCCGGCCGGCATTTAGACGCCGGTGGCCATTCGGCACAGCGGCGTTGCGCGGGAACGCGCTCTCAGCCACTATTTGGCTCAGGAGAGGGTGCTATGGGACGGCAGCGATGCGGCGCATCCAATGGGGCCAGCAGCCGTAGCTAGGAGTGGCCGGAGCGAGGTCAACGACGACGCCCGAGCGGCGGCGTCGGGAGGCACTGTTCGGGAACGATGCTAGAGAGGACCAGAGGGAGGGGGAAGAAGCGCATCCGGCGCAGCAGCTCACCGCGTTGACGAGGAGCTGCTCGGAGTGGCCGGAGGAGGTTGCAGTGGAGCGGATCGAGGCGGCGATGGACGGCGGCAGGAGGTTGAAGAAGGGGTCGGATCCAGCGCGGTGGGGCACTCCAGCTAGACCTGAAGCATGTGGTCGATGTAGACGAAGCAGAGGAGGCTCGTGGACACGGCGGCTCGACGAATGGTGGTTGGTGGCAACAGCAATGGCGAGCAGTGGCGACGGACGCGTTCGGCCTCGAAGGAAATGGAAGGGGACGAGGCGAGGGAGAGGAACGGGCGACCTAGGGTTTGTCCAGGGGGTCCTGGCGTCGCTCTTAACCACTAGAGGAGCCGCGGGATGGCCGACACGGCGGCATCCGGCGCGTGGACGGCCATGGCGTCCCTGCCTCCCAGCTCTGGCGCGAGGAGGGAGAAAGGCCAGCCGTGGTGGGCTGGGCTGCACTGTAGTGACTCGAAGCCCAGTCCACCCGTGACTTCTCTGTTTTCTCTTTTCTTTTTCTGCTTTGCTTTTTTTTCTGTTTACATTTTCTTTTTGCTCCAAAAGACTTTTGTAAAATGTGAAGATTGCCAAATCAAATACTATGCATTATGTAGTACTGCCACAAAAAGTTTAGAGGCATCACAATTTCATTTGGATTTTATTTAAATACAAATGGATTAAAAGTGGCTGTTTTGGGTGTTGTTGTAATTAATTAAGGTCATTTAAATATTTCAATTAATGTTGGTTCCTTCATGACAATTACCTAATGATTATTTGCAAAATTATGAACAATTTAGTTTTGTAGTTTGAAGAAATAATAATTTGACTTGCATTTTGTTTTTGAATTAAAGTTGGATTATTTTCTAAATGCAATTTAATTAGGATGATCATGATGACAAGGCACTTTAATTAGATTAATGACAAGGTTAGGATTTGGGGATGTTACAGGACACAAGAGATTTCTTGTATTTGATTGCAGGGTTGTTTGAGAGAGACCATCTTCATCCTATGCCTCCCACAGATTGATAAACCTTAGGTCATCCACTTGAGGGAAAATTGCTACTGTCCTACAAAACTCTGCGCTTGGAGGCCCAACACGAGTCTACAAGAATAAAGTTGCGTAGTAGACATCAAGCTATTTTCTAGCGCCGTTGCCGGGGAGGTGAGTGCTTGAATGTATATCTTTAGATCTTGCAATTGAATCTTTTAGTTTCTTGTTTTATCACTAGTTTGGTTTATAAAAGAAAACTACAAAAAAAATGGAATTGAGGTTGCCTCATATTATTTGTCTTTATAATGTTTTTCTTGAAAATGATGGAGCGGAAAATTGTGCTCAATTGATAGAAGAAGAATTCAGTAAAATGTTTGGCATAAAATCTTTGAATGCTGAGCATGATTGCAATGTTGTTAGTATGAATTCTATGAATATCCAAAATACTAAAGATGATTGCACTAGTCATGACAAATTTTTTTCTTATAAGCATGTCAATTTTTGTGGAGTGCATAAAGTTTGTGAAGACATGCCTTATAGGGATGATAGATTTTGTAAGAAGCGTAAACATGATAGAACCAATTTTTTTGCTCAAAGCGATAGATGAATTTGCTACAAAATTATGCTCTCTTCATCCCATTACTTGTGAACTTTGCAATAAAGTTGGTCACCTTAATGTTCAATGCATACTTTTTCATGATCGAATCATGGCTAAATATTGTATTGACTTGACCGCCCTTGAACTTTATAATGAGGTTTATCTATTTTTGGGGTGTGAGGAATTGTCACATAAAAATAGTTGGTTTGAAGTATTCATTCTCACGGATGACATTGAAACTAATCTAAAGGAAATCTATATGTTTTGTATGGTAAATTGCAAGGAGAATGCTTATATTGCCAACTATAGAAAAATGGGAAAACAAATAGAATATAAAATAAATACTAATGAAAGGGTAAAGATTCCCCCTTTCCCTCCTATTTTCTCTCATGATGAAACAGGTAACGAGGAGGAGCTGCCTATCCAACCAATCTCTTCAATAAGAAGCTCGGAAGAATTAAATAAACCCACACATAATGTGGTAAAGAAAAAGAAAAGAAGGAAAAGTAGAGGCAAAGAGGTATCTCTCCCAAATAATGTTGCTCCTACTATTGTTGTACCTCATGAGAATGAATCAAAAATAATTGTGGAAGATGATACACTTGATGATGATTTTGTTATGCCTATTGCTTGTTGTGATGATTATGATTGGGAAGATAATGATACTTCTTATGATCTTGAAAATCTTTATGGCACCAACTTGGAGGAATATGATAATAATTGTTATACTATTGGTGCTATTCATACTATTGATGATAATAGTGATAATGCTAATGATATGCAAACCAACAAGCTTGGGGATGCTATGTTTGATGAGAATGACATGTTTGAGAATTTATTTGCTACAATTAATGTTTGTCCCAAGCTTGGGGATGCTATGCTTAATGAAGATGATCTTTTTAGTCCCCCTACTTTGAATGATCAAATTTGTTATGTTGATTGCATGCCTCCTACTTATGATGATTATTGTGATGATACTTATGTTATAAAAAGTAGTGATGATTATATTTATAAAACTTGTCATAATTATGATTACCCTTTTTCTGAACATTACTCTTTTAATGTGGAAACAATTTACAGTATTCGAGTTTCATATGATACTCGCACTTTTATGAATGAGAAGAGATTTGCTTATGTGGAGAGTAATAAAAATTCTATGCTTGTGGATCATGAAAAGAATGCTTTATGTGATAGCTATATTGTTGAATTTCTTCATGATGCTACTAAAAATTATTTTGAGAGAGTAATATATGCTTCTACATATTTCAACAACATCAAGTTTCCTCTCTTTATGTTGAAAGTTTTGAAGTCATGCTTGTTTTGCCTTCCTATGCTAGTTGATTCTTGCTCCCATAAACTATTTGCTCACAAAATCCCTATGCATAGGAAGTGGGTTAGGCCTAAATGTGCTAGCCATATGCTTCATGATGCTCCCATTGTGTTTCAATTCTTTACTTTTATGTGAGCATCATTGAAATCATCATGCCTAGTTAAAAAGGCATTAAAGAAAAGTGCTAGTTGGGAGACAACCCTATATTTATACCTACTGTTTTTGCGTGTTCACATGATTAATCTACTGTAGTAATCATGTTTTATATGTTTTATTTCAATAATGTGCCAAGTAAAGCCTTTGGGATAGTGTGGATGCTTGTTGATTTGATTCTGTCCAAAAACAGAAACATTTGTGTCCAGTGCTGGAATTTCTATTCTGTACTGGAGCGTGAGAAAATTCTGAAATTTTTACACAGTATTGGGTTACAAATGTTTTGCGTTGTTCTAATTTTTCAGAATGTTTGGAGGTACAGAAGTATGGTTTTTAAATCGCTTACTACACGCTGTTCTGTTTTTGACAGATTCTGTTTTCGATGCATAGTTTGCTTGTTTTAGTGTTTCCATAGCTTATATTGAGTAATATAAATTGTGGAAATGATAGACTACTGTATTAATTATGTGAGAACAATTATGAATCTTGTCTTGACAGTACCTAAGTGGATGATTTATTTTTATCATACTAACCTATCTCACAAGTTCCGTTAAGTTTTGTGTGATTGAAGTTTTCAAGTTTTGGGTGAGATATCAAGATGAGGAGAATAAGGAGCGGCAAGACCCTAATCTTGGGGATTCCCAAGGCACCCCAAGGTAATATTCAAGGAACAAACAAGCAACTAAGCTTGGGGGTGCCCCGGAAGGCATCCCCTCTTTCGTCTTCAACACTATCGGTAACCTCACTCGGAGCTATATTTTTATTCGTCACATAATATGAGTTTTTCTTGGAGAGTCATTTTATTCTATTGATATTTGCTTGATGTTATAAATAATCATGTTTTGTATCTTTTAGTTAAATAAAATGCCAATTATAGCCTTTACCATGCCCAGTTTGCAAGTTCATGTGTTGCTGTTTAAAAACAGAAAGTTTTCTGTTATGTCCAGAATATTCCTGTATAGTCAGAACATGATAAAAATCTGAAATTTTTACACAGTAAGAATGCATGAGTTCTCTGTCACGTGGTAGTTTTTCAGAGTTTTTGGAGTTAGGGAAGTATGGATTCTTATTCCCCTTTTACAGACTGTTCTGTTTTGGCAGATTGCTGTTGTTGCATTGTTTGCATATGTTTGCGTGTTTAATGTTTCTATTTGTGAATAGGAGTATTAAATATGAAGAGGCATTTAGTATGCAATGTTTAATTATAATTTTTATGATTTGCTACAGTAGAGAATGTTAGGGTTTTGATTTGATTTATACTAACTTATCTCACGAGTTCTTGTTGAGTTTTGTGTGGATGAAGTTTTTAAGATTTAGGGGAAGCCATGATATGAGAGGAATTAAGGAGACACAAGAGCTCAAGCTTGGGGATGCCCAAGGCATCCCAATATAATATTTCAACAAGTCTCATGCATCTAAGCTTGGGGATGCCCCGGTAGGCATCCCACCTTTCTTCATCAACAATTATCGGTTAGTCTTGGTTGAGCCTAAGTTTTTGCTTCTTCACATGAGATGTGATATTCTTTGAATGTCATTTTATTTTGTTTTCTTTGCTGTTTGAATAAAATACTTGAGATCTGAAATTTTTAAATGAGAGAGAGTCCTCACATAGCTACCTATTTACTTAACTACTCATTTGGTCTTCACTTATATCTTTTTGGAGTAGTTTGTCATTTACTCTTGTTCTTCACTTATATCCTATGAGTAAATTGTTGAAATGAATTGAATATCATAAAGTTGAAATTTATATGCTCCATATGCTTGTCCCATGGGGAGTAGTGACTTCACATACAAGAAGTATAAGTGGTAAAATTTATTGAAAGTTAACAAACATAGCATTGGTCACTTGAACAATTCATGAAAGAATTTTGAAGGAAGAGAAATTTCACATATAAATATACTATCTTGGACATCTTCTATGATTGTGAGCCCCCATTAATTATTTTCAAGCTTGATCAAGTAGTTGACGTTGGACAAGGAAGACAACGTAATGAGTTGTGTTTGTTTATATTCACATAGAAGTTATATTGTCATGGATCCTCTAACATGTGGTGCTTGCTTAGGATCTTTTGCTAGCCAAAAATTCATACTAAGTAGAGATACTACTTTTGCATCCAAAAATCCTTAAACCCAGTTTCTTGCCATGAGAGTCCACTATATCTACCTATGGATTGAATAAGATCCTTCAAGTAAGTTGTCATCGATGCAAAAAGCAATAAAAATTGCTCCTAAAATATGTATGATCTTTTATTGCAAGGAAAATAAGCGTTATACAAACTTGTGATGGTAAAGAATTAAAAGCAACGGAATGCATAATAAAGGTTGCTATCACAAGGGGCAATATAACGTGACGTTCCTTTGCATTGAGGGCTTGTGCATCCAACAACAAAAAGGGCATGGCAACCTCTGCTTCCCTCTGCGAAGGGCCTATCTTTTACTTTTTGGTATTTACTTTTCTGTATTTACTTTTATGCAAGAGTCATTAATGTTCATCCCTATTCCGCTCTATTTATTCTTTAGTTGGCAAGCATTATGTGGTAGGGAAAGATCCATGCACATATATCCAGTTGCATATAGGTGATCATGAGTTATTATTGTTGACATTATCCCTGAGATAAATAAGTTGGGAGGCGAAACATTAAGCCCCTATCTTCCTATGTGTTTGACTGAAACGGTTTGTTCTAAAAATATGCTTTGAGTGTTAGCAATCATGGAAGACTAAATGATGGTTGAGTATGTAGAATTTGCTAGATCAAAGCTCTTACATAGACCCTTCCTGAAAATAAGATGAATTGCAATTGTTTGATGACTGAGAACATAGTTTGTTAGTTTTCAAGAAATTTTATGGCCTATACTTTAAACATGTGAATAGCTTGCTACTTGATCATGAGAAGTTTTATGAGATGAGCTACTGATTATGATATATATTGATGCTAGAAAAAGTGATTGAAATTATCATTGATCAAACTTATGCACTATGTTAGGATTCACACTTCATAAATTATTTCTTTTATCATTTACCTACTCGAGGACGAGCAGGAATTAAACTTGGGGATGCTGATACGCCTCCAACGTATCTATAATTTATGAAGTATTCATGCCATGTTTAGTATAGTTTTGTATGATTTTGGTGCACTTTTATATGGCTTTTATATGATTTTTATGGACTAACATATTAACCTAGTGCCCAGTGCCAGTTGCTATTTTCTGCTTGTTTTTGGTTTTCCAGAAAATCCATATCAAATGAAGTCCAAATGCAGTGAAACTTTTTGATGATTTTTTCTAGAAGGAAACAGACCCAGGAAGCTTCGGGGAAGCAGCAGAAGAGCCACAGGGGCCCCACGAGCCACCTGGGCGCGCCTGCCCCCCTAGGTGCGCCCTGGTGCCTCATGGGCCCCCTGTGGCACCTCTTTGCGTGATTCCAACGCTGAAAAATCATATATATTCAGAAACCCCCGAAAGTTAACCTAGATGAGTTTTTACGCCGCTGCAATCCTCTGTACCTCCACGATCTAATCTACAGCCCTTTTCCGGCACCCTGCCGAAGGGGGGAATCATCACCGGAGGCCATCTTTATCATCCCGGCGGTCTCCATGACGAGGAGGGAGTAGTTCACCCTCGGGGCTTAGGGTTTGTACCAGTAGCTATGTGTTTGATCTTTCTATGTCTCTCGTGTTCTTGATTTGGCATGATCTTGATGTATCGCGAGCTTTGTTAATATAGTTGGATCATATGGTGTTTCCCCCTCTCTATCTTATTGTGATGAATTGAGTTTTTACCTTTCAGGTTTCACTATTATCGGATTGAATATTTTTATGGATTTGAGAACACTTGATGTATGTCTTGCATATGAATACCCGTGGTGACAATGGGGTATTATATTGATTCACTTGATGTATGTTTTGGCACTCAACTCGCGGATTCCCGAGGTGACATTGGGGTAATCTATGCATAGGGGTTGATGCACGTTTTCATTATCTTTTCTCCAAAAGAAACTTTGGGGTGCTCCTTGAAGTTCTTTGTGTGGATTGAATATTAAGATTATGAAGTTGTTTGATGCATATCGTATAATCAACTCACGAATACTTGTGGTGACATTGGAGTATCTAGGTGACATTAGAGTTGGTTGATGTGTGTCATATGGTGTTATTTTAGTACGAACTCTGGGGCTGTTTGTGACACTTATAGGAATAGCTCAAAAGATCGATCGGAAAGGATAACTTTGAGGTGGTTTCGTACCCTACAAACAATTTCTATCTTATGTTCTCCGCTAATAGGAACTTGGGAGTGATTCTTTATCGCACGTTGAGGGATGATTATATGATCCAATTATATTAGCATTGTTGAGAGATTGCACTAGCGAAAGTATGAACCCTAAGCCTTGTTTTCAAGCATTGCAATACCATTTGTGCTCACTTTTGTTACTTGCTACCTTGCTGTTTTTATATTTTCAGATTACAAAAACCTATATCTACTATCCATACTACACTTGTATCACCATCTCTTCGCTGAACTAGTGCACCTATACAATTTACCATTGTATTTGGTGTGTTGGGGACACAAGAGATTTCTTGTATTTGATTGCAGGGTTGTTTGTGAGAGACCATCTTCATCCTACGCCTCCCACGGATTGATAAACCTTAGGTCATCCACTTGAGGGAAAATTGCTACTGTCCTACAAAACTCTGCGCTTGGAGGCCCAACACGAGTCTACAAGAATAAAGTTGCGTAGTAGACATCAACATCATATGCCAACTTGCCAGCTACACACATCTCCTTCAGACGCTGGGTCATCATGTCTGCCTGGATCATCGCCTCTTTGCTAGCTCCAGTTTGGTCCTCTGGCACTTTGTACAGACTGAATATGTTGACGGGAGGAGTCGGAGCCGAGATCTGGGCAGTCGACGGGGCCATGACGGGGCCAACACCGGCCTGAGAAGAACCTTGCCCCAGAGGCACGGTCACGTTAGGTGCAGGGAGAACTTGAGGTGCTTTGCTTGGCGGTGCCTTCTGTGTGGTGGTCTAAGAAGCAGTCGGAGCTACGGTCCCCTTATCGGTGTCCTTTCGCGGCGGTCCTTCATCGTCGTCCGCGACGTGGATGATCTCTGCAAGCGCTACGTCCACTCGACACAATCAGCCGCAATACACAATTCAGTCGAATGGAGACGTTTCAGTCAGATCACAGATCAAAGTAAAAGTGAAATCATTGCTACCTTTCTGAGAAGTGGCCACGTTGCGGTCTCCATCGATCTGCATGGGAGACGTCGTCGAGGTTGTAGCTCTGGTTCATTAGTTTCACTTGGACAGAAAGGTCCAGAAGTTCACAGAGACAGAAAAGAAAGGCGTGACACTCACGTTGAGGCGACTGGCACGGTGACCTTGATCCTGGGTAGAGCCTTCCGAGGCTTGGGAGAAGTGACCTTGAGCTGCTTGCGGTCTTCTCTGTCGGCTTCGGCGTCGATGTCCGAGTGCGCTTCGGAGTCTTAGCACTCGGAGCCACCGTCTTCCTCGAGCCAGCACTCGGATCATGAGTCTGCTTAGAGCGGCGCTCAGAGCACAACTCTGGAGACTGGGAAGACTCGACCTCGTCGCTTCCTTCCGAGTTGTCGCTTTCCTCCTCGCTGTCCTTTGCATAGCTGTCCTCGACGCTACCGTGGTCGCTCCCCACATCCCCGACAAGGTGTTCTCCATTCGGCACGGGCGAGAGCATCTTCTGGAAATCCTGCAAGACACGAAGAACAGAGACAGTTAGTTCATTCAGTTCACTCGAATCATTCAGTTCACTCGGATAATTTGCGCGTATATAATTCACTCGGAAATGTGCGTCTTACCTCTGACGGCTGGTGCGCGTCGTCGTAGGGCGGGATCCGTCTCGACCCTCGCAGATTGTCGCGTGCGCCAGTGATGCATCTGAGCCACTGTTCCACCGTTTTATCATCAACATACTCCGGGTGCACTCGGGTCGGGTCATTGACTCCGGTGTAGCACCACATGGGATGAGCCCACTCCTGCAGCGGCTGGATCCGCCGACTGAGGAAGACCTCCAGAAGATCCAGGCCCGTCACTCCGCCCTGAATCAGACCGACTACGGCACTCACCAAGATCCCCACTTCAGTCTTCTCCTCCTTATCAATCGTCAGCGAGGGAGGAGTCTTGACTCTCTCGGACGTGTAGGGAGGAAGGCCAGTCGAGGAACCGGTGCAAGGAAGATCATTACAGTAGAACCAGGTCAACTGCCAACCTCTAACTGAATCAGGGAAATACATGGTGGGGAATGCACTCCTACCCCTCATCTGGATACCTAAGCCACCGCACATCTGGGTCACATGGGTCCTCTCTCCGTCAGGGTCAGCATTTTTAACCGACTGAGAGCGACATGTGAAGATATGTTTGAACAGCCCCCAGTGCGGCTGGCAGCCTAAGAAGTTTTCACACATGGAAATGAACGCAGCAAGATACACAATAGCATTCGAGGGAAGATGATGGAGTTGAGCACCGAAAAAGTCCAGGAAGCCATGGAAGAAAGGATGGGGTGGCATGGAGAAACCTCTCTCCACGTGAGTAGTGAGGAGCACGCGCTCCCCGGGGTGCGGCGCAGGCTTGATCTCCCCCTCCTCCGGCAGCCTCCAGGTCCCGTCGTGCACCAGCCCGTCCACGACGAGCCCGCTGATATCGTCCACCGTGGTGGTCGGCAGGAGCCAATCGCCCTGGATCCACCCGCGCGGGGGCACGACCCTGGAGCTCGACGCCTTCTTCACCTTCGCCGCCTTCTTTGCCCGCTCCAGCTTCGCCGTCTTTTCCTTCGCCATCACCGCAGAGCTCTCCAGCGCCGAGGTGGATTTGCGCAGAGTGGAGCGCGGGAGAGAAGGTTGGGTGGCTGGAGGAGATGAGGAAAAGGGGATCTGGTTCTCTTTCCCTCTCCGATGCAGCAGCCTCTTATACCATCGCCCGTTCCGCTCCCCAATCCTCCTCAGCAATTCACGGGCCCGCAGATCCCCTCAAATCTCGCTGGCGGAGATGCAGCGGTACGTGGCAAAAAGTGGGGCGAAAATTGAGGCGTCATGCCCCACTTTCCCCACTCACTCCGCTGCAACCGTTCTCGTGCGCTCATATCTGATTTCAAATCCAGCAAGATCCGAGGTCCAGCAATCTGATTGCTCGCCCTTTCAGGACATTCCAAAAACGCTCGGATCCGTTCCGTCACTCGACGCACGATGGCTCATTTCACTCGGGTGAAGGCACCCCTCGCTTAGCTCGGGATTGCAATAAGATTTTCACTCGGACTCCATACGGTCCAGAATCCGTCAAGGTATCTTGCGAAGACAAGGCCGTCTAATGACCAGTGGGAGTTCCTGAGCGCCCCCGTAGCGCTTGACCCACCTGGGAATTTGCCTTGACTCGACCCGTTTAACCTCGACCGATTCAGGGGCTAATGACGAGGGCATGTACTAGAGATAGGGTAACAGGCCTGACCTACAGACCCTACCCTAGGATACCATACACCTTATACTAGGCCCCATGTCCAGATCAGTAGTCAGATGTTCTGCAGAGTGACATTCACTCGGAAGGCAATAGACCACTCGGAGGACAACACTCCACTCGACCGGCTGATTTCACTCGGAGTACCTGTCGTCACTCGGTCAGAGAAGACCAGGAGACTCTCCAGGAATGCAACGGTCAGGACATGCGTCCACCCTCATCAATTGTAATCAATGCGCCCGTACCAATAGCTGGCACCCTTAAACCCCCTCTTTAACCCTTGGTTATGGCGGCATTCATGGGGGCCTGATGGACTCTATATAAGCCGCACCCCAGCTCCATAACAAGGGTTCGCAACCTTTTGTAATCCATACACTCAAGTCAATCAAGCTCCAGAGCACCGAGACGTAGGGCTATTACCTCCACCGCTGAGGGGCCTGAACTCGTAAATCTAAGTGTAACAACTACGCCGTAGCTGGGCACTGCCCTCCAATTCGTACCCCCATACACTACTGTCAGGCTTATACCCACGACACTAAGTATAAAGGTGTCACAAAGTAAAATGTTCCCATAGTGAATGTGCCAGAGAGAGTGGATGTGACCCATAGGTCCACTCGGCCACCGAAGAGGGGGAGGAATCTGGACACAAGAGGACCAGGCTTCACGGAAGCGTCCGGAGGGGAATGAGGAATCCTCAAACAGTAAATGCAGGTCAACTTCATGTTGGCATTCAACCTAGGGTTGAAGGACACCTGAAGGATGTTGGACACATCCAAGACCCAGCACGAGTGTGCACACAAATATTGGTGCTGGGACATCAGAAGACCTTGACTCAATTGTTGTGGGAAATCACAAAGAGTCAAAGGGTATTGATTAAATCTCCACTATGTATATGGATTTGAGAGAATCATATAATTGAAAGACTACATTATGTCGACATTTATTTCTCCTCGAGAATTGCAAAAGACCTTGAATTGGATCTAGAACTTAAGTCCATGCATGGCTGAGTGTCTTGGACGCTCTGATTGATCCAAAGGAAGGCAGCAATTGAGGAGGCGCTCGCTCTCAAGAAGAGGGGATATTGACCTTATCAGTAATATCCACTCCTCTGAATGTGTTCCTTCAGGGAGCACAGTTGGTTTTTGTTCATGAGAAATGAAAACCAAGAGGTGGTGAGACATGAAGCGAGGCTTGTAGCACACGGGTTCACGCAGAAACCCGTCATCGTTTATGATGAAATATATTCTCCTGTTATGAGTGGATTAACATTCCGATATTTGATATCACTGGCAGTGAATAATGAATTTGTATATCTTAATGATGGATGATGTGATTGCATAATTGTATGAGTCACTTGATTCAGATATCTCTATGATAATTCCAAAGGAATGAAGATTCTGAATTTAATCACAACATGTGTTGTGTAAAGCTTCAGAAGTCATTTTATGACTTGAAGTAGTCGGCGAGGATGTTGTATAACCGACTGAGTGAGTTCCTTTGTTAGAAGGGTTACTCAAATATTGATGATTGTTCATGTATGTTCATGAAGAAATCCAAAGAGGGATTTTGTACAATTTTTGTGTATGTTGATGATCTGAGTATCATTGGAGCTACACAAGAGATACATGATACAATCATATCATCTTAAGATGGAGTGTAAGATGTAAGATTTGGTTGAGACAAAACTTTGCTTCAGTTTGGAACATGAGCGTATTCCTTCGGGAATACTTGTTCATCAGTCTACATTTATCCAAAGATTGTTGAAAGTTCAACATGGATAAGTCATATCCATCAAAGAACTATGGTTTTGAGATCTCTAGATTACTAGAGATAAGGACCCATAAAGGCCTAAGGACAGTGATGAAGAGATATTTGGACGTGAGTTTCCATATCACGGTGCAATGAGAGCACTAGTGTATCTAGCAAACTGCACCGGGCCTCGTATGTCATTAGCAGTGAATTTATTGGCTAGATACAATGCATCACTGAATTAAAGGCATTGGATTGGTGTGAAGAATATTTTTGCATATCTTCTAGACACCAAAATCTTGGTTTGTTTTATGATAAAATCCAGATATGACCATGGTTGGATATCGTGATGCTGGGCATATATCATACCCCCATAATCCCATATCACAGACTGATTTTGTCTGCTCTACTTCCAAGAGAAGGTTGTACCTTCATTCGAGAAGACAAACATTAGTGGCTGCATCTACTAATCATTCTGAAATCGTTGATTTGTGTGAAGCATCATGCAAATGTCTTCAGAGAATGGTGAATTTTGTAGAAAGTTTAAGTGGGATTGGTTGGTAGGAACCACCCACCATTCTCGATGAAGATAATGTTGTTTGTATTACGCAGGTGCAGGCAGGTTATAAAGAGCAACATTAGAATGTGTATTGCTTTATTTAGCTCCATATGTTGGAAAGAAATGAAGAGCTAAATATTTTGCAAATGAAGTCATGTGATAATCTCGGTGATTTCTTCACAGAGTCTTTACGAAGTTGTTCATTCCAGAAATATGTTCATGGAATTGGTACAAGATGACTTTGTTATTTGCTAGGTTCAGGGGGAGTGTGCTCCTGACCATAACCTGTTAGGGATCCCTGGATCCTTGATATTGCACTCTTTTCCTTTATGAGTTTTTTCCTATATGGTTTCTCATAGGAGGTTTTTAATGAGGCAATAGTAATACAAGCATTATGATATGCTGATTTCTCCTTATTTTCCGAATGGGTTTTTGGAAGGAGTTTTTCATGGCATATTATGTATATCTCCTCATATTTTTCCCACAGGGTTTTTGGAGGAGCATTTTCAAGGTGAGGATTCTACATAGTCAAAATGGAGATTAGGGGGAGTGTTTGGAATTAATTTGTTTGTAATTAATTCTGTGGATAATCTCCACGTTGTAATTAGGAGGCGGTTAGCATATGGCTAACCGAAGCATCTCTATCTCCCCTCTCTTCCAAAAGACACATCAGCTGGATGCATCCCCTCAGGGGATATATAATGTAAATCATCATCAATGGAAAGGATGCTTGATTCATTCTTGCACTTGTTTCTTCACAGTGATGACCGATGACAGAGCTCGCTAGTTCAGATTCGACCTTTAAGTCCCCCCACCCCTCCCTTCAAAAAAAAGTTAGTCCCCCACCCCAATTCTACACCCTAAAGAGAACGTGTGTGATGATGACATAGCATGTTTGGAAAAATAAATCGTGTTTTCCCACTTGTAACCATGTGCGATGTTCCCAATGTTTCAGTTGAACATTTTATAAAATATTGACAAAATTTTTCATATTCATGAACATTTTTAAATATGTTTTAAAATTCATGAACAGCTTTTGATTTCTCGAGCATTTCTATTTTATTTTATTTTCATTTTTTAAATTTCATGATTTTTTTGGCCAGTAATAGGCGCCGGCCCAAATTTGGGCCGGCCGCAGCACGACCTTTCGATCTGGCACTTCACAGCCATGGGATCTGATTCTCGCCTCCCCCTTTGAGTCGTCTTCTTCCTCCGAACACATCCCGAAAAAAATCCCCCGCCTCTGCCCACGCGACTCTGCCTTTGTGTGCAGCTCCTTGAGGGCAACGATCGCCGGCTGCCGGTCGCTCGCACCCCCACTTCCTCTCCTCGCGCCGCCGCTCCTCGTCATAGCTCCCATGTCATAGCCCCCTCTGCCATCATCTGTTTTGTGGCCATGGTGACGCCAGCTCATCGTCGTTTCGTGGTGCCTTGTTTGTAGCATCCCCACGCCTCGGTTGCAGCAGCCACCCCCGGCCTCCGTTCTCCCCTCCCCCCCCAGCGCGTCGTCGCACCAATGGCCGGTGATGGTCACAACATCCTCCCCCTATGCTGGTTCTAGCACATGGGGGCACGGTCGCAGCTTTTACGGTCCCCGGTAGTAGCATCAGCGGTCGCTGGTTGCAACTTTTCTGATTTCCAGTCGCCGGTCACCGCCGTGAATGGTTGTAACAATTGCTGTCTCTGGTAGTAGCAAAAATTCTGTGTGGTTGCAGCAAAACGTTGTCGCCGCCGTCAAGGGTTGCATCTTCTTCATGAATGATGTAGCAAATCCTGTAGTCGGTAGTAGCAAAAAACTGTGCGGTTGCAGCAAAAAAATGTCGCCGTCGTCTGGGTCGTATCATCTTCACGAATAATGTAACAAAAATCGTCACTGGTAGTAGCAATTTTTGTCACTGGTAGTAGCAGAAACACTACGTGGTTGCAACAAAAAGCGTTGTCGCCCTTGTCGGGGGGTCACACCATAGGCGCATAATGGTTGTAGCAAAATCCACCACGGGGCGTAGCTCCTCCATCGCCTGGTTCCAGCAACTCGCGCCAACGGTTGCAACATCCCCTATCGCGCCGTCGTAGCATTCCACCGTCGAGGTCCCCACAGTCGCCACGCGCTGCCGTTGCAACTCCTTGCAGCGCCCCTGCCTCCGTCCTCGCTCTCTTTTACAGGAAACGACATGGATGGGGGAGGCGCCCCGCGCGAAGGAAGAATTAGCTCAGAGGGTGTGGGTTGGCAGCCATCTCCGCTGGCAGCTCATCTCTGGCGAGATGCCATTGGCCCTGGTCGAGGAGGTTGCGGCGAGAAAAAGCTGCACTACAGCGCGCGGGGTGGTCGGGCGAGAAGATAAGGGAGAAACAGGATGAGGGTGGGGTGGGCCCCCGCACCCTATGTGTCGCGCTTGAATTCGTTGCGGGATGCGCGCGTGGGACGCGACCGGCTGAAGCTTCGGCCGGCGCTCCGTTCCCAAACGTTTTCCTTTTTTTTTAGTTTTGCAAGTTACAAGCCTTTTAATTTTTTTGAACCAACTGAACAAACCGAAAGAAAGAAAAGAGGGTAATAAAGAAAGAAAATCGGGGAAGCAGCCGCGCTCAAACTGGTCCAACAGCCCACGAGCTCTCCCTCATGCAATTCCTCACCATAACGCGTCGCTAGGAGCGACGATGTCGTGGTTTTGACACGGCAGATGCCCTTGTGAAAGGACTTAGAGATGAGGCCATCGCATAAGCATGGAAGCTTAATGGGGTTGATCGGGAACGAGAAGACGCCGGGTTACCCAGGTTCGGCCCCTCATGGAGGAGGTAAAAGCCTACGTCTTGCTTGATTGTATTACTGTGGCTCTCGATTACAAGGATGCGAATTTGCTAACCTAGCTCTTGATGAGATTGCAACTTAGTCTTTTTCGTATAGGTGCTCCCCTTTATATATACAGGTAGAACCCTAGGGTTACATGAGAGTCCGGGTCGTCATCCTGACCTGGCTCCTATTCTTTCCTAGTTGCTCTCCAAGACGGTGCTTAACCGTTCATCGTCTCCGTGATCCGGCCCATCGCCTAAGCCGGCCTTTCCTCGCTGGGCCTCGCTAAGCCAGCCCACCAAGAGTCTTTCAACCTCGCAGTGTGTTGACCCGCCGAGCCTGCCCTACGGCCAGGTTATCACCCTGCCGGGTCTGCATGCTGGTAAACATCCCCAACATTAGCCCTCAGTTTGACTTGAATTCATTCATGTTAAACTTCACCCTGTGAAACAAAACATTAGTAAAACTCTCCAAGCGCCTCTCAAGCCGGTCCCATAGAACGCTATCTCTGACTAGCTCAATTTTCCGGGTTAAGTAGATCGCCGGGTCGTTCTTCGTTTTCAAACTTGGCATTTTATTTTTCCCCTTCCTTCGTCTATGACGTATCAATGTATCTCCACAAGATCCGAAGTGACGACATAGAGAATCTGAGTAGATTTGTATTGCCTCGTCGGGCATGAAAATCGAGGAGCTCTTTTCGCCACTGTTACTGTGTCGCCTTGGATTTCGTGCGCACCGTTTGGGGGTCCAACAGTGCCCATAAATAAGCCATCGTCTTCCCCCTTCTTTTCTACTGTTCCTCATCGCTCCCTCTTCCATCACGCCGCCGCGCCCGCTCGAACCCGTGGCCGCCGAAGCTAGCACTTCGCCGCTCCTCTTCTTCAACGCCGGAGCCCTTCCTCGTCACCGGCTACACCACCGCACTTCATCCTCTGCAAGGTTTTCTTCCAATCCATATCTGTACGTCGCGCGCACCATTGCCGTGGCTCTGTATTGTTCTTCGTGTTCTTCATCGCAACCACGGTAGATCTCAAATGCCCTTGGTCCCTTGCGGTTTTAGTTTCTGCAGCCATCCCGCAGCATTTTCCATATTTAGTAGATCCATCGTGCAATCGTAGCTAAACCCACTGCGGTTCATCTCACAATACGAAGAACACGTTTAACCCTTTACTTCTTCATTTTTATCCATTTTGTAGATCCATAGAATATTTTTACTTTGCGTAAATCTGTTTGACGGACTCATAGCCCAAGCTGTGCCGCAATACTTGTAAAAATTTGTGACCTGCAGTTCCGGCTTATCTGTGCTAATAATCTTGACCCGACAATTTTCCTGCATCCTCTTCTCTAACCCGGCCCAAATCTCTTACTCACTGGCTTGCTTATATCATTTGCACCTTATCAAAAAGCTCGTATTACCGGCTTGTGACTCCTTTTCCTTTTTAGAGCAGCTGACATCATGCCTCCCAAGCCCAAGATCGTCAACTGGGCTAAGTCTAGTATGTTTGAACTGAGCCTGCAAGCCCTAACAGACTCCGGGTTGCTGCCAGCCAAGGAGATAATCTCATGGCGAGCTCCTGAAGAAGAGATCCGCCCTCAACCCGGCGAAAATGAAGTCGTCATATTCGCCGATCATGTCTCAAGAGGGTTTCGACCACCCGGTTCAAAGTTTTTCAGGGATGTACTGCATTTGTTCGACATCAGGCCTCAAGACTTGGCCCCCAACTCTGTCGTCAACCTGTGTCAATTCCAAGTTTTTTGCGAAGTATATTTGCAGCTTGAGCCGTCTCTTAGCTTATTCCGAGAGCTCTTTTATTTGAACCGCCAAACAGAACACAAGGCAGCCCAAGCATGGAACTCGGCGGAATTTCTATCCAACGCCGAAAGAATATCATCTTCCCTAATGCCAAGCCAGCCAGTCATCCCAAAGGTTGGCACATGACGTGGTTTTATTGTAAAGATACGTCCCCCAAAGGACAGAAGAAATTGCCGGGTTATCGGGCCGGCCGGCTTGTCATCACCACAGCCTTCCCGGGTCTTCCTTCCAAAGAGGAGAGAGAGAATTTCGAGCCTCTCTACCCAAAGATGAGCGCCTTGATTGCGCATGGCCTCACCGGCGCCGATCTGACCCGGACTTGGGTCGAGTGGCGAATCCAGCCGCTTAGCTCCAGAGCCCGGCTTATGCACACCTACACCGGCCACCATGACGACCCGCTCCGATTCAGCCCGGTTAATCTTAAGGAGAAGGAAGTCCTAAAAACTGTCAAGAAGCTTCTTGGTGAGACTAAAGATGATATCAAGACTATGGGGCTCGCCCCCTTCAGTACCAACAACCCGGTCCCAAGGTAAGCCATTTCTGTTACTTTGCTTTTGTTGTGTTGAAGTCCAAGACCCGGCTCAATTGACCCGCCATGATGTAGGAAAATGACGATTGGTGGCGGTTGAAGCCCAAGACCCGGCTCTTCGAGAAGATGATGAAGAAGAGTCGGACAATGACGAAGACAATGAGGTAGAACTTGACTCTCTTGGCCATCTTTTTAATCAGATTGCTGATGATTACTCATCTCAGGAGGAAGCTGAAGTTAGTCACCACGCCGAGCCAGAGGTAACTTTGATCTCCTCAGACTCTGATTCCCCAATACAAATTCGAAAGAGAACCCGGGCTGCAATCCGCAATGTCCAAAGGAAACCCAGGGTTGCTGTCCGTAAAGTCCCCTTTTCACATCAAGACGCTCACTTGGATCCCAAATTTGTTTTGAAGAAAACATAGCAAGCTGGCACCTCCAAACGGAAGACCCGGAGCAGTGAGGGCGAGTTGAGTGGCGGGCTTCCATATGAGCCGCCCTCTCGTAGAGCGTGGACAGAGGTGCTTCTCAGTGCCACTTCTTCCTTTCCTCTAGCTGGTTGCTTCAAGGAACCCTTACATTTAAATGATTCGGCATACCAGACATCCCCCTCCTCGGATGAATCAAGCGCCACACAGGCGCCGGCTTTCAACATCAACCCGGGGTAAGCATATCGATTATTCCTTTATTGCACAACTCTTCACCTTATAACCCTTGACTGAATTAAATCTTTGCTCCTTTCACAGTGCCAAGGCCATCAAGAAGAAAACAACTGTCGGGTCATCTGACCCGGTCATTCCAACTGACCCTCGAGAAGAGGCCGCCTTGGCCACCCAGGATGAGCCAGCATTCCGGAACAGCCCGCCGCCCCTGGACACAACAAGCCCGGCTCGCGCCTCCCCTCCTACACAGGAGAGGGAAAACATAATCGAAGACCAACCCGCACTGCAGCCTAAGGCACCAGCTCAAGAAGAAGCACCAGCTCAAGAAGAAGTAGTGGTGATGAGTGAGCGGCAAACCACTGCACCAGAATCCTCCACTGCTCTTACCAAAGTTCCGGCCAAGCCTGAGTCGGCCCTGAAGGACAAGGGGAAGTCGGCTCTTGAGTTTTCTACATTTGAAGACCAAGATGCCAGTGCCCTACACCGGGCCGTGCTGACCCGGCTGTCCGAAAGCCGGGACACAGAGATCGCCATGATCACATCCTTGAAGCGGAAGTATGAGGTAAATTGCTCCCTTCGTTCTGTACCATATATATATGTAGCCCCCAAGGGCCGGGTCATTATGGAATAATGATCCGGGACTTCAAAATCTAACTTGTATGCATAACTTCTATTGACGACCCCAAAGGCCGGCTCACCATTCATAATGGACGGGTTCACAACTTAGCAGAATAGACCAATTTATCCATTAGCCCACAAGTGCTATGTAGAGTGCCTGCAGCTGCATGGAACTTGTCTTGCTTTGTATTTTAAGCTCGAAAACATGTAGCCCCCATGTGCCGGGTTGTCCTTTAGGGCGGCTCGGGTCATGCATATATGATGTATAACAGACTGCACTGCAGGAAATGCTAGATCAAGCGGAGGCCCAGGCTTCCTCCTTCCGAAAGGAAGCAAGGAAGGAGAAAAAATTGCGCAAGGAAGCTGAAGAAGCCGCTGCTGAAGCCAATAAGTCCTTAGGCATTGTAAGGACCACTTTGCAAGAGACAGAGGCCGCAAGAGCCGGCCTGGCCATACGTGCTGAAGAGGCCGAAGCCAAGCTTGAGCCGGCAACTCAGGAGCTGGTTACTCTTAAGGGTCAGATTACCACCATGTGCCGAGCCATCTTTGGTAAGACTATTGCAAGTCAAACTGTTCCGTCTGAAATATGCTAAGCTGGCTTTGCTGATCTTGTATACTGACTTGTGCAGGCCGTAAGAATCAAACTCTTGTGCAGCAACCAGTGGTGAAATTGAAGGCGGTCAACACCCTGGTAGAACAACTGTATATAGGCAGCTGCCGTTGTATAATGGCTGCAAAGAACACCAAGGCGCCACCACAGTTGATTGCCGATACTTTGAAAGAACTGTTTATCGTGCCCAGGTGGTTCAATGACTGGAAAAAGGCGGCTTGCCATACTGGGGCCCTGACAATGCTTGCCCGAGCCAAAGCCTATGTGTCGGAGCTCGACTCGGCTCAGATCGTGGGCAGGTATCCTGAGTTCAATGTCGATGATCCGCCATTCACCAAGAAGGACTTCCAACGCTGCATCAAAGAAACCCGGGTTGCAGCCACCGCAATTGCAGAAGAAGCCGATCTGACCCGGTACCAGGCGCCCTACTCAAAAGAGAACGAGTGAATAGAGCCGCCAAACCATGAGCCTGTGGCCCTAACCCGTATGCGTACGCCATCCTTTGCTCCTGAAGTCAACCCTTCCTCCCTGATATCTGCCGATGCCCTATTTGAAGCATTGCGCTCAATTCAGTGGTCGACCGACGCCTCAAGTCAAGAGGCGGAGGATGACGACGGCCGTGAAGAGCCGGCTCATGGCGCTTCATCGGGCGCTGGTGCCAGCTCTGACCCGGCGCCATAAACGCCGGCTTATCCTTTGTAGGCCGAACTTTGTAAAAAAAAATTGTCATGGCCGCAGTTGATGGGCGGCTTGTAATATGGTAGTATGAAACACTTGATGCTGACGCCAGTGCTGTCGTGTACTGAGCTTTGTTTGCCTGTACAAATACTTTGGGCTTCTGCGAATCCTCTTTTGGGTTTCGAGAGACGGTTTTTGCAATATAATGATTCCTCTGAAACACAACAATTGTATGTGATGGTGACTGAGAAAATCACATAACGAGTAATCTTCGTTACTGTTTGTAATGAATCAAAAATATCTTAAGTAACCTAAAGTAAATGCTATGCATGGATGCATGCATGTATGCAGAGATGAGATGAGTGAAGAAAAGAATATAATCGTAAGCCGGATTATGCTTGAAACGGCCGGCTCATAAGGCGCAAGCCGGAAAGTGCCTTCATGAAGCTGGCACTTTGGCCTGTTGGTTTATCCTCGCTCTCTGAAAGCCGGCTCTCACACAACCAATCGAACGTTTTAACTCTGATGAGTTCAGGGTCACCTATGTGATTGACTCATCAGACGTACGCCGGGTCGTTTTCAAGGAGTAGCATCTTGCTAACAGGTAGGTTTAACCAACTTTGTGGCATCTCGCCGGGTTAAAAGGGTTTTGTAAGCTAAACTCGATGATTTGGAAGCCCCCAAGTAACCATATGATCCTGGAAAAGCTCAGCATAGGATATACAGGAGACAATGCTACTACTGCAAAACATCTGGGGTCCAGATAAGCCGGCTTTAGTCCATTGATCATTATTGAACTGCGCATCGTGGCAGCGAGTCTTCTTTAGTCAACCCTTACTTTTTCGCCAATAAGGCAGGATACCTATGTTTGAACCACGCATCATGGCAGCTAGTCCTCTTTGGCAACATGTACCTTTTCGCAAATAAAGCAGCAGTCCCCAAGACCGGGTTGTCTTATATTTGTAAAACCCGGCCAAATCCACTGAGTCACATCTGTGCAGCCCCCAAGTTTTAAGTCGACTCGAGGAACCGGCTTGAGATTCTTTGTGCTTGGCTGTGGCGTAAACCGGCGTACAGTTGATAGCTGGAAACTGGAATTTATCGGAGCCGAAGGCGATATGGCGAGTCGATGATCTTGTAGGGACGTTTTTGCCCAAGGTGATTTTCGTACGCCTCTTGGTCCGGCTCTCCTGGCTCCTCCAGGGCCGTTCTCTTTTCTGTTTCTTTGCTACCGGCTTTAGAATTTGCCGGTTTTACCGAGATCGGCTTTCTTTGTTCTTCCGACGCGGGCGCATGAGTTGGCCGCGGCGTTATAAGCCAGCGTGGACGCGCGGGTCGGCCGCGGCGTTTGTAAGCCGGCGCGGACGAGGGAGTCGCCTAGCGTGTTGATGTAGACTGAACCGCGGAAGCGGCGGCTCACACACGTGTCCGTCAAGCGGCGTGGCACGAATGAATGCCAGTGTAAATGATGCTGGTGCACGCTCCGTATCCGTGGTATAACGCCACTTTTGTCCTGTGTAAAATATTACAGGCTAGAGTAATTATTCTTGGATGAATTAATATGTGCTGATAGAACACATAGGAAGGATAACACCTGATGTTTTTTAGACGACATGGTTCCGACCGGCTTGAGCCAGGTTGGGTCCTGCCTGATCTGGACCGGTACGGCGTGCCGACTCGACGCCGGCGATGTTCTCCAACCCGGCGGCCGACTCGCCGACCGCGCCGATGAAAGTGTGAATCTTGCCGAAGGGGACCCTGTACCCGTTCTCTATTGAGCCGGCATCGGGGCCCCCAGTATGAATCGTTGATGTAGAACTTCCCGTGGCGGCTCTTTGTCATCAAGCCGACCGCGTACTTTCCGAACCCTGGGAGAGATCCCGCTAAGAACTCAACTCCACCATGCGTAGCCCCACGGTGGGCGCCAACTGTCGTGGTTTTGACACGGCAGATGCCCTTGTGAAAGGACTTAGAGATGAGGCCATCGCACAAGCATGGAAGCTTAACGGGGTTGATCGGGAACGAGAAGACGCCGGGTTACACAGGTTCGGCCCCACACGGAGGAGGTAAAAGCCTACATCCTGCTTGATTGTATTACTATGGCTTTCGATTACAAGGATGCGAATTTGCTAACCTAGCTCTCGATGAGATTGCAACTTAGTCTTTTTCGTATAGGTGCTCCCCTTTATATATACAGGTAGAACCCTAGGGTTACATGAGAGTCCGGGTCGTCATCCTGACCCAGCTCCTATTCTTTCCTACTTGCTCTCCAAGACGGTGCTTAACCGTTCATCGTCTCTGTGATCCGGCCCATCGCCTAAGCCAGCCTTTCCTCGCTGGGCCTCGCTAAGCCAGCCCACCAAGAGTCTTTCAACCTCGCAGTGTGTTGACCCGCCGAGCCTGCCCTACGGCCATGTTATCACCCTGCCGGGTCTGCATGCTGGTAAACATCCCCAATAGTCGACATACAGGAAGTTTGATTCCCTTGCGGATTGGAGTAGTACAAATAGAAACGCGCCACCTGTGCAACCATGAGGCCCAGAGCAAATTGTGTTCGCATTCCCTCCTTCGGAACTCTTGGCACTCGGATGGCGGAGCGAGGGCCGGCCGCCTCTAGGAGGATGCCCAGGCTGCTGGGGATCGGCGGGAACCATCAGCCATCAACAACTACGCCCCTCCTCCTCCTCCCCTCTGAAGATTGTCTCGCCGAGTCATCTGAATGCTTTCTCCACCGCTGCCCATATGACGAATCCCTATTGGGGGTCCAAGCGCGCATGTACATCATTTAATCGCAAACAAAATTGCCAACTACATGTTAATCAGGCCTCAAGCAATGGGGGTCCCGAGTCGCTCCTTTGGTCGCTCCCGCGGGAGGCCTGGGAGCGAACCCAGCAGCCGCCGCCGCCAGCGTCACAGCTCCCGTCCCTCCTTCCCTCGTTGCCACCGGAGGGCGTCACCGGGCAAAGCCCGGGCGGCGTCGGCGGCGGCGAGGCCCTTTCCTCCTCTCGCTTGGGTTGGGGTGGCGCGGGCCGCCCGATTTGGCAGGGGTTCATGCGCTGGCGGGGGTGCTCGTGCCCGAGGCATGGTGGCGAGGCAGCGCCGGCCGGCGCGGCGCGTGCGCAGGGGGTCTCGATGGCCTTGTCGGCGCAGAGGTGTGGGTGCGCGGCGCCAGCACGTGGAGGCCCAAGGCGAGGCTCGTGCGGTGGATCTGGCGGCTCCAGCGACGGCTTTGGGTGCTGCTGGTGCGTGGAGGTCGTGGCACCTCTGAGGTGCGGCTGCGCGGTGCCGGCGACTAGAGGTCTGCAGAGAGGTGTGTGCGGCGGGCAGCATGGGGTGGGAGTGGGTGGCGCATCTGGCGCCCCGGCACGGTTCGTGGGCCGCTGAGGTTCGAGGAGTGGGAGGCGGGTGCAGGGTGGTGTGCCCGGAAAATCGGCCGTCTTCGAAGCAGGGGTCTGTGGATGCAGAGGATTTGACGTCTTCGGTTCCCGGCGTGCACGTGGTGCTGCTCGTCGGTGTGACTGGTGCAGCTTGTAGACTGCGTTGGTATTTCCCCGAAGAGGAGAGGATGATGCAGTATAGTAGAGATAAGTATTTCCCTCAGTTAAAAACCAAGGTTATCAATCCAGTAGGAGAACCAAGCAAAATTCCGTTAAAGCGCACCTGCACACACAAAAGCAAAGACTTGCACCCAACGCAAATAAGAGAGTTGTCAATCCTCTTAGCGGTTATTTGTAAGGATTAAATCTTATAGAGATAAATAGATAAACTAAAATACTAAATAAAATAAAAGTAAAAAATTACAGAAAGGTATTTTTAGGTTTTTTGTATATGATAAAGTAGACCCGGGGGCCATAGTTTTCACTAGAGGCTTCTCTCTCGAACACATAGCATACGGTGGGTATACAAATTACTGTTGGGCATTTGATAGAAAAGCAAATAATTATGATGGATTCATGGCAATGATCATGTATATAGGCATCACGTCCGAGACAAGTAGACCGACTCCTGCCTGCATCTACTACTATTAGTCCACCCATCGATCGCTATCCAGCATGCATCTAGGGTATTAAGTATGAAAGAGAGTAACGCCTTTAGCAAGAGGACATGATGCAGACAAAGTAAACTCAAGCAATATGATTAAACCCCATCTTTTTATCCTTAATGGCAACAATACAAATACGTGTCATGTCCCCTTCTGTCACTAGGATTGAGCACCGCAAGATTGAACCCATCAGAAAGCACCTCTCCCATTGCAGGACAAATCAATCTAGTAGGCCAAACCAAATCGATAGATCGGAAAGAAATACTAAGCTATAATAATCATGCATAAAAGAGTTCAGAGAAGACTCAAATATTCCTCATGAATAATCTGATCATAAAGTCACATTTCATCGGATCCCAACAAACACACCGCAAAAGAAGATTACATCGGATAGAACTCCAAGAACATCGAGGAGAACATGGTATTGAAGATCAAAGAGAGAGAAGAAGTCATCTAGCTACTAGCTATGGACCCGTAGGTCTGTGGTAAACTACTCACACATCATCGAAAGGGCAGTAAGGTTGATGAAGAAGCCCTCCGTGATCGATTCCCCCTCCGGCAGAGTACCGGAAAAGGCCTCCAGATGGGATTGCGGAAGAACAGAGGCTTGCGGCAGCGGAAATGTTTTCTCTTCTGTCTCTCTGGTATATTGAGAATATTTGGGAATTTATAGCGCTGGAATTAGGTCAGGAGGGCAACGAGGGGCCCACAAGCCTGGGGGCGCGCCCTACCCCCCTGGGCGCGCCCTCCAAGCTTTCCACCTCCTCGTGGCTCTTCTGGTCTTCTCCCGAAGCTTCGTGGGTCTCTTTTGGTCCTGAAAAAATTAATCCAAAGTTTTTTTTCTCGTTTGGACACTTTTTGATAATGATTTTCTGAAAAGGCAAAAACAAGCAGAAAACAGCAACTGGCACTGGGCACTGCGTTAATAGGTTAGTCCCAAAAAATGATATATAATGACATATAAAACATCCAAGATTGATACTATAATAGCATGGAACAATAAAAAATTATAGATACGTTGGAGACGTATCAAGCATACCCAAGCTTAATTCCTGCTCGTCCTCGAGTAGGTAAATGATAAAAACAAAATTTTTGATGTGGAATGCTACCTATCATGTTTCATCTTGTAATCTCTCTCTTACAGTATGAATAATAAGATCTGAATGATTCAAAGCAATAGTCTATAATTTGATATAAAGACATCAATACTCAGGCATACTACTAAACAATCATGTCTTTCAAAATAAAAATGCTAAAGAACGTTATCCCTAAAAAATCATATAATCATGTCAAGCTCCATCTTTTTAACACAAAGTATTTATCATGCACTACCCCGATGACAAGCCGAGCAATTGGTTCATACTTTTTAACGCGCTTCAGCTTTTTCAACCCCCATGCAATACATGAGCGCATGGATATAGCACAATGGGTGGAATAGAGTGTGGTGGTAGAGATAAATAAGAGAAGTCAAAAATAAGAAGATAGTCTCACATCGAGGAGGCTAATCAATGGGCTATGAAGATGCACATCAATTGATGTCAATGCGAGGAGTAGGGATTGCCATGCAACGGATCCACTAAGAGCTATAAGTGTATGAAGCTCAAACTGAAAACTAAGTGGGTGTGCATCCAACTTGCTTGCTCATGAAGACCTCGGGCATTTGAGGAAGCCCATCATCAGAATATACAAGCCAAGTTCTATAATGAAAAATTCCCACTAGTATATGAAAGTGACAAAATAGGAGACTCTCTATATGAAAAACATGGTGCTACTCTGAAGCACAAGTGTGGAAAAAGGATAGTAACATTGCCCCTTCTCTCTTTTTCTCTCATTTTTTCCGTGGCTCTTTTTGGCCTCTTTTTTTCTCCTTTTTTTTTCGTCTAGAGTCTCATCCCGACTTGTAGGGGAATCATGGTCTCCATCATCCATTCTTCACTGGGACAATGCTCTAATAATGATGATCATCAGACTTTTATTTACTTAGAACTCAATATTACAATTCGATACTAGAACAAAAATATGACTCTATATGAATGCCTCTGGCAGTGTACCAGGATGTGCAATGATGCTAGCGTAACATGTATAAAAATGATGAACGGTGGCTGAGCCACAAATACTATGTCAGCTATATGATCATGCAAAGCAATATGACAATGACTATGTGTGTCATCAAAACGGAACGGTGGAAGTTGCATGGCAATATATCTTGGAATGGCTATGGAAATGCCGTGATAGGTAGGTATGGTGGCTGTTTTGAGGAAGATATAAGGAGGCTTATGTGTGACAGAGCGTATCATATCACGGGGTTTGGATGCACCGGCGAAGTTTGCACCAACTCTCAATTTGAGAAAGGGCAATGCATGGTACCAAAGAGGCTAGCAAATTGCGGAAAGGTGAGAGTGCGTATAATCCATGGACTCACATTAGTCATAAAGAACTCACATACTTATTGCGAAAGTTTATTAGCCCTCGAAGCAAAGTACTACTACGCATGCCCCTAGGGGGATAGATTGGTAGGACAAGTCCATCGCTCGTCCCCGACCGCCACTCATAAGGTAGACAATCAACAATAAATCATGCTCCAACTTCTTAGTATAATGACAAATCATACGTGCATGCTTCGGGAATCACAAACCTTAACACCAATATTATTACTAAACCAAAATTATCTACTAGCACCTCCACATATTACCATCTCAATATCGCAAAACTATTGCAAGGAATCAAACTTATCATATTCAGTGATCTACGTGAAAGTTTTTATTATATCCCTCTTGAATACCTATCATATCAGGACCAAATTCATAACCCATTCATATTACCATTGCTATTCATTAGACTCTCAAAAATATATAAGTGAAGCATGAGAGTGCAGCTATTTCTTTAAAATATAACCACCGCCGTGCTCTAACAGATATAAGTGAAGCACTAGAGCAACTGCCTAGCTCAAAAGATATAAGTGAAGCACATAGAGTATTCTAACAAATCACGAATAATGTGTGTCACTCTCAAAAAGGTGTGTTCAGCAATGATGATTGTGACAAACTAAAAAGCAAAAAAAAAAGCAAACAAACTATATCACAAGACGCTCCAAGTAAAACACATATCATGTGATGAATAAAAATATAGCTCCAAGTGAGTTACCGATAGATTGTAGACGATAGAGGGGATGCCTTCCGTGGCGTCCCCAAGCTTAGACGCTAGAGTATTCCTTGAATATTACCTTGGGATGCCTTGGGCATCCCCAAGCTTAGGCTCTTGCCGCTCCTTATTCCTTTATCCATCGTAGTCTCACCCAAAATTTGAAAACTTCAGCACACAAAACTCAACAGAAACCTCATGAGATCCGTTAGTATAAGAAACAAATATTAAAATTTAGGTACTGTTGTAAATTGATTCATATTTAGTATTGGCATAATGCTACTGTACTCCAACTTCTCCATGACTCATACCCCCCGATACGATCCATAGATTCATCAAAATAAGCAAACTATGCAGCAAAACAGAATCTGTCTAAAACAGAACAGTCTGTAAAGATCTATTTAAAATCCATACTTCTATAACTCCAAAACTTCTGAAACATTAGGAAAACTTAGAAAATTCATATACCAATACTGTGTAAAAATTTCAGATTTTTCTGAGGCTCCAGTACAGAATTAAAATTCCAGCACTGGACGCAAAACTTTCTGTTTTCCAAACAGCATCAATTATACTATCATCAACATCATCCCAAAGGCATTACTTGGCACAAACACTAATTAAAACATAAAAATACAATCATAACAGAGGCTATAATTGTGTAAACACTCAAGAACAGAAAGTAAAAACAAAAATTTATTTTATTCATTGGGTTGCCTCCCAACAAGCGCTATTGTTTTATGCCCCTAGCTAGGCATAATGCATAGTTTCAAGTGTTGTCATCCTTCATGTTAATTCCATAAGTGGCCCTCATAATAGATTCATAAGGTGCTTTAATTCTCTTTCTAGGGAAGTGTTCCATCCCTTTCTTTAATGGAAATTGAAATCTTATATTACCTTCTTTCATATCAATAATAGCACCTATTGTTCGTAAAAAAGGCCTACCATGTATTGTGGGGCAAGAAGGATTGCATTAAATATCAAGAAAAATAAAG
Source organism: Elymus sibiricus (assembly GCA_039707655.1). NCBI lineage: Eukaryota > Viridiplantae > Streptophyta > Magnoliopsida > Poales > Poaceae > Elymus > Elymus sibiricus. The sequence goes on along the minus strand of CM077674.1, from coordinate 334,704,042 downwards.
TCCACGGGCACATAATTTCTATTTGCAAGAATAAGCACATCACTTATTCTACCCAATGGCTTTTTAATAGTGGAATCCGCAAGATGCAAATTAAGGGAACAAGGATCCATGTCGGTGAGACCTAGCACATCACATAAAGACTTTGGTATAGTGGAAACGCTAGCACCAAGATCACAAAGGGCATTACATTCATAATCTTTAATTTTGACTTTAATAGTAGGTTCCCATTCATCTTGTAGTTTTCTAGGAATTGATACTTCCAACTCAAGTTTTTCTTCATGCGCTTTCATCATGGCTTCTACAATATGTTTAGTGAAAGCTTTATTTTGTTCATATGCATTTGGTGAATTAATCATGGATTGCAACAAGGAAATACACTCAATTAAAGAACAACTATCATAATTAAAGTCCTTGTAATCCAAAGTAGTGGGCACACTACTATTTAAAGTTTTGACCTCTCCAAACTCACTTTTTTCATTTTTTTCATTAAGATTATCACCCTCCAAGCAATTGGGACTCCTTCTATCTAAAGTTGACTCTTATTCAGTCCCTTTTTCATCAAGTTTTATGTTACTAAATAATGATTCAATAGGAGTGACACCAATCATTTTAATATCCTCATCATAATAGATTGTGACTCAGGTTTAGCAGCCATCCTATTCACTAGAGTTGTTTGTTTATCTGAGATTTTTCCTAGTAAATTTTCAGTATTAGCAAGTTGAGCCTGTAGGTTGGATACTTCTAGATTAACATCTTCAAGTTGTTTATTAATAGCATCCAACAAGCTAGAATGTTCCTTAAGTTCTTTGGAAAAGAATTTATTTTGCTCAAATTGTGAAGACATAAAACTCTTAGTGACATTTTCAATTTCAGACAATCTTTTGTCATAAAAACTATCGTGAAACCCCTCTAACGACATAATGGCAAGACAAGCAAACTAGCAAACAAGCAAATAAAAATATTTTTGTGTTTTTTTAAAAAAAATTAGAAGTGGGGGAGATGAAAACTAGAGGCAAATGCAAATAAAATAAATGCAAGTGGATGATAGTTTGTGCGAAGGTACTTGGTAATTTTGATGATGTCTCCCCGGAAACGGCGCCAGAAATTCTTCCTGCTACTTGTAGACTGCGTTGGTATTTCCCCGAAGAGGAGAGGATGATGCAGTATAGTAGAGATAAGTATTTCCCTCAGTTAAGAACCACGGTTATCAATCCAGTAGGAGAACCAAGCAAAATTCCGCTAAGCGCACCTGCACACACAAAAGCAAAGACTTGCACCCAACGCAAATAAGAGGGTTGTCAATCCTCTTAGCGGTTTGCAAGGATTAAATCTTATAGAGATAAATAGATAAACTAAAATACTAAATAAAATAAAAGTAAATAAATTGCAGCAAGGTATTTTTAGGTTTTTTGTATATGATAAAGTAGACTCGGGGGCCATAGTTTCCACTACAGGCTTCTCTCTCGAACACATAGCATTCGGTGGGTAAACAAATTACTGTTGGGCAATTGATAGAAAAGCAAATAATTATGATGGATTCATGGCAATGATCATGTATATAGGCATCATGTCCGAGACAAGTAGACCAACTCCTGGCTGCATCGACCGGTATCCAGCATGCATCTAGGGTATTAAGTATGAAACAGTGTAACGCCTTAAGCAAGATGACATGATGTAGACAAAGTAAACTCAAGCAATATGATTAAACCCCATCTTTTTATCCTTAATGGCAACAATACAAATATGTGTCATGTCCCCTTCTATCACTGGGATTGAGCACCGCAAGATTGAACCCATCACAAAGCACCTCCCCCATTGCAAGACAAACCAATCTAGTAGGCCAAACCAAATCGATAGAACTGAGAGAAATACTAAGCTATAATAATCATGCATAAAAGAGTTCAGAGAAGACTCAAATATTTCTCATGACTAATCCGATCATAAACTCACAATTCATCGGATCCCAACAAACACACCGTAAAAGAAGATTACATCGGATAGAACTCCAAGAACATCAAGGAGAACATGGTATTGAAGATCAAAGAGAGAGAAGAAGCCATTTAGCTACTAGCTATGGACCAGTAGGTCTGCGGTAAACTACTCACACATCATCGGAAGGGCAGCAAGGTTGATGAAGAAGCCCTCCATGATCGACTCCCCCTCCGGCAGAGTACCGGAAAAGGCCTCCAGATGGGACCATGGAAGAATAGAGGCTTGAGGTGGTGGAAAGGTTTTCTCTTCTGTCTCTCTTATATATTGGGAATATTTGGGAATTTATAGCGCTGGAATTAGGTCAGGAGGGGCAACGAGGGGCCCACAAGCCTGGGGGGCGCGCCCTCCAGGCTTGCTGCCTCCTCGTGGCTCTTCTGGTCTTCTCCCGAAGCTTCGTGGGTCTCTTCTGGTCCAGAAAAAATTAATCCAAAGTTTTTTTTCTCGTTTGGACACTTTTTGATAATGATTTTCTGAAAAGGCAAAAACAAGCAGAAAACAGTAACTGGCACTGGCCACTGGGTTAATAGGTTAGTCCCAAAAAATGATATATAATTGCTTGTAAATGTATATAAAACATCCAAGATTGATACTATAATAGCATGGAACAATCAAAAATTATAGATACATTGGAGACATATCACCTGGTCCAGTGCTGCGGCCGGGAACCGCGGTGGTTCTCGGCCTCGGGCGACGCTCCTCGTTCCTTGCTGGCATGGTGCTTTGCGGGGCACGATGGCTCGTGCTGCATCCAGTGGCACTGGTTCTGGTCGGCTGTGTTTGATCCTGCCGGCGGCTCCCCGGTGGTCTCCGCAAGGTGCGGTTGGCTACGGTGGCTGCTTGGTCCTTCTTCATTGACTTGCTTGTTCGTGGGAGGTTGTGGCTGATGGTCTTGCCGGTGCCGGTTTGACCTGCGGTTGTGGGTGCTAGTTGCTTGGGTGAAAACCCTGTCTCGGCCGTGGGCCTTTGACCAGCGATGACGACGGCCCTGGGCGTCGTAGACCTTCTTGGAGGCATCGTTGCATTGCTCTTACACCCCTCCCGTGTGGAGCTACAGGGAAAACCCTAGATCCTGCGATTGGATGATGGCGGCACCGTGGCGTCGTATCCCCTCTCAAGGGCTTCATCTTTGTAGCTAGGCATCGGCAAGCGGGACCAGTGGAGGTGTCGAAGTTGGCGTTGAGGCTTCTGTGCCAACAGTGTCACGGGGAGCGATGTGGGAGACACGACTTTGGTTGAGGTAGTCTGCTCTTCTCCGGCGTGTTCGTGGGATGGCCTCGGCTGGTTTGTTGCTTTGAAGTCGAAGATGTGCTGGCGGGGCCCTGTGGCGTACGATGACGGGTAGCAGGTGGTCCATTCGGTGATCCTCCACGACGCCAACCTTGCCTGGTTCTTCTTTGTAGCTTCTCGTCGGTGTCGGAGCTGCGTTGTCTCGTCGCGGTGGCTGAGGTCTGGCGCGGATCTTCATGCGACTCTGCATGGCATTTTCAGTGCGGGTTGGTTCGACGATCGTCTTTGGCGAAGTCGGAGTCGTTTCTCATCGTTTGGGTTGGCGATGACGCCTCTAGGGGAGAAGTGATGACGATGACGTCATTGTATTGTCTCGATGAGGCCCTCTTTGGAGTGGCGTGTGTGGGTATCTTCTGTGTGCAGCTCAGCGGTTTGTGATGGTTTTTGCCTGGTTTTCCACTAATTAACTGGGCAACTCTCTTCTGCTTATTTAATGGATGAGGCAAATCATTTGACTCCGTTTCGAAAAAATTTAATCACAAACATGAGCACTTAGCCACGTACAACCCCTCTTGCAGCATGGACTGGGCGAATCTTGGGGAAGGTCCGGCGGGGCTCATCGCCGAGTGTGTCCTCACCAACGACGTGGCTGACTACATCCGCTTCCGCGCCGTGTGCCGCCCGTGGTGGCGGTGCTGCACCGACCCGCACGGGCACGGCGCTCTAGACTGCCGGTTCCACCCCAGGCGGTGGATCATGCTCCGGGAGAAACTCGCCTCTCCCTACACACGCCGTTTCCTGAATGTCTCTACCGGTGAGTGCATAAAAATGGAACTCTTGGAGCTCCGTGACCACGACATGCTCGGGCTCACCCCCGAGGGTCTCATCATCTTGCTCCATAGGCGCACCCACGTCCGCCTACTCAACCCGCTGACGCGCCAGCAGCTCACGGATTTCCCGCCATTAACCACGTTGCTGCCTCCAGAGCACCACTCCGACCTCCTTTCCAGCCGTGAAGCTCCTCCCGAAGCCTGGGGCTCCGGCATTGCCGCAGATGATTCCTCGGTCGTGCTCTGTTTTGACTCGCTATGCATTGTAGGCATCTCCAAGCCTGGTGCGAGTGCTGGACAATGGTCCGGTATAAGATGTTGGTACACACAACACCGTTGATGTTTGCAGGCCACTTCTATTGCACCACAGAAAATGGCGTCTTGCTGCTACAGACAAGTGCAGATCAGCCACCGCGCATTAATTCCTGCTCATCCTCGAGTAGGTAAATGATAAAAAGATAATTTTTGATGTGGAATGCTACCTAACATAATCTTGATCATGTAATCTAATCATGGCATGAATATTAAGATACGAGTGATTCAAAGCAATAGTCTATAATTTGATATAAAGACATCAATACTCAGGCACACCAACAAACAATCATGCCTTTCAGAATAAAAACGCTAAAGAACGCTATCCCTACAAAATCATATAGCCTTTTCATGCTCCATCTTCTTAACACAAAATATAAATCATGTACAACCCCGATGTCAGCCGAGCAATTGGTTCATACTTTTTAACACGCTTCAGCTTTTTCAACCCCCATGCAATACATGAGCGTGAGCCATGGACATAGCACTATAGGTGGAATAGAATGCGGTGGTAGGGATCAATAATGAGAAGTCAAAAAGGGAGAAAGTCTCACATCAACTAGGCGGATCAACGGGCTATGGAGATGCCCATCAATCGATATCAATGCGAGGAGTAGGGATTGCCATGCAACGGATGCACTAAGAGCTATAAGTGTATGAAAGCTCAAACTGAAAACTAAGTGGGTGTGCATCCAACTTGCTTGCTCATGAAGACCTCGGGCATTTGAGGAAGCCCATCATCGGAATATACAAGCCAAGTTCTATAATGAAAAATTCCCACTAGTATATGAAAGTGACAACATAGGAGACTCTCTATGTGAAAAACATGGTGCTACTGTGAAGCACAAGTGTGGTAAAGGATAGTAGCATTTCCCCTTCTCTCTTTTTCTCTCATTTCATTTTTTTTTGTTTTCTCTATTTTTCTTTTTTTTCTCTCTTTTTTTTGGTGGGCTCTTTTTGGCCTTTTTTTTAGAACAGTCTCATGGACCTCATCCCCACTTTTTCGAGGACTCAATAGTCTCCACCATTCTTTCCTCACTGGGACAATGCTCTAATAATGATGATCATCACACTTTTATTTACTTACAACTCGATAAAGAATATACAAGATGACTCTATATGAATGCCTCTGGCAGTGCATCAGGATGTGCAATGATCTAGCTTAGCAAAGATATCAAAAAACGGACAAGCCCTAAAAATATCATGCTAGCTATCTTACGATCATGAAAAGCAATATGACAATGAATGCTCAAGTCATGTATATGATGATGATGGAAGTTGCATGGCAATATATCTCGGAATGGCTATGGAAATGCCATAATAGGTAGGTATGGTGGCTGTTTCAAGGAAGATATAAGGAGGCTTATGTGTGATAGAGCGTATCATATCACGGAGTTTGGATGCACCGACGAAGTTTGCACCAACTCTCGAGGTGAGAAAGGGCAATGCACGGTACCGAAGAGGCTAGCAAATTGCGGAAAGGTGAGAGTGCGTATAATCCATGGACTCACATTAGTCATAAAGAACTCACATACTTATTGCGAAAGTCTATTAGCCTTCGAAGCAAAGTACTACTACGCATGCCCCTAGGGGGAAGGTTGGTAGGAGTTAACCATCGCGCGCCCCCGACCTCCACGCAAAGGAAGACACTCAATAATAAATCATGCTCCAACTTCTTAGCATAACTAAAGACTATACGTGCATGCTTCGGGAATCACCAACCTTAATACCAATATTCTTACTAAACCACAATTATTCACTAGTACCTCCCACATATTACCATATCAATATCGCAAAACTATTGCAAGGAATCAAACTTATCATATTTAGTGATCTACAAGTTTTATGTAGGATTTTATGACTAACCATGTGTATGACCAATTCCTGTTGACTCTCTAAATAGATATAAGTGAAGCATGAGAGTTTAATTATTTCTACAAAAGACTACACTCTAATAAATATAAGTGAAGCAAAAGAACATTCTGCAAATAACGGTTTTCTATATGTAGAGAAATAGACATCCAAACTTCAAATGATATAAGTGAAGCACATGAAGCATTCTATAAAGTCATACTCAAAAGATATAAGTGAAGTGCATGAAGCATTCTATAAATAAACCAAGGATTATCTCATACCAGCATGCTGCATTATTAAAAGAAAAAGTAAAAGCACACGACGCTCCAAGAATTTGCGCATATCAGTGAACAAAACAAAAACTGAGACATACCGATAATTGTCGAAGAAAGATGGGATGCCTTCCGGGGCATCCCCAAGCTTAGACGCTTGAGTCTCCTTGAACTCTTGCCTCTCCTTATTCTCCTCATATCGATACCTCCTCATTCTTCGAACACTTCATCCACACAAAACTTAACCGAACTTTTTATTAGAGGGGTTAGTACATATAACATCAAATCCCATCATGTCCTGCTGTAACAATATTGTATAATTATAATCAAACATTACCCACTGTATGCTATCACAATTCTATGGCTCCCAAGTCAATGGGGCTGATACGTCTCCAACGTATCTATAATTTTTGATTGTTCCATGCTATTATATTATCAATCTTGGATGTTTTTATATGCATTTACATCAATTATATATTTTGGGACTAACCTGTTAACTTAGTGCCCAGTGCCAGTTGCTGTTTTTTGCCTGTTTTTGGTTTTCCAGAATATAAGTACCAAACGAAGTCCAAATGCCACGAAACTTTGTGGAGATTTTTTTCTGGACATAACAAGTACTGGAAGCTTTGGGAGAGGGCCAGAAGATGAAGCAGTGGCCCATGAGGCACCAGGGCGCGCCCCAGGGGGGGTGGCGCGACCTGGTGGCTTGTGGGGCCCACACAGCTCCGTTTGACCTAATTCCACCACTATAAATTCTCTAAAATCAGGAAACCAACAGAGGAGTCCACGAAATACTTTTTCCGCCACCGCAAGTTTCTGTTCTCGAGAGATCCCATCTGGAGGCCTTTTCCGGTACTCCACCGGAAGGGGAATCGATCACGGAGGGGCTCTACCTCAACCTTGCTGCCCTTCCGATGATGCATGCGTAGTTTACCACAGACCTTCGGGTCCATAGTTAGTAGCTAGATGGCTTCTTCTCTCTTTTTGATCTTCAATACAATGTTCTCCTCGATGTTCTTGGAGTTCTATCCGATGTAATCACTTTTTGTAGTGTGTTTGTTGGGATCCGATGAATTGTGAGTTTATGATCAGATTATCCATGAATATTATTTGAGTCTTCTCTGAACTCTTTTATGCATGATTATTATAGCTTTGTATTTCTTCTCTGATCTATTGATTTGGTTTGGCCAACTAGATTGATTTATCTTGCAATGGGAAGAGGTGCTTTGTAATGGGTTCGATCTTGCGGTGCTCAATCCCAGCGACAGAAAGAGACATGACACGTATGTATCGTTGCTATTAAGGGTAAAAAGATGGGGTTTATTCATGCGTGAGTTTACTTTGTCTACATCATGTCATCTTGCTTAAGGCGTTACTCCATTCTTTATGGACTTAATACACTAGATGCATGCTGGATAGCGGTCGATGTGTGGAGTAATAGTAGGAGATGCAGGCAGGAGTCGGTCTACTTGTCTCGGACGTGATGCCTATATACATGATCATTGCCTTGGATATCGTCATGATTATTTGCTTTTCTATCAATTGCCCAACAATAATTTGTTTACCCACTGTATGCTATTTTCATGAGAGAAGCCTCTAGTGAAAACTATGGCCCCCGGGTCTATCTAAATCATATATTAAAAACCCTAAAAATACCTTGCTGCACTTTTTATTTATTTATTTATTTTATTTTGTATTTTTGTTTAATCTATTTATCTATCACATACAATTTAATCTTGCCATTAACTGCCGAGGGATTGACAACCCCTTGTTTGCGTTGGGTGCAAGGATTTGTTGTTTTGTGTGCAGGTGCTGCTAACGAGGTGTTGCGTGATTCTCCTACTGGATTGATAACCTTGGTTTCATAACTGAGGGAAATACTTATCTCTACTGCACTGCATCTCCCTTCCTCTTCAGGGAATTACCAACGCAGCTCACAAGTAGCAGGAAGAATTTCTAGCGCCGTTGCCGGGGAGACATCATCAACATCTATCAAGTATCTATGCATAAAACTTTCATCTCCTTGCATTTATTTTATTTGCCTTTGCCTCTCGTTTTCATCTCCCCCACTTCTAAAAAGTTTTTACAAAAATACAAAAATATTTTCCGTTTACCTTTAGCTTGTTTGATTGCTTGCTTTATCATTATGACTAGTTCTTCGCTCATTACTATTACCCCTAAAAATGAAGTACTTAATTTTAAACAAAGGGGAGGAGAGAATTTAAAAGATGCTTGGTATAGGATTTGTGATGCTCATAATAGATCAACTCGTAAGCAATCCACCACAATCCTTCTTCGCAATTTTTATGTGAGTATTACTACTTGGTATAGATTCCTACTTGATACTATTACCGGAGGGAATTTCTTGATGTGTCCCTGTATGGATGCTTTCAATGCTATGGGAAATTTAGTGGGATCACCACCAATTAATGTTAATGAAACAACTCTGACTTTGGAACATGTTATGCAAAGGTTAGAGGCTATTGAAAGTAAAATGTCTACTATTGAACATAGTGAGAATTTAGATAAAAAATTTCATAATCATATCACTCAATTTGGTTCTAAGGTAGGAATTGCATTGAAAACCTTAAAAGAGAAGGAACCGGTTGTTAATGAAAGAATAGAACAAAGCCCCGCTAGAATCGATAAGATAGAAGAAATTATTAATAATTTGGGGTCGGTTTTTTCCTCAATCAAGAATATTGATAGAACTCCTCCCAATAAAAATTGTAAGTTCATATATGTTCCTAAAACCAATGGTGCTACTTCTAGTAAGGGAAATGAGGATCTTAAAATGATTAGTGTGCACCCCAATTTCATTTATATAATTAAGGAACCTATTCACAAAAGTAAAATTCTAGATTTTGTGCCTAGAAGTGTGATGATGAGAAACACCTATGTTAAATCCATTAGAAAAAATGGATGTGTGATTGAGGAGTTGGAAAAAATGGATCAATGATTGAGCATAATGGGCTAGGGATATCTTTCTTTAGCATTGAATTTTTGAAAGACATGGTTGCTTGTTAGCATGCTTGAGTATTTATATCTTCATGTCAAATTATAGACTATTGCTTTGAATCATTCAAATCCAAATGTCCATGCTATAAAAGAAAAGAATATATGATGAATATGATAGGTAGCATTCCACATCAAAAATTCTGTTTTTATCATTTACCTACTCGAGGACGAGCAGGAATTAAGCTTGGGGATGCTGATACGTCTGCAACGTATCTATAATTTTTGATTGTTCCATGCTATTATATTATCAATCTTGGATGTTTTTATATGCATTTACAGCAATTATATATCATTTTTGGGACTAACCTATTAACTTAGTGCCCAGTGCCAGTTGCTGTTTTTTGCCTCTTTTTGGTTTTCCAGAATATCTGTACCAAACGATGTCCAAATGCCACTAAACTTTTTGGAGATTTTTTTCTGGACATAACAAGTACTAGAAGCTTTGGGAGAGGGATAGAAGATGAAGTAGTGGCCCACGAGGCACCAGGGCGCGCCCTGGTGGCTTGTGGGGCCCACACTGCTCCGTTTGACCTAATTCCACCACTATAAATTCTCTAAAATCGGGAAACCAACAGAGGAGTCCACGAAATACTTTTTCTGCCGCCGCAAGCTTCTGTTCTCGAGAGATCCCATCTGGAGGCCTTTTCCGGTTGTAACACCCTGGATTTTGCCCTTTTCTTTTATTGGGATTTATTGATTATTTTAATTTGCATTTGGGTTTTTCAGTCAATTCTTTTGGACTTGCCACTTGGAATTATTTTTGATTTTCTTCCAAGTGGATTCTATCATCCATAAACCCTCCCTAGACCTCATCCCTCTCACCATAATGCCATTGGATATTTTTATTTAATGGCATTATATTCTTTTTCCTCCTGAAAATGCCCATTTTCTCAATAAGCTATGTAGCAACCCTCATTTTTATTGCTCTAAAAATTCCAAGAAAATTCCCAAATATTCTTTGGATCATGCCTCACCTCCCTATGCAAAAAATATCCCATGGTCATTTGGAAATTTTCAGCTAAGGAAAATGTTTTTGCTTCTGGACAGAATGGGCACTTTGTGAAGCAAGTATATTTTTCCTTGATCTGTTGGAGCTGAAATTTTTACCACATGACTACCCTCCTAAGAGATGCTTAGCCCCAAAATTTCAGACTTAAACTCCTAGCCGTTTGTCCCCAGCACTTGGCACAAGTTTCTGTCCAGAAACTTTGCATCTAGCTCAAGTCATGTCCAGTGCACCAGATGGCAAGCCAAGCACAGTTCTAGGCACCGCGTTGATGGGACTGCACGATGGACACGGTTTGGCAGCGCCGAAAGCACCGTGTGTGCCAGTGCACGCGGTGACCGCGTGCGTGCATGGTGCATGGCATGCGCTCGCCGCGCTCTGTGCACCGGGTCCCTCTGTCGCCATCCATTCAGTCTCCGCTCGCCACCGCAGCATGTTCCCGCCTCGCAGCAGCCCCCAGCGCGCCACCTAGCCTCACCCTGCTCCTCCCCGACGCCGGCAAGTCGCTCGCCGGAAGCGGCCGAACGCTACCAGGCGGAACAGTGGGCGCGCATGCTCCGTTTTCTCCGCGTAGTGCGCCGCACTATGCTTGCACGCGTGCACCGCGTAGCTGTGCACCTCTACTCCTCCCCCACGTCGCGCTCGAGCTCATCTCCCTCTCTCTTCTTCTGCAGCACGTCGCCGGCAGAGTCCCGAGCACGGTCGACCTCCATCTATAAATAGGGGCATCCCCGAGTCGTTCTAGCCATCCCTCTCACCTTCTCTGGCCACAAATCACTCCCCAACGAGCGCGGCAAGGCCGGGAGAGCCTCCTGCCGCCGTTCATCGCCGGAATCCGCTGCCGATCCCCCTTGAATGTGCACTCATTCCAGCCACCCCCAGCTTCACTCTCTGCTCCCCTCGAGATCGTGGTGATCCCCTGAGCTCGACGGTGCCACTAGCTTGCCGGATCGTCGCCAGAATCGCCGAATCCGACAAGCTCCGCCGCCGCCGTCTCTGGAGAAGAACCTCCCAACGCCGTTCGACCACCCCTGCCATTGCCTCGGGTATGTGCTTGATCGCCGTGCTATGCTGAATCCATCCCGCCCATCTCCGGCGACCGCCGTGGTCTCCTCGCCGGAGAATCACCGGCAACCGAGCCGCCTCTCATGTTCCCTCTCTCTCTCTCTCTCTCTTTTAATCCTGACAGTGGGACCCCACTGCCAGCCTCTCACTCTCTCCCCCAAAGCGGTATAAGTGGAGGCGTAATCTAGAAATACGCCTTCGACGTGGCCTGTTCTGGAAATTCGTTTAAAATCATTTAAATGAATATTTTGACTAGCTTCTGACCCCAACTTTGACCAGCTCTAACTTTTATTCTATAAATCCAATTGAGTTGATTCTTTTTGCTACTGGTTTGTATTGAGCCAAAGTTTATGCATACCAAATTTCAGTATTTTTCTTGCTGTTGATAATTTCTGGTGAAATAAAATGCTTTATGTGACATTTTTCTTTTTCCATTTAAAATATTTTCAGAAGCTCCTAATTGTGTTGGAGGAGACCAGGAGTATTGTGACACTCGTCTGAACCAAGGCAAGCTTCAACATTCATATGCAAGGATGGCATTGCAATAGCAGTGGTTTATTTGAATTAAATTCCTATATAATTCACTATTAAAATGATTTGCTATATAGAACTTATTGCATAGAATTTGTTCCATGTCATTTTGATAGTATGCAGTAGGGTATATGCTTTCTTTCTAAAGTGTGCAATAGAGATATGTCCTATGCTCTCGTGGTAACAAGATGCATTCATCACTCATGAACATGACCCGTGCATCCATTCACACTATGGCTCGAATCATTTTATTTCAAGTTAAACTTGATGTTAATTCAACTTGAACATGCTGTTGATCGAGTCATGGTGCCACCGAATTGAGCTAACCAGTGCAACCACACTTGCCTGGATGGGGAGGCCCTAATGCGGTCTATTGTCATGCCTCTCGCTGGTGCCTCCTACGAGGGAAGGTTGTGCACTGGTGCTACCCTGGCCCGGTAGGCAGGCATAACCTTGTGTGCCCAAGTTTTACAGTACCGAGGTCCCCGTTTGGGATGATGTTTTTGTTTGGCCATGACGGTGGCAGCCACAGAGGTGGCGGATGTCACGAGTTGACATCGGGGCCACCCAGGACATAGCCCAATGGGGAGTTTGTCGGAGTTGCCGGGAGAGTGTCAAGCAATAGATTGGTTTTGTCGGAATCTCATTGGTCCACCCGAATGGGAGCACGAGGCCATGAGTTCCGTAGTGTGGGTACAGTATACTAACCTCTACAGAGTGTATAATCTATCGATAGCCACGTCCTCGGATATGGACACAGTTCGTAGTAGGTCACACAATGGGTCAACAGATATAATTAACTTGCACACTAAGATTCACATGATGGCATATGCAGAATTGGTGATCGAGTGAGGATCACTATGAAAGGTATGGATGTGATCAAGTGAGGATCATGTTGGTAAGTTATGAACGGTGGTTACGTGGTAACCCCGAAATGGTAAGTTGGTCCCAGGAACCACGGCAACTTTTCACACACACCTCATATTGGGTAGTATCATGCTCATGCATTAAACCTGTTAAATGCCTTGTTATTGTTTGTCGTACTTGTTTTGTTTGTTGTGAGCTTGCGAGTACATTCAAAGTACTCACCTGGCTTATCATGCTAGATGTAGGAGAAGCCGTGCATGGTGTGGATGTCGAGCAGTATGTCGCGCTCTAGGTCGTGTCCCAACAGTGTCCCTGTGGAGTGGAGTTCCGCTACCTCGGCGTTCCGCTGCCGCGTAGTAGTCCCTTTATCATCGAGGCCCTGAGATGTCTACTAAATAATGTACATAAGTGCAGCCACACCGTGTGTGCCGCTTGGCCTCGCTTATCATGTAATATTTGAACCTATGTATCCGCTAGAGATCAATAAAGTGGTTGTTTTCTGTACCAAGTTGTTGTGTATTGCCAGAAGACTTGATCTCTGGGCTGGCAATGCAAGGTAAACCGGTTGCTCTAAGCCGGGGTGCCACACCGGTACTCCGCCGGAGGGGGAATCGATCATGGAGGGGCTCTACATCAACCTTGCTGCCCTTCCGATGATTCGTGAGTAGTTTACCACAGACCTTCGGGTCCATAGTTAGTAGCTAGATGGCTTCTTCTCTCTTTTTGATCTTCAATACAATGTTCTCCTCGATGTTCTTGGAGTTCTATCTGATGTAATCACTTTTTGCGGTGTGTTTGTTGGGATCCGATGAATTGTGAGTTTATGATCAGATTATCCATGAATATTATTTGAGTCTTCTCTGAACTCTTTTATGAAAGATTATTATAGCTTCGTATTTCTTCTCCGATCTATTGATTTGGTTTGGCCAACTAGATTGATTTATCTTGCAATGGGAAGAGGTGCTTTGTAATGGGTTCGATCTTGCGGTGCTCAATCCCAGTGATAGAAAGGGACATGACACGTATGTATCATTGCTATTAAGGGTAAAAAGATGGGGTTTATTCATGCGTGAGTTTACTTTGTCTACATCATTTCATCTTGCTTAAGGCGTTACTCTGTTCTTTATGGACTTAATACACTAGATGCATGCTGGATAGCGGTCGATGTGTCGAGTTTTAGTAGTAGATGCATGCAGGAGTCAGTCTACATGTCTCGGACGTGATGCCTATATACATGATCATTGCTTTAGATATCGTCATGATTATTTGCTTTTCTATCAATTGCCCAACAGTAATTTGTTTACCCACCGTATGCTATTTGCTACTTGTAGCTTGCGTTGGTATTTTCCCCGAAGAGGAAGGGATGATGCAGCACAGTAGAGATAAGTATTTCCCTCAGTTATGAAACCTAGGTATCAATCCAGTAGGAGAATCACGCAACAGCTCATTAGTAGTACCTGCACACAAACAACAAATCCTTGCACCCAACGCAAACGAGGGGTTCTCAATCCCTCGGCGGTAAATCGCAAGATTAAATTGTATGGTGATAGATAGATAGATCAAACAAAAATACAAAAATAAATAAATAAAGAAAAACCCCATCTTTTTACCCTTAATAGCAATGATACATACGTGTCTTGTCCCTTTCTGTCACTGGGATTGAGCACCGCAAGATCGAACCCATTACAAAGCACCTCTTCCCATGGCAAGATAAATCAATCTAGTTGGCCAAACCAAATCAATAGATCGGAGAAGAAATACAAAGCTATAATAATCATGCATAAAAGAGATCAGAGAAGACTCAAATAATATTCATGGATAATCTGATCATAAACTCACAATTCATCGGATCCCAACAAACATACCGCAAAAAGTGATTACATCGGATATAACTCCAAGAACATCGAGGAGAACATTGTATTGAAGATCAAAAAGAGAGAAGAAGCCATCTAGCTGCTAATTATGGACCCTGTTGGGGATATTCACCAGCAAGGAGACCCGGCAGAGTGTTGACCCGGCCATAAGGCGAGCTTAATGGGCCAACTCACTGTGGGGCTGAAGTCTCTATATGGGCCGGCTTAGCAAGGCCGGTAAGAGTAGGCCGGCTTACATAATGAGGCAGGTCAAAGAACGACCCGGACTCTCATGTAATCTAGGGTTCCACCTGTGTATATAAAGGGGAACACCTATACGAAAAGGTTAAGTTGCAATCCCCTCGAGAGCTAGGTTAGCAAATTCACATCCTTGTAATCGAGATCTACAACAATATTAACAAGAAGGACGTAGGCTTTACCTCCACCGTGAGGGGCTGAACCTGGGTAACCCGGCGTCTTCTCGTTCCTATTCAACCCTGCTAAGCTTCCACGTTAGTGCGATGGCTTCATCTCTAAGTCCTTTTACCTGGACATCTGTCGCGACAAAACCACGACAGTTGGTGCCCACCGTGGGGCTCACGCACGGTGGAGTTGAGTTCTTAGCGGGTTCCCTTCCAGGGTTCGGGAAGTATGCGGTTGGCATGATGACCAAGAGCCGCCGCGGGAAGTTCTACATCGACGATTCAAACTGGGGCCTCGACACCGACTCAGTCGAGTACGGGTACCGGGTCCCCTTTGGCAAGATCCATACCTTCATCCGTGTGGTCGGCGAGCCGGCCGCCGGGTTGGAGGGCGTCGCTGGTGTCGCGTCAGCGTGCCGGTTCGGTCAGCTCCCGGCGAGACCCGACCCGTGTCAAGCCGGCCAAAATCACGCCTTCGTGGGCTTCACCCAAGGGGTGGCCCTATCAGAGAACTCCCTGTCTCAGGACGACACGCTGGTCCAATCTGACGGCGAGTCCTCGATGGGGGAAACCGAGTCAATTCTCACGCTGCATGATGGTAGGCTGGGGCACACGGACGACGTCTTCCCGGAGAGCCCTGATCCGCCTCGCTTCGCGGCGATGTACATAGCAGGTAGGCAAGATCCAGCGCGAGACCCGGCCAATCCGACGGCGGGACATAACAACTTCCTGGCCGGCTCAGGAGGAGCCGGCGCCTCGGCCTCCGGCTCTCAGAAGACCGGGGTTCAGGAACTTGCGGACTTGATGACAACGCTGGCGACCCTGTTGGCTGAGCCGGTTACTACAAAGAACGCGGTGATGCGCAACACGGAGATCGTGAAGTATCGCGAGGAGATGGCCAAGATCCAGGAGGACATCAACACAGAGAATGCCCGCATGAGACAGGAGCAGGCACAGATCGCCGGGGAGAGGCAGCGCCTTGACAAGGAGACACAGTACCTGAGCCGCCGGCAGGCTGAATCCGAGCTTGTTCTTCGGAGGCGTCGCCAGAGCCGGCTTCCGGCTGATCTCGAGCCGACTCGGCTGTTCACAACGCCACCGGCTCCCACAAACCTAGGGGCTGGAGTTATCCCCCTGAGAGAGCCGCTACAGCAGCTTATTTAGCAGCGAGAGCCGGCCCGACTTCGTACACCAGATCAGCAGCAGCAGCCGCCGTCTCTCCGGTTCCAGACCCCAATTGGACACTACTCCAACCCGGTGGATAACGTGCTGGCAGCAACCCACAACTTGGCAGCTATTCCGATTGAGGGGGACCGCCCGATTCAGACAGAGGCCAGGAATGCCATTGCGATGCTCAAGGCGGCAGTGGTGCAGCAGGCCAATTACTCGCATAGCCAGCATCGGCTTCACTCAACCCCTCATCAGAGCCGCTCCAGGAGTCAGCGCCCTGAGTCGCCCGCGGTCTCCAGCAGCGCGCACCGCCGGAGGGCCGCCCAGCCACTGGCGGAGCAGCAGCAGCCCAGGATCCCGCAGGACGTGGCTGACGCGGCCCGGATTCTGCGAGCATGGGAGGAAGAAAACGCGCGTGCAGGGCATGACCCGCCGGCACACGTCAGCGCGCCGGCTCGCGTAAACCCGCCGCCGAATGCTAACCCGCCGGAAGTACATCGTTCGCCTGAGATAACCCGGCCTGACGGACGGCCTGAGAGCTCGTCGAGCCGCCTGGTTGGAACCCCCTGCTTGGTACCAGCGCTGTGAGAGGCGCGCATTCCCTCAGATTTCAAGGGGCCTCGCAAGGTTCCTAACTACACAGCGAATTTGGAGCCTACGGAGTGGGTCGAGAGCTATGAGCTAGCGATGGACTTGTTGGGTGCAAGTGAATCAGTCCTGGCACGTTACTTGCCGTTGATGTTGGAGGGCCCTGCACGTACCTGGATGAAAAACTTACCGGCAAACTCTATCAACACCTGGCAGGAGCTGAAAGAACTTCCAGGGGACCTGCAAGAGGCCAACCACAATTGTGGATCTTGAGCGTTGTGTCCAGCGCGAGGATGAGTCGGCACACCATTGGGCTCGCCGGGTTGCAGAAGTTATGCACAGTTCTGACAGCATCACGGCGGCTCAGGCGGTGCTTGTTCTGGAGCGAACATGTAAGTTCCAGCCGCTGGTTCAGAAGCTCGGGCAGCTCAAGCAAAAGGTTCAGGACATGGGAGACCTCATGGATGTTTTAACCCGGTATGCAGAGTCGGATAACACCAAGGATCCGCTGTCAGACGAGGAGAAATCTGGCAAGGGAAAGAAGGCTAGCGGTAAGGGTCAGCAGCAGAACAACGACAACGGTCAGAGCAACAACGGTGGGAAGCACAAGGGTCACGATGGTAGCTCGGATTTGGTGGCGAACACGAACGCAGCAAACAAGGGTCAGCGTCAGGATGACGGTTCCAGGAAGCCGCCCTCCGGCAATCGCCCTCTCACTTATGAGGAACTCCTGAAAGCTCCTTGTCCGTAGCACAGTTATAATGGTAAACCGTGCACTCACTCCTGGGAAAATTGCTATGTGATGCAAGAGTTCTCCAAGCGTGCCTTCCAGCATCATCATCATGGTGGGGGCAACGGCAGACAACCTGCCAACCCAAGACCCGGCTTCTCAGGAGCCGGCTTGCAGGGGCCTTTTGCCGGACCCGGCTTCCAGGGAAATGGTGGCCAAGGCGGCGGGTTCCAGGGGCCTGGGAATCTGGGAGGCGGCAATCAGAGAGGCAACCAGGGAAACCAACACCAGGCTAGCGCGGCAGGATTTCATAGTAACCCGAAGCAGTTAAATAGCGGACAGTATCACGTCTTCACCACTAGCACCTGTAAGCGGGATCGGAAGGTGCAGCGGAGAGCCGCCCACGTGGTTGAGCCGGCAACACCGTACTACCTCAACTGGTCGGAGCAGCCGGTCACCTGGAGCAGGGCGGACCATCCAGTCATGCTCGATCACCCCGGCCACTTGGCTCTGGTGGTTGTGACACAAGTCGGCGGTTATACCTTGACAAAGGTGCTCATGGACGGGGGCAGCAGCATCAACATCCTGTATTATGACACGTTCAGGCGGATGAATCTGTCTGATAAGCAGTTAACTCCGTCTTCTACAGTCTTTCACGGCATTGTTCCTGGCAAGTCGGCATATCCCATGGGAAGAATTTCCCTTGAGGTGGCCTTTGGCTCAGAAGATAACTGGCGTTCTGAGTTCCTGTCCTTTGAGGTGGTCAAGCTCAAGAGCCCATACCACGCCCTGTTTGGCCGGCCGGCTTACGCGCGGTTCATGGCGCGCCCATGTTATGTCTACCTGAAAATGAAGATGCCAGGGCCAAGGGGAACCATCACAGTGGAAGGAAACCGAAAAATCGCACTCGAGTGCGAGGAAGGAGAAGCAGCTTACGCGGAGACGGCTTGCGCCGTGGAGGAGTTGTGGTATTACAAGGATAATGTTGACCCGGCTGAGAGGACGTCTCTAAAGAAGCCCACTACGGAGTCTGACCCCCTGCTCAAGTTTAAGTCGGCCAGAGATACAAAGCAAGTTGACTTCACCCCAGGCAACTCTTCGGAGCAGTTCACCATCGGGGCGAATATGGATCCCAAATAGGAAAGCGCGCTCATCGAGTTCATCCGTGAGAATCGAGACATGTTCGCATGGAGACCTTCTGACATGCCAGGTGTACCGAGAGAACTCGCTGAGCACTCCCTTAATGTGGATCCAAAGTTTAAACCAGTTCGCCGGTTTCTCCGTCGCTTCAACGAGGAGAGGCGGAAAGCCATTGGAGAAGAAGTGGCCCAGCTCCTAGCTGCCGGGTTCATCGTTGAAGTCCTTCATCCCGAGTGGTTGGCTAACCCAGTGCTTGTTCTGAAGAAAAACGGGACTTGGCGGATGTGTGTTGATTACACAGACCTGAATAAGGCTTGTCCAAGTGACCCCTTCGCCTTAGCCCGTATTGACCAGATCATCGATGCTACGGCTGGTTGCGAGAGTCTATGTTTCCTGGATGCTTATTCTGGTTATCATCAGATCAAGCTGAAGCCGGAAGACCAGGCAAAGACGGCTTTCATCACTCCTTTTGGGGCCTTCTGTTATACAACAATGTCATTTGGTCTGAAGAGCGCCCAGGCGACTTACCAGCGTTGTGTTCAGAACTGTTTCCACTAGCAGATCGGGCGGAATGTTCATGCTTATGTGGACGACATCGTCGTTAAGTCGCGGAAGAAAGAGACTCTATTGGAGGATCTCAAGGAAACATTTGACAATCTCTGTGTCTACAAGATGAACCTTAACCTGGAGAAGTGTGTTTTTGGTGTCCCTGCAGGAAAGATTTTGGGGTTCCTTGTCTCTGAGCGTGGCATTGAAGCTAACCCAGAAAAAATCAAAGCAATCACGACCCTGGCTAAGCCGGCCAAGCTAAATGACATGCAGAAGCTGGCAGGGCGGGTTGCGGCTTTAAGCCGGTTTATAAGCCGGCTTGGTGAAAAGGCAGTTCCGCTATATCAGTTGCTCAAGAAATCGGATGACTTCGTCTGGAGTAAGGAGGCAGATCAGGCTTTTGAGGCCCTTAAGAAGCAGCTATCTGAGCCGCATGTCCTTGCTGCCCCTCGCGAGAAGGAGCCAATGCTGTTGTATATTGCTGCCAATAACAGGGCTGTAAGTGTGGCGGTTATCGTTGAGCGCAAAGAGGATGGCAAAGAATATCCTGTCCAGCATCCTGTGTATTACGTCAGCGAGGTGTTAAGCGAGTCTAAGCAGCGATACCCGCATTGGCAGAAGCTGGTCTATAGAGTGTTCATGGCTAGCCGCAAATTGAAGCATTACTTCCATGAGCATCCAATCACGGTGGTTAGTTCAGCGCCCCTTGGGGATATAATCCAGAACCAGGAGGCCACAGGCCGGGTTGCTAAGTGGGCTATTGAGCTCGGCCCGCATAATCTAAAGTACCTGCCTCGTACAGCCATTAAATCTCAGGCATTGGTTGACTTCATCAATGATTGGACAGAGTTGCAGGCTCCTGAAGAGAGGCCCGACACAACATACTGGTCTATACACTTCGACGGCTCGAGGCAGCTCGAAGGCTCGGGGGCTGGAGTTGTGATTACTTCCCCACGAGGAGACAAGTTCTGTTACGTCTTGAGACTCATGTTCACTTGCACTAATAACGCAGCTGAGTATGAGGCACTGCTTCACGGGCTTAGAATGGCCAAGGAAATGAATCTGAGCCGGGTCAGGTGCCTGGGCGACTCAGACCTGGTGGCCCAGCAAGTTTCAGGTACATGGGATTCCAAGGACCCGCTCATGGCGTCTTACCGACAGGCAGTCACCAATATTGCTGGACACTTCAAAGGTTATCAGGTCGACCATATTGATCGCCGGCAGAACGAGGCGACAGACGCACTCTCTCGTTTGGGTCAGGAGTTGAGGATGATTCCAATCACTTGGCCGTTCGCGGTCTGGGGGCTTGACATGATGGTGCCCTTCAAACGTTCCAAGAACAAGCATACACACCTCCTGGTGGCTGTGGATAAGTTTACCAAGTGGGTGGAAGCAGACCCGGTCAGCAACTGCGATGCAGCAACGGCTGTCAAGTTTCTAAAAAAGCTAATCTTCCGATTTGGTTACCCGCATAGCATCATTACAGACAATGGAACCAATCTCTCCAAGGGGGCTATGGAACAGTTCTGTCAACAGGAGCACATTCGGCTTGACCTGGCATCGGTTGCGCATCCTCAGTCCAACGGGCAGGCGGAAAGGGCTAATCAGGAATTACCGCGCGGTATCAGACCCCGGCTCATGGTGCCTCTACAGCGCACGCCGGGTTGCTGGGAAGAAGAGTTACCTTCAGTACTTTGGAGCATACGGACTACTCCCAACAGGTCGACATGCTATACGCCGTTCTTTCTGGTCTATGGTGCAGAAGCCATGCTCCCAAGCGATATTCGTCACGACTCCCCTCGAGTGGCGGCTTATGTGGAGGCAGATAATGAGCTGGCACGTCAAGATGCTCTTGATGCTTTAGAGGAGGAGCGTGACCTTGCTGCATCCAGATCAGCAATCTATCAGCAAGACCTACGCCGCTATCACAGCCGTAGAGTTCGAAGCCGTGCTTTCCAGGAAGGTGACTTAGTGCTCCATCTGATTCAAGACCAGACAGGCATGCACAAGCTTTCGCCGCCTTGGGAAGGGCCCTTTGTGGTCAGCAAGAATCTCAACAACGGGTCATATTACCTGGTTGATATACGTGAAGCAGAGAAGTCACGCACGACTGAGGAGGAAACAAGCCGGCTCTGGAACATTGCCCAGCTCCGGCCATATTACACCTAAGTCATTGACTAGGTTACACCTTGTACATACCTTCTATCATGTATATACCTCTTTTTGATCAAATATAATTTCGACCAACAACACTGTATGAGGGGGTTTGTTTAGCCTCAAAACTTGTGTACTGGATCTTTATTTGTTGATCTTGGTTACTTGGGGGCTTCCAACTCAATTGAGTTTAGCTTACAAAATCCTCTTAACCCGGCGAGATGCCACAACGTTGGTTAAACCTGCCTGTTAGCAAGATGCTACTCCCTATACAAACGACCCGGCGTACGTCTGATGAGTCAATCACGTATGTGACCCTGAACTCATCCGAGTTAAAACGTTCGATTGGTTGTGGAGAGCCGGCTTTCAGAAAACGAGGACAAACCAGCAGGCCAAGTGCCAGCTTCATGAAAGCGTCTTTCGGTTTGGGCTTTCTAAGCCGGCCGTTTCAAGCATAGTCCGACTTGCAATTTTTTCGCATACATACATTCTTGCACACATACTTACATTCGGGCATATCATCTCTGCATACATACATACATCCATGCGTGTCATTCACTTAGGTCTATTTGAGCTACTTGATTTGTTGAAAACAGTAACAAAGATTACTCGTTCAAAGTGGCATTGTCACTGACCATCACATATGGTTATATTGTTTCGACACATTCATTCCATTGCAGGCCGGCTCTCAAGGCCAAAAGGAGGATTCATAGAAATGCAAAGTATTTACACTGATATCAGAAGTTTATGCTACCCTATTACAAGTCGCCCATCAGCTGCGGCCTTGGCAAAAAATTTCTCTCAAGGATCTACCTGCTACGATAAGCTGGCGTTTACGCCGCCGGGTCAGAGCTGGCGCTAGTGCCTGATGGATCACCATGAGCCAGCTCTTCATGGCCGTCGTCATCCTCCTCTTCTTGGATTGAGTCGCCGATCGACCACTGAATTGAGCGCAATGCTTCAAATAGGGCGTCTTCGGATATCAGGGAGGACGGATCGATGTCAGGAGCAAAGGATTGCTTAGGTGTACGGGTTAGAGCCACCGGCTGATGATTTGGGGCCTCGATCCGTTCATTGTTCTTTGAATAAGGCGCCTGATATCTGCTCAAGTTAGCTTCTTCTGCAATGGCGGTGGCCTCAACCCGGGTTTCCTTGAGGCAGCGTTGGAAGTCCTTCTTGGAGAATGGCGTGTCATCGATATTGAACTCTGGGTATCCGCCTGCCACCTGAGCCGGGTCAAGCTCCGGCACGTATGCTTTAGCCCGCGCAAGCGCGGTCAGAGCTCCCGTGCGGCAACACGCTCTTTTCCAGTCGTCGAACCACCTGGGCACGATTGACAGCTCTTTTATTGTATCCGCAATCAGCTGAGGCGGTGCCTTGGTATTTTTGGCGGCCATTATGCAACGGCAGCTGCCTATATACAGTTGTTCTACCAAAGTGTAGACCGCCTTCAGTTTCACCACTGGTAGCTGCACAGGAGTTTGATTTTTTCGGCCTACAAAGCACAAGTCTGCACGATCAGTTAAGCCGGCTAAGGGTGATAAGCCGGTCCAATGAATTATGCTCAGTTTTGCTTACCAAATATGGCTCGACACATGGCGGTAATTTGACCTTTCAGAGTTGTCAGTTCTTGGGTTGCCGGCTCAAGCTTGGCCTCCGCTTCTTCGAGTCTTGTGGCTTGGGCGGCTCTTGCAGCCTCAGTCTCTTGCAAGGTGGCCTGTACAATCGCCAAAGCTTTCTTCGCCTCCGCGGCGGCTTCCCCATATTCTTGGCGCAATTTCTTCTCTTTTCTGGCCTCCTTTCGAAAGCCGGTGGCCTGGGTTTCTACTTGGTCCAGCATCTCCTGCAGGGCAAACTATTATACATGACATGCATATGACCCGGACCGCCCTGAAGGACAGCCCGGCTCATGGGGGCTACATATTATCGAGCTTCACAATAAGCAAGGAAGTCCCATGCAGTTGCGGGCAATCTACATGACACTTGGGGGCTAATGCATGAGTTGATTTCTCTGCTTAGTTATGCAGACCCGCCCATCATGAATGCTGAGCTGGCCTTTGGGGGTTACCGATTGAAGTTGAGCTTACAAATTATCATACTTTGGAAGTTCTGGGTCATTATTTCATATTAACCCGGCCCTTGGGGGCTCATGCATCCATGGATCTATTCTGTTAAATTATGGAGACCCGCCCATCGTTAATGACGAGCCGGCCCTTGAGGGCACCAGTGGATGGTTCTACGTACAATTTTCAATTGAAAGTTCCGGATCGTTATTGCATAATGACCCGGCCCTTGGGGGCTACATATATATATTGTAAAAGAGGAAGGGTGCAGCTTACCTCATATTTCTGCTTCAAGGCAGTGACCATGGCAATTTCTGTGTCCCGGCTTTCAACTAGCCGGGTTAATACAGCTCGATGGAGGGTACTGACGTCTTGGTCTTCAAACTTAGGAAGCTCAAGAGCCGTCTTCTCTTTGTCCTTCGATGCCGGTTCAGGTTTGGTCGGGACTTTGGTAAGGGCGGTGGAGGGTTCTGGCGCAGCAGTTTGCCATACACTTGTCACCGCTACTTCTTCATGAGCCGGCGCTTCTTCTTGAGCCGGCACATCGGGCTGCGGAAAGGGTTGATCTTCAACTATATTCTCCTTCTCTTGAGCTGGTGGGGAGGCGTGAGCCGGACTTGTCATGTTCAACGGCGGCGGGCTGTTTTGGACGGCCGGCTTGTCCTGGGCTGCCAAAGTGGTTTCCTCTACTTGAGGGCCTGTCTGAATGGCCGGGTCAGATGACTCGGCAGCTGCTTTCTTCTTAAAGGCTTTGGCACTGTACAAGGGATGGGGGGGTTACTTATTCACAGGGATGAAAGATAAGAGGTCAATATTCATTACAGGAACGTCTGCTTACCCAGGGTTGATATTGAAAGCCGGCACCTGTGTGGCGCTTGACTCACCTGAGGAATGCGACGTCTGATAGGCCGAGTCGTTAAAGGGTAAGGGTTCTTTATAAAGGCTAGCTAGAGGAAAATAATAAGTTGGGCTAAGAGGCACCTCAGCTCGAGCTTTGCGGGATGGCGGCTCATATGGAAGCCCTCTACTTAGTTCGCCTTCACTGCTCCGGGTTTTCCTTTTGGAGGTCCCGGCTCGCCGAGTTTTCTTCAAAATAAATTTGGGATCCAAATGAGCATCTTGGTTGGAAAAGGGCACCTTACGGACGTCAACCCGGGGCTTCCTTCGAACCTTGCGAATCACAGCCCGGGTTTTCTTTCGAATAGGTGTTGGTGAGTCAGAATCAGAAGAGATTAAGGTTACCTCGGGCTCGTCGGTATGGCTAATTTCAGTTTCGTCCTGAAGAGAAGAGGCATCAGCAAGTTGAATGAAAAGACGGCCAAGTGAGTCAAGTTCTACCTCATCCTCGTCCTCTGCAACCAGCTTATCAGTACCGGCCGGCTCATCCTGCTGTTCCGCTGGAGCGGGGACGGGTTGTGGGGGCTTCTTCTTCTTCCAAAATTTGTCGTTTGCCTGTATTAAGACGAGTTGACAGATGAGGATGGTGACTTAAGAACAGAGTAAACAAAAAAGGGGGTGCAAACACTTACTGAAGGCACCTGGTTGGTTAAGCAAAAGGGGGCCAGCCCGGTTTTGTTGCATTTCTCCTGAGGCTCTCCTAGTAGCCTCTTGATGGTTTTGTTGATATCACTTGCTGATAGATTGACTTGGCTGAACCGTTGAGCGTCGGCCGGTTCACCAGTGTAATTGCACATCAGGTCACCTCTGTGGCTAAGAGGCTGGATTCGCCAGCTTACCCAGCACCGGGTCAGATCAATCCCAGTAAGGCCGTTGGCAACCAAGGCCCTTAGTTTGGTGTAAACAGGGGCGAATTGCTTGCGTTCTTCTGTGGACGGCCAACCCGGAAAGGCCACTGTAGCGTTAAGCCGGTCCGGTCTGTAACCCGGCAGGGGATTTTCACCTTGAGGGGCGGTGCTCTTGTAGTAAAACCAAGCCTTGTTCCAGCCCTTGGGGTGACTCGCCAGCTTGGCCTCAGGAAAGGGAGTGTTTCTTCGCCTTTGAATTGAGACGCCGCCAAGTTCTATGCTGGGGCCATCGGTGAACTCAGTTCGATGATTGATATAGAAGAATTCGCGAAAGAGCAGGACAGTTGGTGCCATTTGAAGATACACTTCGCAGAAAACTTGAAATTGGCAGAGGTTGGTAATTGTGTTTGGTCCAAGATCTTGTGGTCGGAGGTCGAAGGAATGGAGAACATCATGGAATTTTTTTGACCCGGGCGGTCGAAACCCCTTGTGCAGATGTTCTGCGAAGATTACCACTTCACCTTGTTAGGTGCTTTCTTCCTCAGGTGCCCGCCAGTCGATTGCGGTTTGAGCCGGCAAAAGGCCTTGCCCTACGAGCTCATTCAGCATCAGAGTTGACACTTGTGATCTGAACCAGTTGCAGGATTTGTCGGTCTTGGGGGCCATGGCGACTTAAAAGTTTAGCTGCAAGGACAAAAATGACAAGCCGGTGTGTTAGTTTAAAAGGGACAAGCCGTCAGAATGTAAGACCTGGCCGAATGATGCAGGTCAGGATGTCTAAGTTCATAACCTGGATTCAGGCGCGCCGTCTCCGGCAATCATAAGCCGGTATTGACGACAGTGGAGGTTTGGATTTCTCTAAGTGTTGAACTAGTGACAAACAGGAATCTAACAGAGCGATTATTATTACGGATCTGAAAATATCTCGGAAAGAAAGTTCAAAACCGAGGTGGAAATAGAAACAGAGGCCTGTGTTCAATGCGGGTTTATGGAGGTTGGTTCGGACGATCTAGATGCGAAAAATGGTGCTACCGCGATAAAAAAAATGCTTATGCGGTCCATTTCACTGATTCTAATCTACTAAAGGAAGAAGAACATCGAAGAACACGAAGAACACTGATGAACTGCAGAGAATGGGTGTCATAGATCCAGAGGAGCAAGGGTTGGAGTGTACCAGATTGCGGCGAATGCGGTGGCGGTGTCCCGTTGAGCCCCGGCGATGATGGGTGTCGGAGAAGGCGCGGTCGAGGTCGTCGGAGAGCTCTATGGCGGCGGCGCTTCGAGTCCGATGAGTAGGCGCGAGGTGGAAGAAGATGAGAAGTAAAAAGTGAAAATGGGGATGAGCTGGTGTATTTATGGGCGCGGTAAAGGTTAAAACGGCAAGGGCGAAACCCCAGGCGGCGCAGTAATTTTCGGTGGCGTGGCGCCTCGATTCACACGCGTGACAAGACGGGACGTACCCACTCAAGGATTTAAAATGATATTGTTCCGGATTTCGCGGAAGTGGATCGTGACGTCATGAGGAACAAGGATTGAACATGCTAAGTTTGAATCTGAGGGGGTGAACCCGATGATCGCTTAACCCGGCAACTTGAGCCGGTCTGAGATGGCGACTTAAAAATGACAGGGGGCGGCTTGGGGGTGCTTGGAAGTATGTTACTAATGATTTATTTTTTCAGGATGGAGCTTAACGTGAATAAATTCAAGTCAAACTGAGGGCTAATGTTGGGGATATTCACCAGCAAGGAGACCCGATAGAGTGTTGACCCGGCCATAAGGCGAGCTTAATGGGCCAACTCACTGCGGGGCTGAAGTCTCTATATGGGCCGGCTTAGCAAGGCCGGTAAGAGTAGGCCGGCTTACATAATGAGCCGGCTCACGATGAATCAGATGGCAAGGAGAGCTGTCTTGAAGAACAAGTAGGAAGGAATAAAGAGGCGGGTCAAAGAATGACCCGGACTCTCATATAATCTAGGGTTCCACCTGTGTATATAAAGGGGAACACCTATAAGAAAATATTAAGTTGCAATCCCCTCGAGAGCTAGGTTAGCGAATTCGCATCCTTGTAATCGAGATCTACAGCAATATAAACAAGCAGGATGTAGGCTTTACCTCCACCGTGAGGGGCTGAACCTGGGTAACCCGGCGTCTTCTCGTTCCTATTCAACCCCACTAAGCTTCCACGTTAGTGCGATAGCTTCATCTCTAAGTCCTTTTACCTGGACATCTGTCGCGACAAAACCACGACAGACCCGAAGGTCTATGGTAAACTACTCACGCATCATCGGAAGGGCAGCAAGGTTGATGTAGAGCCCCTCCGTGATCGATTCCCCCTCCGATGGAGTACCGGAGAAGGCCCCCAGATGGGATCTCTCAAGAACAGAAGCTTGCGGTGGCGGAAAAAGTATTTCGTGGACTCCTCTGTTGGTTTCCTGATTTTTGGGAATTTATAGTGTTGGAATTAGGTCAAAAGAGTCAGAGGTGGGCCCACGACGCACGAGGGCGCGCCAGCCTGTAACACCCCTATGTAATGAGCTACAGTGATCCACCATATTAATGCCAAGTCATCTGAGATTTGCCATAATGATCATGTTGGATTAATATCTCATTTCAAATTCTGCCACTGAATTCAAATTCAAATGCAAGTAAAATTTGAAGTTGCATAAAAGTTGCTGTAAAATGTTCATCATTTAGCAAAAATTCCAAAACAAATGATGTTAAGAAAAACAACATCACCATGTTGCTAAAATGAGCATTAGCATTTAATCCAGTGCCATACCAGCAATCTAAATTGGAAATTCATTTTTGAAAAATGCAAATGAATTCATCTGGCCTCTAAACTTTTTGTGGCAGTGCCATAAATTGCAAAGTATTTATTGGGCCAAGCTCCATATTTTTCTAAAATGGTTGGGTAGCCCAAATATTTCTTTTTCCTTCTCTGTTATTAAATAAAAGAGAAAGACAGAAAGAAAAGGAGAAAACGGGCGAGGCCTACCTGTCACTGGCCGAACCGGCCCAGCCCACCTACTTGTCACCTACCTACTCCCGCCCTCGTGTCGGCCGCGCCATGGCCGAGCTCGCGCTCCACCGGCCGCTGCTCGCCACCGCGACGGGGCAATTGACCCGGATAAGGCCGCACGCCCAAGCCCTCCCCCTGGATGCCGCGCACTCCTCTCCCTCTCCTCCTCGCTACCTCTCGCTCGTTCCCCTCTGTCCCGAACGCCGCCGTTACCGCGCGGCTCCACCACCGCGGCCACAGTGCTTCCCTCGCCTCCCCGACTAGCTCAACCGCGCCGCCGCCATCCTCCACTTCCTCCTCGACCTCTAGTTGGAGCCGAGGAGCCCTGCCGCTGCCGATTCGTCCTCGACCGCATCTCCGGCCACCGCGGCGAACACCGGCGACCCCGACCTCCCCTGCTGCTACAAAACTGCGACAGGCCCCCTTGAGCCGCTCGGTGAGCCACCGCCTCTCTCCATTTCCCTCCCCGAGCTCTTTTGCTAGCCGCACGCGTCGCCGCCGCCATTGCCGAATTTTTGCTCCGCCGCGGGGCTCGCTATCGCCGTTGCACTCGGCCATTGGACGAACCAGATGCGCAGGCGAGCTGCTGGGATTCTAAGGCAGCGCGTGGGCGCTCCAATTGGGCACGGAAGAGCCCCGTTGCTCGGATCCGCGTAGCGCCGATTCCGGCCGCTGCCCGTGCTAGCCGTAGACGCCGTTTCCGACCACCTCCGCCCATTCCAACGCCGGGGATCGACGCGGGGTGGAGTGCTCGTTCGAACGCCGTTGAGAACGCCCGATTTGGTGCCGTGTAGAGGAAATCCGAGGCTCGCCGGGCCGCGCCGCCGTATTTGGAGCTCGCCGGAGTGTTTTCCGGTGCCAGCGACGACGTGGCCTGACCGGTGGGCCACCCCGTGTCACTGGCAATTGGGTCCCGCGGGCCCAGTTGACCAGTTGACGTGGCGCTACAGCCGCTGACCAGTGGGCCCTCTCATTTAGTTAAAATAATTAAACCAATTTTAATTAAAATTTAATTAATTAGTTAGTTAGTGACACTGACATAGGGCCCCACCTAGCTGATTACTCTGTTAAATTAGTTTAGTTAGCCCACTGTCTATGACAGGTGGGTCCCGCAAGTCAGAATTGACTCTGGTCAGCTCAGTTGACCTGCTGACGTCATGATGACATTAGGCTAACGTCAGCAGCTACTATTCTGGATAATACGAATTGTTTAATTTAATGAATTCCAGAAATTTCAGAAAATGCTAAAAACTTTGAAAAATCGTAGAAATTAAACCATAGCTCGGATCGAAAAACTTTCTACATGAAAGTTGCTCAGAAAAATCCCACGAATCCGTTCGTGCCATCTATTTTCATGTCGGGACCCTGTACGTAGGTGAACCCGCAACTTTTTGCCTGTTTCCGGTAGATGAATAGTGCATACATACCGCTTAATAATTCCAACTTAAATCCTACAATAACTAAAATGGTTTAGAGATACTTTTAGGCAACCTTGCACTGCATTTTAGCATGACATGCTATGTGTTGCATTTGTCTACCTTTATTTATTGTTTCTTCCCCCTCTTCTTCTTCGATAGCCCCCGAGACTGACGCCGCTCAGGAGACCAACGACACCACTGACGATCCCTCTTTTGCCGCAGAGCTTCCAGGCAAGCAACCCCCCTTGACGCATGCCTATATCACCTATTCTCTCTCCCTCCTGCTTGCATTAGAATTTGCTACCGCTAATGTTTTATCCTATTCTGATGCATAGCCTGTCCTTGTAACTGTTATTGACACTTGCCTGTTATCCAAAATGCTTAGTATAGGTTGGATGGTAAATCATCTGTGGCCCCTCTTCCTTGCGGTAGTTGCCCCACTTTAGTACCTGTGCCCGATCGATGTGATCATCGGGATGAGACCAGCACATCACTGCACACCCCTAAGTTGCTCGACTCTGCAGAGCTAACATCGAGTGCCGAGGGTGATACCTCCTAACTCACTCCCGATGTGGGCTCTGTGGTACAGCTATTCGGATGTGGGTTAATGAGGGTGATTCCTCTTCCACCACCTTCGATGAAGCTCCTGTCGTGCAACCCCCGCAAGTGTGAATACCATCGAGGGTGATTCCTTTGGATTCACTTTGACGGGATCATCGGGTGGGAAATCCAACGAGGGTGATTCCTCGGATTCCTGCTTGATGTTATGGACACACGGTTACTTGCACTTTATTACTACAGTTACTGGATAAAGTCGGGTAGGCCCCGAGGGGTACCCGCGAGTGATGTGGAGTCGGGTTAACCATGAGGGTACCCGCGAGATGAATACGTGGCACGGCCGGGCATTCTGAGCCCTTGCCGTAAGTCCACGAGACGGGGCGACGGGGTCACAGGATCGTGAGTCTCTGCTCGTTACCGCGCGCACCAAATGCACTAATGGGTTAGGATATGTAATCTGAGTAGGCCTCTGGCCTTTTCGCGCTAACCAGCGCGCGGGAATAATATGGGTACTCGACGTCGTAGTATCAGCCGAAGCTCTTCAGATGTAAGCGGTTGAGCGGCACGCGCCCGGGTTGGACCGTGAAAGCCTGCGCTTGTATTAAGGGGGCTAGGTCTGCTCCCGGCCGTCCTCGCAACGCGCAGGAGTGCAAAGGGCGATGGGCCCAAGACCCCTGAGCGCTTAGGATGTAGACCGGCGTGCTGGCCTCTCTGTTGAGCCTAGGTAGGCCTACGACGTGTCGATAGTCCGAGGCCGGGCATCGACTGAGCAAGTGTGTCCGGCCAGAGTCATCGAGCGTGTTGGGTAACTTGATGCACCCCTGCAGGGAAGTATATCTATTCGAATAGCCGTGTCCACGCTAACAGGACGCTCGGAAAATATCCCGATCTTCTACAACTAGAAATGGGTTAAATGTATTGGCTCCGGGATCGCTTTCTCGCAGGGAGTCGAGGAAGGATCTCTGGGCGTTGTTGCTATGTGATGCTACTACTATATTTATGTACTAATCTGCACTCTTCTAATGCTGCAAGACCCTGAAGATGCTAGTCTTCGATAGGCTAGGCCTTTCCCTCTTATTCTGGCATTTCTGCAGCCAAGTCCACATATACAGTCTTTCTTTGATAATGCTGCATATTTAGAATAGATCTGATGTAAGTCTTGCTGAGTACTTTGGATGAGTACTCACGGTTGCTTTGCTTCCCTTTTTCCCCATACCCGATTGATGAGACCAGATGACGGAGCCCAGGAGCCGGCTGTCCCTGCTGTCGACGACTACGACTACTACTACCCCCCTGGATACTACTACTACGAGGAGCCCTCCGACGACCAGGAGTAGATAGGAGGCACCCAGGCAGGAGGCCTGTGCATTTTGATCAGTGTTTTATTTTGCCCAGCCTGTTAAGGCATATCTGTTTAACTTTGTGTCTGTACTCATATACCTAATCCTTCCGCTGATGCTGGTATGACATCGAGCTTATGTATTCGAGCCCTCGAGGCCCATGGCTTGTAATATAAAGCTTGTATTATTTTTTTGTGTTTAGAGTTGTGTTGTGATATCTTCAAGTGAGTCCTTAGGCTTGATCGTGCGCATTTGCGTGTATGATTAGTGCACGATTAAGCCGGGGGCGTCACAAGTTGGTATCAGAGCCGACTGCTTGTAGGAACCGCCTTTCCAACTCCTTGGCCAAAGTTGAGTCTAGTCTTTGAAAAATGATTTTACTAACATGGCTGTGTGGCTTACGGGCCCACGTTGCCAATGGGTGGTATTAGGATCTTTTATTCCTCACCTATACTCTGGGACTCTAATCTCTCTTCCTTTCGGGTTAAATGATTTTACTAACTCCGACATTAGGTTCTCGTAATCACATTCACCCGGAGAGCTGGATTGTGTGCAACTAATCCTTTCCATTGGACTGATTAATCTGATAATCACATTTTCTTTTCCATTGGTCTGTTTAACCCTTTTTCTTTCCAAGTTATCGTATGCTTCTCACACTGTCTTATGACATTCTGCACTATCTTATTTCAGATGCGTTCCACAAGACAGCTTGTCCGTCTGACAGTGGCTCGTGATGCGACTGGGTTTCCGGCCATTTTGGTCGATCTTCTGACCAGGCTGGGGTATCGCTGGTATCCCGAGTACACTGTTTACGAGGATTACCGCGAGTTTAACCAGGAGCAGTATCATGCTGAGGTTCGCATCTTTGATCGGCAGAACAACTCCATCACTGAGATGCACACCTTTCATGGTGTTGGAGTGACCACTGATATGGCCGTCCATGATGCTGCCTACACTGCTATTGCCCATCTCCATAGAGAGCACAACAGTCGCTTGGAGGAGACCGGTTTCAGATACATCCCGTATGCTCCTGCTGGGGATGAGACTGGATACTACAATGCTACCTGTGCTCCTTACGTGCTGCGTCGCTATGACCCGCAGGTTATGGTACAGCACATCCAGGCTCTGGATAGCACTGCTCGAGCTCTTGCTGTCGAGTTGTACGCCACTCGTGGTCGCCTTTACGACGCCTTGACACTGTTGCTGCCAGCAGTCAATGCGCGGATGCACCCAGAGTACATTCTTTACCCGCGCAGGACGGAGATGCCACCAGGTCTTGAGTGGCCTGCTGTGGGAGGTTTTGCCCCTCCACGTGGTCCTCTTCTTCCAGTTCGGGACCAGGTTCTGCACCAGAGTGTTCACGGAGCGCAGGATCCTTTCTTCGAGGGTACCCTGCATCGTCACGTGCAGCTGCCTGGTTACAGTGGTTTTCTCCGACGCTGATGTAGCATATCGCTATGTCACGTTGTTGTATCCCTCCACCGTGTGCCTGCGTGCTGCCTAGTTGTCTAGCTTTTCCTTTTGCTCTTGTAACGCTGGTCTGTAACCAAACCTATGTATGGATCTGTATGTCATGTTGACTATGTTGATGTATTTATTGCACTTTCTTTAATTGTGCATGTTACTTCATGAATGATTCCATACATCAGTAAATGCTCATTGCTAAACTACCCCCCCCTGTTGAATTTTAGCAGGATGGTTAGACCAACAGGTCATGGCCGTGGTGCCAACAATAATCCACCACCGCCCGACTATATGGCAGCCATGATGCAGCAGTTTGAAGTGCATCGCCATTTTATGCAAGGGCTGATGGATCAGTTTCCACGTCCCAATGCCAACCAGCAGCCAGCTTCAATTACTTTGCCAGAGTTTGTGCGTATGAACCCAGCTATCTATCGCAACTCAGTTCAGCCGCTAGATGCTGATGATTGGCTCCACAATATTGCATTTGAGATGGAGTCTGCGGATGTGGCCCCTGCCAACTATGTCACTTTCGCCTCCTACTTTCTGAAGGGTCCCGTAGCACAATGGTGGGACACTCACAGGCAGACCTTAGCTCCTGGAACTATCATCACCTGGATGGAGTTCAAGGCCACTTTCCGTGCCCGTTATATTCCTCAGGGAGTGATGGACTGGAAGAAGCATGAGTTCCGCAATATCACCCAGGGTACTAAGTCTGTGGAAGCCTATCAGCGAGAATTTCTGGAGTTATCTCGCTATGCTAAGGAAGACATTGCCACGGACGCCCGCAGATAGGAAAAGTTCCGTGACGGACTTCACCCAGATCTCAAGCTTGCTCTTGCTGTTCATAACTTCCCCGATTTCGCCACCTTGGTGAACTCGGCTATCCAAATAGAGACCGCTCAGAGGGAGCACAAGGAATCACAGAAGCGCACCCGTGAAGCGGGCTCATCTTCGGGCTCGTCTTCCCAGAAGCGTCGCATCTGGATCCCTCAAAGCATGTACCGTCCGGCGGTACCTATTCAGAGGCCATCGTATGTTGCACCACGTATGCCCCCTCCACCTCCAAGGCAGTTCAGGCCTGCAGCTCCAATGCCCCGAGCTCCTGCTCCATGTCCTGACAATGGACTCTGCTTCAAGTGTGGCCATCCAGGTCACCGTGCCACAGACTGCTTTCAGTGTCAGAACTAGCTTATGCTTCCCTTTGCTGGCCGTGGTAATGGCCGTGGCAACAACCAGCCTCGCAACAACAATGCCAGGCCTACTTATGGTCGTGGGCAGGCTTATCATGTCAACATGAGTGAAGACCCAGACCAACCAGAGACTGTGATGGGTACACTTCTTGTTAATTCAGTACCTGCATCTGTTCTATTTGATACAGGAGCATCGCATTCTATTATATCAGAAGAGTTTGCATTCATGCATGGCATTAAACATGAAAATTTGCGCCATCCGTTAGTGCTTAACACTCCCGCGGGCCATTGTCGAACCTCTATGTTCAGTCCCGATGTCACCATTGATATTGAAGGGTTGGAGTTTCGTGCATATCCCATTATTTTGATGTCTTCTAAAATTGACCTCATTCTGGGAATGGATTGGTTGAAGGCTCACACCGCCTTGATCAATTGTGCCACCAAAGTCGTACACCTCCTGCACCCATCCGATGAGCTAGTAAATTACCATGCTCATGTTGTTCAAAGTGCCGAGGCTCAGATTTATGCACTGAATGCACTGAACGCTTCTCCTCTTGAGGGGATTGAAAACATTCCAGTTGTTTGTGACTTCCAAGATGTATTCCCAGAAGAGCTTCCAGGAGTACCCCCTGTTAGGGCTATCGAGTTTGTCATCGACTTAAAACTAGGCACAACTCCTATTGCGAAGCGTCCTTATAAGATGCCTCCACATGAACTTCTCGAGCTGAAGGAGGAACTCGACAAATCACTTCAAAAGGGTTTCATCCGTCCAAGTTCCTCTGCCTGGGGAGCACTTTCCCTCTTTGTCAAGAAGAAAGATGGTACAAACCGATTGGTCCAAGATTACCGGCCTATCAACCAAGCCACCATTCAGAACAAGTATCCGCTTCCTCGGATCAATGACCTGTATGACCAACTGGCTGGATCATTAGTGTTCTCTAAACTCGACTTGAGGTTGGGTTATCATCAGATCCGTGTCCGTGAAGAGGATATTCCGAAGACTGCCTTTGTCACTAGATATGGCTCTTATGAGTACACTGTCATGTCATTCGGTTTGACTAATGCTCCAGCAACGTTCTCCCGTCTGATGAACTATATCTTCATGGATTACCTCGACAAATTCGTCATGGTTTATCTGGATGATATCTTGGTATTCTCCAAGAATAAGGAAGAACATGCTGAACATCTTCGTCTGGTTCTGGAAAAGCTTGGAGAGCACCAGCTATATGCCAAGTATTCCAAGTGTGAATTCTGGTTATCCGAAGTGACCTACCTTGGACATGTGATTTCCAAGGATGGTATTGCTGTCAACCCAGAACGAGTTCAGGCTATTCTTGACTGGACTCCTCCGAAGAATGTCAAGCAAGTCAGAAGTTTTCTCGGACTCGCAAGTTATTGTCGTCGCTTTGTTGAGAACTTCTCAAAGATTGCCAAGCCTCTGACTAATCTACTTCACAAAGGCGTTAAGTTTGAGTGGATAGATAAATGTCAGGAAAGTTTCCAGACCCTTAAGGACAAGTTGACTTCTGCACCAGTGCTTGCACCTCCGGATTCTCGCAAGGATTTCGTGATTTATTGTGACGCTTCTCGTCAAGGATTAGGCTGTGTCCTGATGCAAGAGCGAAGAGTAATTGCTTATGCCTCGCGACAGTTGCGTCCTCATGAAGAGAATTATCCAGTGCATGATCTTGAACTTGCTGCAGTGATTTATGCATTGAAGTTGTGGCGACATTACCTTCTCGGTAATCGATGTGAGATATATACTGATCACCAAAGTCTGAAGTATTTATTTACTCAGCCGGATCTCAATCTCCGCCAACAGCGATGGTTGGAAACGATTACGGACTATGACTGTGGTATTTCATATACCCCTGGCAAGGCTAATGTGATGGTCGATGCCTTGAGCCGCAAGTCCTATTGTAACAACCTCATGGTTCAGCGAACTCAACCTCATCTGTATGAAGAACTGCGTAAGCTGAACCTTCACATTGTTCCACAGGGTTCTCTTAATACCCTTGTTATACAGCTAGATCTTGAGAAGGCTGTTAAGCGTGCGCAAGCTAAAGATGCTTAAGTTGATCTGATGAAGAGAGATCTTCACCTTGAAAAGTACAGAGATTTCTCACTTGCTCAAGATGGAACTTTTTATTTCAAAGACCGCATTGTGGTACCTCAATTCGAACTTATGACGGACAAGGTTATGAAGGAGGCACATGATACACCACTGTCTATTCATCCGGGTAGCACCAAGATGTATCGTGATCTGCGACAAAGATACTGGTGGTCTAGAATAAACAGGATATTGCCCGATATGTTGCTGAATGTGACGTTTGCCGTCGCGTTAAGGCAGAACATCAGAAACCTGCTGGAATTCTGCAACCACTCCCTATTCCTGAATGGAAATGGGACAAAGTGCAAATGGATCTTATCACTGGTCTTCCCAGGTCACAAAAGGGTCATGATGCAATTCTTGTCGTCATCGACCAACTTTCCAAAGTTGCACACTTTCTGCCAGTAAAGGAGACAATCACTGCTAGTCAGTTAGCAGAGTTATATATCTCCAGGATTGTATCACTCCACGGTATTCTGAAAGAGATCAGTTCGGACCGTGGCAGCCTCTTCACCTCACACTTCTGGAATAGTTTCCAACAAGCTATGGGAACTCATATTACTTGGAGTTCAGCTTATCACCCCCAGTCCCAAGGCCAAGTCGAACGGGTTAATCAAGTGCTTGAGGATATGCTGCGAGCTTGTGTTATTTCATTTGGCAAGAAGTGGGAAGAATCTCTCCCGTATGCCGAATTCTCTTACAACAACAGCTATCAAGCAAGCTTGAAAATGGCCCCCTTCGAAGTGTTATATGGACGTAAGTGTCGAACCCCCCTGAATTGGTCAGAAACTGGGGAACGACCACTCATTGGTCCAGATATTATCCAACACGCCGAAGAGCAAGTTCGAATTGTGCGAGAAAATCTCAAAGCTACCCAGTCTCGCCAGAAGAGCAATTATGATCGTAAACACTGGGGATCGATCAATCAACCTGGTGATCAAGC
Source organism: Elymus sibiricus (assembly GCA_039707655.1). Taxonomy (NCBI): domain Eukaryota; kingdom Viridiplantae; phylum Streptophyta; class Magnoliopsida; order Poales; family Poaceae; genus Elymus; species Elymus sibiricus. The sequence goes on along the minus strand of CM077674.1, from coordinate 334,666,612 downwards.
TTATCTGCGTGTCACTCCGATGAAGGGCACTCACCGTTTCGGAATCAAGGGCAAGTTAGCTCCTCGCTACATCCGCACCTTCCGCATTCTCGCCAGACGTGGACATGTCGCTTATAAATTGGAGTTGCCGCCGCAATTCTCTCACATCCACGACGTATTCCATGTGTCGCAACTTCGCCGTTGCTTCAAGGAATCTACGCACCGAGCAGTGGATCATGAAATGCTTGATTTGCCAGATGATCTATCTTATAAGGAGCATCCGATCCGTATTCTCGATCAAGCTGAACGTCGGACCCGCCAGAAGACTACCAAGTTCCTGAAAGTGCAGTGGTCAAATCATACTGAAGATGAAGCCACATGGGAACGCGAGGATCGTCTTCGCGAGGAATATCCCGACATGTTTCCTTCTACCTCCTGAATTCTTGGGACGAGAATTTCTTTTAGAGGAGGAGAATTGTAACACCCCTATGTAATGAGCTACAGTGATCCACCATATTAATGCCAAGTCATCTGAGATTTGCAATAATGATCATGTTGGATTAATATCTCATTTCAAATTCTGCCACTGAATTCAAATTCAAATGCAAGTAAAATTTGAAGTTGCACAAAAGTTGCTGGAAAAATGTTCATCATTTAGCAAAAATTCCAAAACAAATGATGTTAAGAAAAAAACATCACCATGTGGCTAAAATGAGCATTAGCATTTAATCCAGTGCCATACCAGCAATCTAAATTGCAAATTCATTTATGAAAAATGCAAATGAATTCATCTGGCCTCTAAACTTTTTGTGGCAGTGCCATAAATTGCAAAGTATTTATTGGGCCAAGCTCCACATTTCTCTAAAATGGTTGGGTAGCCCAAATTTTTCTTTTTTCCTTCTCTGTTATTAAATAAAAGAGAAAGACAGAAAGAAAAGGAGAAAACGGGCGAGGCCTACCTGTCACTGGGCCGAACCGGCCCAGCCCACCTACCTGTCACCTACCTGCTCCCGCCCTCGTGTCGGCCGCGCCATGGCCGAGCTCGCGCTCCACCGGCCGCTGCTCGCCACCGCGACGGGGCAGTTGAGCCGGATAAGGCCGCACGCCCGAGCCCTCCCCCTGGATGCCGCGCACTCCTCTCCCTCTCCTCCTCGCTCCCTCTCGCTCGTTCCCCTCTGTCCCGAACGCCGCCGCTGCCGCGCGGCTCCACCACCGCGGCCACCGTGCTTCCCTCGCCTCCCCGACCAGCTCAACCGCGCCGCCGCCATCCTCCACTTCCTCCCCGACCTCTAGTTGGAGCCGAGGAGCGCTGCCGCTGCCGATTCGTCCTCGACCGCATCTCTGGCCACGGCGGCAAACACCGGCGACCCCGACCTCCCCTGCTGCTACAAAACTACCACGGGCCCCCCTTGAGCCGCTCGGTGAGCCACCGCCTCTCTCCATTTCCCTCCCCGAGCTCTTTTGCTAGCCGCAAGCGTCGCCGCCGCCATTGCCGAATTTTTGCTCCGCCGCGGGGCTCGCTGTCGCCGTTGCACTCGGCCATTGGACGAACCAGATGCGCGGGCGAGCTGCTGGGCTTCTAAGGCAGCGCATGGGCGCTCCAATTGGGCACGGACGAGCCCCATTGCTCGGATCCGCGTACCGCCGATTCTGGCTGCCGCTCGTGCTAGCCGTAGACGCCGTTTCCGACCACCTCCGCCCATTCCGACGCCGGGGATCGACGCGGGGTGGAGTGCTCGTTCGAACGCCGTTAAGAACGCCCGATTTGGTACCGTGTAGAGGAAATCCGAGGCTCGCCGGGCCGTGCCGCCGTATTTGTAGCTCGCCGGAGTGTTTTCCGGCGCCGGCGACGACGTGGCCTGACCGGTGGACCACCCCATGTCACTGGCAACTGGGTCCCGCGGGGCCAGTTGACCTGGTCAGCGCCGCTAACGTGGCGCTACAACCGCTGACCAGTGGGCCCTCTCGTTTAGTTAAAATAATTAATTAGTTAGTTAGAGACACTGACATAGGGCCCCACCTAGCTGATTACTCTGTTAAATTAGTTTAGTTAGCCCACTGTCTATGACAGGTGGGTCCCGCAAGTCAGAATTGACTCTGGTCAGCTCAGTTGACCTGCTGACGTCATGATGACATTAGGCTGACGTCAACAGCTACTATTCTGGATAATACGAATTGTTTAATTAAATTAATTCTAGAAATTTCAGAAAATTCTAAAAACTTTGAAAAATCGTAGAAATTAAACCGTAGCTCAGATCGAAAATCTTTCTACATGAAAGTTGCTCAGAAAAATCCCACGAATCCGATCGTGTCATCTGTTTTCATGTCGGGACCCTCTACGTAGGTGAACCCGCAACTTTTTGCCTGTTTCCGGTAGATGAATAGTGCATACATACCGGTTAATAATTCCAACTTAAATCCTAAAATAACTGAAATGGTTTAGAGATACTTTTAGGCAATCTTGCACTGCATTTTAGCATGACATGCTCTATGTTGCATTTGTCTGCCTTTATTTATTATTTCTTCCACCTCTTCTTCTCCGATAGCCCCCGAGACCGAGGCTGCTCAGGAGACCGACGACACCACTAACGATCCCTCTTTTGCCGCAGAGCTTCCAGGCAAGCAACCCCCCTTGACGCATGCCTATATCACCTATTCTCTCTCCCTCCTGCTTGCATTAGAATTTACTACTGCTAATGTTTTATCCTATTCTGATGCATAGCCTGTCCTTGTAACTGTTATTGATACTTGCCTGTTATCCAAAATGCTTAGTATAGGTTGGATGGTAAATCATCTGTGGCCCCTCTTCCTTGATGTAGTTGCCCCGCTTTAGTACTTGTGCCCGATCGATGTGATCATCAGGATGAGACCAGCACATCACTGCACACCCCTAAGTTGCTTGACTCTGCAGAGCTAACATCGAGTGCCGAGGGTGATACCTCCTAACTCACTCCCGATGTGGGCTCTGTGGTACAGCTATTCGGATGTGGGTTAATGAGGGTGATTCCTCTTCCACCACCTTCGATGAAGCTCCTGTCGTGCAACCCCCGCAAGTGTGAATACCATCGAGGGTGATTCCTCTGGATTCACTTTGACGGGATCATCGAGTGGGAAATCCAACGAGGGTGGTTCCTCGGATTCCTGCTTGATGTTATGGACACACGGTTACTTGCACTTTATTACTATAGTTACTGGATAAAGTCAGGTAGGCCCCGAGGGGTACCCGCGAGTGATGTGGAGTCGGGTTGACCATGAGGGTACCCGCGAGATGAATACGTGGCACGGCCGGGCATTCTTAGCCCTTGCCGTAAGTCCATGAGACGGGGTGACGGGGTCACATGATCTTGAGTCTTTGCTCGTTACCGCGCGCTCCAAATGCACTAATGGGTTAGGATATGTAATCTGAGTAGGCCTCTGGCCTTTTCGCGCTAACCAGCATGCGGGAATAATATGGGTACTCGGCGTCGTAGTATCAGCCGAAGCTCTTCAGATGTCAGCGATTGAGCGGCACGCGCCTAGGTTGGACCGTGAAAGCCTGCGCTTGTATTAAGGGGGCTAGGTCTGCTCCCGGCTGTCCTCGCAACGCGCAGGAGTGCAAAGGGTGATGGGCCCAAGACCCCTGAGCACTTAGGATGTAGACCGGCGTGCTAGCCTCTCTGTTGAGCCTAGGTAGGGCTACGACGTGTCGATAGTCCGAGGCCGGGCATCGACTGAGCAAGTGTGTCCGGCCAGAGTCATCGAGCGTGTTTGGTAAGTTGGTGCACCCCTACAGGGAAGTATATCTATTCGAATAGCCGTGTCCACGGTAACAGGACGCTCGGAAAATATCCCGATCTTCTACAACTAGAAATGGGTTAAATGTATTGGCTCTGGGATCGCTTTCTCGCAGGGAGTCGAGGAAGGATCTCTGGGCGTTGTTGCTATGTGATGCTACTTCTATATTTATGTACTAATTTGCACTCTTCTAATGCTGCAAGACCCTGAAGATGCTAGTCTTCGATAGGCTAGGCCTTTCCCTCTTATTCTGGAATTTCTGCAGCCAAGTCCACATATACAGTCTTTCTTTGATAATGCTGCATATTTAGAATAGATCTGATGTAAGTCTTGCTGAGTACTTTGGATGAGTACTCACGGTTGCTTTGCTTCCCTTTTTCCCCATACCCGATTGATGAGACCAGATGACGGAGCCCAGGAGCCAGCTGTCCCTTCTGTCGACGACTACGACTACTACTACCCCCCTGGATACTACTACTACGAGGAGCCCTCCGACGACCAGGAGTAGATAGGAGGCACCCAGGCAGGAGGCCTGCGCCTTTCGATCAGTGTTTTATTTTGCCCAGCCTGTTAAGGCATATCTGTTTAACTTTGTGCCTGTACTCAGATACCTAATGCTTCCGCTGATGCTTGTATGACATCGAGCTTATGTATTCGAGCCCTCGAGGCCCCTGGCTTGTAATATAAAGCTTGTATTATTTTTTGTGCATAGAGTTGTGTTGTGATATCTTCAAGTGAGTCATTAGGCTTGATTGTGCGCATTTGCGTGTACGATTAGTGCACGATTAAGCCGGGGGCGTCACACTGCCCCCCCCCCCAGGCGCGCCCTGGTGGCTCGTGGCCACCTCCTATGTCTTCTGGCCCTCTCCCGAAGCTTCTAGTGTTGGTTATGTCCAGAAAAAAATCTCCAAAAAGTTTCGTGGCATTTGGACTTCGTTTGGTATTGATATTCTGTAAAACCAAAAACAGGCAGAAAACAGCAACTCGCACTGGGCACTAAGTTAATAGGTTAGTCCCAAAAAATGATATATAATTGCTGTAAATGTATATAAAAACATCCAAGATTGATAATATCAGCATGGAACAATCAAAAATTATAGATACATTGGATACGTATCAGCATCCCCAAGCTTAATTCCTGCTCGTCCTCGTGTAGGTAAATGATAAAAATAGATTGCGGGACTGGGCATCCCTATTACCAGCCACTCTCTCGTGCAATGACAAGTGAATAAACACTCATCGTGAGAATAACACACCTAGCATGGAAAATATTGGCCACCCCCTGTTGCTTCATGAGCGGTGCGGGCACGCAAAACAGAAAAATTATTTTGAAAATTAGAGTTGGCACACTTAAATTTACTTGGAACGGCATTGAAATACTGCATATAGGTAGATATAGTGGACTCATTTGGCACAACTTGGGTTTAAGGAGTTTGGATGCACAAGAAGTATTTCCGCTTAGTACAAATGAAGGCTAGGAAATAGATTGAGAAGCAACCAACCAAAAAGCGAAAACGGTCATAAATATGCATTGAACATAACTAACACCGAATAATGCATCATAAGTAGGATATAATTTCTTTGCATAACTATTGACTTGATGTGCATGCATAGGGAATCACAAACCTTAACACTAATATTCTTACTAAATCACAATTACTCACTAACATGACTCACATATCATCATCTCCATATCGCAAAACTATTGGAAAGAATCACACTTATCATATCCAATGATCTATATGAAAGTTTTTTATTATATCCCTCTTGAATATTCATCACTTTGGGACCAAATTCATATCTTGTGCTAATTACCATTACTATTATCAACTCTCAAAAAGATTAAAGTGAAGCATGAGAGTGCAAATATTTCTTCAAAATTTCAATCTTATCAACTCTCAAAATAAAATAAGTGAAGCATGAGAGTTTATTTCTTCAAAATTTAGCCACCGCCGTGCTCAAAAAGATTTAAGTGAAGCACTAGAGCAACTGCCTAGCTCAAAAAATTTAAGTGAAGCACATAGAGTATTCTAACAAATTATGATGAACGTGTGGCTCTCTGAAAATAGGTGTGTTCAGCAAGGTTGATTGTGAAAAACTAAAAAGCAAACAAAGCAAAGACTCATATAATACAAGACGCTCCAAGTAAAACACATATCATGTGATGAATAAAAATATAGCTCCAAGTAAAATTACCAATGGTTGGTAGAAGAAAGAGGGGATGCCTTCCGGGGCATCCCCAAGCTTAGACGCTTGAGTCTTCCTTGATTATTACCTTGGGGTGCCTCGGGTATCCCCAAGCTTAGGCTCTTGCTACTCCTTATTCCTTCATCCATCGTGATCTCACCCAAAACTTGAAAACTTCAATCACACAAAACTCAACAAAACCTTCGTGAGATCCGTTAGTATAACAAAATAAATCACAACTTTAAGTACTGTTGCAAACCCATTCATATTTTATTTTTGCATTATACCTACTGTATTCTTACTTCTCCATGGCTTATACCCCCCGATACAGTCCATAGTTTCATCAAAACAAGCAAGCAATGCATCAAAAACAGAATCTGTCAAAAACAGAACAGTCTGTAGCAATCTATTTAAAATCCATACTTCTGTAACTCCAAAAATTCTAAACAATAAGGAAAATGTGGGAAATTCATATACCAATACTGTGTAAAAATTTCAGATTTTTCTGATGCTCTAATACAGAACCAAAATTCCATCACTGGACGTAAAACTTTCTGTTTTCCAAACAGCATCAATTATACTATCTTCCAAATCATCCTAAAGGCTTTACTTGGATCAAACACTAATTAAAAACACAAAAACACAATAATAACAGTAGCATAATTGTGAAAACACACAAGAACTTATTTTATCCATTGGGTTGTCTCCCAACAAGCTCTTTCTTTATAGCCATTAAGATAGGCTTGAGATTTCAATCATGATCTCATGAAAGATAATAATAGAAACACAAAGAGAGCATCATGAAGCATGTGATAAACACATTTAAGTCTAACATAATTCCTATTCATAGGAATTTTATAGGAAAACAAATTATCAATACAAGCAATCTCTAGCATATGCAAATAGGAAGAATGAAGCATTAATAATTTCAACATAACGAGAGGCAATTTAGTAACATGAAAATTTCTACAACCATATTTTCCTCTATCATAATAATTACATGTAGGATCCTAATAAAATTCAACAATATAGCTATCATATAAAATATTATCTTCATGATCCGCATGCATAAAAAATTTATACTCTTCCAAAATAGTGGGATTATCATCAACGAAAGTCATGACCTCTCCAAACCCACTTTTATCAAAAAATTCATAAGATTGAACATTCTCCAAATATGTGGGATTATTTTTACCTAGAGTTGACACTCTTCCAAACCCACTTTCAATATTATTACAAGCATTATTATCAATATCATATTCATCATGATGCTTAAATAAATTTTCAAGATCATAAAAAACATTATCACCCCAATCATGATCATTGCAATAAGTAGTGGACATGACAAAATTATCATCCCCAAGCTTGTGGTTTTGCATATCATTAGAACAATTGACACTAATAGAATTTATAATAACATCATTGCACTCATGCTTTTCATTGAAGGAGCTATCATGAATCACTTTATAAATTTCTTCTTTCAGCACTTCATCACAATTTTCAGATTCATGATTTTCAAGCAAAACTTCATAGAGGAAATCTAGTGCACTCAACTTACTAGCAATTGATTCATCATAATTGGGTCTTTTGAAAAGATCAGCAAGTGGATGAGGATCCATATCAATTGATTTTTAGCAAGCGAAGATGCAAGCAAATAGAAGGCACATGGCAACACAAGCAAAGATAGCAAACAAGCAAAAAAGGCAAATAGAAAATATATTTGTATTTTTGCAAAAAACTTTTTAGAAGTGGGGGAGATGAAAACGAGAGGCAAATAGAATAAATGCAAGGAGATGAGAGTTTATGCAAAGGTACTTGATAGATGTTGATGATGTCTCCCCGGCAACGGTGCCAGAAATTGTTCCTGCTACTTGTAGCTTGCGTTGGTTTTTTCCCCGAAGAGGAAGGGATGATGCAACACAGTAGAGAAAAGTATATCCCTCAGTTATGAAACCAAGGTTATCAATCCAGTAGGAGAATCACACAACACCTCGTTAGCAGTACCTACACACAAACAACAAATCCTTGCACCCAACGCAAACGAGGGGTTGTCAATCCCTCGGCGGTAAATCGCAAGATTAAATTGTATGGTGATAGATAGATAGATCAAACAAAAATACAAAATAAAATAAATAAAGAAAAAGTGCAGCAAGTATTTTTAGGGTTTTAGTATATGATTTAGATAGACCCGGGGGCCATAGTTTTCACTAGAGGCTTCTCTCATAAAAATAGCATACGGTGGGTAAACATATTACTGTTGGGCAATTGATAGAAAAGAAAATAATCATGATGATATCCAAGGCAATGATCATGTATATAGGCATCACGTCCGAGACAAGTATACCGACTCCTGCCTGCATCTACCACTATTACTCCACACATCGACCGCTATCCAGCATGCATCTAGTGTATTAAATCCATAAAGAACGGAGTAACGCCTTAAGCAAGATGACATGATGTAGACAAAGTGAACTCACGCATGAATAAACCCCATCTTTTTACCCTTAATAGCAACGATACATACGTGTCATGTCCCTTTCTGTCACTGGGATTGAGCACCGCAAGATCGAACCCATAACAAAGCACCTCTTCCCATGGCAAGACAAATCAATCTAGTTGGCCAAACCAAATCAATAGATCGGAGAAGAAATATGAAGCTATAATAATCATGCATAAAAGAGATTAGAGAAGACTCAAATAATATTCATGGATAATCTGATCATAAACTCACAATTCATTGGATCCCAACAAACACACCGCAAAAAGTGATTACATCGGATAGAACTCCAAGAACATTGACGAGAACATTGTATTGAAGATCAAAAAGAGAGAAGAAGCCATCTAGCTACTAACTATGGACCCGAAGGTCTACGGTAAACTACTCACGCATCATCGGAAGGGCAGCAAGGTTCATGTAGAGCCCCTCCGTGATCGATTCCCCCTCCGGCGGAGTACCGGAGAAGGCCCCCAGATGGGATCTCTCGAGAACAGAAGCTTGCAGCGGCGGAAAAAGTATTTCATGGACTCCTTTGTTGGTGTCTTGATTTTTGGGAATTTATAGTGGTGGAATTAGGTCAAAAGAGTCAGAGGTGGGCCCACGAGGCACTAGGGCGCGCCTGCCTCCCCAGGCGCGCCCTGGTGGCTCGTGGCCACCTCCTGGGTCTTCTGGCCCTCTCCCGAAGCTTCTAGTGTTGGTTATGTCCAGAAAAAAATCTCCAAAAAGTTTCGTGGCATTTGGACTTCGTTTGGTATTGATATTCTGTACAACCAAAACAGGCAGAAAACAGCAACTGGCACTGGGCACTAAGTTAATAGGATAGTCCGAAAAAATGATATATAATTGCTGTAAATGTATATAAAAACTTCCAAGATTGATAATATAACAGCATGGAACAATAAAAATTTATAGATACGTTGGAGACGTATCACTATTTTCTTGGGAGAAGCCTCTAGTGAAAACTATGGCCCCCGTGTCTATCTAAATCATATATTAAAAACCCTAAAAATACCTTGCTGCTCTTTTTCTTTATTTATTTTATTTTGTATTTTTGTTTAATCTATTTATCTATCACATACAATTTAATATTGCAATTAACCGCCGAGGGATTGACAACCCCTTGTTTGCGTTGGGTGCAAGGATTTGTTGTTTTGTGTGCAGGTGCTGGTAACGAGGTGTTGCATGATTCTCCTTCTGGATTGATTACCTTGGTTTCATAACTGAGGGAAATACTTATCTTTACTGTACTGCATCTCCCTTCCTCTTCAGGGAATTACCAACGGAGCTCACAAGTAGCAGGGGCTCAACAAGATTTCAAACATACGCAAATAAAGAAACTATAACAGCAATCTGTGAAAACAGGACAGTCTGTAAAGATGCAAATGAAACATATACTTCTGTAACTCAAAAATTTCTGAAAAATTAGGAAAAAATAAAAAATTTGCATAGCAGTACTGTGTAAAAATTTCAGAATTTTTGCACGTTCCAGTAAATTATCAAAATTCAAGCACTACCGCAAAAGTTTCTGTTTTTTCACAGCACACACCAAACAAGCAATTTAAACATCCTAAAGGTAAAACTTGGCACATTATTTTTATAATACAATGGATTTGTACAAGGGGATAATTATTTTTGTTGAAAAGTTTCTGTAATCAAGATTCACAAAGTTTCCATGGGCATGAACAAAGTTCAAGGATGCCCCCCACTTCAACGGTATTCGTCTTTCTCACTTTCACTTTTCTTTTTGAAAAGTTTTAGGTTCCCCTCTATATTTTTTTGTTTTTAAATTTTTTAAAAGCACACAACAGAATAAAATGACTCTCTAAAACTTCCAGGTTGTCTCCCAGGCAGCGCTTTCTTTAAAGCCATTAAGCTTGGCATAAAGTGCTCATGCTATCGATCCACCCGGATCCCAAGGTATATCAAAGCCAATTTTAGTTAACAATGATTTGTAATTTAGTAATGAGCACAAAGCAACATATATCATGCAATGACGAAGTCTAACTCTCTTCCTATGCATCGGCATGTCATAAAAGAACAATTCATGCACACATAATAAAGGCCGATGCATAGCATAAACAGTTTCTTGCAATTTTATCGTATTGCAAACATAGAGAGGCGGAGATGTAGTTCCTCTCTCATAATAATTGCAATTAGGAGCAGCAAGCACATGCATATTATATCCATCAAAATCATCATGTGCAATGGTAAAACGCAACCCATCAATATAATTCTTAATAAGATAATAGGACTATCATGTGTGGGTGCAATAGCAACAATTTCATGTTTAACATAAGGAACTATAGCAAGTTCATCTCCATAAACGTCATTCATATTGGCATCATGGCCACAAGCATAGCAAGCATCAATTTCATCAAAAAGGGATATTTCAAACGAATCAAAGGGATCATAGCAATCATCATAGCATTCATCCTTCGATAAGTACGAAGGGAAATTAAACAATGTATGAGTTGAAGAGTTACTCTCATTAGAAGGTGGGCACGGGTAGCTAATCCGCTCTTCCTCCTTTTGTTCTTCGCTCTCCTTCTCATCCTTTTCATCTAATGAGCTCACAGTTTCATCAATTTCTTCTTCCATAGGAGCCTGCAAAATATTAGTCTCTTCTCGGACAGCGGAGACTTTCTCAATAAATTCATCAATATAGGCATTATATTCATAATTCTTATGGCAATATTTAATTATAGCAAAATTTTCAGATCTGTAAATAGCATCATCACAATCTTCATACTTTTCAAACAAAGATTCAATTTCATAAGCACCCTTAAAAGCAAAAAATTCTTCTATTTGTTCCACATCATAGTAATCATATATACCATTAGCATAAGAAGCCAAGGTTTCATTATCATTAAATTCACATTGAAAGGGGAGGAGGTATGGAGCCTCCATCCTAGAGCAACAAGTATAATCACACCTTAAGCATAAATTCCAAGCATACCAACGCAACATTTTAATTTGATCCCATAAGTGTTTCCCTTTTTGTGACAAGCGATAATCCCTAAAGTATTCCCATTGATCCAAAGTATCTCCCATTATCAAGTTGAATGGAGATTTATCAGGATTATCAAAGTAGTATTTAATGTTTTCCACATAACCAGCATCGAGGGTTTTAGGAGGTTCCCCATCTCCATGAGTAGCAAGTACAACTAATATTTTTTGGTATTTCTTGTTCCATATCCATAACTAAAGATAAAGAAAAAGTTAGAACAAAAAATAAAAACTACTTAGTGATACAGAAAATAAAAACTACTTAGTGATAAAGCAAACAAGCACACATGAGAATATCAACCCCACGCTATTGCTCCCCGGCAACGGCGCCAGAAAAAGGTCTTGATAACCCACAAGTATAGGGGATCAATTGTAGCTTTTTTGATAAATAAGAGTGTCGAACCCAACGAGGAGCTAAAGGTAGAATCGATATTTCCTTCAAGTTCTATCGACCACCGATACAACTCTACGCACACTTAACATTTGCTTTACCTAGAACAAGAATGAAACTAGAAGTACTTTGTAGGTGTAATGCTAGAACTACTTTGCAAGAATAAAACTAGGAGTACGTTGCGAGATAATAAAAGTTAGTTTGTTTTAGTAGAGAACTTTTTGTAACACAAGAGAAGGATTTGTCCCTAAGCAATCAATAACTAGACCGGTAATCATTATTGCAATTTTATATGATGGAGAGGCATGAGCTATTATACTTTCCGTACTTGGATCATATGCACTTATGATTGGAACTCTAGCAAGCATCCGCAACTACCAAAGATCATTAAGGTAAAACCCTACAGCGGGAATCCCTCATGCTTGCGCAAAACGGAGGGCACCATAGGACAGCACCAAAATAAAACATACAACTCAAACCAATCACGATCATCAATCAACCCATAGGACAAAACGAATCTACTGAAACATCGTAGGATTGCCACACATCATAGGATAATAATGTATAGCATTAAGCACCATGTTTAAGTAGTGATTACAGCGGGGAGAAGAGGTGTTACACCACTGCATAGAGCGGGAGGGAGTTGGTGTTGACGGCGGCGAAGTTGTTGGTGTAGATCGCCGTCATGATGGTTTCCCCGGCGGCGCTCCGGCGCCACCGGAAGAGAGGGGGAGAGAGCCCCCCTCCTTCTTCTTGCTTGGCCTCCCCCCTAGATGGGAGGAGAGTTTCCCCTCTGGTCCATGGCCGCCATGGCTCCCAGAGGGCATGTAACACCCCATGTAATTAGCCACAGTGATCACCTTTTGAAAGTGCCAAGTCATCATGATTAACTATGCTTGATCATTGTCGGTGTACTAAAGTATGGGCCCCTTTAGTACCCCTTACTTGTGTACGGGCAGTTGTAGCCGAACCGCGGCAGGCCTTGCCGGGGAATAGCTAGGAGCAATCTCAAGACGAAGATAGTGCTTGCCGGCGAGGAGCGAGCCGGCAAGCCAGGAACCCGGCAAGCCTTGCCGGAAAAAGATGTTCGAGTCAACGACCGGACCAGAAGGCAGAAGGCCAATGGGGTGCGAAGGCCCGGCAAGACCCTTGCCGGCAAGGCCTCGCGGCCGGCGAGACCCGGGCCCGGCAAGCCCCGGTCCCGGCAAGCGTCGGACCCGGCAAGCCCCGGGCCCGGCAAGGATTCAGCCCCGGCAAGGCTCTGCACAGTGTAGCGCTATCGCTCCTGCGCAGCGGCCAGCCTTGTCGTTTAGGGTTTGTCCTAATGATGACGTGGCGCGATGCTGGCCACGAGATGCTTAAGCGGTGCTGATGGGATGGCTGCTTTTGCCCATCCCCTGTAAAGCTTTTCCAAGCCCGAGACGCTGAGGGACACCTCGACGGACACCTCACGGTGCATTTAATGAGCTTGTCCTAAGCCGTCAGGGTTAGGTATGATAACACTGTAGTGACCCTGTAGCTACTTTCCACCTCATACCTTATCCCTTACGCAACTGTGGTACCCCCTTTGACTCATATAAAAAGGAGGCCCAAGGCATAGCTACGGGGGGGAGCACTTCGGAAGCTCATTCTGCATGCGTAGCTGCTACTGTAGCTCCCAGAACTTGGCCAAGAACGTCCACAATAATACCATCAAAGCAGGAGTAGGGTTTTATGCATCCGTGCGGCCCGAACCTGGGTAAAATCCCCGTGTGCTGTTCGCTAGTTCTGCTCTTCGTGCAATCCTCTCCCCTTGCCGAACCGTGAAGGGATCTGCTCGATAGCGATCCCATAGGTGTTCGTTTCCCACGACATCTTTGGCGCGCCAGGTGAGGGATCGAGGTTGTGCGAACCTGATCTAGCGATCAGCGCGTCAGATCTTCGATCATTTTCATCACCATGGCTCCCAAGAAGAAGGGTTTCATGGCGGTTGGTCCATCTGCGTCCGTCGTACCTGATGCTGCGCGCACAGGCGACGGGGTAGGCACGGGTGGAGGAGGTGGAGGCTCCGAGCTTCCACGGCGTTCCGGCAATCCGAGACGGACGAGCAACAGGTCCAGGGATGGAGCTGCGCAACCTGCGGGTGGTGCAGCGACATCCAAGGATGGAGCGGCGCCTTCCAGGACGAATACACCGGCGCATGCACCGCGACCTTCTCAGGACGCGCGTGACGTGCGGCCTCAAGATGTTGGTGGTTCTGGGCGTCCGCATGGGAAGTCCCCTGTACATCATTCCCAGGGTGCGCAGGGCCAAGATCCACGCCAGCGCGCTGGTGGAGGCCGCGCGCGGGTGCAGAGTCGTGATGAGGCTCCTTCTAACCCTATTAGGAGTTTGAGCACCTCACGTTCTTCGCACCTGTCGCCGCCGCCTACGCCGGCAGAGGCGTTGGCACGGGCTCAGCTGCTCCTAGACTTCCCTCCCGCCGTGGAGAAGCTAGACGAGTGGCGAGCCGCTATCCAAAGCCTCATCGGCCTAGCCAACAACGACGTACCGCAGCAGGGTGAACCCTCGCGGCTGCAGTCGTCTAGGCTGGTGCGTGCCGATGGAGAGAAGACCGGAGCTGGAACGACCACGTTGCGTTCCCCTCCGTTGCGTCAAGAGCGGTCGTTAACTCGGCGGACCAGCGCCCGTGAGGATGATTCCACGGCGTCGTCTGATCCGCGGGTTCGCCGCGATCAACGTCACGTTCTTCGGGAACGGAAGAAGGAGGACGCTCGAACCACCATCGAGCGCCGAAGGGAAGCGCGTCGCCAGTCCGACAAGCGCGCTGGGATCACTGTTGACGAGCCCACGCCAGGGTATCCTGGCTACCTACCTTACGAGGTGGGTTGTCCAGCGTTTACTCGTGAGCTGCGGCAAGTCCAGTGGCCCAGCTCCCGCTCCTTCAAGCCGGAAGTACCGGAGAAGTACGACGGCAAGACTCATCCGTCCGAGTTCTTGAGCATCTACACCATCGCGGTGCAGGCTGCCGGGGCTCGTGACGATAAGGTGCTGGCTAACTATTTTCCGTTGGTGCTGAAGCCCAACGTGAGATCGTGGTTGATGCACCTGCCCGAGAATTCCATCTCTTCTTGGGTGGACCTGTGCCATCAGTTTGTTGGCGCCTTCACCGGCGGCCATCAAGCTCCTGGCCAGGAGAGTGATCTGCACATCATTCCTCAGAAAGAAGGCGAAACTTTGCGCAAGTATATCCAGAGGTTCACCCGCGTCCAACACAATATCCCCGACGTTCATCCCGCCGCCGTTATCAGCGCCTTTCATCAGAACGTGCGCAACCGAAAGATGCGGGAGGAGCTGGCGATGAACGAGGTCAAGGATGTCGCCGAGCTCTACGCTTTGGCCGACAAGTGCGCCCGGGCGGAGGAAGGGAGGAGACTCCCCGGCGAGAACGCCAGCGCTGGAGTCAACTCTGAGAGCGATGACACTCCTGCCCCGGCAAAGAAAGGGAAGCGGAAGAACAGGAAGCGCAAAGGCAAGGCCGTGCTTGCCGTTGAAAGTTCCGGCAACATCGGCACCGCCAAAAAGTCCAAGACCGACGACCCCGGCAAGGAGGTTGCCGGGTGTGCGGCGTGTCAGGCCTTGGCGGCTGTCGATAAGCCAGAAGGATCCGGCAAGCAGTACTGCAAGATCCACCGAACCAAGGGCCACGACCTCCAGGACTGCCGGCAAGTAGAGGAGCTTGCCGCGAAGCAGCACGCCGAGTACGAACGACGCGACAAGGAGCGAGCCCAAGATGGTGCCGGAGGGTCCGGCAGGAAGCGCGGTCGAGGAGGACGACGCGGCAAGCCTGGACAGCGGCAAGAGAAGCCTGCTCGGGGCCGCGGCAGGAAAGAAGGAGATGAAGATGCAGATGAGGGCGATGACGAGTCTAGCGAGCGGGAGTTTCAGAAGGCCACAGAGGTTATGTGCGTCGACGGAGGCGCCTCCCTGCATCTTTCTCACCGCCAACTCAAGCGGTGGGCGCGTGAGATTCTTGCGGCCGAACCCTCTCTTGATGCGCAGAAACCGCTGAGGTGGTCCCACACGCCCATCATTTTCGATGCCGAGGATCACCCTGACCGCACTACTGCTGTCGGGTGCTTGCCGTTGTTGGTCTCGCCAACAATTCGCAACCTCCAGGTAACGAAGATGTTGGTTGACAGTGGTGCCGGCCTGAATCTCATCTCGCCGGACGTCCTCAAGAGGCTGCAAATTCCCGACGAAGACCTCGAAGAGACAGGCTCCTTCCAAGGGGTCAATCCAGGAAGATACCAGCCCAAGGGCAAGATCACGCTGCCGGTAACATTCGGCAGCGAGCTGAACTTTCGGACGGAGAAGGTCGTCTTCGACGTCGCCAAGATTCCGTTGCCGTACAATGGGATCCTTGGCCGCCCCGCGCTGGCCAAGTTCATGGCGGCATCGCATTACGCCTACAACGTCCTAAAGATGCCCGGTCCGATGAGCGTCATCACTGTCCACTCCGACAAGAAAGACGCGCTCGTCTGCACCGACAAGCTCTACCGGGAAGCAGTTGCAGCGTCCGCCGCCAAGGCGCATGCTCCTGCCGCTCAAGATCCCGGCAAGAAGAAGGAGCCCGGCAAGACCCCTTGTGCAAGCTCCGGCAAGCGCGCCTCTTCGGAGTGCTGCGCTACCGTCGAGGATGCACCGGGGAGCTCTGCCGGCCAGACCAAGAAACCCAAGGCTGCTCCGCCTGAGACCAAGAAGGTGCCTGCCAAGGAGGACGGGACGGGGGGAACTTTCACCATAAGTTCCACCCTTGATGACAAATAGGAAAGCGCGCTCGTTGCCTTCCTGCGGGCGAATGTCGATGTGTTTGCATGGCAACCATCTGACATCCCCGGTGTTCCCAGGGAGGTGATTGAGCACCGCCTAGCCGTCTGTCCTCACGCACGGCCCGTCAAGCAGAAGGTGCGGAAGCAAGCTTTGGAGCGGCAAGAGTTTATTGCACAAGAGATCAAGAAGCTTGAGGCGGCAGGCCTGGTTAGAGGAGTCCTCCATCCTACGTGGTTGGCCAATCCAGTTGTTGTGCGCAAGGCGAATGGTAAATGGAGGCTATGTATTGACTTTACAGATATCAATAAAGCCTGCCCAAAAGATCCTTTTCCCTTGCCGCGCATCGACCAGATTGTGGATTCCACTGCCGGCTGCGATCTGCTGTCATTCCTTGACGCATACTCAGGCTATCACCAGATCTTCATGGCGAAAGAAGACGAAGAGAAGACCGCATTTATCACCCCATGTGGCACATACTGTTTCTTGCGTATGCCTTTCGGGCTGAAAAGTGCTGGGTCGACCTTCGCTAGAGCTGTCCAGATCGGTTTCGAGACCCAGCTCCATAGAAATATGGAAGCTTACATGGATGACATAGTGGTCAAAACCAAGGACAAAGCAACGCTCATTCAAGATCTGGAGGAGACATTTGCAAATTTGCGTAGGATCAACCTGAAGCTCAACCCGGAGAAGTGCGTGTTTGGCGTTCCATCCGGCAAGCTTCTCGGGTTCTTTGTATCTCAGCGTGGAATTGAAGCTAATCCCGACAAGATCAAAGCAATTGAGCAGATTGAAGCACCAAGACGAGTCAAGGATGTGCGCCGCCTCGCCGGCTGCGTCGCTGCTTTGAGCAGGTTCATCTCAAAGTCTGCTGAACGCGCCCTGCCCTTTTTCAAAATCTTGAAGAAGGCAGGTCCCATGAAGTGGACTCCAGAAGCGGAGGCAGCGCTGCAGGATTTGAAGAAATACCTCTCCTCTTCGCCAGTACTAGTCGCGCCTAGGCCACAAGAGCCGTTGCTGCTATATCTAGCGGCAACGAATCAAGTGGTTAGTGCTGCGCTAGTAGCGGAGAGAGAAGCAGAGGAGGATGCAGCGGCAACGGCAGGCCCGCCAAGCGGCTTGCCGGGGCCAGCCCCGGCAGAGTCTGGTGCCGGCAAGGAAGGATTTTCGCAGTCAAGTTTGGCAGTGCAGAAGAAGAAGATGGTGCAGCGCCCAGTCTATTTCGTCAGCTCCCTGCTGCAGGGGGCTAGGTCGAGATACTCTGGTGTGCAGAAGCTGCTCTTCGGCCTTCTCATGGCCTCGAGGAAGCTGCGCCATTACTTCCAAGCACATGAGATCACCGTCATCACTCGCTTTCCGCTGCAACGGATTCTCCGGAACCCGGAAGCGACCGGCAGGATTGTAGAGTGGGCGTTGGAGCTGTCATGCTTTGGCCTCAAGTTTGAAAGTACTTCAACTATACAGAGCAGAGCCTTGGCAGAGTTCATTGCAGAATGGACGCCAACGCCAGACGACGAAGTTCAAGAATCAGTGACCCCCGGGAAGGAATCAGGGCAAACATGGGTCATGTACTTTGATGGAGCCTTTTCGCTGCAAGGCGCCGGTGCCGGCGTGCTGCTTGTCGCACCCACCGGAGAGCACCTCAAGTACGTCATCCAAATGCATTTTCCCCGGGAGAGATCGACCAATAACACGGCAGAGTATGAAGGGTTGCTTGCCGGTCTCAGGATCGTGGCAGACCTTGGGATCAGGAAGCTCATCGTCAGAGGTGACTCCCAACTCGTCGTGAGGCAAGTCAACAAAGATTACCAAAGCCCGTTGATGGAAGCTTACGTTGATGAAGTGAGGAAGCTGGAAGAGCGCTTTGACGGTCTTCAGACAGAGCATGTTCCTCGATCAGAGAACAGCATTGCTGACGACCTGTCGAAACGTGCCGCACTCAAGTTACCTGTGGAACCAGGGACTTTTGTGCTCCGCTTGACTCAACCATCCGTGTCGCCGTCGACAAGGCCTGATAAGAGAAGAAAGTTAAGTACCGGCGAGTACTTCCCGGCAGGGCTTCCCGAAGCCCCCGGCAAGAATCTTGCCGGGAACGACCCGGTTGCCGGTGAGCAGCGGCTTCGTGCAGAGCCTCAGGTTCTTGCCGCCGAAGCAAGCGCCCCTGCGACCGAAGAAATACCAGTTGCCGGTGAGCAGCTGCTCCGCCAAGAACCTCAGGTTCTTGCCGTAGAAGCAAATGCTCCCGCAGCTGAAGAGTTTCCTTTAGTCCTTGTCGTCGAGCCGCAAGCTCTGGCATGGGCACAGCAAATAGTCCATTTCCTTCAGATAGGAGAACTCCCTGAAGAGCAGGAAGAAGCTGAAAAAGTAGCCCGTCAGTCAAGTATGTACCAGTTCGTCGACGATGTCCTGTACAGAAAGAGACCCAACGGTGTGAAATTGAAGTGCATTCCTCGGGAGGATGGACTAGAGCTGTTGGCAGAGATTCATGGGGGCATATGTGGATCCCACATAGGCTCAAGAGCCCTTGCCGGCAAGGCATTCCGGCAAGGATTCTTCTGGCCTACTGCTCTCCAGGATGCAAGTGCACTAGTAACCAAGTGTGAAGCGTGCCAGTTTCATTCGAAGCAACTTCATCAGCCAGCTCAAGCTCTCCAGACAATTCCTCTCTCCTGGCCCTTCTCGGTCTGGGGGCTCGACATACTGGGTCCCTTCCCCCGCGCTGCCGGGGGCTTCGAGTACTTGTACGTTGCCATCGACAAGTTCACGAAGTGGCCAGAAGTGGAAGTAGTGAGGAAGGTGACAGCACAGTCAGCGGTCAAATTCTTCAAAGGGATTGTGTGCCGTTTTGGTGTGCCGAATAGGATCATCACCGACAACGGTACGCAGTTCACTAGTCGCACCTTCAAGCAGTACGTCCAAGACCTTGGCGGCAAGATTTGTTTTGCCTCTGTTGCTCACCCGAGGAGTAACGGCCAAGCGGAGAGGGCGAACGCTGAAGTGCTGCGCGGTCTCCGGACCAGAACTTTCGACAAGCTGCGCAAGCATGGAAGACGCTGGATTGATGAGCTGCCGGCGGTTCTTTGGTCGATCAGGACGACGCCAAATCGAGCCACCGGCCAGACACCCTTCGCTCTGGTCTACGGAGCGGAGGTAGTTCTCCCCACGGAACTCATATACGGGTCACCTCGAGTGCTCGCTTATGATGAGCTTGAGCAAGAACAGCTGCGGCAAGATGACGCGCTGCTCCTTGAGGAGAACCGTCTTCGGGCTGCTGTGCGAGCCGCTCGTTATCAGCAAGCTTTGCGCCGCTATCATAGCCGCAAGGTTCATGCCCGGAGTCTTGAGGAAGGCGACCTTGTTCTTCAGCGCGTTCAGTCGGCCAAGAATTCCAACAAGTTGACGCCGAAGTGGGAAGGCCCTTACCGGGTAGTGCGAGTCACCAGGCCTGCCGCTGTCCGCCTGGAGACCGAAGAGGGCTTGCCGGTGAGCAACTCCTGGAATATCGAGCACCTTCGCAAGTTCTACCCGTGAAGGGCAGTTGTTGGGTCTCTTGCCGAGATAGCGGTACAACCTGCTGACTGCTGTCAGACTCAAGTCCAGCACTCGCGGCGTAACGCTCCGCCAAGATCCCGGCAACGCCATTCTGTACTAGTCTTGCCGGATGGCATGTGATCCTTTGTACAGAGCAGGCACATCTTTTGTGCTTAGTTAATAAGTTTGCAGTGCTTTACATTTCTTGCCGATTTCATGCTTTATGTATGCATGTGTTTATCTGAAGTGTATATTGCGCTTGCCCCGATTTCCTGCCGTAGTAGCGATACGCCACGCTGAACACTGTCGGACTCCGGTCCAGTGCTCGCGGCAGCATAACGCTCCGGCAAGCTCCTGGCAATGCCCCTCTGTGAGATCTAACGAACCGTCCAGGTTCCATAACATTTATTTTCTCTTCTTTATTTTTCTTAAAGAGATAGAAGATTCCCTCGCGCGCAAGTTTGCCGGGGGGGAAGGAGAATGATGGAATGGATACCAGGGGACGTTCATGGTTGATGCTTTGCCGGGAGAAGAAAAGAATAGCGGCGAAAGCCAGAGCTAAGTTGCTGACCCCTTTAGCAGATTTCAATTTTTTGTAAGGCTATATCCCTTGAACGATTTCGGCGTTGTATGGAAAACCTGCACGTGATGGAATCTTGTCGCGATTAGGCTGCGCCCTTATTCCGTTTCGAGTCCGCTCAACGGTTTAGGTGGCCGCGCTGAAAGCGTCAAGGTTTCTTGCCGTGAGCAGCACCGCCTGCTGAACGCTGTCGGGCTCCGGTCCAGCGCTCGCGGCAAGGCCATGCTCCGGCGAGTGCCCAGTAAAGCGTAGGGTATATGCTATACAAAGAGAGATTGATCAAGGGGGAATAGCATGCATAGATTCAGATAAAGCAGATTGTATATAAGATAGTTGCCACGTTACTAACGTAAGACCAAATGCTTGTCTTTTACATGTAACGCGGCGGCAAGACAAGGAGAAAGATAAGGAGGGCTACAGTTAATCTCGCCGGTCGCCTTCGACCCTCTTCACTTGGCCTATCCGTTCGACGATGGGCACGACAAGCTCCTGCAGAGCCTTGGCGTCCGCATCCTTCGGCAAGCGGCTGAAGACCTTGGTGAAGTCGACGCCGGGATTCCTGTACGCCACTTTCATCAGCAGCATCTGGACCACGTCCTGGCAGAGCTTCCTGGACTCGCTGGCGAGCTTGCCGGAGTGGGTTGCTTGGAGTTGCTTGAGCGCATCGACGAGACCTTCGAAGAACATGGTGATCCTGGCGCTCTCGCTTATCCTGTCGTTGGCAGAATACCCGAAGCCCTGAAGATTCATGTCCTCCAGCTCCGCGGCAAGCCTCTTGGCGACGTCCACCAGCCTGGCGGTCCAGACCCCTGTGCCGGTGACGTAATCTTGATGCGTGGCATAGGCGTTCTTGAGCAGCTCCTGCTCGTCGTGGAGGTCCTTGGCCAAGGTCTTCCCGCGAGCTCGGGTAGCTTCCAGGGACTCCTCCAACGTGGATAGTTTCAGCTTCAGATTTGCAATGAAGTCGTTGGCGGAGGCGAGCTGTTTGATCTTCTCAGACGCGGCGAGCTGCATCTCCACCAGGTTGTGGAGGGTTTTCTCCTTCTCGGCCTCGAGGGCAGCGATCTTCTTGCCGTGTTCCTCGAGAATGGCTTCCAGCTTCTTCGCCTTCCCCTCCAGCGAGTTCTTGGCGGTCTTCGCAGCCTCGGCAGCGTCGAGTGCCTCCTTGAGCTTGCCGGCGTGGTCTGCAGTTAGAGCGGCGAGCGCTGCCGTTTGGCTTTGCTCAAGCTCCTGGACCCGCCGCGCGACAAGACTTTCGAGCTCTTCATCCTTGTTGCGAAGCTTGGCGGCAAGCGCCGCCTCGCGGGCGGCAAGGTCCTCTTCTTGGGCGTCAAGGCTGATGCGGCGCTGCGTCAAGAGGGCTTCTGCCGCGGCGGCTTGCTGGGCGGCCTCCTCCTGCGCTTTCTCGATGTCTGATTGCTTCAGCAGGAGGACGTTCCGCTCTTCCGCCAGCTGCTCCCGATAAATATTCAGCTCTTGGAGGGCCTCGCCATACCAAGCCTGTGTCTCCGTGACGCGTTGTTGGAAGTCTCCTTCCGCGGCCTCGACGAGCGCTGCCCGGGAGTCCAGTTTCTCCTTCCGGGCGCGGTAGAGCGTCTGGAGCTTCTGATAATTGTCATTCATGGCTTGAAGTAGCTGCTCCTCCTTGAGCTCACTGACGGCAGCGACGGTGATTTCCCCGTCAAGATGCTCTCCTTCAACCAGCTCTTTGATGCTTGCCGACCCCGGCATGCTGACGACGTTCTTGCCGGCCCTGATATATTGGCTTGA
Source organism: Elymus sibiricus (assembly GCA_039707655.1). Classification (NCBI taxonomy): domain Eukaryota; kingdom Viridiplantae; phylum Streptophyta; class Magnoliopsida; order Poales; family Poaceae; genus Elymus; species Elymus sibiricus. The sequence goes on along the minus strand of CM077674.1, from coordinate 334,644,088 downwards.
GGGAGGGGCCTGGAACGACGAGGATTGGTCTTCGGCAGTCGAGGGCCCCGCGGCAGTAGAAGCGCCTGGCGCTCCTGCGGCGGAAGCGCCGTCAGTATTGCCGCGGGTCTCCTCGCCGGCCCCCTCGGCGGCCTTGGCGGCCTCGGCGGCAGTGGCCTTGGCGGCCTCAGTGGCAGCGGCCTTGGCGGCCTTGGCGGCCTCGGCGGCGGCATGCTTGGCAGCCTCTTCGGCAGCAACCTTGCCGGCTTCAGTGGCGGCATCCTTGGCGGTCTCTTCAATGACGGCGTCAGTATCCATGAGCTCTGTCAGAAGAAGATTGAAGATCAAGGAGTTAATTAAGATGAAGCTGGGAAGGAAGTTCAAGAAGACAAAAAAAAAGGGAGAGAGAAAAGATTTCTAAGGGCGAATGGTTCACCTGCGTCAAGGTCGTCGCGGTAGAACCCGCCTGAAGATTCCTTTGTGGGCTGCGTGGTCGACGGATGCGGCATGTTGAGGGTGGTCCTTGCCGGCGACCTCTGTTGCTGCTCTGTTCCTACGCGCCCCAAGATGTTAGCTGTGAAGATTACCGCCCCGGCACTCGCCAGCGGAAAGAGAGTAATTGGCTCACGCTGGGGGCTGTGCCGGGGGCTGCGGCGAGGATTGTGCCTTGGGCTTGGCTCCGGGCTGGACTCGATAGTCACCGGCTCTTCAGAAGTGCTTGCCGGCGGCTCGACGCCCGTGGAAATCTTGGCCTTCTTGGCCATCCTCTCCGCCAAGGTCTCCTCATCCCTGTGGAGGCAAGATCATCAAGATTAATCAAGGAAATCAGAAAGCAAGAACGGAAGCTGTGGCAGAACACTTACTCCTCTTCTTCCTCCTCGTTCTCGAGGATGGATAGGTCGAAGGCGGCCCCCGTCACAGTGCTTGGCGGAGGAGGAGAGGTCGTTCTGGGGCGCTTGCCGGCGGCGGCTTGCCGCGCTGCCTCGTCGGCAACGGCTTGCCGCGCCGCTTCGTCAGCAGCCTCCTTGCCGGAAGCTTCATCGTTCAGCGCTGGCTGGTGAGCAGGAGCGCCGGTGCTGGCCTTCCGAAGGACGCGCCTCCGTGCCTGTAGAAGAGCTGGGGGCTGCTCTTCCTCCTCCTCTTCCTCCTCGGCGGCTGCTCCAGCAGAAGGGCCCCCGGCAGCGGCACCGCTCGGCTCCCCGGCAGCCTGACCTCGCCCGGCAAAATCTTCCCGCAGCAAGTCCTCGCCTTCGCTGGACTCGGCGCTGCTGGCTTCTTCGGCAAGGTTCGCCTCTTCCGCCCTGTTGGCGATGTGGACGAGCTCCTCCTCCGTGGTGGCGCGGACAAGGTCCTCCTCGCGGATGGCCTTCTCCGTCAAGTTGTCAAAGAATGCCAGCGCCTGCTCCGCGGACGGCTCGATCCACCTCTTGTCGATGCCGTGGGCGTTGAACACCGGCATCATGGTGATGATGGAGGTGAGCGATGAGTTGTTGCACAGTGGAACGACGCCAGCCGGCAAGTTCCCCACTGCTCCAGAATTAAAGAGCTGTTGGCAGAGGGCTGCGTGCCCCATGGCTGTTAGATTATTATCCAGCCCAGGCCGCACCCTCATGACGTCGGCGGCATTCGTGTACTCCCAGGCAGGACGCCCTTTGTTCTGCAGTGGGGCGATGCGCCGGCGAAGGAAATCTGAAGCAATCATCTCCACCTTCAGCCCGGCAGCCTTGAGGCGGAGTATCCTGGTGGTGGCGATGGTCAGCTTGCTGTCGTCAGGGTCCGCAGCACCCCAATCCTTGCCGCGGACCACCTTCTGCTTCCGCACCTCGCAGAACGGTAGGGGCTCCTTTTCTCGGACCCAGCACCACTTGCTGCGCCACTCATCCCATCTCTCGCGATAGAGCCCCTCTGGGTACGTCTCCTTGGTCGCCGTCCTCGGAATCCAAGCGATGCTACCGGAGAGGGCGTCGCCCTTTTGGGTGCGGGGGTAGAAGTAGTGCCGGAAAAGTGCTGTGCTCGGGATGACCCCAACGAAATTTTTGCAAAGGTGCGCGAAGACGGACATGCAAGTCACGGCATTCGGCGTGAAGTCTAGCAGCTGGAAGCCGTAAGTGATCATGATATCTACGAAGAAGTCCGAGTATGGAGGGCAGAGGCCGCACCAAAAGTAATCGGCAAAGAAGGGATAATCCCCTGGCTCTGCCCTACGAGAAGCTACACTCACTTTGGTGGCTGGATGCGCCGTGGTCTCCTTCGCCCATGCGAACTGGTACCTCTTCTTCAGGGCCTTCGCATCAAGCGTCGGGGGGAAGACAGCGCGCTCCTTCCGCATCTTCACCAGCTTGCTTTCCGCGGCGGCCGCTTCCTCCGCCTTGCCCTTGCCCTTGCTCGGCTTGGGCGGCATGGTGGCTATGGGAGTGGGCGTTGAAGACGTCGAGAGCGCGGTGGAGGCAGGCGGAGGGAGAAAAGCTCTATTTTGGGCGCAAGGAAGAAGACGATGGCGACGGTTCTGAGATTGAGATTGGAAAGGTGAAAGCGATGAGGGGTAAATGAGCAGCGTCTCTGCGATTCCTTTTTTATGGGGAAGGCGCGGGACTAGCTCTTTAACCGCCCGCTTTTACTGCGCGCCCACGTCTCCCACGTCGCGCGATTAATGCGCGTAGTGGAGGGGCGTGGTAAAAGAGATCATGATTACGGACAGTTATTCCCTGCCACGTGCACCCGTGCACTGTTTTGGGCCTAGCCCAACAGGCCTGGCATCCGTGTATGGCCTAGGCCCGGGGGCTCCTGTCGGTGTACTAAAGTATGGGCCCCTTTAGTACCCCTTACTTGTGTACGGGCAGTTGTAGCCGAACCGCGACAGGCCTTGCCAGGGAATAGCTAGGAGCAATCTCAAGACGAAGATAGTGCTTGCCGGCGAGGAGCGAGCCGGCAAGCCAGGAACCCGGCAAGCCTTGCCAGAAAAAGATGTTCGAGTCAACGACCGGACCAGAAGGCAGAAGGCCAAAGGCGTACGAAGGCCCGGCAAGACCCTTGCCGGCAAGGCCTCGCGGCCGGCGAGACCCGGGCCCGGCAAGCCCCGGTCCCGGCAAGCGTCGGACCCGGCAAGCCCCGGGCCCGGCAAGGATTCAGCCCCGGCAAGGCTCTGCACAGTGTAGCGCTATCGCTCCTGCGCAGCGGCCAGCCTTGTCGTTTAGGGTTTGTCCTAATGATGACGTGGCGCGATGCTGGCCACGAGATGCTTAAGCGGTGCTGATGGGATGGCTGCTTTTGCCCATCCCCTGTAAAGCTTTTCCAAGCCCGAGACGCTGAGGGACACCTCGACGGACACCTCACGGTGCATTTAATGAGTTTGTCCTAAGCCGTCAGGGTTAGGTATGATAACACTGTAGTGACCCTGTAGCTACTTTCCACCTCATACCTTATCCCTTACGCCACTGTGGTAGCCCCTTTGACTCATATAAAAAGGAGGCCCAAGGCATAGCTACGGGGGGGGGGAGCACTTCGGAAGCTCATTCTGCATGCGTAGCTGCTACTGTAGCTCCCAGAACTTGGCCAAGAACGTCCACAATAATACCATCAAAGCAGGAGTAGGGTTTTACGCATCCGTGCGGCCCGAACCTGGGTAAAATCCCCGTGTGCTGTTCGCTAGTTCTGCTCTTCGTGCAATCCTCTCCCCTTGCCGAACCGTGAAGGGATCTGCTCGATAGCGATCCCATAGGTGTTCGTTTCCCACGACAATCATCATTGCATCATATCTCATTTCAAATTCCAACTCAAACTTCAATTTAAATTTAAATTGAAAATAAAAGTTGTTCCAATCTGCAAATAAAAATGTTCACTACATGGCAAATAGTCTATAACGATTTATTCTAAGAAAAGCAACATCACTAAAAATGCCTAAGTGACTCTATCAACCTAAGACAGCAACCAAACAGCACTTTTTACTCCATTTTATTTAATCCAAACTCCAGATGAAATCATATTTTGACCAAACCAATTTCTGGTGGTAGGTAATAATGCATTGCAATATTTGAACCAAGTCTCATATTTTATAAGAGTCTAAGGATGTCCAAACATTTCACAAAACAGAGATAAAGAAAAGAAATAGAAAAAGAAAAAGAAAACGGTTAGAACCTACCGGCGCGCTGGGCTTCCAGTGCACAGTGTTGACAGGCCCGGCCCACCGCGGCCTTTTCTTCCACCTCCCGCCGTCCTCCTCGCGTTGGCGCCCGCGCCCGTCGACACGTCGCCGTCGCCGCACGTGTCGCCCATCCGCCGTCTCCTCGGGGTGGATAAGGTCCCCCGCAGCCTCTCGAAACCCTAGCCCCCCCCCATAGACCCCCTCCCTCGCCCGCTTTCTTCTCCCCGCGCAAACACCCGAAGTCGCCGCCATGGCCGAGCTCGCAGCCGTGGCTACCGCCGTCCTCGCCGCCTGAGACCGAGCTCAATCGCTCCGCCTGCCTCTTCTCCTTCTTCTCTGACCACTGGACCGAGCCCTGCGCCAACACAATGCCAGGATCGAGCCCCTCTTCGTTTTCGGTCGCCGGAGCTTCGCCGGCGAATGTCGTCAAACTGCTGCTACTAAACCTTCCGCCGGGCCCCCGTGTGCCTCCCCGGTGAGCTTCCCCTCCTTTCCCCTCTCCTAGCGCTGCTCCTCGCCGCCCGTGGCCGCCGCTGCCATCGCCGCCCGAATGCGCCTCCGCCGTGGAGCTCGCCGCCGTCAAGGTAGTTGCTGCCATGGCCGTTCGAGCGCGTGGCCATGCTCAGCGCCTCAGTGCGGTTCCAACGCGCCCAACCCCATAGCTTGCCGTGCCCCACGGCGACTAGCCGCAGCTCGCCTGAAACACCTCACCGCCGGCGTCGACATAGCGCCCAAGTCCGGCCGAGTTAGCCCGCGAATCCGTCGTAGATCGACGCGGCGTCGTCTCCCCGTTCGAACGCGCCTAGTCCCGATCCAAACGGTGGCATGTGCGCGTTTTCCGGCAACCCCCGATCCGCGCCACCGAGGATAAGGCCGCCGGCGACTAGCCGCCGGCGAGCTGACCTGGCCGCGTGATTAACCACTAACCCGAGACCCTGTGAGACTGACTGGTGGGCCCCGCTCGTTAATTAACTTCAGATTAGTTTAAACCGTTTTTAAATTAGTCTAACAGCCACTGACATGGGGTCCCCCCTCCTAATTAAACTCAGTTAATTAAACTAATAACCGGATTAACCCCACTGTCTATGACAGGTGGGGCCAGCCACTGTTCCAGTGGATAAGCTCTGCTGAGTCAGCAGCTGACTCAGCAGGCCAGCCCCACATGTCAGCCTCTGTGGGCTGACCGCTGACTGGACCGCTGACCCAGTCAACGGGCCCACTGGTCAGCCACTGTGCTGATCAGCTGGGTACGTTTCTGGGTACCCATAGTATTTTAGTTTAAATAATTTTCGAAATATAATTAAATCCAAAAATTCCAGAAAATGTTTAAAACTTTGAAAAATCATATAAAATAAATAGTAACTCGGATGAAAATAATTTATATATGTAAAATGATCAGAAAAATATGAAGAATCTGAATATGTGATCAAAGTGCCTGTCCAACACTCCTAGCTAGGTGAACATGGATTTTTTTGACTGATTTCGTTAAATGAATAGTGTTCAACGTTAATAAAATAAATCCAAATAAATTCCTAAATTAACTAAAACATTTAGTTAGGCAGTAAAACACATCTGCATATCATTTTAGGCATGTCATGCATCATGATTGCATTTTTGCCGTGAATTTATTGTTTTCTTCCCCCTCCTTTCTCTCTCGATAGACGCCGAGACCGACGCCGACGCAGCTCAGGAGATCGACGAGCAGCCTACTGACGATCAGCCCATCTCAGCAGAGCTTCCAGGCAAGCAACCCCCCCTTGACGCATACTGATACCACCAATTCTTTCTCCCTCCTGCTTGCATTAGAAAACTGCTACTGCTTTGATTTATCCTATTTTGATGCATAGCCTGTCCTTGTAACTGCTATTGATACCTGCCTGTTATCCAAACTGCTTAGTATAGGTTGGATGGTAAACCATCTGTGGCCTCTCTCCCTTGCTGTAGTTGCTTCGCTTTAGTATCTGTGCCCCGATCAAATGATCGTCGGGCTGAGAACAGCACATCACCGCACACCCCCTAAGTTGCTCGACTCTGCAAGGCTACCATCGAGTGCCGAGGGTGATACCTCTTATCTCACTTCCGATGATGCCTCTGTAGAATAGCTATCCGGTTGTGAGTTGCCGAGGGTGATTCCTCTTTCATCACCTCTGATAAAGCTACCCTCGTGCAACTCCTCGAGTGGGAATCCATCGAGGGTGATTCCTCGAATTCCTTCTCGATACTTGGACACACGGTTACTTCGTCCTTTGTTACAGGTGGGTCGACCCCGAGGGGTACCCGCGGGGAAATGTAAAGTCGGGCTGGCCCCAAGGGTGCCCGCGAGAGAACAATACTAAAGTTGGGTAAGCACTAAGAATACCCGAGAGTGATATCAAGCCGGAGCGACAGAAACTCTGATCGTCTCTGCGAGTTACTAAATACGCCTAACGGAACTGGGTATTTGATCTGAGTTGGCCAATGGCCTATACACACTACCACCACCTGGGATAATGGTTTAATGGGGCCCTCTACGTCGTACGTTTCAGCCGAAAGCTCTTCAGACGTCGCAGTTCATAGATGCGGGCTAATTGTTGGGGTTGGGCTGGTTACGTCACTGGTGTATTCAGTGTCGCACTTGCTCCCCGGCCAGTCTCGCAATGTGCTGGAGTGCAAAGGGCGATGGGCCCAAGACCCCTGCGCGCTTAGGATTTAGACCGGCGTGTTGACCTCTCTGCTGAGCCTAGGTAGGACTACGTCGTGTCGATTACCCGAGGCCGGGCATTACCCAGCAAGTGTGTCCGGCCAGATGTAATCGAGCGTGCTGGGTGTGGCGCCCCGCCTGAATACCACTGTAGTCAGACGGTCGCCGCACATACCAGCCCAGGAAAATCACTCTCGCATGTGCTTTTACAACAAGTATCAAGAACACAAGCTTTTCTATTAATGAATATATCAGTCTTACATGATATATTACAAGGGTGATGGCAGCGGAAAAGCTCTATCTAAGGCAGCATGGTCTTGGTGCGGCTCCAATCCACAGGGATCTGACTGGGTTACTCTTCTAGCCCGCGAACACTCCGGCTCCACGCTAGTGGACGTCGAATCCTTAGGTGAACCTGGCCACATTGAAGGCCGCTGAGTTCTTTTGAATGTACTCGCAAGCAAACCAAACCAACATATACACCAAGCAAAGCAATCCATGGCATTCAAGCATGTACTTATTATCTTAATAGTATTAGCTATCATACTAAGGCAGGATTATCTAGCAAGATTAATTATCTAGCAGCATTGATCATCATGTCATAGCAGGATTATCTAGCAAGATTAATTATCTGGCAACATTAATTATAATAGTATTATCTAGCATGATAATTACTGAAGTAAATGCAGTAAAGTAAAGTATATCAGGTAAATGATCCGAACTCCGGATATGCTCACGATACAAATCTGATCCAAGCTTTGCGGTCATCCAACTGCTCATCTCATAGCCATCACATGGCTAGCAATCATACCTCTGACATCATCCAATGTCCATGCCTCTGTACTGCAAGTCTGACAAATCATACCTTACACTGGTTCATTATTAACATCTTATGGTTTGTTCCTCCAGACTCGACACATACCAAATAGGGGCCTATACGAACTGTCCATGACCGAGGACGCGGCTATTCGAATAGATTTACACTCTGCAGAGGTTGCGCACTTTACCCACACCATGGAGCCTCTGGCCTCATGATCCCATTCGGCTGGACCAGTGGTGCTCCAAAAAAACCTGGTCTATTGCCTGGCACTCTTACTGTCCCACCGACAATCATACCCTCCCAGGGTCATGTCCTGGGTGGCCCCTGTGTCACCCCGTGACACCTGCCACCGTCGTGGCCAAACACTGTCCCAAACGGGGACGCCGGCAAATAACTCAACTTGGGCTCACAAGGTTATCGCCGCCTATCGGGCCAGGGTAGCGCGCACGCATAACCTTCCCGATTTGGTGGTACCGACAAGAGGCAGGACAATAGACCAAGCTAGGGCCGTCCCATACTGGCAAATGTGGCTGCACGGGTAATTCCGGATAGGTGGCACTATGACTCGATCCAGTCGACGGAGGAGGTTGTTGTCATTATTAAATCACATTCTTTATTACAATACAACAGTAAAGCGTGATGCAAATATAACAACTTATCTTCATACAATATCACAACGAGTCAATAGTGCGAGAATCTGATGAATACTAGCAAGTAATGTAAATAGCAAGTTCAAACTAGCAGGAGCATAACTATTTCGAACACAGGCATAATCATTAATTAAACACGCAAGAATAACACAGAGCAATGCTTCAGGGCATATACCAGATGGTCGGCTTGCCTGGGGGTCGAGGAATACTCCGGGAAGAAGTGTGATCACCTCGCAGAAAATTCGCCGAAAAGGGTTCCCTCTCGGAGGGGCTGAATATAGGGCAAGGGTAAACTGGGTATTTAAGAAAGTGAAAACATGATGAAATTGATGTCATCGGAACGGGCTCGACGAACTGAAGAAGTGGGCTTTGGATTCACCTGAATCGGAGTTACGGTTGAAGAGAAACGACCGTTCGTTCGTTAAGTGGCAAAACAAACAGAAATTGTTCGTTTTGGGCCCTAACGGGTGAACGTTCATAAAATAGCCGTTTCGGCAGTGGGCTGAGATTGAAAGCGCATTACTGGAAATACGCTTTCAGAGTAGAGAAAGCGGACTCTCGCCTGAAACGATGCTGGAATACACCTCCCTTATGTGAAAACGTATTCAACGGAATACGCTTCCACTTAAAATGCTGGGCCCGGCCCCTGAGTCGCTTACACGCGGGCCCCACCTTCCCTCTCTCTCCTTCCCTCTGCTCCTCTTCTTCCTCCCGACGGCTGAGGCTGAGGCGAGGCCGACCGCGTGCGCCGGCGTTCCCCGGCGGCACAGGCTGTCCCTCGTGGAGCTCCGGCCACCGGAATGCTCACCGCGGTGAGGCTCATCCGGGTAGCAAGGCCACAGGCGCAGGGGAGGGCCGAGGTGCGGGCGGCTTCTGTTGCAGCGGACGAGGCTCGGCTCCGGCGGGGTTTCGGCGCTCCGGTGAGCTACCTCGGCGGGCGAGTGGATGGGAGGATGCACCGACGAGCGCCGCATCCAGAGATGGATAGAACGGGGCTCGGGGAAGGCCGGAGACGTGGTGGCAAGACAGGGCAGTGGGCGGCGGCTCCTCGGCAATGGAAGGGCTCTGGTGGCCGGCGAGGCTGGGCGTGGGTATGGGTGGAGTCGCCGGAGCATGGCGCGCTCGATGATGAGCTCGGATGGAGCCGGGACCGACCGGAGTGCTCGAATTTGAGCAGAGGGCCGGCGGCAAAGTTTTGGCCAAGGGAGGGTTCCGGCGAGGGGTTCGACCGGGCGAGTCTACGAAAGGGAACTAGAGGGAGAGGTAAGGTGGCTAGGGCGCTCGGGGATAGCTGGGGGACTCCGGGAAGGGCCAATTTATAGGCGGCCGCGGCGAGGACTTCTCGGTGACGGCCGAGACTTCGAGAGCTCCGTGTCTTGGCGGCATTGCGGCGAGGTGGCGCGCTACGGGTGATGCCGACCTGACGCGTGGGTGAGGACAGGGCCGCGCTGGCGAGCTCGAGAAGCTTCGGGGAGAAAGAGGACAGCGGAGGGGAGGCGACAGAGGGGGTCACGAGGAGGACAGTGCCATGGCGGCGGCTGCCGTGGTGCGAGGAGGAAGGGAACGGAGGGGGAAGTGACCGGAGATGAGGAAGCGAACGACGGGGAGTCAGGTCGGCATGCCAGGACACGCCGTGGCAGCCCGAGTTGGCCGGTCCGACGAGATGGGCATGCAGAGCGCCACTGCTGCCTGCTATGCCCGTGATCACCACTGGCATGTCGTGCTCTGGTGCCATTCTGGTCGTCACACCTTGTCCAACAGGTGCACCACTGCTCAAATGGACAAGATGGGTCATTGGAGAGTCCAGGAAAGATCTAGGTGGGTCGAGGGGATCCAGAAAAGTTCCTGGACAGAAACTTGGGCAGGAAGTTGTGGTCAGATAGATGTGGCAATGAGCTGGATAAGTTGTCATAGGGAAATGTGGTAGGAAGGACTAGGTGCTGGCAAAATTTGAGGTCATTTGGACCAATTTTGCATATACTTCCTTTGAAATGCTAAATTTGGTCCAGAAACTGTATCTTGAAGCTGCACTCATTTGGCTTGATTAAATGAGCTTAATTTTGGTGTAGGCTGATGATTTGGAGGTATGAAGGTACTGGAGAAATTTCAGCTCAATTGGAAATGCCAAAGTGGTACTTCCTTCACAGAGCTTGGATCTGGACAGAAACTAGATGGAATGTTTTAGAGAAATTGGCTAGATAAAAGGATGTGAATTTTTGCATGGTCACATCATATATGGAATGTGAGGTCCTGGATTAATTTCAAGATTTTTTAAGCAATATAAAATATAGTTGCTTCACAACCTCAAAATAAATCCAGAAACAAAAACAGGATGATGCTCTCAAACTTTGATCTGTGGAACTTGGGATCTTGATGGAAATGGTGAAGATATGGATAGGAGAAGCTCCAAAAATTATTTGGGATTTTACCTGTCTACCAAAATGGTAGTTCCTTTGGAAAGTGCCCAAATTGCAATATTGGCTTTAAATAGGAAAAGGCAATTTCCCTTATTTAATTATGGCCAATATTTTTATTGGAGCTCAATATGATCACACAGAATATCTCCACAAGTTTTCATGAACTTTGGAGTTGGATAGATATTTTCCTGGATTTAATCCCTTTAACTGGCAGAAAAAGGAATTAATTTTAAATGAAAAATACTGCAAATGACTTGGCAATATTTTTGCATATCCAGGGTTTATAGATGTGGGATGATCACTGGGAAAAGTTTGGGAGGCAACAGATCAAAGGAGATTGGGGTTCCTTTGTAACGGAAGGAATTAGGGTTTCCCGTCCGGTAGACCGGAGAGTAGAGTTTCGATGGCAAAATACTGAGAAGATATCTTGGGTGGCAAGGTTGGTATGGAGAGAGTCTCTGGATGGATGGGAAGGCAAGGCTAAATGACCATCTTCATATACCCAAAGGCAAGAGAAAACCCGATAACATCGAAAAAAAGACGGGAGTCAAATCCCGCGAGGAAAAAAAAACAAGGGGCGAAAACCAGGGTGTCACAAACCTACCCCCCTTAAGAAAATCTCGTCCTCGAGATTTCCGGGCTTACCTCCCGGTGAAGGGGGACTTACCTCTGTACGACTTGGATCCATCAGCTATCTTGTCTTCATTTGTTTACTGACCTTTTAACTGCCTCTTTTGATGGCTCTGGTGTTGTCTTTTTTTAGACGGCTGCACTGAGTCCTTCTCTTTCCTGTCAGGCAAACCCTTTGTGCTGGTAGTTTGTTGGCTGGGGTTGGTGGGTAGCTCCGAGTATGGACAAATAGTCTGGTTTCCATGTCCTGGAACTAGCTGCTTTGGTGTTATTGCGGTTCTTCGTACACTGACTGTCAAGGGCGAGACATTCTTTCTGGGTGCCGGACTCACATGCTCGCATGGCCTGGAGTGGCTAGGAGTGGCTCTCTTTTTGCCTTGTCAGAATACTCAATCTGGTTGTGGGTTCTGTACGGATGCTTTCTTCCTGTCTCTTGCATTCTGACTTCGTTCTCAGGAGGTTCCCAACTGAAATGTCGGGCATGATCACAAAGTAATCATAGACGGTAATCTCTGAGGTGGCTCTGCCATATATAGCCTCTGTGGTCCTTGCTATGACCACTGAGCTGACATAGTATGGCTATCATCCGGTGTATCTTTCGGAGCATAGCTTCCTATTTTGGTTGATGGCCCAGATTCATGATGGCTGCATTGTTATGGCCGTATATGCAAGAGTCTGGCAAGGGTTGGCAATATCACCTTGTCTGTGGAGCTTTACTTCATTGACCGTCGCGGAGATTGTTTATTCAAGACTTCCTTGTTCTTGGGGGTTCCTTTTTGGGGAACTTGTCATGTCCTACCATCATGGCTCCTTGGTCATATCCCAACTTGTTGGGCTTGTATTCACAATTTACTATTGCATGTCTCGTAGGGATTGCTGCGTTCATATCCTTCTTTGAAGTGTGGAGCCAAAGTTTCTCTGAACACAGTCATTCCGTGTACGAGTGGCTCGCATGAGCTGATCCTCTGGACAGCATGCTCACAACATATGCAGGGGTAGGGTAAATCATTTCATAACCACTGAGTTCTGAGGCGGACGTGTGTCTGGACAAGTTCGTGCTTCTGACAAGATTGTTGCGGGCACGATGGCGTGTTGAAGAAGGATGACTTCCTTACGCCCGAAGCTTTTGCCAAGGTGGTGTACTGAAGAAGGCTGGGTATCGTACCTTAGAAGTTTCCCCTCAGGTTGCTTACTGGGGAAGGTCAGGTGCCTTATGCTGAAAGCTTTTCACGATGGCACGCTGAGGAAGATGGGAGTGTCGTACCCCAGACGATTTTTCCACCAGTGGCGTAGCGAGGAAGGTTGGGAGTCTTGTGTCGCAAGCTTCCTCCGATAGCTTGCGGAGGAAGGCTGGGTTGCTTATACCAGAAGCCCTTTCACTGTGATATGCAGTTGGTCCTGTGGCCGGTTCTGGCTTCCTTCTAAGATATCCGGAATTTACCCATAACGGAGCCAAAACTTGGTAGAGGCCATACCTTGTCTGAAGATATTCCATTGGTCATGCACACCGGTTGTCCTTCTGCTGGTCCGATCATTGTTACTGTAGAGGTTGCACAACTGATGCAGACTTTATGTTGACAATTACTTCAAAATACCCTTTGTGTACAAACCAAGTGTTGCCAGTAGTAAACAGTTGACGCATAATTCCATCTGGTTCAGCTGAGCTTCCAAGCATGTGAAATCCTCACTGATTCTGGGTAACCGTGAACTTATCCATATTCATCGCAAACCTTGTTTATAGGGCCCGGAAAATTTTGTATATGCACCAAGGAATTCCAAAATATGCTTTGAAATTAGTCTCAACATACCAGAGTCTTGTTGTTGCTCTCGGCACCTTCACGTTCTCGAAATATGTATTCTGTGGATAATAAATGATTCTTGAGTCCAATGAGAAAAACTCAAGGTTCACTCCACTGACCAAAATAATCCTTGTATCAAGGACCGAATAATTTGCTCCTTGGGTGTAATCTATTCTGCGGCAAACTCCCTTAGGTATAGTCTGGTCTTGTCGGTTGCACTCAGAGTCTGCTTCTGACCCATTCTTCATTCTTGATAGATCCAATGATAATGTTCTGAATATCAGGCAATTGGCTGGACTTGACTCTTACTGAATTTGGATTATTGGGTATTATCCAAGTTGTATGCTGGTCTTCTTAGCAGCACTTGTGGATGGATCTAGTCGGAGCAAGAGAACGGAATAGAGAAAAGAAGCAAGAACCACGAAAAACCAAAAGGCAAATAAAGCTCAAATTTTGCGGACCTTACACATGTGGCCGAAGATTCACTAGTATAACTAATATAGCACACTTGATGCACCTCTAAGGACTTAGAAGCAAAACCACACAACGCCCCTGGTAGCAATTGGTGTCAAGCTCCTACTACTTCCTTAGGGAACATCAGACTCGACGCACGACCATAGCCAAAATGGCTTAGTCAACGATCCTAGGGTTGTCGGGAAGAGATGGAATTTATAAGCGTTTCCCAAAGGAAACTGGAATTGAGAAGAGAAATGCCATGGTTAGCAAGCAAGGTGGGGATATCTAGTTTACCTAGGGGTTCAGGGCTCACGGGTCGTTGCCTGGTGCGGGCATTTCACACCGGAGGCAACGGCCACGAGAGTTGGGGTCTGATGGAGCCAAAACCTATGGGGGTTGCCTTATGATCAATAGTAGCCGTGCCAGTCTGGCAAAGATGGCTGAAATCCATCTGGGCTTTCTACTGATCAAGAGGCAATGAAATCTGGCTAGGGTAACCTACAGTCAGCCTGGCTATGATACCATCCGTTGTGGCGCCCCGCCTGAATACCACTGTAGTCAGACGGTCGCCGCACATACCAGCCCAGGAAAATCACTCTGGCATGTGCTTTTACAACAAGTATCAAGAACACAAGCTTTTCTATTAATGAATATATCAGTCTTTCATGATATATTACAAGGGTAATGGCAGCGGAAAAGCTCTATCTTAGGCAGCATGGTCTTGGTGCGGCTCCAATCCACAGGGATCTGACTGGGTTACTCTTCTGGCCCGCGAACACTCCGGCTCCACGCTAGTGGACGTCGAATCCTTAGGTGAACCTGGCCACATTGAAGGCCGCTGAGTACTTTTGAATGTACTCGCAAGCAAACCAAACCAACATATACACCAAGCAAAGCAATCCATGGCATTCAAGCATGTACTTATTATCTTAACAGTATTAGCTATCATACTAAGGCAGGATTATCTAGCAAGATTAATTATCTAGCAGCATTGATCATCATGTCATAGCAGGATTATCTAGCAAGATTAATTATCTGGCAACATTAATTATAACAGTATTATCTAGCATGATAATTACTGAAGTAAATGCAGTAAAGTAAAGTATATCAGGTAAACGATCCGAACTCCGAATATGCTCACGATCCAAATCTGATCCAAGCTTTGCGGTCATCCAACTGCTCATCTCATAGCCATCACATGGCTAGCAATCATACCTCTGACATCATCCAATGTCCATGCCTCTGTACTGCAAGTCTGACAAATCATACCTTACTCTGGTTCATTATTCACATCTTATGGTTTGTTCCTCCAGACTCGACACAGACCAAATAGGGGCCTATACGAACTGTCCATGACCGAGGACGCGGCTATTCGAATAGATTTACACTCTGCAGAGGTTGCGCACTTTACCCACACCATTGAGCCTCTGGCCTCGTGATCCCATTCGGCTAGACCAGTGGTGCTCCAACAAAACCTGGTCTATTGCCTGGCACTCCTACGGTCCCACCGACAATCATACCCTCCCAGGGTCATGTCCTGGGTGGCCCCTGTGTCACCCCGTGACACCTGCCACCGTCGTGGCCAAACACTGTCCCAAACGGGGACGCCGGCAAATAACTCAACTTGGGCTCACAAGGTTATCGCCGCCTACCGGGCCAGGGTAGCGCGCACGCATAACCTTCCCTATTTGGTGGTACCGACAAGAGGCAGGACAATAGACCAAGCTAGGGCCGTCCCATACCGGCAAATGTGGCTGCACGGGTAAGTCCGGATAGGTGGCATTATGACTCGATCCAGTCGACGGAGGAGGTTGTTGTCATTATTAAATCACATTCTTTATTACAATACAACAGTAAAGCGTGATGCAAATATAACAACCTATCTTCATACAATATCACAACGAGTCAATAGTGCGAGAATCTGATGAATACTAGCAAGTAATGTAAATAGCAAGTTCAAACTAGCAGGAGCTTAACTATTTCTAACACAGGCATAATCATTAATTAAACACGCAAGAATAACACAGAGCAATGCTTCAGGGCATATATCAGATGGTCGGCTTGCCTGGGGGTCGAGGAATACTCCGGAAAGAAGTGCGATCACCTCACGGAAAATTCGCTGGAAAGGGTTCCCTCTCGGAGGGGCTGAATATAGGGCAAGGGTAAACTGGGTATTTAAGAAAGTGAAAACATGATGAAAGTGATGTCATCGGAACGGGCTCGACGAACTGAAGAAGTGGGCTTTAGATTCACCTGAATCGGAGTTACGGTTGAAGAGAAACGGCCGTTCGTTCGTTAAGCGGCAAAACAAACAGAAACTGTTCGTTTTGGGCCCTAACGGGTGAACGTTCATAAAATAGCCGTTTCGGCAGTGGGCTGAGATTGAAAGCGCATTACTGGAAATACGCTTTCAGAGTAGAGAACGCGGACTCTCGCCTGAACGGTGCTGGAATACACCTCTCTTATGTGAAAACGTATTCCATGGAATACGCTTCCACTTAAAATACTAGGGCCGGCCCCTGAGTCGCTTACACGCGGGCCCCACCTGCCCTCTCTCTCCTTCCCTCTGCTCCTCTATTTCCTCCCGACGGCTGAGGCAGAGGCGAGGCCGACCGCGTGCGCCGGCGTTCCCCGGCGGCACAGGCCGTCCCTCGCGGAGCTCCGGCCACCGGAATGCTCACCGCGGTGAGGCTCATCCGGGCAGCCAGGCCACAGGCGCAGGGGAGGGCCGAGGTGCGGGCGGCTTCTGTCGCGGCGGACGAGGCTCGGCTCTGGCGGGGTTTCGGCGCTCCGGTGAGCTGCCTCGGCGGGCAAGTGGATGGGAGGATGCACCGACGAGCGCCGCATCCAGAGATGGATAGAACGGGGCTCGGGGAAGGCCGGAGACGCGGTGGCAAGACAGGGCAGTGGCGGCGGTTCCTCGGCAATGGAAGGGCTCGGGTGGCCGGCGAGGCTGGGCGTGGGTATGGGTGGAGTCGCCGGAGCATGGCGCGCTCGATGATGAGCTCGGATGGAGCCGGGACCGACCGGAGTGCTCGAATTTGAGCAGAGGGCCGGCGGCAGAGTTTTGGCCAAGGGAGGGTTCCGGCGAGGGGTTCGGCCGGGCGAGGCTGCGAAAGGGAACTAGAGGGAGAGGTAAGGAGGCTAGGGCGCTCGGGGATGGCTGGGGGACTCCGGGAAGGGCCAATTTATAGGCGGCCGCGGCGAGGACTTCTCGGTGACGGCCGAGACTTCGAGAGCTTGGTGTCTTGGCGACATTCCGGCGAGGTGGCGCGCTACGGGTGGTGCCAACCTGACGCGCGGGTGAGTACAGGGCCGCGCTGGCGAGCTCGAGAGGCTTCGGTGAGAAAGAGGACAGCGGAGGGGAGGCGACAGAGGGGGTCACGAGGAGGACAGTGCCATGGCGGCGGCTGCCGTGGCGCGAGGAGGAAGGGAACGGAGGGGGAAGTGACCGGAGATGAGGAAGCGGACGATGGGGAGTCAGGTCGGCATGCCAGGACACGCCGTGGCAGCCCGAGTTGGCCGGTCCGACGAGATGGGCGCGCCGAGCGCCACTGCTGCCTGCTATGCCCGTGATCACCACTGGCATGTCGTGCTATGGTGCCATTCTGGTCGTCACACCTTGTCCAACAGGTGCAACACTGCTCAAATGGACAATATGGGTCATTGGAGAGTCCAGGAAAGATCTAGGTGGGTCGAGGAGATCCAGAAAAGTTCCTCGACAAAACTTGGGCAGGAAGTTGTGGTCAGATAGATGTGGCAATGAGCTGGATAAGTTGTCACAGGGAAATATGGTAGGAAGGACTAGGCGCTGGCAAAATTTGAGGTCATTTGGACCAAGTTTGCATATACTTCCTTTGAAATGCTAAATTTGGTCCAGAAACTGAATCTTGAAGCTGCATTCATTTGGCTTGATTAACTGAGCTGAATTTTGGTGTAGGCTGATTATTTGGAGGTATGAAGGTACTGGAGAAATTTCAGCTCAATTGGAAATGCCAAAGTGGTACTTCCTTCACAGAGCTTGGATCTGGACAGAAACTAGATGGAATTTTTCAGAGAAATTGGCTAGGTAAAATGATGTGAATTTTTGCATGGTCACATCATATATGGAATGTGAGGTCCTGGATTAATTTCAAGATTTTTTAAGCAATATAAAATATAGTTGCTTCACAACCTCCAAATAAATCCAGAAACAAAAACAGGATGATGCTCTCAAGTTTTAATCTGTGGAACTTGGGATCTTGATGTAAATGGTGAAGATATGGATAGGAGAAGCTCCAAAAATTATTTGGGATTTTTCCTGGCTACCAAAATGGTAGTTCCTTTGGAAAGTGCCCAAATTGCAATATTGGCTTTAAATAGGAAAAGGCAATTTCCCTTATTTAATTATGGCCAATATTTTTATTGGAGCTCAATATGATCACAAATAATATCTCCACAAGTTTTCATGAACTTTGGAGATGGATAGATATTTTCCTGGATTTAATCCCTTTAACTGGCAGAAAAAGGAATTAATTTTAAATGAAAAATACTGCAAATGACTTGGCAATATTTTTGCATATCCAGGGTTTATAGATGTGGGATGATCACTGGGAAAAGTTTGGGAGGCAACAGATCAAAGGAGATTGGGGTTCCTTTGTAACGGAAGGAATTATGGTTTCCCGTCCGGTAGACCGGAGAGTAGAGTTTCGGTGGCAAAATACTGAGAAGATATCTTGGGTGGCAAGGTTGGTCTGTTGAGAGTCTCTGGATGGATAGGGAAGGCAAGGCTAAATGACCATCTTCATATACCCAAAGGCAAGAGAAAACCCGATAACATCGAAATAAAAGACGGGAGTCAAATCCCGCGAAGGAAAAAAAACAAGGGCCGAAAACCAGGGTGTCACACGGAAGTGATCTATTCGAATAGCCGTGTCCACGGTAACAGGACGCTCGGAGTTGTATCCGGTACCATGATAACTACAAATTGATGATGATTCATATTAAACTGTTAATACTGCTCTCGGGATCGCTTTCTCGCAGGGTGTCGAGAAAGGATCTCAGGGCATTGCTGTTGAATATCCACATGTATGCTACTATTATCTACTCTCTTCTGATGCTGCAAGATTGCTTGAAGATGCTAGTCTTCGATAGGCTAGGCCTTTCTCTCTATTCTGGCATTTCTGCTATATAGTCCACAGATACAGCCTTTTCACTTGATACCAATGCATAATTAGTTTAGTTCTGATGTCAGTCTTGCGAGTACTTTGGATGAGTACTCACGGTTGCTCTGCTATTCTTTTCCCCATACCCATTTGATGATACATCAGACGATGGAGCCCAGGAGCCAGATGCCACCACAGGAGTTTACTACCAGGAGGATCCCGATGGCACGTACTTCTGGATTGAGCCAGCCGACCAGGAGTAGCTAGGAGGCCCTAGGCAGGAGGCCTTTGCCTTTCGATCTGTATCGCTGTTTGTGCTATCCTTCTTAAGGCAAACTTGACTAACTATGTCTGTACTCAGATATCATTTGTGTGTATGACTTATGTATTCGGGTCCTCGCGACCCCTGGTTTGTAATATGATGATTTATGTTTAAATTTGAGTTTAGAGTTGTGTTGTGATATCTTCCCGTGAGTCCCTGTGCTTGATCGTGCGCATTTGCGTGTATGACTAGTGCACGATTAAGTCGGGGGCGTCACAGGGCAGGAGCCCCTCCTAGATTGGATCTCTCTCTCCCTCTGTTTCTCTTATGTTTCGCATCCCCTGTTTTCTGGCCGAAAACTGTTTCTTATATTCCCGGAGATCCATAACTCCGATTGGGCTGAAATTTTAACACAATTTTTTTCTCGATATAAGCTTCCCTGCAGCCGAAGAAGGGCCCCAATCGACTTACGATGTGCCCACAAGGCAACACCACGTGGCTGGGGGTGACGTCACGCCAAGATGCCTTGTGGAGGCTGTGGGCCTCCGTTTGCGTTGATTCCACCTCCCAAAAATCACATATATTCCAAAATAATTCTCCGTAAAATTTTATCATGTTTGGACTTCGTTTGATATGGATTTTCTGCGAAACAAAAAACAAGCAGAAAACAGAAACTGGCACTGGGCACTGGATCAATATATTAGTCCCAAAAATAATATAAAATGTTGCCAAAAGTATAGGAAAGTTGTAGAATATTGGCATGAAACAATAAAAAATAATAGAAACGATGGAGACATATCACGCATGGAGGTGGCTGCCAGACCGCGAAATCCAATCTCGGCGATGAGGATGGATAATGCACACCTGGTGAATAACAACGGGGAACTAATGTAGGTGCACCGCACGATTCGATACCTCAGGAATAGATCAAGGAGGAGGACGTACGATGTTTATAAGGTGGATTTGGACACCGGAACTTTACTCCCGGTCAAGAGCTTGGGCGGTCGAGCATTGTTCATGGGCATGCATTGCTCTCTTTCGGTTTCCACGGAGATTTTCCCCTCCATAAGGGGTGACAGCATCTACTTGAGCTTTGATCTCAAAGAGAGAGTCCATGACGAGGAAATACAGGCCTACCATTGATACGTATCCAACGTATCTATAATTTTTGATTGTTCCATGCTATTATAGTATCAATCTTGGATGTTTTATATGCAATTATATATCATTTTTTGGGACTAACCTATTAACCCAGTGCCCAGTGCCAGTTGCTGTTTTCTGCTTGTTTTTGCCTTTTCAGAAAATCATTATCAAAAAGTGTCCAAACGAGAAAAAAACTTTGGATTAAGTTTTCCTGGACCAGAAGAGACCCACGAAGCTTCGGGAGAAGACCAGAAGAGCCACGAGGAGGCGACAAGCCTGGAGGGCGCGCTCCCCAGGCTTGTGGGCCCCTCGTAGCCCTTCCTGACGTAATTCCAGCGCTATAAATTCCCAAATATTCCCAATATACCAGAGAGACAGAAGAGAAAACCTTTCCACTGCCGCAAGCCTCTATTCTTCCGTGATCCCATCTGGAGGCCTTTTCCGGTACTCTACCGGAGGGGGAATCGATCAGGGAGGGCTTCTTCATCAACCTTGCTACCCTTCCGATGATGTGTGAGTAGTTTACCACAGAACTACAGGTCCATAGCTAGTAGCTAGATGGCTTCTTG
This sequence comes from Elymus sibiricus, assembly GCA_039707655.1. Classification (NCBI taxonomy): domain Eukaryota; kingdom Viridiplantae; phylum Streptophyta; class Magnoliopsida; order Poales; family Poaceae; genus Elymus; species Elymus sibiricus. Next base: position 334,623,398 of record CM077674.1, on the reverse strand, counting down.
TCTCTCTTTGATCTTCAATACCATGTTCTCCTCGATGTTTTTGGAGTTCTATCCGATGTAATCTTCTTTTGTGGTGTGTTTGTTGGGATCCGATGAATTGTGAGTTTATGATCAGATTATTCATGAGAAATATTTGAGTCTTCTCTGAACTCTTTTATGCTTGATTATTATAGCTTTGTATTTCTCCGATCTATCGATTTGGTTTGGCCTACTAGATTGATTTATCTTGCAATGGGAGAGGTGCTTTGTGATGGGTTCAATCTTGCGGTGCTCAATCCCAGTGACAGAAGGGGACATGACACGTATTTGTATTGTTGCCATTAAGGATAAGAAGATGGGGTTTAATCATATTGCTTGAGTTTACTTTGTCTACATCATGTCATCTTGCTTAAGGCGTTACTCTGTTTCATATTTAATACCCTAGATGCATGCTGGATAGCGGTCGAAGGGTAGATGCAGGCAGGAGTCGGTCTACTTGTCTCGGACATGATGCCTATATACATGATCATTGCCATCAATCCGTCATAATTATTTGCTTTTCTATCAATTGCCCAATAGTAATTTGTTTACCCACCGTATGCTATCGGTTCGAGAGAGAAGCCTCCAGTGAAAACTATGGCCCCCGGGTCTACTTTATCATATATAAAAAACCTAAAAATACCTTGCTGCAATTTATTTACTTTTATTTTATTTAGTATTTTAGTTTATCTATCTATCACTATCAGAATTAATCCTTGCAAATAACCGCTAAGAGGATTGACAACCCTCTTATTTGCGTCGGGTGCAAGTGTTTGCTTTTGTGTCTGCAGGTGCGCTTAACGGGATTTTGCTTGGTTCTCCTACTGGATTGATAACCTTGGTTCTTAACTGAGGGAAATACTTATCTCTACTATACTGCATCATCCTCTCCTCTTCGGGGAAATACCAACGCAGTCTACAAGTAGTAGGAAGAATTTATGGCGCCGTTGCCGGGGAGACATCATCAAAATTACCAAGTACCTTCGCACAAACTATCATCCAGTTGCATTTATCTTATTTGCCTTTTTATTTGTATTTGCCTCTTGTTTTCATCTCCCCCACTTCTATTTTTTTTTTACAAAAACACAAAAATATTTTATTTCCTTGCTTGCTTTTATTGCCTTCATGTCAAACACACAAGAATAGAAAATAAAACAAAAATTTAAGTTACTATGGATCACCTTAAATTTTTCTACTTGGATCATCTTCGATCCATTTGTGCTCGTGCTGAAACCCCAACTAGTTTAGTTGAGGGAAAATCATTAGATGAGCATGCTCATTTTGTGCGTCACCGTTTGTCTCAAAAAGTGAGACTCTTATGGAATCAAATAAATTGTTTGCTATGCTATGCTTGGAATCTAGTTGAAATTCATAATTTTACTTGTTGCTCTGAGAACCCTAAAAAACGCCTTCCCTACTTATGTGAGTTTAATGATAATGAAATTTTATCTTCTTATGCCAAGGGTGTTTATAGCTACTGTGATATCGAACAAATTGACACTACTAGGAAATACCTTATAGGTAGAACCTTAACAGTAGCGTGGGGAAATAGGCCGGCGCTACTGCTACTTTAGCAGCAGCGCGGTGCCATAACCCGCGCTACAGGTAAGCCTATAGCAGTAGCGCGGGCATGCCAACAGGCGCTGCTGATAAGTGGTCCCCACCATAGCTACCAGGCCTGCCTATAGTAGCAGCGTAGCCCATAAAACACACGCTACTGCTAAACCTATAGCAGTAGCACTGGAACCTTGCCACACGCTGCAACTATTGTTACACTATGCCAGCTGGTGGGCCCGACTAAGCAGCAGCGCATGATTTCTAGCCAACGCTACAGGTACTTGTCTTAGTAGTAGCGCTGGTCGTTTGACCCGCGCTACTACTATGCTGACCTTATCCCCCACCCAACCGTCCATTTACTCAGCTCATCAGTCACTCTCCCCGCCCAACTCCGCGCTCTCCTCTCCTCGCCGCCGCCACCGTCGCCTGCCGCCGTCGCGAGCCGCCGACGCCCTCCTCCCGCGGTAGCTCTTCCTCCTCCCTCCCTCCCTTCTACCTCCTCCCTCCCTCCCTCCTCTCTCCCTCCCTTCCTCCCTCCTCCTTGTTGTTCTCCCACTGAATTGATAGGATGGTAGATAGGTAGAATGATAGTAGGCAGTAGTGTGGTAGATAGGTAGAATGGTAGAATTTGCTTGTAGGATAGAAAATCTAGGTTTTTTTTAATAGAATGTAGGTATTTTTAATAGCATAGAATATAAAATATAGGTAGAATGTAGGTTTTTTAAATAGAATAAATAGGTAGAATGGTAGTAGGCAGTAGTGTGGATTTGCTTGTAGAATGTAGAATGGTAGAATTTTGTTGTAGAATGTAGATAGGTAGAATGGTCTTTTGAATAGAATAGAAAACTAGTAATCGAATAGGTTTTTTAATATAAAAATGTTGTATACAAGAATGTTAATAGTGAATGGTGTTGCTCATACAATTTTTATGAATGGTAATAGAATAGAAAATTTTAAGTAAAAAAATAGTAATAGAATAGAAATTTTAGGTATCGAATAGAAAATATTTTAGGTAACGAATAAAATAGAAAATATTTTAGGTATCGAATAAAATTTTAAGTAAAAAAATAGTAATAGAATAGAAATTTTAGGTATCGAATAAAAAATATTTTAGGTATCGAATAAAATATAAAAATGTTGTTGCCAATTATATTGATGATCTAAAATTTTCACTCGGTGGATTATGCAGGATTTCTCGTGTCGCGTCTCCCTCTCCCGCTCGCCCCATCCCGCCCACCGTGAGCACCTCCCTCTCCTCTCTGTTTAGTTTTAGGTTTAGTTTTTTTAATATATATATATATATGTAGATGGATGTATGTTTGCTAGATGGCTGGTTAGATGGATGGATGCATGGATGCATTATTAATTGTTGCACTTTTGTTTCATTTTGAAAATAGCTGACAAAATGGATGCATGGATGTTTTTTGCAGGGAACACCTCTGAGTGGCCTATGTTTTGCCGGAATGTTGATTCATTTCCGTTCCGGCAAATTTCAGGCGCTCGATATGTCCTATTTTAGCAAAGGTCATGCCAGAAAATTTCGTGAATTTTGGCATGACTTGTGCTAGAAAGTAGGAAATATCGAGTGCCCGTGATTTGCCGGAACGGGAATTAATCAAAATTCTGGCAGAACATAGGCCATTTTTTATGCCATTGCTCCATATATGTAACGGGTTGACTTTCAGTCTGTTGGGGCTCCTTGCTCCATATATGAGAGAGAAAAATCCCGACTGTTGTCGTGGGGGTCGCTCTTCCTCTTCTTTCTCGTGGTAGACCTTTTGGTAATGCACGGGCAGGAAGAGAAGAGCGACCATCACTGATGGTCGAAATATCAGTAAGGGAGTGCCCACCATATATACCACGTGAGATGAGAGGAAGAATCCCGACTGTTGTCGTGGGGGTCGCTTCTCCTTTGTTCCCGTGTGCTAGACATTTTGGTGTAATGCAGTCGGGAACGAAGGGAGGAGCGACCATCACCGACGGTCGCAATATCAGAGAGGGAGTGCTCACCATATACACCACATGAGATGAGAGTTTACCAAGGAAGACTCGACGCACCGAAAGTCAACCCGTGCTGAATAGTGATATGTGTGTTGAGTTTCCTGGTAATTGCTGTCGATCGATTTTTAATCTTTGAATTATGAACATAGGAAATGTCTGATGACGATAGGATCCCTGAGTGCGAGTACTGCTCCGACGACCGGGGTATGTGCGACAGGCCTCACTTGGAAGGCGGTAGGCGCTTCACCATCACGCTCGACGAGACCTTCAATGTTTTTATGGAACGTCACAACGACAAGTCTTTTTTTTGTAATTAAGCATGACTTCTGCTTCTTTGCTTCAATGTGTAATTTCCGTTTTTTACAATTCAACTAGTGCATCCCCTGCCATGCAAGATCTTATGTCTTGGATAAGATCGGTTTCGAAGATCGTGAAAGTATGGAGACGAAGAAAACCCACCTGAGGACCCATCATGGTTACACTTTTGTCGTTAAGCTATACAATGCAATGAACCACTCCCATTTTGGTTGCTCAAATTGGAGAGCACTATGCAAGGCATATGCATTTCAGGAGGATATGCATCTCACCTTCGATATTCGTCCTAAAGATGACAATGAAGATAATATCGACATTTGGGTCGATGTGGATACGCTTCCAGTTCTACCTCTATGTGAGTTTGTCAAACATATTTATTAAGTAATTTATATTGTTTATTTAAAAATAGTTGCCAGCTTATTTCCATTCTTCAAGAAATGTACGAAACGTAGTAGACAAAACCTACTACAGTTATGGCTCTGAACTAACTTGCGAGGAGATAAATCATTTTGTTTCATGGATTAATGATGTTGAGAATTTTAAGACGAGTCATGATATTCCTCCAAATTATGATCAATACGTGCCACTAGTCCACGTATTGAACTACGGTAACATCCATCGAGATATCATGGTTAGATTTTTTCTATTACGTCACGAGCGCATCTTTTGCATACATTCTTCTTAAGCTAAACTACATTGCTAAGTATGTTATTATGATGTTCTTCAACAGAAACTCTCAAAGGATTGTGTGCCTCGTCTGATGCATATGAAAGGTGACATGAACATTATTAGCTTACGGCCAAGTTGGCCTACGGTTCACCGCAGTGCATACACGATTTATCAAAGAGATGAAGTCCTCACAATCAAAGACTGGAGAAAAGTTCTGAAGGATCACAGGGAACTACTTGGGGGCAACATGAACCGCAGCCCACAAGTGGGAGACAGGTTGATCTCTATTCTCCATAATGAAGATTCAGGGGTTTACCTGTTTTATGCTATTTTACCTTCGAGAGAGTAGCGGGTCTTAGGTAGTACTCATCATGTGCTAAGAACAATTAGCTATGTGCTACATTGTGGTAGAATGATTAGCTATGTGCTACAGTGTTTGTTATGACTCTGATGATGATGATTAGGAGTTGTTATTATTATGATGATGATGATGATGAGTAATGTGCTACATTGTGGTAGAATGATGAGCTAGTTCTTATATGACTATGAAGATGAGTTGTTATTATGATGATGATGATGATGCATGAGTTCTTATATGAATATGATGATGATGAGTTGTTATTATGATGATTATGAGTTATTATATCATTGGGTGGAAGAAACGTGGATTAGATTCATGTGGATGGATCCAAAGTGACCAAAAGTTGGTCATAATAATATAACAATCTCTTAATTGCTACTGTATCAAAATTTGTATAACCGTGTATAAATACAATATATTAAAAAAATACAGACAAATAGCAGTAGCGCGGGTTAGAGTCCACGCTGCTAGTATTTATCAGTAGCGCGGGACCATACCAACGCTACTGAAAATAGAATTAGTAGTAGCGTGGGTCAAACCGGCGCTACTGCTAAAAGTTAGCTATAGCGCCCTATCAGTAGCGCGGGACCCCGCGCTACTGATAGGCATATACCCCGCGCTACTGCTAGGGTTTTCCCTAGTAGTGTGAAGAATTTGTTGCTTTTAAGGGTGCCCATGAAATTGCTTCTTTGATTGAAAAGTATGATATTACTCTCTACAAATCTAATTTTTTTGCCATACTAAAATATTACGATGAAAACTATGCTTCCAATACCTATGTTAGTGAATTCATTGGGAGAATGTTTGCTGCTTTGGAAGAGAATAATGATATGCATGAATCTATAGATAATTGTGATTTTTTTGATCCGTTTGAAATACCCCTTTTTGATGAATTTGATGCTTGCTATGCTTGTGGCCAGAATTATGCTTATGGAGATGAACTTGCTATAGTTCCTTATGTTAAAAATGAAATCATTGCTATTGCACCCACACTTGATAGCTCCTTGAATGAAAAGCATGGTTGCAATAATGTTATTACAAATTCTATTAGTGTCAATTGTGCTAATGATATGAAAAACTACAAGCTTGGGGATGATGATTTTGTTATGTCCACTACTCATTGTAATGATCATGATTGGGGTGATGCTTCTTATGGTCTTGAAAATTTATTTAAGCCTCATGATGAATATGATATTGATAATAATGTTTACAATAATATCAAAAGTGGGTTTGGAAGAGTGTCAACTTTAAGTAAAAAGAATCCCACATATTCGAAGAGTGTTCAATCTTATGAATTTTTTGATGAAAGTGGGTTTGGAGAGGTCATGACTTTAGTTGATGTTAATCCCACTATTTCGGAAGATTATAAAAAATTTATGCATATGGATCATGTAGAGAATATGTTATGTGATGGTTATATTGTTAAATTTGATTATGATCCTAAATGTAATTATTATGAGAGAGGAAAATATGGTTATAGAAATCTTCATGTCACTAAATTACCTCTCTTTGTGTTGAAATTATTAATGCTTCATTCTTCCTTTTTACATATGCTAGATATTGCTTGTCTTGATAATTTGTTTTCTTATAAAATGCCTATGCATAGGAAGTATGTTAGACTTAAATGTGTTTTTCACATGTTACATGATGCTCTCTTTGTGTTTCAATTACTATCTTTCATGAGAGCATCATTGAAATCTCAAGCCTATCTTACTGGCTATAAAGAAAGAGCTTGTTGGGAGACAACACAATAAACTTTTTAATTCTGTTCTTGTGTGTTTACACAATTACAGCCTCTGTTATGATTGTGTTTTATCTTTCAAGTAGTGTTTGTGCCAAGTAATGCCTTTGGGATGATGTTGATGATAGTATAATTGATGCTGTTTGGAAAACAGAAAGTTTTGCGTCCAGTGCTGGAATTTTAGTTCTGTACTGGAATGTCAGAAAAATCTGAATTTTTTACACAGTATTGGTATATGAATTTTTTACCTTGTACTATGTTTTCAGAATTTTTTGAGTTACATAAGTATGGCTTTTAAATAGATATTTATAGACTGTTCTGTTTTAGACAGATTTTGTTTTTGTTGCATAGTTTGCTTATTTTGATGAATCTATGGATCGTATCGGGGGGTATGAGTCAAGGAGAAGTTGGAGTACAGTAGCATTATGCCAATATTAAATATGAATCAATTTACAACAGTACCTAAAGTTTAAGATTTGTTTGTTATACTAACGGATCTCACGAGGTTTCTGTTGAGTTTTGTGTGCTGAACTTTTCAAGTTTTGGGTGAGACTACGATGGATAAAGGAATAAGGAGTGGCAAGAGCCCAAGATTGGGGATGCCCAAGGCACCCCAATGTAATATTCAAGGAATACTCAAGCATCTAAGCTTGGGGATGCCCCGGATGGCATCCCCTCTTTCGTCTACAATCTATCGGTAACTCACTTGGAGCTATATTTTTATTCATCACATGATATGTGTTTTACTTGGAGCGTCTTGTGATATAGTTTGTTTGCTTTTGTTTGCTTTTTAGTTTGTCACAATCATCTTTGCCGAACACACCTTTTTGAGAGTGACACACATTATTCGTGATTTGTTAGAATACTCTATGTGCTTCACTTATATCTTTTGAGCTAGGTAGTTGCTCTAGTGCTTCACTTATATCTTTTAGAGCACGGCGATGGTTATATTTTAAAGAAATAGATGCACTCTCATGCTTCACTTATATATTTTTGAGAGTCTAATGATTAGCAATGGTAATATGCATGGGTTATGAATTTGGTCCTGATATGATAGGTATTCAAGAGGGATATAATAAAAACTTTCATGTAGATCACTGAATATGATAAGTTTGATTCCTTGCAATAGTTTTGTGATATTAAGATGGTAATATGTGGGAGGTGCTAGTAAATAATTGTGGTTTAGTAAGAATATTGGTGTTAAGGTTTGTGATTCCCAAAGCATGCACGTATGATATGTCGTTATGCTAAGAAGTTGGAGCATGATTTATTCTTGAATGTCTACCTTATGAGTGGCGGTCGGGGACGAGCGATGGACTTGTCCTACCAATATATCCCCCTAGGGGCATGCGTAGTAGTACTTTGCTTCGAGGGTTAATAAACTTTTGCAATAAGTATGTGAGTTCTTTATGACTAATGTGAGTCCATGGATTATACGCACTCTCACATTTCCGCAATTTGCTAGCCTCTTCGGTACCGTGCATTGCCCTTTCTCACATCGAGAATTGGTGCAAACTTAGCCGGTGCATCCAAACCCCGTGATATGATATGCTCTATCACACATAAGCCTCCTTATATCTTCCTCAAAACAGCCACCATACCTACCTATCATGGCATTTCCATAGCCATTCCGACATATATTGCCATGCAACTTCCACCGTTCCATTTTTATGACACACATCATCATTGTCATAGTGCTTTGCATGATCATATAGCTGACATAGTATTTGTGGCTCAGCCACCGTTCATCATTTTTATACATGTTACGCTAGCATCATTGCACATCCTGGTACACTGCCAGAGGCATTCATATAGAGTCATATTTTTATTCTAGTATCGAGTTGTAATATTGAGTTGTAAGTAAATAAAAGTGTGATGATCATCATTATTAGAGCATTGTCCCAGTAAGGAAAGAATGGTGGAGACTAATAAGTCCTCGAAAAAGTGGGGATGAGGTCCATGAGACCGTTCTAAAAAAAAGAGGCCGAAAAGAGCCCAACAAAAAAAATGAGAGAAAAAGAGAGAAGGGGCAATGTTACTATCCTTTTTCCACACTTGTGCTTCAGAGTAGCACCATGTTTTTCATATAGAGAGTCTCCTATTTTGTCACTTTCATATACTAGTGGGAATCTTTCATTATAGAACTTGGCTTGTATATTCCGATGATGGGCTTTCTCAAATGCCCGAGGTCTTCATGAGCAAGCAAGTTGGATGCACATCCACTTAGTTTTTCATGTTGAGCTTTCATACACTTATAGCTCTTAGTGCATCCATTGCGTGGCAATCCCTACTACTCGCATTGACACCAATTGATGGGCATCTCCATAGCCCGTTGATTAGCCTCGTTGATGTGAGACTATCTTTTTTATTTTTGACTTCTCCTTATTAATCTCTACCACCATACTCTATTCCACCCATAGTGCTATATCCATGGCTTGCACTCATGTATTGCGTGGGGGTTGAAAAAGCTGAAGCGCATTAAAAAGTATGAACCAATTGCTCGGCTTGTCATCGGAGTAGTGCATGATAAATATTTTGTGTTAAGAAGATGGAGCATGACAGGATTATATGATTTTGTAGGGATAACGTTCTTTAGCATTTTTATTTTGAAAGACATGATTGTTTATTAGTATGCCTGAGTATTGATCTCTTTATATCAAACTATAGACTATTGGTTTGAATCACTCGGATCTTATTATTCATACCGTAAGAGAAATATTACATGATGAAACATGATACGTAGCATTCCACATCAAAAATTCTGTTTTTATAATTTACCTACTCGAGGACGAGCAGGAATTAAGCTTGGGGATGCTTGATACGTCTCCAACGTATCTATAATTTTTGATTGTTCCATGCTATTATAGTATCAATCTTGGATGTTTTATATTCAATTATATATCATTTTTTGGGACTAACCTATTAACCCAGTGCCAGTGCCAGTTGTTGTTTTCTGCTTGTTTTTGCCTTTTCAGAAAATCATTATCAAAAAGTGTCCAAACAAGAAAAAAACTTTGGATTAATTTTTTCTAGACCAGAAGAGACCCATGAAGCTTCGGGAGAAGACTAGAAGAGCCACGAGGAGGCGACAAGCTTGGAGGGCGCGCTCCCAAGCTTGTGGTCCCCTCGTAGCCCATCCTAGCCTAATTCCAGCGCTATAAATTCCCAAATATTCCCAATATACCAGAGAGATAGAAGAGAAACCTTTCCGCCGCTGCAAGCCTCTGTTCTTCCGCGATCCCATCTGGAGGCCTTTTCCGGTACTCCGCCGGAGGGGGAATCGATCACGAAGGGCTTCTACATCAACCTTGTTGCCCTTCTGATGATGTGTGAGTAGTTTATCATAGACCTACGGGTCCATAGCTAGTAGCTAGATGACTTCTTCTCTTTCTTTGATCTTCAATACCATGTTCTCCTCGATGTTCCTGGAGTTCTATCCGATGTAATCTTCTTTTGCGGTGTGTTTGTTGGGATCCGATGAATTGTGAGTTTATGATCAGATTATTCATGAGAAATATTTGAGTCTTCTCTGAACTCTTTTATGCATGATTATTATAACTTTATATTTCTCTCCAATCTATCGATTTGGTTTGGCCTACTATATTGATTTATCTTGCAATGGCAGAGGTGCTTTGTGATGGGTTCAATCTTGCGGTGCTCAATCCCAGTGACAGAAGGGGACATGACACGTATTTGTATTGTTGCCATTAAGGATAAAAAGATTGGGTTTAATCATATTGCTCGAGTTTACTTTGTCTACATCATGTCATCTTGCTTAAGGCGTTACTCTGTTTCATACTTTAATACCCTAGATGCATGTTGGATAGCGGTCGATGGGTGGCGTAATAGTAGTAGATGCAGGCAGGAGTCGGTCTACTTGTCTCGAACGTGATGCCTATATACATGATCATTGCCATGAATCCATCATAATTATTTGATTTTCTATCAATTGCCCAACAGTAATTTGTTTACCCACCGTATGCTATGTGTTCGAGAGAGAAGCCTCTAGTGAAAACTATGGCCCCCAGGTCTACTTTATCATATATAAAAAATCTAAAAATACCTTGCTGCAATTTATTTACTTTTATTTTATTTAGTATTTTAATTTATCTATCTATCACTATCAGAATTAATCCTTGCAAATAACCGCTAAGAGGATTGACAACCCTTTTATTTGCGTTGGGTGCAAGTGTTTGCTTTTGTGTGTGCAGGTGCGCTTAACGGGATTTTGCTTGGTTCTCCTACTGGATTGATAACCTTGGTTCTTAACTGAGGGAAATACTTATCTCTACTATACTGCATCATCCTCTCCTCTTCGGGGAAATACCAACGCAGTCTACAAGTAGCAACCATCTCCCAAATGGAAGCACGAAATCTGCTCATTACGACCTGGACAGCTCCGTGCCGTGGCCTCATAAAGTAGTGCCGTGGCCACATACTCTCATTGATTGTTTCTCCTTGTGCAATACAGTCGAACCATGTCCAAAACATGTAGCATTGGTAATTTTAGTTGTATTTTTTTACGGCTTTCTTGTTTATTAGCATTTGTACCTCAAGTTGTTTGAACGTGCTCTAAATTACTCTATTTGCTAGCAGTGATTGTGTGACAGTTTGGGCCAGCTGAGTTTTTTGGGTTCATTTCCTAACATATAAGTATACTAAAGAACCTATTTCCTGTAGGATTTACCTTTTCCCAGAATTTTGAATTTTTGGGCTACTTGGCGATTTTTTAGGCGACATGCACTAGTGGAAAAACGGGATTTAGTCCCGGTTGGAAAAGGCCTTTAGTCTCGGGTCACCAACCGGGACAACTAAATTGGGACTAAAGGCCCCCACCCTTTAGTCCCGGTTGGCCACGACCCGGGACTAAAGTCCCTCCACGTGGCCGCGAGCGCGCGCCGGGGGCTGGAGGACCTTTTGTCCCGGTTGGTGACACCAATCGGGACTAAGAACCCTCCACGTGGCCGCGAGCTAGCGCCGGGGGCCGAAGGACCTGTAGTCCCGGTTGGTGACACCAACCGGGACTAATGATTTTGTGTTGGGGTTTAGGGTTTATGGTTTATTTTTCCTTTTCATTTTATGTTTTCTATTCAATTCTTTTTCAATTCAAACATATTTTACACTACTACATACTGTACACGTTATGCATATATAATATAATTTCTCGTACGACCATACATATATCATATAATTTCTCGTACGACCATACATATATATATATATATATATATACAATTTGGTATATACAATTTCTCCTACAATTTGCCGATCATTACATACAGGCATTAGGTGCAATGGTATTCTCCGCTTTCAGATATGACCTCCGTAAGCAAAAATCCCGCAATTTCCTCTTGAATTGCTCGTATGCGGTTCTCTGGTAGGAGCTTATCCCGCATCTCGTCAATCTTTAAAGAAGGAGATCAATATGAATATATTAGTTGTGTGTATATATATTAGATCATCAAAAAAAAATTGCGAACAGTGTTTACATACCTGAAGTTGTCTTACATCTCTGCACCATTCGGTCGTAATGCGAATGTTCTCGCAAACGTAGTATGCACATAAATTAGTCCCCTGTTGCTGCCTCATGCACTTTGCGAGAATAGAATTCAATCAGATAATAATCAAGCATGATAATGGTATTAAAACTAGAATTAAAGAGATGCGCGGACCTAGCAAGTACTACTTAATTACCTTGGTCTGTCGCCATTTTAGCTTCGGTTTCCATTCACCGACAACCTCTTTGATGAACTGTTTCCAAACCATGCCCGGCAAAGAAAATGAATAAAGGAGTTATTAATTACTTGATATCAGGAAATGAACGAAAGAGGCCGATATAGTGCGATAATGATTGAAATTACCTCTCGAACATCAAAACCAAGCTGGTGTATTCTCGAGGGTTTTTACCTAGTGAGTCCAGGGTTTCAACAGTTCCAGCGTCAACTCTAATGATTAGCAGGATCCAGTGGAACCTGCGCACACATTTATATAAGCAGGCATGCATAACTCATCAACTACACTTAACATCGAGTAAGCAAAATAGAATTTGTAGTACAAGACAGTAACACTCACTTGAAGTTGTAAGGAAAAAGTATTTCTGTTCTGGTATTTAGTTCCTTCATAAACCTTAGCAAGTTCTCCTCTGAGTCTTTGGCGTGGTTTTGTATCATAATTTCATTAATGATATATGGGTCAACGAACCCAATGTCATAGATTACATATCTTTTGCATTCGAAAATCTTCATTCTGCATAATAGCGTACAAAAGAATATAGTGAGGATAATTACAGGCAATGAACGAGCTGAGCTAGAGACTTAAATTACAGAAAGAAATCACTTACAGACAATAGCAACTAACGATAGATTTGTCGAGTGCGTCTTGATTGTATCACTGGAATTTTTTTGGAAACTCAATCATTATCTCATTTTCATAGAAGTAATGCTCTTCCTTGACTTTCACAATGAGCATCTCTCGCCCGTTCTTTACTTCTTTCCTGTACCACTCATGCAATCTTCGCATTTGTGTTGATAGATGCGGGACATGCTCAGGTCTAACCAGAGGGTTCCCGGGGACATATTTCCATGCTAATTCAGCCATGGGGACTTCCTCGGTGCCTAGGAGTTGATCAACACTGATACCAAAGTCTTTAGCAGCGTCGGTTACCTTATCGGTAATCACCTTGAGCGGGGGGATCGATTGCATTGCCTGTTCTCTGAGCTGGGGAACTGTTTTCCCGCTTTTATTACTACTTGTACGTCTCGACTACTGCATTTGTTCCTGATATGACTTCCTAATAGAGCGTTCATAGTCTGATGGCCTATTCTACACATGTGCCGGGGCTCGCTCTAGAAGTTCCACAAAGTGCTCTACGGTTTTCGCAGGTATTATATCCTTTGGCGGCGGGGGCGGTTTCGATGCAAAATGGGACTTCACTTTGGAAGCCACGACCGCTCTGGTTTCCTCATCAGTCATCTCGTAAGCTAACTTCTTTTTGGCAGCAGGCTCGTCATTGGCTTTCTTCTTTGGTGCTCTCTTCCGCTTTTGGCCTTGCTGCTGGGACATAGGGGGTGGAGTCGGCTGACGCGGCGGAGATCGATATGGCGGACTCGCGCCGGGCTCCGTCTCGAGGTGGGGTGGAGTCGGCTGACGCGGCGGACTTAGAGGTGTATTGCTACTCGGAGGAGTCGGTGGCCTTGGCGCAAAGTTTGGAAACACGATGCATTCCTTTCTCCATACAATGACACCACATATGACTACTCCCAGTGTCTGCTCCCCTTCACCTCCAGGAATGTCAAGCTCTAGTGAGTCATATCCCGACAGAACTTCATCCACCCCGACACGAGCATAGCCAGCTGGAATCGGATTGCCATGAATGGTTGCTTCAGGTGCATTCGGTAAAGCAAAGCCGACCGCCACCTTCATGGATATGTTCTTCATTTTCATGTGTAGCTCACAACTTGTCCTCTCTTTGATATCATCCACGGGGTAGCGAGCCAGCAGTGCATCATCAGCCCGGACCCCCGTGGAACCCACGCTGCTTTTCCGCATAGATGGGACGGTACTATCCAATGCTGGATCTGCTTGCTCCTGCCGCGGAGACGCCCTTTGCTGGCTAATTGTGTCGATCTGCTCCTGCTGCCGCATTAACATGCGTTCCAACTCCGCGTTCTTTGTTTCTACCTTCTGAAGCCGGTCTGAATCCTGCTTCTTTTTTCTCTGACAGCTTCTATAAGTGTCGTTCCACTCTGAAAACCCCTGAACCCACGGAACAACGCCTTTGCCTCGTGTTCGTCCTCCGTGTTCAGGATTCCCGAGGGCGCGTGTAAGCTCGTCATTCTCTCTCTCGGGCTGGAACAACCCCTTTCGAGCATCTTCTATTGCTTGAAGTAAAGCGTCCGAGGCTGTTTTAAGATCTGCCTTTTCAATAATCTCCCCTGTCGCTGGGTCCAACTTTCCCCCATGCGCATAAAACCAATTCTTGGACCTCTCTTGTAGCCACCTGTCCCCAGAACATGGTGATACTCTTTTTTCGCAGCATTTATCTTATTTTTTCTCGACCTTTCCTTAGCTTCATCCGATTCCTTGTACTTCACAAATACGTCCCAGTGATCTTTTATCTTCTCTAGTGCTCCAGTGAATTCTGGAGTCTTCCTTTCTGCCTTGAGGTAGTCGTTGTATAATCTTTTCTTCCAGGTCTGGAATTGTGTGGCCATCTTCTTAAGAGCAAACTACTTGACTTTCAACCGTTGTCCATCTGTGAAACCCTCTGGTAGGTTGAAATGTGACATGAGCGTATCCCAAAGCAAAAAATTTGATCTTTCGTCGACATAACTAACTCCTCGATCTTCCTTTGGCTTATTCCATTCTCGAATGGTGATTGGGATGTTGTCCCTAACAATAAATCCACATTGATTTATAAATTTACGGGCATTCTGTACAAGAGCAATCGGTTCGCCATTTTTTGCGACTTCATCGATGTTGTACTTTATGCCATCACCCAACTTTTTGGCCCGGCCTCGTACCCTTCTAGAAGATTTGCTCGATCCGGAGGGCTAAAAGAAGAAAGATTCGTTAATATATATATATATATACAAATCAATTAATACATCTAATGATCACCAGAGGCCTAATATATATATACCTCGCCGGACTTTGTTAATTGTCTAACATTTTCTTCGCCATCATTGTTTGTTTGCCCTTCGTCTCTTGGTTCTTCCTCAAGTCCCTCACCGGAGTCGTTCAGAAATTGTGAGACGTCTTCTGATTCATTCTCTTGGTTTTGGGAGGAGCGTATCATGTCGAAGATAATATCCTCTTCATGGTCTCTGCCGCTATCGTCCATAGCTTAACTAATCCAGAAGAAAGATAAAACAACTAGAATGCATTCAATAAGCAAAAACTGAATCATAGTATCGAGAAGAACACTACCGGAGATGCAATCAATACACAACAATGCAACAATATGATGATGTGGATTGTGCTAATGCAACTAGCAACAAGTACAATGAAGTCCATTTGAACCAAGGGTTCAAATGCAAACTCCAATTTAAGCATTTTAAATGTCATTTAGATGTTTTCACTTATACAGCAAGTATAAGTTGTTTTTTCATGCATGAAAATTTTACAGATGGATTCCTTGAATTTTTCTGATAATTTTTCATATATAAATTATTTCATTCTGAGCTACGGTTAATTTTCTATGAATTTTTAAAGTTCAAACCTAACATGTGAATTTTCAAAGTGTATTTAGTTGTTTTGAGCTAAACAGCAAGGTTAAGTTACTTTGTCAAGCATGAAACCAGCACCAATGGATAGATTTGATTTCTCTAATCATTTTCATATATAAATCTTTTCCATCTGAGCTATGGTTGAATTACTATGAATTTTTTAAGTTTAAACCATTTTCTGGATTTTTCTGGTTATTTAGAAATAAACAAAATCCAGTAAATGATTTACTGCGTCAGCATGACATCATGCTGACGTCAGCAGGTCAACGGAGCAACCCAGGTCAAACTGACCAGTGGGACCCGCGTGTCAGTCTCACAGTGACTAAACCAATTTAATTAAACCTAAACTAAATAATTAACAGGGGGGCTGGCCCACATGTCATTGACTCGGGGAGGTCAAACCCCCGGTCAAATGGGGTCAAACCCACCAGAGTTAAGCCGCCGGCGGGGGCAGATGCGGCGGTGAGCTGCGTGTTTGGCCTACAGGCAACCATTCGAGGCGTGGCTGGGCTCGTTGGAGAGCTCTCGGCGGCGCGCATCGGATGGGGGTGGTGGCCGGGCCAGTGGTGGCCGGAGACGACGGCCACGAGCTCGGCAGCGGCGGCCGGCATTCGGGCATGCGCGGGAACACGGCTGCGATGGCCTAAGCGATGCGGGGCTGGCACCTACGGCGTCTACGCGGCGCGGTGAACACGGTGGACGCACGCCCGGGACCAAATGGTCACCGGAGCGTCGGCGGCGGCGAGCGCAGGCTGCGACGGGTTCGGGCGCAGGTGGTGCGACGGCTACGGCATGCGACAGAGGAAACAGAGAGGGGATTCGAGGGAGAGGCTCACGGCAATTCCAACGGTGCGGACGGCGAGCTCGGAGGAGGACCAGAGCGAACGGGGCAGCGGAGGCGATCTCGGCGGTCGGAGGTTGAAGACGAGCGGCGTGGTTCTGTTTCCTTCTCCCGAGCGGTGGCTGGCACCGGGACACCGGGCGGTTATATACACAAGACCTTTAGTCCCGGCTCCAGCCACGAACCGGGACTAAAGGTCCTTTAGTCCCGACGCCAGCCACGAACCGGGACTAAAGGTCTCTTTTCGGCGGCCCAAATTCCGCGCGGGAGAAGGAACCTTTAGTCCCGGCTGGTGGTTGCAACCGGGACTAAAGGTGTCTTTTTAAAGTGATTCTTTTTGTGTAGAAAACTTTAGGTAAAACTCTTAGAATATTTAGAGTTTTTGAGTGAATCTTTTTGCTTTAGGTCACAAAAATTATGAACTTTCTGTTAGTGCCAGTAGTTTTCAAATTTGAATAGTTTAAATTTGAATTCTTTGAAATTTGTGTGAATCACTAGTTTGTGAATAACTTTAGTTTAAAAATAGATTTTTTAGTGATTCTTTTTCCAGCTGTTTAATATTAGTGTGTTTTATCAGTATGTTCAATTTGGGAATTTTTAGGATATTTTAAATAGGTGTTTTAATCAAAAACTGATTTTGTTTAGCTCTTTTAGTTTTATACCTTTTTCCTTTGTTTTAATTATTTTAGTTTATGTTTTCTTGTTATTCTTTTGCCAAATTATATTATGTTTCTGTTAGTCAACATGAGGAGTTTTAATTTTCATTTTGAAGAAATTATTTGACAGATTCAATTTGTCCATATGTAAGAGTTTCAACACATGGTCATGTTCAAAATATTGGTCAAAATCCTTAATTACCCTTTCTGGATATTTCAAGCTTTTGAAATATTTACAAAGGAAATATTCACCATAAATTCCAAGAAAATTCTAGCATGTCACAAATGCCATATTTGATGATCTTGCCAAGTCTCATGTCTTGGAGAACAAGATAACATCATCAAATTCCCTCAAAACCATCTCTGTCCATTTTCTAGTTTGAGCAACTTTACATTGCTAAACATGTCCAAATGAGCTCAAACTTGGTACACCTGCTAAAATGGTCTAAATATTAATCTAGGCCAAGTGGTGCATCAAGGAGAACAAGTTAGCTTGCTGAAAGTATGCCAAAACCAATTCTGCCCATTTCTAGGGTTTGACAAAGTTACATTGGCAACTTTCTCCCATTGATCTCAAATTTTTACCACGTTGCCAGATGGTCATGAGCATTACCCCCATCCAGTGACACAAGTTGGAGAACAATTTAACTTGATCAAAGCTTGTTAAAACCATTTCTGCCCATTTCTAGGGTTTGAAATATTTACATTGCCAAGTTTTTTCAAATGAGCTACAAATTTGCACCCTCCAGTAACTCTCTCTCTTCCATAGCTCAATAATTGAGGGGTGAAAACCCTCACTTTACCTCTCTGGACAGCCACTATAATTAAAATACTAAAAGGACATGAATAATTGAAAATTCATAACTTAATAAATAATTATTCAAAAATCATGTTTCAAATGCCAAAATGCCCTAGCTTTTTGGTTGGATTCCGACGCTCCGGAGTCCACCTAGGAACACCCAAAACACATATATACCCTAACTCTTACAAAGATTCCCTCCGGTTCGTCCGAAGTGGGACTTTCCAGCTATAAGTCCGGAAACTCACTAGAGAGAAAGTGGTGACGGTGAAGCCGGTCACATCCCAGAGTGGGATCTTGGGGTATAAAACTTATTCTTCGCGTGTGTCCCTTGCTTATGATTGCGCCGTAACCATGGAGAATCTTCATCATTTAACAGGATGCTTGGGTTAGTCTTCACTGTGAAGGGAGGAATTTCATCAAACTTTTCATAATCTTCTGACATGTCTATCTTGTCCTCCACTCCCACGATGTTTCTTTTCCCTGAAAGAACTATGTGGCGCTTTGGCTCATCGTATGATGTATTCGCTTATCTTTTCTTTTTCTCGGTTTGGTAGACATGTCCTTCACATAGAAAACCTGCGCCACATCATTGGCTAGGACGAATGGTTCATCTGCGTACCCAACATTGTTGAGATCCACTGTTGTCATTCCGTACTGCGGGTATACCTTTACCCCGCCTCCTGTCAGATTGACCCATTTGCACCGAAACAAAGGGATCTTAAAAGAAGGTCCATAGTCAAGTTCCCATATCTCCTCTATGTAACCATAATATGTGTCCTTTTTCCTATTGTTGTTTGTTGCATCAAAGCGGACACCACTGTTTTGGTTGGTGCTCTTTTTATCTTGGGCGATCGTGTAAAATGTATTCCCATTTATCTCGTACCCTTTGAAAGTCAATATAGTCGAAGATGGTGACTTGGCCAACAAGTACAGCTCATCTCCAACAGTGGTGTTATTCATGAGATGTGTTTGCAACCAACCGCCGAAAGTCGCCATGTGTGTATGTTTAATCCAGAGGTCAGACTGCTCCGGGTTCTTGGAGCGTACAATATCCATGTGTTCCTCGATATACGGAGCCACCAAGGTGGAATTTTGTAGAATTGTGTAGTGTGCTTGAGTGAAAGAATGCCCGTCCATACTTATTACTGAATTCTTTCCTAGCGTGCCTTTTCAACTCGGTCTCCCCTCATGCCACGATTGAGGAACACCAATCGGCTTAAGGTCAGGAATAAAGTCAACACAAAACTCAATAACCTCCTCTGTTTCATGGCCCTTGGAGATTCTTCCTTCTGGCCTAGCACGGTTATGAACATATTTCTTTAAGACTCCCATGAACCTCTCAAAGGGGAACATATTGTGTAGAAATACAGGACCCAGAATGGTAATCTCTTCGACTAGGTGAACTAGGACGTGCGTCATAATATTGAAGAAGGATGGTGGGAACACCAACTCGAAACTGACAAGACATTGGACCAAATCATTCTGTAACCTTGGTAGGATTTCTGGATTGATTACCTTCTAAGAAATTGCATTGAGGAATACACATAGCTTCACAATGGCTAATCGAACATTCCGGTAGAAGCCCCCTCAATGCAACCGGAAGTAATCGCGTCATAATCACGTGGCAGTCATGAGACTTTAGGTTTTGGAATTTTTTCTCTGCCATATTTATTATTCCCTTTATATTCGACGAGAAGCCAGACGGGACCTTCATACTGCTCAGGCATTCAAAAAAGATTTCCTTCTCTTCTTTGGTAAGAGCGTAGCTGGCAGGATCTTGATACTGCTTTGGTTGCATGCCGTCTTTTTCGTTCATACGTTGCTGGTCCTCCCGTGCCTCCGGTGTATCTTTTGTCTTCCCATACACGCCCAAGAAGCCTAGCAGGTTCACGCAAAGATTCTTCGTCACGTGCATCACGTCGATTGCAGAGCGGACCTCTAGGACTTTGTAATAGGGTAGCTCCCAAAATATGGATTTCTTCTTCCACATGGGTGCGTGTCCGTTAGCGTCATTCAGAACAGATTGTCCGCCAGGACCCTTTCCAAAGATTACTTTTAAATCCTTGACCATATCAAATATATCCTCACCAGTACGGTGGCCAGGCTTCTTTCGATGATCTGCCTCACCTTTGAAATGCTTGCCTTTCTTTCTTAAGAGATGCCTGATCGGAAGAAATCGACGATGTCCCAGGTACACATTCTTCTTACATTTATCCAAATATATACTTTTAGTCTCATCTAAATAGTGCGTGCATGCATTGTATCCCTTGTTTGTCTATCCTGAAAGGTTACTAAGAGCAGGCCAATCATTGATGGTTACAAACAGCAACGCTCGTAGGTCAAATTCCTGCTGTTTGTGCTCATCCCACACACGTACACCTTTTATATCCCACAACTGTAAAAGTTCTTCAACTAATGGCCTTAGGTACACATCAATGTCGTTTCCGGATTGCTTAGGGCCTTGGATGAGCACTGGCATCATAATGAACTTCCGGTTCATGCACAACCAAGGAGGAAGGTTATAGATACATAGAGTCACAGGCCAGGTGCTATGACTGCTGCTCTGCTCCCCAAAAGGATTCATGCCATCTGTACTTATACCAAACCATAAGTTCCTTGCATCATCTGCAAACTCCGGCCACTTTCTCTCGATTTTTCTCCACTGCGACCCATCAGCGGGTACTCTCAACATCCCGTCTTTCTTACGGTCTTCTTTGTGCCATCGCAACAACTTGGCATGCTCTTTGTTTTGGAACAAACGTTTCAACCGTGGTATTATAGGAGCATACCACATCACCTTGGCAGGAACCCTCTTCCTGGGGCGCTCGCCCTCAACATCACCAGGGTCATCGCGACTGATCTTATAGCGCAATGCACCGCATACCGGGCATGCATTCAAATTCTCGTACTCCTCACCGCGGTAGAGGATGCAGTCATTAGGGCATGCATGTATCTTCTGCACCTCTAATCCTGGAGGGCAGACAACCTTCTTTGCTTCGTACGTACTGTCGGACAATTCGTTATCCTTTGGAAGCGTCTTCTTTATCAGTTTCAGCAACTTTTCAAATCCCTTGTCAGATACACCATTCTCTGCCTTCCATTGCAGCAATTCTAGTGTGGTACCCAGCTTTTTCTTGTCATCTTCGCAATTTGGGTACAACAATTTTTTATGATCCTCTAACATGCGCTCCAACTTCAACCTCTCCTTTTCACTTTCGCAGTTTCTCTTTGCATCAGCAATGGCCTGACCAAGATCATCAGCGGGCTCATCTGATGCCTCTTCTTTAGCTTCCCCCATTGTAGTACCATCGTATTCTGGGAACCTAGGATAGTTGTCATCATCCTCTTCTTCTTCATTGTCTTCCATTATAACCCCTCTTTCTCCGTGCTTGGTCCAACAGTTATAGCCGGACATGAAACCGGACTGAAGCAGGTGGCTGTGAAGGATTTTTGAGGTAGAGTAATCCCTATCATTCTTACAGACACCACATGGACAACACATAAAACCATTCCGCTTGTTTGCCTTAGCCACACGCAGAAAACTATGCACGCCATTAATGAACTCGAGAGAGCGTCAGTCATCGTACATCCATTGCCGGCTCATCTTCATTACACAACATCGAAGTGACCAAATTAATACAAGTTCATACATAAAGTTCATACATACTTCTCATAAAACAACATACAACTATCTAGCTAAAGCATTTAAATGCAACAACAAATGCGATCAAAATCGCAACTAAGGTAATAATTGATCCAACAGCATAATGATACCAAGCCTCTTTATTAATTGCATATTTTCTAATCTTTCTAATCTTCAAGCGCATTGCATCTATCTTGATCTTGTGATCATCGACGACATCGGCAACATACAACTCCAATTTCATCTTCTCTTCTTCAATTCTTTTCAATTTTTCTTTCAAATAATCATTTTCTTTTTCAACTAAATTTAACTTCTCGACAAGAGGGTCGGTTGCAATTTCCGGTTCACATACCTCCTAGATAAAAATATCTATGTCAACTTGATGGGCATAATTGTCATAAACACGAAATGAAACAAATAGTTATAAAAGATAATATACCATATCCAAATCATAAACCGGACGAGGGCCGACGGGGACGGATATCAAAACCATGGCACTATATATAACAAACAATCATACAAGTAAGAAAATTATAAAGTAACTATCTAAATCATACAAATGAGATTATTTTTTTACAAAAAGGATAAGAACAAGAGGCTCACCAAGGTGGTGCCAGCGACGGGACGGCGTGGGCGATCGACGGCGGTGAGGACAGGGACGGGAAGGCACTAAGTAAACCACACCTACACATATGCAAACTAAGAAGTTAATTTGAGCTCAAATTGCATATAAATCAAATAAACTCCCACATAATTACTCCCAAACTAAAACCCACAAATCACTATACTTATAGAGCATGAAACAAGCTAAACTAGCAATGAGAGGTGAAAGGATGAAGTTGCTAACCTTTTAGAACCCATGGATAGATGGGGTGCCTCCAATCTTGACAAATCTTGGCAAAAATGGAGGATGAGCTCGAGCTAGGGGAAGGAAACAAAGAGGAGAGAAAGGAGAAGCTTGGACTCGGGCTGGACGAAGCAGCTTTATATAGGGGTATCTTTAGTCCCGGTTGGTGATACCAACCGAGACTAAAGGTCTATCTTTAGTCCCGGTGGGTGATACCAACCAGGACTAAAGAGGCACGCAGGGGCCCCAGCCTGCCGCAACCCCTTTAGTCCTGGTTGGTATCACCAACCGGGACTAGAGGTCCCATTTGAACCGGGACTAAAGGGGGCTGTGCCCCCGTCCGCTCCTAGCCGTTGGAACCGGGACTAATGCTCACATTAGTCCCGAGCCCAAACCCGGCCGGGACTAATGCTCCGATCAAAGGTAGGTTTTCTACTAGTGATGTGTAATTCTGGGTGGGGGTTTAAACACGTCTGTGTGTTTTGTGGCTGCGTGGTTGCTTTGTTGTGGACCATAGTTTAAAAAACTAGACCAATGATCGAACCAATGAGGCTGGCTTTTTAGGTTTTTATTGGTCAAACCACTGGTTCACCGGTTCGATGTCCGGTTCTTTATGCTGTAAAAAATTAGCAATAAATATTCCAATCAATAAGTGAAAATATGTGCTTAGCAAATCAATCCCATTATGTAATTCTCTTTCATGTTCATGCGAACACACCAGTAAGATGACTATTTTGTTAAGCACCAAATTAATAAGCAGCAAAAATCTAATTTGTTGTCTCTAACAAGCAGCAAATCCCATTCTCTAATAAGCTAGTCAGTCAATTTCAGATTTTTTTTATCTTGATCAATTCAGTGATATTCTCAACTGTAGGGGATTTATTTAATTTGGTGTGTTACACGTTAATATGTGATAAGCTTGGTGTGCTCAGCCCTCCCCCCCCCCACCCTAAAGTGGGCACTACCGGAGGCCATGCCGATCGCCATGCTTCCCGACGTGCTGCCCTGCATCGCCAACCCCCCAATAGCCACGGTGGAGCTCCAAGAAGTTGAAGCCGTCACCCAGAAGGTGAACCACATGCAGATTCAGGCCAGCTCGGGGCCGCACCAGCTCTTCACCACCGTGCCGGCTCCCATCCTCGCCACTCCAAAGCCGCTGCGTACGTCTGCTCCGCCCAAGACCAGAGCTGCATCAGTCCCCTCAAGGCGCAGTGCACGTCAGGCTACGGCAAACATCACGGTGCCGGTGTCGCAAAGGGATGCTCTCAGCCTCATCCAGGAGCTAGGGGAGCTGGGGCCAAACGACAAGATGACCCCAGAAGCTGTAGCGGCGCGGATCAAGCGCTTCGATGAGCCACTTTCTGATGCGGACATTGCGGCGATAGCATGGCTGACCAACCTCAACATCGACGCTCTGAAGATCGCGGCCGGCATGCTCAGCCCCGATGGCACTGCCAATGTGGCACAGTAGTTTCTTATGTTGTGTTTTCCCAGTAGTCTTCGTTGAAGGCTGGCCTTTAGCCAGTTTGAGTTAGGTTTCCCTTTCATGTGTTGTACCAAGGTAGCGAGCATAGCTAGGTGACGACGGGGTCTTGGGCCTATTGGTGGCCGTCGTCTCCCCCCGGCAAGATCAGTGGTGTGTTGTAACTGTTGTTTCCTTTGCAATAGATATGTTAGTCGACGGAGAAAATCATGGTGTCATCATGAGTAACAACCACTGCAATGTTATGTCTTGGAATGTTAGAGGCCTAAATGCTCCGGTCAAGAGAACGGCGATCAACGAGGTTGCCGCTGCACATAAGACTGCAATTTTAACTCTGCGGGAAACAAAGATTGAGTTCTGGACAGCTGAAATACTAAAGGAGGTAGGAGGGGCCAATCTTCAGGGCTGTGTGGTTCTGCTAGCAACTGGAACCAGAGGAGGGGCTGCCATATTTTGGAACAAAGACGTCGCGTCGATCATCTCACACTCCATTGGCAGATTTACAATCACAGCTAGGGTGTCAAAACTGGGTAGTAATGAACAGTTTTGGCTCACAACGGTCTATGGGCCAAATGAGGATGCTCTAAAGGAGGATTTCCTACAGGAGATTGCAAGCATTGCCCCTCCTCTAGGGGAACCGTGGCTGATAACTGGAGACTTCAACATGATATATGAAGCAAGGGACAAAAGTAACCTGAACCTGAAGAGGAGAATTATGGGAAAGTTCAGAAAAGCACTAGATTTTGCAGGGCTCAAGGAGATCAAATGCCACAATAGGCGTTTTACCTGGAGCAATGAGAGAGAGAACCCAATTCTCTGTAGCATCGATAAATTTTTCTGCAACATTGAATGGGAGATTTCCAACAGTGGTTTCATGTTGAACGCAGCATCAACTTCCTTCTCTGACCAATGCCCGCTGCTACTCTCACACACTGCTAGCCCGCCAAGACCAGCTAGGTTCAGATTAGAGAACTTCTGGCCAAAGTACCCCCACTACTCTGAAACCGTGTCGCACGCATGGAACAGGCCAGTCAATCACGACTGCCCTTTCATAAGATTGAAAATCAAGATGCAACGTACATCTAAGGATCTCAAGATCTGGAGTAAGTCGTTGTTCAACAAAGCAAAACTACAATTCCATATTGCAAATGAGGTGATTCTGCGCCTGGACATCGCTCAATAAACAAGACAGCTCTCTGCAGCAGAATTCTCTCTCAGAAAACTGCTCAAGTCAAGGGTGCTCGGCCTCGCCGCAATTGAAAGGGCAAGGAAACGACAGGCGTCACGTGTGACTTGGCTCCGAGCAGGGGACGCGAGCACCAAATTCTTCCATGCAAAGTGCAATGCAAGAAAAAGAAAGAACCACATTCACGCGATCACGACGGAGGATGGGACGACCATCACTGAACATGCTGCAAAAACAGAGGAAATCCACAAACACTTTATCGGTCAGCTGGGCACGAGAAAACAACGTCATCACACGATCAACTGGGCTGATATTCAGACTCCAAATATATCAGGGCAGGGTCTGGATAATCCCTTCACCGAAGAAGAAATATGGGCAGCGATCGTCGTGTCTCCAGCTGAGAAAGCACCTGGCCCGGACGGCTTCACCGGACAATTCTTCAGAGCTAGTTGGAGCACCATAAAATCTGACATTATGGCGGTCTTTCACAAGTTTTATCATGCTGCTGGCAACAACTTTGGGGAGATCAATAAAGCCTTCATTGCCTTGCTCCCCAAAAAAGATGGTGCGACTGAAGTTAAACACTTCAGACCGATCAGCTTGATCAATTCGGTGGCTAAATTGATCGCCAAGGTAATATCGATGAGGCTAGCTAGAGTTATTTCGGACATAATCTCGCCGGCCCAATCAGCTTTCCAAAAAGGAAAATGTATCCATGATAGCTACTTATATGTCCAGAGCTGCGTCAAATCTCTCCACAGAAACAACAAACCGGCACTCCTTTTTAAATTAGACATAGCAAAGGCCTTTGATTCAATCTCTTGGGATTACCTTCTAGAGCTTCTTCAGCAAATGGGTTTTAGTGCACGTTGGAGGGATTGGATCACCATGCTGCTGTCCACGACGTCGTCCTACTGTCTTCTCAACGGAGATGCAGGGCCACCAGTTCATCATAGGCAGGGCCTGCGGCAAGGCGACCCCCTCTCGCCCTTGTTGTTCATATTAGCCATAGATCCCCTTCACCGGATCCTTTCCACAGCTACTGACCAGGGCATCCTTGCACCGCTGCCGGGCAGAGGTATTAGTATGTGAATTAGTTTATATGCTGACGATGCGGTCATCTTCGCAAACCCTAGCAAAGAAGAGGTAGAATCACTCCTGGAAATCCTACGACTCTTCGGGGAGGCAACAGGTTTAAGGTTAAACCAAGAAAAATCTACAGTGGCTCCTATCAGATGCAACAGCTTAAACCTCTCCGACGTGCTGCAAAACTTTGGTGGCACGATTGTAGGTTTTCCTATGACTTATTTAGGTCTTCCGATCACCACTCATAGAATTAGGTTAGTTCATCTTCAGTTCATCCTCGATAGAATTAGGGCACGGCTTGCGGGGTGGAAATGAAAGCTCATGAACATGGCCGGGAGAAGGGTCCTGGTGCGGGCAGTGCTCTTTGCAATGCCAACTTTTGCCTTAACGGTTCTTCGGCCGCCAAAGAAACTTTTGAAAGAAGTAGACAAGAACAGACGAAGATTCTTATGGGCTCAAGAGGCAGAATTATCGGGAGGAAAGTGCAAGGTCAGCTGGAAGAAGGTGTGCACCCCGATTGAAAAGGGGGGCTAGGTATTCAGGATCTCCATCTCTTCGGCAGAGCGCTGCGACTACGATGGTTATGGTTGGATTGGACACAACCAGATCGCCCCTGGAAGGGATTCCCAACTCCCTGCAACCAAGGAGACAGAGAGCTTTTTACCGCAGCCACAAAAATCACGATCGGGGACGGAAGAACAGCTAAATTCTGGACCTGTAACTGGATTGGAAGTGAGCCTCTCTGCTCCTCTTTTCCGGTGCTGTTCCAGCACTCCAGAAGAAAAACTAGATCGGTTGCCGACGCGCTACGGGATGAGCAATGGATCAAAGACCTACAG
Organism: Elymus sibiricus; assembly: GCA_039707655.1. Classification (NCBI taxonomy): domain Eukaryota; kingdom Viridiplantae; phylum Streptophyta; class Magnoliopsida; order Poales; family Poaceae; genus Elymus; species Elymus sibiricus. Next base: position 334,596,126 of record CM077674.1, on the reverse strand, counting down.
CATGGAAATTGGCAAAGCATTGTCACCGATTTTGTTCGCCTTGCAAGAATAATAAGGGAGCAAGCTGGACTCCTAAACGAGCAGCACACTGACACGATCAGATGGACAAAAAATAACAAAGGCAGTTACTCCACAGCCTCAACATACAAAATTCAGTTCAGCAACATCCCTTCCACAGATATGAAGAGCACAATTTGGAAAGTCTGGGCCCCTGGAAGGATCAAGATCTTCTCTTGGCTACTACACTTGGACAGACTTTGGTGCAACGATCGTCTGCAGCGCCGCGGGTGGCCAAATGCATACTTTTGCCACTTCTGCATGAGAATTTTGGAAACCTCTGTTCATCTGTTCTGGAACTGTCATCTCTCGCGAGCAGTTTGGACAGAGGTGGCAACGTGGAAAGGATGCTCAGCACTAGCCATTCAAGGCGGAGATCAGCACAACACGGCCTCGACGGTCAGAGGCATGATCTCACGCATGGACAGAGAGGGAAGGAAAGGTGTAAAGACCATGATCATGGCAGCCACCTGGGAACTTTGGTGCGAGCGAAACAGCTGCGTCTTCAGGGCTAAACGGGCAAACTCCGCCGACATCATTGCGGCGATACGGAGAAACATGGAGCAATGGCGCTTGGGAGGAGCCAAAGCCATAGAGACCCCTTTCGGGGATATAGTTGCGAGATAGAAAGGTTACAGAACCATAGGAGGGGGAAGGGGGAAGGTGGCCTGTCGCCACAAATTTTCTCCTCTGTTTCATTATGTTTTCTGGCCATGTCTTTGATCATTTGATCAACCTCTGTACCTTGTTGTTTTACCCCTGCTAAATCTATTGAAGCCAGCCAAGCTGGATCTTTCAAAAAAAAAAACGAAGGTCAATGTAATCATACCCGCACTAGCTAGGGGTGAAGGAGCACGTCACCTGGCATCGTGTGAGCAATTCTCTCCGGACATCCCCACATTTCGGGTCATGTGGGGATTTTATTTAAAATGAAATAATCGAAACCACACAAAGAAAGATTTTTTTTTTCAAACAAGCCCCTGATTGTCATGAACTCGGGTTAATTTCCTTCATCTATGACATGAGAAACTCTAGAGCAAGTAAATATCAAAATTCAGTACCCCCATATTATACGCAAAATATACTACGCAGTGAATTAATATGAATGTAATTATTTGTATTTTAAATATAATTTATTTATGAAATGATCATGAGATTACCTCGGGTGAAGAATAACTTATTCCTCACCCAAGGTGACGAATAGTCATATATATATATATATATATATATATATATATATATATATATATATGACTCCTCTTTCATACTCCCAGGAGTACATACTCTCATCCCTAGCGGGTCTGGTGTAACGGGTGGGATAGGCACATCCATTTGCGCCAACTAACAACTACGGAGTATATACTATCAAGGATGGTCTAGTATGATCAGATACTCCACGTACATGCTCTTCCTCGGGTCAGATACGTCCTATATCATGAGATACACTTCCAAGTAGGAGTAGCTACTAGGCACGCGTGTAGGTAATATAATATAACATCGATAGATATCTCATGCTCCGGGGTAGGTGAATTTCCTGCAGCTGAGCTTTAGCTCGCTGTTCGGCCTCCACCACTGCATGAGGTCGTGCGTGCCGAATGTTGTGTTGGAGTTCTTCCACAGCCTCGCGGACGGCAAGAGGTGCGGCTGCTCCTTGCTGCTGCCGATGAGGGAGGAGAGCATGTCGCGATAGGACAGCTTCATGGCTGCCCTGCCGACGCCGGCGATGCGCTCCTCCACCTTCTGCCGCTGCTCGAAGTAGTCGATGAAGCCCTGGCAAATGATGTCCCTCTCGTTCACGTACAGCTCCGGCACCCACGGCGAGAGGCGCTGGAACAGTTTCTCCATGCGGGTGCAGTACGACCTCATGACCGTGGCCCCCAGCGCCGCCTTCACGAGGTAGCTCCCCGTGAACACGTCCTTCTTGGCCACTTCCGACGGGTTGAGGAGGTTGAAGGCCGGCATCGGTGACACGTTGGGCGGGTTGAAGAGGAAGGTCTGCAGGTACGCCTGGTGCTGCTCCGCCATGTCCCGCCCCACCTCCAGCGCCAGCGACGCGCCCAGCGAGTGCCCCGCCAGCCACAACACGCAGCGCTCCGTGCCCTTGCGGATGAGCATGTTGGTCACCGCCTGACGCGCCTTTTGGGTCCGTCTGCAGCATGGCAGATCGTTGAGGAAGACCTTGATGTCGTTGTACAGGTCGTGGACCGACTTTGGGTGCCGAGGCATGGTGCCGCGCAGGGCGAAAACGTAGTTACCCCATGTCATACACCCTGCACTTTGGTCGGTCCTCCTCCATGATGTAAGTAGCTTTCACAAGGCAAGCGGCGATGCAACGGCGGTGCTCCTCGTTGCTCCTGAAAGGAAAATTCACCGTCATTCATTCGTTGCATGCAAAATATAGACTACTTCTTTTGTATGTAACAACAAATCCAATTATATAAGATTTTATATTGTAGTAGTTCTATAATCTTATAATGAAATAATTTCGTTTGACCTACTTCTACTTGAATCATGTGTCACTCTAAAAGACCACCCTACAGTCGACTATTTGGAAACCTTGGTTCTCCATGTTACAAATCTCAGCTCCCAACTTTGCACTTAGTTCATCCATATTGCCACAATATATTACGATACGTACCAGTCAACGGATTGAGTTATGTGTTTGGGACCGCTGATGCAGAAGCAGTCACGGCCATGAGGTCCAGCATGTGGTGAGTTAAAGGAGGTACCGCCTGCGTAGTACTGCATTATGCTCTGCTCTGCTCTGCCACCGAGGGACGAGCCTTAGGAGGCACATATATATACATACATGCATGCACGCATGGCAACCTGCAGATTTTAGGATTACCACGCATCTGCAGAAGCGCAACAAAAGCGACGAACCGTTCTCTTCCCCAACCGCACGAGAGAAGCGAATAGGGAGGAGAAAACCGCTGCCGCCTACCTCCGCGGGTGAAGCGGCTGGGGGTGGGGACCCCGGCGCTTCGGCTCAGGCCTGTAGTTAGGTTTGGCTTTGTTTGTCTTTGGGGTGCTCATCCAGTGGAGGGAATAGCGTCGCGTCGGAATAAACTACCGCTGTCCTTCTTCCATCTCGCCGGTGCTTTAACCAGTGCCGACGAGGGGCAGGTGGCTCAAGTGTCTCGGGGGTCTTCAGATCCGCCAAGCGGAGGTGTCGGTGGTCTGCGCCCATCGTCTCTCCTGGTGGCGATGTGGTCGGGCTATGCAAAAAAAATTGGTGCCTTGAAGCGGGGCTTGTGGATGGAGGCAAGCGATGGCGCCCTTCTTCTTCAACCATGTCGAACGAAGACAGCGTCACCAAGATCAGGTGGGCATGGGGACTATCCCCGGCCGTCGTGCCACAACGTCTCGGTCCAGCCGCATGCGGGGGACCTGTTCAACGGCTTGTTAAGCAGCTTAGTCTGCAAAGGTGTCTTTCCTGATCTTGGACCGATGGATGCTTCTCTCTGGTTTTGGCGGCGCAACGATGGCGGCGGCTACCGGCGGTGGAAGACAGTTTGGCAAGGCGTCAATGACTCCATGGATGAATTAGTATCATTTCAGTTTTGGGGTCGTTTTCGCAGTTCTTCAAGGTTCCTAAGTTTCTCGATGTGTTGTTTGGTTTCCATGTGTGTAGACCATGTATTACTCAGTTTTAATGATATGTGGTTACCTCTCAAAAAAAAAAGCACAACAAAAGCATGCACTAGGAATCCAATAATAATTCATCCAAGAATCATGACCCATGAAAAAAAAGAGAATACAAATAAAGAGACTCCACTCCACATCCGTATCCGTGAGAATATATGAGGATCGATCACTATCATGCACCTGGAGTCCGATAATTAATCCATGAATCATGACCCCTGAGAAAAAAAGAGAGGAGAATACGAATAAATTGGATGCGCTGCACGTCCATATCCATTAGGACAAATATTAATGGCAAGGGATTTTTTAATTTTCCGTACTGATACACAGATTTTCCTGCCAATAGTTGTTTGCACATATATAAGGACAATAATAAGGTACTCCTATTACCCTGCAGATATGTATTATATGCTTTTTAAAAGTGGATTATTTGCCATAATCTGAAATTATCGGCTCTGTATCTGCATCCATTTATTATCAGCTATACATATGGGGGAAGGGAGAGGAAAAGTATCGGACAAGGTTTAAGCGTTATCTATCCATATAGGCTCTGCTTTCGTACCTGTAGGTACTAGGAATATATTTACCTGTTAACCAAAAATTTGACAACAAAAAGATTTATAACCATATACTCCATTCATGATCATAGATTGACGGATTTTCACCGGTCCGTGAAAGACTATTGCGTACTAGTGGGTGTAGTCCATCTTCCCGCTCTTTCCCGGGCTCATCTGCAATATTACATCTCCTTTTCATGTGGGCATCAGCAGAAGAGAAAAAGCATGCACTCGGCATCTAATAAATCAAAATCATGACTGCAAATTATTGCGAAGAACATATACATAATTATTGCGAGGAAAGCATACATATTATGTATATGTGTGTGCGATAGAACAATTCTTCACCCTGGGTGTTGCAGCACCCAACACTAATTATTGAAAGAAAAAGATATAAATTACTAAACTTTTCTCGGTAATTACTATCGGTAACTAATATACTCTCAGTAATTTCATGCTCGATAGTCAATTACTGAAATTTTATTCAGTAAATTCAGTTGGGTGTTGCAACACCTAGGGTGTAGACTAGTATTTGTATATGTGTGTGTATGTATATTTGTATGCCTAACTCGGATTTAGAAACGATTACCTGAAAATTGGAATAACAAAATGTGTTCTTGGGCTTCCCAACGATCAATACAGAACAAAGCAAAAGCTTATGGACAAGATCATAGTAGCTAGCAAGTTGCAAAATTCCGATGCCATTTTCATGTGGACGTCTGCCGGACACAAAAAGCATTTATTGAGTTGATTTTGCTTGACTTACCTAAAGATCTTTTTGCTTGACTTGATAGACCCAGAGAGTTGTTGGCACCAGACACCGAATATTGCCTTTGGAGGCCGGGCTCCATGGAGCTCGGTTTTGAAAAATTCAAAATTTGACAAATTTTATATTTTCTGCGTTTCAAAAAATTCTGAAAAAAAACACAGATATACATGGAGGCATAATGCACATATGTGTAAATTTTCACAATGAAATATGTTGAAATGAGTGCTGTGCAAAAAAGACAAATCTGAGGCGTTTTAACACATAATACCATTCATCCTCTCAGGCCATGAATTTGTCTTTTTTGTACAGATCGCATTTCAACATATTTCATCCTGAATTTTTACACACATATACATTTCATCCTTGCATACTTGCATTTTTTTTTTCAGATTTTTTTGAGATCGGGAAGTTTGAATTTTGATTTTTTCAAAAATTCCGGGCTCCATGGAGCCCGGCCTCCAAACGTCCGCTCATCTATTATATAAATGATATCCAGGTCCCTGTTGAATTCACATTGCAGAGCCGGGCATGCGGCCCACCCCTGCTTTTCAAAGGTAGAAACTCATTGCAGGGCCAGTTCGTGCTATCACCGGCTCCTGCAATATTACTGCATTTTAATTGAATTTTGTTTCCCGTGAAATTTGTAATTGTTATTTCCTGTTAAAGTTTTTGTTTCCCACCAGTTTCAACTATTTTTCCACCAAATCTAGGAGGAACTTATCAGCATTTAATATACATATTAAATAAAAACTAAGCATTATTTCAATACAAACCATGAGGGTATTCATCTTCAAAGTGCACATTGCTACATTACACACATTGGACAGATTTGTTTGTACTCATGAATAATACTTCCACTTTTGGTCCCACTACTCACGAAGAGGATGTTGTCTTCTTCTGTCGCTAATTCACGGGAAGGGTCGACCCTATGGTTGACAATTATGAACTAAAGGGATGTTTCTCTTCTAGCTCACGACTCACTTAAGAGATCGGAGGCAACTGCAATAAACACAAGGAAAAGTAATTGTGAGAGACGGTATACATATGATGAGCTGATTGAATATGCTTACTTCTTCGTGGTTCGTTCTGTACCTTCGGGGTTCATTCTACACAAGTTAGGTTACGCACTTGTGCTGGAGACGAGGGACCGGAGCGTTAATTGTAAAGAAAAAAATCATTGGATCAAAGTCTCCATTCAAATTGATGTTATTCTCGCTGGCGGCCTATCCTATCCGTCTCCACTTTATGATATAATATGATAACATGGTATCTCGTTAGCTTTTTCTAAGACCGCAAAACATAAATACAGAGCACCTCCGAGGTTCAAGCAACGACTAAACATTGTAATTCAGGGTAGAAGAGATCCAGTCATGGTCACATCCAACATTAACTAGACTCAATGCATAAAAATTACAATGGCGCTCTCAGGGTTGGTGTTAGCGACCCCCACTACAAGGCCCAGCAGCAGAACATCGGGACCAAGGCCCAGCCCACCAACTGCTTCTAGCGGCACGTAACCTACATATATGCCAGGGGAAGTCAATGAAGGGATCATCTGAGGGATCACCGAACTGGCACCGGCGGCGGCTTCCTTCCTCCCACCCCTGGCTCTAGAACCCTAGCCTCCTTCTTGATATTTTCCTTTAGCACACTTGTGCTTGTATCCGGTGCAATTCGTCCAAATCGCTACTCTGTTCCCCTGTTCTTGTAATACAGAGAGAGATCCTACAGAGTGGCTAACACTTGATATTCAGATGCAGAAAAATTTCCCACCACCACCACTCGATCAAGCGATGGAGCCCATCACCAAGAGTGATTTGAAGGAGCTACGGGAGAGCATGAAGGAGAGCATCAGGGAGGCTGTCGCGGCTGGGTTCGGCAACTCGAAGCCGGCGCTTGAGCAGGCGACCACCTCGACCGTTTCTCAGCTCCTCGCCATGGACGCCTCCGACGCCGAGGTTCTAGCACCTGCGTACTCCAGCCTCGACCAGGGCACGTCCTCCCTCGACCTCGCCCCAACGGCCACCATCGACCTCCTTCCCGAACTCGCTGCACCGACGCATGCATCCTGTTCGACGGATTGCCATGGCCATGGCCATGACACTAGCGGAGATGGTTCCATGTTCGAGTCCCCGATTCCATGGGGCACGATGCACTCCACCGCTGCATGCCTGGAGGCCTCGTGGACCCAGCCATGCCGGTTGTTTCTCGGTCTCGAGCTTGACGCCAAGGCGCCCACAAGGTGTTCGACAAAAGGCTCTGTCAAAACTACTTCTACATTGAAGATCAATTTTGTGCCACGCAGCTGCCTGACCGCCCCGAGTGACGGCATCAACTCCTATGTCGAACCACCACCGTGGCTACCAGGATGGACATCAACTGGACTCCACAAGACATGGGAGTGCTTGCTGCATGTGCCAGCTCGTCCACCGGACTCGCTGAACGCTACTCAACGCCGACTTTTTCCTTGGCCACCACATCTAGCTGCCCCAGCTCCAAAGCCACCGTGGTTGCTGCTAGGACATGAGCTTGTAGGAGAATCTCATGGCGGCAAGCTACCAAGCCATGGAGGCCTTGCTGTATGTGAGTTGATAATTTGCAATGAATTCTCAGAAAAAGCTCACACTACAACAAAATCCGAGGCGATTCAGGGTAATCTCTCCAGCCCTCCTAGTGGCACCATTATGAATGATCCGTGCAATCTTAGTGTGATGCGGTGCCTAGATCATGTGCTCTTGAGAATGAAGAAATGGTGGTCAAATATTCAATGTACACAGCTAGGAGATGCAAATTTTGAAGCTTCCTTATGGCCTGAGTGACATATCATTGGATCATGCTTGGCAAGTCCTGTTCACAAGTTCACTGATGCAATTGATTCTGACAGGCTCTACACCCATATTTTGCATGGACAAATTCCAAAGGTTGGCAATCAGTTGACTCAATGCAGGGCACAACCTTGGTTGGGAAAAATTCTAGTACAGATTGCCACTAGCCAAACTGGTGCAAATTGTTGTTTCCGGGGAACATCTCATCAAGTAGAGAAGTTTTTTTGCTGTTATTGGGGTTCTGATCAGGAGATGTTCTCTTATGGTCGAGTAGGTTGTCGCTCTGAAGCAAATGATAAAGAGGAGATGACATATTATATTTGTGATATAACCTATGAGTTCTATCGGGAGACGCTTGATCTTGTGGGGAGCATGTGGAAAACATACAGTTTCAGATTTAACTGGATATCTCTTGTTGGTTTCGTACAGTGTCGCAACATGCTTCTTGGTGATGTGTTAAGTGCTCCCCAGCTTATTCTTTGCATGGGCATCAAGTACCATATTGAGCAAAAATTTGAAGGGAGCCATAGCTTACTTGCAACTATGGAATTATCTATCTACACAATACATAAAGGAGTGCTCCAGATTGTGGAAAATTTCAGAGAGCTCAAATCTCCAACTACAACAGAGGACAATGATCCAAATAATTCAGTGATAAGTGTCAGTACGCCACACATTAATAGCATCAGTACTTGCTCTTTTGGACTGCTTATGGGGGACTCGAATAGTATCGACAATGCATTATTTGAATTGGGTTTGGGGCAAGCCATTGTTGGGGAACGTTGCATCGAAAACAAAAAAAATTCTACGCACACGCAAGATCTATCCATGGAGATGCATAGCTACGAGAGGGGGAGTGTGTCTACGTACCCTCGTAGACCGTAAGCGGAAGCGTTAGAACAACGCGGTTGATGTCGTCGAACAACTTCACGATCCAACCGACCGAGTACCGAACGTACGGCACCTCCGCGTTCAGCACACGTTCAGCTCGGTGACGTCCTCGACTTCTTGATCCAGCAAGACGGCGAGGTAGTGGATGAGTTCCGGCAGCACGACGGCGTGGTGATGGTGATGGTGATGATATCTCCGTAGGGCTTCGCCCAAGCACTGCGAAAATATGACCGAGGGACAGAACTGTGGAGGGGGGCGCCGCACACGGCTAAGACAATGTTGTCTCCTTTGGGGCGCCCCCTCTCCTCTATTTATATATGTGTAGGGGCTTGGAGTAGAAGGAATAGTGCCACGTGAACAGTACCACGTGAACAATACCACGTGAACAGTACCACGTGAATAGTACACACGTGGAGTTGGACTCCAAAGTCCAATCTTATTCCTACTAGGACTCTCCTTTTTTTTTCTTCCCTAGCTGCGTGGGCTTTTGAGGACTTGGTGCGCCTAGACCAATAAGGCCAGGGCGCCTCCCCTTAGCCAATGCCAGCCCTTGGGACGTGATGGACCCACTTGTGGACTTCCGGACCCCTCCGGAATCCTCCGGAACCTTCTGGAAGCTTCCCGGTACAATACCGAAAAAACTGCACCTTTTTCCGGAACCCAAAATATGACTTCCCATATATAAATCTTTACCTCTCGACCATTCCGAGACTCCTCGTGACGTCCGGGATCTCATCCGGGACTCCGAACAACATTTGGTTACCAATTCACATAACTCATATAACACTATATCTTCAACGAACGTTAAGCGTGCGGACCCTACGGGTTCGGGAATGATGTAGACATGACTGAGACGCCTCTCCGGTCAATAACCAATAGCGGAACCTGGATGCTCATATTGGTTCCTACATATTCCACGAAGATCTTATCGGTCGAACCGCAATGACAACATACGTAATTCCCTTTGTCCGTCGGTATGTTACTTGCCCGAGATTCGATCGTCGGTATCTCCATACCTAGTTCAATCTCGTTACCGGGAAGTCTCTTTACTCGTTCCATAATACATCATCCCGTAACTAACTCCTTAGTCACTTTGCTTGCAAGCTTCTTATGATGTGCATTACCGAGAGGGCCCAGAGATACCTCTCCGAAACACGGAGTGACAAATCCCAGTCTCGATCCATGCCAACTCAACAGAAACCTTCGGAGATACCTGTAGAGCATCTTTATGATCACCCAGTTATGTTGTGACATTTGATAGCACACAAGGTATTCCTTCGGTATCCGGGAGTTGCATGATCTCATGGTCGGAGGAACATGTATTTGACATTCAAGAAAGCATTAGCAATAAACAGAACGATCATATGCTAAGCTAACAGATGGGTCTTGTCCATCACATCATTCTCCTAATGATGTGATCCCGTTATCAAATGACAACTCATGTCTATGGTTAGGAAACCTTAACCATCTTTGATCAACAAGCTAGTCTAGTAGAGGCTCACTAGGGACACGGTATTTGTTTATGTATTCACACATGTATTTAAGTTTCCGGTCAATACAATTCTAGCATAAATAATAAACCTTTATCATGAACAAGGAAATATAAAATAATAACAACTTTATTATTGCCTCTAGGGCATATTTCCATCAATCTCCCACTTGCACTAGAGTCAATAATCTAGTTCACATCGCCATGTGATTAACACCCAAGAGTTTACTAGAGTCAATAATCTAGTTCACATCACCATGTGATTAACACTCAAAGAGTTCTAAGGTGTGATCATATTTTGCTCATGAGGGAGAATTTTAGTCAATGGGTCTGCAATATTCAGACCCATGTGTACTTTGCAAATCCTTATGTCATACTGTAGATGCTGCTATCACGCTTTACTTGGAGCTATTCCAAATGACTGCTCCATTATACGTATCCGGTTTGCTACTCAGAGATATCCAAATTGGTGTTAAAGCTTGCATCAACATATACCTTTACGACGAACTCTTTATCACCTCCATAATCGAGAAACATTTCCTTAGTCCTTTAGTTACTAAGGATAATTTTGACCGCTGTCCAGTGATCCACTCCTGGATCACTCTTGTACCCCCTTTGCCAGACACGTGGCAAGGCACACATTAGGTGTGGTACACAGCATGGCATACATTATAGAACCTATGGCTGAGGCATAGGGAATCACTTTCATTCTCTCTCTATCTTCTGCCGTGGTCGAGCTTTGAGTCTTACTCAACTTTACACCTTACAATACAGGCGAGAACTCCTTCTTTGACTGATCAATTTTGAACTCCTTCAAAATCTTGTCAAGGTATGTACTCATTGAAAGTCTTATCAAGCGTCTTGATCTATCTCTATAGATCTTGATGCCCAATATATAAGCAGCTTCACCAAGGTCTTTCATTCAAGTATCCTTTTATGCCATCCAGAAATTCTATATCATTTCCAATCAACAATATGCCATCCACATATAATATTAGAAATGCTGCAGAGCTCCCACTCACTTTCTTGTAAATACAGGCTTCACCGTAAGTCTGTACTAAACCATATGCTTTAATCACCTCATCAAAGCGTATATTCCAACTCCGAGATGCTTGCACCAGTCCATAGATGGATCGTTGGAGCTTGCACACTTTGTTAGCACCCTTAGGATCGACAAAACCTTCTGGTTGCATCATATACAACTCTTCTTTGAGAAAACCATTAAGGAATGCAGTTTTGACATCCATTTGCCAGATTTCATAATCATATAAAATGTGGCAATTGCTAACATGATTCGAACAGACTTAAGCATCGCTACGTGTGAGAAAGTCTCATCGTAGTCAACCCCTTGAACTTGTCGAAAACCTTTCGCGACAAGTCGAGCTTTGTAGACAGTGATATTACCATCAGCATCCGTCTTCCTCTTAAAAATCCATTTATTCTCAATGGCTTGCCGATCATCGGGCAAGTCCACCAAAGTCCACACTTTGTTCTCATACATGGATCCTATCTCAGATTTCATGGCCTCAAGCCATTTGTCGGAATCCGGGCTTATCATAGCTTCTTCATAGTTCGTAGGTTCGCCGTTGTCTAACAACATAACTTCCAGAACAGGATTACCGTACCACTCTGGTGCGGAACGTACTCTGGTCGACCTACGAAGTTCAGTAGTAACTTGATCTGAAGTTTCATGATCTTTATCATTATCTTCCTCTCTTATTGGTGTAGGCATCACGGGAACGGTTTTCTCTGATGAGCTACTTTCCAATTCGAGAGAAGGTATAATTACCTCATCAAGTTCTACTTTCCTCCCATTCACTTCTTTCGAGAGAAACTTCTTCTCTAGAAAGGACCCATTCTTGGCAACAAAGACCTTGCCACTAGTAGAAAAAGGACTTTACGTGAGCCCCATTAGTCCCGGTTTGGAAACGGACCGGTACTAATGTGACCATTAGTCCCGGTTCCAACGGCTAGGGAGGCGGGCATCATTAGTCCCGGTTCGTGTTGAACCTCTAGTAGCGGTTCGTGACACGAACCGGGACTAAAGGGGTGGTGCCAGGCTGGTGTTAGGCTGGGGCCCCACGATCACCTTTAGTCCCGGTTCGTGTCACGAACCGGTACTAGAGGCTCACCTTTAGTCCCGGTTTGTGTAACGAACCGGGACTAAAGATGCTCCTATATAAACCCTTCGTCCAGCCCTAGCTCTCTGTTGTTCCCCTTTCCTCTCCTCTCTGTTCTTCCCCTCTTCCTCGAGCTCATCCTCCATTTTTGCCAAAATTTGTCAAGATTTGGAGGCACCCCATCCATCCAAGTGTTCACAAAGGTTAGCAACTTTGTCCTTTCATCTCTCATTGCTAGATTAGCTCTTGAAATGCTCTATAAGTATAGTGATTTGTGGGTTTTAGTTTGGGAGTATTTATATGTGGTAGTTCATTTGATTTATATGCAATTTGAGCTCAAATTAACTTCTTACTTTGCATGTGTAGGTGTGGTTTACTTAGTGCCTTCCCGTCCCCGTCCTAACCACCGTCGATCGCCCGCACAGTCCCGTCGCCGGCACCACCTTGGTGAGCCTCTTGTTCTTATCCTTTTTATAAAAAAAATCATGTTTGTAAGATTTAGATAGTTACTTGTATAATTTTCTTACCTATATGGTTGTTTGTTATACATAGTGGCATGGTTTTGATATCCGTCCCCGTCGGCCCTCGTCCGGTTTATGATTCGGATGTGGTATATACTCTCTTTTATAACTGTTTGTTGCATTTCGTGTTTATGACAATTATGCCCATCAAGTTGACATAGATATTTTTATCTAGGAGGTATGTGAACCGGAAATTGCGACCGACCCTCTTGTCGAGAAGTTAAATTTAGTTGAAAAAGAAAACGAGTATTTGAAAGAAAAATTGAAAATAATTGAAGAAGAGAAGATGAAACTGGAATTGTATGTTGCCGATGTCGTCGATGATCACAAGATCAAGATGGATGCAATGCGCTTGAAGATTAGAAAATTTAAAAAATATGCCATTGATAGTGAGGCTTGGTATCACTATGCTGTTGGATCAATTGTTACCTTAGTTGCGATCTTGATCGCATTTGTTGTTGCATTTAAATGCTTTAGCTAGAGAGTTTGTATGTTGTTTTATGAGAACAAGTGTGTATGAACTTTATGTATGAACTTGTATTAATTTGGTCTTTTTGGTGTTGTGTAATGAAGATGAGCCGACAATGGATGTACGATGACCGATGCTCTCCCCAGTTCATTAATGGCGTGCGTACTTTTCTGGTTGCGGCTGAGGCAAACAAGCGGGCGGATGGTTTTATGTGTTGTCCATGTGCTGGCTGTAAGAATGATCGAAATTACTCTAACTCAAGAACCATTCACGTCCACCTGTTTGAGTCCGGTTTCATGTCCGGCTATAACTGTTGGACCAAGCACGGAGAAAGAGGGGTCCTAATGGAAGAGAATGAAGAAGAAGAGGATGACGACAACTATCCTAGCCATGGGTTCCCTGAATACGATGGTACAACAATGGGGGAAGAAGCTGAGCCGGCAATGCGGAGAAAGAGGGGTTATAATGGAAGACAATGAAGAAGAAGAGGATGATGACAACTATCCTAGGTTCCCAGAATACGATGGTACTACAATGGGGGAAGCTAAAGAAGAGGCATCAGATGAGCCCGCTGATGATCTTGGTCGGGCCATTGCCGATGCAAAGAGAAACTGCGCAAGTCAAAAGGAGAAGCTGAAGTTGCAGCGCATGTTAGAGGATCACAAGAAATTGTTGTACCCAAATTGCGAAGATGACAAGAAAAAGCTGGGTACCACACACGGAATTGCTGCAATGGAAGGCAGAGAATGGTGTATCTGACAAGGGATTTGAAAAGTTGCTGATAATGTTAAAGAAGAAGCTTCCAAAGGACAACGAATTGCCCGACAGTACGTACGAAGCAAAGAAGGCTGTCTGCCCTCACTACTGGAATCAGCAACTTTGCCGTCCGCCATGGCTGACGGCAAAGGCATGCTTTGCGGACGGCAAAGGTCTTTGCCGTCAGCCAGCAGACGGCAACACGTCCGGCTGAACAAGCTCCGGTAAAGGCCACTTTGCCGTCTGCTGGCCGACGGCAAAGATGCAAAGATCTTTGTCGTCTGCCAGCAGACGGCAAAGGGCATGGACGGCACACATGGCAGTTTAGGTCCGTTAAGTGTCTAACGGCGTGCTTTGCCGTCTGCTGGCTGACGGCAAAGATGCAAAGGTCTTTGCCTTCAGCCAGCAGACGGCAAAGCTTCCAAATAGGCCAGCCCAAAGCTCTTTGCCATCTGCCAGCAGATGGCAAAGTGCCTATATTGCCCCATTTAATTCTGTTTTTTCTTATATCAATTCATTTTCACAGAAAATCAAACACAGATATATATATATATATATGACCAATATAGCATATCCAACACATATTACCAATAGTCATGAACACATATATATCCAACACATGTTACCAATAGTAGCAAGTTTCATCCATACATATACATAGTTTCATCAATATTACACAGTTTCATCCATAGGTAGCAAGTTTCACAAAGTCAAAACAAAAACTAAAGACAAGCACTCCATATCTGAAATTGCAAGAAATGACCTAAAACTAAATATCTATTTTCCTAAAAATTATCTTATTACTAAGATCTTCTCTGGATCTTCTTCTTTTCTTCCAACCTGCATAACAAAAACACTAAGAAAGAGAGAATGGGTTAGGAGTAGAAATGTAGCATTTCACTTGGTGAAATGCAATGCTGTAGGAGCCAGCACTTGAGATCAAGACAATCTTAGTTAAGATCCTGATTTTCAAAGTGATCTTAATTAGAAAGCCAAATAGAGTAAACCAATACCATAGAGCCAAAGGAGAGAACCAGCCAAGGACCCAATCAAGAAGCCACCACAATTAGTAGTAAGTTAAATGCCAACACAAAGACCACTATCAGTACTAGCTCCAGGAATTAAGCCAACTAAAAACTAGTGATTAAAGCCAAGGATTAGACTTCATCACCACAATCAGTTTTGTCCAGTGACAATAGGTACATGTCACTGTGCAACGCCAAAAACAAAGCTCCAGGAGGAGATATACATCACAACCAGCCGACCAGACCAAGTCCCAACACATCCAGCCACCAGCAGCTTAGAAGAGATAACTATCAAGGAGAGCTTGACACAGCAAGCAGCTGCTGTTAACACCACAATCACCAAAGCCACCCGTGAGGACAGCACAAACACACACACACAGCTTAGTCACACCATTCAGACCAGTATAAATAGGGCAGCCAACCGTAGAGTAGGGTCTGTTAGACACTTGGTGTCCAAAACATCAAACAGGACTGGGCCCAAAACCATATCTGTGAGATAGTGTGAAGCAGCTAGGAGGAGCAGGCTGTCCACAAGAAGCAGGTTTACCAGAATCCACAAGACCAAGCTACAGAAGACCTCAAGGTATACTTGAGGGATTATGTGCTCAGACAGCCTGGAAGTGCCAGGGCTAGTTCATCACAGCACAGGGATAGCCACATGTAAATTAAGCCTAAGAGAGGCGGGCTCAGACCAGCATCACTGCCCAAATCAGATGTAGTATCTGTCTTATTAGTAGAAAACTAGAAAAGTAACAGCCAAAACCAAGTATAGCATCTGTTCATAGGCTATTAGAAAGAGACCAATAGGAATAGCCAAACCAAGTGGTATCTGTTCATATCAGTATTAGAAGTAAAACAACTAAGAACAAGTGAGTATCTGTTCATGAGTAAAGTAACTATAGCATAGAAGAAATAGCTGGGTAGCACCCCAAATGATTATCTGCTTTTGCAGAACACAGCACCACACTTGCACCTGGTATTTTTCTGCAAATAGGGCACTGCACCCACAAGCACAGGGGGCTAGTACCATTATAAACTGCTACTGCAAGTAATAGCAGCAGCAACAAATAACAACAGAAGTGATAACTAATTTCCAAAGGTTAAACAAACCAATGGAAAAGAAAATGTAACACTAGAGATTCAGTTAACTGAATTAAGTAACAACTCCAGGAGCAACTACACAGAACAGAGCAGTACATGAGCATATATACTTCACAAATACACATAGATGGCCACTGACCAAAACCCTGACACAGCAAGAATCCATCACAGAGAGCTCCAACACAAGTTGATGCTCATCTACAACAGCTAACCACAGCTAATAGAGCCTCACATCCAACAAGATCAAGAGCTAGAGCTATGCATTAGAGAGATTAGAGGAGGGGAGCATGGAGAAGCTCACCAAGAGGAGTTGTAGCCGAAGCAGGATGCAGCCACACCATCACTATGGTGTGACCAGCAGCACAACCAACACCACCACAGCATGCCGGAGCTCGCCAGAGAGCACCACAACGGCGGCGCCAGCGAGAGCACGGGCACGGAGGCGACCACCCAGGGGCACCGCAGCACGGAGGCGCCACCCAGGGGCACCACCGCGCCACGGCACATCCAGCACCACCGGAGGATCCTCACGGCGACCGGACCATCATCGGAGCACCACGGCCGAACCACCACCAGCACCGAAATCCTAACGGGGAGAAACCGAAGGGGACGACCGCAGGAGGCGGGGAAAAGCAGATCGATGCGGAGGAATCGATAGAGCTTGTCGAGAGAAAGCAGTAGAGGGCCAGGGCGTCGCCGGAGACAGCCGGAGCGGCCGGAAATCGGCCGGCGTCCCGGCGTGCTGGATCTGGGAGGGAGAGGAGACGCGACGCGACGCGGTGAGAAAGAGAAGGATGGATGTGACGAGGAGGAGTGAAGGGACTCACCTGAGTCACCGGAGCAACGCCGGAGCCACGCCGGCGACATGGTGGCCGAAACCCTAGCCGCAGGGGAGGGTCGCGCGTGGTCGCAGGAGGACGCGCGCGTCGGATCTGGTCGGAGGGGATGGAGGGGCGGGGCGAGGGGGTCACGTGGGTGTGTTGGGCGCCGCCGAATCCCGCCGGAGCTCGCGGGTGAGGTGAGGGTCGGGAGAGAGAGAGAGGGGCGGCGGCGCGGGTGAGGTGAGGGCCGGGAGAGAGAGAGAGAGGGGAGAGAGAGAGGGGTGGGGCGCGGGCGCCGGCCCCTTTTCAGTTAGGTCACAGCTCTTTGCCGTCTGCTAGCAGACGACAAAGAGCCTAGCTAGTGGGGTGGGGCCGGGGGGAAACGGCCGTTAAAACGGACACTTTCTTTGCCGTCTGCTGGCGGACGGCAAAGAAGCTTTGCCGTCCGCCAGCAGACGGCAAAGAAAGTGGCCGTTAGGTCGTTCTCGTTAGTGGGCCACCCACCCTCTTTGCCTTCTGCTAGCAGACGGCAAAGCTTCTATGCCGTGAGCTAGCTGACGGCAAAGAGGTGGCTGATGGCAAAGAGCTTCTTTGCCGTCAGCTAGTTCTTTGCCGTCGGTTTTCTTGAAACGGATGGCAAAGAGCTTCTTTGCCGTCCACCAGCTGACGGCAAAGAACTAGCTGACGGCAAATTTGCTGATTCCAGTAGTGCCTCTAGGATTATAGGTGCAGAAGATACATGCATGCCCTAATGACTGCATCCTCTACCGCGGTGAGTACGAGGATTTGAATGCATGCCCGGTATGCGGTGCATTGCGCTATAAGATCAGCCATGATGACCCTGGTGATGTTGAGGGCGAGCGCCCCAGGAAGAAGATTCCTGCCAAGGTGATGTGGTATGCTCCTATAATACCACGGTTGAAACGTTTGTTCCAAAACAAAGAGCATGCCAAGTTGATGCAATGGCACAAAGAAGACCGTAAGAAAGACGGGAAGTTGAGAGTACCCGCTGACGGATCGCAGTGGAGAAAAATGGAGAGAAAGTGGAAGGACTTTGCAGATGACGCAAGGAACGTATGGTTTGGTTTAAGTGCAGATGGCATTAATCCTTTTGGGGAGCAGAGCAGCAATCATAGCACATGGCCTGTGACTCTATGTATCTATAACGTTCCTCCTTGGTTGTGCATGAAGCGGAAGTTCATTATGATGCCAGTGCTCATCCAAGGCCCCAAGCAACCCGGCAATGACCTTGATGTGTACCTAAGGCCATTAGTTGAAGAACTTTTAGAGCTGTGGAGTATAGAAGGTGTACGTGCGTGGGATGAGCACAAACAGCAGGAATTTGACCTGCGAGCGTTGCTGTTTGTAACCATCAATGATTGGGCTGCTCTCAGTAACCTTTCAGGACAGACAAACAAGGGATACCACGCATGCACGCACTGTTTAGATGATACCGATAGTATATATTTGGATAAATGTAAGAAGAATGTGTACCTGGGACATCGTCGATTTCTTCCGAGCAGTCATCCCGTAAGAAAGAAAGGCAAGCATTTCAAAGGTGAGGCAGATCACCGGAAGAAGCCTCGCCACCGTACTGGTGATGATATACTTGATATGGTCAAGGATTTAAAAGTAATCTTCGGAAAGGATCCTGGCGGACAATCTGTTCCGAATGACGCTGACGGACGCGCACCCATGTGGAAGAAGAAATCTATATTTTGGGACCTACCCTATTGGAAAGACCTAGTGGTCCGCTCTGCAATCGACGTGATGCACGTGACGAAGAATCTTTGCGTGAACCTGCTAGGCTTCTTGGGCGTGTATGGGAAGACAAAAGATACAACGGAGGCACGGGAGGACCAGCAACATATGCACGGAAAAGACGGCATGGATCCAAAGCAGTATCAGGGTCATGCCAGCTACGCTCTTACCAAAGAAGAGAAGGAAATCTTCTTCGAATGCCTGATCAGTATGAAGGTCCCGTCTGGCTTCTCGTCGAATATAAAGGTTATAATAAATATGGCAGAGAAAAATTTCCAGAACCTAAAGTCTCATGACTGCCACGTGATTATGACACAACTGCTTCCGGTTGCATTGAGGGGGCTTCTACCGGAAAACGTTCGATTAGCCATTGTGAAGCTATGTGCATTCCTCAATGCAATCTCTCAGAAGGTAATCGATCCAGAAATCATACCAAGGTTAGAGAATGATTTGGTGCAATGTCTTGTCAGTTTCGAGTTGGTGTTCCCACCATCCTTCTTCAATATCATGATGTGCGTCCTAGTTCACCTAGTCGAAGAGATTGCCATTCTGGGTCCTGTATTTCTACACAATATGTTCCCCTTTGAGAGGTTCATGGGAGTCTTAAAGAAATATGTTCATAACCGTGCTAGGCCAGAAGGAAGCATCTCCAAGGGCCATGAAACAGAGGAGGTCATTGAGTTTTGTGTTGACTTTATTCCTGACCTTAAGCCGATTGGTGTTCCTGAATCGCGGCATGAGGGCAGACTGGGTGGAAAAGGCATGCTAGGAAAGAATTCAGTAATATGCCATGACGGGCATTCTTGGGCAAAAGCACACTACACACTTCTACAAAGTTCCGCCTTGGTGGCTCCGTATATCGAGGAACACAAGAATATTCTACGCTCCAAACACCCGGAGCAGTCTGACGACTGGATTACACATGAACAAACGGGGACTTTCGCCGGTATGTTGCAGACACGTCTCATGCATGACGACACTGTTGCAGATGAGCTGTACTTGCTGTCCAAGTTACCATCTTCGACTATATTGACTTTCAAAGGGTACGAGATAAATGGGAATACATTTTACACGATCGTCCAAGATATAAAGAGCACCAACCAAAACAGTGGTGTCCGCTTTGATGCAGCAAACACCAATAGGCCAAAGGACACATATTATGGTTACATAGAGGAGATATGGGAACTTGACTATGGACGTGGTTTGAAGGTCCCTTTGTTTCGGTGCAAATGGGTCAATCTGACAGGAGGCGGGGTAAAGGAAGACCCGCAGTACGGAATGACAACAGTGGATCTCAACAATCTTGGGTACGCAGACGAACCATTCGTCCTAGCCAATGATGTGGCGCAGGTTTTCTATGTGAAGGACATGTCTACCAAGCCGAGAAAAAGAAAAGATAAGGAAGCGAATACATCATACGATGAGACAAAGCGCCACCTAGTTCTTTCAGGGAAAAGAAACATCGTGGGAGTGGAGGACAAGACAGACATGTCAGAAGATTATGAAAAGTTTCATGAAATTGCTCCCTTCACAGTGAATATTGACCCGAGCATCAAGTTAAACGATGAAGATTGTCCATGGTTACGGCGCAAAGGGACACACGCGAAGAAAAAGTTTTATACCCAAAGATCCCACTCTGGGATGTGACCGGCTTCACTGTCATCACTTTCTTGTCTAGTTAGTTTCCGGACTTATATATCTGGAAAGTCCCACTTCGGACAAACCGGAGGGAATCTTTGTAATAGTTAGGGTACTTATGTGTTTTGGCATTTGAAACACGAAGAAATATTATGTCCAAAGCCACGTCATCAATTTTCAACCCTTTCTGACTTCATTTGCTATTTTTCATGCATTTACTGATTTTTTTGAGCTAAATGACCCTGAAATTGAAAAGCACTACAAATGAACTCTGAAAAGGTTGAAAGTTGGCATGGTATCATCATTTCACCCACATAGCATGTGCTAAAAAGTTGAGAGGGTTACAGCAAAAACTGGATGCACTTCGTGTACAAAATGGACAATCTCTTTCGAAGTATCAAGGTTTCAGACGAAAACAAATCTGTTACAAAGGCATTTCATTTTTTTAACTTATTTCAACTCCAGACTTTTTGTGCATTCAGTATGCACCATTCGAAGCCACGTCATCAATTTTCAACCCTTTCTGACTGCATTTGCTATTTTTCATGCATTTACTGATTTTTTTGAGCTAAATGACCCTGAAATTGAAAAGCACTACAAATGAACTCTGAAAAGGTTGAAAGTTGGCATGGTATCATCATTTCACCCACATAGCATGTGCTAAAAAGTTGAGAGGGTTACGGCAAAATCTGGATGCACTTCGTGTACAAACTGGACAATCTCTTTCGAAGTATCAGGGTTTCTGACGAAAACTCGTCTGTTACAAAGGCATTTCATTTTTTTAAATAACCTAAGAATTACCAAATTGAATATAATGATAAAACACACTAATAATCACTGAAAAATCTATTTTTAAAGTAAAGTTATTCACAAACTAGTGATTCACACAAATTTCAAATAATTCAAATTTAAACTATTCAAATTTGAAAACTACTGGCACTAACAGAAAGTTTATAATTTTTTTTACCTAAAGCAAAAAGATTCACAAAGAAACTCTAAATAAAGCAAAAAACAACTCAGAAACAAAATAAAATAAATAAAGCAGAAAACAAAAAAAACAGAAAATTAAATAAATTAAAAAAAAGCCCGCCTATTGGGCCGCCACGGCCTGCATACGACTAGAAACCCAACCTCTAGTTGGGCCAGGATGCAGGCCCGTACGGCCCAGTAGGCCCCACTGGGCGGCACAGGTGCGGTAGGCCCAGAAGGCCTGCATTTGAGAGGAGCTCGACACGGTAGCCGCGGCGGGGCTTATAAACCGGTGCGAGCTCCTCTCAACTAGCGAGGTGGGACTAAACATCCACCGCGCCCCTCGCCTGGCACACCACCTTTAGTCGCGGTTGGTGGCTCCAACCGCGACTAAAGACCCCCCCCCCTTTAGTCGCGGTTGGAGCCACCAACCGCGAATAAAGGCTTGTCTTCCCGCCGCTCTGCCTGGCCAAATTTCACCCTTTAGTCCTGGTTGGTGGCTCCAACCGGGACTAAAGGTGCCTCCTATATATACAACACTTATGAATTTTACCCCAAATCTGCCTTTCTTCTCGACGACGCCGAACGTACCACCACGCTGCCAGGCTGCCGGAGCTCGCCATCGCTGTCCGTCCGCGCGCCCCTGCCCCTCGACGTCGCCGTCCGTCCGTCCGCGCCCCTACCGCACCTCGACGCCGCCGTCCGTCCGTGCCTCTGCGGCACCTCGACGTCGTGGCCGCCGCGCCCCTGCACCTCGCCGTCGCCGTCACTGTCTGTCCGCGCCCCTGCACCTCGACACCGCCGTCCGTCCGCGCCCCTGCACCTCGACGCCGCCGTCCGTCCGCTGTGAGCTCGCGCGGCTGCCCCCTCCGGCGATTTTTTTTCACTAGTTTTTTTATACATGTATGCATGAATGTTTGATGTTTTATTTAGATGTTTTAGTTGTTTTAGATGATTATTTTTTCACTAGTATATATGTATGTATGAATGCATGTTAGATGGATATAATTAGTGTTTAATTAGTATAGATTTTTTTTTATATAATGTTGTTTTTCTGTTTTTAATGGATGTATAGAAGTATGCTTAATGAGTGTTTCTTTTTCTGTTTTTTAATTTTATATAATGTTGTATATCATAGTATAGAAAAAAAATTTGCATATAAAAAAGTTGCATAGGAAAAAGTTGACCATATATATATTTGTTAGAAGGACTATATATAAGTGGGAAAAGTTTCGGAATTTTTTGAGAAAGGAATATTATTAGGGTAGTTATAACCTAGGAATGGGACATTATAATTGAAAAGCGGATATTTTGCTCAAAATTTCCTAATAAAATGACATTGCATATATAGGAATTTTTTTTCATAAGAATTTGTTCTCGACGTCAACGATGCCCGGCCCGCATCCTCGTCGTCGACTCGTTCGCGACGACGTCCTGCTTCAGAGGCGCCACGTTCGGGACTGGGCTCCACCGGGCTCGCACTGGGAGGTGCTACCTTCAGGGGCGCGCATCTGCATGGTGAGGAACCCGGGTCCCATCGTCGACCCGGAGCTTCTTTGGTGGCGGAGGCTGGCGTCCCCCACGGAGGTGGTACGTCACCGTGTCAGGGAGGAGGACGAGCACGTCCGTCGCTACATGGTTGCGTTGGACGTTAGGTTCTCCAATACCTGGCAGGTTCTTTAGGGATCTCACCCGAGCTATGATCCTATGATCGTTCCTTCTCATTGGCTGTCCACCGCGAGTGATGTTAATTAGCTAGTGATGTTATATATATGATAATATTCGAGATGTATTAGTGATAATACTCGAGATGTATTCAAGATTATATTCGATAATATTCGAGACGATGTATTCGAGATTATATTATTCGATAATATTCGAGACGATGTATTCGAGATTATATTCGATGATGCATATTATCTGGATTATTCGAGATGCATATTATCTACTATGATTCAGTTTTTCCTTATTGATTGCATGCATTCTAATTTGAATACTAAATTGTTTTATCTTTCTTCTGGATTAGTTAAATAAAAGCTATGGACAATACCGGCAGAGAAGGAGAAGAGGCTCTGTTCGACATCATACGCTCCCCGAGCCCAGATGATCATGATGACGACTCGCAATAACTGAACACTACGGGTGAGGGTATGATGTTTGATGAAGATGACCGAATTGATGAATGCGACAACAATGATGACGAAGGAAATGTTCTTCAAATAACAAAGACCGGCGAGGTATATTTATTATATAAGCCATCTGGTGATCATTACATGTATTAATTGATTTGTATATATTAACGAATAGATCTTTCTTCTTTTAGCCCTCCGGATCCAGCAAATCTTCTACAAGCGGCAGGGCAGTTCGAGGCCCGGCCAAAAGGTTGCAGGCTGGCGTAAAGTACAACATCGATGCCATCAAATCAAATGGCGAACCGCTTGAACCTAAGAAGAATGCGACCAAGTTCACTCGTCAATGCGGAGTTATTGTCAGGGACCAAATCCCGATCTCCGTTCAAGAATGGAAAAAGCCAGCAAAGGGAGATCCAGGAGTTACTTTTGTCGACGAAAGAGCAAAAGATCTGCTTTGGGAATCGCTCATGTCACATTTCACCCTACCAGATCATTTGACAGATGCAGATCTGGCGAAAGTCAGGAAGAGTGCTCTTAAGAAGATGGCGATAGCATTTAACAACCACAAGAAAAATATATGGGCCGCATACGTCAGAGCAGGAAAGCAGACTCCAGAATTCAATGGAACACTGGAGAAGGCAAGAGATCACTGGGACGATTTCGTGAAGTTCAAGGAATCGGAACTAGCTCAGGAACGGTCGAGACAAAACAAGATTAATGCTGCGAAAAAGAAGTGGCACCATACTCTGGGGCCAGGTGGCCCTGCCTAAGTGGGATCTCGCTAAGCAAAAGATGATGGATGCAGGGGTCACTCCAGTTACATTGGACTGCCCCCCCCCCCCAGGTGCAGGACTTGGTTTTATGCGCATGGGGGGAAGTTGGACCCAGAGACAGGGCTCATTATGGAGCGGGCAAGTCTTAAAAAAGCTCAGGACGATTTACTTGTTACAATAGAAGAAGCTCGAACGGGGGTGTTCACGGCCAACAGAGAGAACGACGAGCTTACGCGCGCCCTGAAGAATCCTGAACACCCGGGAAGAACACGAGGCAAAGGCGTTGTTCCGTGGTTTGAGGGGTTTGCGGATTGGAACGGCGATTACAAAAGCCGTGCGAGAAAGAAGCAGCAGGAGGAGCAGAAGAGGAAGCTGGAGGAGGAGAAGAGGAAGAAGGAAGCACTCCGCCTTGAAGGCCTAGAATCAAGGCACTTGGAGTTGGAACGCGCTTTCAGGCGGCAGCAGGAGCAGATCGACTCACTTAGCTAGGAAAGGGCGTCTCAGCGGCAGCAGGAGCAGATCGATCCAGCATTGGATAGCACCGTCCCATCTATGCCGAGAAGCAGCGTGGGTTCCACCCCGGCCGATGATGCACTGCTGGCTAGATACCCTATGGATGATATCAAAGATAGGACTACTTGTGAGCTACACATGAAAGTGAAGAACCTATCCATGAAGGTGGCAGACGGCTATGCTTTAACAAATCCCCCTGAAGCAACCTTCCATTGCAATCCGATTCCAGCTGGCTATGCTCGTGTCGGGGTTGATGAAGTGATGTCAGGATATTACGAGCTACAGCTTGACATTCCTGGAGGTGATGAGGAGAGCACACTGGGAGAGGCCATACATCGTATCATTCTATGGAAAAAGGATTGCATCGTCTTTCCAAGGCCACCGACTCCTGCTGCAACAAGTCCGCCACCGCGTCAGCCAACTCCTGCTCCTCCAAGTCCACCGCCGCGTCAGTCGACTCCTCTGCCGGCACCGCGTCAGCCGACTCCTCCTCCTCCAAGCCCGGCACCGCGTCAGCCGTCTCCGCCGGCACCGCGTCAGCCGACTCCTCCTCCTCCAAGTCCGGCACAGCGGAAGGGAGGCGCCGCAGCTACGGCGGCTAGCAGTACAACATGCAAGAAATACAAATATGGTCCAAGCCTCAAGCCTCTTCCGAAATTGCCTTACCACCTGACTGAGGAGGAAACCAAAGCCGAAGTGGCTGCCCAATTGAAGGCCCATTTTGGACCGAAACTGCCCCCGCTGCCAAAGGAGAAAGTACGTGAGGATGTCATACAATACTTTATTGATAATGCTCAACCGGCTGTCAAGCATACGGACTCAGACTATGAGCGCTGTATCAAGAAGTTATATCAGGCACAACAAAAGAAGGAGTCGAGCTCGAGCTCGAGCCAAGTAGTTGGCAAAAAAAGCGGGAAAACTGTTCCCCAGCTGGGAGAACTGGCAGTGCAATCAATCCCCCCGCTCATTGTACAAACACATGTGAGTACCGCCCATCAGCTGGTAATAACTGACGATCATAAAAGGTAGTCTAAAGAGGCCGGTCTCACCGTTGAACAACTCCTAGGCACCGAGGAACTCCCCGTGTTTAAAGAGGAGGAACTAAGATGGAAATATGTTCGCGGCCAACCTCTGGTCAAGCCTGTGCAGGTCCCGCTTCTACCAACAAGAATGTACAATTTGCATAAGTGGTGCATGATAGAAGCAGCAAAGACCGATCGAGAGTCCCTCATGGTGAAAGTCAAGGAAGAGCATTACTTCCATGCAAAAGATTTGTGGGTTGAGTTTGAAGAGATGTTTCAGTTATTCAATCAAGACGCACTCGATAAATCTATCGTCAGTTGCTATTGTCTGTAAGTGATTTCTTTCTGTAATTTAAGTCTCTAGATAGCTGTGCTAGTTCATTACCTGTAATTATCCTCACTATATTCTTTTCTGTGGTATTATGCAGAATGAAGATGTATGAAATGAAAAAAGCTAGAATCTATGGCATTGGGTTCATTGACCCAAATACGATTAATCAAAAGACATGATCAATTGAATGGTCGAGAAAAGACACAGAGATCAGCTTGCTAGAGTTTTTGAAGCGACTAAACACCCAACCAGAAATACTACTTCCTTACAACTTCGGGTGAGTGTTACTATATCTTGTACTACAAATTCTATTTTTGCTTACTAGATGTTAATAAGTGTAGTTGATGAGTTATGCACATGCCCGCTTAATTATACAAACATGTGCGCATGCAGTTTCCACTGGATCTTGTTAATCATTGAAGTTGACAAGGGAAAAGTTCAAGTACTGGACTCACTATATAAAGACCCATCCGACTACGAAATCGTGAAGGGGATGGTCGATAGGTAATTTCAATCATTATCGCACTATGTCGGCCTCTTTAGTTCATTTCCTGATATCAACTAATTAATAACTCCTTTATTCATTTTCTTTGCCGGCGGGCAGGGCTTGGCAAAAGTTCATCAAAGAGGTCACCGGCGAATGAAAACAACAGCTGAAATGGGTGCGACCCAAGGTAATTAAGTAGTACTCCCTCGGTCCGAAAAAGCTTGTCTCTCAAATGGATGTATCTAGCACCAAGTTAGTGCTAGATACATCCATTTGAGGCACAAGCTTGGGACAAGCTTTTTCGGATGGAGGGAGTACTAGCTAGCTTGATTAATTCTAGTTTCAATACCATTATCATGCTTGATTAAATATTATCTAATTGAATTTTATTCTCATAAAGTGGCTGAGCCAGGCGCCGGGAAATAATTTATGCGCATACTATGTTTGCGAGACCATTCGCATGATGACGTCCGAAATGGAAAAATCTAGAAGACAACTTTGGGTACGTTTGCCAGAACACTATCCACAATTTTTTTATCATGATCTAATATATATACACACAACTAATATATTCATCTTGATCTCCTTCTTTAAAGCTGTCGGAGATGCGGGGCAAGCTCCTACCAACGGATCGCATACGAGCAATTCAAGAGGAAATAGCAGGATTTTTGCACGACCAGGTCATAGATCCCAAAGGAGAATACCATTACAAGCTGTAATGCCTGCATGTAATGATCCACAAATTGTAGGAGAAATTGTATATACCAAATTGTATATATATATGTGTATGTGAATGGTCGTATGAGAAATTCGATGATATATATATGATTGGTTCTACGAGAAATTCTATTTATATATATATGCATAACGTGTACAGTATGTAGTAGCGTAAAATATGTTTGAAATGAAAAATAATTAAATGGAAAACACAAAATTAAAAGGAAAAATAAACCATAATTCATAAACCCAAAATTAAATGAAATACTTTTAGTCCCGGTTGTTGTTACCAACCGGGACTAAAGGTCCCCCAGCCCCCGGCGCCGGCTTATGCCACGTGGTGGGCCTTTGGTCCCGGGCCGTGTTGAACCGGGACTAAAGGGGGGGGGGCTTTAGTCCCCACCCTTTAGTGCCGGTTCCTGAACCGGGACTAAAGGCCCTTACGAACCGGCACGATAGGCCGATTCTGCACTAGTGTGCCTTCGGATCTGTGGTAGAAGGTGTACCCAATTGTTTCTTTAGGGTATCCTATGAAGACGCACTTCTCCGCTTTGGGTTTGAGCTTATCAGGTTGAAGCTTTTTCACATAAGCATCGCATCCCCAAACTTTAAGAAACGACAGCTTAGGTTTCTTGCCAAACCATAGTTCATACGGTGTCGTCTCAACGGATTTAGACGGTGCCCTATTTAACGTGAATGCAGCTGTCTCTAATGCATAACCCCAAAACGATAGTGGCAAATCGGTAAGAGACATCATAGAACGCACCATATCCAATAAAGTATGGTTACGACGTTCGGACACACCATTACGCTGTGGTGTTCCAGGTGGCGTGAGTTGTGAAACAATTCCACATTTTCTAAAATGAAGGCCAAACTCGTAACTCAAATATTCGCCTCCACGATCAGATCGTAGAAACTTTATTTTCTTGTTACGATGATTCTCTACTTCACTCTTAAATTCTTTGAACTTTTCAAATGTTTCAGACTTGTGTTTCATCAAGTAGATATACCCATGTCTACTCAAATCATCTGTGAAGGTTAGAAAATAACGATACCCGCCGCGTGCTTCAACATTCATCGGACTGCATACATCGGTATGTATTATTTCCAACAAATCAGTAGCTCGCTCCATTGTTCCGGAGAACGGAGTTTTAGTCATCTTGCCCATGAGGCATGGTTCGCAAGTATCAAATGATTCATAATCAAGAGATTTCCAAAAGTCCATCCGCATGGAGTTTCTTCATGCGCTTTACACCAATATGACCTAAACGGCAGTGCGACAAGTATGTTGCACTATCATTATCAACTTTGCATCTTTTGGCATCAATATTATGAAGATGTGTATCACTACGATCGAGATTCAACAAGAATAAACCATTCACATGGGTGCATGATCACGAGGGATATTATTCATATAAACAGAATAACCATTATTCTCTGACCTAAATGAATAACCGTCTTGCAATAAACAATATCCAGATATAATGTTTTATGCTCAACGCAAGCACCAAATAACCATTATTTAGGTTTAATACTAATCCCGAAGGTATTACGAGCATGTCGATATTGATCATATCAATCTTGGAGACACTTCCAACACATATCGTCACCTCGCCCTCAGCTAGTCTCCGTTACTCTGCAGCTCCTGCTTCAAGTTACTAATATTAGCAACTGAATCGGTATCAAATACCCAGACACTGCTATGAGCACTAGTGAGGTACATATCAATAACATGTATATCAAATATACCTTTGTTCACTTTGCCATCCTTCTTATCCGCCAAATACTTGGGGCAGTTCCGCTTCCAGTGACCAGTTCCTTCGCAGTAGAAGCACTCAGTTTCAGGCTTGGGTCCAACTTTGGGTTTCTTCGTGGGAGCGGCAGCTTGCTTGCCGTTCTTCTTGAAGTTCCCCTTCTTTCCCTTGCCCTTTTTCTTGAAACTAGTGGTCTTGTTAACCATCAAGACTTGATGCTCCTTCTTGATTTCTACCTCCGCCGATTTCAGCATCGCGAAGAGCTCGGGAATTGTCTTCTCCATCCCTTGCATATTATAGTTCATCACGAAGCCTTTATAGCTTGGTGGCAGTGACTGAAGAACTCTATCAATAACACTCTCAACCGAAAGATCAATTCCCAGTTGAGTCAAGTGGTTGTGGTACCCAGACATTCTGAGTATGTGTTCACTGACAGAACTGTTCTCCTCCATCTTACAGCTAAAGAACTTGTTGGAGACTTCATATCTCTCAACCCGGGCATTAGCTTGAAATATCAATTTCAGCTCTTGGAATATCTCATATGCTCCATGGCGTTCAAAACGCTTTTGCAGTCCCGGTTCTAAGCCGTAGAGCATGGCACACTGAACTATCGAGTAGTCATCAGATCGAGCCTGCCAGGCGTTCACAACGTCTGCAGCAGCTCCTGTAGCAGGTCCATCACCTAGCGGTGCATCAAGGACATAATTCTTCTGTGCAGCAATGAGGATAATCCTCAAGTTACGGACCCAGTCCGTGTAGTTGCTACCATCATCTTTCAACTTAGCTTTCTCTAGGAACGTATCAAAAACAGGGGAGCTACAACGCGAGCTATTGATCTACAACATAATTTGCAAAGACTATCAGGACTAAGTTCATGATAAATTAAGTTCAATTAATCAAATTACTAATGAACTCCCACTTAAATTAACATCCCTCAAGTTAACTAAGTGATACATGATCCAAATCAACTAGCCCATGTCCGATCATCACGTGAGATGGGATAGTCATCAATGGTGAACATCTCCATGTTGATCATATCTACTATATGACTCATGTTCGACCTTTCGGTCTCCAGTGTTCCGAGACCATGTCTGTACATGCTAGGCTCGTCAAGTTTAACCCAAGTATTCTGCTTGTGTAAAACTGGCTTACACCCGTTGTATGTGAACGTAGAATCTATCACACCCGATCATCACGAGGTGCTTCGAAACGACGAACTTTAGCAACGTTGCATACTCGGGGAGAAGACTTTTATCTTGAAATTTAGTGAAGGGATCATCTTATAATGCTACCGTCGTTCTAAGCAAAATAAGATGCATAAAGGATAAACATCACATGCAATCAAAATATGTGACATGATATGGCCATCATCATCTTGTGCTTTTGATCTCCATCTCCAAAGCATCGTCATGATCTCCATCGTCACCAGCTCGACACCTTGATCTCCATCGTTGCGTCGTGGTCGTCTCGCCAACTATTGCTTCTACAACTATTGCTAACACATAGCAAAAAAGTAAAGCAATTACATGGCGCTTGCATTCATACAATAAAGAGACAACCATAAGGCTCCTGCCGGTTGCCGATAAATTACAAAACATGATCATCTCATACAATAATGTATATCACATCATGTCTTGATCATATCAGATCACAGCATACCCTGCAAAAACAAGTTAGACGTCCTCTACTTTGTTGTTGCAAGTTTTACGTGGCTGCTACGGGCTTCTAGCAATAACCGTTCTTACCTACGGCACAAAACCACAATGGTGATTTATCAAGTTTGATGTTTTAACCTTCAACAAGGACCGGCCGCAGTCAAATTCGATTCAACTAAAGTAGGAGAAACAGACACTCCCAGCCAACTTTATGCAAAACAAGTTGCATGTCTGTCGGTGGAACCGGTCTCATGTACGTGGACATGTAAGGTTGGTCCGGGCCGCTTCATCTTACAATACCGCTGAATCAAAATAAGACGTTGGTGGTAAGCAGTATGACGATCACCGCCCACAACTCTATTTGTTCTACTCGTGCATATCATCTACGCATAAACCTGGCTCTGATACCACTGTTGGGGAACGTTGCATCGAAAACAAAAAAATTTCTACGCACACGCAAGATCTATCCATGGAGATGCATAACTACGAGAGGGGGAGTGTGTCTACGTACCCTCGTAGACCGTAAGCGGAAGCGTTAGAACAACGCGGTTGATGTCGTCGAACAACTTCACGATCCAACCGACCGAGTACCGAACGTACGGCACCTCCGCGTTCAGCACACGTTCAGCTCGGTGACGTCCTCGACTTCTTGATCCAGCAAGACGGCGAGGTAGTGTATGAGTTCCGGCAGCACGATGGTGTGGTGACGGTGATGGTGATGATATCTCCGCAGGGCTTCGCCCAAGCACTGCGAAAATATGACCGAGGGACGGAACTGTGGAGGGGGGCGCCGCACACGGCTAAGACAATCTTGTCTCCTTTGGGGCGCCCCCTCTCCTCTATTTATATATGTGTAGGGGCTTGGAGTAGAAGGAATAGTGCCACGCGAACAGTACCATGTGAATAGTACCACGTGAACAGGACCACATGAATAGTACACACCTGGAGTTGGACTCCAAAGTCCAATCTTATTCCTACTAGGACTCTCCTTTTTTTTTCTTCCCTAGCTGCGTGGGCTTTTGAGGACTTGGTGCGCCTGGCCCAATAAGGCCAGGGCGCCTCCCCTTAGCCCATGCCAGCCCTTGGGACGTGATGGACCCACTTGTGGACTTCCGGACCCCTCCGGAATCCTCCGGAACCTTCTGGAAGCTTCCCGGTACAATACCGAAAAAACTGCACCTTTTTCCGGAACCCAAAATATGACTTCCCATATATAAATATTTACCTCTTGACCATTCCGAGACTCCTCGTGACGTCCGGGATCTCATCCGAGACTCCGAACAACATTCGGTTACCAATTCACATAACTCATATAACACTATATCGTCAACGAACGTTAAGCGTGCGGACCCTACGGGTTCGGGAATGATGTAGACATGACTGAGACGCCTCTACGGTCAATAACCAATAGCGGAACCTGGATGCTCATATTGGTTCCTACATATTCCACAAAGATCTTACGGTCGAACCGCAATGACAACATACGTAATTCCCTTTGTCCGTCGGTATGTTACTTGCCCGAGATTCGATCGTCGGTATCTCCATACCTAGTTCAATCTCGTTACCGGCAAGTCTATTTACTCGTTCCGTAATACATCATCCCGTAACTAACTCCTTAGTCACTTTGCTTGCAAGCTTCTTATGATGTGCATTACCGAGAGGGCCCAGAGATACCTCTCCGAAACACGGAGTGACAAATCCCAGTCTCGATCCATGCCAACTCAACAGAAACCTTCGGAGATACCTGTAGAGCATCTTTATGATTGCCCGGTTACGTTGTGACTTTTGATAGCACACAAGGTATTCCTCCGGTATCCGGGAGTTGCATGATCTCATGGTCGGAGGAACATGTATTTGACATTCAAGAAAGCAGTAGCAATAAACAAAACGATCATATGCTAAGCTAACAGATGGGTCTTGTCCATCACATCATTCTCCTAATGATGTGATTGAGGGTGTCCCGGACTAGGGGGTACTCGGGCTGCCGGCCTATCTCTCATGGGCCGGATTGGTGGGCCGCTCTCTACACGTCGATGGAAGGCTGGATTGTGGACGACCCCGTATGATAGAAGGAGATCTCTGAAGTCTTGGCGTCTCTTCCAAGGAATAGATGGCATAACTGGCATGTTTATCCCTGATGATAACCGACCATATGTAACCCTAGGGCCCCCCTGGTGTCTATATAAACCAGGAGGTTTAGTCCGTAGAGAGAAGACTCATAATCTAGGGTTTAGCCCATCTGATCTCGAGGTAGATCAACTCTGTAACCTTCATACAATCACATCAATACAATCAAGCAGGACGTAGGGTTTTACCTCCTCGAGAGGGCCCGAACCTGGGTAAATCACTGTCTCTACGCTCTCTGTTACCATCGACTCCTTGACCCATAGTTCGGACCCCATACCTGGGATCTGCCGGTTTTGGTACCGACATTGGTGCTTTCATTGAGAGTCCCATCGTGGGTCGCCAAGGATCAATGGCTCGCCGTCCCCGGATAGTTCTTCAGCAATGGAATCTGCAGCGGGGATATCATCGTCCTCGGACGGCTCTTCTCTTCAGCGACGGAGTTCGTAGTAGGGACATCTTCGTCCCCGGCCAGCTCTTCGCGTTCGGCAGCATCGTGTTATACGCCAATCCGACCGGTCACCTCGACCAGGTCGGCAACTTCACCCCCGAGCAGGAAATCAGGTTCGGCGGCCTTCAGTTCGTCGCCGACGCTCGAGGCGATTTGATCTTTACTGGGTTCTCGGCCTCACCCGAGGAACCCACCAACCCCGAGGCCTTGACTTCGGATCCCTTCCCCGCCCCAGTCCTCGGGGCGGGCCTCGGATCGGACCTGACCTTGAGTTTGGCTCCAACCCCGGTGCCGGAGAACCAGGGGTCACCCTTGGCCGAGCACACTCCCGTTAACGACGCGCCGGAGCTCAACTCCAGGGACCGTCCGAACATAGATTCGGTGGATTCCTCGATTTTAAGCGAGACGCTGGACCGGATCCAGATGATAAATATCACGGACGGCCCGTCCTCGGACCAGGAGCAGGTCGGACAGGATGCCGGCCGTGGGGAATTCTGCGTCCCATCCACCACCCACTTGGTAGCCACTGTCGAAGATTTAACCGACATGCTGGACTACGCCTCCGAGGAGGCTGACTACATGGACAAGGACATAGACGTCCCACCCTCCACAGACACCTTCCTTGCCACTACAAATACAGGAAAGTGGACCGCCACCTCCACTTATGACGTCTACATGGTTGACACCCCCGTGAAGGATGGTGACACAACCAACAAAGGCGGTGACGACACCACTGAAGACCCGCCCAGACGCCGTCGACGGCGAGCCAGAGGGCGGGGGAAGGGCAAGGAAAATCACACAGACACAAACGACATCGGAGCTAATGAGCAACGACCTGACTCCCCTGAAGGGCATGAGGACCAGGGTGACCCCGAGGACCTCGATGATTCCGAGGACAGTAATTACCTCCCCCCATCCGAAGAGGAAGATAGCCTCGGACCCGAGGACTTTATCGTCCCAGAGGATCCCTTATTACAAGAAACATTCAAACGACAACTTATTGCCACTGCCCGAAGCTTAAAGATGAAACAACAACAGCTCAGGGCCGAGCAGGATTCACTCAACGATAGATGGACAATGGTCCTAGCCGCCGAAGAAGGCCTCGACAATCAACGTCAGGGCCAATATAGGAGTTATCCGCGGCGGCGCCTCCTTCCAGACTTCGAGGATGAGGCCTTCGAGCCCGTACCTCCCAGACGAACTTACGCAGACCAGCCCGACCGGCCCCCTCGAGGATGAGATAGGCCGGCTGTGGAAGCCGAGCTCCCACCCGCGCCCCCTCGAGGACGAAATAGAGCGGCCGAAGAAGCCAAACTCCCACCCGTGCCCCCTCGAGGACGGGATAGGACGGCCAGGGAAGCCGAATACCCACTCGTGCCTTCTCGCCGAGCAGGCAAAGACCTGGTTCAACCGGATGACCAGTACGATATGCAACACGACCTGAACAATCGAGCGATTCTGTCGAGGTCCATCTATGGATCCACAGGATACGCACCCGCTGGACGGGATGGATACCAGGCCTGGCGCGATAGAAACGACAGGGCTCGGGATCAGCACCGTGCCCGGATGACAACTGATCTTCGGCGCGACGCGGCCCGGGCCAGGGGCGCCGCACACCCAATGTGTTTTACTGACGAGGTGATGCAGCATCAGTTCCCCGAGGGGTTTAAACCCGTTAATATAGAATCCTACGATGGGATAACTGACCCAGCTGTGTGGATTGTGGATTTTCTTCTCCACATTCATATGGCTCGAGGAGATGATCTCCATGCTATCAAGTACTTACCACCGAAACTAAAGGGACCGGCCAGGCATTGGCTGAACAGCCTACCCGAAAACTCCATCGGGAGCTGGGAAGAACTCGAAGATGCATTCCGAGCTAACTTTCAGGGCACCTACGTTCGACCACCGGACGCCGATGACCTGAGCCATGTTATCCAACAGCCCGGAGAGTCAGCCCGGCAATTTTGGAACCGGTTCTTGACCAAGAAGAACCAGATAGTCGACTGTCCGGACGCCGAAGCAATTGCGGCATTCAAACACAGTATTCGGGACGAGTGGCTCGCTCGCCAGCTCGGCCAAGACAAGCCAAGAACAATGTCGGCCCTTACTTCTCTCATGACCCGCTTTTGCGCGGGTGAGGATAGCTGGTTCGCTCGTCGAAGCAACCAACCTGAAGACCCCGGTACTTCAGAGACCCGGGACGGGAATGGCAAACCCCGGTGCAATAGGAACAACAAGCGCCGACACTCAAACAATGGCGGTGAAGCCGATGACGCAGCGGTGAACGCCGGATTCAGCGGCTCGAAATCGGGACAGCGGAGAAAACCCTCTAAAGGGAACCAAGATGGCCCGTCTGCGCTGGACAGAATATTGGATAGGCCTTGCTAGATTCACGGCACCCTCGACAAGCCAGCTAACCACACCAACCGTCACTGTTGGGTCATGAAGCAGGCCGGCACGGCCACAACTGAAGAACAGGGCAAGGGCCCCCGCCGTGAGGACGACGACGAACCTCGCGGGCCGAACAATGGAGGCCAAAAATAGTTCCCTCCAGAGGTCAAAACCGTGAACATGATCTACGTCACGCATATACCAAAGAAGGAGCGGAAACGCGCGCTTCGGGATGTTTACGCCTTAGAGCCGGTAGCCCCGAAGTTCAACCCTTGGCCGGCTTGCCCGATCACTTTCGACTGTCGAGATCATCCGACCAGTATACGCCATGGAGGAACGGCGGCTCTGGTACTCGACCCCATCGTGGACGGATTTCACCTCACTAGAGTCCTGATGGACGGAGGTAGCAGTCTTAACCTGCTTTACGCAGATACAGTGAGGAAGATGGGGATCGACCCGTCAAGCATCAAACCCAGCAACACCACCTTTAAAGGTGTAATACCTGGCGTCGAGGCACGCTGCTCGGGATCCGTGACTTTGGAAGTAGTCTTCGGCTCGCCCGACAACTTCCGCGCCGAGGACATGATCTTCGATATCTTTCCTTTCCGCAGTGGTTATCACGCACTCCTCGGACGGACCGCCTTCGCTCGCTTTAACGCCGTCTCACACTATGCGTACCTGAAGCTGAAGATGCCAGGACCAAGGGGCGTTATTACCATTAACGGTAATACCGAGCGCTCGCTCCAAACAGAGGAACACACTGCGGCTCTCGCCGCCGAAGTCCAAGCTGCCGAAGAGGCGTCGCAATCCCAGTCCACTGTCAAGACACTGGACACTTGCAAGCGCTCCCGAGCTGCAGCCACGGTCCCGGCGTGCTCTCATGCTCCACCCAAATAGGGATACGCGCCCCACAGCACGGCCCACCTAGTCGCGAAATACGTACCTAGCGTGCACAATTTCGCGCTCAAAATTCCATGGGCAGTTGTGGGGACACAGCAAACAAAAGGTCCAGAGCTCGGTTCGACTGACCAATGGCCACCAAATGTCTTCAAATCGACATCAACAATGGGCACCATCTAGGGCCCGATTAGCGTCCAGCTGATATACCACAGCGACTTCTCAAAACCCTTTTTCAGGGGCTCGCCCGCCAAAGATTACTTCTTTCGCTGAATACACGGCGGACAGCTTCGCTTCCACGACAGCTTCTTGACGAGCAAAGGCGCAGACGTGCAGCAGGGCGTAGTAGGGACGTCAAACCACTCATGGAAGCCCTGTGTAAACCTTTACTCTCAATATATACATTCCTTTAAAGTATCTATTTAAGCTAGTTCGGCAATACGGATTGTACGGTTGGACGTCACACATTCAAAGGAAGTAAAGACCACTTTATTATGGTATACTCGTGCAGTCATTCACGTTGCATATTCCTTTCCGCCTTTTTCCGCCGAAGTACACTATCACAATACATTTATTTTAAACCGGCTAATAGACCGGGGGATCGACCATAGATCTTGCCTTAAAACTTTATACCGGCACTTCTCTTTTCATGTGCTCGGTGTCACAGATATTGCATTATATGAATCAGTTCCGAATTGCGTCTTTGGTCAATAGTTGGGTTGCCCGGCTCCTGTGTTTACCCTCTTACGTTCCGCACTGTTCGGCTAAGAGGGTAAAGGGAGAACCACTGCGATTGTACTTCTAGCTCGCCTGGTTAAGTACCTCAGTGGAGAAAGCCGAAAACTGACTATCCCAATAAGCAAGAACTGGTCGGCGATCCGATGACTGGCGTTAGCCTAAAATCGTTGGAGGTTAGTCCGTGTCATACGAAGGGTTCTCTGTCACAGAAACCATGTGATGATGGTATCAACCGCGGCTCGTCCGAATATCACAAACACCGGGGGCTTGTCACCGGCCCCCACCGTCAAGCTCCTCTGGCTAAGTGAGAGCACTAAAACCACATAGTCTGATTGCCTGGTTTCCGTACATACAACCGCCCCCGGGCACCGAGACGTCGGCTAAGGGTTCATGTATTACGAGAAAACACCCCATGCAGTATCTGCCAGGGGGCTGAAGTCGACGACTGGTAACTTTCAGTTTCAAATCGGCCGCACAGGAGTCAAAATTAATCCGGCACTATATCCATAGCCGATCATTTGCACTACAATAAAGCAAAAGTTTCAACTCCTTGGTTACAAGGAAACTACATCTACTCATAAATTACATCTTTTGGGCATTGGGCATCTACTGCCCGAGCACCGTTCATCACGGCTGGAAAGTACTGCTCGGGACGCCTATGCTCTTTCCCTGGCGGCGGAGGTCCGGTGGCTATCTCAGCGGGTTTTAGCTTCGGCCAGTGTACCATTGTCTTGCCGAAGGCCATCCGAGCACCCTCGATACATGTGGAGCGCTTCCAGGCATCGACCTGAGCAGGAGCGCCGAACAGCCTCTGCACCAGACCGAAGTAGCTGCTCGGCAGCGGCTCCGACGGCCATAGTTTGACGCAGAGGTCCTTCATCACCAGCTCCGCCATCCGATGCAGCTCCATTAGCTGTTTCATCTGGTTGTTGAGGAGGGGAGGGTGTTCGGGCGCTTGAAATTGCACCCAGAAAAGCCTCTGCTCGGCCCAACCCTCCTGGCCGACGAAGAACCTCGCCGCATCTGCTGCACTCTTTGGGAGGTCCGCAAAGGCGCCTGCGGAACGCCATACCTACGTGAGCAACGCGAACCTGTTACCTCCAAAGACACATTGTAACAAGTACGGCTTACCATCCGCGATCAGCCTGACTTGGCGGAGCTCTTCTTGGTAACCGCGCGCCTCTGTCCGCGCTTCCTTAGCCACCGCTGCTAATGAGGTCAGCTCGGTGGCCTGCTCCTTATTCTTTTGCTCAAGGGCCTCACATCTTGTGACGGCATCCCCGAGCTCCTGCTGCACTTCTAGCACCCTGGCCTCGTGCTTTTCACTTATGGTTCTCAGCGCCGCTAGCTTGGCAGCTGCCTGTTCGGCTGCCGACTTTTGCGTCGCCGCGTCTGCCTGAGCCGTCCTCAGTGCGGCCTTGAGGCTTTCGACCTCCGCGGCGGCAGCTGCGGTTCAATCGGTTAA
Organism: Elymus sibiricus; assembly: GCA_039707655.1. Lineage (NCBI taxonomy): Eukaryota > Viridiplantae > Streptophyta > Magnoliopsida > Poales > Poaceae > Elymus > Elymus sibiricus. Next base: position 334,557,259 of record CM077674.1, on the reverse strand, counting down.
CTCCATTAGGATACATCGAACACTGCTTCAAATCTATGGCTGTATTCCTATCACAACTCGGCCTTACCTTGCGCCTCGTCGAACCTCTTGTTCACTAGGCTCAGATCGTCCTCGGAGCTCTTTAGCTTCCGATTCAGCTCGGCCAACTCTTCGGCGTTGGCAGCTGCGGCCGAGGATGATGCCTGCGCATTATTCTGCACCCGTTAATATCCGAGATGTTGATTTTTGATCCTCCGACCGGCTTTGCTCAGCCGGTCAGAGTCTCGGGGGCTACTATGTATGAGGCTATATATTTGCACAAATGAATTTTCCTAAGGAAAAAGCATTACTTCGCTCACCTTGAAGCCGGTCAGAAGGCCACTAAAAGCCTCCTTCAGTCCGTTATCCACGGACCGAATACTCTGTAACACCGCGCCCATAAGTGCACGGTGCTCTTCGGTGATGGAGGAGCTGGTTACAGCGTCCTCCATCTCGTCCGGCCACCTGGTTGATGCCTGCTCTTGGGCAGGTGAGGGTGGCGGTGGCACTCCGGCTCCTTCCTTCTCCAAGTCCGGAGCACCGGACTCTGGATGCCTTGACGTCTCTGGAGTGGTCCTCGGAGAGAGCTCGGTTTGTCCGAGCTCCTCCCTTTCGTTCACCAGAGGGGCCCTCCCCTCCTGGTCTTCGGCGACCGAGGCATTCACCTCGGCCATGATAGTATCGCCTCCTTCCCCTGTATGTGGCATGGGAGGAGTCCTCCTCGACAGGACCTCCTCGGTTTCCTTCACGATTGGGGAAGGCGAGGCGCGGGATCCAGTGCCGCTCTCCGCTAGCGCCGCTGGTGGAGAATCCCCCTCCGAGACTCGGTCGGTGGGGAGATCGCGCAGCGGACTGCAAAGTTGCACTTGGAAACTTGATCAGTATCAGCCCAGTTCGGCTAAAGATGGTCAGGTAATCGCTAGAGCGCATACCTTTGGGCCTGCGGTTTGGCCCTGGGAATTTTCTGAGGAACCTTTTCTGAGGCCTCAGAGTCCTCGGCAGAAGCCGAGCTATCGCCGGACAAGGCTACCTTGGCCTTGCACGGTCTTTTGGGAACGGGTCGAGGGGGCTCCTCCTCTGCATCCTCGGACGCCGCCCTCTTCCCTGTTCGGGAGGAATCGTCCGCCTCCCCGTCCTCTCCTTGCTCCTTATCCAGCTCTTGCGCAGAGAGAGCATTGGTGTCCCCGGATCTAGCACCGGGGGTATTCGGGAGCGGAGGCCCTCTCTGGCCTCCCCCTGTTGCTTCTTCTTCTCCTTCCTTTTCGGCACCTCGTACGGCTCCACGGCCAACATGGCCGTCAGGAGGGGCGTCCTGGGTCCCTCTGGCAGCGGTGCCGGACTGTCAATCCGCTGGGCCTTCTTCAGCCATTTCTGTGGATGAGAAGTCAAGAAGCTGAGTACCTTATTAAAGGGAAATATTTCGGATACAAGAACAAACTTAGTCATACCTCCCGTGGGGGGTTTGCGGCGTCAATTCCGATGTCCTCTCCCTCGGCCGGCCAGTCCTTCTGCGGCTTGAACAGCGCTCTCCATAGCTGGGCGTGGGTGGTGCGGAAGAAGTTGCGCACGGTGGCCGGATCTTTGGGCTTGTAGGCCCACATGGGGGAGCCCCTATCCTGGCATGGGAGTATTCGACGGCCGAGCATGATCTGGACCATGTTGAGCAGCTCGATGCCTTTCCCTATCATCTTGGCAATTCGTTGCTGTAGCTGCTCCACCTCCTTGTTTACCCCCCAGTCGAGGCCTTTCTTGGTCCATGAGACCAACCTCGTAGGGGGTCCGGATCGGAAGGCCGAAATTGCCCCCCAACCCACGCCCCTCGGCTCGGTGATGTAGACCATTCCCTCTGCCAAACCTTGACGGTCTCGATGAAGGTGCCCTCTGGCCATTCCACTCGGGGGAGTTTGCTGACCATAGCACCCCCGCAGTCCGCTTGTTGGCCGTCGACGATCTTCGGCTTGATGTTGAAGACCTTCAGCCATAGGCCGAAGTGTGGCCGGATCCGGAGAAAGGCTTCACAGATGATGATGAAGGCCGAGATATGTAGAAAGGAATTTGGAGAGAGATCGTGGAAGTCAAGCCCATAAAAGAACATAAGACCCCTGACGAAGGGGTGAAGGGGAAATCCTAAACCTCGGAGGAAGGGGGGACGAACACCACCCTTTCGCCCGGTCGCGGCGTGGGGACGGCCTGGCTGGCCTCTGGAGCGCGGTGGGCTACGTTGGCGGGGAGATATCCCGCGCCCTTCAACTCCATGATGGCGCTTTCGGTGACGACGGACGCCTCCCACCTGTCCTTGGACCCGGAACCCGCCATTGCCGGATTAGGCGGGTGGATGGAAAGGTTCTTGGGAGGGAGAGCAGATCTGGGTGTTGGAGCTAAGGAATCGGGGATGGCAATGGCGAAAGAGGAGAATGAGAGCATGGGACCGAAACAAGGACTGTGCCCCTTTTATGGGCTGTAAAACCCACGGTCCCTTTACTGCGCCGCAGTCCTCGCCGCTTCCCCGTATAACCGTGCCATTATGCGCGCGTGGGGTGAGGCGGATTATTGATTATATCCCTTGAAAACAGGACACGATCTCCATATCGATGGAACGTGCCAATGAGAACCACCTCGAACCGCGAATCGAGTTTGTCATAAACCAACTTGCGGTCGTGGCAAGGTGTGACCCTTCGGTAAAAGTTGTCATATAAGAACACTGTTCACGCCGAAGCGGCTAGCCTTCGGGGCTAAGTTATTATTATACTTCGTTACCAAGATATAGTTCGGCGCATACACGACCGGATAATGCTTGAAAATACAACTCGGAGTAATACAGGCCTGTTACCGGTGTCACGGAGCAAAGTGAACTGGTCCACAAAGCCGATGGTGTTCGGCATCTACCTCGGCTTCGAAGACTAGTTCGGGGGCTACTGAGGGTGTCCCGTTCTAGGGGGTACTCGGGCTGCCGGCCTATCTCTCATGGGCCGGATTGGTGGGCCGCTCTCTACACGTCGATGGAAGGCTGGATTGTGGACGACCCCGTATGATAGAAGGAGATCTCTGAAGTCTTGGCGTCTCTTCCAAGGAATAGATGGCGTAACCGGCATGTTTATCCCTGATGATAACTGACCATATGTAACCCTAGGGCCCCCCTGGTGTCTATATAAACCAGGAGGTTTAGTCCGTAGAGAGGAGACTCATAATCTAGGGTTTAGCCCATCTGATCTCGAGGTAGATCAACTCTGTAACCTTCATACAATCACATCAATACAATCAAGCAGGACGTAGGGTTTTACCTCCTCGAGAGGGCCCGAAACTAGGTAAATCGTTGTCTCTACGCTCTCTGTTACCATCGACTCCTTGACCCATAGTTCGGACACCCTACCCGGGATCTGCCGGTTTTGGTACCGACAGTGATCCCGTTATCAAATGACAACTCATGTCTATGGTTAGGAAACCTTAACCATCTTTGATCAACGAGCTAGTCTAGTAGAGGCTCACTAGGGACACGGTATTTGTTTATGTATTCACACATGTATTTAAGTTTCCGGTCAATACAATTCTAGCATAAATAATAAACCTTTATCATGAACAAGGAAATATAAAATAATAACAACGTTATTATTGCCTGTAGGGCATATTTCCATCAGCCATAACTCAGGACGAGAGAAATGTCAGGTTCATGGTGTCAAGGTGCTGCTATGCTGTGTACATTCACAGAACTAAGCAGTTGAGATATTTTTTTCACGCCTCTTGCAAGCTTGCTACAACAAAAACTGAGGTGATTCCAGGTTCACAGTTGCAATTCTGTTGGAGTGGTTCTGCAACTATAATTCTTTTGGAAAATTTCCTAGAGGTTTGCAGCCAACTGAATTGTCAATGGAGGGTACAGTCTTGCTTGGTAGTTAATCTAGTACATATCTCGACTAGCCAAACTAGTAAAGATTGTTGTGCTAGGGAAACATTTGACCTCGTGGAGAAGTTTTCTTACTGTTTTGGGGATTCTGATGGACCAGAATGTGCGGACACAATGTTACTTATTTTGCTGTGTATTGATGGCCAACTAGAAGAATTTATGTTAGATGAGATTGAGCTGGAACTTGCTGTACATGGGAAGGAGTTTGTTGTGCAGGGCAAAGAAGTTACCCTATGCAAAAAGGTCATACTTCTGTTTGCGTTTCACTTGCATGAGGACATTGCCAGGTGGAGCTCTTCCGGTGTGAACTTTGATGAAATGGAAAACCAAGTGTATGTGCAAACACATGCAACTGCATCATTGGTTGGAGTAGTTTTACTGAAACAACAAATGGAGCTGCAATATTATCGAAATTGTGCCATTAACTCCCTTCATCTGCATCTAATGGTATCAAGGAAGGTGAGAGCAACGGGTTTGTTGATTGATCAATTCTTGGAGTTTGATTGGTTGCATGGCCCATGGATGGCACGGAGCTCTCAATTCACTGCAGGCATGCGGTTTTTCAAGGAGGGAGGAGCTTCAAGGTCCTTGCCACCTTCTTCCCACAACTACTACCTCGACGTCATCCTCATCATGGTTCCTGCCGGCCATGATGACTACCCTGACCTTGTTTGAGTCAACGTCGACCTCGGCTGTGACCGCGAAGGATACTTTGGTAACTCAGGCAAGCAATCTTACTACTTCAGTCGAGTCTACACCGACCTCAGCAACTATCATGAAGACTACCTTGGTGACCCTAGCATGATCAAAGAACTTCCATGGGATCCCGGCAAGTCAGCCTTTCAGTCTTCTCCGAAGCTTCGGCTTGGGGTCAAGCCGAGTTTGAAGGAGGGAGGGCTGTCAGCGACCCCCACTACAAGGCCTAGCAGCAGAACATCGGGACCATGGCCCAACCCATCAACTGCTTCTAGCGGCACATAACCTGCATATATGCCAGGGGAAGTCAATGAAGGGATCATCTGAGGGATCACCGAACTGGCATCGGCGGCGGCTTCCTTCCTCCCACCCTGGCTCTAGAACCCTAGCCTCCTTCTTGCTATTTTACTTTAGCACACTTGTGCTTGTAACCGGTGCAATTCGTCCAAATCGCTACTCTGTTCCCCTGTTCTTGTAATACAGAGAGAGATCCTACAGAGTGGCTAACAGTTGGTGCTTTAAATGAGAAGGTGATGACTCAACGGTAAAATTAAATAACATGAAAGTAAAAAGATAGACCCTTCGCAGAGGGAAGCAGAGATTTGTAGAGGTGCCAGAGCTCGAAGCTTAAAACAAAGATGAATACATTTTGAGAGGTGTGTTTTTCCTGTCAACGTCACGATAAAGGATTTCACTATCTTCCATGCTAAACACATTATAGGCGGTTCCCAAGTGGAAAAGTAAAGTTTACTCCCCCTCAACCATACAAACACAAGCCATGGCTAGCCGAATTCACGGATGCCCTCCAAACAATCAACTTTCTGGGGGAGTTTACTCCCACTCAACCATATAAAGATTGATATATGTGATAATAGTGTTTTGATCTCCGGAAGGGTTCCGGAATTCACCGGAAGGGGTTCCGGGTGTTTACCGAAGTGTTCGGGTGCAGCAACACTTTATATGAGCCAAAGGGGTAAAGCCCACGAGGTATTGGAAAGTGCAAAAGGAAGTTTTGCTACTGCCTTAAGCGGTACTACCGCTGGTAAGGCAGTACTACCGCGTAAGCGCTACTACCGCTTGTGTAAAGCGGTACTACCGCTCGTGAGCGGTACTACCGCTTGTGCGCGGTACTGCTGGAATCCAAGTTTGACACTTTCCGTGCGGGCCAAACCGACCTTGTTCAGGCAAAACCAACCTTGTGGAGGTTTTCTCTCCAAGTTTAGACCCCAGGGCTCAACATATAAATAGAGGGGCAGGGCTAGCACACTGGACACATCAAGATTTCCCAAGCCGTGTGTCGGCAATCCTAACCCTCTTGTTCTCCCGTCATAATCTCCGTAGTTCTTGGCAAAGCCTGCAGAGATTGTTCCTCACCACCATCACCACGCCGTCGTGCTGCCGGAACTCATCTACTACTTCACCATCGCTCGCTGGATCGAGGAGGTGAAGGCGTCATCAAGCCGTACGTGTGTTGAACGCGGAGGTGCCGTCCGTTCGGCGCTAGATCGTGTTTGGATCGAGGGACGACTTGCGATTTGGATCGCGAAGACGTTCTACTATATCAACCGCGTTTCTTAACGCTTCCGCTTAGCGATCTACAAGGGTATGTAGATTCACTCTCCCTCTCGTAGATGCTCATCTCCATGGATAGATCTCGTGTGTGCGTAGGAAATTTTTTGTTTCCCATGCAACGTTCCCCAACAAGTAATACCGCATATAGGTAGATATGGTGGACTCATCTGGAACAACTTTGGGTTTAAGGATTTTGGATGCATTAGCAGTATTCCCGCTTAGTACAGGCGAAGGCTAGCAATTAGATTGAGAAGCGACCAACTAGAGAGCGACAACGGTCATAATCATGCATTGCGAATAATTAACATTGGATACGAGCAGGAGTAGGATATAAACACCCTGAATATAAATATCATGAAGGCTGCGGTTGTTTTGATTCAACTACATGTGTGAACATGTGCCAAGTCAAGCCACTTGAATTATTCAGAGGAGGATACCATACTAACATACTACATCACAACCATTTTAATGCATGTTGACACACAAGATAAATCATTATCCACTCCTAACTACTTAAGCACGACATGAGCAACTATAATCTCTAATTGTCATCACAAATATGTTTATGATACGTCTCCAACGTATCTATAATTTTTTATTGTTCCATGCTATTATAGTATCAATCTTGGATGTTTTATATGCAATTTTATGTCATTTTATATCATTTTTGGGAACTAACCTATTAACCTAGTGCCCAGTGCCAGTTGCTGTTTTCTGCTTTTTTTTGTTTTTTTCAGAAAATTAGTACCAAACAGAGTCCAAACGCTATGACACTTTTTGAGGATTTTTTCTTGGACAAAACAGATCCTAGAAGCTTCGGGAGGAGACCAGAAGACTCACGAGGAGGTGACAAAGCAACGGGGAGCTACCAGGGGGGTGGCCGCGCCCTGATGCCTTGTGGGCCCCTCGTGGCTCCTTTTGACATAATTCCACTTTTATAAATTCTCAAATATTGGGAAACCAACAGAGAGCCCTACGAAATAACTTTTCTGCCGCCGCAAGATTCTATTCTTCCACGATCCCATCTGGAGGCCTTTTGCGGCACCCTGTCGGAGGGGGAATCGATCACGGAGGGCTTCTACATCAACCTTGCTACCCTACCGATGATGTGTGAGTAGTTCACCACAGACCTACGGGTCCATAGCTAGTAGCTAGATGGTTTCTTCTCTCTCTTTGATCCTCAATACAATGTTCTCCTCGATCTTCTTGGAGTTCTATTCGATGTAATCTTCTTTTGCGGTGTGTTTGTTGCGATCCGATGAATTGTGGGTTTATGATCAGATTATTCATGAGAAGTAATTGAGTCTTTTCTGAACTTTATTATGCATGATTTTTATAGCTTTGTATTTCTCTTCGATCTTTCCGTTTGGTTTGGCTAACTAGATTGATTTATCTTCAGCGGGAGAGGTGCTTTGTAATGGGTTTAATCTTGAAGTGCTCTATATCCTAGTGATAGAAAGGGACAAGACACATATTTGTATTGTTGCCATTAAGGGTAAAACGACGGGGTTTATTCATATTGATTGGGTTTACTTTGTCTACATCATGTCATCTTGCTTAAGGCGTTACTCCGTTTTCATTAACTTAATACCCTAGATGTATGCTGGATAGCGGTCAATGGGTGGAGTAATAATAGTAGATGCAGGTAGGAGTCGGTCTACTTGTCTCGGACATGATGCCTATATACACGATCATTGCCGTGAATATCGTCATAACTATGCGCTTTTCTATCAATTGCCTAACAGTAATTTGTCTACCCACCGTATGCTATGTGTTCGAGAGAGAAGCCTCTAGTGAAAACTATGGCCCCCGTGTCTATTTTAAAGATAAAAAGAAAACTAAAAATACCTTGCTGCAATTTTATTACCTTTATTTTGTTTTGCAATTTATCTATCTACCACTACAAGATTTAATCCTTGCAAGTAACGAGTTCAAGGGGATTGACGTCCCTCTTGCCCGCGTTGGGTGCAAGTATTTGCTTTTGTGTGTGCAGGTGCTGTTCACGAGGCTTTGCGTGATTATCCTATTGGTTCGATAAACTTGGTTCTCACTGAAGGAAATACTTATCTCTACTGTGCTACATCTCCTCTTCTCTTCAGGGTAAATCCCAACGCAGCTCACAAGTAGCAGTTTACTCATAATATGTTGAATCAACAATGACTGAGTTAAACATATTTACAAAAATGGAAAAAAAGAAGAGTTCATGCCAGCTTCCCTTCACGACAATCACTTCATCAAATCATCGACATTATTGCCTTTCACTTGCACGATCGAATGATGTGAAAATAATAATAGTGAAAGTGTGTCGCGAACTAAGCTGGAATCTGCAAACATTTTATTCAAAGGAGAAGACAAGGTAATATTGGCTCTTCGTTAAATCAACAATAAAGCATATATGAGCCACTTAGCAATTCTAGCATAGTCTTCTCCATACGACGACTCAACTGAAAGAAAAGAATTTCAGAGAAACACACTGAAATGTTTTTGGAGTTTTTAGTTTTCTGAAGAAAGCAAACTAACAAAGGAAAAACGAAAAGCGAGAAAAACTATTTACACGAGAGAAAACCCAACAAACAAAAGAAGAAAAGAGAAATCTTTTTGCGTTTTCTTTTATTACTACGAACTAACTAAAGAAAAACCAAAAAGAAGCGAGAAATATTTTTGGGTTTCGAAGTTTTTCAAACGTACAAGAAGAAAGCGGAAAATAAAACTAACATGGATATACAATGAAAGAGGATGAACACCGACAACTGGAATGAATGTGTGATACATGAATGTAATGTGAGTGAGAAATACGTACTCCCCAAGCTTAGGCTTTTGTCCTAACTTGGTCTATGGCCACGGCTGGCCTGGATAAAACTTGTGGAGGTAGTTTGGGTTATACTCCAACATAGCCGCTACAGCCTGGTGGGTTGCCTCGTTATGGCGAGCATTCTCCTCTGCCATCTCATACGCCTCGGCCTCCTCCTCAAGTATAAAATATCTTTGTTTTTCCTGAAAGTTGAAGAAAGCAGGAGCAGGCAATGTAATATGGATGACACGACGCTTATTAAAGATTAGCCTATATCGAAATGGTGAGGTGTTCCTGTCAAGAAACTGATGATGCTCCATAGCCTCATAATCAAGGTAGCTAGGTGGCAACAAGGTATTGCTACTTGTGAGCTGCGTTGGGATTTTCCACGAAGAGGAGGGGAGATGCAGTACAGTAGAGATAAGTATTTCCCTCAGTGAGAACCAAGGTTTACCGAACCAGTAGGAGAATCACGCAAAGCCTCGTGAACAGCACCTGCACACACAAAAGTAAATACTTGCACCCAACGAGGGCAAGAGGGTTGTCAATCCCTTGAACTCGTTAATTGCAAGGATTAAATCTTGTATAGGTAAAAGTATAAATTGCAAAACAAAATAAAAGTTAATAAATTACAGCGAGGTATTTTTAGGTTCCTTTTATATTTAAAGTAGACCCGGGGGCCATAGTTTTCACTAGAGCCTTCTCTCTCGAACACATAGCATACGGTGGGTAAAGAAATTACTGTTGGGCAATTGATAGAAAAGCGCATAGTTATGAGGTATTCACGGCAATGATCATGTATATAGGCATCACGTCCAAGACAAGTAGACCGACTCCTGCTTGCATCTACTACTAGTACTCCACCAATCGACCGCTATCCAACATGCATCCATGGTATTGAGTTCATGACAAACAGAGTAACGCTTTAAGCAAGATGACATGATGTAGACAAAGTAAACTCAATCAATATGAATAAACCCCATCTTTTTATCCTTAATGGCAACAATACAAATACGTGTCTTGTCCCCTACTTTGTCACTGGGATATAGAGCACCCCAAGATTGAACCCATTACAAAGCACCTCTCCCGCTGAAGATAAATCAATCTAGTTGGCCAAACCAAACGGATAAATTGGAGAGAAATACAAAGCTATAATAATCATGCATAATAAAGTTCAGAAAAGACTCAATTACTTTCAATGAATAATCTGATCAAAAACCCACAATTCATCGCATCCCAATAAACACACCGCAAAAGAAGATTACATCGGATAGAACTCCAAGAAGATCGAGGAGAACATTGTATTGAAGATCAAAGAGAGAGCAGAAGCCATCTACCTACTAGCTATGGACCCGTAGGTCTATGGTGAACTACTCACACACCATCGGTAGGGCAGCAAGGTTGATGTAGAAGCCCTCCGTGACCGATTCCCCCTCCGGCAAATTACCAGAAAAGGCCTCCAGATGGGATGGTGGAAGAACAGAAGCTTGAGGCGATGGAAAAGTTATTTCGGGTGGCTCTATGTTGGTTTGGGAATATTTGGGAATTTATAGAAGTGGAATTATGTCAAACGGAGCTGCGTGGGGCCCATAAGCTCACGGGGCGCGCCCCTCGAGCTTGTGGCTTGATGACCCACAAGTATAGGGGATCAATCGTAGTCCTTTCGATAAGTAAGAGTGTCGAACCCAACGAGCAGCAAAAGGAAATGACAAGTGGTTTTCAGCAAGGTATTCTCTGCAAGTACTCAAAGTAGCGGTAACAGATAGTTTCGATAGCAAGGTAATTCGTAACAAGTAACAAGTGACAATTGTAACAAAGTGCAGCAAGGTGGCCCAATCCTTTTTATAGCAAATGACAAGCTGGAGCGATCTCTTATATAAAGCAAAGAGTTCCCGAGGACACATGGGAATTCTCATCTAGTGACTTTCATCATGTTTGTTTGATTCGCGTTCGCTTCTTTGATAATTTGATATGTCGGTGGACCGGTGCTTGGGTGCTGTTCTTACTTGAACAAGCCTCCCACTTAAGATTACCCCCTCTCACAAGCATCCACAACTACGAAAAAAGAATTAAGATAAATCAAACCATAGCATGAAACATATGGATCCAAATCAGCCCCTTACGGAATAGCGCATAAACTAGGGTTTAAGCTTCTGTCACTCTAGCAACCCATCATCTAATTACTACTCCACAATGCCTTCCCTTAGGCCCAAAGATGGTGAAGTATCATGTAGTCGACGTTCACACGACACCACTAAAGGAAGCTACAACATACATATCATCAAAATATCGAACGAATACCAAATTCACATGATTACTTATGACAAGACTTCTCCCATGTCCTCAAAAACAAAAGTAACTACTCACAAATCATATTCATGTTCAAGATCAGAGGGGTATTGAATATCATTAAGGATCTAAACATATAATCTTCCACCAAATAAACCAACTAGCATCAACTACGAGATGTAATCAACACTACTAGCAACCCATAGGTACCAATCTGAGGTTTTGAGACAAAGATTGAATACAAGAGATGAACTAGGGTTTGAGTTGAGATGGTGCTGGTGAAGATGTTGATGAAGATTGGTCCTCCCATGATGAGAGGATCGTTGGTGATGTCGATGGCTTCGATTTCCCCCTCCCGGAGAGAAGTATCCCCGGCGGAATCGCTCCGCCGGAGAGCAAAATTGCTCCTGCCCAGGTTCCGCCTTGAGACGGCGGCGCTTTGTCCCGAAAGTCTTCTTCTGATTTTTTCTAGGGAAAATAGCATCTTATAGGAGAACATGGGCCCCGGAGGCCTACCAGGGGCCCCACAAGCTCGGAGGGCGCGCCCCCCAGGCTTGTGGCTTCCTGGTGGGTCCCCCTCTGATATTTCTTCCGCCAATAATTTTTATATATTCCAAAAGAATTCTCCGTAAATTTTCAGGTCATTTGGAGATGTGCAGAATAGCTATATCTGCTGTAGCCCTTTCCGGTCCAGAATTCCAGCTGCCGGCAATCTCCTTCTTCATGTAAAACTTGCAAAATAAGAGAGAAAAGGCATAAGAATTGTATCATAAAGTGAAAAAATGACCCAAAACATAATAAATAGTAGTAGGAAAACATGATCGAAATGGACGTATCAACTCCCCAAGCTTAGACCTCACTTGTCCTCAAGCGAAAAACCGAAATCGATAATCATGACCACGTGTTTAGAGAGAGAGGTGTCGATAAAACAAAATACAGACATGAAGGCATCATGATCTTTATTATAACAGCAATATATTATCATAAAACTTCTCATGAAAAAGTGACAATTCGTCCACAAGACAAAGTATGTTCTACAAACCGTATTGAAAACTAACAAACTATGATCTCAGTCACTGAAGCAATTGCAATTCATCATATTATCAGAAAGAGTCTATGTAAGAGCTTTGTTTAGCAAGTTCACATACTCAACTATCATTTAGTCTTCTATGATTGCTGACACTCACAGCATACTTATGGAGCAAAAGTTTCAGTCAGACACATAGAATGATAGGGGCTTATGATTTCGCCTCCCAACGTATTTACCTCAAGGGTAATGTCAACAATAATAACTCATGATCACCTACATCCAACTGGATATATATGCCTGGATCTTTCCTCGCCACATGATGCTTGCCAATAGAGAAAATAAAAACGGAATAGAGGAGAATACTATTGACTCTTGCATGAAAGTAAATACATAAAAGTAAAAGATAGGCCCTTCACAGAGGGAATCAGGTTGCCATGGGCTTTTTATTTTTGGATGTGCAAGCTCTTAATGTAAAGGAACGTCACTTTATATTGCCCCTTGTGATAGCAACCTTTATTATGCAGTCTGTCGCTTTTATTTCTTCACCATCACAAGATCGTACAAAGCTTATTTTCCCTTACAATAAAAGATCATACATATTTAGGAGCAATTTTTATTGCTTTTGCACCAATGACAACTTACTTGAAGGATCTTTGTAACATCCCCAGATCTCAACCCTGTCATTAAGCTAATTAATTAGCAATGTCATCATGATCATCCTAAATATATTGCATTTAGAGAATAATCCAACTTCAAATTCAAATTCAAAATAAAAGTCAAATAATTACTTCTTCAGGTAATTAAACAAAATAGATCATAATATTGTAAAAATTCCCAAAGCAATTATAAAAATAAGATCAACATTATTTGAATTATTAAAATGCCCCTAACCTATTTAAAACAGTACCAAATCAGCCTATTTAATCCACTTATAATTTAAATCAAATTCAAATAAAATCAAACACTCACCAAACTTTTTGTGCCATCTCAGTTTATTGTCAAGTAATTATGTGCCAAGTCTCATGATTAACAAAAATCATTTGGACAGTCAACTAAAGTCAAGACTGCGGAGAAATTAGTTGACAGAAAAGAAATAGGAAAAGAGCACTGCGCATTTTGGCCCATCTATCAAACAGTGGCTGAGGCCCAGCCCACTCGAGCCTCCTTCTTCCTCACCTGCTCCTGCGCCCGTGTCGGCGCCGCAGCCGCCGGAGACGCTGATGGGCCGCGCGTCGGGCATCCGTTCTTTCCCGCGATGGATAAGGACGCCCTCGGCCTCGCCTTGAACCCTAGCACCTCCCATTCCCTCCCTCGCTCTCTCTCGTGCACAGCGCACCTGCCCGATGCTGCCCTCGCCGCGCCGTCGTGCCTGCGTGGCTACCGGCCGTCCCACGCCCTCTGCTGGGGTCCAACGGGGCCGCCGTCGAGTGCTACATCGTCTGTGGGTCTTCGTTCGAGCCGCACCGCACGACAACGTCGGGATCGAGCCGATCCCCTCCTCTGCACCGCCGCACGCCCTCGCTCGATGTGCTCCACTTCGACCGTCCCCGGGACCCCCGAGCTCTCTCCCGACCTCGCTGTGAGCCCTCAGTCCCTCGTGACCACTCCCCTCTCTTCCCCGTGCCCTCCGGCACCACTTGCCGCTAACGCCGCCCGTCGCCGCCGCTGAACGCCGTCGTAGCCGTCGTTTTAGGCCGTCCTGACTCGTGCTCGTGCCACCTGTGTGCGCGGCGTGCTCGTCCCGTTCGATTGAGACCTGCGACCATCGTTTTGGTCGCCGGGGCCGCCCCCGCGTGCACGCCGCCGTGCCCCTGGTCATCGCCGGCGCACGCGAACGCTTTGAACCGGCCTCTGTGCCGCTAATCAGTGGGCCCCAGGCCATTTAGATTAAGTCTAATCTAGTTTAAGTGTTAATCATCCACTGACAGTAGGGCCCCACCGCAAATAACGTTTCAGTTAAATGTTACACTGACATGTGGACCAAGTGCACTGTAGCTATGTTTAACTCTAATTGTTTCCTGTTACACTGACATGTGGGTCCACTGGACCCAGTTGACCAGTCAACTGCTGACTGGGCTGGCCCCAGTCAATGACATGTGGGCCCCCTTTGACCTTGTTGACCAGTCAACTCAACTGTTGACTGCTGACTGGACCTGCTGACTGGGCAATTGACCTGGTCAACTGGCCCCACTGTCAGCCTCAGATGCAAACAGCTGGGTACACTTCTGTGTACCCATAGCATTTTACTGTTTTAATTCGAATTAATAATAATTTCAGAAAATAGTTTAAATCTTTGAAAATTCATAGAAATTCAACCCACTACTGGAATCAGGGACTTTGCCATCTGCCAGCTCTTTGCCGTCTGCTGGCAGACGGCAAAGAGGTTGTTTGCCGTCAGCTTATTTTCCTCGAAAATGACATAATAACCTTACTTAGCTCCAAACTGACATACTTTACCTAGGATAGCTATAAAATGACCTATACTTAGCATTTTTCCTCCTAAATGACTTAATATGCTTAGTTAGCTAAAAAATGGCATAACTACCTAGGATAGCTCCAAAATGACCTATACTTAGCTTCTTTAGTTCATTTATGACATACTTAGCATACTTAGGTAAAAAATGGCATGATAACCTTGGTTTAGCTCCAAAATGACATTGACTTAGCTTATTTTCCTCCAAAATGACAAAATAACCTTACCTACCTCCGAAATGACCGATTTTAACTAGGATAGCTCCAAAATGACCTACACTTGCCATTTTCTTGTATGATTGTATGATTTATATAGTTACTTGTATAATTTTCTTACTTTGTACGATTGTTTCTTATACATAGTGCCATGGGCTTGAAATCCGTCCCCGTCGGCCCTCGCCCGCTTTATGATTCGGATGTGGTAAATTCTCTTTTATAACTATTTGTTGCATTTCGCATTTATGATAATTATGGCCATCAAGTTGACATAGAGATATTTTAATCTAGGAGGTATGTGAACCGGAATTTGCAACCGACCCTCTTGTCGAGAAGTTATATTTAGTTGAAAAAGAAAATGAGTATTTGAAAGAAAAAATTAAAAGAATTGAAAAAGAGAAGATGACATTGGAGTTGTATGTTGTCGATGTCGTCGATGATCACAAGATGAAGATGAATGCAATGCGCTTGAAGATGGATGCAATGCGCTTGAAGATTAAGAAGATTAGAAAATATGCCATTGATAACGAGGCTTGGTATCATTATGCCGTTGGATCAATTGTTACCTTAGTTGCGATCTTCATCGCATTTGTTGTGATGAGGGTACGTTTTCTCTATACTTAGCTTATTTTCCTCCTAAATGGCATAATTACCTAAGTTAGATAAAAAATGAGCTATACTTACGTAAGTTGGCTCAAAAATGGCATCATCCTCGAAAATGACATAATAACCTTACTAAGCTCCAAAATGACCTATTTACCTAGCTTAGCTCTAAAATGACCTACACTTAGCATTTTTTCCTAGCTTAGCTAAAAAATGGCATTTTTACCTACCTTAGTTAGAAGAAGAATATAAAGAAGAGGAGAGGAGAAAAAGAAAGAGAAGAAAAATTCTTCTTCTTCTTCTTCTTCTTCTTCTTCTTCTTCTTCTAGTCTTCTTCTTCTTCTTCTTCTTCTTCTAGCTAGTCTTCTTCTTCTTCTTCTTCTTCTTCTAGTCTTCTTCTTCTTCTTCTAGTCTTCTTCTTCTTCTTCTTCTAGCTAGTCTTCTTCTTCTAGTCTTCTTCTTCTTCTTCTTCTTCTTCTAGTCTTCTTCTTCTTCTTCTTCTAGCTAGTCTTCTTCTTCTAGTCTTCTTAATCTCTTCTTCTAGCTAGTCTTCTTCTTCTAGTCTTCTTCTTCTTCTTCTTCTTCTTCTAACTTTCTTCTTTCCCAATTTGCAGATTTGCTTTCGATGAGGAAGCTTGCGTTGATGGAGTCTACTCTTCTTCTTGTGCTTCCTTTTTGTTTTGATTTTGTAGGATGAACAATGTCAAACTTGCTACCTATGTATGTATGTATGGATGGAACTCCTTTTGCTTAATTGTTGGATATGTTGGACTTTTCATTTGGTGTATATATGTGTTGGATGATCATATCCATATGGCAGGGATATGTTGGCTATATGTACTTGTTGAAATATTTTGAAATGAATATATATATATATCTGTGAAATTGATTGAATTTAACCAAAAAAAACAGCGGCAATATAGCCACTTTGCCGTCTGCTAGCAGACGGCAAAGGTCTTCGCCGTCTGCCAGTAGACGGCAAAGAGGCCACGTGGCAGCAGCCTGTGCAACCTGGGCTGGCCTATTTGGCCTCTTTGCCGTCTGCTGGCAGACGGCGAAGACCTTTGCCGTCTGCTGGCAGACAGCAAAGAGCCTGCGTTGGCCCAGCTGACGGCTGAGGACAGCTGACGTCAGCTGCTGCTATTTGCCGTCTGCTGGCAGACGGCAAAGAAGCAAAGGTCTTTGCCGTCTGCCAGCAGACGGCAAAGATCGCCGTTAGCCCCCTAACGGTGCTGGCACCTTTTGTCTGCCGTCCAGGGGCTTTGTCGTCTGCCCGCAGACGGCAAAGAGGTTGGCTTCTTTGCCGTCTGCCAGCAGACGGCAAAGGGGACTTTGCCGTTAGCTGTTCGGCCGGACTGTTGGCCGTCTGCTGGCAGACGGCAAAGGCTTTGCCATCCGCCAGGCATGCCTTTGCCGTCTGCTATGGCAGACGGCAAAGAAGCTGATTCCAGTAGTGACCGTAGCTCGGGTCAAAAAACTTTCTACATGAAAGTTGATCAGAAAAATGAGACGAATCCGAATATGTGGTCAAAATGCTTGACCATTACTCCTAACTATCTGAACATGGAACCTTCCCCTCCGGTTCAATATACCGAAATCAGCCTAAACGCCGGGAAAATGCCCCAGATATTTTCCCGCTTCGTTTGGGACATGTAGCATTGCATTAGGACCCCACCGGCACTGCATATCGTCATGCCTTGCATCTGTGTTGCAGTTGTCTTCTTTTATTTATTGTTTCTTCCCCCTCTTCTTATCCGATAGCCCCCGTGACCGACGCTACCCCGCAGGACTGCTTCTCCGTCGACGACCCCTCCTCTACCGCAGAGCAACCAGGCAAGCAAACCCCCTTGACGCATGCCTATATCACCTATTCTTTCTCCCTCCTGCTTGCATTAGAACTTGCTACTGCTACTGATTGATCCTAATTCTGATGCATAGCCTGTTTTTTTAACTGTTATTGATACCTGCCTGCTATCCGAACTGCTTAGTATAGGTTGGTTGATAAACCATCTGTGGCCCCTCTTCTCGTTCTAGTTGCCCCACTTAGTTACCTGTGCCCCGGTCGATGTGATCGACGGGCTGAGACCAGCACATCACCGCACACCCCCTAAGTTGTTCGACTCCACAGAGTTATCCTCGAGTGCCGAGGGTGATACCTCTTATCTCACTCCTGATATGCTTCTGTGATACAGCTAGTCGGTTGTGGGATACGAGGATGATTCCTCTTCCACCACCTTCGATGAAGCTTCTGTCATGCAACTCCCCAAGAGTGATCCCACGAGGGTGATTCCTCTGGGTTCACCTTGACGGTAGCATCGAGTGGGAATCCATCGAGGGTGATTCCTTGGATTACCCTCTTGATGTTACGGACACACGGTTACAATTAACTGTTGTCCCTTGTAAGGTTATTACGGGAACGAAGGGACAGGCGGTACCACCCCGGTAGAGGTGGACCTGAGTTCCCGACAGTCTCCTAGGAAGACGGGTTAACCTAGAAGGTACACGCGAGATAATTACGAGGTGCGGCCGGGCAGGCAGAGACCGCCCTAGAGAGGGATGGGCCTGGCCCTTGTTGCACTTCCTCGAGACGGGGCGACAGGAATACTGATCGTCACCGCGAGCTCCTAATAATGCACTAACGGATTTGGGTATTGATCTGAGTTGGCCACTGGCCTATACGCACTACCACCACGCGGGATAATGGTATATGGGACCCTCTGCACCGTATGTATCAGCCGAAAGCTCTGTCAGACGTCCAGTTCAGCATTGCGGCACGGCCGAGTCGGCACCCCAGAGGTGGTGCCTGGATCGCCCTGCACGCAACGACCCGGAGTGCAAAGGGCGATGGGCCCAGGACCCCTGAGCACTTGGTATGTAGACCGGCGGGGACCTCTCTGCTGAGCTCTAGGTAGGGCCGCGGTGTGTCGATCAGCCGAGGCCGGGCATGACCCAGGAAAGTGTGTCCGGCCGGAGTTAATCGAGCGTGTTGGGTAACAGTAGTGCACCCCTGCAGGGAAGATTATCTATTCTAATAGCCGTGTCCATGGTAACAGGACGCTCAGTGTTGTATCCCGATCTACTACTACTTGAACTGGATACTTTAAATAATTGGAAGCTCCGGGATCACTTTCTCATAGGGAGTCGAGGAATGATCTCTAGGCTTCGGTTCAACATGCTTGTTGCTTTATTATATGATACTAATCTACACTCTTCTAATGCTGCAAGACCGCTAAAGATGCTAGTCTTCGATAGGCTAGGCTCTCTCTCTGTTCTGGCATTTCTACAGTCTAGTCCACAGATACAGCCCTTCTTTTGAAACCAATTGCATAATTAGAATAGTTCTGATGTAAGTCTTGCGAGTACTTTGGATGAGTACTCACGGTTTCTTTGCTTCCCCTTTTTTCCCCATGCCCGATTGCTGCGACCAGATGACGGAGCCCCGGAGTCAGCCGCCCCAGTCGACGAGTGCTACTACACTTATGGAGGAGCATACTACTACGTGGAGACCGCCGACGACCAGGAGTAGATAGGAGGCTCCCAGGCAGGAGGCCTGCGCCTTTTCGATCAGTGTTTTATTTTGCCCCGCCTTCTTAAAGGCCTATCTGTTTAACCTTTATGTCTGTACTCAGATATCTAATGCTTCCGCTGATGCTTGTATGACATCGAGCTTATGTATTCGAGCCCTCGAGGCCCCTGGCTTGTAATATAAGCTTGAATTATTTTATTTTGTGTCTAGAGTTGTGTTGTGATATCTTCAAGTGAGTCCCTACGCTTGATCGTGTGCATTTGCGTGTATGATTAGCGCACGGTTAAGTTGGGGGCTTCACAATCTTATTCAATCCATAGGTAGATATGCTGGACTCTCATGACATGAAACTGGGTTCAACGGTTTTTGGATGCATAAGTAGTATCTCTACTTAGTACAGGATTTTGGCTAGCAAAAGATAGGGAGCAAGCACCACATGTTGGAGGATCCATAACAATATAGCTTCTATGTGAATATAAGCAAACATAACTCATTACGTTGTCTTCCTTGTCCAACGTCAACTATTTGACATAGAATATTTAATGGGGGCTCACAATCACAAAAGATGTCCAAGATAGTGTATTTATATGTGAGACCTCTCTTCCTTTATTACTTTTTCATGAATTGCAACAATGACCAATGCTATGTTTGTCAACTTTCAACAAGTTTTATCAATTATACTTCTTTTATGTGAAGTCATCACTCCCCATGGGATTAGCATATGATCTCTCTTTTCTTCATTTTTTTTATTTTAGTTCTAAGATTGGATCAACAAAAGTAAAACAACTCAACTCAACTACTCTTTATTATATAACTCTCACACTTGATTACATAGATAGATAGATCAGAAAGCAAGCACTAAAAACTAAATCATACTAAAACTTTTTTCTTCTAAATCATGAAATAACTAAGGATCGAATTAAGATAGATAATTATGATAAAAGTGATGGTGATACGATACCAGGGCACCTCCCCCAAGCTTGGCACAAGCCAAGGGTGGTACCCATACCCGTGTACTCAAGTCTCCTTCCTCGGTGATGGTGGTGATGATGAGGTAGGCTTGTCCTCCGTCTTCCAAGGCATAGGCTCTCCATCATAAAAGGATGAACGTGTTTCCGGAGTCCTAAAATTTGCAGCTAAACTCATACCTTTGAACTTGGCCTCATACTCAAAATTTTGGTTTTCTAAATCATAGATCTGGGCCTGAAG